>JAIXND010000659.1:10000000-11332500 GCA_023646645.1 Varanus salvator macromaculatus
ACTGCTTAACAGCTCCTATTTATGCTATATCTGAATATAAACAGCTGATGGTCTCTCTCTTGACCAGTGAGGGCTGGTGATGCCAGTGTGAATGGGAAAGGGATCCACTCCAGGCCACAGTCTGTACTTATTTT
The DNA here is from genome assembly GCA_023646645.1 of Varanus salvator macromaculatus. Lineage (NCBI taxonomy): Eukaryota > Metazoa > Chordata > Lepidosauria > Squamata > Varanidae > Varanus > Varanus salvator. The sequence goes on from JAIXND010000659.1 coordinate 10,000,135, forward strand.
GGAGGTGGGTAGGATTCAACACCATGGATAGCTTCTTAAAGTTTCAGCTGAAACACAGAGTGGATACATCACCCCACTGACATTAAAATCATTAGGCTCTGCTGCTGAATGTGGGATTGACCCTTACCCAATGTAGACTGTAACTGCTAGACCTAATCCCCAAACAGGTGAAGCCTGACTATTTGACTTTTAAATGGGTTACTTTTATTGACTAGATTGCAATAATAGCATGATCTTACATAGGCTTACTTGGAAGTAAGATTTATTAATGAAGATCAATAAGCCTACTTGGACATGCATTGATTTAGCATCAGGGCATCAGAAGGGTCTAATTTAAATGTTTGAGGGGGGTTGCATTTAAATAGAGCTAGATATGTATGGTAACCTGGCAAATGCTTGACAATCTGCTCACCCCGCATCTTTGCATCGCAGGTAGTCAGCAAAAGCAGGACATTGATCAAACAGTGAATCACTTGCAACATCCTTTGTGTTGTCTGCTTGTTTGAAGTACTCCAGTTTAAATGGCACATATAAATCCAGCTCTCTGTGTTATGCTGACTTGTGAATTCAGGGGCAGTTCCCACATTCAAACAGGGTGTTCTCTCCCCTTCCTCCCTGTGAACCTTCCCATCTAAGGAATGCTGAAAAGAAAACTCTACATGAGCCCAACACCCAGAGATAACCCATAATAAGGTTGCCAAAGTGCAAGAGTTCCCATAAGTGAATCAAAGTGTCTTTGCAGAAAGATACAGCACCATTTGCACCTTCATACACAAAATATACAAAAATGTGGGGTTGCTCGGTGTATTTTCAGCTCCGAAAACTTAACTGCTCCTGATGGTCCAGCCACTCTTCAGCAAAGTGTGGGAATGGACAAGGGCTCTAAATATCCAAGGCCACTTTCCCCAAATGTGCTAAGACTACATTTCCCATTTTGTGCAGCAAGTTGATATGGATGATAGGACTTGTAGTCCATGACACCAGGGAGGTGCCAGGGCTTGTGGCCACTAATTTAAGTCCCATTGATATAAATTGGTCTGCTCTAAGTAGGAAAAACAGAATGGGTTTACTCTATAGTAGGATACAACCCCAGGATGTGGAAAGCTGCTGCAGGGCATTCAGCCCAAGGGCAAGGCCTTCTTAGTTTCTTCTTTACTAAAGCCCTTAGTTTCTTCTTAGTTTCTGCGTCCCTCCCAAGCACAGGCAGCAGCAGAGCTCAGAGGACCACCTTCCCTTGCTTTTTCTGCACATTAGATCTGTTGTTAATAGTAATAGTAACACTATTACTGCTGTTTTTCCCTTCCAAGGGCACTACAGCATCTGTTCCCACATCTATTTTAACAACACTTGAAAAGTAGCTTTGTGCATACATTTCTAGAGAAATACATTTCCACTCTTACTGTAGAACATAACAGGGGGAAATTTAAGTCTGATAAGTTTGGATGACAGGACCAGCTAAGCACATTCAAAGCTGTCTTTATCACACCTATTTTAATGCTCATGATTCTAGATTGAAATCTAAATCAGCCTTCCCTGACTCTTGCTGTTTTCACTACAATTCCCATTGCCCACACTCAGCATGACCTGTGATTCTGCTTGCTAGGGTGATGAGACATATAGGGCAACTTATCTGAATAGCAACAGGTCAAGAAAGAAAGATGATATATCTACTGTTAAGTTTATTATTGCTGACAAAAATAGGAATCCGCTTATCTTGCCCATGTTGGCATCTAGTCATTTTCATCTGTTATGCTGCTATGAAGCTGGGGTTGCATTTGCTCAAAACTGGGCAGGTAGAGCAAATGTTTCAGGAGAACCTGCTGCTGAGGCTGCTGTTGCCTCCCCCTCTCCAGTTTCATCCAGGAATTGGAGAGGAATAACATCCATTTGCCAGTCAGAGAACTTGGCAACGCTCCTATCCCAGAAAGGAGACTGTTTATACTCCCCAATTCTTATAACAGCTCTATGCATCCAGTAGGAGATAAAGCGCAGTGTGGGGACTCATTGTTTGCTGTTCTGCCTCAGGCAACAAAATTTCTTGTAATCCATACTGACATCCAAGAGGATGCAAAACAACTAGGAGCCAGATTGTGCCTAGGCTTAAGTCCAACTTCTGTTCTCAGTGCCAGGCCTTAACCCTAGAACCTGTGAAGGCACAATAGCTGGAAATGGTTTTGCACAGGTGCAGAGAATGTATTTTCTTGACTGCATAACAACAGGGTCCCATTCCTCACCACCACCATCAGGGATTAGAGATGGATCTAGATCAGGCTGCCCATTCCAGTTGAGTCTCTGGTCTTTCTTTGCCTATACAGGCAGTCCCCAAGTTTCGAATGTCTGCGTTATGAACAACCTGTACTTACAAACAAGCTGCTAGAACGCCTATTAATTTTAAAAAATACTGCAGAAAATCATCATCGCCATAGAGAGAGAGAGAAAACAATTTTATTTAAGTCTTATTTTAATTGTTAGTGTTGGGTTTGGTTTGGTTGATTTGTTTATATGTTTATGTTGAATTAATGTTGTTTTGGTGGTAGGTTTGATTTATTTATTGGGTTTATTATTTATTATTTATTGGGTTTATTAGGGTTTAAGTTAAGGTTATTTTGTTTGCCGAGATGCACCGAGGGTAAGGGGAGGGGGAGGGATAAATTAATATTGTTTATTTAACTATTGTATTTTAATCTTGTTGTAAGCCGCCCCGAGGCTTCAGTGCGATGGGGCGGCCTATAAATATTTTAATAAATAAATAAACAAACAAACAAAAGGGGAGAGAGGAAAGGCCTCCAAGGCATCACCATAGAGAGGAAGCAAAGGGTTAGAGAGCAAGGCCTCCAAAGCATGCCTTTCTTCCCTGCCCATCAGGAGAGGGAGATGTCTGGGCATTTCCTTGCTACAAAGAGGAGACACTGGTGAGTTTGGACTAGGGAGGGACTAGAGCTAATCTCAGGACTGGGACGCCTTTGTAACCCAGAGACTGCTTGTATATTATACACAGGACTATCTTGTACTGATCTGTCTTTGAGCTGTTAAGTGTCCAGGAAACTTTAATCTTTGAAAGGATTGCTGTTGATTAAGCAAGTGGCGCCTCCTTATCCACTTTTTCCTATGTACTACAGAAGCTGCATCTCACTACTCTGTCACAAAGTGAAAGAAATTAAATGAAGTTAGGCTAATCCACTGCAGACAGTTCTCTGTGGAACATTAATACTTGTCCTCGCTTTGGTTCCCACCTCTGTACTCTTTCCTATGCATTGTTAGTGTGGCGCACTGCACACTGGACAATCAGAGAATGCTCGGAAATGAGTAATTTTCCAGAACAATCTCTTAATTATCCTGCTTGCCGTAATGAGGAAACAAAGCCAGGAAGGCCTGTCCACAGGCAAGGTACCAACGCACAAAGAACAGTTTGTGAAGGCAACAAAGACTTTTTCTAGGAATCGCTTTGACAAAATGCATTCTACTTCAACCACAAAGATCAGTGCCAACTCTCCCACATTTGGAGAAGGTACAATAAAGGACTGTGTGAAGCATTCCTTGATACCTTTGCACTGTCAGAAGAAAGCTCAGACATTCTAAGGAAAAGCTAGGCTGACCTCTTTCTGTACAAGTAGGAATACATTCTGTTCCAAGCAAGGAGTGATGCACAGGTGCCAAATGAACAGAGAGGCACCCTCTGTGTTGGCTTTCCTCTACGTGCTACTTTGCAGCTGTGTTGGACTGCAGTTCCCAGCATCCCCCAGACAGTCCTTGTTTGGAGGAGAGTTTTAATTCAGCACACCTAGAGGGCACCAATTGGTGGGGGGTGGGGAGCCCATGTACATCTCGCTACTTGGTTCAGCAAGGCAGGTGGAGCACCTTCGCGGATTCACACATTTTCAGCATTTTCAGTGCTTTAGTATAATCCAGCCACGGACAAAGGGGGACTCAACAAACTTTCTTGACTTCCAACAGATCTAATATCAGCTACAAAAAGACTCTCTTTCTGACTTAGAATACGTGATGCATCCTAGTCAAAGAGTAAATTTGCTCTTGCATGCGCAAGTCGCTGCCATGTACGATTCATGAGATGCAGAGAAGCAATTAGGTTCATGATCAGGTATGGATGGAGTGCATTGATGTAATATTTTTATGAGTTCATCGGTCCATCCATTCTGGCCTGTTTTCACAATATATTACAAAAGTCAAACCAACCTACCACCACCCTCTTTACAATCCACACAAAAATGCATCGCTATAAACGTTTCTCCTAACAAAATACATTTTTCTAAATAAATGCTGATATAGAACTCCCAGGTGACACAAAAGCAGTAGAAAACCAAGTTGCCATCTGCACATTAGCCCAGGGGTCAGTCTAAGCTAGTGTCTTATCTTGGCACTGTACTCCCAACCACAGGCCTCAGCACCTTCCCTACATCCATTTATTATGACTAGTTTTTCTGTCGATTGCAGTTCTCGTGCACCACGTAGTCAACTGCGTTCTCATCTAGCAGGATTCTTTCTCTTACCTATGGAAGTGGTTTCAAAACTAGAGAACCTGATCTGGAATATTTTTTATTCCCCTCCTAAGCCCAATTGCTCACCTTCCTCCCATTCTTTTGCCTTACACAGATTTTTAGAGAATTCGCAGGCAAGAAATCTAGCATTAGAATGGCTTTTTTTTTTTACTACACTGCTACGTAGGTGTGAATAACCACAGAGTTTGTTTTTAATCTGCATTCCTGCACAACTGTGAACCTGCACAGTTACCAGACTAAAACCAAACAAATGCATCAAAACACCACCCTAAAACAGCATTTAGGCCATGGATTCTCAAACTATGGCCCACGGGCCGAATCTGGCCTGCCATGTTGATTTATCCAGCTGCCCTCAGAGCTTTTGGATTCACTTGGAGAGAACGATCTCCAAGCAAGTTCAAAAGCTCTGAGCCAGCACAAGCATACTCAGTGGGGGGATGGCCGTGATCGCAGTCGCGCTCATGCAGGGAAGATGGGCACGATCGTGGTTGTGCTTGGGGGGGGGGGAGATGGCCGCAATCGCGCCCGCCTTCCCTGCACAAGCGTGCCTGCAATCACGCCTGTTTCCCCCCACCACAGCACAATCATGGACATTGTAGCTATGTCCCTTGAATATGGACATGCTCTTTCCCACTTCATCTTGGGTTTCTGCTGCAGCCCAACAGAACGGAGCAAACATTTTTAATTATTTTTAAGATTTAATTAATTTTGATTAATTTTAATTAATTTTGATTAATTTTAATTTTAATTATTTTTAATGTGCAGTGTGGATAGGAATTCATTCATATTTTTTCAAACTATAGTCCACCCCCCACAACAGTCTGAGGGACAGTGAACTGGCCCCCTCTTTAAAAAGTTTGAGGACCCCTGAGCTAGGCCTCCTAGCTCTGCTGTAGGGGCAGCAGTATCCTGTGCCTTGAGCTTACAACAAATAAAGTACATGTGATGTTTTCCACTGGTCTTCCTCCTCCAACGCTATATCCTGGCATTTAACCATATTATAAATACACAAGGTGCTGCACCATGGTCACTAATGTGTACCACAATGTACCTTTTATTTTCTTGAAGAGCTGCACAAAAATGCCTCAAAGTCAAATGAACTCCAATCTAGAGTCTACCTTAGTGGCATCAGTATCTCTCAAGCCATTATTTTAGAACACAGGAAACTGCCTTATATAAAGTCATACCATAGGTTCATCTTGGCTGATATATTCAACAGTGACTGGCAGCCATTTTTCAGGATTCCAAGCAGGAATTGTTCTATTTCTAGCTGGAGATGCTGGGAGTGGAAGCTGGACCTTCTGCATGCAAAAATGCACAGTCATGACCCCTCTCATGGGCTTTAGTAAAGAAGAAAAAAAAAATATTGCACCAGCTAGTCTACCAGAATATAATGGAAATAAAGCAGGACTGATCAATGAAAATGCAACTTTTTTACAGCCAATGAACAGGGACATTCAGCGCAATCCTACAAACTCTGTCCCCATTAGAAGGAAGCATCCGATTCCGGAGGATTACTAGTATCCAGTGCCCTGCCAGGTTGCTGCCAAGAAGCTGGAAGGAGTCATGGAGATGACATTCACGTCTCCATCCTGTCATTACAAAATATTGTTCAATATGGGCCTCTGAGCTCATCTAGGGATGGCACACAGCTGAGTGTTACGCTGAGGCTACTGAGGGTATGGGATTCTTCATATTCCAGCCTCTACCCTCCCAGCACTCCCAGAAATCTCCTTTTGAGGCCACATTTGCAGTGCCGAGAAGCAGCTGGCAGGGCAATGGACTGGGAAGTCCTTGTAGTTCTGATCTAGAGCTGGGGAAGGTGGCTTCCAAGTATCTTACATTCCCTGGGTTGCACTCCAGTAACAAAGCAGATACAATTATCACAATGCTACCCATGTAAGATTAACCAGCCATGTCCATGGGGCAGGGTATCCACTCTGCACCAATTCAAGTGCTAGAGCTCAGCACCATGCAGAGCTCCTTAACAGTTTGAACTGAAATCCAGAGTGATACACTGCCCCATTCACACTGGAGGCATTAGCCTCCACTGATTTCAGCTTTGCTCCAGTTCTTTGTCTTGTTCTGTCATAAATACAATGCATATTAATTTCTGCCTTTTAGCACAAAAAACAAGGCTCTCTCAAATACTAACTGGGGTAAGCTTCTCTAACACAAAAGATTTAGTATCAGTGCAATAATATTCTTCATTGTGGTGTTTGTTTTTATTTTACAGCTCTGAGAATGAGAATGGCAAAACTGGGGAAGAAAGTGATTTAACAGCTACAATGGTATAATGCTAAGTTCCTGGCAGTGTGATATGAAGCAAAAGAATAATTCTCTATGTTTTGGGCCTGGGTGGATGTTGTTTATTCAAATGTACATACATGGGAATAATAGCACTTTACAGGAAAATGAACAGTGAGACACAAAGTTTGCCCATCTGAATTTTATTCTAATTCATACCACTTCAAAATCCCTTCAGGGTTAACTGGAAATGTTTATTAGGAGCTATCTTTTTCTGTGTTTTGATGTGGCATAGGAACCAAAGAGCCCGTATCTTGAACAGGACTGCAACCAGCAACATTTTGAATGACTTTCTCTGCCCCATTGATCCAGCTTATGCTTGAAAAAAGCAAGCGCAACTCTTTCTATCTTTACTAAGCTAGTTTGTGTTAGGGTGTTACACGTTGCAATTCTTACATTCCCATAAACCAGCTACTTGGCCTGACGTGGATTGAAGCACAATTTGATAATTCCTACTACCAGATCCACCCCTCACATCTTAGAGGTTGCGTCTACATAATGTTCTTTTGGTTTTGTTTCCCATTATCTAGAAATGTATGAATATTTCCCCTTGGCTTAAGGAAGGCCCAAGTAATCTGAAGGCTGGCTGAACTGCAATCTATCAGTTTAGAATAGGCATCATTCCTCCTTGCTTCATCCTACATGGGTATATTTTATAGCTTTTCCTTTAGATTTCCCAGTTTTCACACTACACAGGTGCTACACAAAAGAACTAATCTTTTCTCCTTGATTTTTCTTATTACTGGAATGGAAGGGATGGAAGATAGTGGATTACTGAAGGGGAGAAACTCAAGGGGAAATGTCCCATTTCCGATTTCTAGTTGTGAAATTCCTCCGGTTGCAGACAACACAAGCTCACCAGGCTGTGTTGTCAGCAGCTAGAGCTGTAGGAAGTGGCGGTTGTTGCCCATTGCAGAGGTTTTATTTTCACATTCACTTCTCCCACAAAAAATGAGAAAAGCATGGCCCTTAGAGATCACTCAACAGCATTTGTCCAGGTGTCTGAACCTCAAAATGCTGTGCATTATGTATAACACAAAAGGGCAAAGTTTCCACCAAGTTGCTGAGGTCTCTTGTGCAAGGACCGCAAAGCATGAACTTCAGCCCCACAGCCATCAGTCTGGAGGCTATCAGTCTCACCCAATTTTCCTATTCAGAATTGGAAAACACAGCATCTTAAACCTTCATTTAATAGATGGGCCTAGTAGAGTGAAAAAGATAACTTTACCCTGCTTGTCTCTTTCCTTTCTACTATCTTACACCTGTCTCAGTTTAAGTCATTGTTTTGAGTTTTAGCCCTTTCCAAATTAAAAGAAAACTTCCCTCTCCTGTCTTTGTGAATGTCTCTTTCTCTGATTGGATAGGTAGAAATTGCAAACCTCAGCTTCTTAGAGAGAGATCACTGAAATAGTACTCCAGTACCAGGACTGGCTGTACTGAAAATTCTGAACTCCAAGTACTTGTCTCCCAGGTCATAACTACCTGCTTCAGGTCTCAGTCTGATTCAAAAAAACAGGTAAGAGAGCAGAATGCTTTGCAGCAGGATGTGTTCATCTGAAGTTATCTCCAGAGGTTTGTGTCATACTTACGAAATATACGCGCAGAAGAAAACTAATTTTAACTTAAGAGCTTTTTCTGAAAAGTTAACATATTGCTCTTTCAAAGCATGCATTTGTATTTGTCCTAGGAGTTTAAACTTGTGGGCTGTTTCATTTTTTTACGTTGGAACTTGTCAAACTATTTGCTATTAAACTTGAGCAAGAGCACCACACAGTGTCTCAAGAGCAGAAGTGACATGCCAAGAGCTTAGCTGTGCATTCAGGAATTCTGCATGAAAATACTGAGAGGTGGCACGGCTGAACCTTCCCTACAAATTAAAGAAATGACAAATAATATGGGCAGCTTATTCTACTGGAAAAATATCTTAGGAGAGGCAATGGGTTTGTTTCCTTATTAAAGGAGGAAGGCTATTTAAGGCACATTTTCAATTCTTACAAGTGCATTCACATGTGTTGAGTGTTATCTATATCTAAGTTGCTTCTGTAAAAATATATTATTGAATTCAAGGGTGGGTAAAGAAAAGAGAAATAACTTCCATACCAGAATATCTGTTTGACATTCCTACTGTTCGGTGGATTTAGTCTTAAGATTCAAGGTCTCTAGGATAATTCAGCAGAATGCACTTCTAGGCTCTCTCCTCTGCAAGTTCCCCATGTTCAGACAGGGTCTTCCATATTTTAACAGCTGGAAGCAATTATGATATCCACAAGCTGCTAAAACTTGAAGCAAAATTTCAGGCTTCTTTCCTCTAATCCATGAGAAGGGACCATAGGAAAGGGTGGCAGTGGTGGAGAGAAGGTCAAACCCATTATTTTCAACTATGGCAGGAAGGTCTCATGGGCTCCATTGCAGGACTTTAGCTTATTGGTTGCTGTTCCTCTTCCTGAAAAGTTTCTGGGCAACCACACAAAGGTCACAATGCATGGAGACAACAGTGCAACTGTTCAAATGCTATCAAGGCATGCATGCTACCACTTCCCCCTTGGTGGCTGTTTCTCTAAACTATTAAAAGCTGATCAGGACACTGCTAGTTGCAGCTACAACCTCTTAATCTACTGGATCTACTTAATCTAGAACTGGAACCAGCAGCACTCTGAAATGGCTAAGCTAATACTAGATGGGGTCTCTTTCTCTAAATACTGCTTATCCTGAATTTCACCGATTCTCAGACATCATTAGCTCTGCATTATCCGAATGTTGCTTTCATTAGCTCTCAGACACTGATTCATGGATACCATTATTGCTCCAGGTCTTGAGCAGAATACAGATCAGTTTGCCAGCATTCCCCACATGGTCCTCTCCAAACAGACTGGACTATAACTCACAACAGCTTCCCTGCTCCCCACACAGCCAGTTGCGTTGGCTCACATGCTGGGATTTAAAGACCAAAAATCTGGATGGGCCGCTACCAACTGACTTGTAAATATCAAGTCATGGAAATCTGAGAATAACCATTCATGTTTTGTGTTCACTATAATTGATCAACAAAACATTTTTGGTGCAAATATGTAAGTATCAGACATACAGAAGTATAACAGCTGTAATATATTAGGCAACCATACCCACTGGTTCATCAAATTCTCAAAATATTATTCCATTTGAGATGTCAGCCTTTTTAAAATGCTACTTGAATAAGAAAACTTTCAAAAATCTACAATCGACATGGTTTTTAATTTAGACAATTCATACTTTGATAATACGATAAAAATAATAAGCACTGAGACATAATGCACCAAGATAAAACCAGCATTTTGTGGTCACAAACTTCATTTCTATTGCGTGTTGGAGGTAAGGGAAATGATTAAATACCAAGGGCATTGGACTGGAAGGATCAATGTCTATTGGAAGCTTCATCAGGTGCAGGAATCAAGAAATCCAATGGTCAGCATGGCGGACGCAAAATACAGAAATACCAAGTTGGCACTAATTATATTCCTCCCATCAGGATATCATTCAACATGGTGTATCTGCTCTCTTAATCAAACTTTCCTGTCCCTGTGGCACCACTTCCATGGAAGCATCAGGGGCTTCAAGGGAGAATGGAACCACTTCACCTGCAGACACTGTTTGGGCCATGGATGGACATCATTGGATGACACTGTGTGTGTGTGTATATACATGAGTGTGTAAATAGACATTTTGGGGCACAGCTGTGCATTTTGAGTGGTCATTACATTTTGAAAGAGGGAGGGAGATGTGCTGTCTCCCATACAAGTATACTGGAAGTTGCAAAGAACTGAGAACTCCATCACTCCAGGTAAGCAAAGGGCCTTTGTTCTTTGTGCCCCACAGTCTGCCAGTCGAACTAAAGATATCCTGAAATATTACTCTAGAATCTTGTGTCATTCCCCAGGAATTTTTTTAAATTGCAAATACCAGCTGATATCAGACACCTGAATGTCCTCCATTCATGTTGAGTCCTCTCAAGGTTAACAGATTCTTTGTTTCCCAGTTCAGCTGCTGTAAGGCCCTTTGGAATAAACCTTACAGCTTCAGCTGGAGTTTAAACACAGAAACAGAAAATCTCTTGTGCAAGACATGATTCTTCAAGTCTAGCTCCACAGCCCCTGTTGTCTATACCCAATGAGTGAGGAGAGAGGGGCATGAAGAAAAGCAGACCATGAGTCATCTTGGATTGTTCAAACCAGAACATGGAGATGCATGTTATCCTACAACACAATAACGGTTGTGATGATGCTAGCGGAACATGACAAATATGAACTAACAGCTGATGAAAGACAAGAGGTAGTCCAGTTCAAGTACATGCCAAGCCTGAAACAAGAAGGCCCAATTCATCCAAAGCAATATCCTGTTTCTCTAGTCTTCCGGTGACAGGTGAAGTTACAGGAAAGAATGAATCATACCAAAATGACATGTTCAGTCATGGTGCAGATGAAGATAGGTTCTAACCAAGACTGAGCCAACACTTCCAAAAATGTCTAATCCTGGCCTTCAATGGCTGCACAGTGAAAGTTATATTCTGAAATGAATTCTTAAATGCTTGATTTCATTCACGGATGGTCTTTCCACTGAGAATTTCTGTGAGCCATGTGTCAAACATGCCTATTACAAGCTCTTCATGATATTGAAGTCTTCTCAGAATCATATTTGTACAATTGCTGTCAGGAAGGCAATGAGAAATGCAATGTTGCCACAAATGTAGAGGAACAGCACTGTCTTTTTAAATGTATGACCCTAGAAAGAAGAGAGAACAGAAAATGTGAAGGATTATGCCTGCTTGTGAAACCATCTAGCCATTTCTGACAAGCCATGCCTACAGTCTTCTGGATTTGCATTGCTTGGGAGAGAAAAGTGGAAACAGTATTCAGAAAGTTACTCCATGTAGAAAGATGCATGGGAGTGAGTAGAAAACCAAAGTAAAGTCTGCTTTCTAGAAGAACAAAGAACATACAAAATGTGCTAGCCCTGCAACTGGAAGATGTTGTCATTCTTAGAAGGCTGTTCCATGTTCAGAAAAACAAACAAACATCTCTTTCTCTCACATGCAGGCACATACGCACAAACAATATTTACCTGTGCTTCTGCAGTGGTAACAGACTGTAAAATTTGTATCCTGTCATCTTCTAGCACTTCAACTGTAACACAGAAGTATCATTAGAATTCTATTCTAGAGGACACATCAATTTTAGTTACTATTTACCAGTTTAGCTTAAAAAAGGTGTATGTCACATGTTAAAACACTGAACCATTTAACAGTGACTGGTCTATTTAAGCCAGAGGTGAGTGACCTGTGGCCTTTTAGAGGTTTTGGTCTACAACTCCTAACATCTTTCACTGTTGGCATGCCTGGCTAGAGTGATAGGAGTTACACAACGAAATACATGGAGGGCCGTACACATGGTAGGCATGTCGTGAGCAGAGCCGGCTAAAGCTGGGGGTCAGACTAGATGGCCCAGGAGGCTCCTTCTGTCTCGCTCTGTTTCTATGAGGGTCATAGGTTGACTACTCTCTGACTTAAGCATATCTAAGCTTCATCCAACTGAGCCTGACCCAACAATTCAGAACATAAATGGCCACTCACAGGATTGCAGAATCATAGAATAGCACAGAATATTTCCAAGGCCATCAAGTCATGCTTTGGTTTATTCAGGCACCCCATGAAAGTAGTGCATTCTGTGTCAGTGAAGGAGGTGGGGGTCAAGCCCCTTTCTTTGCAGTTGTGATTTGAAATATGGGATGCATTTTATTTGTCATAGCACACGACACCCTAACTGAGGTAAGTTTGAGGGAATTTTGTGCCATGAAAAAGTTGTAACTTCACAGGCAACAGAAGAGTTGGCCAACACTGGTTGGTTGGAACCACAGGAAACTGTATATAAGTCTTCAAACGAGAGTTAAGTTGCCTGTGACAAGGCAGAATGCCTGCCTCTCTAACCCTGTGAGGTAAACACCCTTCAAAAGCTGAGAAATGGCTGCTTTTTAAAAAGTGAACGATAGATGAGATAACTACAATTTATCAAAATCCTCAGAATAATGAATCCCCTTACAGAGAAAGGCCCCTGAGATGCCAGAGCACAGGTTAGAATTACTTGCCTCTTTGCCAGTCGCCCAGCCTTGCTCCAGGTGATACCTGAATGTACATAATTAACTTAAGGGCCAGGCCTGGGGGATGAGAAGGACAAGAGTCCATTTGGGACATGAAGATAAGTAGATTAGTGTCTGTGCCAGCTTGGGCATGTTCTTTCTTGAGACACATTTGCACAAAATGGGATGAGGTATATAGTGACCCTGCTTGGCCACAGACTTGGCCAATATTGCCATTGCAGCTTCACAGCTCATTATAAGAAGTCACTCAAATGGCAGTTCTTTGCCATTCATACCCATCTATTACCTGTCACATTGCAGGGACATGATGGATCAGCTTAGATATGCAGTCCACCAGCTGCTTCCCCCAGATGACAATTGGGCTCATGTCAATTAGTGATCATGTGTACCTGGAACATCTGCCACAATTATCAAGGTGGGAAACCCAGCCGGTAAGAAACACCTGATAAAGCTACTGTGAAATATTTTAAATAGCAAAAGTCAAGTGCTTTAAGAACCATGAAGAGCTGAGAGGTCAGTCACTTGTTACAATTACAACTACAAACTGGAGTAGTATTGTTAGTACCTTTGTGAATGAGGCAATAGCCATGTATCTCCAGGATAAGATCAATGCCAACATGCCAAGCTACAAATCCCAACATTGTATAGGTATCCCATGGATCTGGAAGGTTGAGAGCAGGCAAGTCCATTCCCATGAATATTGTTATCACTAGTTAAAAAGAAGATCAACTTTACATTTTTGTTATCTTCATGCAGCAACCAAGTATTTGAAAAGCAGATCAGGGAATTGCACTAGCAACAAGCAGTACTCTCCTACATGTTTTTATTACCGAGAAATATTTAAGCCCTTCTATGGAAGGAATGAGAATAAACTAGAGCCCCATAGGAGTCCAGGCTTCCTGGGCACATCTATAAAGCAAGACATTCCACATTCCCCGCATCCCCAGAATCATATTAAGACCCCAGTGTAGACTCACTAGACCATGGGCAGTATCCACTAGCGGCTGTGATCTACACATTGTTAGGCCAAAAACAACAAGTAAAAGTGAAGTAAGAGTAAAGTTTCCATCTTAGCTAAAGGCAAGTTGCACAAACATATGAATCTGTTGTATGTTGAGTGGGTGCAGGTTGAATGTGGTTAATCATGTTGTCTGAATCCAACTGAGATAATGTCGTGCCTGATGGCTCGATAGAGATGTCTACTCGTGAGGAAGAGGCAGGAGCTAACAGTGAGAGTCAGGCATTGGAACAAGGGGACTTCTATTTGAGGCCCAGTGCCCAGACGGCCCCTCTGCAGCCTGACTCTGAGACTGCTGAGCAAGTAACCTCTCCACAGCCTGGCCCCTTAGCCCCTGAATGAAGAGCCTCCCCGCAGACTGACGGGGAGGCGTCTGAAAGAGTAACTTCCTCTCCTTCTAGCACTAGGCTGCCTGAGCAAGTTACCCCCACCCCCCACCCCCACCTCCTGACTCTGAAGCTGCTGAGCAGAGTTCAGGGGAACAAGAGGACATGACGGGGGATTTGGCACATGCCCAAATTAGGAGGGCTTTAAGGCGACAGGCCTGTTTACAACAGCAGGACAGAGGTCTGTCCCACTCACGAACGGAAAGACGAGACAGGAAGGTCTGATGCCACGTGGTCTCCCGAGGTAGCTCAGAAAAGAAGCAGAAACTGAACTGTAAGGGGCTTGTTATTGGAGCTTATCAGTCACATCGTAAATCTTGTACTGAATAGCAATAAAAGTCTTAAGCTTCTCTGTCGGCTGCTGTGTGAGTTAATTGGAGACGTGAGTTACGACCTCACGACAGATAACAAACCATGGTGAGCAAGCACCATTAACAACCCAACAAAAAACCATGGGTTTTCCTTCATGGGTGATCTGCAGTTAACAAGCTGTGCCTTATTAGACAAGCTTATTATTAAACATGGCTTATAATAACAAGCCATAGCTTCAGACAACACAATCACCAGCATTTCAGCAACAACCCACAATTCAACCACAACCTATACTCAACCCTTAAATGTGAGATACTATGTTGTCTGAACCTAGTAATTGCTTTTCCTAGAATTTCGGGGTGGGGGGATCATTATCTGCTGTTCCCAGCCATCTTACAAAACCAACTTTGAGACAAAGTTGGATTGAATTATTCACTCACCAGCTAATATTCTAGCAGTTGTGCCAGTGCTCCAGTGTAACCAATTGAAGATTTGCCTTCTGTTTCCAAAGGAAGAAAGAAAGAATTAATATATAGTTTGCAACATTGAAGTAAAACAGCAAGAGAAGAGATCTAGGCCATGGGACTCAGGGCATCACTCCTGAGGAGACCATCAATGGCCTGAGAGTAGTAATGGAACAAGCCCTTCCACACCTTCTCTGAGGCCACTAAGCCCTGTGTGCCTTGAGGAAAAATGGAGGAGAAGAGCAGGCTGCCGCTGGTTCAAAAAACATATATTTGGCTTTTTGTTTGGTTTTTTTGGGGTCGGGGGTGTTGGCCAGGTTTCTTTCAATATTTAAACATTGTAAACAGCCTATGGAAGAAAAGCAGTATAGAAATGTATTAAATAATACACAAATAGGGACCTTAGCACACAAATGCATTTTCATTAGTTAAGAATGTTCTAACTTGGGGATCTACAGAAATTCTTAAGGGTCGGCACATACTTCGTTTCTATGCCTGTAGCCATACAATCACTATCCTTTAAATGTAGGGTAGTGATGCTTTAGTCTTCTACATGTTTTGGCTTATAGTTCACATCATCCTTCCCCATCATCTAGGCTCACTAGGATTCATGTATGTTGTAATCCAAGACTTTTGGAGGACCATAGGTTGTCCGTCCCTGCTTTAAACCTTCCAAGCAAGCTAGTAATCTCATCAAGAAACATTTACACCATTTGCTTTCACAAAACCCAGGTACCTTGGTGCTTGGGGAGGTGGTCTGAATCCTGCCATGATGGGCTGAAAGATTGCTAGTGCCATCACTGTGCAGCCAAGGTATGGATGAAAGCCTGCTTGCTAGATGAAAGATATCTTTAGTTATCAATCAGCATTCTTGGGGATACAACTTTTTTACAACACCGCACATCATGCTGCAACTGGATAGTTCTCTAGTACTTCTTTAACAGAGAAGGCTCTTCACGTTCTTTAAATGCTAAGAGACAATTTCCTATGCTTTTCCGGTTTTAACTTGGTGTTGTATCTCGCTTAATGACCCAGTGTGCAATGGATGGAATGTCCCTGTTTTGTTTAATGCACCGGAAGTAGGTAAGTTGTCAGTGGTCGGCACTCTTGGCTCCCAAATCATTCATGGTTAACAGACTGTGGTCATTTAACTGTGCACACTGGGACATGTGCCCATGAACTATTACTTTCCACTTCCAAGTAAAAAATCAGGATTGGGTGAAAATAGCGTATACTTTACCATATTAAATGTTCCACGTTTTAAAGCACTAACAAAGCCAACACCTAAGTTAGGCTAACACTTAGGCCTAATTTCCTGAACTATCAAAGAGATTAGATAGATTATAATGTCCCAAAATTCTCTCACTCAAGGTGGCAAGAATTAAGCTGCGAAACAATTACTCCTTCCAACTACATCCACACAGCTTAAGCCCCACCCGCCAGGACTTCAGCACTGGACAGTGCTCTGAATTTTGCTCCCATATTGCAGCCAGAATGATTGTAATACAATCATGCAAACACACTAGGACATTAAATGCATAAACCAGAGACGTAGTGCCATTACAGGATATGACTGATTCCTTTATTGAGATTTTAAAGAAAGGGTAATGTCTGAATACCAAAACTTTAATTAAAGCTATTTAATAGATTATAGAGGGCAATTATTAGATTTTAAGCAAAATTAACATTTAAAGCTAAGCAATTTCACTTACTTCACTCCAACCTCCACGATAGACAAAAGGAAGAATAAAAGATGCACTTGTAAGCAACACAGTTGTCATCATTAGCATGCGATGAACCTATTGTTGAAATACATTTTTAAATAGTTTCCTTCAACAGCAATTGCATACTGATTTTTATAGAAGCTCTAATATAAAGGAGCATTTCATTTTTTTCATTTATTACATTTATGAGTCACCCTATAGTCAAAAGTTTTTAAGGTGCTGTACAGAAGAAAAAGTGCCAGAAACTTAATCACTTCAGTATAAAACTGGAATATAAACACTTGCGGAATCACAACAGGACTTGAGAGGAATCTTGCCCATGGCACAAGAGACAGCCTGTAATGTTTCATTTTCTCACCTGGAACCAGATCTCTCTTCCAAACAGCAATGCATTGGGCCACACAGGTTTGAAATATCGGGCAACAATTACACCAATGCTTACTGTTGCCATCCAAGCAACAAACATTAATGCACCTAAAAGAAAATCACAATTTATTTGCAAATGGATTTCAGTACAATGTCAAGTGACTTGAGATAAAAGACACACCTTTCAATGTTCATTGTAGACATTCAAAGAACATTCACACAACAGCAAGAAAACACACATTCATGCCATTTATATTGCTTTCACTGCTAGCCTAAACTATCAGATGCTGGCCTTGCAACAGCTTCTTCTAGAAGCATTCTTCAAGTCTGCACACTGTTCTTCCTTTGACATGTGCACAAGAAACCAAAGTATTTGCAGTAGGAAAGGAAAGATGTTTCCTGTAAGGTATTTCCTCCAGTATGTTTCCCCACATCCCTAGCACGCTCCAGAGCCAAACCCCTTCCTTAGAAGGAACAGGAGAGCAAACAAAGCCATCACATTTTGCAAGAAGTCTAGGACAGTTTGCCTATTACAGGAGTGGCAAAAAGATTTAACTGCACAGGCTACAAGTCATTGCACAGCAGGAAGCAAATCTTGTTCTCACCCATTCACCTAAACACAGCACAGCATGAACACTTGCCATGGATCTTGATGAGAAACGGTGAGCGGGATCCTCCAATATCCTTCAGCGGTCCTGAAATATTATACTTCCCATTTGTGATCAAAGGTTGTCGGTGGTGTTTTTGGATTATACCTCCTGCACAAGAGAAGCAGTAAACTCTACAAAGGAAGGATGAGGTGAAGCGAGGACTCCAATTGTGTATGAAGGCCAGGTGTTTTATGCAGTTCCAGCTTTTCAGCCAACTTGTTTTAACCTACAATTCCCACCATCCCCAACCAATGGCTATGTTGGCCAGGGTTGATGGGATTTTTAGGCTAAAATACTTTGAGGGACATGAGTCATCTAACTCTGCCACAATGTGACTCTACAAAACAATGTACATTCATCATCTGCACCATTGGGGTTTGTCCTTTGCTATGAAATAATGAACTAATTTGCTGAAACAAAGACGCAGAAGCATGCACAACTAGAATTTCACCTATGGCCTGGATCCAGATGCCTCAGAACTTCTTCTAACTGCTGGCAGTCATTCTATTAATTTCAGTTGACACGCATATCTCAAGCCCAGGGACAGAGATCAAAAGGTGTTCAGCCTTGTGTGTGCATAGGAAAAAGGGTGTGTGGAAGAGGTTGTTCAAGGACACCAACTTGAGGAGGACTGCAATTTCAATTTTTACAGGGAAAAAAGAGGCCATATACCTCAGTGAACTGGCTGGCAAATGCAGCACAGGGCCCTCATCTTCAACTTTTTTACTCAGCTATTCATGCGTTGCTCTGTCATAAATTGCTGAGCATGATGACCAAACCTGGACCACTGGGGGGGTTTTCAGTTTATATGCTATTGGCAACAAAGTTGTTTAGGGGCTAAGCAACCCAGCAGGTAACCTGTGGTTTATTAAGTAAAGTGCGAGGTTGTTTTGACCCTGCCCAATGGAAGAGAAAATAAGTACACCAGCTCCAGGCTGGGAGAATTTTTCTTCTTGTTAGATGCACCCTTTTTTAGCCACTACATCTGTCAGAACCGTGATGGCAGAAGGGTTTTCCACCACCCAATCTAGGAAGCATCGATTGACAGTCCTCCTTGACCCACAGAGCTCTCTCTCCGCCTATGGAGAGAAAAGTATCCTATTCCCTCCTAAGGAACACAGGACTGCATCCATGGAAACCAAAGTGGTATAAGCATGTGACAGATTCAGACACATTTGAAACTTTACCTTCACCAACTTCACCATCTGCCATAAATATGTAATAGCTGGCATCTAGCTTAAACCTCCTTTTAGAAGAAGGAAGATGAATTCTTCTTTTGAAAGAACACTGAATAACCCCATCAGTCAACCTCCATGACTTCTCTTCCAGAGCATCCTGAGAAATAAGCAATATAATTTAGGATTGATGCCTCAAAAACTGAACCACCATAAACACTGATTTGCTTTTTTAGATGACTCCATGCTGCCAAAGTCTTATAGGCCACAATTTTTAATCTTTGGCAGCAGAATGAAATTGCCCAACCCAAATAGTTTTTCCATTAGTCGCCTTTTAAAGAAGCGGTTGTTGAACAAAACTGAGAAATGCATTCCAGGAAAGCCTTGTTTCACGATCACCACCAACAAGGATCTTGGCACCATTCAATGAGAACTACACTGATTCTGAAAGAATGGTAACCCAGCAGCTCTTGTGACCAAAAGCATTCAATTTGGTGGTGGATAGGTTAGGGTTAGGTTAGGGTTATATATCTCTGAACGAGGATGGGGCAGTGAGTTTCTGAATACTCACAACTACAGAAGAAAAACTGTATGGCAAACACATTGGGCAACACTGGGATCTAGAAATATTAATATCACAAGTAGTCTTTCCTCTCATCCCCTTCCCATTTGTAAAGCACAAACAGAAAAGAGAATAGTAAAGGATATACACACTGCAGAAAGACGTGAAAGAAAACTCTATAGAGGCCAATTAGTCAGTCAGTCACCCTTTTTGTCCAACAGAAGTTTCGCTGTTACGACAAGGGTACATAACATGTAAGCCTTGCATGATATGCATCTTAAAATATGAGATGTGTACATGCAGAAGGAAGCCAGATACTGACTGAAGCTTGCTGTCACTCTGTACACATGATCTGTGAAGTTTGAATACATCGTCTGATTGCAGAAATGTAGGCGGATTGGGACAAAGGCACAGTTAAAAATTAAGTACTGGGCTGCAGGCACCCACCATTTTTATTTCTAAGAATGACTCTGGAGCTCATGTGGAAATAGAGATAGTGGTTGTGACTGCTGCTTTGCAGCATGCTTGCCTCCCACTTAAAAACTGGTAGATACCAAGGAAGATATCTGTGGTTACCCACAGTCATGGCACTGGAGACGCTAAACTTACTGCTCACAGATAAGATACTTTGTAGCATTAGTATGACGAGATCAGCCTTAAGATTTAGAGAGAAAGTCCATCAGTCAGTCCATGGAATTTTAATACCTCTGAATCAAACTCTGGATAAGTGCGTCCAACCAGAGAGGCTGTACTGATGTGAACATGATGATTTTCACTACCGCAGATATATGCATCATCACCACCTCCCTGCAAATAAAAGTCAAGAGATTTGATAGATTGCATTGCCAAGATATTACGCCCTCCATACCTATGCAGGACCTGATTATGCAGCCAAGACAAAAAAGGTTGTAGCTTCTCCAGCCTTCACATGGGCTAACCATCTTGCAGCCCATTCAATGAAGTTCTTATTTAGTAACCCCGGAACTATCACAGCCATTCAGTTCAGACTTAACACACAAGTAGAGGGTGGCCATAATCTCTGGTAATGCAAGAGTGTAGGAAACTGGTCAAATGGAGAGAGCCCCAAATATTTGTACCAACAGCTCATGCTGGCTCCATATTTTGAGGGTCCATGGGCAAGTTTCCCTCAATGGTCTCCCTCCTTCAGTGAGTCTACGTTCTCAGTTTCATTGTCTGCAGATACTATTGCTTCTCATCCTCTTGCCTTGCACTGATTGTTGACAGGTGAAGAACAAGTGAGCAGTGGCATCTACTGCTCCTATTCCTGCCATGGTCCAAAGCAAGAAGCAAGTGAATAAGCAGGTTTTTGAAGAGAAGAATAAATTCCAGGGGGTTCTTGCTAGTGGGCCCCTGCTAAGGTGTGGACCTCAGCAGGAGCCCAACCTTGCTACCCTTGACATCTTGCCTTGCACTAGCCTATCCACCAACCAAAACTTAGCATGTTGACCATTATACCATGTACCATCTTAAATACTGATTCACTGGTGCAAATTGCACCACTGCATATTCATGGAGCTCAATATTCACATTTCCCACAACAAACTCATTGAGGGATATTCAACTCAGCCCCAGTTCCCTTGCTCAAGCATCTCTATCGTAGTTTTAATAATTAATTCATAATGCAATTAGGACCAGAATATTATGCCATTTTCTCTAGACTGGAAAGGAGAATTGATTGCAAAGTCAAACCATCCGTTACTAACCATCCACTGATCATGAGACAATGCGAATGCAATGTAGCCTTCACTGGGACCACTCATTTCCACCAACACTGTGTCATGGTCTCGTGTGAAGGACAGAAAAAAGCAAGTGTTCTCTTGAGGATCACAGTTTGAAGGGTTTCTCACACAGAACTTTTTCTTTCCACAGTCGGAAGCATTGAACTAAAGAGACAAGAAGGCAGGTGATGTTACTTAACAGACTGCTGCATGAGAATCAGTGCTTTTTCAGAATGCCAGCTAGTATAGTTGCAAGCTGTAGTGCAAACACATTTCTCACAACCACAAATTTTACCTAGCAATTATAGTCCTTTCCCCCCTCATAATTAAGCTGCAAGCCTCAAATCCACATTCCTGTTTAAACTAGGTACTTGACATCACAAAGCTAGGAGTCTATAATTTTGGATTCACATACTATCCCGCTCTTGTCCAAGTCAGACACTTAATTGTTAATTGTTCAAAACTTTGCATTAAAAGGAATGTAATTAAAGGCTTTGTGAATCACCACAAACTGTTCTAGATAATTACACAAACTCCATAAAGCTTTAAGTGAATTTTTAAAAATACACAGGGGCCTCTTTCTCACAGAATACAGATAAGAAAATTGTGTTTGTTTTGTAGGAGACTAAATACAAAAACGCAAAAAGTGATCACTATTCCAAAAAGGTCACCCTGAATCACCCTCAAGTTCTTCAAGAGACAACAATAACTAAGTTTCAAAAATGGCAAGAATGAGTTAAGGCTTAGGAATCAGTAAGACTTAAAATCTAGATAGAATGAGAATTGCAAGCCAGAATGTGATCAGAAAGAATTGCATCAGTTGACTAACTACTAGGAACTTCATAAAGAGGACTAGAAATCTTTTTTTTTTTTTATGTCTCCATGTAAAAGTTGGTTTCAAATTTCTGCATTTTTTTTCTCAACAGTGGCCACAGGATTGGAAAAGGTCAGTTTACATTCCGATCCCCAAGAAGGGCAATGCCAAAGAATGTTCAAACTACCGCACCATTGCACTCATTTCACATGCTAGCAAAGTGATGCTCAAAATCCTACAAGTTAGGCTCCAGCAGTATGTGGACCGAGAACTACCAGAAGTACAGGCAGGATTTCGAAGAGGGAGAGGAACTAGAGATCAAATTGCCAACATACGCTGGATCATGGAGAAAGCTAGGGAGTTCCAGAAAAACATCTACTTCTGCTTCATTGACTACGCTAAAGCCTTTGATTGTGTGGATCACAACAAATTGTGGCAAGTTCTTAAAGAGATGGGAGTACCTGACCATCTTAATTGTCTCTTGAGAAACCTATATGCGAGTCAAGAAGCAACAGTGAGAACTAGACACGGAACCACTAATTGGTTCAAAATTAAGAAAGGAGTTCGGCAAGGCTGTATACTGTCGCCCTGCCTATTTAACTTATATGCAGAGCACATCATGAGAAAGGCTGGGCTAGATGAATCACCAGTAGGAATTAAGATTGCTGGGAGAAATATCAACAACCTCAGATATGCAGATGATACCACTCTCATAGCAGAAAGTGAAGAGGAACTAAAGAGTCTCTTGATGCGGGTAAAGGGGGAGAGTGCAAAAGCTGGCCTGAAACGCAACATTAAGAAAACTAAGATCATGGCATCCAGTCCTCTCACTTCCTGGCAAATAGATAGGGAAGAAATGGAGGTAGTGACAGATTTTATTTTCCTGGGTTCCAAGATCACCGCAGATGGGGACTGCAGCAAAGAAATTAAAAGACGCTTGCTCCTGGGAAGGAGAGCTATGGCAAATCTAGACAGCATACTAAAAAGCAGAGACATCACCCTGCCAACAAAAGTGCGTATAGTCAAGGCTATGGTTTTCCCAGTTGCAATGTATGGCTGTGAAAGCTGGACCATAAGGAAGGCTGAGCGCCAAAGGATTGAGGCCTTTGAGTTGTGGTGCTGGAGGAGACTCCTGCAAGTCCCTTGGACCACAAGGCGATCAAACCGGTCAGTTCTAGAGGAGATCAACCCTGACTGCTCTTTAGAAGGCCAGATCCTGAAGATGAAACTCAAATACTTTGGCCACCTAATGAGAAGGAAGGACTCCCTGGAGAAGAGTCTAATGCTGGGAGCAATAGATGGCAAAAGAAGAAGGGGGCGGCAGAGGATGAGGTGGCTAGATGGAGTCACTGAGGTGGTTGATGTGAGCTTGAGTGGACTCCGGGGGATGGTGGAGGACAGGAAGGCCTGCAGGAATGTTGTCCATGGGGTCGCGATGGGTCGGACACGACTTCGCGACTAACAACAACAATTATAATTTTTGAAGGCAAGCTAATTAAGCTCTTCCTTGCTTTCAGAATAGAACTGTGCAATGGTCCAACTTGCACCTGCCTAAAATTTCTCCATGCGCCCACATTTTTTCTGGGTCTTTAAGGCCCAAATCCAGATGGGGAGCATGGAGTGCCTGGAACCACCAAAGAGCTATATGGTACAGTAAGCATTGCATATTGAATATGGTTAACTGGCAAGGGAAAGTGTAGCAATGTATTGTAGGCTATAAATAAACCATGTTCTTACTCTGCAAACTTGACACAAGTACTTGGGAGTTATCCTCATTAAATTTAGTGGGATTTCTCTTGCTCACACTTCCCCCACCTCCCTTCACCAACAAATGGTGAATTTGTAAAATAAATAAATGAATGAATAAATGAATGAATGAATGAATGAATAAATAAATAAATAAATAAATGCAACATCACTGGACAGAGACCACAGAACTGGACGGGGTTGCTTGCACCTCTTGGTCTGTATACCAGGTAAGGCGGAAGAAAGAGCACTACCAAAGATAGCTTCCCATTTAATGTATTTAAGGTATTTTGTAGCTTCTTGGCTTGAGGAAATGTTACAAAAATCTTCGGCATTTAAACCTGAAGTTTTCTTATTAGGTATTATACCTGAGGATGTTTGCAAACAAGTAATGTATTTGACTCTACATGTAATCACTGCAGCGAGGACTGCATTTGCCCAGCACTGGAAGAGTGAAGAGCCACCTACCGACAAACTGATCCTAAAAAAGATCTTGGACTTTGCAGAAATGGACAGACTGACTTTGTCATTGAAGGATAAAGAAGATACAGACTTCTATCAAACTTGGGACTTTTCTTATTATTGGCTAGAGAAACAGGTCTTTGCATGGATTTAAATATGTTTATGGGGGACTGCAGGTGGCGCAGTGGTTTAAACCGCTGTGCTGCTGGGCTGGTTGATCGAAAGGTCGCCGATTTGAATCTGCACATGGGGTGAGCTCCCGTGCACCGTCCCAGCTCCTGCCAACCTTGCAGTTCAAAAGCATGCAAATGCAAGTAGATAAAAAGGTACCACTTCGGTGGGCAGGTAACAGCGTTCCGTGCACTTCGGTGTTTAGTCATGCCGGCCACATGACCATGGAGACTGTCTGCGGACAAACGCTGGCTCCCTCGGCCAGGAAACGGAGATGAGCACCGCCCCCTAGAGTCAGGCATGACTGGACATAATGTCAAGGGGAAACCTTTACCTTTACCTTTAAATATGTTTATAATTTAACATAAAAAGAAAAAATGTGGGGGGCTGACCCAGTAGGTCCAATGTTTCCGATGATTGATGTTGTTTTTAGGTTTTTTGTGTGTGTTAGGTCTATTTAGAATAAAACTTATTCAAAAAAAGGTATTGTGTAGCTTCTGAGATTCTTGAAGCCTTTAAAAAACCACTCTTGGGTTGTATTTTCCTGAAATCTCAAAATCCCCAACATTGCAATATTAAGTTTCTAGCAACCTTATCATCCCACAATTTTCAAAGGGTACCAAAGTGTATAGCTGCATATTCCCTTATTAGAAAAAAACAACATTCCTAACAAAGGCATTGCCCAGCTCTCGGAAGCAGCCATCCACCCTCTGCTTCTCTCCAAAGGGATCCCAAGAGAAACAAAATGGGCAGTTGCTCTCAGCCTGCCACACTTTGGCTCAGGCTAAGAGCCCACTTGGCAAGCAGAGAGGAGACATTCTCCAGATAGCTAACGTGGTGGGGCAGAAAGGGGAGGGGGAACATGTGATGAGGTCAAGGCAAGGGTTGGGATGCATGGACAGTGTGTGCCCTGCGCTCTCCTGCCTCGAGCAGCAGGAATGCTTGTCCTGAGCCTGCAGAAAAAGAGGGAGATGAGTAACTAGATGCCCAGCACTTTCCCCACTGCAGTCTTAGCTTCCTTAAGACCACTTTCGATTAAAAGCTACTACAACTATACTTACTGGGTGGGTTAGATGAGGTACAAGTGAAGATGTTGGAAGAGTCCCAATGGTCGTTCTCAAAATAGGTGTATTTGGCTGGGAAATTATTGGTCCAGGAACTTTTACCCAAAAGATGCTATATTTTTCCACAACTGTGACTCTGAAGATAAGACAAAAGACATGCATTTAATATCTGAATCAAACCTGTCTCTCAGAGACTTCCACATGCAGCAAGCCTTCTCCATCCTCCAGCCCAGACACTTCAGATGCTACCAATCAATGAGTGATCTCAGATGCAATACCTCTCCTCTACCTCTCATGGAAGAAAATAAAATTGATTGTCTTCCTGACCTGTCCCAAGAAAGAACTGTTGCAGAAGACAAGTGTTCAGTCAGATAATTGAAAAAGTGGGGGTGCTACTCAACCATCTCTAATGTAGGGTGCTCATCAGAAGCCTCCAAGGACTGAGAGCATTTGCCACTCCTTCTGAGCATTTGCCACTCCTTCCTTCTCATGCACATGTGTAATTATGCATGTGTACATGTAACAGCAAAAGCAGAATAACAGGACCTTCGCCAGAAAGAACTAACAGCTAGCACCCAAACTCTAGGTCATGTATAGGGTTCAAAATGAAGTGTACAAAGAATTGGATGGCTCAGAGGCTGGGATGAGGATGGGTCAAAACTAAGGTTGGCCTTGGGGAAAGAAAAGAAAACTTGGGGAGCTTGACTGAGCTCCATCTAGTGGGCTATACATGGCAGGAGAAATAGAATACTGAAAACAAGAGAAAGCCAAAGGGTTACCAAGGAATGCTGAGACCTGTTGGACTGGGGTGCTACAGTATTGGACCATATACTCTCCCTAGGCTTAAACTGGCCAATCCCAGAGTGTCTTGTGCATTGACTAGCTGGGCAGTGGCTTGGCAATCAACAGGCATCTGCATGTTTCCATGCTTACATAGGATCATTTATGCATTCACACATATGCTTACAGTCCCTTGTAATCTAATCAATGGAGGAAGCAGGTACACAATCACCTGACCCTAAAGCAACCTTTCAGAGCCTTATCATCATTCCTGGCAGCTTTCCCTACTGCTGCTTTTGGAACAAAAGGCATTCTTCAGCAGTGATGTCAGAGCAAGGCCAAAGAAATACACAGCACACAATAAACGTGTCTGCACAGAACATGTGCCCACTCCAGACAGACAGCAGGATGCAGCGGGATGCTGGAAGAGCAACAGATGCACCAGCAATCAGGCAGACAACAGAAGTGCTTATTTTTTAAAAAAGCTTTTCGTTCATTAGCCCCACACAGGCATTCAGCCAGCCCAGGTGAGGGCTAAAAGAGGGGTGGGGAAAAGCCAGCCCTGCCCACAGCAGCCTAGGCCCACCTTTGACCAGCAAATTCTAAAGGGAACTTTTACTTGTATTTTCTGTTGCACTCCTTATTTATTTATTCATTTATTTATTTACTTACTTACTTATTTTTCGATTTATATCCTGCCTTTTTCCTACAAAGGGCTCAAGGCAGCTTGCATCTCCTCCTCCATCTTATCCCCACCACAACAATTCTGTGAGGTAGGTTCGGCTGAGGTTCGGCACAGACTTGGGAGAGTCTGTGACTGGCCCAAGGTCACCCAGTTGGCTCCATGGCTGAGCGGGGACTAGAACCCAGATCGTCTGAGTCCCAGTCCCACGTTCTTAACCACTACACCACACTGGCTCTTATCACAGAGAGTTCAACCCAGGTATTCAAGTAATTGGAAGCCTCACTTCAAATTCTGCTGACAACACAGTAAGGTCAAGATCAAGGAGGCCAGAACATCAGCTGTGGGACTTGCATGCAACCTCACCTCACAATGCTTGTAAACACCAAAAAAGCCAAGCCAAGCCAAGCCAAGCCAAGCCTCTGCATTCAAAACAGAAACAAGTTCAAGGCTTTTTCCATAGCAGTATTGCAAAATTCTGGGTCTATACTTTGAATGGAGATTCAGATGAAGTACTTTTAATACATACTTACAAAAATTGTATTCTTTTTGGTGCATCTCTAGGAGCAATCCAATAGGCATCCAGATGGGTTTTCTTAGATTTGCTTGTGTGACTGACAGCTGAATTCTACAACATTCAGAAGCTCTCTTTTAGCATCACACAAAGAGATTTGCTTAAGTTGCTCTGTTCATGCATAAGCTAAATAGCAAACGTGGCTTAACACTATCCACATTTTAATATTTAGCTTGCATCGTAGCCTTTTGACATCATAGCTCAGTGTCAGTTTGAAGAAAATATTTTCCTGTTGGTGCCAATTTCCTCTAGTGCTATCCTACTCTAGAGCAATAGTGATTTGCCCCTGGGCATCTAGTGATCATCAAGGCCAAGCAAGGTTCAAATCCAGTTTCCACCCACATTTAGCCAATAATTATCACTGATATTAGTAAATTCTTCAAATTTACTAATTACACTTGGGATTGATGTGCAACAAATAACCCAACTCTAAAGAAGCATTCCCAAAATCAGAAGTGAAAAACACTCAGACAAAGTAATGCATTAAAAATTCTGAAAGCAAACTCTGAACACAATTTTTGAAAAAGGATGAGACACCAAGAAATTCATTATACTTTTCTTCTTATATTTGAATGCATTTTAATACACAGTCCTTTATTCCCAGGGAGCAAAATTAATCTTACTCTGAAGTCAACCAAGAAACTCTAGTAGAGGCATCAAGATTGATTCAGGGATCAATCTGGCCTGCCAGGTCATCTGGGCTGTGGGCGAGGTACTTCCTCTTCTCTGAAGTCCTGACAGGGTGGGTGAGTGACTCAGCCACAGCTCAGTTGTTTCACTCTTTCTTTTCTGTCCCAACACTAGGATGGACTCCTGCCAGCTTATCAAAGTGCTGGTGGAGTCTGCCTTAGTTCATCCTGATACTCTCTGCCTGAGGAACATAAAGCAGCAGCAAACTTTGGTGGGATCCATTCTACCTGAGCAGAGCAAGCCTGACTCACTGACTGATTTACCTTAGTCTGGCAGTCAGCTGCACCCACCCGCAACTTTCCCTAGTTGGAAAGAAACTGAGGAAGGGAGAAGCAGTCTCCTGGGCTGATGTGCCAGCTGAGATCCAGCAATGTCAGGGGACAGGGTCCCACCCCAGGCATCATCCAACCTATAGGGGGATCCAGGCTCTACCTGTATGCATATTAGTCAGTAGATCCTAAGTTGTCCCTCCACTGCGATGGCACAGCGGGGGTGCAGCATTAAAGGCAGTGTGTCTCTGTGCCCCAGACAGAAGGGAATCTTCAGCACAGTCAAAAAAGAAAAAAAAGGCAAGCAAGGGGGATAAGAATGTGCCAACGTGGGACAGGATTCTGTTATCAGTGCAGGGCTAACAGTGGCCAAGCAGTCTGTCCTGGAAGGGGACAGAGCTCAAAAGCATTTGTTCATGAAAGGAACCACCATCATAAAGCATGATAAAGTACCTATGAGCTTTACACCTGCTCCTTTAAGCCTTAAAGTCTAAGGGGAATGCATTCCCATCCCAAAGAGGCTGAACACCTGTCTCCCCGATGGATGAACCAACAACAGTATCTCCATCTTTTCAAGGATGAATTTATAATCCAGGCTCTGCATACCAATGCATGTGTTAGGATATGGTTTAAAATATGCATTTTTGGGAAATACATATTTAAATATGATTCTTTCATGCTAATTTTTAAAAAATACTTCAGAAATGGGACAAATTGATTTATGAACATATCCAAAAGTAACTTGGAGCAAAACCAGGCTATTCCATCACTTCTGAACATGTCAAGCCCAACATGGTGCAGAAGAACCTGAAGATCAAAGATAATGCTAAAATGACAGCCAGCCCAGATGCTATGAGAAAGGCAAAACAAAGAAACAAAAATCTTTTCAATTTAGAATCCCTTGAAGATAATGATGTTAAAACTAATAACAGTTACTAGCCCACTTTCATATGGACGAACCAGTAGAGGGAGTCCTAATATTTAAAGTTTGCCTAAAGGGAGAAAATTAGGCAAAGCTATATCCATTTTCATGATTTCCAAGAACAAACTTCCATACAGGTTGCCTTTGTAGACTATTAATTAAAAGCAAAATATTTAGAGACCCCCCCCCAATATTGGCAATTGGGCAGCACAGAAATTAATCAAACAAAAAGATAAATAAAGTCATGCTAGTATAAAACAGATATGAACAGGAAGGGAGAGGTATCAAAAGCTGACATAAGCTGCTGCTGACATTCTAATCAAGGTAGGAGTAGATAAACCTGCTCTCTAAAGCCATCTCAAAGATTCAGGATTCCTTACCTTTGTGTGCTCACATGTGAGGAGCTGAGATTGTCTCTTGTCAGCCAGCACAAAAGAACCAATGGCAGGGCCCCCCACATTTTCAGCATTGCGGGCTTGTAGAAAAAACCCTTCAAACGGAGGCCCAGACAAACTCACTAAAGCCAGGTGGGTGGGAATAAAAACTAAATTAGTCTCCAGTTGTACTGGCAACAGTTGTATTGGCACTTGTAAGCCTCTTATGAAAAGCAGATACATTTAGCATCCTTTAGTTCACATATACAATGACCTTTATGGCTGAGGCATCCAAAAATGCTCCCTGAACCACATCTTTCAGCTGTGCAAGCGCACATTCTCATGTAAGCACACACATCATGCAGATTCCCCTGTAGCCAGGAAATGCAGCCATCACCCAGCCATCATTCCTATTCTAATTCCTCCCCACATCCTCCTTCAATTTCAGCTTATCCATTTTTCATTTCTTGACAGGATGGGTTTCCCCACTAATGACATGGAGTGGGGTCTTTGGACTCATGCAAGAGCAAGTTATGACGGGGAATTGCTTTGCTGTTTTTGATATCCACCCCATCACCCAAGCGTCTGAAGGAGGCTTAAGTAAAGTGAAAGTAATAGTCCTTGGGTTCAGATGGTAACAGACGAAAAAATAATACCTTGCACATGATCGCCTGGTTTGAACTCTGTCACATTTACTTCAATTGTGTGCTTAGGAAGTTTCTGAGGTGAGTGTCCATGGACAGGCATCATATTATTGCAGGCTTCTTTTACTTTTCCATTTGGGTAACCAGCTGATGGACCAGAAAGACAGGCGAGTACCAAAACAGTAAGAAGTATTCCAGAAGATTCCATCTATCAATAAAAACAAAACAAAGCCACCAGTGAGTATCACAGCATTAAAAGAGTTCTAAATGTTTCTGAAAGTAGCAACTTTGCAAGTTTTTCTACACAAATCTCAGGTGCGTTCTTCCTGCCATTCATTAATGACTTGGGACTGGGGAAAAATAAGGCTGTTTCTGTTAACCCTCCCACTTATTAAAGTCGTGTGTACCACATAGCTGGATGGCCAATTTTTTTCCCCACAGACTTCATATTCTCCAAGGCAATAAAGAAAGAAAGCCACTGAACTTCCTGCCTCTTTCCTCCAGTTATTAATTTATGCCATTTTAGTTGTACTTTCTTCCAAGAAGCTCAGGGTAGCTTGCATGGGTTTTGCTGCTTATGATTTTAGCTCTAAAATAGCTCTGTGAGTTGGAGATAGTGCCTGTCCAAGGTCACCCAATAAGCATTGTGTCTCTGTGGAAATTTCAGCTTGGTTCTCTTCACTATGGTGGGGTGATTTTGGAGTTTTGGTCTTGAAATGGCTCTCTGGTTCCTTTGCTCATCTTTCTTCCATGCTCAGTGTGGACCAAGAACAGCAACCTGCTGTGCTCTTCTCTCCAAACGTGGGACATGGGGCACATTCCCTTTGCATACCTGTAATATTTTTTAAGTATCTAGGTACTGCCATTTAGCAACAATCCTACAATCCTATATATTTTATCTTATGAATGGGGGTTAGAGCTATAACCGAAAAGAAGAACCAGTCTCATTCCTGCTTTAATATCATTGAAAGACCATCCATTATATTCACATCAAGTATTGAGAAGTTATGGCAACAAATCTGAAGTCCAGATTTACTAAAACTTATTCTAGTGAACAATGTAACCACTACTTAAACTTACTTTTTGTAAGCTTAAGACAACTGTCTAAATGAACATGTGCTCACTCAGGTTAGCAGAGTTACTAAAGACATGATTTTACTTGCACCATTGCAACATTTATCCTGTACACCCTTCTGAGAGCGCTTGCTCATTGAACAGTTTACACACTCCTTAAATAAATAAATAAATCATAAGCATTGCATTCAACTGGAATGGTGAGTTTTGCCATTCTATTGTTTTTCAATGCATGTTACAGCCTGCCTCTCTCTGAATGCAATTTCTCTCTCTAACCCCATCCCTTCTCACCAGTACATATGCCAAGAAATGGAACGAGCTCAAAGCATCACCAACAAGCCCTCCTACCCCAGGCCATCTCAGAGCTGCTGCAAAAACATGGGATGTTAATACATTCTAAATACTGAACAAGAGTATTGGACCCTTTTGTACAAAGAGCATGAACAAGCCCAGAAACAGGAAGTGTGTTGCTTTGGTCATACAGGGGAGGGGTGGTAATGGGCCAGCCCTACCATTAGGTAGAATGAGGCAGTTGCTTCTGACAGCACATGACGGAGGGCAGCAGTAAGGTGCTAGAGAAGAGAGATGCAGGCTATGTGACCTGCCTTGTCCTCCCTAAGCTGGGCTGAAGCCCTCGGATGAAGTGAAGGATGCTGTCCCATCACCAGCATCGAAGGAAATACCAGCTACTAGTCCTGTGAGCTTTTGTTCATAGGATGGGAGGAGCCACCATTTTGCTCTTTGCCTCAGACAGCAAAATATATTGTGCTGATCCTGGACCTTAAACAGGTAAGGATCCTGCTTAAGGGCAGGATCAGGGCAACTGATCAGGGAGAAAAGACCTGAGACAGAAAAAGCAAGAACAAGAAGCACAGATGTGAGATGGCACAAGAACACAACTTGCACAGGTAGCACACTAAGCAACAGACAAGAACTTTTTGGAGTGTGCCCTTTGCCACCACGCTCATGATAATAGCTACCCAGCCTCTGAGCAAACATTGATTAAGTTCAGAACATAAGCACTGCAGTCTTTGCCTACATTCAAGATCAAATGAGAGCTGGAAAGCTTCTAGCTGAGGCTTTCAGCATGTCATTGCCTTGGTTCATGCACAGAACATTAAAGCAAATCCAAACAATGTCTCATTTATGGCTCCCTTTTATTATAAAATATTTCAGTGTGGGGTACAACTAATAACACACAGTGACGTTGTATTGTATTAATTCAAAAACAGAAAAAAGGAAAAACCCAAACCAAACAGGAAAGAACAATAACACCAATTGATAACATTTAAAATAAATTCAGTGAAAAACTGGGTAAATTAATAGATGTTTAGCTGGCATCAGAAGCTTGTAAGACTTCTTCCATTCACACTCATCCTATGTTTTTCCACCCCTTCTTCCATTTTCTTTACTTGGAAAATCCATTAAAGAAAAAGGATGGAATGCCTTTGCAATGGTAGTACTAGAAGCACCTATGTCTGAAAGTACCCCCATTTACAGCCCTAAGCTCAAGTGGCATACCTGCATCATGCAGAACAGATTCCTACCTGGTCTCATCAGTCTACCATCAAGTGAAATTTAGAAATACCAGCTCAAACCTGAGGAAATGGAGACAGGACCCACCAGGATCCTTGGCCTGGTGGCATCAAGGGGAGAGTAGAACAGCTGTACAAGAACATACTGTGGAGAAGAGTTTTCTTGGCTACAACCAACCCTGCTTATCTTAGAAGATTAGGCTCTTCTCCACAGAGAAGAGCTAGTAAGGTTCCTCCCAAACAAACATGTGGAGATCTTGATAATGGCCAAGCTCCACTACACAAACATACTGAAAACTGACTTGCTGTAGGAGACAACTGGCAAGAAGACCAGCTTGCTATTTGGGTCCCCTGACTTTTCATCTTGGAGTACTTGGAATGAATGAATGCTTCATGAGTGCCCACACTTATCATTGGCTAGTGAAGGTTAGGCAGTTCAAGAGCTCTCTAGATAGTCAAACATTTGTTGACACTCTGGAATGAGGCATTTCGCTCACATTAGTAGCCTTAATGGAAGACTGTACTGCTCTGTATATACAAACAAAGAAATATGTGCATTCTTATAGAATAGATGGCCACCAGTGATGTCCACATTGCTCTACACAAGCTCTACATTGAACATGCTTGTTGCTGGCCATGAACCAATTCTCTCCCGTGTACACACATAATTAGTGAGTCCTTTCTTGACTTTGGATTCATTTCCAAGTCCAGTTCACCTTTGTACATCTCCCTCTGAGTGCCCCCTCAATCTGTGGTGCAATGGGTAGCCACGAGAGAAGGCCTTTTTAGTGATGTCCGCCTAGTTATGAAGCACTCTTGCTAGAGAAGTCCACCTACAAGTAGTACCCCTTTTATTGCCTTTTCTATAGTCATGGCTTTTAAGATCTGGTTGATTTAGGACCTGGACACTAATAGGACTAACTTTTGTATTGGTTCTTTGTTTTTAGTTTCTGCTATTTGTATTGTATTTCTACTGTGTTGATCGGGGGGGTGTCGTGAGGTCATAACTCACATCTCCAATTAACTCACACCGCAGCCGGCAGTGAAACTAAAGACTTTTATTGCTATTCACTACAAGATTTACAATGTGACTGACAAGCTCTAATAACAAGCCCCTTCCTCTCTGAGCTACCTCAGGAGACCACGTGGCATCAGGCCTCTGTCCTGTCGTTGTAACTGGACTTGTCGCCTTAAAGTTCTCCTAAATTGGGCATTTGCCAAACTCCCCGTTAAGCCTTCTTGTTCTCCTGAACTCAGCTCAGCAGTTTCAGAGTCAGGAGCGGGGGGGGGGGGGGGGCAACTTGTTCAAGCAGCTCAGAGCTAGGATGAGAGGAAGTTACTCTTTCAGACGCCTCCCCGTCAGTCTGCGGGGAGGCTCTTCATTCAGGGGCTAAGGGGCCAGGCTGTGGAGAGGTTACTTGCTCAGCAGTCTCAGAGTCAGGCTGCAGAGGGGCCGTCTGGGCACTGGGCCTCAAATAGAAGTCCCCTTGTTCCAATGCCTGACTCTCACTGTTAGCTCCTGCCTCCTCCTCATGAGTAGACGTCTCTATCGAGTCGTCAGGCACGACAGGGTGGAAGTTTGGTCAATTTTTACTTTATTATTGCTGTGTTTTAATCAATTTTGTACAGTGCTAGAGAACTTGGGCATCCAATAAGAACAGTAAATAAATCTATTTTCAACCAGCCGTCCTTTGAATACAGATGTAAATAATCACATAAAGTTTCATATTTAAACTCTTTACAATGCAGAGTTTTAAAGAGATAAATTAGCTCAAAATTTTCCATGCAAAGATTTTTTAAGGGCATGATTCACTTAATTGTGGCAATCATCTGTGTGGAAGAAATGAGTTATTTGGAAGACAGTATTGGGAGTTCCCCTTGCAATGCACTCAGGTAGTTAACACAATGGTTACAACTGCATTTGAAGAATATTCAAGGATACCATAGGCTTAAATATCAGCTTAGAGACAGAGGAAAATGCTTAATATTATCACAGTAACTCTGGATGTAGAGTTGTGTAATTTAATTGTATTTTTAAAGTTTCTGTACTGCTCCTTCATCGCCAAAGGCAGTTCCATGGCAGCATTATGAGCAGGAAAGGATTATGTAAGAATTACAGATTTCCTGCAGGGAGAAGGTGGGATATAGATATAACAGACAATTAAAATATTATGCAGAGCTGAAGCAAACTGAATCAGAAGAATGTGTATGAAGTCACATGAATGTGTGTGCTTCTTTATCAGTCTTTGCCAGTTACAGTAACATGAGGTCACACACAAGATTAGAAGGCAGATCCAACAACAGGAGATACGTTTAATTGCCACTTTAAGGATTATGGTGAGCTCCTCTAATACATGCACATATTTACATAAAACCCTCTTTGTTCAAGGATCTGCATAGTGACATTGTCATCTTTTCTATCATCTGCCTAACTGCCAGCCTAAGTAGGATTTTAGGGGCTGGTTATGGTGGCCACGTAGACAGTCCCTGTACAAAAAAAGAGGAAAAGCATTTCCCCTTTTGCATATATACAAATGCAAAATTCAAAACAATAGCTATAATTTAAATAAAAATACAATACAGTACATCTCACCATAGTGGAAAGGACTATGGCCAGGTGATCAGAGTGCAGGATCAGTCTGCATTCTGGGTGCTGCTCTTGACAAGAAATTTCAAGGCACTTGCTTTCCCTTCATAAAGCCTAACCTCTAAACCAGGCTTAGCCCAGAGACCCTCAAGACAGAAGGTGACTCCAGACCATATCCTATTCATGTGCACATGCACATGTGCTCATTGCAAACAAAAAAAAAAAAAAGACAAGAGTCTTTCCTATGTATATTCTGCATTTTCCAGCGATACTACACTAGCGAATTGCACTACTCTCCCTCTTCACTCACTCACACACACACACACACAACCACCCGACCCCCAAGGGAGGGAGAAGAGGCAGACTGAGAATAATGATAGCCTGGTAATTTAGAAATTTAAAGAGGAGGTGGGGAAAGGGGATAGAGAAAAGGTGACAGAGGTGGTTTGCATTTTTTTAAGAGTCCACCTTTTCAAAATGATACAGTAGATACACACAGGTGTCTCTTGGGCAAACAGTGCAGCCATCTGGAAAGGAACAGCTTCAACAGTTACAGCTGAAGGAACAGTTACTGTTAGAGCCTCAATTGGTGAATACTAGAGGTACTTGCTCAACGGCATTGCTTGGCTGGTTCGGTTCCCCGCCGTGAAGTCCTCCCGGGAGAACAGTAGTGTCAGTAGTGTCATCACTGCTTTGTGACACAGTTTATTATTGGGATGGGGGAGAGGGTAGGAAGAGTATAAGGTATGGAGGAATACTCAGTGCTTGCTCTACTGGGAAATATGAAGGCTTTGATCTTAAATGCAATTACTGGAAAATTAACAATACAGCTTCTTTCCATGGGAGTATGCCTAAGATCACACTGCACAATATCGAACTCCCTTCAACATATACTTTAATATATACAATCAAACTGAATTAAAATATTTCAGTATCAGTGTTTGCACGATGAGTGTAAAAATGCAGTCATGTTGTAAATAATGTGACTGTAATACCTCTTTTAAAAGAGGTAATATATTAAGAGTTAACTCTGTCATTTGTTTGCTACCAAAAAGCTAGACTAGTAGGCTCTTGCTTCATCAAGATGAACAGTTTGGACTTTGCAAGCTGAGTCACAAAAAGAATTTAACACTTGATAAGATGGGATAGAAACCAGCAGGAGGCAACTGGTTGCCGCCCTCTAAGGTTGAACTGTGCTAGTCTAGAAAATATTTGTAGGGGTACAAGCAGTAAAAGCACTGGTGTTATGTTGCATTCAGATCCAGTCTTCAGGATTTATACAGGCCTGTTTAGTGAGCAATTCTGTGACCCCTGGATGGTACAGGAGGGGGCTGGAGGATACTTTGGGTCTGAAGGGGGACACAGCACTCTAACCCTAGAGCTAACACCAAGTTACGCCCATGCACCCTTGCAGCCCAAGAGTCAAGATCCATGCTTGCAGCTCTCTGAGGTTGGGAAAGTGACCTCCAGGAAACAAAAACAAAAAGGTGTGGGAAGAGGGGAGAAGACTCCAGACGCCAGAATTTGAGCTGTTCTTATACCTCTTCAACGTCCTTGCCTCCCCTACAGATCTCCAATTACCCAGGCAAGAAAGCCTGTCTAGCAAAAATGCAAAGCAGGAGG
The DNA here is from genome assembly GCA_023646645.1 of Varanus salvator macromaculatus. NCBI lineage: Eukaryota > Metazoa > Chordata > Lepidosauria > Squamata > Varanidae > Varanus > Varanus salvator. Next base: position 10,037,492 of record JAIXND010000659.1, read on the forward strand.
CTGGAGAGGTAGCAATCTAATTCCTGTCCTGCATAGGAAGCTTATAAGTCTCTGAGTTCAGGGAATTATGGGCATCCTGATAGGATCACAGCCTTAATGACCTTTAGGCGATAGTAACTACAAAATGTAGTTATCAATAAAGGGCTACACTTTCACCCATTCAAGTACAAAGACAAATCTGAGAGGCTCTCCTTGCAATTGTGAAATCAGATCACTGAACAGTTATGTTTTGCAATACAATTTGGGAAGCAGTCACTGTATTATGATTAACTTTTATCTGACTTTGTACAGGAACAACTATTGAAGCATTTTCCTACACGGCTCTTGCTTGCTGTTGCAGAAAGGTTTGAAAAAATTGTCTCCAGACAGTTTGACAGTCTCTTTTCAAGGCAAGTTCAGGGAATTTATTTGCATCCTGTAGGCTTCACACAAACATGCAGTAGAGACGTTGCTACAGTGCTTGTGATAGCCATGAAGACTTTTCAAAAGCAGTGATATAGTCTGATTGCCAGATAGGAGGACAAATGTGAGAACTACCTCCCTGCTGGCCAACTTCTAAGGTTCTTGGGGCATCCCCACTTCTGACAGAGAGAGCACACTAGAGGAGGAGGCAATTATAAACTGGATTGCAGACTAAGGCCTCTGTCATGCACACCCATGGGAGGGCCAGGGCGACCGTGTTCTGGCTCAGTATGGAGTCATTATAAAGAATTTCCCAACGGCGGAAAAAGCATGCCAAATGGAACAGTGGGTGTTTCAGAGACACCAATGTCTGTCAGTTGCATGTTAGATAGGCACTGTTCAGAGATGCTCTTAGTATTGGCAGAACCATTGTTCCGAGTGCATCTGGATGAACTGGCTCCTGCTTAAGACTGTGATCCTGCCATTGCCACCCAAATTGGAGCAAAAGCAGCAACAAAGAGCACCATTAACCAAGATGAATATAGGAAGGTGCCTTATACTGAGTTGGGTCCTAAATCCATCTAATCCAGTGTGGTCAACACTGACTAGCAGCAACTCCCCACAGGTTCAGGCAGGAGTTTTTCCAGCCCTACCTGGAGATACCAGAGATCAAAAAGCTGTGCCATTGAGCTACTCCATCCCTCGCCATAGCATATTATCCCAATGCCCTAGAACACGCCAGGACACTGGGCCAGGCAACGCCAGGACACTGGGCCTGAGGAGGAAAAAAAGAGCAGAATAAAAAAGCAGTAGGCAAGTCTCTGTTTTAAGGCTTTGGAAGCTTTGGTGTGCATCTGAGATGCAGCTCTGTAAAATATTAAAGTTAATTTAAGCAGCTCAGAAGTGGACAGAGGGTAGAATTGATCAGCAGGGGCATCTAACTCCTGATTGCTTAACAATAGGACTCCTTTTCCCCACCCGAAAATTAGAATCCCTGATCTGCATTAACTCAGAGATTTATTTTTCCTTTTATGCAACCCATCCCCCATTCTCTCAAGCTAGTTTCCTACTTGACTCTGCAAATATGACCTTCAAGCATGGTCCCTCAGGGCTTCAAGATTAGAAGACTTCACATAGTTCATCAAAGGTGTGCTTGCAAATCTTATACTAACAATCTACTTTTGGAACTTCTTTTCAATAGAAGAGAACGTATCAATGGCAAGTGTATCTTTAACATGCTTGTTTTCAGGCCACATTCCAAAAAAATCCCGGGGTGCCTCACTAAGATGATCAATCAGGACAGACGTTTCCTGAGAGTTTATTCACCACTCTGGATCTTGCTTTAAAACATGCAGCTGCCGGAACATATAAGGTTGTGTTCCAAAGTGCACCCTTAGTTTGCAAAATAACTTCAAGGCCCAAAAAGCTTAGACAGCATCTGGAATAGTCTCCCATAAAGCACAGGAACTTCCTGACCTGCCTGTCAATGCAGGAGGGGTTGCTTGAGGGTAGGATGTGACTGCTTTTCATCTAATGACTGTTAACAAACCACCTTCTCTTAATATGGTATTCTCACCTGTTACTTTGCATTATGGCAGCATTAGTCCATACAAGCAACATGGGCATCAACAGAGAGAGAGAGAGAGAGAGAGAGAGAGAGAGAGAGAGAGAGAGAGAGAGAGGTGTAGGAAAGTGTTGGGGATCCAAGTTCTAGTCACCCTTAACCATGAAGCTTACTGGATGATCCTGGCTCAGGCACACTGTCTCAGCCTACCTCACAGGGTTGTTGGGGCATACAATGATGAGAAGCAGGAGTCTTCTGTGAGTAGCCTTGAGTTCCTTGCAGGAAAAAAGGCGGGTATAAATACAATTAAATGAATGCACGCACAACTGCATCTACCCACCCAAAAGCTTCTGCACTTCCATTACCAAACTGACTGAAAGCCCCTTGCAAACTTTAGGATGTTTTAGCAGCGCTACCTTTTAAGGAGCAAACACTCGAGTCCCTTTACTGAAGCAAAAGCCATAGAATCCGAAGAAAACCTCTTATGTGCATCACATTGTACTTCTTAAAACAGACGCACACGCAATATATCCCATGAAATACACGCCCGTTTAAAGCAAAAAAAAAACCCAAAACAAAACCTCCTGTTCCTTACCTTTAGCCTCAACTTAATTGCTAAACTTCGTGACAGGCAAACACTTCGGAAACAGGCTTATCCGTACGCTAATATATAGAAACTCTTCCTGCTTTTCGCGCAGCCTGCAGCGCATCCCCGATGTAGGCGGGGCAAGTGAACCTCACGAGAAGCAAACGCGGCTTTCGAGCGGCCGTGGGAAGACGCGGTTACCGAGGGGAATAGGCAGGAGAGACCACGCTTTAAGACGGTTGGATCCTGAGTGCACTTCTTTACTCGGAAGCAAGTCCTACTGACTTCCGTGGAAAGCCTTAGTGTCTAGTAAAGGACCATACTAAGTCGAGGGATACAGAAGGACCACTGAAATTCATCTCTCCATGCTTCTTTATCGATCCGGCTGGAGTAAAGACGCACTGATCTCCGTAGGATTTCACTTCCAGCAAACACGCACAGGATCGGGTTTCAGGGCTGGACTTACATGCACATTTTGTTGGAAATAAGCCCCAGGGAGCATGCGTGCTTACGCTGAGTAGAACTTTTAGACCACATGTTCTCTCTCCAAAGTACCACCTTGTTATAAAATTTGTCCTGCTACCTTTACCGAGGTAATAAATGAGCTCCCCAAAAAGCTGTGCCTGGTGCGTGCTTTGTTTTGGCGACGGATGAAAACCTTCGCCCCCCCAGCACTTTTAACTGTTTAAAGTTTTAAGGTTAATATTACATTTAATATTTTAAATACTGCATTTTATCCTGTACCACTGCTATGCCTCTATGCTGAATCAGTTGCAAACGCTGTGGTTTTGTTGGTTTTTATGTTAATATTTGTTGTTTGAGTGTTTTTAACTTGTTCACTGCCCCAGCAAGCCTCAGTTAGGGAATGGTGTAAAAATGAAATAACTAAATAAACTGTGATAATCTCACGGACACTGGAATGTACATTTTCTTAAGACCAATTTGATTACTTGTCCCCACTCCAAAAAAATCCCAAGATTCTTCAAAACAGAATTTAACCATTTAAAAGTTTGATCAATGTATACTCATTCATTAAATACAGAATCTCTATTCCATACTTAAGCATTTACAGAGCAAGAGTTAGGCCAATCAAGTTGCTAGACTTTATCTAGCTTTAGTCTATCCTTTCACACTATCATCTGTATTCAACAAACAGCTGCATGATAAGTAATACTGTTGCATAGTCCTATATTTATTTATTTGTTTATTTAAAAGTTTTCTAGACCGTCCCATTACCGAAGTTTTGGGATGCTTTAACAATACAATTTTTTTAAAAAAAACAGTGTCCTAAAATTCAACTAATGATAAAACCCCAATTAAAACAGGTCTTAAAATGTAGGGAAAATAAAAAGGGTTTGGCCTGGCACCAAAAAGAATAAAGTGATGGCTCCAGGCGAACCTTTCTTGGGAGTGAATTCCACAATTGGGGCACCTCCGCAGAAAAGGCCCTTCTATATAAGTCTAACTCCTCCTATCGCATGTGTCGCTGGAACTACCTTGCATGGGAATTAAACCACCTGGCATAGGTTTGATGTGGGATTGCATGAAAAGAGTAGACAGCCACACATACGGTTTTCTGCATGAATTCCTCAAAAGTAGTTGAGGTTGCAATCTAATCAAAAGGGAAAGAGAAATGATGGTGTGGTTAGTAGCACGGTAGAATGCGGTGTTACTGGGGGCACTCTCTGGATAGCATATCAGTCAGTCTGGCCCTGAAAGAATCGAAGTTCAGTGATTGCTAAAAAGCCATTGTTACGGAGTGGGTGGTGTTAAAGCTGGTAATGGCTCTTGCCTTGCACATCATCACACTTCTGTGAGACAGATCAGAAACATAGTATATGCACTCACAGCTGGCACTGGACTACTTGACGCATAGGATCCTGGCAGGCTTGCTTTGAACTAAGTTGTGCCATCTCGTTGGGACCATACGTTTTGGGTTGCCCTGATGCCAAACAAATGATTAATTGGGATTTATACCTCCAACGTAGTCTGAATGCTCAGGGAAAGTAACAAAAGCACTGAAAAACACCCACACACAGACTACATTTTAAGCAAATACAAACCAGCTCTAGCTTAACAAAGAATGCATTTAAAACTGATTCTCACTTCTCCAAGCAGTGAGAAATTCCTGGTGGTGCAACACAGAGCAAAGATAGAAAACCTCTCTATCCTCAACAACCACATGGGATGCCATAAAAAGGAACTTAAGCAACATTCGTTTTTGCACTGGGTCACCACAGGGCTATTGCTGGAAAAGGCTTCCTTGTGGCAAGTGAGGCACTTTCTGGGCTCAAAGTGCAAGTATCCTTCCTCAAAATATTTCTCCCCCAGATGCTTTGGCCTTCAAGTGGTGAAGAACTCTGGTTGTTGTAATCCAAAACAACTGGGGAAACTACGTTGGAAAAGGCTTATAAGACGTGTGTTATATTTCTTGTTATATTGCCGGGAGTCTCCGTATCTTTGTTCTATATTGTTGGTAGCCTTTGGCAGAGGTGTGAAAACTCACAAAGTAAGAAGGCTGTCCATACAGTAAGTTGATTTATTGTTACAGCCAAGGCAGAAGTAGAACATTTTACTGTACACTCCAAGCAACATAACTCAATACAGTGTGCAAAGGCAGAATAGAAACATCAATCAAGTTGACATATCACCAGCACTGTCAGCTGCAACCACATTCAGTGACTGCACAGATAAGTTGTGCAGCCCTAGCAAACAAGGCTTTTTGCATGCAATTTAAGGGTTGCAATTCTGAGAGCAACCAGCAAATTTTCACATAATTACTTTTACCCTGTAAAAATGCCAAATTCTATCTATCCCAAGAATCTTTCGCTGGAATTTTGAAATATAGATGGCAGTGCAGTAAATAATACAAGGGGGTGAATGAATGAAGGATTAAGCACAGGATGCTATCAATGTGGAAAGGTTGGGCACTTTAAACGAGAGTGCCCTGAGCTCAGAGGAGAGGGAAAGTTGATTTCTCTCATGAATATGGACAAAGATTAGGAAGGTCAGGGTCTCCTCATAGGAGGACCTACTGGGAACCTTTGATAAATTTGAAACTGGGGCCATTTGGGAAAGGCATGGTATTTATGGTAGGCTCTGGAGCTACCTGCTCCACAATGAATATGATTCCAGATGGAATGAAATTGGGAAAAGGGGAATTGATGGCTCAAGGAGTGGCAGGTAATCTGGTAAAAGCGAAAATATTCGAACCTGCTCAGGTAAATGGTGGTACTGAGGCCATGGTGAATAGGAGCATTTTTTATTTGCTACTGCAGTATTTACTGAGGAAGGGGAGTCAAAGAGAGGGCTGGTGGTAAAGGGTTGGAGGAAACAGCCTGTGCAGCCACCGCCCTATTGGTGGAAGAAGCCAGGAAGTCAGCTATTGGGGAAGTTTTGGTGGTAACAGTGGCACCCCCAGTGCAAGCTCTGTTAGCCACCAGGGCTGGAAGGTGGCTAACTGACTCCTGACTTATTAAGTATGAGGCTGTATTGATGAATCAACTAGATTTGATTTTGACTACTGGAGGAAGTATGAATCCTGCAGATTTCTTGATAGGAGGCAGTTGCAACTTGGAGTAAGAGCATATTGTGTGGAATTAGTGGATCTAGAAACTAAAGTAAGGGGAAAGGCATCATGGATACAAAGTAATAAAAGGGAACCAGGTGAGGGATAGTGGGAGACTGTCCTCCTCCTGGTCAGCCCAAATTTGTGAGTTACGGGCTCTGAAGTGAGCCCTGAAATTGTAGGAAGGGACTGGGAACAGAGAAGAATCTAGACTCTGGAAGATGGGTAATGTTTGATGGCTAAGAATGGCTATCTAAGGGACTAGCTAGGCAAGTAATCCAGAGACTCCATAAAAGTAGCCTTTGGGGAGCTAAGGCTTTTGTAGATTAATTTCTAAAAACTGATGTGGCATTGGAATGTATTTGGGCTAGCACATGCCTTTGGGAAAATTTGGCAGGAAAGGAGTTTGATCATGAGTAGAGGAGGGGGAACATATCGAGGGGGAGTATGATGTAGACGGAAGGAGAAGATTGTGACTTCTTAGTAACCCAGCCAATGGGAGAAAAGAGGTAGGGTCTGCAAGCCGGGAAAAGGGAATAAAAAGCAATGTCTTGTGTGAAAACGGCACACTGCCTGTGTGGTTGGCGCCCACTCTTGCAAGAACGTATTAAACTGTCAGTGCTTGGTACTTTGCTTCCCATATCATCACTGCTGAGATTTCATCCCTTACAATTGATTCAAAAACCAAGGAGGAGTCAATGAAAGCACCCAATAGCATTTTTGGAAGGATTGCTGGTACATTTATAAATTAAATACATAAATGTGGGAGAGGCCCTGCTCTGGGAACCCTCCCTGAAGCAGGTAAAAAAGACATCAACCTGGAGCAGGGCCTTCTTTACGGTGGCACCCAGATTGTGGAATGCACTCCCCAGAGAGGTTCGCCTGGCACTGACTTTATATTCTTTTCGGCACCAGGTCAAAATATTTTTATTTAATCATCATTTTAAAAATTAGTATTTTAACATTTTAACAGTCACTTTTGATTTTGATTTAAATTTTTACTGGAATTATGTTATTTATTTATAGATATGGTTGTTTTATTGTATTTTGATTTTAACGATTGTAAGCCGTACTGAGATGCCATGCATAAGAGAAGGCATACAAAGTGATAAATAAATAGTGCAAAAAAAATCTGGTCCACTGTACTTTCCCCTTCCTAAGCCCAGCTTGCTCTTGGTATAAGATGGTATGTTCATCTTCCCTGTCAAATAACTTCTGGAGGAAGAATTGATATCCAAGTAAACTGCCTGACCAATAGTTCCGAGGCTTAGATTTATTTCCTTATGAATTGGAAATTCAAGGAAGATTCCTATTGTATTAATATGAGAAAAAAAAAATTGGCCCATCATTCAAGATTCCTCTTAAAAACTTCAGGCAGGATTATACTTTTCCAGTTTGCCCACATTTTGTTGTGTAACTGGGGGACATTCTGACTCTGCTGCCAATAGCAGAATGGCAGTTGAACCATTGTTATTAGCATTTGTATCATTGCCAGAGGTGATACTGAAAAAAAGTATTCCAAGTAATGGCTAAAGTGCATGTCTCTTATGCAGGATTTGATCCCTTATCTGCTACAGTTGCCCAGTTTCAAAATTTTGCCTCATTCCTTTCCTTGGCAGTAAGGTTCAGCTCCTTCCACTGAACCATCATAAACAGCTTTTTCCCCTCCTTTCTAAGAAGGCTCTTGCAATGAGGCCATCAACAAAGAGATGAGGCCATCCATTTAATAAGCTATTTTATTGTTTCAGCCAGGACAGTAATCCCTTGCTATGAGGAGTATCTTTGTAGTAACTGTGGAGCAAAAACCACTGGAGATGAATGTTTTCCCCAAGTGGGACAATGGCATGTCTGTCAGTTTCAGAACAGGAGGTGGGCCCTCTTTTCTCTTGCAACTGGACAAGGTAATAACAAGGTTATAGCCATGTGGCAGATTAGAGGAACTCGGAGAATGAGGAAGATAATTAAGCTAAGACTGGATGTGGGAGTGCCCCTGCTTCAATCTAGTAAAAGATAACATGGCATGCTTGTTTGCATTTCCAATTAAAAGCCAGCAGTGCAATCCCATGTAAATGTTCTCAGAATTAAGTCTTATTAAATACATTGGGACTTATTCCCAAATGAGTATAGAATTTCAGCCTAAAGGTTACATTTTAGCTAAGAAAGATTGTTCAAGCTCAAAGATTGTTTGTTTTACCAAATGAACCTATCACACCAAGCTTACTTCACTGGAGTTCATCAGAGCTTGTTGCTGTTACCTGCCATTAAGTCATGTCCAATTTAGGGGGTCCTATAAGTGAATGCTCTCCAAAACGGCTTGTCCTTGACAGTCCTGCTTAGCTTTTGTAAACTCAAGGCTGTGGTTTCCTTTATGGAATAGATCTCATAGTTGGTCTTCCCCTTCCTCCTCGTCCTTCAACTTTCCCTAGCATTAGTGCCTTCTCCAGCAACTCTGGACACCTCATAATGCGCCTGAAATACGGCAGTTACATAATTTTTTATTCCACAGCATGTTCTCAATTTGATCTAAGACACATTTATTAATCTTTCTGTTGGTCTAGGGCACTGATGGCAAAACTTTTAGAGACTGAGTGCCCAAACTGCAACCCAAAACCCACTTATTTATCGCAAAGTGCCAACACTGCAATCAAACCTGAATACTGAGGTTTAGTTTAGAAAAAAACAACTCACTGCCAGACCAAGCAAATATATACATTTCCTTGGCAGCGCACTGACCGGCAATGCAAAAGCTCTGATGAGTTGTGCCTAATGAGTCATCGACTGACGCCACTATTCCTTTCCGAGCATAAACATGGTCCTTATGTGCACTGTTATCCGATGCTCGGTTGCTGGGACGATCTTGGGGTGACTTGGCTCACGTGCAGACAGAGAGGGCTCTGCGTGCCCGCTGAGGCATGCATGCCATAGGCTCACCACCACTGGTCTAAGCCCTCATGTGTGCATGCCCAAAATTCCAACCATCAAAATCATGCCAGGACACCTAGTTTTTCTAACCCTAACCCTACCCTGGCGCACAGCCCTAACCCTAATATAGGGCGAAAGTTCCATTGAAAAGATGGCGATTTTGAAAAAGCCTTCCTTGAGGAGCTGTTTCTGCACAGCTCAACATTTCTGTCCATTCTAAACACATTCTAACCATCAAAATCAGGCCAGGACACCTCATTTTTTGTGTGGCTACATGCTGTGTTGACATGCATTTGTGCGTAATAGTGTCCATATAAGCTTCTATAGCTGAAGTGATTTCATTGGCATTAGACTACCATTAGGTGGTTTAAGATTGAGGGAATGCAGGTACCATATAATTTCTACCTAGCCTTTTTAATTATATCAACCAGAAGCCCCAAATACAAGTAGCATGAAGAACTATAATTATTCTTCGTAGTGATTTATCTCAGATGATCTCAGAACAAGCTCTATACTAGAATCACCAAATAACTTCAGATAGTTTCCTGGAGCACACTTCAGTTATGAAATTATCTTCAAAACTGATACCCTTGTTACTGAATAAGACTTACAGAGATAGAATACAAAACAAGTCCTTACATTTCAGTGCTGGTACAAGACAGTATTCAATCAACTGTCAAGAAAAAGGATGTTGATAAATTCAACATGGGGGAGACATATAGGAAATACACACTGAATTTGATTCAGTGCCTTGCTGGGAGAAAACTTGGTTTTAAAAATTTCCTGCTTGAAATCATTGCAGTGTAACTACTCAATTAAAAGCATTGTGTTTTTTAAACAAAAATGTAATAGAAAAGGATTATGATCTCCCTGATATGCTGCTTACATGTTATTTGCAGGTATAATGACATATGAATTGATCTTACGCTTTGAATGATAAACAGGATCTGGAATCAGCACAAGAGGCAAAATCGGTATTTTTTATTTATTTATTTGTTTATTTAGACAACTTATATGCCGCCCCCTTCGCATAAGCCTCGGGGCAACTTCCAAGGCTTATTTTTTCCATCCCTGCTTACCAAAATCTTCATTTAAAATTATTACAAAATTCATACCTACCATGTTTCTTCCTGGGGGGCAATCATATGAATATCTGGATTATATGAAATTAGAGTATAATGCAAATTTTTAACAGGGAGGATCTACTGTAATTAGATTTTTTTTTGTGGAATTTGGAGCCTCACATAGGTAAATAGCAGAAAAAGAAGCTGTTATAAATACATGCTCACTAGCATCCATTTATAAAATACCACTCTTGATTGCTATAATGTGCACATTATAATACCTGTAACAAGAAAGCCAAGTGATTTTTTTTCTTCAGACATTGAATCATCATCCTAAAGACAAAAGTTGATGATTTGCAGTCCTTCTGATTGAAATATGCTTTGAGTTAAAGGTCAGCTGTTGTACATACATTACCCAACAATTCCATGCCTACTTCTTTGTGCTAAATAATGCTACTGTGCTTCTCCCGCTGTGCACTTTAATTTTGAATGGTTTGTGTATGCATGCACTCAATGAGAAACAAATTTTGGAACGCATCTCTGCTCATTACTGCACAAAGCAGCATTGTATGTTTTTCCAAGTGTAATAAACTCTTTCACTGCACAGTAGCAAAATGCTGTGCATTGTTAAAGCTGTTTTCTTTAGAGGTGATGATGGGCTTCAAAAAGCATGCTGAGCAAATGAGGGCCCCCTTTTCCACTGAAGCCAGGTAAGCCCAATTTGAAGGTGTAGCAATCTCCAAAATCCTTTTTAGTGCTTGCTTTTAAATATCCATAGTAAGATTGCCCATTCAATTCCAACCTAGAAAATTGTGACTGTTGGCATGCGTAAGTTAACTTCCCATAATTTCCACTGGTGCGATTCAAACTCACATCTCCTGCTTTCCCTCCCCATGCCATTTACAGAGGCCATTGTAGGGTTGTTCCAGTGGCCACTCGGGGCTGCAGCTCCCCACATTTACATCCTGGCTCCTCCCCTTCTCTAATTAGCAAAAGGGTTGGTGATCTGCACCCTGAGATAGGCTGTGTCTCCTCTCCATAGGCTCTTCCCACGAGCTATAGAAGTGCTGTACCATATGGCGTCTTCTTTCCCTCCTTCCCTCCCTCCCTCCTTTTGCTTGGTGAGCTCTGAACTAGTGGTTCTTAGTCAGGTGTAGCTCAAGGAGACACAGACCCCTGCCTGTGGTGCCTGGGGACTCACAACTGCAGATCCTTTTGGCCTACGCTGTGGGAGCTGATGGAGGGGAGGCACCATAGTACCCTTGTCTGAATTGTGTACAGGAAGGTGTCCTGTTCATTGTATGTTGAGCAACTCTGTCTGTCTGTGGGAGCAACTTGAGTGTCATCAGCACAAAAGCCACTAAGTGGATATAGACACAGTTTCCATGTGCCATTTTGGGATTTCTAAGTTGGGCCTTTACCTCTCCTCTCCTCGCAGAGCATGTGTGATCAGTGGCACCAAGGTATAGCTTCTCCCTGAGGGGCAATAAATGCACAGGATTGTGTAACCGTTTGCTGAACATTCCCCACTTTACACACTTCTTGCCACACGACTACTCGAGCATCAGCAACTACTGCCACTGTTCATCCAAGTCAACAAAAACTGGCAGTGAAACTCCCTGAAAGTTTCCAAAGTCTGTGCTTGTGCTTTTTCAGAAACAGGTATTCCAATTCTGCTGGATATAAAACTCTAGTAATATTTCTCTAGACTGCAGCATTTACTTCTGAACTAGTAAAATGTCATTACAATGGAAAGCCTCAAGGTAGCCATGAGTCCAGGCTTTTTTTCTTTTCTTTTAGAGAAGATGGTCTTCTATGTAAAGTGTTGTCAGAAGACCACTGGAAGGACTGTCCTCTTCAATTCTGGTCTAATGAGGAAGAGGTATAAAAACTTTGCCCACTAACAGTGAGCACCCAAAGAGCAGATCACAGGCTTCCACTCTATGCTGAAAAGTTCTATATTTCTAACAACTATTTCTCAATTCCATCTATGAAAATGTGTCATCTTTGGTTCTCTCTCTGGTGATACATTCCTCTGCCTTGGGAATTCACAAGTTGCCCTCTTACTCATGCCCACTGATTTTCCCCTGCAAATCCCACTTATGCTCCCTGCCCATTTCCTCCTCAGCCCTGTAGTTTCTACATCAAGCTTGGAGGCATTTTCAGGGAAGAATTTGTGGATGTGGGAAGAATTCCAGCACTTCCTTCCTGATCCCATTTTCTCTCCAACAAGTTCCCTCCTGCCACCTTACTGGAAAACATGCAAACCCCATATTTATCTCACAACTGTTGGTTCCACCTAAGAGTCCCGTTTAGTATGGTTAAGGCTTTGTTTCTTGTGCAAAGGCCACAAGATGGCGCCAAATGCTAATCACAACCAGAAGTACAAAGTTAGTGCTAAAAACTATTTATGCATTGCATGTTTATTCCACTCTGCCTCTAAAGAACTCAGTAGCACATCTGCTTTCCCCATGGCTAGCCCCAAACATTTTCCTACCTATTGCATCCCACCTCTTGCTCTAGGTGCATAGTGCCCATAGCTGCTCAAGTTATTTTGGTATCCAAGGCAGAAAATCACACAGGCACCTCCCTACCATCTTCCCCATCCCTTAGCAATAGAAGTATTATATTACAGAAAAGAACGAACAATACCTTCCTCGTGACACTGAGAACCAGCTGCCTGAGGCAGACGGCCTAATGACATGGCTGGCTGTGGGCCCAGTGCACTTCATTACTGAGCGACTAGAAAGCAGGCATCATCGCTCAGAATTTAACATGCTGTCCACTACACTGCACTCATCTTCAGATTGCCTCTTGAGTTGCTCACCAACTGCCTTTTATTATTTTTCTTTCTTATTTTCTGTCTTTCTTCTTTTTTTCCCTGTAGTAGATATCAAAACATTGACACCCATGCCTTTCAACCAGGCCCAATGACTTCTTGATGAATGGTTTCTCTACACACTGAAGTTATACTGTGAATAAATAAAATGTATAGGCCCCCCTGCCCCCCTCCAAATTACTGTGAAATGCAAAAAGTTTCTTATTTTGCCATCTGCTTTGGTGCCACCTGAAGATAGTCCCCTTTGTGGAAGCCTTTAAAGATCTCCCTGGTCATCCAGGGGCCTGATGGGTTTATCCAGGTACCTTTTCCCCACTTCTTGGCTGGATCTTCTTCATTTTATTCAATGTATTTTTATGCACTTTATGCTATTTTGCTAAAAATGTTGTTTTAGCTACTGTGTTTTATTGTTTTTAAATGCTCTTCTGTCAGAGAGTGTCAGCTATGGGCACTATAGAAATGTAATAAATAATAAGTATTCTTTACTGCTGTATTAAATCTGGATACATGAACCGATGATTTAAACAGAATTCTCTTTCCAATAAGCTTAAATATCACCACTACTTCTGCTAAATAGGGAATGATCCAAAGTGCATGATTAAGACAAAACACAGATTCCTATGATTAAATGTTTTGCTCCTTTTTAGAAAGGCAGGAAAGTGAGGGGTGGCAAAAAGGGTCATTATTCAGAGACAGAAAATGAGCCATGCTTGTATACCCACCTCAGCATCCTTCTGATGTTAAAGGCTGAGGCAGTGAGGAAGCCAAGGCATTACCATCCTGCTAAGAACACAGGAAACTTGAGATCATGTAGAACTGGAGTTTTATATTTTGGAATATAGGAAGCTTGGCCCCCCTTCCTCAATGCCCCCCTGCTCACCCCCCCCCCCCCCGGCCATCTGCAGGGTTTTTTCCTTTCACATTCTTTCTATGGGAAAAGAAGAGAAGCCCCCGAATATGCGAATGATTCACTTGCTGGGTAATTGTTCTCAAATGCAGAACACAGCCAATACAATGCAACTAGTTCGAATATTCAAATACAGGGCCAGGTCCTCATTGTCGTTGCCTTTCTGCAATTTCCTACCTCAGACTGTAAAAAGCAAACATCGAAGCCTGTTAAATCCAGTAACTTCTGATTGGTTTATCTTTTTATCTGTCACTCAAGTTCTTGATGTGTCATTATATTTTCCCAATGTTTCCCTGATGATTTCTCAATCTTTATTTCCCTTGTGTACTTCTGTATTGTTCTTTATTCTCACCCATTCAAAGTTTCATCCCTCCCCCCACTGCCATGTATACGTGACAGCAATTCCATGAAACACTCTGTATGTTCTGTTCTGCATAGTTAGTCTTATACTGTCCACTCCTTAGTGCTGTTGTGATTTAGGAATATCTGTTTGCTGTAAATAAACTGTTGGATGCTTGACTGTACGCTCCCTTTTGGATCTGGACATTCATTCTTTGCAGGTCTGAAATCCTGACGGAAGGCAAAGTCCACATGAAGCTTGTTTGTTAGATTTATATCCCACCTTTTTCCTTCCTACACCAGTGTTGCTCCAGTTTGCAGCAAGAATGATGATGATCCAAGTAAGGACTCCTCCAATATGACCTTGAACATCCAATGATGTTAATCAGTACTGGAAGGAGCCACACCACATCAATACTGGAAGGAAGTAGCTCTTCTTGTGCTGCTAAAGTAATACAAAGACCAAAGTAGACATAACATGAAGGAACTTTGATTAAGTTCTCCTGCGTTCTTTGTTTTCACTTCTGGATTGAAAGACCTTGCAATGCTAATTCATGCTTTTAAATCCCTGCAGGGTTTATAGTGTTGAGCGATCTTATTTACCCAGGACAGTCTTCTGTTTGAAGGAGTCCTCTCTCTGAAGAGCTCTCCACTTCAAGTCCAGCCTAAAGACCACAGCCATTAGGAGGGGGAGCATGGGCCTTGAAGTTACCCATCAACAGGTAACAGCAGACTGAGCAAGCAGATAGGTCACTTGGTAAGGTGCAGTATATTTCTTTTTCCATTATGGTAATTATTTCCACAATTATATCTGCACATATATAGTAGCAAAAATAAATTTATGCAATTTATACCCTTTTGGAGTGATACATTTCTTCATATATGCACTCTCGCACACACCACTAAATATTTAAGAAATCCCTGAGAGATTTCCATATAAAAATTAAATTTAAAATGCAATTTGAAGAGTAAAATAATACAACAAAACACTAATAATGATGCAGAGCAGTATAAAAGCAATAACATAAAACCACTTCGATCATTGAATTACATCCAGGGAAAGCCTGAGTGAACAAGCACATTTTCAAGAGGCTTTTGAATGATACCAAATGCACTGCCTCCTGAATGGCACAAGGGAGTTTTTCCCACAAGGTGGTGCCACCATCAAGAAGGCCCACCATCAATATGGCAACATTCTGAAAATCTTGGAATGTCAAGCAAGGCCTTCTCTGGTGATTTTACCAGCTGGTTAGGTATATGTAAGAGAGAGCATTCTGCTAGGTATCCCATCCTAAGTTGCTTAGGGCTTTGTATGGACTTTTCAGCCCACCTCAAGCTGCAAATGCTTGGCAGCAAGTGGCCACCCAAGCTCTGTGGGGCACTGCTTTTGAAGACAACCCTCAAGCTTCAAGTGATAAAAAACACTGTGGTACTTTATGGATGTAGAGCATGGGTCCTCAAACTACGGCCCACGGGCCATATCCAGCCCGCCATGCCCATTTATCCAGCCCGCCTCAGAGGTTTTGGACTTGCTCAGAGAAAATGAGCTCTGAGCCAGTGGAGGCGATCTTTAAAACTGAGCGGAGAGTGAGCTGGCTCATGCCCAAACTGCAACAGCATAACAGCATGTGCGCCGGCTCCCCCCCCCCCCCCCATTGCACACATATACAGAGCGGGAATACGGAGCGAGAAATAGAAGAGAGGCAGGTGGAAGAGAAAGAGAGATGAAGACAGCAAAGATGAAGAAACTAAAAAAGGATTGAAAGTAAATAAAATATAACTTTTTTAATGTATTTTTAATTATGTGAGCCCAGGGGCAGCCAGCTGCTGCCTTGCCCAGCCCAGGGCAGCCAGCCACGTGGCCTTCTCCTCACGAGCAAGCTGTCGCCTCGCCGTGCCCGCCCAGCCCGTGCCCACCGCCACCACCTTTCAATGGGCCCCACTGAAAAGTTTGAGGACCCCTGGTGTAGAGTGTCAGAAACAGATTCTACTGGCGATGTTTCAACTGCAGTGACTTCCACTATGTTTCTGGGTTCCGTTCAAGGTACTTGTTCATGGCTTGGGTTCTACATATGTCAGCAACTGTCATATGTGTGTTCCTGAACATCAGCTTCAATCATTTTCTAAGGCCCCCTTTCAAGTGCCGTCTCTGCATGATGTAGGAAGTGTCAAATGCCTGACTGATGTAACTTAATGTTACTGGAGTGATACACCATGCATGCCTTATTTTTAAAATGTTTTCTCCTGCACTGAGAGAGGTAGATTTCATGGATGTTTCAGAGTACTGTCTTAACCATTACTCTGAGCTGACTTGATTCCAGATAAACTGTTGCCTCTCCTGGACCATTCTTTAAATCCTTAAATCAGAGGTGCATTGCCTCTCAGTGCTCTTCCAGGATCCATCAGGGATTAAAACTCACTCATGCATAAGGAAAACAGGTGCTCTTTCCCACCGACTCAGGGAAGCCCCACTGCTTCTCATCGTTCCCACTATCTCTGGTCTTGCATCTCTGACTTGCCTGAACCAAGGGAAGCTCAGCTGTTTGTCCCCACACAGGCAAACGCCAGCACCTCCCACCCACTAAGGCAAACAGGGCACATTCAAGGCAGGGACAGCTCTTCTGTGTAATGACAGAGAAGCAGTCATGGTCCTGATGAAAGCCAGCCTTCCATGCCCAAACAAACCTGCATCCCTGTTCTAGATCATTCAGTAACTTGCTTTGAGTAAATGCCTGGCCCTTAATTTCTGAGTCCCATAATTACTATTTCCCCAAAGCTATTCAAAGGCTTAAAGTAGTATTTGCTCTGGGAATCAGGGGTTCTACAAATGCAGAGTTTTCCTACAGTAGGAAGTGCACCATGAGTATGTCTTTCGAGGCTGAAGAATGCAAATGTTTGCCTTCTTTTGGTGAAGCAACTAGAGAATTCACCTGAAAACTGGCCGCTTCCATGAATTCTAGGCTGGTGCCAGAGGGCCGTATTGCTGGGCACCTGCCAGGGAAGGCACTCTACTGACCACCGGGCAGCTCTGTTACTGTTCCACATGCCATTGCCACATGCCCACCTGCTCTATCCCCAAGAAAGGCGGAATACCCCAGTAAGTGATGGGAGTGACAGCTGTCTTCTCTCATTGGCTCCTTCTTTACAAGCAGTGACAACTGGACTCAGAGACAGAGCAAGGGGGAAAGAGTGGGTGGCGGGGAGGAAAGCCCAGTGAGGGCATGTTGGCCAGGGAAATCCCAAAATCCTGCAGCTAGCACAGTGGTAGTTATGAAATGAGGGACATATAAGGAAAGGGTAGATTCTACATCAGGCTTGGGCAGGGAGGATTCAAGCCAATCTGCGGTCCCAATTTGGCTCTCTGGTGTTCCCCAGAAGGCTCCCTCCCTTTTCCTAGTTTTACCATGTTTCGCCCAGCATCAGTCCCTTGCAGTTTTCCCCTTCTTAACCCTTTGAGATGCCTCTCTCAAGGCTTTGATCCTGGCCATGAGAGCTTTGAACTAAAATAGGCAGGAATTTTTGGTCCTGCCTCATTTACCTATGGCCTTGCCCATCAATGGAGGCAGTACTCTAGAGCATCTCCTAAATATAATCAAGTCCTCCAGCTGAGAGCAGCTCAAGAGAGATCTTGTAGAGATGCAAACTAGTAGCTTTGTACTCTTATCATTCCCTATCCTGTAACCATAGATAGAACAGAGAGAAATTTTTAAGCTTCTGGTTGTCCTGTATTTCAGGGATGCCACATGTCTCAGGAGTGGGCAGAAATTTTCAGACTTCAACTTGCACCATTCCTTACCATGGCCATGCTGACAGCGGCTTCTGGAAGGAAGTCCAAAACATGTGAAAGGTATTCTTTCTGCCCCATCAGTTTCACTGCTTGACTAAAACATTCACCAACAATCCAGTTTGTTCAGCTCTGTGTTGCAGTCAGGCACAGAAAATGAACAGTGCTCTGTTTGTCCAAAGTACTGAACACTCTCCAACCTCCCCATTCCCTTGGATAAGGGATATTAACTAGCATTTTAATAAAGGTGAACAGCCATTGCATGCTATTTATCTGTTGTTTTCTAGCATTCATTTTGTCACAGTAAAATATGACTTAGTTTGAAAGTAACATCCTGTTCCTCGGAGCATTTTAGGTTCATCAAGTGGTCTTTTAAGGAAATGCTACATCTACCATAGAAATAGCAGGCTCTTTTTATCCATAATGATGCCTACTTTGTGTTTGATGCATTCTGTCCAACTTCTGTAGTAATATATGGTATGAAAATCAAGATATGTTCATCTCAATGTTCTAGTCCCACTGTCTTCGCTCCACAATACGCCTGCCCTTGCATATTCAGGAGCACTTCCCCACAGTGACTGTAATTTGAGAACTTTTTTTTACAGCTGCAGTCGCTGAAAATAGTTTGACCTTTGACGACTGCAGGACTGACCTTTCCTGTGAAGTGGAGTTAAAAATATTTCATTGGTGAGACACTTGTAAGCAACTGTCCTTGCTTATGTTCTAGTGGTAGATGAAGTGGTAGATGAAGGGTGCAAATCTCAGAGAGAAGCCGAGTTACAACAGCAACAAACAGAATCAATATTTCAGATTATGCAATTTACAACAAGAATTTGCACAGAAATATATATTACTCAATATCCTGAGATAAAAACTACTGCAGCATCTAAGAAGCTAGTAAATATGGTCCAGCAAAGGCTTGAGGCTGCAACCCTGTGCCAAGGAAGGCACCTAAATTAATTTCAGTTATCTTAGGCACAGAGTGTTTGACATGTTGCTGTAAATTTGCCACCTGATCACTCTGATGGGAATAGCACTGTGGCTTTATAAATTGTTGCCAAACGGGAGCCAAGGATTTGACAATACAATTAACAAGTGGGGCCTCCAACAAAATACCAGGCCAACAGCCATGCCCTCCTCCATAATGCCCCATTCCATTCCCACTCACAGTTTTCCATTTCCTTCCTACAAAAGCCAGTCGGCATTCCACAGCTAGCGCACCCACACAGCCCTCACTGGGTGGAGGGTCATCACTCAATTGTGTGCCTGGTACCATTTTGCTCACGTAAGCACCAGCATCCCCCTCTGAGTAATGGAAACAGAAAAAAATGGTAATTGTTCTTTTAATGGCTGTAAATTATATTCTGGATGAACAATTTTCCTCCAAGGCTGGGATGCATGCTTATCAGATCGCCTGTTAGAACCATTAGCTTGTAATTTGAAGACAGAGATATAAACCAGCTGCAATGCCTTGGGGAGCAGGCTTTTGCTCTCTGCAGATCCGACAAAACAGTTGTCTTACAGGAGTGTCCTTTTGCCTCCACTTGTGCTCTGCTTGTGTACTTTAAGAAAACAGGTATTACAAAGATAGTATTTTTTCCAGTATATATGTTTCCAGCATGATCGCATTTGAAGGAAAATAAACCCGGTACCATTGTCCCTGGAGCACTTCATTGTTCAGGCAAGTTGGGAGCATGCTGCACTACAATCCAGCCATTTGTCTGTCAATTATCACATTTGTTGAATGCTGCAAACAGACCCTCCTAATCTGTAAGGTCTAATGCTCATCTACAAGGTCTATAATGCTATGATGGACAGGCTGCAGATACTCTGTACATGCAAATAGTAATTGGCACCCAGCTGCACACATCGCCGTGTGCACCCCCATTCATTCCATGGAAGAAGCAGATTCTCTGAGCTGAGGACCTTGCTGTGTCCTTGCCATGCATACAAGGCATACTCTTGCCAGCATGTGGCATTAAGTCAAGCCCCCTCCCTACCTGTTCTTCCAGTCACCAAAATCCTCCCCAAAGCTCTCTAAGGCAAGTGTGCAAACCAGTTTCTACCAGTATGAATATTCAGCAAAACCTTGGAACAACTATAAAGGCCCTGGCTTACAGGACTGTTGTAAAAATTCCTGAGATAATGCACACAATGTGCTTTGATCACTTGACCCACACAATTTATTTTATTTCTGTACTACTAAACAGCTGAAACTCTCTGGACAACAATTATACAACAATTCTGGGTAGTGTACAACTACACAGTTATTAATTATTCTTAAATGGGGCATTCTGAAAATTCCTCCTCTATATCTAATAGGGATGATTTGACCTGATCCAAATGCTTCCTAGATCACTGGCTTTAGTTGTCAAAAGGGTGTGGAAAATGCATTTACGCTGACTTAGCATTATATTCCAAGTGATGGGTAGGCAATTGAAAACATGGATATCCTGAAATATTAAAGAACTGTCCATCACAATATTTATCTCAATTGCTACCTCTTCCAAAAAGGAAGCTGCCATTGGGCATTGCCAAATCAGAAGAAGAGACGCATCAGCAGCATTGAAACTACAACTGGCTGACTTAATTTAATTCTTATTAAAGTGACATTATGGCATCCAAAATACTCCAAAAAACAATTTTTGCTGAATTAAATATAGTCTAAGGCTCATGACCCTTGTGAAATAGATAATGAAGCATACTTTTGATTAGGCAATATGGGGTGCAGCAGTTCATTATTCCATTCTTGGTGACAAACCATGTTTCATATTTATTCACAGATAATCAATCTTCAGACACATTACATGTAGGCCAAGGTACCTGTTCAGCCTCAATCAATACGGGTAATTCTGTCTCTCCAAAAGCAGAAAAATCAAACCTGGATTATAACAAATGTTTCTATTGTACATATTGCCACATAGTCATGGCAATTTATATTTAGCATGCAAAAGAAAAAATGGCCAAAAAATTGTCCTGTCCAACAGAATGATCCAAAGTAAAAACCAGCCTATCCATCCAAGTCCACCAAATTAATATTGTCTTACCAGTTGTCTTCCATAAAGTTAAATTTGCGTGTGAAAAAGGTCAACCTGCAACTGATGTGAAAATCCATTCCACAGCTATCTAGCTGCCACAAGATGGGGGCACATTACCTATTTTCGTATGACAAGAACCCAGTGCAATACAAGGTATACTATGCAATTCACTTGGGAAGAGGATCCAAATGAAGATTGCAGAACTGAGCAGGGAGTAGTAAAAAAGACCAAAATTCAGTGCAAGTCAACAAATAGGGTAGGTCAGGGAGGCCAAATCCACCTTCTTTTATTAAGAGTTGCATTCTATGAAAGGATAGTCCTCCTGAAGTAAAACCCCATAAAATTTATGGAACAAAGCACTAAATTTCTGAAAAACCTGCCAGGCACAAAGGGATACCACATGAAACATAAACAATTTGAGATATTACACTTATTTCAAGTGTACCCCAAAGGATTATTTTATAGACACCCAGTTGTCCATGTCCCTTGAAATTTCACTAATCAGTTTACCCTAATCATTTCTGATATGTCTCTTGAACAAGTATTCCCAAATAGGTAATACACTGAGTACAACATCTAACTCGCCCATAAAATGCACAACTTCCAACATTGAACAATTAATAGAATAACCAGATAAATATCCAAACTCCTTAAACATCTGCATCAAAGCTGGAACAGATGACTGGAGTTTCAAAATATAGAAAGACATGTCATCAGCATAGAAAAACTGAAATTCCTCAATGAGTCAAAGATAAATTTCCAGTAAGTTCTATTGAAGGCCTTCTCTACATCCAAGGGGATGGGTTTTAGGAATTACTGTACTACAAGCATCACTGAGTGTTGAAGAGAAACTGATTCAAAAACAAAGTTAGACAAATGATAAAGTTTGGGGACTATAAAGCTAAAAATGTTTTATATCACTAAGACAGAAATCTATCTGCACCAAGTTCTTTATATATTTAGGACAAGTATGTACCTTGCAATGATTGTCTTTAATCACCAAGATTATTTTCTTGCCAAAGGCAATTTGCCAATATGTTACTGGGCTGGTCACCATTCTCCCAAAATCTCTTAAACAAGCTAGTGCAAATTCTACCTGCTGAGAATAAAAATTATTCAAGTCATATTGAACATACTGCACATATTTAACAAATGCACAAAGTTGTGCATTTGGGGAGGTGGCAAACTGACGTAAGAGTAAGTTTTACAATTTGATCTCCTTCTCCCACTCTGTTCCTGTCTTAGCGATCTAAGAGAAGAAGGGGTTGGTAGAAGTCAGACCCCTTTCTTGGATTTGGAAGATACCATAGTTAAACATTCCTAAACTCCCAAAGACTCCTGAATATGCATTTCCTCATGGTCTTCAAACAATGATAAAAATAAGCAATACAAAACTACACACAGTCTAGTGAAAAAACAAAACAAAAATATAAATAGTAGGAAATAAAACAGTCTTAATAACAACTTAGGTTACTTATCTTAGATGGGAGGCAATATCACCTATTGTTACGAGGGGCCAATTGGTAATTACTTGGATCATCAGTTTTGGCCTCCTTTCTATGGCTATGCATCACTGATTTAACCATAGCAAAGAAATGGAGGCCTTCCAAATATCAGGAAACATAGAAACAGAGTGAGTCAGAAGGGGCATCCTGGGCCATCTAGTCTGACCCCCTGCTCCAGCCGGCTCCACTCACAATATTCCCACCATGTGCAGGAAGAAACACTATCTTTTTTTCTTTTTTTTTATCATTTAGCCAACCATTCTGGTCTA
Organism: Varanus salvator macromaculatus; assembly: GCA_023646645.1. Taxonomy (NCBI): domain Eukaryota; kingdom Metazoa; phylum Chordata; class Lepidosauria; order Squamata; family Varanidae; genus Varanus; species Varanus salvator. The sequence continues at coordinate 10,060,279 of JAIXND010000659.1, forward strand.
ACCTTCTGACAGTAGGCAGAGAAAGCTTTAAGCCAGAACTGAAGATGTAGCTATCCAGCATTTTATTTCTTTACTGTAGTTTTAAAAATGACAAATAAAACCTGCCTTTTCAAGAACGCACATTGTACCTTAAGTTACAGACCTTTCTTTCAAAGTAGCAACAGAAATATAATCTTTAGTATAATCAAGTTAGGCCTTAAAGCAAACTTGCACTGTTGTCAAGAGGAGGCTGTATTGTGTCCTACCCTGTGCAATACTATGCCCACTGGCATTCCCAGGTACGGCCCCTGCCATGGTGCTGAGACTGAGGAAGCTTTTTCCCCTCCACAGGAACTGCCTCACCACAGGGAGCAAGGGCAGGCTATAACCCCGTGCCTAGCCTACTTGTTTCTCCCGGTTTCAATCTGTATAGACTGCCCAGCTATATCCTTGCAGCAAAGTCTTCCTCTAATGGATGGAAACGTTACCTTTGCATCAAACATTATCGCATTTAAATTTTGCACTTTTATCTACCAAAGACTGAAATAGGAGAAGTCTTAAAAACACATGTTCGCAACACTGACACCATAGGATGTTATATTGCTTCTTCTCAAAGCGCAGGCTGTGCTGGACCTCTAGGACAACTAATGGGTCTGGAGAGGAAGGATGCTGAGTTGTTGAGATTCTGCAAGCGCTTCGGGGAAACTGTCTGAATCTACTGGTCTAGTTCTGAAGTACACGTGTAACAGAGACCTCACAGAGAGAAAGAGAGAGACTTTAACTCTATGTCTTCTCCATTTTTACTCTAGAACAGGTTCAAGGGGAGAGCAGCGGTTTTAAGAGATGGGGCCCTGCACCTGCTCTAGAGTAAGACACCGTCGCTAGCGGTAATGCCTGTTTCAGAAGACTCTTTGCAGCACCCTCTGCAGCAACATCTCCGAGTTTCAAATGTGCAATTTCCTTCCCCGTCCATCTCGGCGCCCTCCCTTTGGTTCGGATGAGCCTTCCTCCTTTCTTCTCTCCCTCGCTCTGGCCGCCCGCCCGCGACCACAAAAACGGAACGTGTCTCCTCGCGAACCAGCAGGAGGAGGAGGAGGAGGAGGCTGCAAAGGAAGCCGCTGCCAGGGCCACTTTCTGCATTGCATGCAGCCTCCCCTTACGAGCCCTTCAGGCAACAGGCAGGCGGGGCTGCGCGCTCGCCTCTCCAGTTCCGCCTCCCCGCGGAGACTGAGCCGCCTCCCGCTTGGAGCTACATCGCTGGCGTTTCTCTTGCGCGCTCCCGCCCCGGCCTGCCTTCGCTGCCTGCTTCCTCTTCAGCTCGCGAGCCGCCTTTGCCCCGCTGCGGCGTCCCCGGTGAGTGAAGCGCGGCCTGCCCTCGGCTCTGTATTTATAGTCCGCAGCAGCCAGCGAAAATGGGGGCGAGAGAAGAGGAGGAGGAACGGGGGTGGTGGATATTCAGTGGCGCCGGGACAGGTCGCATTGTAATGGGGGCGAGAGTGACAGACGCCAGCCCCTGGCCCAAAAGGGACAGAGCCCTCCCTTCTCGGACTGCCTCCTTCCCTCGGCCCGGGCTGCAGATCCACGGAGAGCCGAGCCGCCGCTTGCCTGCTTTGCAGCTCCGCAGACTTTCTACCTCGAGGCGAGAGGTTGTGCGCCCCCTTGGCAAAAATCCTAGGCACTCCCCCCCCTCCACTTCTCTGCCAAGTTGTTTTATTTGGACTGAGTAGAGGGAAAATGTAAGTGTCTTGCCTGTCTATGGGAGTCTCGGGAGGCGTTTCAAGGTGACCTATCTGTGAACCCATCTCCTCTCTGCCTGGTGAAAAAAACCCACACGCTTCAGCGTTCTCTCGACATATTTCACGGTTGGCTTGTGTGTCTCTCTTCCGCCTCTTAGGAGCCTCTCCTGGCCTTCTGAAGTTAATCTCTGCCGCCTGCAAGTGGAGAAAAGCCCAGGCAGCCAAGATGCCCCATGGTAAGCAGACCCGAGTTCTCCTCCTCAACGACATGGAGAAGCTGGACAAGACCCTATTCAGGCTTGAACAAGGTCAGTATCGACAACATCTGCCTGTTTGTGCTCGTTTTTTGTTTAACAAGTCAACTTTGATCCTAGACTGACCTTATGCAAGAGGAAATTTAAATGGCTGTCAACAGCTCTTTCATCTCACCTTGTTCCTGGTCTCTTCCAGATGAGGACTTGCGTGAGCTATCCGCCTGTCTCATTCACAGGATTGTATTGGAGTGGAGGAGGCTGAGATTATGTTTTCTTCCACTTACGGCCATCCTCCGTTTTCCAACTGCTGCTTTCTTAGTCTTTTTCTTTACCATGGATTATCCATTAAGAAGAAAAAGATGAAATAACTACTCCTGACTTTGGACTGGTAGCACTAGGAGCTCTCTTTCTGGAAGCCCTTGCATATGCTGAGACTTGTACATAGTGTTTTCCAAAGCAAACTTTTTAAATGCAGAAGCTCCAGCCCTAAGGAACTGACAATCTATGGTTTGGATTTGAAAGGGGATGAGCTTGCTTCTGCGAAAAGAGGTTTATATCTGGCTTTAAGGAGTTAAGCAAGGGGGACGCATTTAGACAAAAAAGGCATTGTGGAAAAATGGACAGAGGCGTTTGAGAGAAGAGAGTTTTGTTGGCTGAGGATATGCATAATACATGAAGAAGAGAAATCAATATTGCTGTTGATATTTTGGAAGGCACTAAAGCTTTCAGATGAACACAGTTCCATCATCTGAATAATGCATATTAGGCACCAGCCTTGTAATGATTTTTACTTTAGGAACAGAGTGAGTGCTGCCATACAGGTCAGAGGGAAAGGTCCCCACATCTCTGTTTTAAAGCAACACCGGGGGGGGGGGTGCTAAGCAGTCCCCCATAAGCCCTGTTCTGTGATTCTTCTCTCTGGTTGCTTTGTTTCCATATTTGCTGCCCTGTGAACCGCATTCTGTTCACTGCCTCTCTTCTGCAAAGTGGTGGGAGCAGGGGTCAAGCTTGCCACTGAGCACTTAGTTTGATTATAGTATTGGAAATCAGTCTTTATGAACTCAGTGAGCACTTTCTTCAGAGTAAACATGTAAAGAATGTCATCCTACCATCTGCGATTTAGGCTCACAGAACTCATTTGACTGCCAGATTGCAATGTAAATTTACCAGTATAAAATCTCTGCTTGCAGAAGCTTCCCTTTATTGTGCTTTTATTTTCTTGGACTTAGACTTCTTTAATAGATAAGTCATTAAATATCGTTCTCACACAGCTATACTGCAAATAGTTACGCTGTGATTCTTGAAAATGAATGGAACTTGTTTCCAAGTAAATATTAAGACTGATGTGCCATTTTCTATGAGGCAAGAATGCTCTGACCCTAAACATAATCTCTTAAGAAAGATTGGCATTGTAAGGTTGCAGTCCTCAAATAATACATGAAAGAACTGGCATCAGTGGGTTGCATCCTGCAGTAAGATTAAGGAGAATAACAGTCTGGACTGCCGTCTTCTCTGTTGTAACACAAAAGGAAGTTCTATTGGAATCAGTGGGATTTCCAGTAAACAGTGCTCAGATCAAAGCAGTGGGGTGAAAGGAAAGGTAGCTCTGGATATATGAGAGAGAGAAAGCATGTGCAAAACTGGAATACCCTCTCACTCCCCCACAGGACAGGTGGCGGGGAAGGCTGGTTGATCACAGAATTGGCAGTGTGCTTAGGGAGATCCATGAAATTGAGCCTCAACCGTATAGTTGCTCAAATGTTCCCCAAGTGCACAGGAAGGTTGAGAATTATCGAATGCAACAGGTTGATGAAGCAATTTTAACAAAAATGTTTTATAGCTAAGCTTACAATAAAATTCTCTACTTAATATAAATTTCTGCAGCCCAGAAAAGGAAAAAGCGAAAATGTTTTTGGTGACTATACCACCAAAATACACTTGTGGTATTTGTTTCCAGCTTTCTTTACAACCTCATGTGACTTGTAGCACATGAAATCCTAAGCATATGATCTGGGATGCAAGCATATACAATTATAATGCCTGAGCTATAAGAATCTTATTTGCTGAACTTCAAGAAACTTTTGAAACCACTGTTATTTTTGAAATAAAATTCTGCATTCAAAGAAACAATTAATTTGTTTAGATAATTTGATCTTAGCATTTGGCAAGTGACTAGTTGTAGACCTCAGGGAAAATTTGCTGTGATTAATGAGGAAAATTGTTGCTGGTTCTTCTAAACTGTATTTTTTCTTCAATACAAGAAAAATAATTTGAGGATACTATTAAAATTGCAAAAGCATTCCACATTGGTGGAAAAGGTGTACACATTCACTCCATGCAGCAAAGTCTCATTGAAAAAGAAATCCAAAGGTCATGCAAATACTGCATACAATAACAGGATCAATAGCAACTAGAGATTTCTAAGGGTGCAGTCTTCTGCATGTTTAGACAGAACAAGCTCTACAGTTCCTCAGCCAGCACGGCCCTAAGGCTGTTGTATTGTCTTATCTAAGAGCATTTATTTATTTATTACATTTATAGTCTACCTTCTTTCCATAGTGAAACGTAAGGTAGCTACGTGTAGTTCCCAGGTGGTCTTCCCTCCAAACATTGACTCCAGACCCACTTAGGTTCAGCAAGCTGCTTGGCTCTCATGCCTTCAAACCATATTAAGAGAGAGTTCATGTGAAAATTTTTGATTTGCAAATTGAATTGACACATTGTACTGTGTATCTTAGTTCAGTTGCTTTCTGCTTCGAAGTGGACTGAAAATGCCTTGGGTTCTGTTCAAGCATATATCTGTGCTTGATGTATATTTATACTACTTTTATACAACTTAATATCCTCACATTTCTAACACTATGAAAGCAATATATATATCAATTAACTAGCTAGAATTGAACATGGCAACTGAAACAAAGTTAAAACAGCAGTGCCATTGACAAGAATTTTCTACTAGTGTATTCATTTTAAAGCATTTATATATTGTTTTTCTGTCTACCAGGCCTCTCAATATGTTGTGCGATTTAAAAATAGACCTACATATCCAATTACCAATAACAATACCTTGAAATATCTTGAAAATCAAATCAGAGGGTGCTGTTAAAAATCTGGCAAAAGCAAGGTGGAATGGAAATGGGTTTTTCCCTTCCTAAAGCAAAGCAGAGAGTAAGGTCCTCCAAGTAAGATTAAGAGTTAGAGCTATGACAGTATATAACCATGTATAAAAACCCGAAGCTGCTTCCTCCAGTGGTCCAGTTTAGGATGAATTAACTTTGAAATAATTGGGATTTCATACCATGTTGAGCTTGAAGATAATGAGCAAAGCCGGTTGGAGCCGGGGGTCCGACTAGATGGCCCAGGAGACCCCTTCTGACTTACTCTGTTTCTATGTTTGTTTTCTAACAGAGTCTTCTTGATCTGTTCAGGTTTTGAGCTTCAGTTCCGGCTGGGCCCTACCTTACAAGGCAAGCACGTTACAGTATATACTAACTACCCAGCTCCTGGAGAAACATTTGACCGTCACAAGTTCAGATGCCTCTCTTGGCACAACCCAACAGGAAGAGAAGATGATTCTGACAAATACTGTAAACTAGATCTTGAGATTTCTGGGTCATACCAGTATTACTTCTGCCAAGAGTAAGTGAATGTTGCTCATTCACAGCCTTACCCAGCTGGTAATCGATTTTGGGTTGCCAATTCTGCTTAAGGCAGGATCCTCTGTGTTTCTAAGTCTAATTTTCATTATTCTTCCATCTCAAAAAAGAGGAGGGGATAATGAAGCAAACGAGTTCCCTGCATACTTTAGCCTTGTTCTGTGGGATGCCTTCTTCTGACATTGGGTGCATGATAAAGAACAATGACCATTCCTCCCTGAAGCAATGGAATCGTAATCTGGAGGATCTGTCTATTAATTAAAAATGAGAGAACTCACTAATAAAATAACTGATTAGTAAAAGTGTAATCATTGGTCTTCAAAGAATGGCACAATGCTTAGCACATTCTATAATACCTTACAGAACGTTAAGGAATAATGTAAAGCTACACTGATTAGACACTCTTGAAAACTGCTAGCAGCTGCTGAGAATAAATGTATGTGTAGTGGCAATCCTAACTGTACATGTTTCTTTCTGAAACTCCACAATATATTTATGGCATTATCACTTGGTTTAGTGCAGGAATCTGCATTGTGCATCGCCACTGGCTTCATCAGGCACCAAACTAGGTATGAAGCATACAGAAATTCTGGAGATGTACCACCTTTTTAAAAAGCAAGTTCTAGTCTAGCTTACTTGATATATTACAGAGTTGTGTGCTCTTTGGCTTTGGTCCTTCCTTCAGGATTCTCTGCTCATGTTACTTTCTGAAGGTAGCGGAGCATTGCTGCAAGTCAGATGGCCAGGAAGATATATGTGAAAATGTAATACGAGACTCAGAATACGCATAGCTTCTCTGCAAGGAGATCCTGAAAAGCATAGTAGCGTTCACAAACTACTTTCACAAATCTTCAGATAAATCTATAACACTTGTTTTGAAAATAAAATACATTTTATTTCTACATCTATTTTTTTTAAATTGTAATGGCACTATGTGAGCTGGAAAGTTTTCCGGTTAAATACTGTGTAATGTATGGGCTTCCTTTTAACTGCTACATATGGGTAAAAGTGGTCTACGTTTTCTTCTTACAGTGCATTCCCGTACATGTCTACCCAGAAGTAAGTTCCATTGAGTTCAGTGATACTTACTTCCAGATAGGTGGGTATAAGTTTGCAGCGTTAAGGGTTCATGAGATTAAGTATATATATAAAGCACTTTGAACACTAATGCGGTAGTAGGACAACAGTCAGAAAACTGAAAACTCCTGTTATGTCAGAAAGCTCAGATGTCAATCTGAGATGCTGTCTGGAAATGGGAATCCTGGATTCTTTGCCAAAAAAAAAAAAAATAGTGCGGGCTTCCTACACCTCTCTTATTTGGGGATCACAATTAACCTCAGCCCAACCTACCTCACAGGGTTGTTGTGGGGATAAGATAGAAGAGGAGAATGATGTAAGCTGCCTAGAGCCCTTTGTAGGAAAAGGCAGGATAAAAATTGAAAAAGAAATAAACCTGTGCTTTGCATTTTTTCTAGCTGGTTCTCTAGCAACATAATCCATATCAATTTAGAAATAGGTCTCATGGGGTTCAGTAGGGTAAGTAGAAATGGCATAGTTAAAAGTATTTTTAAAGAAATATTTGTATGTGCTTGGAAATATTGTAAATTTTTATGATACTTTTAAAGGCATTGCATTGTTAAAATAGCAAGGCCAAAAAATCTGGGTAAGTTTTGATGATAAAAGGTGATTGTCCCTAGCATGTATTTGCCTTAATGTTGATAGAAGATGTGTGTGCTTTTATTCCAGAGATCAGAAAAGTGGTGGAGGTTACATAGTTGTGGATCCTATTTTGCGCGTTGGTGCTGACAATCATGAATTGCCCTTGGATTGTGTTACACTCCAGACATATCTGGCTAAGTGTCTAGGACCATTTGATGGATGGGAAGATCGTCTTAAAGTTGCAAAAGAATCTGGTAATAACTGCACTGACTCCAAGTCAAATCCTGATTTACGGATACCCCATTTTGTAAGGCTAGTTTATATATTTGCACCTTCTGTGGTACCCAGCACTCATTTATTGGCTGTATTTATAGAGCAATGCACCCCAACCTGATGCCTTCCTTTTGTGTTGAACTACAGTTTCCAGAATGTCTTAGGATATAACACATCCGCTAGGCACCAGGTTGGAGTAGCTATATCATTGTCCTTTCTATACCACCCATAGAAAGGTATCCTTTCTATACCACCCATAGCTGAAGCTTTCTGGCTGGTCCCTCTGGGGAGCGCAAGGCAATACACATAAGGTTCCCTGGCAATCTCCTGTCTGGGCACTAACCATACTTAGACCTGCCTAAAGTTTGCTACATCAACTGTTTTCAAACCAGAGCTCTGAGACATGAATTTGTAGTGATTATGACTGCTCAATTTATAATGCATGTCCTCTAATCCTGGGCAGATGAGAAAGGATGCAAAGAAGTTTCTTTATTACTTTACAGGTTACAACATGATTCACTTAACACCAGTGCAGAAACTTGGTCTGTCTAGATCATGTTATTCATTGGCTGATCAGATGGAAGTAAATCCTGATTTTTCAACCCCTGATAAAAAGTGTTCTTGGAGTGAAATGGGAAAGCTAGTGGAGAAAATGAAAAATGAATGGAATATGCTTTGTATTACAGATGTAGTCTACAATCACACTGGTAAGTTTGGCTTTGGTTAGCCTTTTTTTCCTTACTATTGACATGCAAAAGAAGCAGCTGAAATTGCAGGTTTCCAGACTCTGTGCTTGGAATTAGATGTCTTCAGGAAAGTTGAAATACATGTATGACTTACATTTAAAAATAAATAGAAATATAATTAGAACCGGGACTGATTTGCTGTTTAGTTATTGAAAGGGCTTTTTAGATTATTACTTAATAAGAAAGATACACTCCCATGGTCTTGTTCCTAGTTGTACAGTTGAGACTAATTTGGCTATACTCATCCTTCCTTGACTTTGGGCTTCTTGTATTCAGGGATAAGTACACTGCTGTCCCACACAGGCAATGGAATTGTATGTGATTTTTGCATTCTGAAACATTTTCGACTTAGACAATTGTTCATCATGTGACTTGTCCAAATCACTGAAAGAATGTCCATGCTATTTGAATGTTTTTAGCAGTACCTATCACAAGCATGGGAACTCCTATAATTGGAATAAACACACAATGAGAGTATTAGATGTTGTTGCTCTGCTCTCAACTACTACTGCTCAGGTGCTGCTTCCACTGTCCACCCCATTGTTACTGCGATGTCCAGATGGTTGCATTAGCTCCAAGACTGGTATTCCTCCCAGACCCATTAATGACTTGATAGTTTCAGGGCACAGATATAAAAACAAGCCCATGATCTTGCATTTTCTTCATTCACCTTCAAATGCCTCTTTATCTCCTTGTATTAATAATTCTAATTTAGAGAACAGCCCTGTGGTCCCTGAGCAAGTGTCCCAGGATCTATAGTGTAGCTCAGAAAAGTCTGCCAAGCTCAGAAGCACTGCTGCAACCTCAGCAGGATGATCCAATCCCAAACCCTGCCATGTTGCATCTGGCTCAAAGAGAAGCATCCAAGCTTCCTCTCTGAGGTCAGAAAAGCAACCTTAGAAGAGGAGGAAGAGGAGCATTCTCTTGGGTTGGAAAGAGGAAAAGAACAGAGTGACCAGATCCTCCTGCAGCCTCCTTCACTCCTGCTCCAAACTGCCCTCAGAAGACTGAAAAGCCCACTTTGTGAAAAACACCATAGATAGAAGATGCAGAGGTAAAGATTGCCTCTGTTGCTTCTCTGGGCCTGCCGGCTTTAGCCCAGCAGGACAGAAGAATCTCAAATCCTCTGAATTTCGGAGCTTCTAAACCGTGTAGTCCATAGGACAGCCATAAAAGTCTTACAATGAATTTGATCAGCAGTGCAGCTTTCATCATCTTACCCGCACGTTGAAATAGTATCAAGGGCTGCATTTACTTAAGAGTAAGTCACAGTGAACTTTGTGGGGTTGCACTCTGAATAGACGTGCATGGACTTGCACTGCAATTTCGCACAGATTTTAGCAAATATTTACATCAGTAATATGTGTACATCTGATATAACATCTGCTGTGACATGGTCTACAAAGAAAGTAACTTTAAAATGTTACATGACCTTGTGGCAGTAGTTTTCATAATAGACTATTTCTGATGGGGTGAGGAGTATTGATGTTTCATTGTTAAAATTTACTGAACTAATCTGGGAGAAATAGGTGTGAGGATATTGATGATTTAGGAAATAATTTTTTAATATCTGTAACAATTCAAATGATTTTAATCTGACAGAATGACTTACTTGCAAAATGTTTCAAAGCTAACAAGAGGTACTCTGTTCACAGCATGTCTTAGTATGCATCTTGCATCACTCAAGAGAAGGAAACCTTCACTGTTTCCTCATTTTTAAGCACAATTTTTGCATGTTTTTTAAACTGACCCAAAATGAAAATATTTGTACGGTTAAGAGGCATCTGAAAAGTGCTACAAGTTGAGTGCAACCTTATGTTACTTCAGTCTGTTGCGTTTACTGCTGATGGAAGAGTTTCATGTTTATTAAGGTCGAACCTTCAGTGAAAAGAAAGATCTTCATGGTTTAGAATCTAAGTTCTAAAAGATCTTGAGTTTCAGTGTCAGGGGACATTTTAGGTTAAGGAGAACAACTTGCATGGTAACATAGGCCTTCTTCTTCCATAGACCATTTTTAAAGTCTCCTGAGATCAATGCAAGTGTCAAATGTTCCTTTTTATCACTCTTGTATTTGAAATTCTCCAAGATAACGGGCTGATTGACACATATATGGATCTCACTTGATGATACACAGATGAACGTTTGAATTCTTTGCACTGAAGGAAGCACTGTGTACATGCTGGTTGATTGCAATGTGCAAGTCATCACTTGATATATTACAGTTAGAATAATTGTTGTAGAATCCTGATAGGTTAAGTTACATGGGAATTTATTCCAGGTCCTTCCATGGCTAATTCTATGTTCCCTTTTTTTTTCACTCTAAGCTGCAAATAGCAAATGGATAACTCAGCATCCAGAATGTGCATACAATCTTGTTAATTCTCCACACTTGAAACCAGCCTGGCTTTTGGACAGAGCCCTTTGGCATTTAACCTGTAAGATTGCTGGTGGCAAATGCAGTGATAAAGGGATACCTGCACTGATTGAAAATGACCATCATTTAAATGTAAGAAAAGAGAAATGTATTTCTTCTTTGATAATGCATGTTATTACTGACTGAGGGAAAATATTGCCACTTGATGCAAGTCTTATCCTAAAGAGATTTATTTTGCTTCCCATCTTTCCTTGTCCACTGACTGGATTTGTTTTGTTTTGTTTTGTTCAGTCCCAGAAAACTTTTCCTTTTAGGTTGGTATTGGTCATTTTTAAGGTGGTTCTTGGATGCTAGTTCTTTCTGTTAGAGGTTTTTGTTTTTATATTTTCTTCAGAAGAATTGTATGATTTTTCATTTAAAAAGCCAAAACAGTTCACAAAACATAATCCTGATAACATACAATGAAAGCAATCAATAAAATGTAATAAAACAATATTTCATTAAACTAAACAATGGTAGCTGGCCATGTATCTTAAGTTGTCAGAAACCCTCCAAATGAATAACCCACCTGAAATCAATGGCAAGATAATTTCACATGGAAGATGCCCCAAAGGTTTTCTTGTGCTTTTTCTCATTATGTTGCATTTTGAAGTTGCCTGAATTTTTGTTCTTGCAAGTGGCCTAACCTTGACCTATGTGGATGACTCATAGTTTCACATATAACCAACCTAATTTTGCACTTTATTGCTGTTCAAAACTGTTTCTAACTTTTCCATAAAAAACAAAATTGTGTTCTTCCTCTCTTGAATAGCTTTCTGCTTGCTTTCTTGTGGAACAAATGTTTCAGAGAATATTGCCTTCCTGATGTATTTCTTATTTATTTTTAACAGTGTATCCGTAAAGTCATTTGGGAGGATGTTTACCCCAGGATAAGGTTATGGGAATTCTTCCAAGTCGATGTTAACAAAGCAGTGCAACAATTTAAAACTCTTTTAACTCAAGGTAATAACCTTATTGCTCACAGTTTAATCAGTGAAGAAAGTGTGGGTACTGTCCATTATCAGAGGCAGTACAGCAGTCGCAGGAATCTGGGTGGGAAGGTGCTGTTGCTGTCATGTCCTGCTTGTGGACTGTCTGTGGTCACCTGGTTGACCAAGGCATGACAAGATCCACCTGGTCTGATCTAGCATGGCTGTTGCATTCTTATCCAGAGAACTGCTTAAGCTCATCCTCCAGTGGAATGTTTGATTACTTTCTTGGGGTAGAGAAATGTAAAACTCACTCAGCTTCAAAAGTACTTTGTCTTGTGAGGTGGGATTGGAGTGGTGTGGGCGGGGGGCTGCTGTTGAGCTTCCTTGGGCTCAGAGAAGTAGTTTCACAGTTGTTGTTTTTTTACTCTGGCCACTGAATATAGCTATAATACAATAATCTCTGCCCTGGTAGTACTTCAGGTACTGCATTATCTTGCCTTTTAGTCTCTCTTACTTATTTAGCTATCTTTCAAGGCAGAAGCCTCCCCAAGACAACATGCAACAATAAACACGTCAACCAATAAATATTAAAAGTAATAAAAACAGTAATAAAACTAGCAAAAGAACAGCAATAAAAACAATTAGAACAGCAGTCCTATCAGAAGAAGGCCAAAGCAAAATAATACATCTCCAGGGCTTCCATAAAAGGCTGCAGTGATGAACTCCTGCTGGCAATGTGCCCCATTGGAGAGGTGTGGGCCTCCTGCAGAGAAGCCCCCTTCACATGTAGTAACCCATCTGGCAATCCTCAGAGGTGGGCAAATGAGAATGGCCTCTCTTCTTCATCTTGAAGTCCTTTGCTTTGGTCACAAACTGGCTAAAGTTGTAAAGGTCAAAGCTAAAACTTGAAAATGGGTTTAGAAATATGCCAGTAACCAGTGTAGCTGGCACCATGTAGACATTATATGATTGAATCATTGTGCTCCTGCAAATTCTTTGGTCACATTCTGCCCCATCTTCAAAGCCAGTCCCATATACACTACACTACTGTAGTCCAACCTGTATGTCACTAGTGCATGGAAAAATGTGTCCTCTCCAGACTAGAGTTGCAGTTGGTTTATTTCATTTTTACACCACCCAGTAGCCACAGTTCTCTAGGTGATTAACCAAAGTTAAAAACACCCAAACAAGAAAGAGAAAAAATGACAACATCACAGCAATTGAACCAACTAAATAAGCACAGTTGTAGAGCAGCAGATAAAATTCAATATTAAAACTAAAGTGTAAAAGTTAACTGTTAAAATACTGGAAAAGGAAAAAGGTTTTCACCTGGCACTGAAAAGAATACAGAATTTGGGGAACTCATTCCATAACCAGGTTGCCACAACCAAAGAGGCCCTTCTCCTGGTAGCTGCCCTCCTTCCTTCCTTTGGAGGGGGCTCCCAGAGAAAGTTCCCCAAAGGTGACCTTTGAGTCCAGGGAGGGACATATGGGATGAGGTATCCCAGCTTCCGCTGGTAAAACACACTTCTGGGTACCACAGCCACTTGAACTTCCCAAATTAGTGAAAAGTCCAGGAGGACTTTCAGACTATGCACTTGATCTTTTACATGGAGGGCAATCTCATCTAAGACCAGTTGTAAACATCTAGAATAGTTGATTTCCTTTATGAGAAAATGTATTCACCTGCAAACATTTCCACTCCCCCAACTTTAAATATAAAATTGATTTTAAACAATGAAAAGGCATTTCTCCTTCGCAGTTTGTATGACTCCTTCCTACCTTCATTTGCCTTACTGGATCCAAGGGTGGTTCTGCATAATGTAAAGCATGTGCTGCAGAAATCCTGTGGCATCTCCTTCTTGCTTATTGTTGATGTCCTCTTGGGTAGGGTTAGCACAATTGAATCATGCTTAAAGGCACGTATTACCATCCGTGGATTTCCATGGGGAATGATTTATCTATGCAAGTTTACTAGACAAATAGGGACTGTTGCTCATTGACCAAGCTACAATAATTTATGACCCCAGTGCCATAATATATCAAAACATGAGATCAGGTATGGGCTTATTTTTTCAGCCCAAGGAAGGTACCCAGGAAGCTGTACTGAAAAAGGATGCAATAAGACTGCGAGTAAAATTGGTAACTTGTATCAGAATATTCATCTGGCACATGTGATAGGAAAACTTTATAGCCAGCTCATTTATTTGGTCACTGTGGTTCCTTGCAGTGTGCAAAGAGTTACTCCATATGCTACAGCAGACTGTTTGGTTGCATCTGTGTTTGTCTGCCTCTTAGGTTTGAGCAGAAATAAGAACAATAAATGCCTTTAAGCTCACTGCAATATTTCCTGTTTTGAATATAGGTGGCTCAAAAGTTAAAACTGATCCCAAGCAACATCTTGCCATCATTCAGGATCCAGAATTTAAGAGACTTGGCTGTACTGTAGATATGAATATTGCACTGAATACCTTCATACCACATAGGTTTGTAGTTGCATAGTGTTGGCTTCTTTTTCCAAGAACACAAATTATAGCTGGCACTCAGAGATCGAAACATTGCCTGTATTCCGTTCACTGGCATCAAGGTACTACCAGACTATGCTGCAGCAACCTTTATTGCCATTACTCCAGTCCAGATGACTATGGCACATACACAGAAATTATACATAAGTTTGCTATTAACCTACCGCCTGTACTTCCAGTTCTTACCTGAAAGGGCTGAAGAACTTCTCAAAATTCACAAGTGCTACAGGTCTTCAGGGCAACTTTAATGCAAAAGTGCATTAATGCAAAAGTGGCTCTAAAAGATATGCAGAATGTTTTTTCCACAAGCCTCAAAACGCCAACAATTTCATGGTGTGCAGCTTTTCCACAGTTTTGAGTATTTCAGCCTCAGATGTTTGCTTGGGAAACTGTGCATCACAGATGTTCAACTCCTATTAATTCTTCCCATGCAACCTTTGAACTCAGTGAAGTTTTATATGATGTGACATCTCTATTTAGGCAAATTAAAGTACCCAGCCAACTCTTTGAGACATCTTTTGCCACTCTTGGTAAAATAATATTGCTTTTAGAAAAAGTTAATGCCTCAGCTTTGCTACAGGGATATATTTGATATCAAATGTAGCTAAAATTAGGAAAACATACAAATAGACCTGACTACTTAGGATTCAGGGGTTTACACAACATTGTTGTCAGAGTCAGGTGACATCAATAGCCTTAGGGTTATGAATGTATTAAATACAAGCACGTGACATTGGCATTCCATGCCCTTTCTAAAGATGTTATATTCTGTGTATGTTGTTATAGCAATGGGCCTGCTGCAATTGAAGAGTGTTGTGATTGGTTCCGCAAGAGAGTTGAAGAACTCAATAACGAAAAGTTCCGACAAACAAATTACCACCAAGAGCAGGTTGTAACCATGATGACATATTTGAAATTCTTCCTTGTGATCTTGGTTCTTTTCTCATAGTATCCCCTGAGTTTTTAGTGAAACAACTGTTTTAATGGTTTCTAGGCAATCATCTGTGTTTTGGCAACAGTGAATTATGAACGACTGGCTGGCCATGGACCTAAACTAGGTTCTGTAACTAGGAAGTTTCCATTAGTTACAAGGTATTTCATATTTGTTATCTTAAATACATTTTATTTTGAAATGCATGTTTTCCTGAATGATGCACAAAAACTGTGGGCATCCTTAATAAGAAAGAATATACCTTAATTTCAGAGAGCATAGGATAAGGAGAAATACTGATTTTATATAAAGTATGTGTATGTAACTTTTACAGTGATTGGTATAAACGATCATATTGCAGTTCAATAAATGAAGAAATGTGCAAGTCTCTTGCTCTCATGTTCTCTCCTTCTTTTATAGTAATTAAACAAAGTCTGAAATTGATGATAGTATGTCTGTAATAATATATATATTACACTCATATCCATATATACAGAACAGGAATTTACTTATGTGGGTATATGTGTGTGGGGGAGTGATTTTGGCTGCTTATGGGGCATTTGACAATAATCTGACCAACAACCCATTAAAGCATGAAGGACCTCCATTTCGTCTCTAAGCATATTGTCTGTTAAAATGTGTGTTTAACCTTCCCTCCCTCTTATACATTGAAAGACCTCCAAGCATTGTCCTGTGTGACATTTAAGCGAAATTGGTCAGGTTATTGTGTGAAAAGTTCCTTTTCTGCATTTGGAAATAGCTAGAATGATATATTAGGTAGCTATGTCTACTCTTCAGTTAGCTTGTTGTTACTCATAAAGATAGGTCCATTTTTGGGTCCAACAGAAAATAGCACAACAGCAGAGTGTTCACTACTAGATTGGCTGGAGGAGGAAAAAAGCAATTACTCATATGTTCTTGCAGTTTTGTAGATATGAACACTTAAAATATGTATTTTTTTAGAGGTATGCTTCAGTTGTCCTATACAAATTATTTTCTCCGATGTTCAAAAAATGGAATTTCTGCACACTGCAGGTACTTTACTTACCCCTTTAAAGAGCTTACCCTGGAGCAGGAGGAAACTATGATGCATCAGCCTGACAAAGCGAGTTATTTTATGGCCCATAATGGCTGGGTAATGGGAGATGATCCTCTGAGAAATTTTGCTGAACCAGGTTTGTAATTCTAAATGCCATCTCTTATAAACGGATCCATCTCACTGAACAGAAATATTCAGAGCTGAAGAGAAGTACTGTGACAGCCACCAGTTGCAATAAGAAGCCATTGTAATGCTTGAGTAGTTCTCAAGAGATTTTTAATAAAATTCAGGTTTCCTATAAGCAGCCTTATGGTAGGAATAAAAACTACCTGTGCTAGTGATTGACTAATTCCTGCCTTTAAGTGTTTCCAACTGCATGTTAGGTGGTATGGCAGTGAATCTGAACCTGTATAGGGCATGCTTTCACATGGTGAGACCAAGAACATACCTTCCTGTGTCAAGGTACATGGTTTGCCTATCCTCCCTTTGATGATAAAGGCTGCCCCTGGGAGGCTGAAATGTTCAAGTAAGGGCTAATGTGGTTAAATCCTTTCTCATAGACCTGTTTCACAAGGACAATTTCCAAGAGAAAAATTGGGAATAGACTGTGATTTGTGTCTGTCTCCATTGGATTTAATCCATGTGAATTCTATTCAAATGTTGCAGCTCTGTGTGGATAGAGAGTGGTGCGGAATGCATATCAAGTGGGCGAGTCTTGCTTCTGTTGCCTACTGCTAATGGAAGGACAATTAGATCTGTACTGTTTGATCAGCCCATACTAACTTGTCACTTTGCTTTTGACAGATAAATTTAAATCATACTTTTATACAAAGATGAATTAAGACAGGAGAAATCCTTCTGTGGTTCATTATGCTCCTTTAACCTAAGCTCTTTGTTTTATCTATTAAATATTTTAAGGTTTATAATGCTACTTACAATGGCATTGTCTCAGATTGATGCAAGATTATTAATTTTTAAACCCTAAGAATTTCTGTGCCTGTACTTTCATTGAATGCATTTGGTAATTTGTGTGTAAGTTGAAGCAATTTGTATTCTAACATTGGTACAAATGTCAAAAGCCACAACTACAATATTGTACCTAAATAAATAATGTCTTTCTTTGTTGCAGGCTCAAATGTCTACCTGAGAAGAGAGCTTATTTGCTGGGGTGACAGTGTGAAGCTACGTTATGGGAATAAACCCGAAGACTGTCCTTACCTCTGGGCTCACATGAAAAAATACACAGAAATTACTGCTAAATATTTCCATGGAGTACGCCTTGACAACTGTCACTCTACGCCTCTTCATGTAGCTGAGGTATAGAAAAATAAAGTCTTTCCATAGCTTATGGAAATAACTATGGAACCAGTTTTGAAATCCATATCAGCATCAGCTGATGCTCATCACAAATTTATTGTGATTTTCTAGCACCTTCCTAGGTTTTAGATGTTTATGGGTGGTTAGGAGTGGGCAAGCCGTTGTTTTCTTGCCTATGCACAGGTATGGCACAGTCCTGTGCATCTTACTCAAATGTAAATCCAACTGTAGTTATGGGGCTTACTCCTAAATATGAGAAATACTGCAGCCTAACAGTACAATCCTATGTACATCTGCTCAGAAGTAATCTGCATTGAGTTGAATGGAGCTTTCTCCCAAGTAAGTGTGCATAGGATTGCAACTGCTGATTTTTTGCAATGATTTTTGAGGTGTAGTGGTTAGAGTATGGGACTTGGGCCCAAGCCTGAGTTTATCCCTGCTCAGCCAAGACTGCATTCTTTGAGCATAATGTACATAATAGTGTTGTAATGAGGAGGAAAAATAGGGTACCACTCCACACATTCTCCTAACAGGAAATATGGAATACAAAGGAAGTGCATAGGCATGTCTTAAATTAGAAAAATATATTTGAAAGTTGTAAAGCAGCCATCAGCAACCTGATGCCTTCCAGATATTTTTGACTTTGATTGCCAGAAGCTCCATCCAGTTGTTGGAATTCTGGCTGGCAAGAATTCTGGATGTTTAGCTGAAAACATCTGGAGGGTGCATCAGGATTCCCTGAATTTATCTTGTGAATTCACTAGAATGTCCTGGTTCATAAATGCAGCTATACCTCTTAGTAGTAAAGCGACATATCAGTGAAGCTGGTGTCACTCTAAAACAGTTCATATTTTTGTGTGAAATAAGGGTAAGGTACGGTGGCAGAATATGGAAAATGCTATAGGTGATGGAAAAATTTCCTGTTCCACATGGATTCTGAATAAGAAAATTGGAGCCAAGATGTCTTATTATAAAGTACTTCCTGACAGTTAGGACCCCAAGGGTATGGAATGAGCTTCCACGAGAGGTGGTTGAGGCCCCATCTGTGAGGGTGTTCAAAGATAGGCTAGACATGCATATGGTGGACATGTCATGAGTGAAGCCGACTGGAGCCGGGGGTCAGACTAGATGGCCCAGAAGACCCCTTCTGACTTGTTCTGTTTCAGTGATTCAGTTATTCCCAACACTGTACAATTGAAAACACTGAAAAGTATGCTAAGAGTGAGTAGCTGGATTTAATGAAACTTTGGGAACACTGTCAGCACCAGCCCTCACTGTTTAGAGACTGGGAGCAGGACGTGGACATAAAGGGTGTCTCTCCTCCCCTCTTGTGTATAGATTCCCCTTCTTCCATTGTTTGCTTTAAAACATGGGACCGCAAACTATGTCCCGGAGGCCGGATCCAGTCCGTCATGCCCAGTTGGACCCACTGTGCGCACCTGCTGCTGCCCACTTTGCCCTGTGTGCAGGGAGGCAGCGGTTTGCTCACTCGGAGAAAACGATCTCCAAGCAAGCAAGCCGCTGCCTCGTGCGCCCGCCTTGCGGCACGTGCCCACCCCCACCTCACCATGCCTTGTGCCTCGCCTCAGCGCATGTGCCTATACACACCACCCCCGTGCCAGCCCACACACACTGCCGGCACCACCTTTCCGGCCCGTGTTCGGCACTGGCACCTTTCAACTGGCCCCCTGGGTTAAAAAGTTTGAGAACCCCTGCTTTAGAGAACAGTGCCACAATTTAGCACTGTTTCATTGGAGAGCTAGAATCGTTAAGTCTTCAGTGCATTGAACTAGGAGTGGAGAAACCCAGTTTCAAATCTCCCCAAAGCTGTGGAGTTCACTGGATGACCTTGGGAGACACTTACGCTCTCCGTCCATCATCAAAAGGTTGATGTGAGGATAAGCACACAGCAAAGGAGGCATGTACAACATGTTGATCTCCTTGGAGGAAAGGCTGCATAAATGAAATTACTGAATTAAAGCAGTGGTTTGCAATTGGAATGCAAACTATAGGTCTTATAAATAGCAGTAAAACATAATTAAAAATGATACAGAAAACTACATGATACAGTAAACTAGCATTTGAGCAAATTGCGAAACATGTGTAAACGTAGGATAGTGTGCAGTGGCCCTCCAGAACAGTCCTCAGTCTATAAACTTTTGGAACCCTTCTCTGAATCCATTTTAGCATAGAATATTATGAAATAATCAATGTTTGAGAAGCTGTCAAAGGTTTATCCCTTGACTTTTTGATCAATCTGAACAAATATAGTAGTTGATTTAAATTTAGTAGTTGTTTATTAATATTCCTTGAAATTATTTGAGCACACCTTGCAGATACTTCCTCTACCAAAGCTTTAACCACTATAACAAAATATTGTTAGATACTAGCTTAGCGTTGATATTTCAATTTTTGGCATTCCTTCAGTTAAACATTTTCCAAATTACAGATTTTTAGATTAACAGGTCAATTTCCCCTTACCCAGGCAAGATAGTAGCTGTAGAGACTGTATAATAATTTTTATAAAATGTTTTTTCCAGAATTTTTAAAAAAGAATAATTTTTCTCACAGTTGCTATTGAGAATGTTGGAATTAGTTTGCAGTTTTGAAATTAGTTCAGTGTTAAAATATTGTCTGTTGTGTTTCCATTGGGTAACTTACCTTGTAGATAAACCTGAAATGTCTTTTTTTTTTCCAGTTAAATTGAATGACTATCCCTTCAGATGAAAGCATAATCTCATATACTTTGGCATACCCTTCCCCCTAGAGTAACAAAAACATAAAATTTATTTCACATGTCTTTAAAGCCTCCAAAAGAGCATTACTTCTTGGGGTCAATAGAAATTTATGAATTGATGTCCACAGTAAGGATTTTCAACCTTGATTTAATCTTTGCATAACTTATAATAAATACTATGCATTTTAGGGAGGCCTACACACATTTGTTACAAGAAAGATCCAGCTAAGCTGAGCACACTTAAGCCCCATTGAGTTCAATGGAAGAGTCAAACATTGGCTAAATCCCACCTTTTCTCGCTCAAGATTATTGTGAGACCGCTGCCCTATCTGGGTAGCACCTGGATCATACAATATAGGAAAGGCACTTGTCATGAGAAAACTTCTTAAAAATGTGTTATGATCTGTAGGAGATGTTGGCAGCAGCCAGGTCAGTCAGACCTAATCTTTATGTGATAGCTGAACTCTTCACGGGCAGTGAGGTCATTGACAATGTCTTTGTCAACCACCTTGGAATTACCAGTCTCATTAGAGGTACCCAAAAAAACCCCACCCATGCCTGAAAGGTTTGTTGCAGGATTGCTGTGTTATGTTAGTCAAAAACTCTTTATGTGGAACTAACTTTGTCTTTTATTTATATTTATTCTTATGTCCTTTGCCCACTTAAATGCCTTTCCCTCTTCCCCTTTTCTTTCTTTATTCTGTGGGTTATTACCTTTTTTTGCATCTAATTCTCAATTCGTTGGCTTGTCCTAACTTTCATGTCTCTTCACAAATGAATGTTTTTGGTTCTTACTCCTTTGGGTTCCTCTTTTTGTTTTGCTGCATGGCATTTTCCCTGTTGTCCAAATCCATGCCTAGCCTTGCACCCTTTCTTTTCTTCGGTTCTGCCTTTTTCCTGTCTGTGGCTTCCTTGGCTGTGCTTTTTGCAGTACATGATGGATGCAGCTAGGAAATTGCGGCCCAGCTTGTATATAGTGGCTGAACTGTTCACTGGAAGTGAGGAGCTGGACAATATCTTTGTGAATAAACTGGGCATTAGCTCTTTAATCAGAGGTAGGCTTGCTTTCAGCTGCTATCTTATCCTTGAGATTATGCATGATATGCTGACTGGGAAGGACACCAATGTGTAAAATGTTATTCGCATCCCTTTTTGATAAATACAAGACAATGTATTTAACAGTATGGCATCTTTCACATTAATAGTAGCTTTGTGATGAGTATTAGGAGAAGAATCTTATGTAAAACCATTGTAGCAATGACCATTTCCACATAACTCACAGTATGATTTTGTGTGTGTGTGTGCATGTATATATAATTTTGTACTGTATTGTTATATGACCAGTGGATCCCTCTTACTTGATTGCTACAGATATAACATAACCTATCTCTTAACCATGATTGAGAGATGAACTGAAAACCATGTCCTTTCTTCTTCTAGCCAGCTCTTTCCCTGCTCAGTGGCTGCATTAGCACTGATCTTAAGTATGGCTAGCACTAACCACATTCCATGTTGCTAACCAGGGCTTGAAAATGGGAGCACCTGGTTAAGATACAACCTGGAGAGTGTTAAGCAAGTTTAAGATTGGTGTCAATATCACCTTTAATCCTCCCTTTCCTACTTGCAAGAAGAAGCAAGTCTGTGGCACATTACCTGCCCCTTAAGCATGGTTAAGGGACAGGCTATGCATTAAAATATATGAAGAGCTGGTTTATAAGCTTACACTTTTAATATTCTATGTATTATTATCATCATTATTGCTATTACTATTATCAGATACACATTATATATGAATAAAAGACTATATAAAACACAAGGTTAGTTATATAGTTTGCATGGTCTGCTGCTGGAGTGTAATTTAATTGTTCATCTCCACTGTTCAGGTATAATATTCCATTCCCTGCTTTCATGAATCAACTAAAAGAGGCAAACACACTTGATTGTATTATATCCTTGGAGGAATGTTGTCCATGGGGTCGCAATGGGTCGGACATGACTTGGTGACTAACAACAACAATTTACTATTCCAAAACACCACAAACAATACTCACTTTCTTATAAATCCATTAGCATTTACTCCCTGTCCAATTATCCAAATTGCTAAAAAAAATTAAATTAATTTATACATTACCACAACATGCCACACCTTGAAATTCCAATCTGAAATAAGTATATGGTCTTTCTTTGAATAACTTGCAATACATATTTTAGTAATTGTTAACAAATTTATTACTAATTGCATGTCAGTCTTAAGTATTGTATTCTACACTTGTATAATATTAGGGTTTTATCATCTTATGGATGATAAACAGGACAAACTTATTACATATCCCACCTTTTTTCCTCTTGAAAGGAATTCAAGGTGGCTTCCATGGTCCTCTTCCACCCACCTTATCAGCTGGCAAAGAACATCCAGTAATTTCCTCCATAGGCCATTCATAGCATACTGACTCTGGGCCTATTCAGATGCTGCTCTTCTAGTGTAAGAAGAAGCAAGCCTTGGGTTTGAGCACAGCCCTGTCCTATTCCACCAGTGTTTCCATGCCAAAAAAATAAAAAGTTATCCCTAAACCTCAGAGTTGTCCTGTCTGTCTGAATGCAGGATTGTAGGCAAATCCACTATCACCTGGCTTGAGTATTAACCTCTTTATGTTACGGGAAGCAAGGCAGATAGTCTTCATACCAACATAACAGCTTGAGTCACGTAAGGGCTCTATGTAATTGTTCTTGGAATATTGGTCCCCACTGCAATAGCTATCAACAAATTCAGTGGCTGGAATGCATATTAAAACATGTCTAGATGTCATTAGTTCTGCAGTCCCGCCAAATGTCTGATGCATGATTTATTCTTCATATAAATCAAGGCCACATTCCAGAGATGGGTAGGGAAAGGGCAAAAGGACCAGTGCCCTATCCCAAAATGTTCTTTAGCTTAAGGCTCTTTCTAAGCATTTCAACCTTTTAAAATGGGAGGGGGGCTGCACAAAACAATTTCCCCTCAGGGGTAAAGGAGAACAGGCCAGAGACATAAGACTTGTCTTCCTGGAGAACATTGCAGCTCCAAAAGAAGAGTTTTCCAGGGGGCATTTGGCTGCTATGGCTAAGGTTTTACACTCTGGTGTTGGCGCTCACGTAAGTGGTATTACCAAGTAAGTGATAGTAAGTGGTATAATATGTGATATTATTAAGTGGTATAATAATTATAATTATTATTCTGTAGAGGCAATGAGTGCATACAACAGTCATGAAGAAGGAAGATTAGTTTATCGCTTTGGAGGAGAGCCTGTTGGGTCTTTTGTTCAGCCACGTTTGAGGCCTTTAATTCCTGCTATTGCTCATGCACTCTTCATGGACATTACACACGATAATGAATGTCCAATTCAGGTAAGCAAAGTACTATTTAAAAATGGCTCACTACTGGTTAGGTTTTATTGGCTGTGTTGGCAGTCTTGTAAATGTTCAACAATAAGGACTTCATAATACTACTTCAAGGTGTATTGGATTTAAGTGCTTTTAATATTTTAGCAGCAGGTGGTGGTGTTGTTTTCTCATAGACAGTTTGTCATAGACAAAAGACAAAAATTACTATTGCCTGCAATTAAAATGTAAAATATCATAAAGACACAAATTTAGACCAAAAAAAAAAGGCTACACCCCCCAGCCAGCACAGCTAGCTTGCATCGGATTGCAATTCTGTTAACATGCCCAACAGTGACCTTTGTGACACAATCTGTACTTTTTATAAGTTGGATTGTTGACTGTATTTGATATATTGGACAGTTTCAAGTGAATCAGTTCACACAAGCCTTGTTCTACGTACACTTAGAGCAGATGCTCACAGCAGACAAGACTGCAACCTCTGTGTCCAGGGTGTAGGTGGGGACCCGCATGATTTCATTAGTCCACATGCTACAACAGCATGCAAATTCCCTTTTTAATGCATATGGAACAATGGCCCTTGGGATTTGACTGTATTCCCTGCCCCTCCTTTCTTGTTGCTAGCATCGATCTGCTTATGATGCCCTTCCCAGCTCAACCATTGTTTCCATGGCCTGCTGTGCTACAGGAAGCACTAGAGGATACGATGAATTAGTCCCACATCAGGTATGTGTTTTAGCAATATGTATCTCAAACATGTTGGCAGGGATAGTCTGGAAGACAGTGTTATCAATGGCTGTTAGTCATGGTGGCTATATTCGTTCCTTTCAGTGTGCCTTTTTATAACCCCGCTTGCTGGAGAGCATAACAGGGAGGGGGCAGGCAGCAGATGTGCTTATTTCTGGTTTGCACGTGTGAGAACAGAATTCCAGGCGATCCGTCTTTAGACTGATCCAGCATGGCTCTTCTTACATTCATAAGAATTCCCACAATACGCTACAAGGTACCACCCAAAATGGTTCACAAACTTCAGTTAGTAATAATTGCAGCAGCCACTTTTGACTGCCTCATATCATATCACATCCGCTTAAAAGTTTATGATTCAGTGATGGCTGGTCACTTCTGGCTGGTCCAGGAATTTGAGGGAGTGCATCTTCACATGCCTACCTCACAAGGTTGTTGGCCAGTGGCCCTTCTCCAGATACCACTTCCATCAGAGCAACATCTCAGCTGTGGAGTGTCCTCCCCAGGAACATATGTCAGGCACCACCTGTACTGCATCACAGGCAAAAACATTATGTTCATCCAGGCATTTAAAAACATACCATCTTAATTTATCTTTAACTCTCTGGTTTTTAATTGTACTGCTATTTGCCGGGTGTTTTGAATGCATGTGTTGTTTGACTTATTTGTAAACTGCTTTTAATCATTGATAAAGCAATATATGAATGTTTTAAATAAATATTACGTCTACAATATTGAAAAACGGATACCACAGCCTAAGAAGAAACTTTTGAATTTTTTTGAGCATGGAAAAATGACAAATTGCTCCTTTTCCATTTGTTTGCAGATTTCTGTGGTCTCTGAAGAGCGATTCTATCCCAAGTGGCAACCAGCAGCAACACCTTCAACTCCTGGGGGCGTTAACTTCAAAAGTGGAATTATAGCAGGAAGGCTGGCTATAAATAGACTGCATCAAGAGCTTGGAGCTAAAGGTTTTAATCAGGCAAGAACTGGGTCATTTCCAGAGGGCAGCAAAAAGAGGCAGTGACCATGATAATGAGTGGACAACTGGGTGGGAACTGAGGAAGCTGTGTAAATTCTTCAGCCAAAGGCATTGTGTTGTCCTTTGCTCATGTCTTTGTTTTAATTAATCTTGTTTTGATTCTTGGTTAAAGGAAGCAGATGTTAAATATATTTATAAACCTAGAAAATTGTGTGGTACTTGCAATGTGACTTAGCCTACCTGTACTCACATTCAGATCACTTTGGGGTATTCCTTTAATTTGAACATCCCACCCTCCCTATGTGATAGGTGGATAAGGAGTGCAGGATTTCTGAACATTTGCCTTAGGACACACACGAATTTTGACATGGTAATTAATCATGTACGTTGAATAATCTCTGGGGTTTTTTTTAAATAATTTTAGGTATTCGTAGATCAAGTTGATGAGGATATTGTGGCTGTAACAAGGCATTGTCCTAACACACATCAGTCTGTTGTAGCTGTTTCCCGAACAGCCTTCAGAAATCCCAAAACATCCTTCTATAGCCAAGAAGTTCCTCAGATGTGTATTCCAGGTAACATCATCAATATTGAACAGGCTTTCATGATGATGATAATGTTCATTAAGTATATATCTCATCTTTCTGCCAGAAAAGGGACACCTGTTAAGAGTCTTTCTACCATTGCTGTCTTTCTCTGCAATCCTGAGAGATCGCAGCTGGCCCAAGATCAACCATGGCTCACTCAGGATTTGAACCTGGAGTTCCTGGTCCTAGTCTGAACCACTACAGCACACCATATCTCAACATATTTCTTCTTCTTCCCCTCCTCTTCTCATCTCCCCATGCAATAGACAGCATCAGCCACAGTGGATCAGGTTTAATTCTGTTGTGTTACCGTGTTCCTCAATATACTCCTGTACTTTGTGCCATAAAATTGATGGCATCCCACTCCATGGACAGCAGTCAAATGCTGATTGAGGGACAGGGTGAAGCATGAGCAGAACTCAGGGCTGGGCAAAGTTATTCTTTGCTGCCTGAAGCAAAGAACAAGATGGTGTCCCCTCCCATTCCAGGTACAGAGCCCAGGTGGACTGGCAGTTGAAGCTTACTGTAATACAATAGATAGCGGGCAGCATCTTTGGCTGCATATGAAGGCAGCAGGCTAGTCTAGGGGGTGCTGAAAAGGCCAAAGACCCACAGCTCCAACATCTTGTTATTGCCTCCCAACTTTTGCCATCTGAGGCAATTGCCTTATTCCACCACATAGCAGAGCCCTAAGGCAGCACCACTGCTGCAATGGAGTGATGCAATCTCCATAAGAGGGATGCCATTTTTCTCCTAGAATCCCTGCGGTAAGTGGGATTCTTTGTTTGTTCAAGAAAGAATGTGAGGCTGTGCATGCACATGCACACACACTATAGGGTCCATCGAAGGAGAAGGTAATACCTGACCCTGTTCATGCTGACAGGCATTGATATTTGGTTTATTGTAGCAGCCACAAATATCTAATGTGTAGTGCAACCAGTGAGATCTTGGGTATTAGTCACACTGGCCTGCCGAACACCCTTTGAGAGTTACAATAGTATCAGAAGTTCCCATCTCCATGATACAGAGCAAGTCCATGTGCTAAGCCAGTAATTATATTTCTTGTTTAAGTAAAATAGTTATTAGGTAGTAGTCTAAGTGCTTCAGTTTGGTTTTAAAATTCCTAGTGTAATTTTTATGAAGGTTTTGCTCTTATTTTTCAGTTACATTGACTTTAATTGTATTTACAGTGTATTTATTATGTACTGCCCAGAGAGTTTTGGCTATTGGGTAGTATAGAAATAAAACTAATCACCATGATTAAATTAATATTCCTCGTCTTAAGGCTGGTCATGATATCCTTGCAGCAATATCCTTCCATGGTAAGAAAGACTTTGCGTCCTTTTAAAATATACATTTGGGCACAGAATACATGCTGGAAGGATATATGTTGGCCTTTACTCTTTTGCCTTAGGTATGTCCTTGTTCTGGAGTTTTAGCAATAAAAACCTCAGGGATTTGACACAGGGTATATATGATCTTCTCACTGTCAAACTTTAATTTTTTTATTAAAATGAAGTTCTGTAGTGTGGCTAATGGACAGTTCAAATTAGTATAGCTAGCATGTGGCATGGCTGGCTAACACATTTTCTCTCTCCTCTACTAATCATAGCAATGGATGTTTTGCTAGCTATAAGCAAGAGCTGTCTTTTGTCTTACATTCTCTTTAGGCAAAATTGAAGAGGTGGTTCTTGAGGCTAGAACTGTTGAGAGAAATGCTGGCCCTTATAATAAAGATGAGCACTCAATCAATGGATTGCCTGACTATACAGTTGAGCTCAGAGAACACATCCAGGTAGCTCTGGGAGTTTTTCTCCATTCATTTGATTTCCCTGAAAATGTAGCCATCACAATAAAGCAGTTTACAGAATTCAGCTGTTTTTCTTTTCTTGACAGCTCAATGAAAGTAGAATCATAAAGCAAGCTTCGATTGCTACAAAAGGCCCTAATGAATTTGTTCAAGAGATAGAATTTGAAAAGCTAACACCAGGAAGTGTGATTATATTTAGGTAAAACATGATACCTTCTGTTGTGCAAACTATTTGGTGACTGATTCACTCAGCATAATAAATGAGAGCTCACAGCCTCTGCAGCAGCCCCAATTTGCATGGCAGGCAGGAAAGTGGCAGGTGGGAGCAGCAGCTGCTACTTCAGCCTATGGCAGCAGGCTAGGACCTGTTCTCAGGGAACCAGTCAGAATGTTGGCTGGCTAATCGGGTGGGTGGCTTTGGGACAAACCGGAGTGAGAATCTTCTTGCTCCAGTCCACCGTTGGGCTGGAGCAATTCTGACCTGGCTTCTGGCTTCTGTACCAGAGCTCTGGGGATAACAAGCTGACTGATGCATCCAGGGCTAGGAAGACTCTACAAGACCAGCTTCTGCATCTGCCCACCTTAGATACCCTGTAGAAGCCTGGACCAGAGTTGTCAGAAGCATGCACACTGCCTGATAACTGAAACTGTGAATCTGCAGTGTGCCCCCACCGAAATCTATGTAGCTTTAACCAGTACAGGTTGTGGCCAGTTATTTAACCTTTCCAGGTCTGTGTGCCAACTAATGTCTCCCCACACCTGTCCCCTGGTCCTGTTTGCCCTGCCTACACCATTTGGTCTCCAGGTTTTTTGTTGGAGATTTCCAGATTAATCATGTCTGTTCCATGCTAATGTTTGCAGAGTTAGCCTTGACCCAAAGGCTCAAGATGCTGTAGGAGTACTTCGTAATCATCTGATCCAATTCAGTCCTCACTTTAAATCTGGAAGCCTTCCTGATGATGGTTCTGAAGCTATACTCAGAAAACCCTTTTCCACGTAAGTACAGTAGAGAGTTTTGGGTAAAACTCCTTTATTTGTTACATTTCTGCTGCCTAATAGTTTGCTGTCTAGACAGTCTACTGAGCAAATGCTTCAACCCTAAAATGCAAAACCACAGTGAACTGTAACCTAAAGGCCTAAAATGTTTTTGAAACAGAATAAAACCAGAGTAAAAGCTAGTAGCAGCAGCAACAGGATCTCAAACTGTGTTAACATGGTTTTTAAAAACTGAAGAACTGAAATTGAAACCTGGAATTAGGCTGAGGTGGTGAGTTCTTGGATTCTTCTGTTTGTGGGAGGCTCTAACTCAAACTAGAATCATTGCATGGGTCAAGGGTAAATACAATCCTTCAGCCTCAATTAACCGCCCCCCCCCCACTTAAATCTCCCAAGTCTGAAAGTGGTGCCAAGAACCTCTTCCCCATTCCGGAGCAAATAACAACTGGGGGTTATATACACAGGGGACACAGTGCAGGAGGCAAGGAACCAGCCCTGCCACAATTCGTCATTTACAGAAAATCATAAAATCCCTCCCCACCCCCGGGGCTGAAAGGGTTCCTGAAGTTTGAGTAGGAAGGTGTTGGGAAACAGAATGTAGAAAGTGACCAGAAGGGGACAAAGCTAAACACCAGGTGTGGACACTTGCAAAGCTGACCAGGGAACATGAAGAACAAGATGGATATAATCAGCAGAGTTTGGAAGATGGAAACAATGACGAAAGATAAGTCTTGAGCCAGGAGGCAAGTGTCTTATGAGTGCCAGAAGGTGAAGTAGTACTTAAGACCTCTGAGGTAAGGGTAATATCTCAGCATCAAAAAGAAGGTTTGCTTGTTGTTGTTTTTTTAGGAGTAAGATAAGCTCAGTGAATGTACAGCCAAGACATTATGCAAATGGGATGCCTCCTGCTTTTGAATGACTTGACTGGTCACCAGACTTTGTTGCTCCAACATGTGTAACTACTCATAACTGAGTGAACCGGTGTGAATGGCTTGAACTGAACTGCACTTTATCTTGATAAAGCTATTCTAGAAATTGCATTTGGATTTGAATTCTATCTGTATTTTACCCCATAATCCCAGATTTGTGTCAGAACAAGATTGGCAAGGGAACACTCCCCAAGATTTGTTTTGTTTAAAAATAAATATACAGAAACAAGTGGAAATCTAACATAAAGCTTGGCCCTAAGAAAACATTGCAGAAGTATCACATTATTTTCTCACGTGTAGGAGGATAATCTTTTGTTAACTGTGGCTCATCTGTTGTACAACATAGATTTTATATGGTGTACCTTTTGTATTTAAAAATAGTTTTCATCCTGAAAATGAATTTAACCAAAAAAATTTTAATGCGCTTTCTGACTCTTTCTCAGCATTGCATCAAAATTAACCTTGGCGGACCTAAATCACGTATTATATCGGTGTGATGCAGAAGAACAGGAAGATGGTGGAGGATGTTATAACATACCAACCTGGACATCACTTAAATATGCAGGCCTTCAAGGTAAAAAAAAAAATACAGGGGCTTATATGTTTCTAATCAACAGATTGGTCTATCCTTATTCCTGATCTAAATTCTCCAAACACAAATTAAAATTTTGCCTTTGTTCTGTGATCCAAATGTGCCCCACAAGCCATATCCTGCTTTTCTGTTGGTCTTTCCTTTCTGAGAATTATATCAGATTTCTGGATAGAAGAAGGTGGTGAAATACAGACTTCAGCAAATCCATTTGCCCTTGCAATTGTGGTGTATCACCCTGACTCAGGTAGGGTGAGTGCCAAGCCTTTTTCAGAAAATGGGATCATCTGAGAACTTGAACTTTCAGGATCCCTGAAGGCTCTAGACTGAGAGGAAGGCTGGAGATTTCTTTGGGATCTGTTTGGCCAAGGTGCCTGAAGATCCTTAGTCACAGATGGTCTTGCCAGATCCTTTAGAGCAGGAAAACAGCAGGGAGGAGACAAGGATGCTGCTCCATAAAGGTGCTGCGTGTGCCTTCAGGCAGTGGCGCTTAACCATGCATGCGTCTCCCTTTCCCTTGGCCTTCTCCTTGGGGAATGCAAGAAGGCTTGGCACATGGGGGACAGGGAGGTACAGCTGCTTCGTGGGTACAATTTTTGTACAAGATTGTAGGCCCCTGGTGGTGAAATTGGGAATATCTTCTTAAGAAGAGAACCTGAAAGGTCAGTGCTACAGGCTCGTTCAGACATTGCAACAAACCATGGATTATGCTAGCTTTAATTAAACAGCTGCACTGTTCAGAATGAACTTCTTGATGTACAGGCATACAGTAAGACAAACAATGTTTTAAAGCTTCTTTTTTGTTTTCATTCCCTGATCCTAACTTTGGTTTCTGAGTAATTTGTAGATTCAGACATCACCACAGCACAAACTATGGTTTGTAAACCAGCTTCAAATTGTCATTTGAAAACTTGCTTAATAGCACTGTATAACTATGAGTCAGACAGAAATCTAAACCAGGGCTTCACTTTTGCTATTATGTTGGAATTAGAGATGGGAGGGAATTCTGTTCAGCTTGTACATTTCCCAAATCAATAAAGAAACTGGAACACTGTTGCCTTAGGCATTTCATCTTTCTCTGGATTTTGTGACCCAGTTTTCCAGACAAAAATGTGCATATTAGGAGAAAGTGTGTACAAAAATACAGTATTGAAATTAATAAACAAAAAGCATTCTATGATGACAAACCATTTGCAAAAATGTGTATACTGGGCAAAAGGAACTACAGAGATGTGCTTATTGGGAGATATGTGTTCAAAAATCCGTGTGGACTTTTAAAAAATGTGGACTTTTAGTCTGTGTGGGCTTTTAAAAAATGCATGATGCAGACATGGTTTGGAAAAAAGAAAAACTATGAGAAACAGAAACTGACAGATTTTCCTCGTCCAGTTGCTGGCCCCATTTCACAGAGTATTTTCAAAGCTGAACCTTAAGAGCAGTTGACAAGAACTTAATACATGTTTCGTGCTTGGTTACCCACTGTTGCTCTACTTCTTCAGGACTGGGAGTAGCATGAGGGCTAAGGGCAAAAGAGAGTCGCTTTTTTAAAAAATGCATATGCATCCTAATTTTTCTAAGCCCATTAATCAAGCCCATCTTGACTTGGGTGTCTGATATTTTCAGAAAATAATTTCTTTCATAGCTGTTGCTTTGTTTTTATTCTTGGGTTCTTAATCCACTCTCCATGATAGTTTCATGACCTGTAATACAGAACCATGTTTCTATGGGCTTTCAGGAATAATGTCAGTGATGGGAGATATACGACCAAAGAATGATTTGGGCCATCCTTTCTGTGGAAACTTGAGATCTGGAGACTGGATGATAGATTATGTGAGCGATCGCTTAATTTCCCGTGCTGGAGCCTGTGCTGAAGTAAGTTAATGCAAAAAGAACATGTCCCTTTTAGATAGACTTTTATAAATTGCATGGTAATTTTCAAGGATTTTTAAAAATTACATGTTTTAAATTCAGTGTGGCAATTTCTTTCCTTGAAATATTAGGTTGGCAAGTGGCTGAAAGCAATGTTTATATACTTGAAGCGGATTCCTCGTTATCTCATTCCATGTTATTTTGATGCCATATTAGTTGGTGCATATACCACACTTCTTGACTTGGCTTGGAAACAGATGTCTAGGTATGTTTTCACTGCAATTATTATGGGTGGTGCATGAGCTTTTCTGGGAAACTGAACATGGATCTATCAGTATTTTAGGAATGGATAGACGTTGGCCCTTGTAGACACAGAATCAAAGACCATTACTGGCACTCTTCTCCAACCCAGCTGATGACACCATCTAGTATACTTAGCGTGCCTCATTTTCATGTATTCTCAAATAGCAGATGGTCCAAAACTCTTCACAGATTTCAACAACCGATACATTTAAAATCCCCACTGAGCATTAAATTTACCTTGAATTCTGAAAAGAGGAGCAAGTTCTTGACCTTGAAATAATGTTGCTTTAATTACAGCTTTGTTCAGAATGGATCCACATTTGTTAAACATCTCTCCTTGGGTTCAGTTCAGATGTGTGGGATAGGAAAATATCCTTCTTTACCACCTCTGTCTTCTTCCTTACAAGATGTTCCCTATAGGCTGAATGAAATTACAAAAGAGAGAGAACAGTGCTGTGTTTCTTTAGCAGCTGGTAAGTTGGACATTCACTCTGTGGGTTCTTGAAATAGGCTGTCTTAAAGATGAGTAAGAATATCATGAACCTGAATATTTTGATTCTGTCCTATGCAGTACAAGCAGGCTAGCTGATGTTTTCAGAAGGCTTAGAAAACCAGGTAGGCTTGTGGGAGGGAGATGAGCACTAACAACTTAGTCACCAGTGCTTGAGTAGGAAAGACCATGCCAACCTAGAAAGAGATTCTGGGTGCCCTGTACTTACTGTACCTATTCCTCATGTAGAAGTGAAGAATACCACCAAGAACAACAGCTGAGGCATTTTCTAAACTAAATTTTTGGCATGTAGTAATTTTGGGATTTGATTTATTGAACATTTATGTCAAACATTTGTATGCTATAGGAGCACTGTCTCGAGTTATCTGCTTGGTCAGATTTTTGTTCACTAGCTCTCTTTCATGAGTTTCTAGATTCTGCAGGTTGTGCAGTGTTGCAGGGATGGGGGACTTATGAATTCCAGGTGCTTTGGTCTTCCTCATTATTGCCTACTGGCAATAATTCCTCATGGGCATTCTGACCTGCCAGATACTTTGACCTACAGGTTACCAGTCCTGTATGACTGCTTTGTAGTGTTTGAATAAACTGTACCCTTGGCTCAGATTCTCTTTCCCATTCTATGGGAGTTCTCTCATACCTGCTTTCCAGGCTCCCTTTGGCTCTCATCTGACTATATAATGCGAAAAAGTTTGCATGGTTTCACAGCTGGGTAAACTGTGTTTTGTACGACACTCATTTTCAACTGAATTATCTACCTGTCTGCAGTAAATGGTTTAACTTGTTTAATCTTTGCACAGATATCCTTATGTTATGGTCCTGAGATGGATAGATTGATTGATTGATTGATTGATTGATTTAAAACTTTTATATGCCGTCACCACATGCCTCGGCATCTCAGGACAGCTCACAAATGTACAATTAAAAACAATAAAACAATACAAATTCCATACAATTATATAAAAACAAAAAAGCAACTGTTAATAATAAAAATATTAATTTTTAAAATAACAATTAAATAAAAAGGTGCCGAAAAGTGCCATAAAGAATATAAACTCGGTGCCAGACGCACCTCTCCAGGGAGCGCATTCCATATTCTGGGTGCCACTGCAGAGAAGGCCCTACTTTGGGTAGTTTTCTTTGTATCTCCTTTAAAGAGGGCTCCCAGAGCAAGCCTCTCCTGCAGATCTTAAGGGGCGTGAGGGCATGTAAGGGAAGAGACGCTCCTTCAGGTATCCTGGTCCAAAGCCATTCAGGGCTTTATAGGTTAAAACCAGCACCTTGAATTGGGCCCGGACTTCAACTGGAAGCCTGTGTAGCTGGTAGAGGACTGGCATTATATGAGAAATACGACTGGTCCCTGTCAGCAACCTGGCAGCTCTGTTCTGTACCAGCTAAAGTATCTGAACTGTCTTCAAGGGCAGCCCCACATAGAGCGCATTACAGTAATCCAACTGGGAGGTTACCAGAGCATGAATCACCGTTGCTGGCAGTGCTTGTCCAGATAAAGGCGCAGCTGGTGGATCAGCCGAAGCTGTAGGAAAGCACTCCTTGCCACCGCCTCCACCTGGGATTCCAGTGACAGCTCTGGGTCAAGGAGCACTCCCAAGCTGCACACATGCACAAGGCAAGCAATAAGAAGATAACATTTCTGACCTGCTCACATTAACTGCTTGTACGCTCCTGAGCCCCCTTCAGGGTGCTGGTTTTAACCTATAAAGCCTCTCCCAACCACCCTCTACCAAGACAACATAAGCAACATCTGGGGCCTTCCTTTGAGTGCCAATTCCAGGGGAGGCTTGGAGGGCCTTCTCATTGGTGGTCCCTTGACTTCAGCTCTTGGGAGGCATAGAATTTAAAATAATGCTAGTAACATCAATTATTATTATTATAACCAAATGCCATCATTTCTGCAAGTATGGTATGAGTTTTTTGTGCAGAAAATCAAACTTGAGCAAAACTTCACATGCTTTTAGGTCCCCAAGTGTTGCTTTACCAACACTTAACACATATATTTAATATTGCAGCAGCAATTGAAGTGCTCTTGAGAGTGCAAAAGGTCAGTACATGTGGTGCCCCTCCTGGGAGTCTATAGATGGCTTACACATGGAAGGTTTGAAATGAGCCAAGCCTACATTTGGGGCATTTCCATGTGTCCTGCGTCTCTGTCAACAAACACTGGAAATTCCATCCAGTCCTCATCCTCCACCTGTTTGTGCTAGATACTGCAGATGGCAAGAATTGTGGGTTGCGCTGACAAATAGTAATTTTGAAGGTATTGGAGTCCAAGCCTTAATTTCCAGTTTACTGTTGCAATGGTCAAGCAGGAATACAGGAATTGCCACTCAGAAATACACTGAATGGTTTGGTAACACACCATGCAGTGCTGAACTTACGTCAGTGTTACAGTCAGATATCAGATACAGAGGGTTGGAAGCAGTCCAGTAATATGTGTATAGCCCATTGTGACACATTTATGGTTTCTCATGTGCAGACAGGTGTTTCAGGGTAAGTCTCAACAAACAGAAGGGTTAAAGGTCCATGTTAATGATGCAGACATACAGACGGATGACAGAGGGCATGGCAGGTCACCACTTTTATTTTGTCGATTAGTTGCAGCATAACAACATGCATTCCAGTAGGGCTCAAAATAAGTTCTTGATAGGGAGGGGAGCAGGACCCAGCCACAAATGTGGGCAAGACCATTTTCAGATAGCAGAGCGCCACTGAATTCCAAAGTTATATTTACTTTCTCCTGCACGGTTTAGGTCTACCTCATTTTTCATCCGGTATTTTCCGCTGCTGGGGAAGGGACACGTTCATTGCACTAAGAGGGCTGATGTTAGTTACTGGGCGTTACTTGGAAGCAAGGTAAGATGCATAGGCACATCCTGACATAGCCATTCATATAAGGTTACAGCATGAAATAAAAATAGATATTTTGAAGCACTTTGGAAAAACTGTTCCCATGGTGTGGTTTGCCTCACGTACACCTGTTTGTGCTTACTTTTTTCTTAATGGTTTCCAAATGAGGCTTAAAACATAAATATGTGCATGATTCCTGCTTCATACAGCAAGTTGTTACTCTCAAAGGCATAGGCTTGGGGAACCTGAACTAAAAATTGTTGCTAAATTGTGTGGATGTTTAAAGCTTTATCTGAGCTGTATCTTTAAAGTATTATCTTTATTATATGTTTTGTGATACGTACATGTCAAAATAGATGGACTGTTAATATTTTTTAAAAGTTGGTCCAAGAGAAATTGTGGAAAGCTTGTACAGCTTTGTAGAACTTTGCTTTCCCCTAATGAAGGTATTGCCCAACTGTATATTGTTAACAAGTAGACTCTGTTGTGCTAAAGAATAATAAATACTCAGCATAAAAGAAAAATCCCCTTTCTCCCTTGCATTCTGACTACCTTTGGTATTCTTGTTGGTGTTTGCCTGTTTATGGCTTCTGGAACATATCAAATGTGAATAAATGTTAACTTGGAAATGTGCCATTTGATGTTAACTTGCTTTATCCATCTCTTGGTTTCAGAAATATAATTTTAGCCTTTGCTGGTACACTAAGACATGGCCTCATTCCCAACTTGCTTGGCCAGGGGACTCATGCCAGGTTCAATTGCCGTGATGCTGTGTGGTGGTGGCTTCAGTGTATCCAAGATTACTGCAAAATTGTTCCCAATGGCACTGACATTCTCAAGTATCCTGTATCTAGAATGTACCCTACAGATGATTCCCCTCCTCAGCCAGCAGGCATAAGGGTAATTATAACTTGCCTTCTCTTGCAGCTTGTGGTAGACTATAAGCCCAAGACCAGGGGTTATTTTATTATGGATATTTTGCGCTGCAATTGAGAGCATTTTTGGCTAAAGAATGGGGTAGAAATGCTTTAAATGTGCAAATAAACTTACAGCTTTACCCTCTTGCTTGCTTGGTTGAGCCATGGACAAGCTTCACTTGGGCAGAAATCCTCCTGTTATAGGCCTGTGGAACATATAGATAGCTTCAGGTGCCAGGTGAATTTTTGGCAAGAAGCTTGAACAGTCCCGCCCTCATTTGTAGTATGTATTGATTTATTGATTTATTGATTTGTTTGTTTGAGTATTTCTGACCTGTCCATTACAGTTCACCTCTGGATGGCAAACAATATAAAACACCTAACAAATACAACATAACACACGACTGAGGATAAAAACATAATTAAAATATTTAAAATTTAAAATATTGAGTAAATAAAATGGTCTTGACCTGGTGCTGAAAAGCATATATCAGTTCTCTGATAAAAGACAGTGTCTGGTGCTGCCTGGGGCATGAGGAACAGTCTGAAGGTATTTAATGCAGTGCATCTCATCAGCTAAGCAGATCTTGGCCTAGCTTGCAGTGGTGCAGGTAGGTAATTTTAGCTTCTGCACTGAAAGGCCTTAAGGACATGGAGTGGGAGAGACTTGGATTGGCCATGGGTTACTTCAGTTAGGAAGCACACAACTAATATCTCACTGCTCCAACCACCCACATGCCATGCTTTACAGTGTTTTCTGCATTCCTGATACATTAGAACATAAAAGAGGAAATCAAACCGTTTCCTTGTCCTGATTTTAAAAAGAAATACTTTGAGCATGTGCAGGTTTGCATTTCAAATTCACTTACATTTTAGTACCATCATAACTATGGGAATAACATTGAGTGTGCTTCTGCTGCCCTGATGGTAAACCCATTTAGTTGTGAAAATGCACCATTTTGTTGGGGAAAAGGATAACATGTTGTAAAAGTACAGTAATAAAATAAGCACCTGTGACGATGTACGTGCCTAGCTTGCCACCTTATGACTATATTTTTAAAATAGAAAGAAGGGATGCTGCAGATATATATCTTCTGCTCCAGTAAGCTCCATCACCCAGCATTCTCTGGATGGCATCGGCAGGCCCCTGGGGCTAAAGGGTCTTGGACTTCCTCCCCAAAGTCCTGCCCTGACTCCAGCCTATGTCCAAAAGCAGACTTCCTATGATCTTGTGTTCAGCTTGAGCTCCTTGTTGAAAGGGTGGGATTCCAAAATAACACAGGTATACAAACATTAAAAGTAATGAAAATGCAGAACCACCCCACTGACTACCCACGTGCTTTGTGTTCAGTCATCTCTTTGTCTGAATAGTATGCCTGTTTGTTATTGATGATGGAAACTAACATTTGTTCAAACATGATAAATGGGACTGTCTCCATAGTCATGAAATAAATGTCTAGCTATTTACAATAGTTTTGTAACTGATCATATGACATGATTTAGATACTTTTGGTTATGTTTTAGAAGGGAGAATGTTTTAAGCACCTCGTAAAATATTATGACAATCCTGAACTAATTGATGCTTTGGTTGTGTATTGTTTTTTTTTCTATCCTTCATCTCCTAAATCTGAACTACCATAACTCAGGATCAGCCACTATATGAAGTGATACAGGAAGCCCTGCAGAGACATATGCAAGGCATACAGTTTCAAGAAAGGAATGCTGGCCCACAGATAGATCGAAATATGAGAGATGAAGGTATGTAATCTTCTGACAGGGTTTTTTTAAGGCTGTGAACTTTCAGAGCTGCTCTTACGTTTATTTTCAGAGTTGCCAGTGAAAATAGAAATGAAGTGATTCATCCTTCAAACCACCTTAAATATTGCTTTTGCAATCGATTTTTGCACTTGATTAGAAGTTTCATCAGCTCACTACATTTAATTTTTTATACCCCAAAATTTACTTTAAGTTCTCATACTTATTCAAAGTAGTCCCTTATAAATTGTTAACTCTGATGAATTGGAAGTAGTAATTAGTTTCGATAGTGTTACCTTGGGTGTTACCTCTAAGTGTGACTCTTGTGGTTTATTAGAAAGTAATCTGCCTTTTGCTGTGTGTAGGTTTTAATGTGACTGCAGGTGTGGACATGGAAACTGGCTTTGTTTATGGAGGAAATCGTTTTAATTGTGGTACATGGATGGACAAAATGGGAGAGAGTGATCGGGGTCGGAACAAAGGAATTCCAGCAACACCAAGGTACAGCGTAAAAGTTTCACAGTATTCTTGACCTCTTCAATCTTGACTTGAATTCAGTCCTGTTCTCTAACCTGTGCTAAATCATGAAGGCATCACGGTTTTGCACAGCTGTAATGACCACAAGTATGTCCTGAGTTCATGTGCTCCTGTTCCTGCTTTTGCAGCTGGGCAGAAGACTTTCATAATGTTTTCTTTCAGTTTCCTCTATAACTCTGGCATATTAGAGGTTGCCTATCAACCCAGAACTGTGGTCTATAACAAACCCTGGTTAGTTTTAACAAGCCAGCTCTATCTCTGATGGTTTGAAGTAGGCTTATTTTGAAACTGGCTACCGCTGTTACAAGCCAGGAGTCTGTTCTCACATGCAATTAATAGAAACTAAAAACAAACATTGTCAAAGCCCTTAACCAGCTGCACAGGAAGGGGAGAGAGAAGTGTTCAGGTTCTTTCCAGATTGTGTGCATGATGTTAAACTATTATTTAATCTGAAGTGCAAATGGAAAATGCCTGACTAAGCCCTTTTGTATATTTAAAATTGCACAAATCTATTACTACTCTAGGGACTGCAGGTGGCGCAGTAGTTTAAACCGCTGTGCTGCTGGGCTGGTTGATCGAAAGGTCGCCGGTTCGAATCTGCACACGGTGTGAGCTCCCGTGCTCCGTCCCAGCTCCTGCCAACCTTGCAGTTCGAAAGCATGCAAATGCAAGTAGATAAAAAGGTACCACTTTGGTGGGCAGGTAACAGCGTTCCGTGCACTTCGGTGTTTAGTCATGCCAGCCACATGACCACGGAGACTGTCTGCGGACAAACGCTGGCTCCCTCGGCTAGGAAACGGAGATGAGCACCGCCCCCTAGAGTCAGGCATGACTGGACTAATGTCAAGGGGAAACCTTTGCCTTTACCTTTAGTACTACTCTTTCAATCAGGTCTCTACATCATCAAGAATGTAGGGAACCATTCTAGTGTCATGTCAGGCTGTTGATTGTTCCAGCCAACTGGAGTCTTTTCTGAGTGGCAGGGGTTCTCCAAGGTCTTGCTTGGATCCAGTCCTTTCATAAATGTTTAAAAAAGCTCTCTGAGAATGCAGCCTTTGTTGAAATATATCAAAGTGATTCTTGGAGTGATCGTAGTTGAGGATCCTTAGACTGGACTTTGAATATATTATGGAAAGGATGCTTAGCTTATGTTAAGTGCAGCTATCTCTGAAGTCCTGTTTTAAGCCAGTGTGGTCTTCCTTTAGAGATGGTTCTGCTGTGGAAATCGTTGGTTTGTGCAAATCAACAGTTCACTGGTTACTGGAGCTGTCCAGGAAGAACCTATTTCCTTATTCTGGAGTTACTGTGAAAGTGCATGGTAAGTAGTTCTACCTCCAATGTACAATAGGAGCAGGGAAAATGTATTACTAAAAATAATCATACTTAACATTGGTATAGGGCTTTCAAATGTTTACAGCTGGAATCCTTATTAAACCATCGTAAGGTAAACTAAACATAATAATTTTGTGAACCATTAGATTATATTTTATGGCAGTGGTTTTCAAAGTTTTCAGCTTAAGGGACTGTTTTCCCCACTGTTACATGGGATGAATTTCTTCTGGTATTTAATTTCAAACATCTGCATCATAAAAAATGATGATATGAATCTAATCCCATTTTCATCTTTTTTAATTTTCAAAAAATTAACAAATTACTGTTGATCTCTAATTTCTTTTAAAAATAATACCAGGTCAAGATTTCCTCTGTGTTACATTTGTAATGCAAAATATGCAAGGACTTTTTTTTCTGATGTAATTTTCCTTTCTTTTGAAACATCATTTTTGTTTCTTTTTTTTTTTTCTGTTTAATGTTCTTGGCTTTTATCCTGAACATATTATTCTGACTATGCTAGAATAGCCTGTTTCTCAAGTGCATTTTCAGCTTCTACTGTAACTTGAGTGCTTGAAGTAAGCTTAAATTTCTTGACCTACAGATTTATATTTAGAGCTAGCTATAATGTCTCTTCTCCCATCTATGGCCTGTTTACTTTTTCAATTTATAAGAAGACATTAGATGACAACAGGAGCCTTCCTTCCTGGTGTCCTCTAGACTAAATGTTAGTCTAAGTTTCTGTCATCACCAGTCAGTGCTGGAGAAGATAGGAGTTAAAATCTGGAGGGCATCTTGTTGGGAAAGTCTGGTGCAGGTAATATTGTTTCTACTTTGAGTAATCCAGTAGAGAATTATGATAGTATATACAACTGAATGTAGGGAAGAGGGCTGTATTGGAATTCCTTCTGAGTCATGAAGCTTAAGTTGAGAGACAGCTGTGGTCTCAAACATCCCTTGCTGAACTCAAACTGTGAGAGTGGGACACCATAGGGTCCAGTCCTGGACCCAATCCTACGTACTTGTCTACATTGTTGTTAATGATGTGGATGCGCTGGGACTGCTTATCAAATGTATGGATGACATAAAACAGGGTGGGAGAGCTAATACCCTAGAAGACAAACAAAATTCAAAGTGATCTTGATAGGTAGGAGCACTGAGCTGAAAACAACAGAATGAAATGCCAAATTCTGTCCTAGCAAGAGGAAACCAAATGCACAGGTATTACACAATGCAGGATCTTGGGATCACTATAGATCCCAAGATAAATGTGAGTTAATAATTCAATGTAGCTACAAATAAGGCAAATACTACTTTGGGCTGCATTAACAGTAGTATCACTTCTCAGCACTGACTAGGCCTCATCTTTAGCACTGTATCCAGTTTTGGGCACCACAATTTAAGAAAGATGTGGACAAACTGGAAAGGATTCAGAGGCATTTTTTCATACCCCCTTGGGTTTATAAGTGGAACATTCTTACAGGTCAAAGCACAGCAGAACTCAGATGCTAGCATATCCAGAAAAGAGGTTCTAATCCTTCTTTATGATATTCTAGCATTCTACTTGTACAAAGTATTCAAAAATCTAATTTGTAGCCTGAAATGGCACAGCCCCATCTACCTCCATACTGGTGCGTATGTAGAGCAGGCCTCAGACATAGGCTGTGTTTGTATCCACAGAGGAAATTGTAAAACCAACACTGGGAGAAGTTTCCTTGGCACTGCATTCAAGGCTTCATCATGCTTGTGTTCGCTCTCTCTTTTACTCTAGAGTAAGTGCAGACGCCCAATCTAGATTAGAATCCTAAAATGAAGGTTAAGGGGCATTAATCTATGCTATGAGCCTGACCAAGATGGGTGGGGGGGGGAGGCCTGCAGTTTATAGAGCAAAAGAGTCACCCATTCGCTTTACCACATGGATGCAGGCCTATATATAGGAGGGGAGCTACATTGTCTCCCACTAGGCCCTCAGCAAGCTGGATGATGTTAGGTATAGCCCCTCTCAGTCATGTCATTTTCCTGCCTATTTTAGCCTTTGTCCTTGCTAAGAGAAAGAATAGCAAAGACAGACTGGATGTCACCGGAGGAAGCAGTTTTCTCCTGCCAGTGGCAGCAGAATCCTTTGCTTTGTAGCATCTTCATGGGCCCCCACTGTAGCCAGCACCAGTGTGTCCCCTGCTCCCATATCCCTGCTGTTACCTTTGATCTCAGATCTGAGATAAAAGTGGGGATTTCTGCAGAGGACCATGGTCCTGGGACCTGGATTTGGGGAACTGAGCAGGTTCTGCACCCCTGCTTTAATGGATCACTGTTTGCAGGCTTGCAGTGGTGGTGCAGGAGGAATGAAGGACAAAAGACACTGCTACATTGCTATGCATATCTGTCCTTATTCTAAACTCAAGGCTTAGCTACTGGCAGTAAGAGTGTTGAGCTACAGTAGGCTGTTATTTCATCACTGTTCCTTTGTGTTCAGCCCAGTCCCAGAAAAGTTTCTTTGAAATGGAATTTGGTCCTCTGACTGAAAGAAGATTTGCACCCCTGCAAAATAATCACAGCATTGCCACACTGTACATATATGTGTCTTTTGGTTTTGTGTCATACACTAGCATCAGTCTATTATGTTATACTGTTTCCCAGGGAAAGAAGAGAACATTACATATGAGCAGTGGGACAGAAAAATCCAAGCAAACTTTGAAAAGCTATTCTTTGTCTCTGAGAACCCAGGAGATCCCAATGAGAAGCATCCAACATTAGTTCATAAGCGAGGCATCTACAAGGATAGCTATGGGGCGTCAAGCCCCTGGTGTGACTATCAGCTAAGGCCAAATTTCCCAATAGCAATGGTTGTGGTATGTGTTGTCTAGATGTATTTTACAAATTATTCTATACAATTTTTTATTTGGCTTTAAAATAAGCTTGCATTACATTGTTTATTTTCTTTTGCAGATGTTTTACAAACTGTTTGAATTATATCTTTGATGATGGGTTGGATATTATTTAGGATGGGAAGAACATTGAATCTTCTGAATCCTCTCAAAACCCTTAGCATGTATTTATATTTCTTAACCGGTTGTTCTTAGTTGATATAAGTGTTTAGAGAGCTTCTGGACACTGTCTGAGGAGCACCGAATATTTCAGGTCCCCAGACCTGAGGTCAAAGACCGCATTCCAACCTCAAAGCTGGGAATCAAATTAATGCCATATATGAATGTATGCACACTCTCAGCTGGCATGGAAAGAACTGTGATGGCTGCTCTTCAAGGTCAGGAAAGCAACCTTTAAGAGGGGTAAAAGGGAACATTCCACTGGTTGGAAATAGGAGGAAACTGGAGAGGCAAGGATATAAGGTATCCTGAAGTCACCCCAGCTTCCGTCCCTCTCCCTTTGAGCAACCCCAGCTAAACAGGCAAAAAGCCCATCTAGCAACAGGATGCAGGATGGGAGGAGCAGGAAGTGAAGATCATCTCTGTTGCCTTCCACTCTATGTGGGATGCCCATAAGTCTCCAAGTTCAGGGGCTTATGAGCATCACAATAGGACTACCAGTTAATATTGCTAAGGAATAAACACATTAGAGACTCTTTTTCCTGTCTTTGTTACAGGCTGTCCTAAATTCTTAGGATAATTGTTCTGTGCTATGCAGTACTGTAGGATGCTGTGGTATTGTGATTCCATCTCTGGATTATCTGAGGTCTAGAGACAGCAAAGTCCCTCTGCTGCCCAGCAGTTAAGAAAACTTGTACAAGTCCTAACACAACAGCTCCCCATAAAAACCACATGTCTGGGATGCTCTCAGCTGAGCTGTTGTAATGGCTTCTGCCATCCACAACAGTGTTAGTGGCCATTGTGCAGTAACTTGGTGATAAAGTCTCTGATCTCTAAGAATGCTTTGCATTTCCTTAAGTTGAACTACCCACTCCGACCAGCCAAAATAAGAAAGGGCTGCAGCAGCAAAGCTGGAAAATGTTGGGATTTGTAGGACTATTTCTTTCTTTCTAAACATGCACAGGATTATTCTCTAAGCAATTTAAGCTCTTATTTTAAAATGACATTTTAGATTACATTATGGACATATGGATGGGGGATTAAAATATGACCAGTATGAATATTGTATTCGAGTTATTTTGTTAAGTTCTCTCTCTCTCTCTCTCTCTCTCTCTCTCTCTCTCTCTCTCTCTCTCTCTCTCTCTGGGTAGGCACCTGAAATGTTCTCACCTGAACGTGCTTGGAAAGCACTTGAAATGTTAGAGCAAAAACTACTTGGTCCACTTGGCATGAAAACTTTAGACCCAGAGTAAGTATGATAGAGAGCTAGTTAATACAA
Organism: Varanus salvator macromaculatus; assembly: GCA_023646645.1. NCBI lineage: Eukaryota > Metazoa > Chordata > Lepidosauria > Squamata > Varanidae > Varanus > Varanus salvator. The sequence goes on from JAIXND010000659.1 coordinate 10,104,897, forward strand.
AGATAATCCTTATTCACGCTGAATTTGTTCAAAACTTCTCAGCTTGTTAGGCTGGAAATAGCATCTACTTTTCCAGATTCCCCTGTCAGTTCAGCTCCTAAATCCCCATCTGCTTTTATACTATAACCAACACTGGAGCATACTTGGTTGGAAAAATAAATACACTGCAACATCCAAGTGAAATGGTCCCATGGGCTGAAGCGTTTTGTGTGATACGAATCCCATCAGAAATTAGGATTGGCTTATTGCTGGTCAAAGATTCAGGTGTTGGTTGTGCTTCTCCAACTGCTGCATAGTTGATTTCACAAACAAGAAAACTGGCTTCTGGTTGAATCTGAGAAAAAGTCTCCCCAGTATCAATACATATTCACAATTCTTTCCTATCTGGTCTGGTGTCTTGAAAAGTAGACCTCCCTAGCTTTATCAGGGTGAGTTCTGAAATTTATGGGCATCAGGAATCCACGGCTGACAATACACATTTTAAAATGCCCTATAAAATTGGAGAAAGATGGCCAGACTACTGTGAGGTATGGCATTCACACCATTCACATCCTTTGGAAGTCATAGCTGAAGTAGGTGTTGACAGAGTAATCGGGGAAAAAACTAAAAGTAAAATTCAGTAACTTTTAAAAAAACAGATGGACTAAACGTCCATAAAAACCAGCAGTAAACTCTCCTCAGAAGGCCAGCAGCTAAAATGAGTTTTAATGATAGCCTCCCAAACTTTTGAAAAATAAAAAAAAAACAAAGGAAAACCTAACTTATTATTTGAAAACCAGTTGGAAGAAAGAGAGCAGGCCAAACATTCCTGAGAAGGGAATCTCACAACCACAGAACACTGCTTAGAAATAATAAATCAGTTTAAGAGATGTTGAAAAAGTGCTGAATAAAATTATGCTGATCTAAAATAATTTCTTTCTAAAACATCTTTATTGCCTTACTGTCTGTATTTTTTTTTCCTTTTGTTAACAGTGATATGGTTTACTGTGGTGTGTACGACAATGCCTTAGACAATGATAACTACAATGTGGCTAAAGGATTTAATTACCATCAAGGGCCTGTAAGATTTGCACTTCAGTAGTTTTCATCAATAATTTAATTGTTCCTTATCAAAAAATTAAGTTTATAATTCTGGTTTTCTTGCTTTTTTTTTTTTTTTTTTTTTTTAAAGGAATGGCTTTGGCCCATTGGATATTTCCTCCGTGCCAAATTGTACTTCTCCAAGTTAATTGGGCCAGAAATATATGCAAAGACCATGTTTCTGATTAAGAATGTTCTTTCTCGACATTATGTTCATCTTGAGAGGTAGTTTTCATTTTGACAACCTGAAATAGTATTACTGTTTGAGATTCAGTTCAATATAAAATGGTCTCAGTGTGAATATTTAAGTTTTTCAAATAAATAAATAAATAAAATATTTATGTGTGTAGCAAACATGGAAGAGGAGTTGGTAGAAAAGGAAGATTAATAGGCACTTCAACAGGGTAACTTGGGGTGAACGTTACCACTATTATTCTCAAAACCTATGAAATGGAATTATGATTCTTAGTTTTATATGATAGATGAGGATGAGACCAGAGTGCATCAAAGCAAACTTAATTTTTGTAAAAAGTCTATACGTCAATCCTAAATGCTTTTACATTGCAGCAACTTATCATTCTGATCCATCAGCAGCAATCTGCATGCAGAAGCAGGAAATTGCAATTTGTCTGTGCATACTAGAAAGATAAGCAGCTCCTGCTTCCAGGAATGAGGATAGAGAGAAAGATGGCACAAAATGTCTGCATCAAAAAGCAGTCCAGATGCTCATTCACAGTTGTATGGGAGAGGCATTGTTTCTGTATTTTCTGTTTGCCACCCTGATAGTACATTGTCCCTGAAACAAAATTGCCCAGAATTAAATCTGAGAAGGAGCATCCAATCCTTAATGAAGCAAGAGAAAGAATGCTGGGGAGCGAGACATAGCCCACGTTTCCTTTTCCACTTCCAAAAATTAATTGATTGCAATCGGAAATTCCTTATGGGTCTCAGACTTTCAATGAAAACCAGAAAACAGGTGCCCAAACCTACTGCATCAGATGGGCACTGAGAGAGCATTATTTTCCATCTCCATTTTTGCTGTATACTCAGTAACATTACATGGACTGTTCTGTGCATTTGGGAGCCTGTGTATTTTGAAACCCAGTGCCATGGCGAAACATCTGTACCTCCACCCAGATCTTCTTGGCATACCCTTAGACACTCGCATCCATGTGGGATATTCCCTTGTATGAGATGCATGCTTGCAAGTTAAGAAATAAACATGCCCCATTATTCTGATATTGCTATATTAACAATCTGTTTGTTTGCAGATCCCCTTGGAAGGGACTTCCAGAACTGACTAACGAAAATGGTCAGTATTGCCCTTTCAGCTGTGAAACCCAGGCCTGGTCAATTGCTGTCATTCTTGAGGTTCTCTATGACTTATAAAAGTGGTTATTGTCTTGCTGAAACTGCTAACTTTTTCCCTGAACGCATGTAATCATTTGTGTCCTATAGTCAAAAAAGTCCTGCTTTTAGAAACGGTCTGTGCCTATACTTTCCAGAAACTTGCAGTAGTGTTCATGGGTGTCCATTTGAGAATCATGCCATATATATAAATGCTAGAAACATTAAAAACTGTAATAAATTATACAGTACCAAGATTCAAAATCAAATGTCTTGCATGCAGCAAGGTTTTATTTCAAAGGTGGTGGAAGAACTCCCATATACGCATATTTGAACAAGTACAAGAAGCTGAAGGCCCAATTAAATATGTTTAAACCTAGAGCTGCCATAACCAAATAGAAAGTATTGTCTGTTAGAAGAGGAAAAACAGTGGAATCTTTCCCAAGATTGCCATTTACCTTTCTGTAAGTCCTTTCCCAAGTCCCTTCTCTGAGCCCAGGTAAAGGGAAAGTGGCATCAGATGACAACCATGGGGAAATAAGATTTTAGCCACACAGACAGATTTTTTTTAAATAAGTTTTATTTGAAAAATTATAATCCTGAAAAAAGAAAACTACAAACAACATCCACCATCAAAAACATTGAGCCCACTGGGTCAGCCCCCACACCCTTCTTTTTCCATTTATGATAAGTTAAAAAACATATTTGAATCTATGCGAAGTCCCGTTTATTATCTAGTCAATAATAAAAAGAGTCCCAAGTTTGATAGAAGTCAGTATCTTCCTTCTCCTTCAATGATAGTCTATCCATTTCTGCACAGTCCAGGATCTTTTTTAGAATCAGTTCATCAGTGGGTAGTTCTTCACTTTTCCAGCGTTGAATGAATGCAATCCTCATCACAGTGATTACATGTAAAATCAAATACATTTCTTGTTTACTAATGTCCTCCGGTATAATGCCTAATAAAAAAACTTCAGGTTTAAAAGCTAAGGATTTTTGTAACATTTCCTCGAGCCATTTATGTATTTTAATCCAATACTTTTTCACATTATCGCAAGTCCACCACATATGATAAAAAGTACCTGATTTATGTTTACATTTCCAACATCCATTTGACGTATTTGGAAACATCTTAGCTAATCTATTTGGCGACAGATACCATCTATAAAACATTTTATGCAAGTTTTCTTTATACAAAGTTGCTAATGCCACACAGACAGATTTTGCACGCCTTCCTGATATGTCCTGCTTATTCTTCAGAGTGGGCTGCCCAAGCTCCCACTCCCGATATGGTTGTGGCAGATGCTTCTTTGTGACTAATCCGACTCTGAACCTTTGGTCCCAGCTATCAGTTTGAGGTTTTCTGACCATCACAGCACATTCCAGGAACACTAATTTCTCAAGGATGTTGTCCCCTTTATTTTTGCTCTAGAAGCTCTAGTTTAACACACTGGATAGCGTTGAACTGTGTCCCAGCACTAGTGTTAATGACATTGCATTGGCATAAACTGATACCTGCACAGTGCAGCTGATACTCACTAGAGCAAAAGGAAAAGGCAATATTCTGCCTCTTTCCTCCCCTTCCCTGTTGCTGTAACAAATGACAGGAATGTTGTGCAAGAGTTGGTTTATACCAACACTAGGCACAATTGGATACTAACCCCTAAGGCTAACATTTTGTGCAAAGCTACTCATGCTATGCAACAATCTGACCTGACCATGTAACAAACCCTCAAGTTTTCTCAAGGTCTAGAAGTATTTTTAATAATAATAATAATAGCAGAAACAATAATAAGGCAGTTATTATGGAACAATAATAACTGTTCCATAGGTTATTATATACTGAGACTCTCACATCACCGTTTTAGTGTAAGTCCCACTTGATGCTGAAAAGGATCATTGGTGAGTTGAGCTATACAACAGAAAAACCTTATGCTTACAAAAGAAACTACGAAGTTTGAAAACCATTTACGTCCCCTTACACATAATGTCAATTTGTACATCAGCCCTAGGTAACCTGCAGGAAGAGAACTGCTCTTTAGAAGGTTATTACAAGAGATTCCTTTCCTGGGTTCAAGCCAATGTGTTTTTAGGTACTTTAGGGTTTAGTGAAAGCATCTGGAACTCAGCTGCCTGAATTCAGCTGTGTGGTTATCTCAGTCCACCTAATCAGCAAAAGCCAGATCAGGCAAGGTTATCCCTTTCTATTATAAAAGGAACTAGTAAACTATGACTTAATATATGGGGGTTGTGACAATGCAAATCTCACTGCCTATTTTAATCTGTGTGTCTAATAATAATTTTACTGTGTGCTTTAAGTATTTTAGCACTGTGGGTAATACTTATCTCCAGAGCAAACGCAAATAGTTTGAGGTTTATCAGAGGACATGCTAATGGCAGAAGCATGTAGTAAAAAACAAAAGTAATGCTACTCCGCAGCAATATTGTGGTGTATATCGCCTTTTTAAATTTTATATTTAATATGTTATTGATTCTTTGATTCTGTGATCAATTTAAAAGATCTTGATAGTGGACACTTGCACTGTTACTTCATTTAGTAAGTGTAATTGTGTCAGTGAATTCCATCTAATCACTAAGATGGTCTGTTTTCACTAACAGAGGGTAAATTCTACTATAAAAACTTGGTTTTGACATTCCCAACCATTTTCTGTCATATTCATGAGTAGCTCGTTAAGTAGTTACATATCCAGTTTTCTTGTGGGCTTCTTAAAAAGCTCAGCTTGAAACATTTATCTTTATTTTAAAAGTGGGTGAAAATATATCAGGCTAACCCAGTCTGTTGGGAAAACATTTCTTGGCATTTTGAAAGCCAATGTGGTGTAGTGGTTATGAGCAAGGGACTGGGACTCAGCCAGTCTGGGTTCTAGTCTCCACTTGGGCATGGAGCCAACTGGATGACTTTGGACCAGTCACAGACTCATCCCAACCTACCTCACAGGGTTGTTGTTGTTGTTGTGGGGATAAGATTGAGAGCAGTAGGAGGAGACTGATATGAACCTCTTTGAGTTCTACAAAAAAGAAAAAGGTGGCATATAAATCTAATAGAGCATTTGATTAAATCCAAATTGAGGCTAAAATCCTATACTTACCTTGGAGGAAGTTCCATGGAACTTAATGCAGCTTATTTCTGTGTAGGCATTTCTCTGTTTCTGTATCCAGAAAACTACTGAATCACAATGTTGAATTAATAAATTAGAACCAGCTTTTATAACCAAATGGTACTCCACATGAAACTGTTCAAGATAGCTATCTTAGAGAGAATTATATGAATATTGCACCTGAGTAAATAGGGGAGTTTTTCTTTCACCAGGAAATTGCTTTTTGGCCATATGAACTAGAAGAAATTCAGAGGAACATAAGTTAGTGCACTTTAGCTTACATGCTAAAGGCTGATCCAAACTAGACACAAAAATGAAAATTCCACATGGAGTACAGAATTGTCCCAATTGTCTGGAGGGAAAGGAATATCTGATTTGTAACAGCAAAAGGGTTGAGCATAGCTTATGTCAGTGCAGCTTCTCTCCCTTTTCAGCCACTCTCCAATAAAAGAAATGACCTCTGCTAGGGTAAAAGTGCTTAAGGAATGGAACTGGAGAGAAATAAGTGGGAAGGAATGTTCAGCAACCCCACACTTGTGTGTTTCTTTGGTTCTTAATATTGGCCACCTCACAACATGCATACATCTTCCTCAATTGAAATGGTTGCAGCATTACCAGTGACAGATCTAGTTTGATGCCTGACTCTAGGTAGGCTTTTTCCTGCAAGTATTTGGAAAATTTACATGTAGTTCTTAAACATTCAGTATACTATTATAAAGCTGAAATAGAATTTGAAAAATTGAAATAGATTGCCACATGGATTGGCAGTTCAGAGATTGTAAAGAATGGTTGAAAGAGGAGGAAAAATGCTCTTGTGTTTTTTTTAATAATATAAGAGGCTTAAGTCCATTTTGGTCTTTATACAAATAAGTTTTCAAAATTAAATAACTATTATATGTGTATAGTTGTCTAAAGAGTTAATATGCCTTATTAAAAAACTAATGATGATGTGTATAATAATTACATACTTTCATTTTATGGATCTATATGTGTTTATGGCAAAAAGAACTTTCAAAAGGAAATTTCCATTTTGCTACTTTAGAAACTGTCTCAAGCATTAATCATCTTAGCTTTTGACATGGTGGAGAAGACAAAAATCAAGTAGGGAAGTTACAACTAGAATTTGCTTGGAGAAACCTAATAGAATTAATAGAATTGACAGTTGGGAGATAGGAATAAGCTATACTATTGTTTACAGCTTTCCTAATAAACTGTGCAGCACTGGCCATGTGGTTAACAAATGTTTTGTAGGCAGACTGAACAGACAATTCTATTCCTTTTCTATAGTCTGCCTTATGCCACAACTCCTAACAATCAGTGTTTCATTCTCTTTCAAAAATGGAGCAAGGTCATCTGGAATATCACATCTGCACACATTGCTTGCTGCTTCAGATGTATACTGTACATTTTATTTCATTTATTACTTACAAAGCCTGAAAAAACCTTTCAAAGGGCAATCGGGAATGCTATTGTTGCACACATGAGTTTTGTGTGTCTTTCTAGTACAATTATTTTTGTTACATGAATGATATTTTTTCTGCCATTAACTGTGAGTGACATTCAATAAAAGCCTAACAAAAATGTATTTTGCCACGTTATTAATGTTCTCATAACTATAGCAGTCAGAGCAAAGTAGATCAATAGAAATACAGGAGAGGAGGACAACTGGCCCAACTTAAGCAGTGAGACACATTGCTCTACATTCAATCTCAGGGTGAGGGTGATGGCTTAAGGTACTGAAACCTGAGCACCAAGAATGGGATGGGAGAGTCTCTGGGCTGGCCTCCTAGGTCAGGGAGGGCCAGTCAGCTGGTTATAAACAGCCACAGCCTCTCCTGAACAGGGAGAGCTTGGTCACACTGTTACAGGGACTTGTAACCTCAAGAGTGGATTACTGTAATGAGCTCTGTGCTAGCCTGGAAGCTGGAGCTAGCACAGAATGCAGCAACTCAGCTGTTGTCAGGAGCTGCTCTTTGTCCAGCATGCAGCTTCTTCACTAAGGGGACTATACCAGGGTGGATAAAAATCAAGGATTTTTTTAAAAAATACAAAATGGATTTCTTATTTAAATTGGATTTGTTAAAAGGTTTTTGGAGGAAAAACTTAAGAATAGTTTTCTGTTGAAGATATATTAAAATCCAAAGGTTATTCATCGTGAAATAAGGATTAGTTTTTAATTATGTAGCTTGAGGCTGTGTATCCATACAATGTTTAAATTTGTTGGTAAATTAATTCCATTAATCCATTCACAATGTCATACCCTGCCAGTTTATGCAGCAATTTTTTCTACCTAGACGATACTATCACAGATGCTTGGTTTTACATTTCTCAAAACTGAATTTGTGTCTGCAGTGATTGCATGCCTCTTCTTCACAACAAAAATGTTGTAAAATAAACATACAGAGTTGAGAAAAAGACCTTAATCCCATTGTACACAGAATCAACTCCTTACCAATTCAGTGAATAGAAAATTGATGGGAGTGGAATAGATCTGCACAGAAATCTAAGTGTGAAGAGGGAGGATAAGCAGTAAAAATGAAAGCGAAACCCTTTGAACAAAATACTCTTCAAGTCTTTGGCTCTTTTTGTGTGTAGCCTGAGGTTTATCATATTCTTTCCTGGAGAAGAAAACCTATAAGCAGCAGGCTCTAAAAGTGACCCAGTTTGGAAATATTTTAATGAAGTTCTTCTATGTACAGGTAAGACAGACATGCATGCAAATTATGTAGAAAACCATGATTTAAATCTAGTCTTTAAATCCACTCTCAACTATACCAGCTACCTATTTGCTACCAAGTGTCAGGACACCTCGATGGCAGCCACGAGACAGGATAACTGGGTTCAGTAAGGAAAGACCACTTTTGCCTTGAACCTCAGCAGTTTATTTTTTTTTATAATTTTTATTCAAAATAATCCTAAAACAAAGAAAAACTAAAAACAACATCAATCATCAGAAACATCAGACCTGCTGGATCAGCCCCCACATTTTTTTCCATTTATGATAACTTAGAAACGTATTTAAATCTATACAAAGTCCCATTTCTCTAGCCAATGATAAAAAGAGTCCCAAGTTTGATAGAAGAACCTCAGCAGTTTATTAAAAGATCTCCCAGGCCCCCTGCATGCAACCAGGTAATGGTTCCCGCCACGAACTACAAGCTTTTGGAACACCTACAGTGTGTTTTGTACATTCTGAGTCACATGGGCCCAGCAGCTGGCCAGTTGGTGACAAAATAAGGTGAACACAGTCAGAAGGTGAGAGGTCTACAGAGGCGGCTCAATACAATGCCATTGATTACCAGAGATTGATATAACCATCAGGAGTCATTGCCAGCAAGTATTGTGAGTTTGATCATGCTAATCAGGGTGATTGCAATGCCTGGCAGCCTAATCAGCTCTTATTGATCCTCAAAAAGAATAGCCCTGGCAGCTTCTCAGGGGAGTTTCAACTTCTTAAAGTAACCTCAAATGCTAAACGGTAACCTGACTTGCAATTCTGCAGCTTTCTGCAAAAGGGGTGTAGGTTTGATTAACACAAAAGCACATATAAGCAACCTTTTTCTTCCAGGATTTATCTGAATTTTCCCAACACAAGTCATGTTTAAGGTTTTCACACCAGAGGGTCAAGTCCTAAATGTTTTGGTACCAGGATACCCAAGAGAATGCCTTTACCACCCTTGCCAACCAACCCAGTCATTGAGTCCCTTGGATGACATACTGCTGGTGGTTCCACATGCCTTGACTGGAGACCACCAAAGAAGAGTCTTCAAGTTTGGTAGCCCCCTTTTTGTGGAATGCCCTGCCTCTGGAGGGCAAGCAGGTGACAACTGGATGTAGCATTCAGCTCCTGCTGAAGTCACTTGTTTCTGGAACCCTTCCTGAACTATCCAGCCACAACTATAAATCTTGGTTTTAGCATTTTACTCTTATTGTTTTCTGGTTTGTCATTTTCCACTGGAATCTCCATACTGACATATGGAGTGGTGTATAAACATTGTAAATACGTAAATAACCTCACACCTTCCAGATATGTTGGATTATGGCTTCCAATAATCCCTGACCAATGGCCTTATTGGCTAAGACTGATGGAAGTTCTAGACCAGAATTTGGGAGGTTACCAGCCTGCTGAGTGCTGTCCCTCCCTGTCAAAGCATCTGACTGTTCAGGAATTGTGCTGTTTCAGTGAGAGTCAAAACTTAGAAAATGGAGGGGTGAGGACTCTAAGGATGGGTCAGCAGACCCACAGGGTATAGGACAATCTGCTGCTGCACCCATAACAATTACGCTCTTTGAATAATATTTAATACATTCAAGACTGGGCCTCTGACCAGGGCCCTCTAAGTGCAAATGGAATGCAACTAATAAATAATTACCTCTGGTATCTGAAGCTCCCATCAGTGTCTGCTTTTGTGCTGGCATGGAAACAATGCTTTAAGCTTGTGATATGTCAGAACATGCAAAACAACTATGTGGACTTCTATGAGACATAATTCCCCTTGTAGACACAGCTGCAGCAACCTCAGTTACAAATCCATAAGGAATCAAGGCAGTGACACATGTTATCAGGCATGTCAAATATCTGTCCAATAGCAGAGAGAGTGGGAAAAATCCTGCTGAGATTATTTAAATTTGTTTAAATTAGTAATCCAAGCTCTGTTCTCCACTTCACATAATCACCATCACCACTTGTGACTGCAATATAGATTTGATTCAAGTTTGTAACCTGTATCTTGCAAGTGTCAAAAATGTTTATCAGCTGCTAAACTGTAGCATAGATGGATCGTCTTAAAACTACTTCCATGGATGCTCCATGCATGCCTGTCGGACTGCTGCGAAGAAAGCCTTTGAGTTTGGTAAAGACTACTGCACTGTCCCTGAGACTGGGTGGGAGAGTGCAGCGGTGCATGTACGAGCGAAAGGATCTTGCCTGGCATGAGTGAGAATTAGTAGCCCTTTGTCTGACAGAGCAGGGCCCCCAAGCAAACCGACACATCTGACAGAGTTGGCAACGTGTGCATGCCCCTTCTGGATGAAAATATGCCTCCAGTCCCTGCTCTGGTGTACCCCTATAGCCCCCTGAGACTGCCTGCTCTCTATCCCTTCCTCCCTCACTCCCTTCCTCGCTCCATACACTCAGCTGACTTTCAAGATCTTCAGAGGAGACTTGTTGATCATTCCATGACCAGCACAATATCACCACATAACACCCTGGAAGCCAATCTCTGGCGCATCACCTGCCTCTGGAACGCTCTCCCCTAGTAGTTGGAAGGAAGAAAATTGGCTATGTTTCAAATGTCTCAAGAAAATGTACTTGTTTAAACATGCTTTCTCTGGCATCTAATTCATCATAATTCATCGTATTGCTTTTATTATTAATGTAGATGAAACAGTTTGAATAGTTTATTTTAAGCTTTAATAGTGCATTTTAAGCTGTGATTTAGCATCACAGTACATAAACTGCATAAAGCTTTGATTATATTAAACAGTATATAAGTATTAGCAAATTAGCAAATGAAATAAATATTTCAAAATATTAAATATTTATTTATTTAATAATTGCCCTGCTCCACAATAGAAGTCAGACATATAATTTTGTCCTTTTCCCTTCTATTCCTCCCTGGCTTCAAACATATGGGCTACACATCTATGCTTTACAAAGCCTGCCTTCAGTGGCTGAACATTACTGTAAGCTGCAACCACCCTGAGGCATTTAAATACATTAAAATTAAATAATACATTAAAAAAAAGACACAATATCTCTTAGGTGCGTGTCCCTAGGATCGCCATAGCATGCATGCGAAGTTTCAGATGTCTAGGTTTCATGGTCCTGATGGTGCTATGAGGTGGATGCATGGACTCATAGACTCTTATCATGCATATCAAAACACATTTGATATGCAGCAGCTGTTTAATATCATTGTGATGCCCCCGTGACACCAGCATCAGTATCACTTGTGCATCAGAGGTCTTGAGTTTTCTATGGATACATTTGCTCACCCTGCAGATCCAGCTATACTTGTGAGGGAGCTGATTGACATGAGGCTTAAGAGGACCCTGTTCCCTTACCTGGGCTGACCCAGCAACTACACATGAATATCTCTGAAGTCCAAGAAGCTGGATGGCAAACTCCATCAGCAATTTGTATGCCAGGCATAAAAGGAATCTGCTATTGAAATAATGTCTGGAAAGGGGGGAAGGAGTAAGAGTTCCGTTGTGCATTATGCCGACCTCTCCTTGCACATACACATACACAATGACACTCATGCATGTGTATGAATGCATTGTTCCCATAAGTATTATTACCTGCAGCAGCTTTGACAGTCCAAGATACATGCCTCTGCTTGACCATTCTACTGCCACGGAAGAAATGTATAAGAAGCACCACTGGGATCTAACTTCTGCCACTGCTGCTTATTTATTATTACTATCATTATTAATTTCTTCCATTTCTAGACCACTTATTACATCTGAAAAGGCACCAAGGAGTGGTTTACCAAACAAGATTAAAACACAAAACAGCCTCCTCGCTTAAAACACATAGAGTCAGAAAATAAGTAACAATGTTCTCACTGGAAAAATAATTAAATCAGAAATTAGAAAGCTTCCCATTAATTATGTGGACAGTGCCATCAATCAGGGGAGGCCCGGGTGAAATGCTGGGTCTGTAAGTGAGCCTTCCAATCCTTGCTGGTGTATGTAATCTAACTGTTGTGAACATTGGAAAGCTGCCTCCACAGCTGAGTCAAGAACCGACTGAGATTCTGTGGGTTCAGATTCTAAGATTGCAATCCTTAGACTGAAATAAAAGCCCTGACAACCCTTCCCCCCATATATGTATTCTCACTTCTCTCGTTTTCGCTCTATTCAATGCTGTTCAAAAGAAATGTCTGTTGCAGATGAAAGAGCAGCCTCTTGTCTTGCAACTCGGCTTCACAGAAACATTAGAGGAGCCCTGCTAGATCAAAGCAAAAGCCCCTCTTTTCCATCATTCTGTTCCCGCTGTGGCCAAGCAGATTCCTCTGGGAAGCCCAGCAGCAGGACTGAAGACAGCAGCTTTGTTTTAATAACTGTGCAGGTGAGTAGAGGGCAGGTGGGAGATTGTAAGCAGCATGAGAACTGTGATGTGGGTCAGAAAGGCAGAAAGAATTGTTGCAAACAGCTCAGTACGCCATGCAAATAAAGCTGGTGGTGTACCACATAAAATGGACCCTTTTGCTGTAGAACTGTGTGGGGCGACTCTCAAATGTGGTGCAGTTGTGAGAGTGTTGGACTGGGGCTGTGGAAGCTCTGGGTTCTATCCCCACTCAGCCATGGAGCTCCCTGACCCTGCACCAACTCTCACCTTAACCTACCACACTGGGTACTTGTCAGGATAAAGTGGACAGGAGGAGGACCTTAAAAGCTCCCTTGGGTTCCTTATAGGAGGAAGAAAGGTGGAGTATAAATATAATGTAATAAGAAGAAGACTCCACAAGAAAACTGAACAGCTGCTAAATGCGTATGAGTGACATCATAGGTGGAAGCTGATCTCTGTTGTGGAAACAAGATGTACTTGCTACAAACTCTATTCCAAGATGCTGGTGACCTGTAGGTGGGCAGAGACTGAGATCCAGTGCCCTTTCTAGCTTTCCACATTTTCAATTCCTGAAAACAGCATTACTTCTAAACCATATATTCCACATCCTGCACCTAATGATTCATGTAAAGCATTATCAAAGGAGACAGGTTTATAACTATGAAGGCTGTAAACCCCACTGAATAAAGAAATTGGAGTTCAATTGTAGGCTGGATCCTGCTTAGTCACACTTAGAGTGGGCTTACTGAAAGCCAAGGGACTTTAGTTAATTGTGAGGTGCTTTCAGTTGGTCTGCCCTGAGCGTGACAAATTACTGTACAGTGTTTGACAGTTTGAAACAGAAAAGGAAACCAAAGAAAAAAGGAGATTAAAACAACAGGGGAAAGTACAGTCTAGATCTCACAATACATGTTATATTATGGTGGTGGAATGCAACTGAACACCCACAAACAGTGAATCCAGGAAATTTGGTAAGCGTATGGATCAAAATAAAAGGTGAAATAGTAACTTGCTAAGCCGGTCTGCTACCTTCAGAGATCAGAAGTCATCTCAAAAAATCACTCCAGAACTGAAACTTCACTGTGATACTGGCACTGCTCCAACAAAGAATGTATTCCTTCCCTCTAAAGGAAGCAGTAGTCCAGTCAGTCCTGAAGAAGGCATCCCTGGATCCAGAGGTGGCCACCAATTATAGACCGGTGGCCAACATCCTGTTCTTGGGCAAGGTGTTAGAGCTGGTGGTGGCGGGACAGCTCCAAGCTCCCTTGGATGAGACTGATTATCTGGACCCATTTCAGTCCGGCTTCAGACCCGGGTGTGGTATTGAATCTGCCTTGGTCGCCCTGTATGATGACCTGTGCAGGGAGAGAGATGGGGAGTGCGTCCCTGTTGGTCCTCCTGGACCTCTCAGAGGCTTTTGATACCATCAACCATGGTATCCTTCTGGGTAGGCTTGCGGGATTGGAAGTTGGAGGCACTGCTTTGCAGTGGTTCCGCTCCTATATCAATGGCCGATTCCAGAAGGTGATGCTGGGGGACTGTGGCTCTGCGCCATGGCAGCTATGCCATGGAGTTCCACGTGGATCTATTTTGTCCCCCTTGCTATTTAACATCTACATGAAACCGCTGGGAGAGGTCATTAGGAGGTGTGGGCTGCAGAATCATCAGTATGCTGATGATACCCAGCTCTACCTCTCTTTTTCAATCAATCCAGGTGAGGCAGTAGCTGTACTGAACTGGTGTCTGGCCGAGGTAATGGGCTGGATGAGGGCCAACAAACTGAAGCTCAATCCAGACAAGATGGCGGTCCTGTTGGTAGGTGGGTCGAGCTTCGGGATGAGGGACCTGGACTTTGTCCTGAATGGGGTAGCACTCCCTCTGAAGAACAGGGTCCACAGCTTGGGAGTGCTCCTCAACCCGGAGCTGACTTTGGAAGCTCAGGTGTAGGCGGTGGCGAGGAGCGCTTTCCTTCAGCTTCGGCTAATCCATCAGCTGCGTCCCTACCTGGAAGACGACTGCCTAGTGACAGTGATGTATGCATTGGTTACTTCCCAATTAGACTTCTGTAACGCACTCTATGTGGGGCTGCCCTTGAAGACGGTCCAAATACTTCAGATGGTGCAAAACAGAGCTGCCAGGTTGCTGACGGGGACTGGGCATTGTTCTCATATAACCCCAGTCCTATGTCAGCTTCACTGGCTCCCCATCGAAGTCCGGGCCCAATTCAAGGTGCTGGTCATTACCTATAAAGCCCTAAACGGCTTGGGACCTGGTTATCTAAAGGAGCACCTGCATCCATAGTTGCCCTCCTGCCCCCTAAGATCAGCGGCAGAGGCCCTTCTCCAGGAACCCTCCATGAAAGATATTAGGAGGGTGAGTACCCAGAGGAGGGCCTTCTCTGCGGTGGTGCCCCACTTATGGAATGTGCTCCCCAGAGAGGTCCGCCTGGAGCCATCGTTATTTGTTTTTCGGCACCAGGCCAAGACCTTTTTATTTAAATGTTATTTTAATTAATTGTTAATTTATTTATTGGTTTTAATTTATTGCCTGGATGTTTCCAGTTTTTATATATTTGTATTGTTATTTATTTGTTGGAAGCCACCCCGAGGCTTATGCGAATGGGGTGGCATATAAGTTACCCAAATAAAAGAAAGAAAGAAAGAAAGAAAGAAAGAAAGAAAGAAAGAAAGAAAGAAAGAAAGAAAGAAATTCCCAACAGGTCAAAATTATTCTGTTATAATTGTGGAAAAGATGGGTGTTCTAGTTCTTCATGGACAGAATGCAAAAGATGCTTAATGGCCAAAGAGAATGGATGTTACCCAAACAGCATGCAGATAGTTGTTCAGTTGGAACTAATACTGAAGCTGCACCTCCAAAGGCAAATAGATGGAACCTCGTATTAAAGGAATCAGTGGATGAACCATGCACTCACTGGCACACATGGAACTGAGCACAAGGGCTTAATAGGTGCCAGTTCATAGTTAACATGCATCACTCAGGAATTCTGTAGAAGCCAACGGGCAAATCAGCAACTGCACCTAATGGAAGAGGCACTGCAAGGAATATGGTAAAATGGGTGTGATGCATGCCCTTTTATTATGTAACAAGAAAAAATATTGAGTCAGCCCAGCCAACAGCAGGAAAGAGTCCATGGAAAGGAGAAGGCCTGTAGTGTGAGCTTTGCTGGCTGAGATTAACCCCAGTTTTACAGATTACAGGCCCAAGCCCAGTTCTGGCAAGAAGCTCCCTCTTCAGCATCTATGCATGGAAAAAGAGGCCTTCAACTGGGCTAAAAACCTTTAAAACACCCCATGGGGTTTTCTTACTCTGTTGCTCTGGTAAACTCCCTGTGTTCTGTTTGTGTGTAGAGCCTTCTCTGGGAGAGGGGTACTTATGAAACTGGAATTGTATGGCTCAGTACACGTTACAAATTATTTTGTTTTATAGATTTCTGATATAATATATATTTGAATATTCAATCTTTCTGTTGGTTGTTTGTTTGTTTGTCTCCTGAAGCAACTTAGGATTTTAGAACCACACAAGGTAAAACTCCTGAATGAATCTGTGATAGATGGATTGCTCTGAGAAGGGTCTAGCCATCCAGTCTGGTCCAGGTACTAAAGGAGAAAGGAATGTAGAAAGGTTCCAGCACTTAAAGGCAGACTCTGCAGGAATGTGTTTCTTTCTGAGCTATTATTCATCCTCATCTTCCTCCCCCTCTTTAATCATTTGTGAGACATAAATGTGACTATCTGAACATTGTGTTCAAGGGACTCTGAAACATTTGTGCTCTGAGACATTTTATACAGACATTTTATAAAGAACAGGTCTGTTACTATAAACTGGTGATTTGCAGTGGCAAAGCAAACATCCCAGATGCTTCAGGGCTACTAGGAAAGGCAGAGGCTGCAGAGACCCACTCTAGATCACTGGTTTACTGCTCCATGAAAAGCAGACCTTTGGGGTCACTGGGAATCCTGGAGATCCCAACCCAGCCCCTCTTGCTAGCACTTCTCATCAGGCATTGGCGATCAGAAAGAAAGTGGCAGAGCTGCTGCAGCAGCAGACATGGACTTATGGTGAGCTGCCTGAAGTGGTCTGGCACTTTTTACAGCCCTGATTGACAGAGTTCCCAAACATGGAGAAAGTTGAACTAGGGACTCTATTGCTTGTTTATTTCAACAGGGTGAAATGACGGGTGTTCCCCAAAGGATTCACAGTGTAAAAAGATAGAGCAATAAAAACATTATAAAGGAACTTAAAAGCCAAAGATACACACACAGGAATAAACTCAAGAAGTAGCTGCCATCAGCAATAAGGAAGGCATGCTAGAGTTTCTGGGCTCCTCCTTTGCTCCTCATTCAGTACAATCTAGCAACCCCCACCCAAAAAAAGATGATCCCCCAAACAGGGCCCCAGTAACTGGAAGAAAGAGTTCCCTGAGATAGTCAAGATTCAGAATGTTGAGGCCTTTCTTGCTCCAAAACAGCATCTTGAATGGGGCAGGGAAATAAACCAAAAGTCAGTGTAGTTGCTTTTAAAAGTGATGTGTCCAGGCTGGTTTACACCCCTCAGTGATCATTCTGCCGTGTTTGTCTCCTCAGCTTAGCATCTACAGTACATGGATGCATTGCCAGCTGACCAGATCGCAGGTTATCCATAACTATCCTAGATAAGCTACTGAACTCTTAGTTAGGTCCTTTGAACTCCCACTTCTTTACAAGCACCCAACTCCTATAAATTAAAACACTGCATACAGATCATGCTTTGGCTACTTCATTCAAATGATAGATTTTGTGCCAAGAACAAAGCTGGAAAGTGAAGCTGACATGAAGAAAATTGATGTGTTTGAAACAGGGAGCTGGAGAAGAGTTTTGCAAATACCCTTAACTGACAGAAAGATGGACAAGTGGGTCCTAGCCCAAATCAAAGCAGAACTTTCCCTGGAAGCAAAAATGACAGAACTGAGGCTGTCATACTTCAGGCACATCACGAGAAGCCAAGACTCCTTGGAGGAGACAGTCATGCTGGGGAAGGTTGAAGAAGAGGAAGGAGCAGCTCTGAGATAGATGGATTCCATAAAGAAAGTCACAGCCTTGAGTTTACAAAAGCTGACCAGGGCTTTGAAGAACAGGACAGTTGGAAGGCAGTCCAAATTGGAGATGGTTTGGTGGCACATAACGCTAATTACAATATGTACTACTGTTGGAGAATATTCCAAACTGTGAGGGGAACTGTCTTTGTTTTACAATTGGTTACACAGAAACATAGAAACAGAGTGAGTCAAAAGGGGCCTCCCAGGCCATCTAGTCTGACCTCTGGCACCAGCTGGCTCCACTCACGACATGCCCACCACGTGCATGTCCAGCCTATCCTTGAACACCCTCACTGATAGGGCCTCAACCATCTCCCGTGGAAGCCCATTCCACACCCTCGGGATCCTGACTGTCAGGAAGTGCTTCCTGGCATCCAAATGGAACCTTGGCTCCCTGAGCTTTGCTTCATTGGAGCGCGTCCTGCCTTCCTCTGCAGGGGAGAACAGGTCTCTACCCATCTCCATGTGACATCCCCTCACATACCTGTATGTCGCCAACATATCCCCTCTGAGTCTCCTCTTCTCCAGGCTGAAGAGACCCAGTTCCTTCATACCCCATCCCCTGCAAACCAGCCACCAACCTTGTGGCCCTACGCTGCACTGACTCTAACCTGGCTATATCCTTTCTGTAATGAGGGACCCAAAGCTGAGCACAATACTCCAGTTGCGGGTGCACCAGAATCAGATAGAGCGGTAGTAACACCTCTCTTGATCTAGAAGCCACACTTCTGGCTATGCAACCAAGGGTGGCATTCGCCCTCTTGACCACCGCATCACACTGCTGACTCATGTTTAGCCTGCAATCAACCAGTACCCCGAGGTCCCTTTCACAAGCGCTGCTTTCCAGCCACTTGTCCCCTAACCTGTACTTATGACAGCTATTCCTATGCCCCAAGTGCAAGACCTTGCACTTATCCACATTGAACGCCATCCTGTTGTCTCCTGCCCACTTCCATAGCCTGTCCAGATCCTTTTGTATCTGGAGTACCTGCTCCTCAGTTGTGGCCACTGCTCCAGTTTTAGTATCGTCTGCGAATTTGATCAGCAGATTGTTCACCCCTTCTTCCATGTCATTTATGAAAAGATTAAACAGAATTGGCTAGAGTTGTTGTGGCAGAAGGCTAAATAACTGTAAGGAACAATCAACCATTTGGCATGCATGATTAAGGGGTATAAATATTAGAAGAACTGTGTTCAGCTTTCATATAAATTAGCACTATTACAAGGGTCAGAAACCAGTGGCATAGTGGAGCCAGGACTCACAAGGGTGCATCACAACCCCTTTTTTCATTAACAGAAATGCTGATACCATCTGCCCCCGTCTTCAGAACTCACTGCTCCCTCTGCTCAGGGGAAATAAAGCTTCCCTGCTATGGTCTAACATTGGTTTGCTGTAATGCAACATAGTTCAGGGTGAACTGACCTTGAATGGGCAATTTAAACTCAATAGCTTTACAAAAAGACTTCTCTTGCTGAAGGAAAAACTGCTAACTGATTTGTCAATATGGATCAGTACAACTGCCTGAATTTTTGGATTGGCACTTCAGAGTTCACTGCAGCTGTATCAAAAACACTATCCAGAGGGGCTTACATCTTGGTCAACAAAGACCCAAACACCTCCAATGGACAGTGTAACCGTTTTCTTGTTGGTCCAACAAACTATGGGTGTTTTTTGGTTTTTTCCTATGAATAGGGATAACAGCATACATCCTTTAACTAAAGCAACGGGTTGTTAGTGTACACCCTAATTTCATGCAGGTGAGGAGGAGGAAGATAGAGTTCAGAGCATCACCACCCTTCACACATCCTTTCTCCCTTGCGGTGGTACAGCTTAGGATCTAATGCTCTTATTGCACGCCTTCAATGCACAAACACTCTAGACAGCCACATGTGTTGGACAACTATTTAATCATTGATTTAATTTATATGCTGCCTTTCAGCTAAATGATGTGAGATACAGATTAAAAACAAATTCTTAACTAAAATAAAAATTAAAAATGAATACATTGAAAGTCATTTAGGGTGCAATCCTATGTATGTTTTGGCAGAAAAGAGTCACAAAGCTCCAGCATTCTGGGCATACTGAAAGGCCTACAGGGACATGATGGCAATTGGAAAGCTTTTTTCCCTTTTTGTCCAAACATTCCCTTAAAAACACTGTAAATAAAGATAAACAGCAGTGGCCAATTTAAAAAGCCCTTAAGCAACAGACCCGCTTATATGCGAAAGGTCTGTTTGAAAAATGTTTTTGCTTGCCAGAAGGGCAACAGAGAGGTCCAACCTAGCTGTCCCCAGCAGGAGGTCCTAAGCCTGGGAACAGCCACCCAGGTCCTCTCGCACACAGTTCTGGTGGTGGGACCAGGGCCAGTCCTACTGCTAAATGACTTGGGACCAGGATACATGAAGGACCACTTGCTTTGGCCCACAGCCTCTGAAATTATAGCTGAGAGATGCAGACGTTGCCCACCTTGGCCCTACGAATTGCATGGCTCCTGTTGGGGCTGCCATGGAATTTATATCTGCAACTTCCATACTCTGCACTTTGATATTTACGTAGCACATCGATCCATGTGTGAGATAACAGGTTGTGCCGTTAGAAATGGGAATCTGTTTGCTTGTTTTATTCAATGCAGAATGAAGCGGCTGAGTTGACGGAGAGAATCATCCTGCGTCTGAGCAGCTAATATAAACGCTGGGCTATAAAGATAAACAAAAGACAATGGGATAACACAGAGACACTTTATTAATTACCGAGACTCCCAATAATTACATTATAGATCAGTGCCTTGATAGTGTGCGAACTGTACACGATAAACAACACTGTTCAAATAAATTTGGTTTGTTTCTCACAGGACTAACATTTTATATGACTGATGCTGTTAAATGTTGTATCTTAGCCAAAGCAATTATTTAGTAAAATGCTGAGAGCCACAAAGATGCTAGCAAATTGAAAGCCTGTGGATTCATTCCGAAAGCTTTTATGACCCATTAATGTTTCATTCTTTTCCATATTGATTTTTTCCATACAAGCAGCTATTTACCTTTATAGACAGGGGGGAAAGCCCCTGTGCCTATAACCTTAAAATGTTAGGTCTAGTTCTCACTAGAGTGGTAAAGCCATCCCTGGGGCTTATGTTACACTGTAGCTATGGCCTCTGATGTGCGAATATTCCTGCATATATATATATATATATATATATATTTGAAATCCTCCATATAGAAAGCCATTTGTGGTTTAGGAGATTATTTATTTATTTATTTATTTATTTATTTCAATCCTGTCCTTCCTTGCAAAGAGATACAATAAAACCATCAAAAGAATGACTCAAAAAAGCAACACTTTCCCATACGCACAAAATCTGCACAAATAAGTACATCTTTAACTGGTGCCTGAAGGATAATAGCATGTGAGACAAGCAGATCTCTACTGGAAAAGAGTTCCATAGATGGGGTACCACTGAAAGGGCCCACCACATGTACTAGTCCTATGAGTTATTTTTATCAAGGACTCCACAAACAACGTCTCCCTGGCTGATCTTAAATCCTGGGATGGACAGCACTGGGGAAGCAGTTCTTCAGGTATTTGGTTCCTGAGAAGTTTAGGTCTCCATTCATTAGTATGGATGCCTTAATCGGGCTCAGTGCTCACTGGAAGCCAAGGCAAATATTTTAAATCTGGTGTGATAGGCTCACATCTAAGGCTCACATTGTTCCTATCAACAATTGGGCAGCAACATTCCTTAGTTCCTGGGCAGTCTTCAATGGAAGTCTTGTGGAGATAGCATTGCAAAAGTCCAGCTGGAAAGTTGTCAGAACATGGTCTACTGTTGCCATCCTTGCCCGGGAACACCTGTAGCTTGGTGAACCAACTGTAGCACTCCTTGTCACTAAGTCACCTTTGGAGTTTTGAATTGAGGTGGACTCCCAAACTGCATACCTAGTTCCATCATGGAGAGCGATACTCCAGCCAGGACAAACTGTTTACCTAGTGCCCAGAAACAGCATGCTCCTACCCACAGACCTCCATCTTAACTTTAACTTGCTTATTGCCTCCTCTCCATCTCATCACTGCCTCCAAGACACCAGTCCACCTTCTGCTAATTCAGATGAATTCACCTGGAACACCTCAGTGGGTCAGGAGCAGGAAATACTGTCCAGGATTACATGACACAACAAGTGATTTTGGTGAGGAAAAACCAGAGAAGAAACCATTGTTTCTTATCATGATTTCTGAGGGCTAAAATATCATACTGAAATATCACTACTAGATTCAGACAATATAACCAACAAAACAAAAAACTACAGCTTGTTGTGTTGTATGAGCTGTATTGCAATGGTCCTATCTACACCACGTACTACAAAACTGGAAGATCCAGGGACCATATCTGACCACACAAGCCATACTACTGCTGTTGCCGTGCTAAAATTGCTCAGTGCTTTTTAAGATTTTTTTTTCACTGCTCTGTGCTGACTATTGAGTGGTAAATGCATTACATTTAGCTTGAGAACAAGCTAAACTGAACCTTTTTACTACTCGGTGGGGTGGGGTGGGGTGGGGTGGCAGCAGGGGCTGTGTGATGCCCACCCCATAGCAGCCGACACAGTTTCTATCAGAGAGAAGTACTGGGAGCTTCTCCGTGGCTTCATGACAGTTACACTGTGGGATCTTGCAAGGTCTCCTTCTGTCTTCCAAGCTATTTGAAAGTGATATGAAACTGCTGAGTGGTCCCATGTTGCAAGTCCCCAGGTGACCCCACACCCGATCCACTGAGGTGTTCCAGAAGGATACTGTCGCCCGCATTATTGAAAGTTGCTGAGTCTGAGTAGCCAAGGAGAATTGACAAGGTAGCCCTCATTCCATGGCTCCTGAAGAAAGATTATCCAAGGCTGTTTCAGTGCTGTATCCAAACCCGAAACCAGGCTGAAATGGGTCTCAGTAACCTAGATTGTTTGCTTTAATTTATTCAGCTCACTGGGAATTTAACACTTTTGGCAAAGCGACACATCTCCTGTAATAGGAGCACAAAGAATCAATCCATGACCATCCAGTGTAATTTTAATCAAATTATGCTTAGAGTTTTATCTTGAACATACATATAAATATTTACCCAAGAATTTATATTACTTTCTGGACTATTATAATCCTTCCTGCATTGAAACAAAGCTAATCACATTGATTTTTAAGAAATCAAATAGTATTTCAAATTAATATTCAAGAATGCAAGAAATAAAAAATTACATAGATATTTGTGAGTTTGTCACTAACAAATTACAGTAACTCATTTATATACACTATCTACCTAATGAAAAATATAAATTTAAATGTGTCATAGCTAATTAGTTGCATAATTTAACTTTAGATATATTGCCAAAAATATCACTTGTTCTCAGTCATCTCTCTTTAATGATGCATAGACACAGCATGCTTAAAATGGTAAGTTTCCAAATATAGTAATAATGTATAAAGTAATGAAACTATACAGGCAATCTAAATGTGCCTAAACTGCTACCAATTCACAATAGCTTTCAATTCAACTCAAAAGATGTCAATAATTTTTTAAAAGCCATTCCATTTATTTGCAACGCTTTACAACTTATGGCCATACAACGTGGCTATGCTGGCTAAGTCTGGTGGGAGTTCTAGGCCAAACCATCTGGAGGTCTACAAGGCCCATTCCAGGTATAATGATAGTCTTCTCTTTTGTTTTGGGATGTATTATTCTTCTGGATGTATTGGCCTTTGACTCGCATGATTGCTCACTACTGACTACATTGGCTAGACTTGATGAGCGTTATAGGCCAAAAAATCTCAAGGGCTACAAGTTATCCATCCCTGGCACAAGGGGAATCAAAATACAAGAGCTTAGCAAATCTATAGAAATCAGTGGATTTACACATGCCTAATTCTGCATAAACGGCTCAGGTGATTTAGCAACTTTTTTGAAGGTTTGCTTTTATCAGGCATGCATCCCAACATACAGAATAAGTCGTCTCAGTTGTGCACAGACAGTGAGGAAACTCATCCCTGCCACTAGCATTGTGGTCTGCTTAGTTGCTAATTGTAGGATATATTAAATGACACTTATCTGTCATAGAGTTCCTTCTTAATTTTAACAGTAATACTGGTTATACTAGGTAACGCTGTAGCAGCTCTGTGCCTCATAAATTTGCAGTCACTCTATTAATATTTTATATTTATTTCCCCTTCTGTGCCACATTAGCCCAGAGGTGCTTTAAATTATGTGTCTGGGAATTAAGTAATTGATGAATAAAATGAGCCAACCCCTTGGGGAAAATGCAACATTTATATTGTGGCAGCCACATGCAGCCATTTTTAAGGCTATTTCGGTTTGCTCAATATATGATGAAAACCAATGCAGACAGCAGCCCCTTTCAAGGGTCATTTGCATGATGAAAGGAATTGCAGCACTGGACTTATGGCTTTGTCCCCGAGCATCACTCTGCTGACCTCTGCCTTCCACCATCCCCACAGTCACCATCCCCACAGAAGCTTTTGGGTATAATCCTCTGCATTTGAAATCAACCCTGGCTAAGAACATAAGAACAGCCATGCTGGATCAGACCAAAGGTCCAACCAGCTGTACACTCTTAAGCAGAATGGGCACAAGAGTCCCACCTGCTCAAGCTCCTCAGCAAGTGATGTATGCAGGCATGCCGCCTTTGAGAAAGGAGGGAACACAGAGCCAGCAAGGCCAGGAGCCACTGATAGGCTCCTCCTCCATAAATTTGTCCAAGCCCCTTTTAAAGCCATCCAGACTGATGGCAGTGAAGTCCTGTGGCAGTGAATTCCATACTTTAACTATTTTGTGTGAAGAACTTCTTCTTTTTATCTGTCCTAAACCTCCCACCAATCAGCTTCAAGGGATGACCCCAGGTTTGAGTGCAATGGGAGAGGGGGTGAAATATCTCCATCTCCCTTTCTCCACACCATGCATGATTTTAAATACCTTTGTCATGTCTCCCCTTAAGCTTTTTTCTAAGTTAAACAGTCCCAGTTGCTCCTCAGGGGGGAGCTGCTCCAGCCCCATGATCATTTTTGTTGCCCTTCTTTGTACTTTTCCAACTCAGTAATGTCCATTTTCAGGTAAGGCAACCAGAACTGTTCTAACTGTGGTTGCACCAAAGATTTGTATAAGGGGAGTGTGATCTTGACAGTTCTATTTTCGACTCCATTCTGCATTATGCCAGCAACTTTGTGTGATCAAATGTCCATGGGTCAAGGTCCACATGCAAAGCCTTCCCTGCTGATGCTAATGTGTGGATGGAGAATGGGGGATGAAATGAGTGGCACTTGTGATAAGGTTAAACGCACAACCCTGTAGCCTAGAAATGTTGAAGCTTAATGGGTCCAGGGTCTAGGTTCCCTCTAACATCAAGGGCTGGGCCCCACTCACCTGCTAGCTTGCTTTTCTTTGGGCATGGAATCCTGTGCCTCTCTCTGCATGGAGCACTCTACCTTTACATGTACGAAGCAAAAGACTCAGCCAGTGCTTGCAGACAGGGCTGCACCACACACTGGCTGGGGTCATAATCCTAATTGGAATTATGTGCCACGTGCAGATGGATTCAGAAGTTGCTCCAGTTTAAAGGGTCCCATGTGGGCAGACTCACTGGAGAAGGCAATCATGCTAGGAGAAATTAAAGACAGAAGAAGAAAAAGAAAACCAGGTAAGAGATGGATTGGGCCCATAATGGCGACCACTGCTTTGAATTTAGAACAGCTAAGCAGGGGTGTCATGGATAGGGCATTTTGCATGGCCTTAATCCATAAGGTTGCCATACGTTGGAAACAACTTGATAGTAAATAGCAACAACAATGTGGGCAAAGTGGTCTGTGTCTGGAGCCTTAGAGAGCACCTGCCAACTGGACTAGCAGGACCGAATCTGTATGAGACAGTCCATATATTCATACGAGCATGTCATGGACTAAAGATTGCTTTAGAGTGGGAATGCCTGAGGAATTTGATCTATGTGAACTTCAGCAGAAACTGAACTGATGCCCCCCTTCCAGACTAATACACAGATTGGAACACCAGCTATCCATCACCTTTTGGAATATTGCAACACAGTTCCCAGTTTTAAAGATCGAACGTGCATTAAGAAATGCATGCTTTGTTACAGAATATATTTAGAAGTGTGTGTGTTGAAAGAAAATACATTTATAGTTAGTATTTTGAGATAACATTATGTAAGGATGTGCTTTCAACACATTAAAGTGCTAATTTTCATGAGGATTTTTATACAGATGAATAGAGAAAAGGGATGCAATGGATTTATGTGCTCATATGAAAGTGACACAGATGAGAAGTAGATTAATTTGTGCACCCTTGCCCTGAATAGGAATGACAACATTTTGGTGGTGCAGGGGGAGAGAAACAATTTTCACCACGATTGTGATACAGGGGAAAGGTTAAAAGCAAACCCTCTGCATGTGCTGCTAAACAGCACCTCAATTTCTGCAAAATGAAATTGCACTTTTAATTTACCTGCCCTCAGACGAGATCCAGCAAGCTGATTTAGTGAAGCAGCAGTAACCAGATTCCAGTGAGCCAGGCCAGATTCCAGTGAGCCCTAAGCATAATACTATCAGAGAGCCAGCATGATGTAGTGGTTCAGAGCGTGGGACTGGGACTCAGGCGATCTGGGTTCTAGTCCCCGCTCAACCATGGAGCCAACTGGGTGACTTTGGGTCAGTCACAGACTGTCAGCCCAGCCTACCTCACAGGGCTGTTGTTGTGGGGATTAGACTTGAACAGGAGGAGGAGAATGATGCAAGCTACTTTGAGTTTGGTATAAGAAAAAAGTGGAATATAAATTTAATAAATAAATAATTTTCAGTGGGCCACTGCTATCCCTACAGCTCCTGCCACATTGGTAAGGTAATGTAGAAGGAAGAGCCAGAGAGGTAATGAGATGCTGCTCCATTGGCTGCACAGCTGCCAATTAAGGAGAGCATTTCATGGACAATAATATAAAGCAAATCCAGGATAGCCCCTCTGCAACTGTATCTCGATGTCATCTACAGAGAAGCCATTCATGAACCTTAGCTCACCCAGAATTCTTTTTCTTTAAAAAAAAATAGAAACAAAATCTTAATCCATATTTCATAGAGCAGAGCAAAGCTGTCTCCCAGCCCAGCAGAGTTTGTTACAAGCATGCTTGTGTTCAGGAAGCAGTGATCATGTGGCAGGTCCAACTTCCTCATGAACAGCAAAATAATTCCTTTGAATTATTTTGGTGCAACTAGACTTCCTTAGGTTCTCACAAAACAAGCATTCAGCATTTTTTTTTCTAGAAAAGGATTATTTTAATCTTAAAGATCTTTTTGGCAAGGAATTTCAGGGCCTCTTTTTATTTCTCCTGTTCCTGATTTACAAGTCCTGAGCTCCATGCAGTGGAATGAGGTGCTCTTCGTCGTGGCCTCTGTGCATCACATATATGAGTGCTGTGCCTGCGCAGTGCCTTTGGCCGGAGATTGCAAGCTAACGGTTTTTGGCGGGAAAGCTCCGCTCCCCTCCCCCCAGGTCTATAAACAGCGGAACGTCCACCACTTTGTTCAGTCTTTGTGACCGCCGTTCACTGTGCCTCATGCCACTTTCAACTATCGCTCTGACCGTTGCTGTTGGCCTTGTTCTTCTTCTTCTCCTTGATTACTCTCCAGGTTATAATTCCCTTACTAGTTGTACTTGTTCTGCTGTTTCTTTTTCTTAAACCTCTTTCTTCTTCTTCCTATAAAAAAAAACCAAAAATATATACTTACCCTCTGCACTATCTTCTATTTTTCTTCTTCTGCAGTGGCACAGCGAGCGGCCTTCCGCAAATGTGCGGAGTGTGGCTCAGAGATGTCACCCGCTGACCCACACGAGCTCTGCCTCCTCTGCTTGGGAGAGGGGCATAGAGTGGATAAATGCTCGCAATGCCTAGCCTTTCCAAACAGGCTAGGAAAAATTGCAAGAACCGTTTGCGGAGGCTGTTGTGGGATCGGGCTCTAATGCAGTCCGACCCACTGGTGACTGCCCCGAAGCCAGGCTCGTCTTCGGTGGCTCCACCTAAACGCCCCTCCAACGAGGGCGTGTCTGCTGGGTCTGCTCCGTTTGCTTCTCCCAAGAAAAAAGTGGAGAAATGCAAACATTCCGACTCCGGGAAGCCTGCGAACCACAAAAAGTCCAAGAAGGACAAGGGACAAAAGCCTCCCAAGTGTCCTAAGGATGCCGAGCGCCCTTGTCAATGGGACTCGGATCCAACGACCCCGTCAGTACCGGCGTCTCCAACTGTCCTGACACCACCGGACCCGGCACCACAGGAGATGATGTGGGTTACCCCGCAGGGCTCCCCGTGCTGAGCTCCTGATTGCCCCTCCGAACCTCTTTCGACACTCCCGAGAGGTTCCATCTCCAACGGGGAGATCGAGGACTCTCCTCCTAGGGCCAGGTCACCAACCCCTATGCCCTCGGTGACAGTGGATCCAACTATGGCAGTGTCTCCACCTCAGGTCCGTTGGAGCCATTCCATCGACTTGCCGCCGGCTGATTGGGCTCTCCGCTATTATGATCTATGGCAAGAGTCAACTTCCATCGGCTACTATCCACCTCCTCGGGTTTGTTCTCTGTCCCGTCATGATTAACCCCGATCCTCGGGCCTTAGGCGCTCATCACCGCTGCCTCCAAGGGAGGGGAGTAGCCAATCTCGCTTCCCGGCGGAGTCATCATCCTCTGCCCCGCCTTATTACGCCCTGGATTCCGAGGACTCGCAGGTGGATTCGACTTCCCCAGACATGGTCGTCTCCTCCCAAGGGCCCACTTTGCCAGATGAATCCCATGTGCCCTTTGCAGAGCTTATGGGTAGACTAGTACAGTCTCTTGAGATTGATGCTGTTCAGCACCCGGGCCCCTCGACAGACAAGTTTTATGACATTGTCCACGGGGAACAATTGACCACCATCGTTCTGCCTCTCATCACTACCCTGAAGCAGGCAATGATGCAACCGTGGGACCTGGCCTCCTACCCGCAGCCTACCTTGAGGCGCTACGAGTCTATGTATCGGGTCCGTGAGGAGGACATACCCTTTCTCCTCTGTCACCCAAAACCCAACTCTGCAGTCATGGAATTCTCCCAGGGCAGAGTGGTCAGAGGACACACCGCCCCTCGGGATAAAGAAGGGCGGAAGATTGACTCCCTGGTGAGGAGAGTCTATGCAGCCTCAGGCTTGGGGCTCTGCATTTCAAACTATGAGGCGACGTTGGCCTGATATCAATACTTTATCCTACAACATCTGCACAAGGTCGCCTCCACTCTCCCGGACCACCAGGGAGATCTGGCCAAGGTCCTCATAAAGGAGGCGATGCAAGTCGCTGTCCAACAGCTGTCCACAGCCAGGCATCATGTGAACACCGACTTGAGGGCCTTGGTTGGAGCCATCTCGCTGTGGAGACATGCCTGGCTCCGCAGCTGCAATTTCCCAGACGAGATGAAGCGCAGAATTGAAGAAATGCCCTTCGACGGGTCCAGTCTCTTCAATTCTCGCATGGACCATAAATTGAAAAAACTGCATGAGTCCAGGATGATGGCGCGCAAGATGGAGCTTCAAATGCAGCCACAACGTAAGTGGTTCTGGTCCCGCCCGCAGTACCACCAATTGTACCAGCCCAGGCAACAACCTCAACACCAGCCGCAACAGCAGCAACGCCGACACCAGCAACCCCAGCAGAGATACCAACAAGGTCGCCGTCGCTTCGATGACAGGCACCAATGCTGATGGGACTGGCGAACCATTCCTCTCTTTGGTTCTTGCCATAAATCCTATATGAGTATCTCCAACAAAATGCTGTGAATATCTCTAGGAAACTTTGCATCCCATTTGGTGATGCATCATCAGTGGCCACATATTTCCTAGAGATATTCACAGCATTTTGTGGAGATTCTCTAGAGAGATTCTCTAGAGATTCTCTAGAGATAGTCAAGGCTCTCTTCAGAGAACTGTGTGACTTATATCAGGGGAACTATCTGACGCATGTGGCAATCCACCATCAGTGGCAGCCTAGTTCCCCAGAGATACAGCATTGGCAGCTTTTCCTTCTGTAGTGTCAAATTGAGCATACCCAAGCTAGTGTGTTTTGGGGACCATGTAAGACACATAGTTCCCCTTTTATTTTTCTGTAGTATTTTCCCTTGTAACCAGCCCCTAAGCTGCAATGGGGCAATTTATGGGGAGAAAAAGAAAATGGCTGTACAAACAACCCTTGAAGCCTACTCAGAAAAGCGACACCAGTAGTAATGCCCCAGCAGCACAATCAAACCCTGACTCTCCAGTACCAAGTCCATCTCCATCATCATCAGTTAATGCTAATATTGTCTCAGGAATGTTCAAACCCATTTTAAGAACTGTTACTTTTGTTTTTTATAATATTGTATACCTAATGACATAATGACATACCATATTTTTCGCTGTATAAGACGCGCCTGACCATAAGACGCATCTAGTTTTTAGAGGAGGAAAACAAGAAAAAAAATATTCTGAATCAAATGGGCACATAATCACAGGCACATTCCCCATCACTTCCCCATCTGACAGACTTACTGCACACACATATTCGCACTATAAGATGCACAGACATTTCCCCTTACTTTTGAGGAGGAAAAAAGTGAGTCTTATAGAGCAAAAAATATGGTAGTTCCCTTCAGATGTTTAGGACTATGGCTCCTATAAGCTCCATCCAGCATGGTCAATGATCAGGGGTTATCAGAAATGGAATCAGGAGGGCACCAGGTCACTGGGCTCTGAAACAGGGGATGCCTTCAAATCAAGAACTGTTCTGTGTAAAATAAGAAATATGATCCACCCTATAAAAAAAACTGTAAACCGCCACCAGAAGTCTGATTGGTGGAACAGTTAATTCCACCATCTCATTACCACCTAATTCTGCTGAAACTGTAGAACACCCCCACCCTTCCCGGAAAGAGGGAGCTAATCTACAAATGATCCATTCTTGTTTTACACAGGTCAAAGAAAGAAATGATCCCCCACTATAGATATTCTCTGAACTGGCTAATGGTAGTTGGAGTAGGTGCATTTACTTTGAGAAATGGACATGGGCAAGGACTACCCATTCTGCTGGTGCTGGGGTCCTTATCGAAACTGTCCCCCTCTCAGTCAGATTGCTTTAAAAGAAAACAACAGATGTGGAAAAGCTGATAATGGGTTGCCAACATCTCATCTAGTTTGACACATAGACAGAGAAAAGCTAGGGTCAGCACATCATTAGCTGTGAAGCTATCTCAGTGAGGTATTCTGAACATATAATGGGAGAATCCTGTGAACGACAACCCACCTAAGCTCTGTGAAGGAAGCATAAAATATATAAGTAATAAATAAATCATGGTAAGTACTCTTGAGAGAATGTTCTAGTCCTTTGTTTTACAAATTAAAGAGATGTGTAGTATGAGATAGTGTTTTTCCATGGAACCATAAATGAATCACCTTTTAACCTTCTTTTGATAAGCTGTTTGTTGGGCTTTTCTAATGTCTAATACAGTGAGCTTTACATTTAATCAATATTTTCCACTGCTTTTCTTTGAAACTTTTGCAGTTTTCCAATATCCTTCCAAGCATGTCTTCACAACACAAAAAGATATGGGGTTCCTATGAAACTGATGATCCCTCCATATATTATAAAGTGCTTCTGTTAATGATTTCCAGTGAGGTAGTCACATCATGTTATGGTTTCCACACTCCATTATGATTTCTCTGGTTGTCCAAACCCAGCATTATGGTTCCCACAGTCCTAGTAAGCAGCTACCACGAAGTCCCCTGGAAAGAGCAGCAGTTGCAGGAACTGCTCCAGCCATCCAATGTGGCACTGTAGCTGATAGAATGCATGCCAACAGTGCGAGGACAGTTGTTCAGATGTTCTTGGAGTCCAACTCCCATCAGATGCAGCTGGCACAGCCTTTGTAGAAGATGATGGCAGGTTGTGGTTCAATAACTCTGTTAAGAGTAACCTGTGACAGTACTTGGAATACTATGTACCGAGCCAGTCAATCCATCTGAGAGAGAATATTGTGGAGATGGAAAAGATGCAAAGAAGGGTAACCAATATGATGAAGGTGCTACAGCGACTCCCCTGTGAAGAACAGCTGCAGGAGAGTTGCTTGCTTTCTTTTTTTCTATACCACTCAATAGCCAAGGCTCTCTTGGACTGCTTTATGTAAGAGGAGACATAATAGAGCTGTGTGTATATGTGTGCAGAAAATGGCTAGCTATTGGCTAGAAATTTTTCCACTAACTCTTAGCCTAGAACCTGGGGTTATACCATTTAGAACATGTGTCAATTGGCCTCTGCAAATGTATGCATTCTTTTGATCCTGTGGGTCTAAGCCCTGGAGCTTTTCCCATATCTAGCACGACCCAGGCTGGGTGTGGGTAGGAGAAGTGAAGTCTTCCCTCTCCCCTGCTGTTCGGCCACTCAAAACTGCAACATTCAGAAAGGACTTTTCCTTAATGCAAGCAATGGCCGGGATTTAAACACTAACACACTCTTACTTGACAGAAGCCAGGCCCTCCATCCATGCACAGATCTGTTGCAACTGTACTGACACACATCTTCTGATGATCTTTTGCTTTTTCTTTGAAACCCAACTGAGAAATTTAACTGCTGCTGAGAAATAACTTGTGCTAGTGTGCTGCCTTGTGTTTTCTATCAGCCTATTGCAACAGCCTTGGAGAGTACAACAGTTTCTTTAAAATAAAACAATCTTTTGGATGCAGTGGGAGCATCTGTGCAAACAGCTTGTGCACATAAGTCATCCAGGGGCCAAAAGCTGGAAGTAAAGGCTTAAGGGGAGCTATTCACATTGGGAAGGTATAGGAGGTGACTGAGGGCTGACATATGTGTTCCCAAGTACCCCTTTTCCTGGTACAACAGATGCAGCCCACAAGCTAGCTGCCAGCTCCATCATTGCCTGCCGCTAGGACTTTTACCTCCCTCAAGTAAACTCTGGATCCTGAGCAAACCTTTCCTGCTGAGGGAACCCTCTTCCAGAGCTGGGACCCAGTTTCAAGCAAGGACTGAATCTGGTTTCAGAGAAGACCTCAGGGCTGGATTGGTGGGGAGACCAAAGGCAAAAGGAAGAAGATAAAAAATAGTAAAAAGTTCTTCCTGGCCAGTAGGCCTTTGGAGAGGCAGTTCAATATTTTATAATGGGAGGCCAAGAGACCACCAAACGATCTGTGGTTAGGAAGAAAGGGGACAGCAGCAGCAGGAATGGCCAACCTGGTTTTGGACTAGGTTTTGGAGAACTGGTTTTGGAGTCCATGGCTGAATTTGCCCACCCTGGGCTGAGACACCTTGAACCAGATTAGTGAATAACAGTTTAGGATTTATATATGCATCTCCTATTTCCTGCACTAAGATCTTTAACCTAAAGTGCACTGATGATGAATCGTTTAAAAAGCAGAATGCTGTTCAGCTATGTATTTCAAAATTAATAAGGGTACTATAGAGATTTGCACCACTGAAGGTTAGTAAAGCCTGTATAAGGGACAGTATCATTACCTACACTTCATATAAAAACCAAAACCAAAAATGAGAACAAACAAAATTCAGCAAGCATTTTGAAATCTCTTACAACCCAATTTGCCATCTCCCCAACTAAACAATTCTGCCAGGAATTACAGAAGGCTTAAGTGTAAGTGGAATAGTATCTCATTGCAGCTGTAATTTGCTTCAATGTAATTTGCTTTTCACAAACTTACTGGGAAAATGGTGAATATCCTAGTAAGGGTTTGACTTACTACCTCAAGCAGCAAAAGCACACAAAGTTATTTCAGCTATTAAAGATGACAATGGAAAGATACATACATAAAGATATACATTTGCTTTCTTTTTTTTTACATTTTATTCTGTGTTGAACAGTAAAAGCAGAGATATCAGTGCTTTTGTCCCATGTTAATCTTCTACACTTAGATTCTTTGCAATGCCAGATTTCCTTGTCTTCTTTCTGTATCAAAGAAATCACAAATGTACTAACTCATGTGAATATTGATAAATCACCTTGGGTTTCCAAGTGAGTGGCATAAATCTTGTCTATTAGCTCCCAAGCTTTATCACATTTATAACTACATATCTGAATTTGGTTCATTTCATCATTGCTTAAAGAATCTTATATTACTGTTTCCCAAGGATGATAAGGATCATAGTAATTATTTCCCTGCTGTGTCAATTATTGACTGATTCCCTTAATTAATGCTGACATTAAAATACTGAGACTGATTTTGCACAGTAGATTGTATGTAGATAACAAAACTTTTATCTAACCAGGTCAGGTGAGATTTATTGAAAGTTGACTAGGGGCTGATATTTTAGATTATTGGTGGATATGAGAGCATTAAATATGAAGAGCACAAATTCTGCAGCCATTATTTCTCTGGATACTTAAAAGGCCTTCAACAAAATTTATTAGAAATTTATTTTTTGCAATGGTGAAAAACTAGTTTTCTACAGTAATTCTTGAAATTGGTTAAGATCTATATTCAACACCAGCAGCTTAGAACTATAACAAATGGCTTTCTTTCTGATTCCCTTTTTCTGTTGGAGAGACATACTAAACATTTCAATAAAAACTAGAACTGTTAAAACAAACTCCTAATATATTCATTGCAACTGATATACTTTACATCTATCTAACACAAAAGTTTTCTTTTCTTTATTGTTTTGGGGGGGTTGTTTTTGAAATGCACAATAATATAATAAAATCAAAATCATAGTGTGCACTGTCTGGACAGCACAGAAACATAACTCAATGACAGAGCTATGCTTTTCATGCAGTTTCAATCTGTCTTTTCCAATTAAAGCCTTAGGTACTAGCAAGTACTGTGCATCATTTCCGCTGTAGAGCCACTGTCAGTCACTGCAGACAGCACTAGACAAATCATATGACTGA
The DNA here is from genome assembly GCA_023646645.1 of Varanus salvator macromaculatus. Taxonomy (NCBI): domain Eukaryota; kingdom Metazoa; phylum Chordata; class Lepidosauria; order Squamata; family Varanidae; genus Varanus; species Varanus salvator. The sequence continues at coordinate 10,139,572 of JAIXND010000659.1, forward strand.
GCATAAATTAGCTTCTGAAGTCCAGACAGCCCTTCTTAATAGCTGCCCCTGCAATTGTGGCATCAAGTCTCTTCCACACAAAGCTCATTAAACACTGAATCTCAGTGTCTTTTAGACTCAGTCTGGGTGATTTTCAAGCTGTGGGTGCGTATGTACCATCCTCCTGTCTGACCTTAAGCACATGATGATGCTATGTTCTCCTCTTGGGTCTGAGAGTGTCACCATTAGGGGGCTGTTCTTATTATTAATTCTATTTGCATCACCAACTTCCCCACCACAAATACTACACCTCTATATTCCCATGTCTACACCACCATTCTGCTCTTTCAATCACTTTCTTCCTGAAACCATTTATGATGAAGAGTACAAGAATCATGCTTTAAACAAACAAATAAATAAATAAATACATTCCTGTTTCCTGCTCCCTTCAATCACGTTATTTAGCTCAGCAAGTGTTTGCTCTGTACTGTCTCTGGGCATCGTCTCCAGACAGGTGTCCTCTTTGCCTAACGGATGGATCAGCTTTAGTGAACTGTGATTCTAATCTGTTGTCAATTTTATTCTAATGTTTCTTATATGTGATTTCTTATTTCGAGTCCTCGGATCAGTTTACTTTCAAACCAGAATAAGTAGAAAAATGCTGGATAGCAATTTTAAAAGAGATTAAGGATGTAAGATATGATATACCATTAGATCCATAATCCTAAGAAAATACCTCACAAATTGCATAAGTATAATGGATGCTTCTATGGTTATTTCCTAAAAATGGAAAATGACCTATTTCCTTTTGATCAGATTAATAGTATGTGGGACATGGTCTATCTCAGAGGTACAGAACCTCAGGGCTGAGGATCAAATCTAGCCCTCCTAGACCTCAAGCCAGACTTCTGGGATTCCCCAGATGTAAACACCTCCTTTTCTCTCAAGTGCTGAATATTTGTTGGTTTCTCAGCATTTGCACACATACACACCTAAAAATGCCTCTCCTAGGATTTAATTACTTGCAGTTAGGAGCTTAACATGCTTGTAGTTTTGGTTTAATTTCTTGTGCCTTTGGCCCTACCCATTACTGAATTTAGCCCCTAAGAGATTTTCCAAAGTAGATTTCAGTTCATGGGATGAAAGAGGCCCATCCCTTGTTTACATGATCAAGTTGACAGATGTGATACAGGTTACAAATGGGATAATAAATCGATAAGAAAGTGGTTTATTTTTATAGGATTCTTGAAAAACTGAAGTTCAACATGTGGTAAATCCATATACATTGCTGGCAATAATTTTATCTGATAACAGGAAGTGATCAGCTTTGTACATTTAATGTAAAATATTATATTTAAAGGTTGTTGGTATTTATTTTATCCATTATCTTCTGGAAATTTATATTTCTTTATATGACATGATTTTATAGTATATGATTAAATTATTATTGTATGTATTATTTAATGGAAACAGAAAAGGCAATTTACACAAATTCACACATTAAAAAGTTGTCTTGCTGCCTTGCTGTTGTGCTGCATTGTATCCCACATGCCCTTGGCATTTCTGCAAAGGGACAGAAGAAAGAGAAAAGTTAAGAGGAAGCACAAAACAAGACCATCTGGACATGCTGATATAGGAAAAGAACATTCTCTAGGATAGCACATTTGCTATTGCCAAAGCAGAATATTTTTACTAGGTCTGGACTTTATTCATAAATTGCAGTGACTCTACTTTTGAAAAATTCCAGCAGTGACTGCACTTTCACACTCTTTGTACAGTGTCCCTAAGCAATTCAAGGCACTGTATATTCTGCAGAATTCTTACACTCCATAGCTCCACAATGGTACTCAAATTCTGGTGATATGGCTAAGAAAGCATTTTGCTTCAAGGGCGTTTTCCATTCACTCTGGAAAATGGCTTTTGTCTGAATGACAGAATACCACATAACAAAAATCAGGCATGTTATGACAATGCTAGCCTTTTCAGTTTTCAAATGTACTCAGAAAAGCAATTCTTACCATCCCACCTCACTGCCTTGCAATAAACACATCAAAAGATGCCTCAGTGTTCGGTGGTGAAGACCAGATGACCCCACTCCATTAGTGAGTAACTGTCAAAGTGTAATCTCTGTGTTTGCTAAAGTGCCTCCCTAACCCTGTAAGTTCACACATGTAACCTTTTTGTCTACTTAACTTGGCCAGCCTGTTCAAGGTAACTTTAGTTTAGAAGGCCTGTCAAAGGCATCTAAATAGAGTGAAATATAACTTGTCTTTATGGTACTGTGACATGTATCCAATCACTTTCCTCTCCCTATCCAAGTATCCAATCACCTTCCTTTGCACTGTATTAACTCCCCTTTTGTGTATTCTATATAACCCTAAAGAAATTAACATGGGGTGTTCCTTCTTAGGCACCCATGGATCCATGCATTCAATTGTAAATAAACCTATTTGCCCTGACAAGAAAATGATTTCTGAGCCTCTGAATTGCGGATCGGTGTGACAAAAACATACATTTTATTTTTAGTGAAATCCTCCAAAAGTCTGGCAATCTGAGCAGTAAACGTGCATGTTTGCTGAAGTCCCATTACTTTAACCAGGCTTACTTCCAGGTTAGTCCACATAGGTGCAAATTACCACATGATCTTACTTTTTTTTATTAAAAGTAAATACCATTGAGTTTAATGGGGCTTACTTATGTGTGTGTGTAATGACAGCCTTGCATCTTTTTCCTATGTACTCAGAGATAAATCCTGATACATTTAATGGGATCTGCCTCTAAGTGAATGGACACAGCCTTGGTTTCTTTTGTCTCTCCAACAGATAAATTGTCATGCTGTTTTGCCATTTAGTCAAGGTATATAATTTACTGCATTGCAACACTCTTTCTGATAGTGGTAGTCATGTAGATGGTATTGCACTAGATCTGAGATTTCTTTTTGTTATTCTGGTACAGAAATGGGAGTGGTCTTGGTGAAAGCTTCCTGACTTTTGCCCACAGAGATGCATGCAACACTTCCTCTGAACACGGCTTCCTCCTCTTCTATCTTAGCAAATAGAACATAAGAGAAACCCTGTTGGATCAGATCAAAAGTCTCTCTAGTTCAGAATTCCATTCCCCCAACTGGCAACTAGATGCCTCCAGACTGAGAAAGAGGCAGGAGGGAGACTGGGGGCTGCCACAAAGGTGGAAAATGGACAACTAGCTAAAATTGCCTCCACAGGTCTGGGTTTGGAAGCACATGAGCACTGAGGGCTCAGCTGATAAAACTGCACCCTCAAAGGTTCAAAATAGAACCTAGGATAGATTTCTCTTGGTAAACCATGCAGCTTTTGCAGATCCAGGTGATGGATTACTTAGAATAAGCACAGAAATGAACCATAGGTGAAAATCTTAGTTTTTCTTCTATTCTTGCAAACAAAAATAATTAACAAATATCCCTTGTTTAAACCTTAAAATACTGGTGAAAGAATAACAATTTGTTTTATCTCCTACAATGTTGTAATTTCTGGTGATAACATCTGGTTTTATGATTATGTTGCATGTCTTTCTAGGTACTTCTAGTAGACGTTTAAGGAGAGAATATCTGCTGACCATACCAAATTTTAATCAAAGTGTGAATATTTTACCGTACAAGGAAAAGTTGCATGTATGCATGAGAGATTTCATGCATTAATGTTGCACTATTATTTGTAGTTTGCTTGCAGTGGTCTTACTTATTCAGGGAAAGCACAAAGCACAGTACATGTGTGTATGTTTTAACATATGGCTGTCTCATGTAAATTTAGCAGGAAAATGTACTCCTGTCCTTCTGCCTCTTGAAAGGATGCATATTTACTCTCAGTATATCCTCCTTTCTTCAGGACTTTGTACCACTGAAGTGAAATTGCAATGCAGCAGGAATCTGTCCTGCTACACTACCAACCCTAAATCAATCTGTCTCTCAGTCAACCTAAGTTCCAATGAGTTCAGTGAAACTTATTTGTAAGTAAGGAAGCAAATGATTAAACATACCTTGAATTAGCATGAGGCTTAAGTGTATGCTTTAACAAACTTACCCCTTACATGAACATATTTTCTACTTTGACATAACATTACTGAAAAGAAGTCACATTTAATGTTTAAATTCACTGACAGATTTACAAAGTAGGTGAGAACTACACTGGTAGCTTGTTAATTCACTTATGGTTACATAAAGCTTGCAGTGAACTGTCGGCTGTATTGTATTTATCGGTGATGTAAGAGGCCTGTTCTGTCACACATATGCGGATGCAAGTGCAATTTTATTCACTTGCCAGTAAACCTCTTATTGTTTCTCTCCATTGTTCATTGTGAGTAATCATCTTAATGTCTATTATTAATGGAGAATTGCTGGAGTGAAAGGAAAAGCCCACATCTGCTTTTCAAAGAATGCAGCTATTTAGGATTTGCATCAGAATCACTTTGAATGCATGGATGACAGATGTCCAGCAGATTCAGTCATTAGACTAAAGGGAGGCAAGCCAGAGACCACCATGCAACTAGGGAAGCTTCTCAATGGTGAAGGATTAGGATTTAACCAATTTGTCCAGAAAGCTTCAGCTGTTGGGCAGTATAGAAATTAAATACATAAAGAAATTTGTGTCATCATATAAATATCTATACTAAAGGAATCAATCCCTTTTAATTTGCTAGAACTATGTAAGATTAAATTGAAACATTTGGTAAAATTAGTTTATGGCATTGGTGTCCAACTTTTGACACAGGTGTTAGAAGTGGGACAGATTTGCTGCACTTCTCAAAAGATCAGAAGATCTCATGAGCTTAGCTAAAGCTCCTGGGAAGAAAGATGCCCCTTTAATACAAAGGATAACTTAAGTAAACACAGAGAACCAATTCTAGCCAGTCCTAGCTAGAAGAGCCAGAAGAAGGTTTGCTGGTTCACAACAATTAGAGTAAAGTTTATTTATTCACTGAAGACTTCCTCCAATGCAATCTCTCTAAACAGAACAGAACAGAACAGAACAAGCTCTATGTCTCTGCATCTTTACCATTAGACTATTTTCTTCTTGCTGAAGAAGACAGTAGTAAGAACTGACATATTGTGATGTGTCCTGTGAGTTGGATGGAAGTCTCATCAGTAAATAGGGACAAAACATACAAAGCACATATTTGCAACAGCAAGGACCACAATTTTCAGTGCTGGTATTGGCACCATGTGGCAACCTTGGCCAGCTGCTGGAACCCCAGCATGATCCTCCATCTCCACTGATGGACCAGGAACATATTTTAAATTTCCCACACTACACTGTAGCAACAGGTAGTACTGTAGGAAATTTAAATAGCATCTAGCTTAAACTGTCTTCCTGGAGCTTCTGCCTTTAGTCCATCTTACCAAGACCCACATGATAGAGGGAAGGATCTACCAGAGAACCTATGCCCAGGGCCCACTCAAACCTGGAGCTGGTCCTGCCAGTAACATTCTCTCATACATCGTAGCTTATCCAACAGCCATATGGCAAATATCCTTAAAAAATAAATCTCAGGGAAGGCTTAAATGCACGTTCCTATGCATTGTAGATTTTGGTCAAACAACCAGTGACTTATTTTAAGTTCTAAATGTGCAACTAGTGAGCTTTCTGGTGTACTCAAGTTTGTTCATTCCTAAGCATGTTTTCTATTTGCAGCCCACTAGGTCAATTGTATGTTTTAAGGTTAATATATATACTCTCCTGTCCCCTGTCCCAAGAGGATTCCTTTATAAATTGATCATATAGCAGCTACCAGAAGCTAGTGTTTTATTCATCATTAATTTACTGTATTTGCATAGTGCTCCATATCTGAGCAGTTTCCAAAGTGATAAACAATACTAAGCTAAAGCACTCATAATTGCAGCACTGTCATGAGGAAAGCTGCCTCAGATGAACTGTTGCTAGTTTGGCACAGTGCTTGCTGTTGGACAGATACAGGAACTCCAGGTTCTGATTGACTTGACTCTCAGCCTAAACTATCTGAAGGTTGCTGGGAGGGTAGTAGCAAAGAAAGGAGGAGGGCTGAAAAGAGAACTAGAGGTGGAAGCGGCCTATAAGGCCATCAAGGTCAACTCTGCTCTGCCTCCACAGGGGATTAGGGGATTAGACACTAAAAAAACACAAACCTTAATTTACATATGCCCCAAAATGCTTCACTCCCTATCATCAACGCACAGAGGTGGCGGTAAGTACTCAAAAGATTCAGGGCTCAGGCCCCAGAACCAAATGAAATGCATGCAGCTGTTTTTGCTAAATTAGGTCTGCCCTAAATCTGAGTGTGTGTGTACGCGCGCACCTGCTCCGAAGGACCTTCATGCTGTGCATCGTCCTATGTACAGAGAGCAGGGCATTTGATTCCAGGGGAGCAGGGCGGGGACCCTCAAAGATTCAAGGGAGGCGACAGGCAGGGAAGCACCTGTGGACCGAAGGCCAGCTGATCCAGGGGCTCAGATGTGACCAGCGGAGCCTCGTATCTTAATCTCAGAAAATGCTCCGGGGCAGCAGGACGGTGGGCAGATGCGGGGCTGCAGCCCTCGTGGGCCACCCCCGACGCCGCCTCTGCAGCGGGGAGCCCGGCTAGCGCGAAGCGGCTCTGCCGGGTCGAAGACTCCCCGGCTCAGCCCAGGGTCCCCGCCCACATCCCTTCAGCCGCTCAGACGCTGCTGGTGGCGGCGGCGGCGCTTGCTTGGCGGCGGCGGCTACGGGGAGCCCGGGCGGCGCGCCACGTCGCCGCCCTCCAGAACCGGAAACCTCCCCTTTCGGCCAAGGAGGAGAAAGGCGGGGGAAAGAAAGCCGCGGCGGAGGCAGGAAGGCGTGCGGGCCGGCGAGTGCGCTCCCTGTCCGCAGAGGCGACCGAGGTGCCGCCAGCAATCCCCTCAGGTCAAGGCGCAGCCCGCCTGCCTCCCTCCGTTCCTCTCAGGGTGAGGCCAAGCGGAGAAAGCCGCCCTTCTCCCGCCTTTTTTGTGACAGTTGCCAAGAGGGGCGGAGCCGAGAAGGAGGCAGCGGGCGAGGGAGCTGAGCCTCCCGCCCCGCTTGGGCACGTTTGGCTGCCTTCTCCTTGGCAGTGCGAGCCGCCTCGGAGGCAGCCAGGTGGGCGCTCCGCCTGCCTCGCCTCAGGCCGGCTGGGCGGGAACGCGCCTCCTCTCCGCCTCAGACTGCTGCAGCCCGCTGCGGGGATGTGCCATTGCCATGGCGAGGAGGCTCTTCGCGGGGGCCTGGTTCAGGAAGCCCTACTACGGCCAGGTAAGTGTGCCGGCGGGCGGGCTGCTGGTTGGCGCGGCGGGGGACGCGTCGCTCGCCTCGAAGATGCCTCGCGGGGCGGGAGGGCTGGACTGGCGCCCGGTTGGAAGCGGCTGCGGCGAAGGCGGCGCTAGGGGCAGCGGGCTGGCAGCACTGCGGTGGCAGGAGGTAGGCGTCGGCCACGCCGCCGGAGGACCCTGGGCGGCGACGGGAGCGGAGGGAGCGGGGAGGTCGGCGGGGCACGGACGGGAAGGCGACCGTGAGCATCCGCGGTTGTCGGTGCTGTGGGCGCTCCGGCGGCGTTCACACGTTACCGTGGGAAGCAGGGTCCGCCACCGGTCATTCTCCGCTCAGCATCCCTCGTCCTGCACAGCGTTTGGGTTCCTACAAGGCTTTTGGCACTTCCACTGTCATTCTAATTCTGGACATTACAGTGCGAGAGGCTGACTTTGCATGGGTAAATTGTGGGCCGTTTTGCTTCTTGAGCGGCCCTGTGAATGAGATCAAAGGGGCTGGCAACCTCAACTTCTTCCACTGATTTCCCCGTATTCTTCTTCCATCCCTTGTACTTCTCCTTCCCCTTTCATTTTCTTTCCGTTCAAGGCTATTTGGGAGTGCTTTAATCTGGTGGTGCCTGCCCTTAAAAGTGCTTCATTGGCTCCTCTATTGGGTAGCCATATAACTTGCATTTTGTGTGTTTTGATGATGGATTTGTACCATTTTCTAGATTTACTTGTGCTGGATTGCCTGGCCCTCTGCAGTTCAGTGGTTTGAAGATATATTGATTTGACAGGCTGTGTCCCTGGGTCAGCAGCGGATTAAGAATAAAGAGCAGTATTAAATGCTAGAAAATTGTGCTTTAAAAAGTGTTAATCTTGTAGAGTTTAGTGCAGAAACAGTCAGATGTGCTGGTTGCATTCAGGCTTATCTGTCCTTGTCTGTGTGTGTTCTGCATTATCTGTGTCATAATAATTATGAAGGAAATATATCTTCCATTCATTTTCTTTTATATCACATAATGTTTATCTTGCCAAACATTAAACTATCAGCATTTTAAGAGATTAGAGCAAGGAGTAGGTATGCGCCACTGCTTTGAACTATATTACCATAATCTAACCTACTAAAAATTCTAGGGTTAAAAAGAACCTCACAGGACACATACAACAGTCCCTGTGCTTAGGTATGAATGATTCCTTGATACCCAAAGGCCTGTCTAGGGTTTCTTCCTAACTCCAAAGAAAAGGAATTATGTGGTCAAAAGTATTTTCATAGCAGCAATTCAACTTGAATCCAGTGATCCTTATCTTTACTTTAAAACTTTTAAAGTCTTCCGTGTCTTCTGGTTCATTTCCTTATAGTGCAAGCCTAGTGTTCTACGGCCCATTCAGGAATGGTTGTGCAGTAAAGAGAAGTAAAGGTATCTGCCCTGTTTGTTCATATAGTCTGGTTATTTTGTAAATATTTTGTATTTTAAAGAGGCTATGTTTTCTACACATAAAGCTAGGTATTAAAGAGCAAATGTTAAGCAGGGCCAAATTTATATTTCTGTGACCAGACTTATCTCTGTGTTACATGTGCAAAGAATTATACTGAATTGGAACATGTTGGAATTATGTGAAAAGCTGTCATAGTGCTGTATCAAACTACAGTGGGATAGGGTAGAGAGGGCTGTGTGAGACTTACAAGGTATTTGTAGTCATGCATGTATGCCATCTTTATTAATTAAAAAAACAGCATTCAGATGATGTGGGACCTGCAACAATGGGGAATTTGAGGTCTCCCACCCAACCTAACAATAAGAAAAAGAGCATCCATGGAATGGGTCTGGATTCACTCCTTACTTTTGAGGGGACAAAGGCTTGAAGATTTACATGAAATCTCATATGCATGTCACATATAAATATATGACTAAAATCAAATCACAAAATGGTATAATCCTTGGAGAAAGTCTTGTCAGTTAATGATATGGAATGCATCAGTAGCCTATAAAACATGGTCAACCACTGTTTACCCCACCTAGTGAGTGGATATTGCATTATCCCAGCAAAAACTTGTTCATGTTTGAATGAAGGAAATGCTGGCTTTAGGAAGACATGTGGACCTCCTGTGCTAACAGAGGAAAGCCTTTTAGATTCTGAATAGTCCCACAGAATTGTTGATGCTAAAAATGTCACTCAGAAAGGCCCTTGGGCCTGAGTTAAAGTCTTGCTAAAGCCTCATGAAGTTATGATACATACTACATTAAACCTTTTCCTAACTTCTGTAAAAGATAGGCTATTACTGTAACTTCTGTAAATAGGCTATTACTGTCTATCTAATGTTTCTATTACATGACTACAAAGGAATTGTTTTATGATACATTTAAACTTTCCCCAGGTTTTGAAGTCTAGCCAATTGACTCTAATACTTGAAATCATTCCAACTGTCCAAGTATTTTAAATATTTGCTTAGATATCCTCATCTGGGTATACATATGTATGTGTTCATCTTAGCTTTTTGGTTGACAGATGGCAATTTAACACATTCTTAGTTGTGAAACAGTCTTGTGCTCTTCCCCCACCTCCCAACCTAGGAAAATGCATGTGCGTGACGACCACCTTTATCTAGTAATAATGAGGGAACAAAAATGGGAAGTAGATTGGAGGATGCATCAGAAACGTCTTGTGTTCCTCATATTATTTATTTTCATTTACATTGTAGGCAGAAGCTTTCTTTTTAAGGTTACGTACAGAGAAATAAAGAAGATAAAACTGACCTCATAAAACATGTAAGATTAATTTTCAGTTGGCAATTTAACATGAAATGGGTGCAAATACACCAGTAAACAAGGTGATGTGGCTACAAGCAAGGTCAAACAAATGTAATTCTCTGTATTGGAGCAAAATACTTCAATATATTTTTAAGCTTGCCCTAAAAATAACATCATTAATGGAGATCTATATTCTGCTCTGGGCAAGAACTATATCTTGTTTCAATATCAGATGCTTGTAACACTGTATGTGTTCACACATTACCTATGGTCCAAGCATGAGAGGATGAAGATGGGTATGCTCAGTCATCTTATGATTATATATTTTGCTACTATGTGTAAAGCAGGAATAACAATTGCCATCTGTGCAACCTTAATATAATTATTTTGATGAAACAACACAGTGGATATGCCATTGTTCTATTTTGCATTAGGACTTTTTTACAGCATAAATTCTAAACTTTCCCCACCCCTCCACTTTGGACACCTAACATAAGTGAATCTCTTCATTCCCCCTTTCCCTGCTTACTCTTAAATCTTTATGTCTTTGGAATAGTTTCAAGCCCCACCACAAATATTTCTAAAAGCCCACTAATTCAGATAAGCAATGCAACAATCATTCATGCTTATTTACATTTCTGTTCCGATCCTGTACTTGCTATGTGACTCTATATTTAAATGCATACTAAATAAACAGCATATTTAAATTTCATTTCATAATTGACAGTTGATGCCACATTGATGAGCTATTTAATAACATCAGAAATTTCTGAAGTATCTAGTCAGTTTTTACAGCTATTTCAGTTTTATTGTTGCAAGATCAAAAAGAAGGACCATAGTAGAAGGACCAAAAAGAAGGACCATGTGAAATATTTTTAAATAGGATTTTCAGATTTTCAAATTACTTAAGCTGTTCTTAGGAATTTTGCTTCCAAAAGGGCATAATTCTACAGCATTTTTTAATTTGCTCTGTGTGGAGATGGTGGGACATGAATAGTAGTGATTTGGTTTTGACATCTTTGCTGATTACAAAATCATGTAGAAAACTGTACAGAAAATACTATTGCTTGCACTTGTGAAGATACGAATTTTTATAGGTGATGGTTAAATAATTTGAATTATATGTTTGATAAATTTACCAAGAGAGGAAGGTAGGTGCTGTTAACCCTTTGCTCATCAAGGGAAATGGGCAGAAACCAATGGGGCATTTAGGCCTCAATTGATTATCTTATGCTTTGCTAGTTCTTGTATGTAAGCAGCACGTACCACTTGTGGAATTAAGATCTAGTGCTTCTGTGGTAACTGGAGGCTAGCAAAATATTCATTTCTGAAGTAGGTCAAGTTGACAGACCTTGCACAAGCCTTTCCACTCATTTCAGGGCTTCTTCTAGAAAATGTCACACCTCTGTTGTGCAAAGAGTGGGTCCTGCTCTCACACGAGGGAATTGGTGAGGGCACATGTACTCTGTTGGATTCTAGCCGCTGTTTCCATCAGAAATGCTAGACATTTTAAAATAAAGATTCTTACATACTTTAAATATTACTGTGTTTTCTACCTTCTTGGATTAATAATGGGTTCTTTGGAGGAGAGCTAACTGTACCCAACAAACTGACTCCCTGTTAACTGTAGTTAAAAGATAGGAGCTAACCATCCTACCTATTTAGGATTTCTGTCTCCTGTCTTAGTTAAGGATCTGTTGACATGGGGCTTTATTTCAGTTAATGATGGATAGCTTTCCCATTTAATCTGGTTTTTAAATTTACTCCATTCCATTGCTAGAAAAGTATTTATTTTATACCCCAATTTTCTACCAAGAAATGGCAGCCAAGTAGATAAACAATTAATTTAGAGTTACAGTTAATTAGTTTAACAACTGGTTTGGAGTTACAGTTGTACTCTGTGTTACATGGATTACAGCTGGATAAATAAAGAGGATTACAAGTGATAGAACTCATTTTGGACTGACCAAACTATGTTTTACTTAAACCCAAACTTGCCTGAGGCAAGAACAATTCTTTTCATCCCAGCGAGCAGCTGAATGGCAAATGTACACCCATGCCCCTTCCCATAACTATTTGCCTGTTTGTACTACTCCTGGCAACCACTGTTGAATATGTGTGTGTTTTCCTCAGTTACGGGCCTCTCATTGGCTCTCTTCTCCTTCAGAGAAAATGCCAAGGCTAGTTGTATTCAGAGATCTCTGCTGTGTTTCCTTCTTTTTTTGGTGGCGGGGGCGGGGGGAGAGCTGCCAGACCGTCCAATTGCACTCTTTTGTTTTGGCACCTAGCATCAAGACAAAGCTTGTGTAGCATGGTGAAAGACATAGGCAACCAAAGTAAGAGATACGCAACAAGAATATAAGTACAATGCTGACTTAAATGTGTGGAGTCCAAGAATATTCAAATGCAATAGCTCAAAGCACTATACAGCAATTCATTTCATTCTCTGTTTAGATCTGGAACTAGTATCAGTGTGCTCTGGAACATGTCCAAATTCAACTTTTGCCAGAAATGGTGCTTGCTTGAGATGCATCCTGCGTGGTGAATAACTAATTACCATGCAGTTCACACTGTTTAGCAGAAAATTGACTCTGTAAATGCCTTGTCAGGTGTCATCATGTGTTTTTTCTTTCTGTGTTTTCTTGTTCATTTCCAAAAGGATTAGTGGGAATGAGAAGGGAGTAAAGAAAAGCATGTGCAGGCTCTGAAACAATTTTATTCTAATGTCACAGTGATCTCAAAATACTTGTTCTTTTACAGTAGTTGTCATGACTGCTTAAAGCTTTCTTAGCTATCTGTGTAAGGAATCACCTATCAGTTAATACATCAAAGCAGTTTTCTGCAGTACCTCTAGCTGAATACATTTTATATTGAACATTTTAATGACTGGGTTAACTAAGTGTGAAATAGCTAAAAGTAAATCATCTAATTAATTTAAGGTCTTACCAGGACAAGTGCTTTACTTTCTGTGTTATTTCCTGTTTATCAGTTTTGGAGTCGGAATGTAAAGTGCAGTGACCAGATGGTTGACTGTAGTGATATCACACTTGTCCTGAAAGAGCTGTACTAGTTGTCAGTTTCCTGGAGCAACTGAAGAAGCTTATTCTAATCTTTAACACCTTGTTTGTTCTGAACCCTGTGCAGTAATGTCCCCTGTATGTCGCTCACATACAACTCACTCCAATGTCTTCAGATTGTTTGAAGAAGCCCTGCTACAAGGGCAATGAAAAGGAGAAATAGAGCTGCATGTCATCAATTTACTGATGGCAATGCACTCCAAAACTCTGCATGATCCCACCCAGCAGTTTGATGTAGATGTTGAATAGAATGGAGGGAGGACTGAACAGACTCCTAAGGAACTCCATGCTGGAGAATCCATGGGGCTGAACAATTTTCCCAAGCACCACTTTCTGGAGATGGCCCTCCAAGTTTGATAAGCAAATTAGCAAAAAGTGGACTAGATAGAAAAACTATTAGTGGATCAAAAATTGGCTGCTAAAGTGGATGCAAAGAGTGCTCATCAATGGTGCCTTCTTAAACTGGAGAAGATAACTAGTGGGGTGGCTAATACCCTGGTAGACAAAAATAAGATTCAGGGTGGTCTTAAATAGGTTGGAGCGCTGAGTGGAAAACAACATAATGAAATTTAATTGGGACTAATGTCACATTTTGCACCTAGGAAAAAGAAACCAAATGCATTGGTACAAGATGTGGAATGCTTGGCTCAACAATACTGTAAGTGAGAAGGATCTTGGAACTGTTGCTGTACTAAATGCTGTGCAGGGAAATGTCAGATCTCTATTGGAGTTGTTAATTATTTCCATGTATTTCCCATGATTTCTCTTTTTCATAGGGTACTAGAGAAAACAATTGCTGATGTTGGAACGTGGTAGGTTTGGGGAGGTTCTGTTAAAGAATATCATAACCAAAATGGGAATGCAATATGTATGCAGTTCCAGCTTTCCAAAGCTTTTCTGTGTTTGACTGTGCTACGGAATTTCAGGATTCTGATCTTCTAGGATCATGAGTGGAGTGTTTCATAAGTAATGGATGGAATGTCTCAAGCCCTTTCAAGATGTTTTCCTTTGCAGAGTAGTAGGAGAAATACATAATGAGGTCTTGAAGTCTGGCTAGGTTTTCTGGGCAATACGCAGTGATCCATTGCAAAATCTTCAGCAAAGGTTTGCAAATCAAGCAAGGAGATTGGTCATAATCTGCTCCTTCACCAACCATGATACTGTGCCCCTTACATTTAAACATTGATTATGGCTCTCCAGCTCTTCTGCTTTAAGTTACATATCCACCATGGTTCTAGATAAAGTCCAAAGCCTTTGGGAGGCATTTGAACTCCCTTTTCTAGTGCTTTGTTTGCTGTTCCAGAGGAACTGGCTAATTTTCAGACACCCAGATGAAATAGCTTTGCAATGCTGCTTTAATTGTTGTGGTATTTCATGCAACAACATAAAACCATCTGTTTGAATCTCCCATTTGTGTGAAGTGGAAATGCTTTGGCTTCACTCATCTCCCTTCAGTTTGCAACAGACAGCTAAATCTCAGGGCCCAAAATAGGCCTGTTAAATCCCACAAGCGTACTCCATACAAACCATATTGTATAAACCAGGCACAGAATACATACAAATCCAATTTCATTCAGTTCAAAATGCTTCTAATGCCAGCTGTTTAGGGTGAGTTGAGGCTGCTATTCCCCATTCTGACTCTTCTCTGACCTGAACTTTAATTTGAAGCAATAATACTTTAAAGGAAAGAGACCATCAAATCTCCCTTCCTTCGGGTATTTTAGCCCTACACCTTCTGTTGTCTACTGAACAATAATATCTACTTCTTGCCTAAAGAAAGAAGCACAACAGGTACTATACAGTAGGTAGTTAGCAGCAGCTGACTTTCCAGTTGCCAATGAAAAAAGAAAGCTTGATATTAAAGCAATCATTTATTGGGTGAATGTTCCTAATCACCACCTGCAGGTAAAAGGAAGATGTGGAGAAGGCAGCATGTAGCAGCTGGACTTGCCATCAGACTAATTCTGGAATGTGATTTCTCTACCACCCTCTGCTTTCTTTTCAAAGTGGTCTTCAATCAAAATGAGTCACCAATGTGTTATGTAGCAGTGATATATTTACTGTGACTTCTAAAGCTAATCCTCTGTATGAATATATTCCTTGAAAACCTTGAGCAACTTCACTCAGCAAAGCTAATAGTCTGGAATGCTGGGAGTTATACTGAAAAACATATGGAGGACATTAGTTTGCGAAAGGCTTCTCTAAAACATCTTCACTATTACTTGACTAGTCCAAATAGCAGGTTATGCACAAAATATTGTGTTGTAGGTCAGGTCCGAAAATATTAGCATTTTATAAGATTCTTCGTCATGGCCTCTGTGCATCACACATATGGGTACTGCGCCTGCGCAGTGCCTTTGGACGGAGAGTGCAAGCTAACGGTTTTTGGCGGGAAGTGCTCCGCTCCCCTCCCCCATGGACTATAAATAGCGGAGCGCCAGCCATTTTATTCAGTCTTTGCAACCGCCGTTCGCTGTGCCTTGTGCCGCTTTCGCTCTGACCGTTTTTTGCTAGTTCTTCTACTCCTTTGACCAAGTTGTTATAATCCTTGCTCCTTTCCTCGTTATCTTGTTCGTAGTTCTTTCTTCTATAGTTCATTCTTCGTTCTATCTAAAAAAAAAAAAATTTTTTTACAAAAAATATATAGTTACCCTCTACACTGTCTTCTTTCTCTTCTTTTTCTGTGATGGCGCAGCGAGCGGCCTTCTGTAAGTGCGCAGAGTGTGGGTCAAGATGTCACTGGTTGACCCACACGACCTATGCCTCCTCTGCCTGGGAGAGGGGCATAGGACCGACAAGTGCGCACATTGTCTGGCTTTCTCTAAACAAGCCAGAAAGAACCGAGAAAATCGCCTGCGGCGACTTCTCTGGAATTGGGCTCTCATGCAGTCCGACCCCCTTGTGACTGCCCCAAAGCAAGCCTCCACTTCTGCGGCATCACAAAAACGCCCTTCGGATGAAGGTGCGTCATCTGCTGCAGCTCCTCCTACTTCCCCAAAGAAGAAGGCGGAAAAGCGTAAGCACGCAGACACTGCGAAGCAGTCGAGCCACAAGAAGGCTAAAAAAGATAAGCCTCCAAAGCCTTCCAAGCACGCGAAGCAATCCGAGCGCCCACGACACCGGGACTCGGGTTCGTTGGCTCCATCAGTACCGGGCCAAACTTCGGTACCGATGCCACTCGATCTGCTTCTCCAGGAAGCTATGAGGGTCACCTCGCAAGAGTCCCCTTGGCGTACTGCGGACCGTCCATCCGACCCGCTCCCACCACTCCCTAGAGGCTCAATCTCGGAGGGGGAGATCAGGATTTCCCCCCGCAGGCAAGGTCCCCAACTATGGTGGATGCGGACATCTCTCCACCTCAGGGCCGACGAAGCCGATCCATCAAGCAACCCATGGAGGGCTGGCATCTTCCATCCTATCAGCCTTGGCATGGGCCTCCCTCCGTGGGGTACTACCCAGCATTTTGGAGCCGTTCTTCGCCTCCTCGGGACCGACCACACTCGAGGGATCCAAGGCGGACCTCGCTGATGCCCTCCCGGCATGACAGCAGCCGCTCCCTTTCGCCGGCTGAATCCTCCTCGTCTGTACCACCTTATTATATGGCTGAATCCGATGGCTTGGAGGTGGAGTCGACTTCTCCCGACGCTGTTATCATGGCCCAGGACCCTGCTTCGCCGGATGAGTCCCACGTTTCGTTCATGGAACTGATGGCGAGGCTTGTCCAGGCTTTGGACATTGATGCGGTTCAACGTCCTGGCCCGTCGACGGACAGGTTTTATGACGTCTGTGGGGAGCAGTCTACCTCTGTTGTCCTCCCATTGATTACAACGTTCAGACAGGCAATGACCCAGCCTTGGAACTTGGCCTCCCACCCTCAACCGACATCACGAAGGTACGAGACGATGTATCAGGTTCGGGAGGAGGATCTCCCCTTCCTCCTCCGGCATCCTAAGCCGAATTCGATCATCGTTGAGTCCTCCCAGGATAGGGAGGCCAGAGGCCATACCACGCCACGAGATAAGGAAGGGAGGAAGATTGACTCCCTTGCCAGGAGGGTGTATGCAGCTTCGGGACTAGGACTCCACATCTCCAACTACGAGGCGACGTTGGCGCGATACCGATACTTTTTGATGCAGTGTCTCCACAACGTCGCCTCGACCTTTCCAGACCACCAAGGAGATGTGGCTAAAGTTCTGATAAAGGAGGCCATGCAAGTGGCCGTTCAACAATTATCCACGGCCAGGCACCACATGGACACCAACTCGAGGGCGCTTGTCGGTGCCGTCTCTCTGCGCAGGTATGCTTGGCTTCGGAACTGCCACTTCCCTGAGGAGACCAAGCGCAGAATTGAAGAAATGCCCTTTGATGGGTCCGAGCTTTTCCATTCACGCACAGACCATAAACTCAAGAAGCTCCATGAGTCCCGGATGACAGCGCGCTGGATGGAGTTACCGCCACAGATACGGCGTAAGTGGCAATGGTCTCGCCCTACCTATAGGCAGCCCTTCCAATCCAGGCAGCAGTCCCACCAGAGACAGCCGCAACAGCAGCGCTACCGTCAGCAGCCTCAGCAGCGCTACCAACAGGCCTGACGCCGGTTCGACACAGACAGGTGCCAGCGTTGACGGGACGGGCAGACCTTTCCTCTATCCTACCCAATACCCACCCTCTCTCATCTGGGGGCTGGCTGCAAAGCCAACTCCCCATTTGGGAGTCCATTACATCTGATAGGTGGGTGTTGTCTATCATACAGCACGGCTATTGGATAGAATTCAATGTCGTTCCTCCATTGAGCCCAATACGGACTTCATCATGCTCACCGGCTCTGCTTGATGAAATAAGACAACTTCTTCGTAAAGGAGCAATCTGTCAATTATCTGCATTTGACGGAATTCGTGGATTCCACTCCAGATATTTTACGGTCCTGAAACGGGATGGTGGTCTCCGTCCGATTTTGGACTTACGTTCTCTAAATCATTTTATCCAAACTAAGAAGTTCCGGATGACCACTCTGCAAAATATTTTGTCGTTGCTCAGGAAAGAGGACTGGTTCACCTCATTAGATTTGAAGGATGCCTATTTCCATATTTCGATCCACCCAAGTTATAGACGTTTCCTTCGTTTTGCAGTTACATCCAGTCTGTATGAATTTACGGTCTTACCATTTGGACTGGCCACTGCTCCCAGAATCTTCACCAAGTGTATGGCCCCGGTCTGTGCCTTCCTTCGACTCCAAGGCGTCCACATCTACCCATACCTGGACAATTGGCTGCTGGTTTCTCAATCTAGAGATGGGCTTCTTGCCTCCGTCCACACGACGTGCACCTTGTTGAACGACTTGGGCCTCTGCATTAATATGGAAAAATCTTCTCTCATTCCAACACAGACGCTTACCTTCATCGGAGCACGCCTGGACTCGACCATGGAAAAGGCTTTCCTTCCCTGCGACAGACAGGACATGCTCGTTCGACATGTTCTTCGGATGTGACGTGATGGGACGGTCCCTGCAAGATCAGTTCAAAGACTACTCGGTCATATGGCTGCATCAGTAGTGGTGGTGCCACACGCCAGACTCCGTCTCCGTCCTCTACAGCTTCTTTTCAACAAGCTGTTTCACCCACAGAGGGATCCACTATTCAAGCCGATTCGAATCCCATCCTCGGTTCTCCACTCTCTCCTTTGGTGGACGGTACGAGCCAATCTAGCTGTGGGAGTTCCTTTTCGGCACCCATCCCCATTGGTGACAGTCACTACCAATGCTTCCCTCTCCGGTTGGGGAGCGATATGCGACGGTCTCTGTACCCAGGGGATATGGAACCGTTCAGAATCCATAGGACACATCAACTTTTTGGAACTTTTAGCAGTGTTCAAGGCCATCTGTTCCTTCGAGGATCTTCTCCATCATCGAGTAGTTCAGATAACATCGGACAATACTACAACTGTCTTTTATCTGAACAAACAAGGAGGAACGAAACAAGAAGGAACGAAGTCTCCGACTCTGGCCAGGCTTGCGATACAAATTTGGGATTGGTGTATCCCTCGGGATATTATTCTTGTAGCGATACATCTGACTGGTGTAGACAATGTTCAGGCAGATCTCCTCAGCCGACTCATGTTCGTTTCCCACAAATGGGAACTAGACCCTCGGATCTGCAACGAACTTTTTCATCGCTGGGGGTTCCCAGAAATGGACTTATTCACCACCCAGCAGAACAGGGTGTGTGACCTGTTTTGCTCGAGGGCGGGGATCGGACTCGGATCCCTAGGGGACACCTTCATGATCTCTTGGACCAACCTACATTTTTATGCTTTCCCGCCGATCCCTCTCATAATGAAGGTCGTGGTGAAGATAGTACGAGAAGGCACGTCGGGGATACTAATTACCCCTTGGTGGCCACGCCAAGCCTGGTTCGCTCCGCTTCTAACAATCTCTCACCGGGAATTCCGTCCTCTTCCATTGCTTCCGTACCTCATAACTCAACAAGGAGGTACACTTCGACATCCGGACCTGAGGTCCCTGAAATTGACAGCCTGGCGAATCCAATAGTCCTTGCTGTCTCATCGGTACCGACGGCTACTTCCGCCACTTCGAGCATACAAGTTTCTGAATTCTCTGCTCCTAGCACTGCTTCTTCATCGGCTCCATCGGCGCCCTTGGCTCCGACTACCGCTTTGTCGAATCCGACAACCTTGGATCCGTCTATCCAGTACATCATAGACTCTGCTTTAAAGCTGTCTACACGGAAGCCTTATGCGGCTAAATGGAAACGTTTTTCCGCCTTTGCCAAGTCTCGCTTGTTCTCTCCAATGGAATCATCCATACCCCAGATTCTTCAGTTCTTACTAGAACTTCACCGTTCTGGTCTGAAACCATCTTCAATTAAAGTGTATACAGCAGCGATTGCCTATTATTGCGGGCTGGTGGACGGATCCTCTATTTTTGCCCAGCCAGTTGTTAAGAGATTCCTTAAAGGTCTTCACAACCTTAATCCCATAATATGAACAGCGATGCCTACTTGGAGTCTCTCTGTGGTCCTACAGGCTCTAACAAGAGCGCCCTTTGAGCCATTGGCAACGGTTGACTTATGGCTGGTATCATGGAAGACAGCCTTCCTCGTTGCCATTACCTCAGCTCAGAGGGCCAGTGAGCTCTGTGCACTCCGGATAGACCCTCCATACTTGAACTTCCACAAAGAGAAGGTTGTTCTAAGGCTTGATCCTTCTTTTCTCCCCAAAATGACTACATCTTTTCATCTGGGACAAGACATTCATACTATCACCTTATCTTACCAACTTGCCAAGATCGATTTACCTCAAATCCCTTGGAGCCATTCGACCAGAACTGTTGCTGCTTCTTCTGCTTTTGCATCGGGAGTCTCGCTGGATGACATGTGTTGGGCTGCTACTTGGGCGAACCCTTGCACATTTGCAAGACACTATCGTCTCAATGTTCAAGCTCGACAGGACTGCTCCTTTGGAAGAGCTGTCCTCTCATCGGTTCTTCACTAAAGACACCTCTCCTCCTCCTTAATGGTAAGCTTGTTAATCTACCCATATGTGTGATGCACAGAGGCCACGACGAAGAAGAGCAGGTTGCTTACCTGTAACTGATGTTCTTCGAGTGGCCATCTGTGCAGTCACACAACCCACCTGCTGGCCCCACTCGGTGTCGGTGAGTGGATGCTCTAGTCGGTACCGAATTTTTTCCTCTTACCGGTGCCAACCCTTCACATCCAGTTATTCCTCATTAGCCGTATGGGGGCGCACGTTTGGTCACAAAGACTGAACAAAATGGCGGGCACTCTGCTATTTATAGTCCATGGGGGAGGGGAGTGGAGCGTTTTCTCGCCAAAAACCGTTAGCTTGCAATCTCCGGCCAAAGGCACTGCGCAGGCGCAGTACCCGTATGTGTGACTGCACAGATGGCCACTCGAAGAACATCAGTTACAGGTAAGCAACCTGCTCTTCTTAAGTGCATACATTGAGAAATACAATTTTAGATCAGTTTTTCTTTCTCACTGTTGATTCCTAAGTATCTAGTAAAGGTCTTAGCTCTTTGTGTCTCATATGCCTTTGTGGTGCAAATAAGAATTTGTGGGCTTGCAGAAACAAGTTAAAAGCTGCATCTAACTACACTTTAATTAAAATTCCTTTTTTACATTTGCATCCTACTCTTCCTTCAAAGAGTTTATGGTAGTGTGTATGATGTTTTCTGCATTGCTTACATTGGTGCTCAACTTGATTAGGGAAATGTGGGTTCAGATCTTGCATTCAGCTATGAAATTTGCTGAGTAGTCCTTTGCAAGTAATGATTCTCCATCCTTCTTAATTCATATGGTGGTTATGAGAATAAATCAGAATGTTGAATATTTTGCTTTGAATTTCCTGAACTAAGAAAGATGCAAGTTTAATAAATAGAATTTAGTTGACTTTAGTAAGACTGTAAAATAAAGTTTCCTACTGTTAATACTAGTAAAAAATAACCACTATAATAGAAGTCCTGCTATAAGACAATATGTTGACCTATTAGTACCATAATGAACCATTTTCTCTATGAAATGGATATAGCATCATAAATAACTTTGAATTACATTTTATTTTTCTAGTTAACATTTTTTACATTCTGAAGAATAGGTTTCTTCCCTCTTATTTCTTGTTTAGCTATGCAGAAGGGTTTAGCAAATACCTTACACTAAGAGCACTAACTTTTTGATAGTGTGAATTGTATCTCTGAAATATTTTTCCACACCTTCAATTCATAGTTGTTGTGTACTAGCTTATTTTGTAATGGCCAGTCATAGTTAAAAGATAGGTAAGATTGCTAGGTTGATCAGGGAACATGATGGCAATATTGCATCAAATGCAGCACAGATGGTGATTTGGTAGAGGCAGTCTGGGTGAAACTTAGGGGTTTTGACAGGGATAGAGACCTGACAGTGGGGATATGTTATCACCCTCCAGGTCAACTTGAGATCCTGGATGATGGCCTGACAGACCAGATTCTAAGGATATTTCGAGGGAGAGATACAGTAATTATGGGAGATTTCAATCTCCCGGATATTAGTTGGGAGACTCACTTGGCGGTGACAGCCAGGTCACGTCACTTCCTAGAAGCTATAGAGGGAGGGTTTTTCACACAGAGGGTCCGAGAGGCAACGAGGGGGGGAAACATCCTTGACTTGGTCTTGACCAATAGAGAGGAGCTGATAGTTGAAGAACAGATTAGGGGAGCTCTGGATGCGAGTGATCACTCCATCCTTTGCTTTGAGATCAGGGCACTGGGGACGTGCAGCAGGTCAAGCACTAGAAGCTGGGACTTCAAGATGACCAACTGAAGGCCAGACTGGAGAAAGTCTCCTGGGATAGGTTACTGGAAGGTAAGCGAGTTGAGGAGGGGTGGATGGCACTCAAAAGGGAGATTTTGAAGGCGCAAGCCTTGACGATACCTCTAGTTAGTAAGGTGGGGAGGTGGAGGAGAGCACCGCCATGGATGTGAAAGGAGGCAGTTAGAGGGATTAGACGAAAGAGGAACCTCTGTAGGAAATGCGTACTGGGGCAAATAGACAAAAGGGTATACCGGGGGGAGGAGGCCCATTGCAGAAGGATTCTTTGCAAAGCTAAGGCTGATTACGAGCTGAGACATGCCAAGAATATCAAGAGCAACAAAAAGGCCTTCTTTCAGCATGTAAATAGGAAGAGGAAGGGGAGACAAGTGGTAGGACCACTAAATAAGGAGGCAGGAGATCCAGTGACTGATATGAGGGAACAGGCACAGATGCTAAATGACTATTTTGTCTGTGTTCTCCCCAAAGCTGGATGGGGGAGATCCACATAGGAGATTAGATGAGGCCGGGGATTTAGGGGCACAGATTAGAGTCCCCCCCCCCAAGAAGTTGAGGGGCTCCTCAGGGCATTGGACATTACAAAGTCTCCAGGCCCTGACAGGTTACACTCGAGAGTACTTAGAGAGTTGGCAGGGGTTCTCTCATGTCCGCTGGCCTCCATTTTTGAGGCCTCATGGAGAACAGATGAAGTTTCAGAGGACTGGAGGGTGGCATCAGTGGTCCCAATTTTCAAAAAGTGTAATAGAAGGGACATGGGGAATTACAGACCTGTTAGCCTTATGTCCATTGTAGGAAAAACAATGGAAAGGCTCATAATAGAGAGAGATCTAGCGATAGGGAAGATAGATAGGGAAAGGAGGCTGGCAACCACACAACACAGCTTCCGCAAAAACAGGTCCTGCCAGACAAACCTTGTGGAATTCTATGACAAGGTTTCGAGATGGCTAGATGGAGGGGATGCAGTGGATGTGGTTTACCTGGATTTCAGCAAGGCCTTTGACAAAGTGCCCCATGACAAAGTGCCCCATGAGGAGTTTGGGGATACACCAAAGCACTGTCCGGTGGATTAGGGCATGGTTGACTGACCGAAAGCAGAGGGAAACCATTAGTGGGGAATCATCAGGATGGTGACCAGTGACAAGCGGGGTCCCCCAGGGCTCTGTCCTGGGGCCGATCCTGTTTAATCTTTTCATAAATGACATGGAAGAAGGGATGAACGGTCTGCTGATCAAATTCGCAGATGATACTAAAACTGGAGCAGTGGCCACAACTGAGGAGCAGGTACTCCAGACCCAAAAGGATCTGGACAGACTATGGAAGTGGGCAGGAGACAACAGGATGGCATTCAATGTGGATTAGTGCAAGGTCTTGCACTTGGGGCATAGGAATAGGTGTTATAAGTACAGGTTAGGTGACAAGTGGCTGGAGAGCAGCACTTGTGAAAGGGACCTCGGGGTACTGGTTGACTGCAGGCTAAACATGAGTCAGCAGTGTGATACGGTGGTCAAGAGGGCGAACACCACCCTTGGTTGCATAGCCAGAAGTGTGGCCTCTAGATCGAGAGAGGTAATACTGCCACTCTATACGACTCTGGTGTGCCTGCAACTGGAGTACTGTGCTCCGTTTTGGGTCCCTCATTACAGAAAGGATATAGCCAGGTTAGAGTCAGTGCAGCGTAGGGCCACAAGGTTGGTGGCTGGTTTGCAGGGGATGGGGTATGAGGGAACTGGGTCTCTTCAGCCTGGAGAAGAGGAGACTCAGAGGGGATATGTTGGCAACATACAGGTATGTGAGGTGATGTCACATGGAGATGGGTAGAGACCTGTTCTCCCCTGCAGAGAAAGGCAGGATGTGCTCCAACGGAGCCAAGCTCAGGGAACCAAGGTTCCATTTAGATGCCAGGAAGCACTTCCTGACAGTTAGGACCCCGAGGGTGCGGAATGGGCTTCCATGAGAGGTCGTTTCTATGTTTCTATATTACTCTGTTATAACATAACCAAGGATGGAACTGCATTATGGTAGCATCTTTTGACTCTGCCACCAGCATAACTTTATTTATTTAAAAATTTATGAGCCACTTTTTAGGGTAAATAATTCCCAAGGCAGCATACAGCAGAACTTTAAAAACACAGATAAAATAGAAGATCAAAATTAATTGTTAAAACTAAATGTGTCATATATGCAACAGCTCCAATCGAGTCTTAACTCTAGTAGTGTCATAACCCAATTACAGACCAAGGCAAATAGATTAGCCTTTAGGGCCCACTTGAAATCCCATAATGATGGGACCTATCAGGCATCGGTTGGAAAACAGCTTCACAAGTTGAGAATCATTACTGAAAAGGCCCTATCTCTTGCTCCCATAAGACTAATTGCTCTTACAGGTGGAGCACACAAATAGGACAGTGCTGATCTTGAAGTGCAGACAGATTGGTATAGCTGAAAACATTCCTTTGAGTAATCTGGTTGCACACAATTTAGGGGGTTAAAGGCCAAAGCCAGTTCTTCAGATTGGGCCCAGAAATGCAGTGACAACCTATGTAACTAGCACAATATAGATATTTCATAATCTGATGCTCTCGCACCTACCAGTACTCAAGTAGCCACAGATGAAGTTTCCAAATCACCTTCAAAGGCAGTCCCACATTACAGCAAGCAAGCTGAGATGTCACTAGATTGTGGATAACTGAAGCAAAGACTACCCTCTTCAGTCAGTGTACCAGCTTAAGCAGGTAAAACTCGCTTCAAGAGTGCCACCACCTCCTGGGATTCCCAAAGTGCAGAGTCTAAAAGGACTCTGTGTAGTGGATCTGTGATGAGGAATGCAACCTATCTAGGATCAGTTACAAGCCTCCACCTGGAGTAGTCTGTTTCCCTGTCCACAGTATGTCTGTCATGTCCAGCTTAAATTTAGTTTGTTATGCCTCATTCTTCTCACGGCAGCATTCAGATACCAATTCAGGAGTTCAACAGCCTCATTGGATTGAGTAGGTGGAAATGAAAGATAGAGCTGAGTGTCAGCCACATAATCATAGCACTTTAACTCAAAGCTCCAGTTGATTTCTTCCAGTGGACATTAATGTAGGCATACAGGGAACAAGGTTGAATTTTATGGCACCATATAAGACCTGAACAATGAAAGACTATAACAACCTTTCTCAGTGTAGTGCCCTCCAGATGTTTTGGACTACAGCTCCCATCAGCTATACCTAGCATGGCCAGTGGTGTGGAATTATAGGAGTTGTCATCCAAAATATCTGGAGGGCACCATGTTAGGGGAAGCTGGGCTGTGCAAGGTAGGGAAATGCTAGTCTTCATTTTTTAGAAGTATTTGGTCTGGTAGAAAATCTTAACACAGCCGATGCTTGCTTAAAAGGATTTGTGCCTTTGATGAGATATGGCATAGGTTAAATGTTGACAGACTGAGCTTCATTGACCTGAAATTTTGTCAAACAGTCACGATTCATTAAAATTTAACATTGACTGGTTGTAGGGCTGTCTTCTAGCTTACAAAGTTGGGAAAGAATTTTTTGGCAAGGCATAAAGAGTATTTCTCCCCACCCCCCACCCCCACCTGTAGTGACAGTTTATTTTCTGTGAAATTGTTTCAGCTAGAGTTGCCAACCAGCTAGTGTGTTCAAAAAATAAACTTAGATTCTGTCAGTCAATCATTAAACTCATGGCTCTGCCCTTGATCATCAAACTTTATCCAAACTGTACCTGCCTTGCTCTGGCTGTGCCCAGAAGACCAGGATTTTTTAAAATCAGAAGTGATCTTAATTTGGTCCAATGCATTTAATGGTTCTGCCCCAAGTTTTCAACATTTACACTTGAATGCATGTAGTTTAGAGCAGGTGACAGTAGACCACTTCAGTCCTGATGCAGTCTTATAAAGAAAATAAAGTATTACATGTTAGAACAGCAAAACTGTGAAAGGTGCTGAATTACCAGGCAGTTTATCCACAGTTTTCTTTTTTTGCTAGGCTCTGCTTTCCATTCTTCTGTACTGAAGGCAGCAATGGGAACTGTGTAATGTATGAATGCTTGTATTGTGCTTTCAGGCACATGTGCCAAAGGTTTTCTTAGGAACTGCTACATGCTGTGTTCTCATTGTCTATCCACTGGATAGTCTTCTGGAATTCCATTTATGGAGCTGTTACATCCTGCAGCTTATTTTCTTGGCCAGACTTCAAAAGCCATCCCATCTCATTCCTGCTCTGAAAAACAAAGTTATAAAGGTCTTGTCAAAACCTAAGGATCTGCTATTAAGAGCTATTCCAATTCACCTACTCCTTCATAATTTTGCCTTCCAGGTGACTTTTATTCTTTGGCTTCCAAGATAGACAAACTGATGTTCTTAGCAGGATTCATCTATTTAAACTTTTGTATAAAACAGCCACTAAGAAGCCAGTTTTAGATTGGGAATGTCAAGAGTCCACTGAAGGTGTACAATCAAAAGAACATTTACAGTTTATTCAGATACACAGGAAATATCTGAATATCTGAACTGCAGCATGTAGGCAGTTCCTGAATGGAATACAGAGATGGAGTCTGTACAAGAAGCTTTCATAACCTACCAGTTACAAACAGTTTGGAGGAGGAGTTGTGGATTCAGATGGGTGATCCCATAGGCAGTTTGGGACAATCACTTAGAATAAAACAATAAGGAATTAATACTCAGGTGGGGGATGAACACAATACAAAAGAGAAGAAAAGGCAGACATTAGGACGCCCTTATATGCCCTCCCGCCCTTTAAGATCGGCAACATCGGCCCTCCTCCGGGAACCCACTGTGAGGGAAATCAAGTGGGTGAGCACCCGGAGGAGGGCTTTCTCTGCGGTGGCACCCCAATTATGGAATGCGCTCCCTGGAGAGGTTCGCCTGGAGCCATCGTTATCTGTTTTTCAGTGCCAGGCAAAGACCTTTTTATTCAAGTCATATTTTAATTGTTAGTTAGGTGTGTTTATAATTTGCTGTTATGTATTTATGTATGTATTTATGTTGTAGCTAATAATTGTTGGTTTTGTTGTTGTTGTTGCCGAGATGCACCAAGGGGGGGAGGGATATAGTGTTTATTGTTTAGAGTTTTATGCTTTTATTGTATTTTATTACACTGTATTTTTAACTGTTGTAAGCCGCCCCGAGGCTTTGTTGCGATGGGGTGGCCTATAAATGTTTTAATAAATAAATAAATAAATAAATGTCTCAGGTGCACCCAGGAAGCAAGATTTGCAACATGGATTCCTGATCAGATCAGGAACAATACAAAGGGAAGGCTGTTCAGGACAGGTAAACCATTAACATATTGAAGATATGAACATATCTCTAGAAGACAGGCAAACAATTAGCATTTCTAAGGTGTAGGTGAGGAGCAAGATGTTCAGTATAGATTCCTGATGAGATCAGGAATCCCTCTTAAGTCTAAAAACCTTTCTTACCCATGTCAAGCTTTCAGCAGCCATGTTATGGTAAAGCTTTTGCTCATTTTGTCCTGACAGGACCATGATACTCAAAGGGGACCAAAGTCAGTGCTGGGCCTTAGCTCATGGGGTCCTGGTCCCAGATCTCTTCCTCAGATTCCCAGATCTGTTGAACATCCAATTGTGCCAGTGGAAGGTTTTTTCTAATTTTATTTGCCATGTAAGATAGATACCCTGGGAGATTGTACTTGGTTAACCCTTTCCTCCCTGCCTGTTGTTTTCCTCTTTCCACCCCATATGACAATTAAGCTTAGAAAGGAAACTTTTATTGGACCAAAGAAAGCTTTCTCCCCTAACTTTATTTGTATGGGATGTGAACTATTTTACATCAGCAGAGAAAGGTGGAATGAGAAGTTGGAAAGGGATATAATGAAATGATGTGGAAGAAAGAGGAAATATATGTTTTTACTGTTTTCCTAAAATACTCTGGGCAGGAAGTCATCCAGATATCCCAAATTGTGTGCACTTGTTTGTGTGTATCTTGGCTCATCTTGATCTTTGCAAAGAGCCCTCAAATCACAAGCGTACACAACTTTTTTGCATCTCTCTTTCTAGGGTCCCTGTTTCCCTCTGTACTATCTAGTTCTTACTCATTCCCTTCCTCTGATCCTCAAGCTTAAACCTGTTCATTCCTTACTTCCACCATCTCCCTCAACTATCCACTATCCATCCTGTCTCTGTTCTTGAAATCCTGAAAAGAAGCTTTCCTGTTAGAGGTTGATTATTTGCTGCAACGTTTTGCTCCCCTTCTGAGACTATAGGTATCTCTTATGAGAAAAATAATCTGTACCCCAAAATTCTTAAGTAATGTGAGCTAGCTGTTCTGAGATACAGTGTTCCTCTGACTGAGACATCATCATGCATTGAAAACCCTTTGGTGTACCAAGTAAGGGTGTTTGCCTTATATTTTCAGAGGTTTATGGTTCATTTGGACATCTGTGTGTCTATGTCTGTACTAAGGAAAGGTTCCTATCCAAAAAATGTAACAAGTAGGCTGTTTGCAAATGCAGCTGACTGCATTTGGCAAGGAATAGCACTTTTCCTTGCCATATGAGAATCCCTAGACCTGTTTCTGCTGCATAGCATGGAAGCATTAATGGCTCTGCTTGGTTGTAATATTTCAAGTTTAAGATTATTTGGAGGGCTTTTGCAATCTTTTCCTTGGTTTTTAGAAAGAAATTCCTTGCTGCTTAGTCTACTCACACATTGTCTTTCAATGTTCCAAGTGCTTCAAGATTTCACAGTTCTCTGAAAGGTATTTATAAAACCTAGGTAAATAGTTGGTCATTCCCAGAATCTCTGGATTCCCTTGAGATCTTAGGTTTGTGGCATGCCTTGAACAGCACTTTTCTGGATCCACCTTCATGCCCCTTGAGATCAGTAAATAGTTAACATAGGGCATTTCTGGAATCCTCAGTCTGAGTTTGCCTTTGTTCAATTTGTTATTCCTTTCTCTGTAGCCTTTTAGAAATGCTGTTAGTTTATTATGATATCCCTGCTGTGCTTCCTGTAGGTCACTACTCTCCCACTATCAGCACATCATCAACTATTACCCAAATTTCTTCCAGATCTTTCAAGGGTTGCATCAGCCTGCTTTGAAATATCTCAGGGGCAAGGCATGCTTAGCTAGCAATATATCTCAAAGGGTGTGGCAAATCCTGTCAGATACTTTAACTGGTTACTTAATCCAGTTCAATCTGCCAGAATCTACTTTTGATATTGTAGAAAGAGAATAGTCTTGCTTTTGACAGATCTGGCAATGGATCTTCAATAGTGGGCAATGGAAAAAGTCATCTTCTCAATGTTTTATTGCTTTTTTAAGGGCTTTGGATCTATAAATATCCTTTCCCAGATGGTTTCTTTGGTGCTTGCATTTTCTGTCACTACTAGACTGCTTATCTACTCTCTACTTTTCTCTGCTGCTTGAATAATTATTTCCAGTTGTAGGCTTTGCAGCTCTTCTCTCAGAAGCTATACTAAAGCTACTGGGACTTTCCTCTTGGGTAACTTAAATAGCTTCACATTTATATCAGTACCTGGTTTATAAACTCCATCTACCTGTTCATCTTCCTCAAATACACCCCTTCTTGAATCCTTTCTTGACTGCAGCTTCCAGCTGAATATGAATTTTCTATCACTGTCAATAAATTCTGAAATTGTATTTTTATCAGTTTCACAGCCTTGATCACCTTAAGGCCACTGCTTTATAGTTAGTGTCTAACAACCAAAAGCATTAGAGTGTATTTCATATTTGTCTTTGAGTTAGAAATGTAAAGTTAGCATTTTCCCACTTGTTTTGATGTAGCACAATTACACATTAAAAGCTGATTACTCTTTTCCAATGGAATATTGGGGTTTCTCTAGTTTTGCAGCTGGCACTGAAGGCTGATTGAAATGCTAATGCTTCATCTCCCAGGCACAAGCTTGCATAAAAATGTTTATGTTGCCCTCTTGGCTTTTCCTGCAGCATGTTTTCCGTTACCCACAGAATATCTTCACATTCACTCTCAGCATATTCATAGTGTGCACTCTAACTTTGGAGTTTTTCTCTTGTGATAAACATTGGGTGCATAGTGGCTCACTGAGTCACAGTTGTAGTCTTTCTTCTCACTAGCTCAGCAATATTTTTTGCCTTTCCCCACAGTACTTGCATTGCTGTATGGTGTTTGCTGTTGTCCATCCAGCTTCTCCTTTGTTATCTCCTGTATTGTATTCCCTAGTGCTTGGCTCTCATTAAACACATGTATATATCCACTGCTTCATTCTTTCTGGAGTTTCAGTGCAACCCATTATTGTAGCCAAAACCTACTGTGCTTAGGAATGTTTGCACTCAGTATCTTGCTTATTTCTCTCCCTTTCTCCAATAAAATATAGAAGCTGCTTTATTTTCAGCCCCCTCATTATTTGCCATTACAATGTCCATACAGAGGTTAAAACTTCTCTTTAAAGATTTCCTATGCCATGTCTGGACTAAATTCTGAATATGTATGTTTGATATGTTTGGTGGCTTCAAGCTCTCAACTGTCACCCTCTTTCTATCTCATTTTTTTAAAAAAAAACCCAATTGACAGCTTGTTCTGCTTCTTCTGTTTAGGTTTCAGTCACTGCTGTCATAATGTTTCAAAGTTGGTGATATGCACCTTATAGACATAATGCTTCATGAAGACAGTATTATTATTATGTATTACAGTTCTTTACCTCTCATAGTTGAAACATATAAAACAATAAAATACAATACATAAAACATCAGTAAAACATTTGAAAAATAAAATAGCACGAAGATAGATTAAAATACATTGAATAAAAAGAAGAAAATCCAGCCAAGAAGGAGGGGAAAAAAGCACCTGAATAAACCCATCAGGTCCCTGGATGACCAGGGAAATCTTTAAATGCCTCCACAAAGAGGGCTGTTTTAATCTGCTGCCAAAAACAAAGCAAATTTGGCACCAGCTGGGCCGGCTTTTCTACAGTGTTCTCTAAAGTTATGGTCCTTCTCTCCTCGGGTCAGAAGCTGTGGGTATTGTATTGAACTCTATTGATTGATTGATTGATTTTATTTTATTTTTATCTCACACCATTAGCCAACCAGCTCCCTGGGCAGGTTACAAATAAAATTATACAATCAGATAAATAACACTACAGTACATAAATAGGGTTACAGCAATATAGCCTAACAAGTAAAACCACACCAATATTACACTTCACAGAAACCATACTAACATAAAAGGCATAACCATGGTTAATGGTATTGGAAACTACTGAGATGTTCAGGAGAACTAACAGGTTTGCACTCCCCCGTCTTTCTTTTGGCAAAGGTCATCCCACAGGGTGACCACAGCTGTCTTCATTCAAAGCCCAGTACTAAAGCCCAATTGAACTGGATCAAGATGGTCTGTTTCATCCAAGAGAACCTGGAGCTGACCAGCTAGCACCCACTCAAACACCTTGCCCAACAGGGGAATGTTTGCAACTGGTTTATAGTTGTTGATGTCGCTTTGGTCCAATTTGGCCTTCTTCAAGAGTGGTCTAATTACAACCTCTTTTAATGAGGCTGGAAACACTCCCTCACTTAATGAGGTCTTCACAGCCTCCTGGTCCAAGAGCACAACCCCTCCTTGCTTTGTGTGACCAGCCAAGATGGTCAAGCATACAGGTGATAGGCCAGATCAACCTAGGGACCTTGTCCACATCCTTAGGCCTCAATAACTAGAACTCATCCAATAAACTCAGACCAGATGGTACACTGAATACCTCTGCTAAAGGAATTGCATTAACCATGGAGTCCAATATGATGAATCCAAGCAATTTTGCCCTCAAAGTGCTGTGCAAATTCCTCGCAACAGGCCACTTAGGGTTCCATAATTTCTTTTACTGGGCCAGTTTGTATAGGGCCATGAACAGCTCTGCTGGACAGCACTGAGAGGAAGCAATGAAGATGGAAAAGTACGATCCCTTTGCTGTCCTCACTGCCATGGCATAGGCTTGATAATAAGCTCTAAGCCATGTTCAGTTAGATTTATCTTCCTGTGCATTTCATCTTCCTCAGCTCCAGTGTATACCAGGGAGTTGTCTGGGCTCCACACAGGGAAAGAGGGTGCTTGGGTGTAATTGTATCAACTGTCCAGACCATCTCTGTGTTCCATAGAGTGAGCTGAGCTTCAACAGCAGAGCCAGGCATATCAGCCCAAGACAGCCCTAGAACCCTCTTGAAACCATCTGGATCCACCAGTCTCTGTGGTTGGACCGTCTTAATAGGTCACCCACCATTGCAGAGAGGAAAAGGGGTTGGAAGCCTAAACCTCAAAAGGAAGTGATCTGACCATGACAAAGGGGTTCATATTAACCCATTTGACCCTCAAATCACCATCTCCCTGCCCAGTCCAGAAGACCAGCTCTAGAGTGTGACATTTTATGTGTGTTGGGCTGGTGACATTCTGGGACAGCATCATGATTGTCATGGAGGCCATAAAGTCCCGAGCCACATTGAATAAAGCAGTCTCAGCATGGAGATTGAGGTGCCCCAGAACTTCCATTCTAAGAGTTCTCAACATTAGTTCTGAGACCAGCTCCATCAGCTCGGGCAGGGAGACTGATGGGTGGCAAGGTGGGGGCTACCCCAGCAGAATCACTCATCTGTCTTGGAGGCCCAACACAAGCTATGAACACTCAAGAAAGGGAGAATGAATTCCTGAGGACCATGGCCATCCCCCTCCCAGAATGTTGGTGCTGAACAGAGTACCTGAGGGAGAGGACAACTGTGGGAGAGCTGTTCCTTCCTCTTCCCTCACCCAGGTCTCTGTAATGCAAGCCAGGTTGGCCCCCTCAAATCATGGTGAGTGAGGTCTTATTTTGGACTGACCTGGCATTCAGCAACAGCACCAACAAGCCCAAGGGCAGGCTGGTAAGGCTGCCATGAATCGATTGGTCTGGAGAGTAGCCAGAAGAGGAGATAGCAGTCAGATGTCTAATTCCTCTTCTCCTTTGTTGCCATGCCATTCTCCCAGTGCCGTACTTCATCCTATCTGTGGCCCCATAGTTGGGGCACCCCATTGTTCCCCAGAGTTCTCCAATAACATAATTAAAACAATGTGGTTATGCTAAAAGTTTCTCCAAAAGGCACAGCTTCTACCTGCTAAAGTGCCCAAAAAGCTCTCAAAGAAGGAATGCATCCCCACCCTGGCCTCATGCCAAATGGGTGTCAAACTATCTCCTAGTCCCTCTCAGGAAGCACAATTAATTCAGGCTGAATCTAATAGTTCTTTTCTATGGTTACACAGGGGATCTTGGGGCTTTCCTTCTAACTATTTAACCCAAAGTCTTACTTCCAGAAGGGAGGGGAAAATGAAATCAGTAGAAGTTGCTGTGTTCCATCTGCTAGTAGGCAACCAGTTCACAAAGTGTCACTGGGATCGCCTGCCTCCCTGCACACTTATTGCAGAAAATAGACTGCACATATTGTACTTCTCATGTGGCCAACTGGACTAAGAGGAAGCAGCCTGGGCTGAACTGGAAGTAAAGAACCTGACTGCATATTCTCCCATATGTTATCTGTTGAAATATGTCTTAAGAATGATCTGTGTATTTTGGAAAGTTTGCTGGAAGCAAACTGCGTAAGTAGTATGTTTCCTGATTGTAAAAATCCAGTTTTGATTTTACTTATGAGTTTTCATTAGCACAGCGGAAGTAAGATATACAAGATGACATAATATATTACTCTTTTCTACCTCCTTCCCACCTTTCTGTATGTTTCTGCGTCAAGGTTCGCTTCTCATATATGCGGATGAAGTGTCTCTTCTTCTCTTGGCTAGGAGTATTTATTGGCAGCTGGATTTTTTATGTTCAGTACTCATCTTACAAAGAACTCTGCAGAGGACATGACTGCAAGAAAATAATAGTAAGTATAATCAGTGCTTTTTGATAATTTGTCAGTACTTGCTATATGTTGCCTTTAGTAGTCTTTTATACATTGGTGTGTTAGAAACAATTATTCATTTTAAACAGTATTTTTGCAAGTGATCCTTATGTGTGCCTTAAGCTCAGGCAGAAGCTTTGAATCCAATGGGACTTCCTTCTTAGTATGCACAGGTTGCAACCTTAACCATAGACCAAGTTCACACAACAAGCAATACCGTACACTTTTCTCCAGGCCTGTTGTGTATGTGTGTGTGTGAGAGAGAGAGAGACAGAGACAGAGACAGAGAGAGACAGAGATTGAGAGAGAGAGAGAGAGAGAGAGAGAGAGAGAGAGAGAGAGAGAGAGAGAGAGAGAGAGAGAGAGAGAGAATGTACCTGAAAAACGATCAGGCTCAGCATGGTAACCCTCCTCCTGTCCACCATTTCCCCCTCTCTATCCTGCAGGTGCTATCTCAAGAGAAACTGAGGAGGAATGAGGCTTCTCATTTTGGTAGCTGCGATTGTGAGCCAAGCTGTCAAGCAATCTCTGCTGCACAAATGGGACTCATGCCCTGAAGGACAGCAGAGAGGACAAAGAACTAGTCAGGCACCCTCCTGCCATACCAGGAGGGGCCACTCAAGCAGGAGGGGTGCCCAATCCATATTCAGGCAAAAGAGGGGGAAATCCACAAGCAGTGTTGTGGAAGAGAGCATCACTGCTCAATGAATTCCCCTCTGGCACTTGCTAGCAGCAGTGAGGGGGAGTCAGCACTGGTCCCCCCTTTCTTACTCTTGATTGCAAAAGAAGTGTTCATGGGCATCACGCTGGGGACACCCCTTCAGCAAGCCAGAGCATGACAAGGAGTGGCAGGGAGGTCCACTGCAGTATGCAGCTACGAACAGGGCGCTGCCACCCAACCACTTCTCACCCTTGCCACTGCTCTGTTTGCAAGCATGAGGTGTTTGCTCTAGTGCATGCAAAGAGGTAGCATGGGGAATCTGCTGTAGTGCACAGCTCCAAACCAGGCACCACTGCCACTGCCAGGTTATTTCTCACCCCACTGTTCATGCAAGAGGGACACAGACCACTGTTTCTGTTTGTGGTTTCTCAAAACCAAACACACCACACAGAAATATTATGACAGGGTTCAGATGACATAGCAGATCAAAAAGGTAAAAAGCCACAGTTGCTTGTTCTGTTGTGTGAAATCACCCACAAAGGTTGAGGCCCTGGTTGAATTGTGGCATGGGGAGATGACCAGGGCTATTGACACGATCGCTCCCAAGTGTCCTCTCCCGCCTGGCGGAGCCCGTTCATCTCTGTGGTATACAACCGAATTACGGGCGATGAAGCAGGTTGGGAGACGTCTAGAGTATAGGTGGAGGAGATCACGACGCGTATCTGACCGAACATACTTAAGTGCACACTATCGTGCCTATGCTGTGGCGGTGAGGATGGCGAAGAAGAAATTCTTCTCCGTTTCCATTGCCTGCTCACAATGCCGTCCGGCGGAGCTCTTTCGAGTGGTGCAGGGGCTAGTACATCCAGGCCCAAAGAAAGATCTGGTGCCGCCCTCAAAGGCCCGCTGTGACGAGTTTGCCAAGCATTTTCGGGAGAAAATCATTCAGATACGCTGTGAGCTTGATTCTACTTTGGTACCAGATTCTGGTGGGGAGTTGCCATTGACGCTGTCTGGTCTACAATTAATGGATGAATTTCAGTTGTTGCGGCCTGATGATGTGGACAAGGTGCTTGGACAAGTACGCCCTACCACTTGCTTACTAGAGCCATGCCCTTCTTGGCTACTTAAGACAGCTAAGGACAGGATTGGGCCCTGGATCCTGGAGGTGGTCGATGCCTCTTTCAGAGACGACCGGGTACCTGCCCCTTTAAAGGAGGCGGTAGTCTGGCCAGTCCTAAAGAAGGCTTCCCTGGATCCTCAGGTGGCCGCCAATTATAGACCGGTGGCCAACATCCCATTCCTGGGCAAGGTACTAGAGCGGGTGGTGGCGGGACAACTCCAAGCACTCTTGGATGAGACGGATTATCTGGACCCATTTCAGTCCGGTTTCAGACCCGGGTACGGCACTGAATCTGCCTTGGTCGCCCTGTACGATGACCCGTGCAGGGAGAGAGACAGGGGGAGTGCGTCCCTGTTGGTTCTCCTGGACCTCTCAGCGGCTTTCGATACCATCGACCATGGTATCCTCCTGGATAGGCTAGCGGGATTGGGAGTTGGAGGCACCGCTTGGCGGTGGTTCCGCTCCTACCTCAATGGCCGATTCCAGAAGGTGGTGCTGGGGGACTATGGCTCTGCGCCATGGCAGCTATGCCATGGAGTTCCGCAGGGTTCCATTCTGTTCCCTTTGCTCTTTAACATCTACATGAAACCGCTGGGAGAGATCATCAGGAGGTGTGGGCTGCGGAATCATCAGTACGCTGATGATACCCAGCTCTACCTCTCGTTCTCCACCGATCCAGGTGAGGCAGTGGCTGTGCTGAACCGGTGCCTGGCTGAGGTAATGGGCTGGATGAGGGCCAATAAAATGAGGCTCAGTCCTGACAAGACGGAGGTCCTGTTGGTGGGTGGGTCGGGCTTCAGAGTGGGGGACTTGACCCTAGTCTTAAATGGGGTTGCACTCCCTCTGAAAGACAGGGTCCGCAGCCTGGGAGTGCTCCTCGACCCGGAGCTGACCTTGGCTGATCCATCAGCTGAGTCCCTTCCTGGAGTTCGACTGCCTGGCAACAGTGACACATGCGTTGGTGACTTCCCGGTTAGACTTCTGTAACGCGCTCTGCGTGGGGCTACCCTTGAAGACGGTCCGGATACTTCAATTGGTGCAGAATAGAGCTGCCAGGGTGCTGACGGGGACTGGGCATGGTTCTCATATCACCCCAGTTCTCCGTCAGCTACACTGGCTTCCCATTGAAGTCTGGGCCCAATTCAAGGTGTTGGTTCTTACCTATAAAGCCCTTAACGGCTTGGGTCCTGGGTACCTAAAGGAGTGCCTGTGACCATATATGCCCTCCCACCCCCTACGATCGGCGGCTGATGCTCTCCTCCGGGGACCCTCTGTGAGAGAAGTGAGGATGAGTACCCGGAGGAGGGCTTTCTCTGCGGTGGTGCCCCGCCTATGGAATGTGCTCCCCAGAGAGGCTCGCCTGGCACCGTCATTATTTGCTTTTTGGCGCCAGGCGAAGACCTTTTTATTTAAGAAATATTTTAATTGTGAGTTATTAATTTTATATTGTATTATTGTTATATTTATATATTTCTATTTTTATATTAGACTCTGAGATGGGCCAGTTTTAAATAGTGTATTGGTTTTAAATTGTATTTTCTTATTGTTGTTAGCCGCCCCGAGGCTTGTTTGCAAGGGGGCGGCATACAAATATGTTAAATAAATAATAAAAATAAATAAATATTATTATTAACCTTGGTTCGTTGGAAGAGAAGGAAATGGTTAAGATTCAGCTTGAGAATTGTGTGCTAAAATAGAGGAATGAGGGATGAAAAAGTAGACTTGAATAACTAAATGGATTAAGGGGTTTTGAATGAAAGGACTAAGATGTGTGGGTCCATGGTGAAGTGAGTAACTTGATCTTATGGAGTAGGAACACATGTATGAATAGGCACAAGTAAAAGTATTCATGCAAAGGGAGGAGAATACTCATTCCCCTCTACTCTGCATTAGTCAGACTTCACCTGGAATATAGTGTTCAGTTTTGGGCACCCACGTTTTAAAAAGATAATCTGGAGAGCGTTCAGAGGAGGGCAACAAAGATGATACAGGTCCTGGAAAATATGAGAGGCTGAAAGAACTGGGCTTGTTCAGTCTTGTGAAAGTAATGAGGTGACAAGATAGTACTCTATAGGTACCTTAAAGGTTGTCACAACGAAGAAGGAAAAGACCTATTCTCACTCATCCCAGATTGTAGGACACAGAACAATGAACTTAAACTACGGTACACCAGGTGCAGGGTAGATACAAGGAAGAATGTCCTAACTATAAGAGTAAGACCACAGTGGAACCAGTTGCCAAGAGAGGTTGTGTGCTCTCCTACACCAGAGACATTCAAGAAGAAACTAGACAGTTAAGTGGGATGGTGTAACTGGCTTCCTGCACCAACAGGGATCGGACTCAGTGGCCTTCTTGGCCCTTCTGATACTACTATTCTATGGTTCTATGAAAAGCTGCCAGCAAAGGATATTGAAGCATATGATAGCATTAAGTGGACTGGCACTGGTGTTCGGATTAGACTGAGTCAAGGACTGATAGGGATTGAACTGTGATCTCCATATGTTCAGAAGGACCTGCAATTCCTATTCATATACCAAAGCTCTTGAATGTAACATACATATTTGCAGTCTACTTATCTTTGTGTAAAATAAGTTTTTAGGACTGGATATAAGTTTAAGCATATGACATAAATCAGTGAGTTTGATTTCAGTGGGTAATTCTCAGGTTGTGGTCTTCTTTGCCATTTTTCAGTGTGATAAATACAAGACAGGAGTTATTGATGGATCAGCATGTAGCAGCCTATGTACACGACAAACTCTTTATTTTGGAAAATGTTTGTCAAGCAAACCCAGCAATCAGGTATGACTGCTCTATATTTTTATCTGGTTCAGAAAACACATTGTTGTAATCCTGATAATTGAGCAACTTCTGTTTAATTTATTTCTTTAAAAGACTTTTAAATCAAAATAGATGACAACATATTAAAAATCTTCATGTGATAAACTGCCTCATGATTTTTACAATTTTGGAGACTGCAACATGACCTCTGAAAACTATGGACACTTGGGGTGGGAGTGGGACTATAATTGGGATAGAGGAATTAGCCTGCTTTAGCTCTTTGTAGTATACTGAAGAGACCATTAGTATTGGGAAATAATGTCATGGGGCTTTAAAAGACCTATGCAATGTTTTATAGAAAAGCTTAAGGATAGAAAAAAAGAAGTTACTTTTTCCCTTCCCTGTTCTCCAGAAACTTCACATCCCACCTAACAATTTAGAAACGAAGTACTTAATTTTTGAGAATTATAGCCAGGCACAAATCAGGCCCTTCAGTATTGCATAGCACAGTGGAAAATTATTTTAGAAATGTGGGAAGAGCAAAAGGGCTGCTTTTCATTTTCCTTTCTTGAAACTCTCTTCTTGCCACTGGTAAGTGCCAGAAAGAAAGACAAAAGTAACTACCTTCTTAAGGCTTGCTGAAAGTCAGAATGTAGTACTTATTTGAACTTGGGGTAAACCACAATATTTATGTTGTTCATATCAGTTTTCACAATCAAAATAAGCTTATTTTAACATCTAAGTCTGCTCTTATTCAGTTATCTTATCAAAATTAATAGGTTTTCAGATATAACTTAATTGCCCATGCTAATTTACAGGAATGTCTAGATTTTAAACTTCTATAGACTGTCATTTCAGAAAATCACAACACATTCTTAATCTAAAATGCTTTTCACCATTTCACATTAATGCAGAAATTTATACACTATAGTTAGCCCATTGCTAACAATGTCAAGGCTAACAATAAAGATTTTTTAAATATAGCAAAAGAAAGAAAACAACTAAGGAAGCATTTGTGCCATTGGATGGTAAGTGAGGATGAAGAGATTGCAGAGAAGCTGAATGAATTCTTTTCATCAGTCTTGACAGCAGAGAATGAAGAGCAGAAATCTGTCCCTGAGTTTATGTGTTCTGAAAGGGAACCTGAGGAATTAGGGCAGATAGTAGTGACAAAAGATGAAATTTTAAAGGCTACTGACAAAGTGAAAGTCAGCAAGTCACCTTGTCCAGATGATATCCATCCTAGCATTGAATTGCTGACCTTCCCACCAAAATATTGAACAAATCTCCAAAATTAACCCTTTATTTATTTATTTAGAATATTTATATGCCGTCCTTTCGCAAAAGCCTCAGGATGGCTTACATAAATAAATAAATAATAATAATAATATAAAACAATACAAATAAATTCCAGATCCACCCTGGCTGCAGATTAAAACATATATAGCCAATATTAAAAGTTATTAAAATATTGTTGGAATAAAAAAGTCTTAGCCTGGTGCCGAGAAACAAATAACGACGGCGCCAGGCGGACCTCTCTGGGAAGCGCATTCCATAGGCAGGGCGCCACCACAGAGAAAGCCCTCCTCTGGGTACTTTGCCTCCTAATATCTTTCCCGGAGGAGGACCTCTGCTGCCAATCTCAGGGGGTGGGAGGGCAAATACAGAAGAAGGCATTTCTTTAGGTATCCAAGTCTCAAGCCATTAAGGGCTTTATAGGTAATAAGCAGCACCTTGAATTGAGCCCAGACTTTGATGGGAAGCCAGTGAAGCTGGTAGAGGACTGGGGTTATATGAGAATAATGCCCAGTCCCTGTCAGCAACCTGGCTGCTCTATTTTGCACCATCTGAAGTATCTGGACTGTTTTCAAGGGCAGCCCCACGTAGAGCGCGTTACAGAGATCCAACCGGGAAGTAACCAATGCATGTGTCACTGTCGCTAGGCAATCGTCCTCCAGGTAGGGACGCAGCTGATGGATTAACCGAAGCTGAAGGAAAGCGCTCCTTGCCACCGCAGGTCACCTGAGCTTTGAGGAACAGCTCTGGGTCAAGGAGCACTCCCAAGCTGCAGACCCTGTCCTTTAGAGGGAGTGCAACCCCATTCAGGGCAAGGTCCAAGTCACCTACCCAGGAACTCGAACCACCGACCAACAGGACCTCTGTCTTGTCTGGATTGAATTTCAGTTTATTGGCCCTCATCCAGCCCATTACCTCAGCCAGGCACTGGTTCAGTTCAGCCACTGCCTCACCTGGATCGGTGGAGAATGAGAGGTAGAGCTGGGTATCATCAGCGTACTGATGATTCCGCAGCCCACACCTCCTGATGACCTCTCCCAGCAGTTTCATGTAGATATTGAATAGCAAGGGGGACAAAATGGACCCCTGCGGTACTCCATGGCATAGCTGCGATGGCACAGAGCCAAAGTCCCCTAGCACCACCTTTTGGAATCGGCCGTCAAGGTAGGAGCGGAACCACTGCCAAGCAGTGCCTCCTACTCCCAGTCCCGCTAGCCTACCCAGAAGGATACCATGGTCAATGGTATCGAAAGCCGCTGAGAGGTCCAGGAGGACCAACAGGAACACACTCCCCCATCTCTCTCCCTGCACAGGTCATCATACAGGGCGACCAAGGAAGATTCAGTACCATACCCGGGTCTGAAGCTGGACTGAAATGGGTCCAGATAGTCAGTTTCATCCAAGAGTGCTTGGAGTTTTCCCGCCACCACCCATTCCAAAACCTTGCCCAAGAACGGGATGTTGGCCACCGGTCTATAATTGGTGGCCATCTATGGATCCAGGGATGCCTTCTTTAGGACCGGCCTGACTACCACCTCCTTTAAAGGAGCAGGTACCCGGCTGTCCCTCAGAGAGGCATTAATGTCCTTCGGGATCCAGGCACTCATCCCGTGTTTGGCTTTGGTCAGCAACCACGATGGGCAAGGGTCAAGTAAACAGGTGGTGGGACGTACTTGTCCAAGCACCTTGTCCACATCATCAGGCCGCAATAACTGAAATTCTTCCAATAATATCTGACCGGATGGATTCATTGGCACCTTCCCTAGAGGATCTGAATCACTTGCGGAGTCCAGCTTGTGACATATCTGAGCGATTTTCTCCTTAAAATTCTGGGCAAAGTCATCACAGCGGACCATTGAGGGTGGTACGGGATCTTTCTTAGGGCCAGGATGTATCAGCCCATGTACCACTTGAAAGAGCTCCGCTGGACAGCACTGTGAGGAGGCAATGGACGTGAAGAAGAATTTCTTCTTCGCTGCCCTCACTGCCACAGCATAGGCTTGATAATGAGCTCGTAAGTGTGTTCGGTCAGATTCATCTCGTGATTTCCTCCACCTACTCTCTAGACATCTCCCAACCCGCTTCATCGCCCATAGTTCAGGTGTATACCATGGGGATGAATGGGCTCTGCTGGACGGGAGAGTGTGCTTAGGAGCGATCGTGTCAATAGCTCTGGCCATTTCCCCATTCCACAGTTCAACCAGAGCATCAACAGGAGCGCCAGCTTTATCAACCGGAAAATCCCCCAGAGCCCTCAGGAATCCATCCAGATCCATCCGGCTCCCAGGGTGGACCAACACAGTAGGGTCTGCACCCTTACAGAGGGAAAGGCCGGCATTGAGCTCAAACCTCATGAGGAAGTGATCTGACCATAACAAGGGAGTCAGTCACAAATTCCTCACCCTCAGATCACCCTCTTCCTGCCCTGTCGAGAAAACCAGGTCCAGCGTGTGTCCACGTTCATGGGTCGGGCCTATGACATGTTGAGACAGCCCCATGGCCATCATGGAGGCCTTGAAGTCCTGAGCCGCACCAGTCAGAACAGTCTCAGCATGGAGATTGAAGTCCCCCAGGACCAACATCCTGGGGGTCTTCAACACCAGGTCCGAGATGATCTCCATCAGCTCAGGGAGGGAATCTGATGGGCAGAAGGGTGCACGGTACACCAGCAGAATCCCCAATCTGTCTCGGTCGCCCAACGCCAGGTATAGGCACTCTGGACCCAGAACAGGAAGCCCTGCAAAGGAAATTGAAAGTAATTGAAATTGAAATTGAAGCTCGATAGATTAAAGCGACCCCCCTCCCCTCCCCTCCGGGTGTGTCTGGTGCTGGACCAGATACCCGGGCGGGCACAGTTGAGAGAGGGACACATCCCCCCGTCCCGCCCAAGTCTCTGTAATGCAAGCCAGGTTGGCCCCCTCATCCACAATTAAGTCATGTATGAGGGATGTTTTGTTATAGACTGACCTGGCATTACACAACAGCACTGTCAGTCCCGAGGGGCGGTTGATAAGCTTACCCGGAACCTTCCGGTTGGGGGAATAACCAGAAGGGGGAACAGGTGTCAGCCATCTGTCCCTCCTTCTTCTATGCCGACACGTTAGACCCCCCAACGCCATATCGACCATTGCCCAAGACCACCCCAATGGTGGCGCCCACGCGCTCCCCAGGCAACCCCGTAGTAGCAGCCAGATATGAATCTATTAAAACAATCCAATAAAATACAATTAAAATGCAATTAAAACCCTCCAACCCATCCAATTACAAAAGCCCACACACACACACACAGAGTCGCTGGCCAGCCCAGCCCCCACACGGCCTCGAACGGCGGCGACGCCCTTGGCCCATCGCCCTTGGCCACAGCCAGCAAGTTAATGCCGCGGCTCCTCCCTGCACAATCTGGCCCCCAATCCGGCACAGCTGCCACCCACACCGGCGGGGAGGGGCAAGGGCAGGGCTCGCAGAGAACTCGCCGGCAGGATGGAGGGCCCACAGGCCAGCAGCGTCCTGATTCCCGGTCCTGCAGTGGCTGCCGTCTGTCCTTCGGGGCAGCAGCGGCGTCAGCAGGCAGGTTGGGGTCTGTAGCGGCGGCGGTGTTGAGTGGGTGGTGAATGGATTAATTGGAGAATGGATTGGAGATGGCCATTGTAACACCAATTTTTAAAAAGGGATCCAGGGTGAATCCAGGAAATGACAGGCCAGTTAATTTTATATCTGTTCTGGGTTAACTGCTTGAAAGCATTATTAAAGACGGAATCAGTAAGCACATAGAGGGACAAGCCTTGCTGAAAAGAAATCACTATGGCTTCTGCATGGAGAAGTCTTGTCTCACTAATTTATTGTTCTTTGAGAGTGTCAATAAACATAGATGATCCAGTTGACACTGTTTACTTGAGCTTCCAAAAGGCTTTTGACAAAGTCCCTCACCAAAAGCTCCTGAGCAAACTAAGCAGTCTTGGAATACAGGGGAGATTCTCTTATGGATACTAACTGGTTCAAAAGCAGAAAACAGAGGGAGGGAATAAATGGAGTGATATAACCAATAGAGTCCTGCAGGTTTCTGTATTAGGACCAGTGCTTTTCAACCTATTCATAAATGATCTGGAATTAGGAATAAGTAATGAAGTGGCCAAGGTGGCTGATAACACTA
Organism: Varanus salvator macromaculatus; assembly: GCA_023646645.1. Classification (NCBI taxonomy): domain Eukaryota; kingdom Metazoa; phylum Chordata; class Lepidosauria; order Squamata; family Varanidae; genus Varanus; species Varanus salvator. The sequence goes on from JAIXND010000659.1 coordinate 10,183,872, forward strand.
AACCTTTTAGAGTGGTTAAAGCCAAAAGGGATTGTGAAGAGCTTCAAAAGGATCTCTCAAAGCTGGGAGAATGGGTTCAAAAGGCAAATGCAGTTCACTATAAGCAAATGTAGAATAATGCTTCTTGGGGCAAAAAAATCCCAGCTTCAAGTATACACTGATGGGATCTGAACTAGCAGTGACTGAGCAAGAAAGGGATCTTGGGGTAGTAGTGGGCAACTCAATGAAAATGTCAACCTAGTGCTGAGCTGCTGTAAAAGAAGGCAAAGTCTGTGCTAGGCCTAATTAGGAACAGAACAGAAAATAGAGCTGCCATTCCCTTATATAAATCTTTGGTGCAACCACACTTGGAAAATTGTGTTCAGTTCTGGTCACCTTACCTGAATAAGGACATTATTAAGTTGGAAAAAGTACAGAGAAGGCCAATAGAAATGATCAAGGGGGCTGGAGCAGCTTCTCCATGAGGAGCAGCTAGAACAACTGGGACTGTTCAGCTTAGAAAAAAGGCAAGTAAAGGGAGACATAATAGAGATGTTTAAAATCATGCAAGGAATGGAGAAAGTAGAGGAGATATTTTCCTCCCTCCCCCATAACACTTGGGGTCATTCCATGAAGCTGGGATGGGAGGTTTATGACAGATAAAAGGAAGTACTTCTTCACACGGCATATAAATTATGGAATTTGCTGCCACAGGAAGTGGTGATGGCTGCCAGTCTGGATGGTTTTAAAAAGGGACTGGAAAGATTCATGAGGAAGAAGGCTATCACTAGCCTTGTGGGCTATGTGCTACCTCCTGACAGTTTCTGAGGAGCTTGGGCAGGAGGAAATTTTACACCCATCCTGCTTGAGGGATTGTTTATGCAGCTGGTTTGCCACCATGTACATGGAATGGTGGAATAGATGGACCTTTGGCCTGATCCAGCATGGTGTTCTTATGTTCTTAAGTTAACAACCCATAAAAGGAGTGGGTGTAGAACATATGACACATCAGATATCTTGATGGTATGGATAATATGCCTTCCAATACAGCACATAATCTTCTGTCTACCACCATTGAAGCAAAAGGTTTTGGTGTTAACTTACAAAGCCCTAAACGGTTTGGGACCCGGATACCTAATGGACCGCTTACACCCTTATGTGCCCTCCCGCCTCCTAAGATCTGCAACAGCGGGCCTCCTCTGGGAACCTCCTGTGAGGGAGGTGAAATGGGCGAGTACCTGGAGGAGGGCCTTTTCGGCGGTGGCGCCCCAACTGTGGAATGCGCTCCCTGGAGAGGTTCGCCTGGCGCCGTCATTATATGCTTTTCGGCGCCAGGCGAAGACCTTTTTATTTCAGTCTTATTTTAATTGTTAATGTTGAGTTTATTTGTGTTTATGTGGTTTATTATTATGTATGTTTATTATTTGTAGTTATTGGGGTGTTTATTTATTTGGTAAGGGGTATTTATTTATTTGGTAAGGGGTATTTAATTTTTGTTGCCGAGATGCACCGCTGGGGGGGAGGGGGATAAAGTATTTTAAACCTTGTACTGTTTTATATATTGTTTTAATTATGTTGTAAGCTGCCCCGAGGCTTTGTTGCGATGGGGCGGCCTATAAATTAAAAAAAAAAAAAAGTAACATAGCAGAGGAACTGATGCCACTGTAGATGGCATGTTTTTTCTATTAAACGCTTTTAATAGAATTTTTAAAAAATAAGCCTTATAATACTATATCTTGAAACGCCCATTTCACTTACACATGCCATTGCTTTCAATCTGCCTTACGTGAATGTATTATATCTTGGTATGCTGGTAAGTAGGGACCTTACTCAATTAAAGAAATGTGAAATTGATCACCTGAGTGTTTGCAGTATATGCAGTTTTAATTTTGGTATGCCTTTGCAAAAAACAAATGTACTTTTTTCTGCATGCAGCATGATTATGTCTTAATGGACACAACCTTACCAGTGGCATTCTTTTCTGTGTGTGAAAGAATGGGAAAATGTTTCTCCTTTGTTGGCCCCCGTACTACTTCTGCAAAGATTTGTATGTTAATTTATATTTGCTTAAGTATGCTGCCCAATTAAGCAGGTCACTTTCATAATGAAAAGAAGCTACATCAATTAACCCAACAATTAATTACGCAAACATAGAGCACTTATTAATTCAACCCTGACTGCTCTTTAGAAGGGCAGATACTGAAGATGAAATTCAAATACTTTGGCCACCTAATGAGAAGGAAGGACTTACTGGAGAAGACCCTAATGCTGGGAACAATTGACGGCAAAAGAAGAAGGGGACTCCAGAGGATGAGGTGGCTAGATGGAGTCACTGAAGCAGCCAGTGTGAGCTTAGGTGGACTCCAGGGGATGGTGGAGGACAGGAAGGCCTGGAGGAATGTTGTGGGGTCACGATGGGTCAGACTTGACTTTGTGACTAGCAACAAGCAAGAGCACTTATTAATAGGACAGAGCATTGATGCCAAAAGAGATTCTTGTTCACAGTCTTGGTCTCTTTTGTCTTGTACAGATGTATTTAGGAACATGGGCTAATCTACAAGGTGTTATAAAATGCCAGATGGAAGAAAATGTTCACATTGATCTCAGAACTGAACTAGAACCAAGGAAGGAAACTATTCTTTTTGATAAACCAACAAGAGGAACGACTGTTCAGAAATTTAAGGAGATGGTGTATGGCCTTTTTAAAGTGAGTATGTTCTCTCTTGTCTATTTCTCTAGCTGTGGCTAGCAAGCTTAAAAACTGACAATATCCATAAATCTCCTACGTTAACTGTAGGCATTGCTTTGTGGTCCTAAGCTGAGCACCTAAGGACCTGTTATGCTTGCAGCAACATTGCAATTAAAAATAATAACAACACTAAGCACTGTCTGTTTTATTGGGAGTGGGAAAAGGCCATTTGGAGCTTCTCTGGGTCATTGGCCAGGCTTGGTTCCTGCTGCACGTTGCCAGCAACTACTCCTATTCTTTGCCCACTTGAGGCTTCCCATTGTGGGACCTCCATAATTTTATATAACATACTTGTAAAAAGCCCCCCAAACTATTTTTAAACAAATATTGGCACACATTAATGGGTGCCCCTCCCATACTTGGTTTGCAACCGTGGACACCCCCTCAAGAGTGTTACTTGGCCCCTTCAAGAGGCTGTCAGTATCTGTCAAAAGAGTTTACAAAAACTGGCTGTCCAGCTGGAGATCACAATCCACAGAAAGAAAAAGGGGGAGCAGGAGAAAGTCACAGTGATCTGAAAACAGCTTGCAATCATGATGGGGAAGGGGAAATACTTTGGTCCTGCTGTGATATCACCTGGCATACCTATGGGAAGTTCAAGGAAGAAAGAAAGAGGAGGCAAACAATGCATGATGAGCCTCATCATTTGTCAGGTACACCATGAGTATTATTATATAAATTAAATAACACCACCTAATAACGGAAGTTCTCTGGGTAGTTTATAACAACACATAAGCATACAGTATAAAATACAAACAACATTAGGAACATTAGAAAAGCATTACCATACAACAATTTTAAAATTTCTGTAGGCAGCAACCAGATCTCTATGGGTCTTTGCACAGTGGGTTGGCATGACATGTGAAAGGGACTGATGTGCTTAGTCAGATGAGATCATGCTAATGTGGGAGAGGCCTCCTGATACATGTATGTGTGGCCAGGCAGCTACCTCTGCTGGAGGTCGAGAAGCGCATGGAGAAAAGGCAGGTGTTCAGGCTAGACTGTTTCAGATACCATGCCCTCCCCTCAAGAAATGCTTCTTGATCTTGTGCTACTCATATGACTGGTGTTTATAGAACTGCCAGCAACTATTGTAACTTTTTTTTGCTCACCATTGTGATTAGATGTTTTTCTAACACAGATACTAATCCCCAACCCTGATTGTATCAAGTGGCCTATGGTTGTGTATCTGTCCTGACCACGGAAATCATGATTTTAATAATAATAAAGGTTCTACCGCTCATATACCTCACTGTTGGTATCAGGCAACAGTACACTTTTTAAAAAATGTATATATGTGTGTGTGTGTATATATATATGACTTTCTTCCAGGCAAAACTAGGTGAGCAGGGGAACCTTCCTGAGCTGGTCAATCTCATCTTGTCTGTTGCGGATGGGAATAAAGATGGCCGAGTTTCCTTGCCAGAAGCAAAGTCAGCATGGGCCCTCCTCCAGCTAAATGAATTTCTGCTCATGGTAATTCTCCAGGATAAAGAACATACTCCCAAATTGTTGGGCTTTTGTGGGGATCTTTATGTGATGGAAAAAGTTGAATATACCTCTCTTTTTGGAATAAGCCTTCCATGGATCATAGAACTCTTCATTCCATCTGGTTTCAGAAGAAGCATTGATCAGTGGTTTACTCCATCATGGCCTAGAAAGGCAAAAATAGCCATAGGGCTTCTAGAATTTGTTGAAGACATTTTCCATGGACCATATGGAAATTTTCTTATGTGTGATACGAGTGCCAAAAACCTAGGTTACAATGATAAATATGACCTAAAAATGGTGGATATGAGAAAAATTGTGCCAGAAATGAACTTGAAAGAACTAATTAAAGATCGTCACTGTGAGTCTGACCTGGACTGTGTGTATGGCTCAGACTGTAGAACTGTATGTGACCAAAGTAAAATGAAATGCACCACAGAAATAATTCAGCCAAACTTAGCAAAGGTGTGCCAGTTGGTCAAAGACTACCTGCTCCGTGGAGCTCCTCTGGAAATACATGAAGAATTAGAGAAACAACTTTACTCATGCATTGCCCTGAAAGTTTCAGCAAACCAGATGGAGATGGAACATTCTTTAATACTGAACAACCTGAAAACTCTACTGTGGAAGAAAATATCTCATACAAATGATTCTTAATGTCTTTGTCTCAGAAGAAAGCATAGTTGCTGCTGTAGGAGCTGACCACTTCTCCGATATAGCGTCAACATTTTAAAATATTATTTAGCCTCATTTCTTTCATCAGTGCTCCTTCAAACACTGCCACTACAGTGATTTTTTTCCAGTTGGAAAATGTTGTATGTTCTCTAAGTATCTGCCTGGCAGAGACTACTGAAGCCCATGAGGCTCTAACACTCCCATTTGGGAAGAATACAGGTTCCTTTTTCTCCTTCTGCCCTTACTCAAGTTAAGATCCTTTAAGAAGGGAGTTTTCTTGATAGTGTTCACTGTATTTTCATAGATATTTTCTTTTTCTGTTTTTGGGCCAAACTTTAACATTCAGAAAAAGCACCTTGTACAGTTTTAAGAGATCTGTCCTATTTCTGAATGTAAGTGTGAGATCACATTTGATTACTTAGTCACTTCAGAAACTCACTGCATGTGAAACATGTAGCATTTCAGACTGTAGCTTAACTTCCCTGATAATGTTAATTTTTTGAAGTCGGGGAGTTTTTGACATAAAAGAGTATGGAAATGAGACTCCCACCTGCAAGCTGAAAACAAGCATAAATAATGCTATAAGATGTCTCTTCTTTCCCCATCCCTGCATCTTTCTCCTCCTTTTCTTTTACATCTCAAAAAAATACAAAATGGTCGTGGTGCTTGAAAAAAATGGAATTCTTTTTTTTTTTTAAATTAAAAGTAATTTTACAAGAATTGGCCTGAAGACCCACCACTACTATAAAAGAACATGGTAGAATGAATCCAAGCAACTATTTATAAATAAAATGAATATTTTTGAGGTTATTTACTAATTTTAACATGGCAGAATTTGCACATTAGTGATTTTTCAGAAAGAAAATTAGTGTGACAGTTAAAAATGTTTTAAACTGGAAATTTTTGGAACCAGAACCTTTTTGTTAGATTTTTACATTTGTATACACATTTACCTCATGCGTACATTGAATGTTACTAAGTTTGCTGAAGATTCTTTGTTAAAAGTAGATATTGTACCATGCTAGCAGTTGATAATTTAAATACAGAGTGTTGCACATGCAAACATACTGTTGCAGCAATATTTAAAGTCACTATAGTAAACGGATCAATGACAGTCATCATCTAGGTTGTAATATAAGCAAATTTATAGCAAAGAATTAAGTATTATGCAATGTGAAGGCAAGAAGTTGGGGGATACTTAAGCTAACTTTTCTACATTGGATGTAAAATTCATAATTTTAATGTAATTAATCTAGTAAAAATTGTCACTTCATTAACATATTTCAAACCATAGGGCAAAGGTATGCTCATCCAATAGTTCAATTCTTTGCATGTTTGCTCTGCAGTAATTTCATTACAATTCAGTAGGAATAACTTCCAAGTAAGTGTGGGTGTAGAATTCTATTGAATTTCACAAGGAGTTGAGCATTGATATCAAAGGAAATCTTTTTGGCTGGATCTTGCCCAGTGTCAGGACTGGCTCCTTCACAACATCAACAACTAAACACGTGTTAAAGAAACAGCAAACTCTAATTACAGCAGGTTACAGGCACTTCACTGGAGTCCATGGGTCAGAGTTTTTTGTGATCCCATGTTCAAATTAATTCAGATAATTCTAACTGGAGCCAGAAATAGCCTCTTGCAATTCCAGCAAAATAACCTAATATTTGGGTACTAAAGAATGGGATTCAAAGAATGCAATAGTTCAGGATTTAAGAGTAGTCCAGCAAAGGAATGTCTGGTATTAGTGGCATTCTACCCGTAAACCTCATTTGCCTGTGTGCCAACTTTTATACTCGGGGCAACTAACATTCCTCACTTGCATCCATATTAAAAATTCAGCTTTGAGCCAAGAACTCCGCCAAACTGGTTGACTTTCCTGTCATCTTTTCAGGAGGCACTGTTGTCTGGGAGACAGCCTTGGGCATGCACCTTTTGCCAATTCTGCCTGTCTGGCCTTTTATCAAATAATGTTTCTCAGACTGGTGTGTCTTGCCTTTTTTTTTCCTGGCTAGATCTGATGTAGGGCAGGAGGAGCAGGCAGAGAAACCAGGCAGAGATAAATTCCTGGCAATCTAAAAGCTAAAACTTGACTAGGACCTAAATAAGATCCCTCTATTTCTAAATTAGACTCTTCCTCTGAGACAGTGACACTGGGGAAGGCATGGCATCTAGCCACATCCATAAACCAATTATTGAATTCAAGCCACTTCATCCAAAAGTCAAATTAATTAATAATTCTAGTCTGTGGATCAAGCATTTTATGTGCCATTTGAAAATCTAGATATTATTCACAAGTTGATTTTGGAATATTAGTGTTGACCCTTGTTCTAGGACTGTGTCGCATGTTGGCTTTTGAAGCAGGATTTGCCTTAAACTTACAAAATGGAAAAATAAAGCAAGACAATGGTAAGGTATGTGGTTTGAGAGCGCCCTCCCTGGTTTGGTTTTTAGAACTGTTTTGTACATTGGAATATTAAATTTGCATGTTGCCCTGAGCTGTGGGTGTAGTCTCCAATTCTGAACACATAAGGCAACTTGGATCACAAATGGGTAGTCCTTGATCTCCTTTGGTTCCTACCTGTTGATATTACACAAGTCAGTGCATCAGCCAGTTCCCTATCTGCTGAAATGACACTTGTAGTTGGGAGAACCCTTGTGAGGCACTTGTACACATTATTCATGTTAGGGTTAATGTATTCCCTGTATTTTTCCTCTAGCAAGGAACTCAAGGTGACTTACATAGTTCATTTTTATCCTTACAACAGAACCCTGTGAGGTAGGTTGGACTGAGAATGAATGACTGGCCCACAATTGCCCTAGGGAACTGGAACCTGACTCTCTCACATCATCAGTAAGTCCATCACTTCCAACCACCAAGCCCCACTGGCTCTCTCACATTACTCTTGATGTTAACACGCTGTTTCCGCTGTTTATTTGATTCATTGTATTTCTCTCACAAGAGGGAGAAGTTGATGAATAAAAGCCCTTTATTTTAAAGTTTTGTTTTAAAAGGTTTTTGATCTGGACTTTATTTAGTATCTGACATGTTTTTTGTCAATAAAATGTGTTTTAACATAACAAACATGCACTTACAAAGCAAAACTATTTTTGTTTGTTTTAGTGAGTGAAGTGTTAATAATTTGCTCTAGGATTTTGCGCATTTTTGCCTTGTGTAAATATTTTTACTAATACTCTTGCACAATGTCTTTTTAAAAAATTGAGTGAGATCCTCTTTAAGAGGTAACATTTAATATTTTCAACCACTAAACAATCCTGTATCTTACTAGGCATACCCATGCTGGGTAAACCTGAATGTCAATATTATTACAGTCATTGCTTAGTGGAAAAAGTTATTGAGCCAAATATTTCTAGATATTTGAAATAATTTTGGAATAACTTGTTAGCAATGCAGTTTGTACTGTATTTCATTTTGATTGCTGGTACACCATCTTCAGGAGTTTTCATTTTGAATATGAACTGTTTACAATAAACTGGAACTATTTCCCCTTTTTCATAGTATTGTTTATTGGCCAGGAACTTCTAGTGGAGTAGTGGGAGGGATTATTTGTTTCCTGATGAATGTAAGAAAAGTATTTCAATTTTAAATGTGTCATTGGAAATGGCAAAGTAAATAGTTCTTGGGCATAAAGTTATGCAGCACTCATTTTGATCTTTTATAGGTTGTTATAAAAGATGTAATGTGTGTGTTGATCCTTCCAAATACAAAAAAAAAACAAAGAATAATGGTCATAGTTATATTGACATAACTTTTTATTTCATATTTGCATATTCCTTTTGTAAAGTTTGGTTTAATGTATGATCACATTAGCCGTGAAGAAGCAACAGACCAGATTAGGTAAAGTAGTCACTTCTGCAAATGGGATGCTGGAACGAAATCCATAGAAATGATCTGTTTCTTTGCCTCCCTTCCTTCCAGTCTATCAGTCTCCATTCTTCTGTTAGTCTACTTATACTGCCCCCTAATGAAACTGCTGGAACAGAAGACTCATGAAATAGAGTGTAATGGCAGAATAGTCCATGTGTGGTATTTACAGCAACACATTAGAGCCATAATCAGATACCATGCTAAACCATGTACCATGTTTTACTGCAACATGAACAAATAGAGGTGAGCCTCAGACTTACACATCCCCCCCCCGCACCTCACCAGAACTTCAGAATTTTTTTTTGTTTTAAGGTGTGCTTCTGAACCAAGTTAGTTGGTTTCAGTGGTGAATTTCAAAATGGCCCACTTCAAACCATGTATTATGAAACTTGTACCAATGTCTGCTTTTTCTGTTTTTAGTATTTATGACTGAACAATTTACATGTGTCTAAACCCAGTTTTGAGTTACCTGTACTTAACTTTGATCCAATCCGAATGCACAAGAGCATAAGTCCATCACTTATCAGAAATGGCACTGGGAACTCCTAAACAAACAAAAAATATTTGGAGAAACACCTCCTATTGGCTATGAGCAGCATCAAATTGCTAGGCTATGTATGGGAGGAACTATCTAGTTTCCTATATATCAGGATCAGCAAGTTAAACCTTGTCCTATTAAATAACCAATACAATATCTATTTTTGAACAAAACAGGAGAAAACATTGCCATGACAGGACATAGCTGGAGGCTGAAACCTTGTAATCTCTTGCATCAGAGTGCAGCTGCACAATTCAGAAAACAAAAAGAGAGCTGCTCATCCCCAAGATGGGAAATTACTGGCAAGCAAAAATTCCTAAAATCATGAAGTATTGGGAAGGACATTGTCATCACAACTAGGATGTACAAAAGCACTGTCAGCATTATAGTGGGTCTTATAGCAGCTGCTCACAATGTGGTGTTGTACATGCTGCCAAATGCTGTTTTAACTTAATGTATGTCTACAGTACAAAACTAAAGGTTTTGTGGCTGTTCACATGACTGTTCATGTTTACCCAAGAGGGTAACTATCACCTGGATTGCAAAGACAGCTACATATTTAATAAGAGGGCTTTCATCCCATGAGAAATTTCATGCTCTAAACAAGGTAAGGAGGGAAGGCTACTTTTACCTGTCTTGGAAACCACTTTGATATCTTCAATCTGGGTAAGAGTTCTCTTCCAGCCATGCAGAGTGTAAAGATGTTAGACTTGATAAACAATGTTGGTGTTTGTTTGTGCATCTGAGATTAAAGCAGTGGATGGGTTCGGTCATACATAGATCTTATGGTGCTAGGTCCACAAGGCCTCTTGACCAGACTTGACCTCTTTTGCTCCCAGACAGTTGTTTCAGGGGTTTCTTCTGCCTTTCAGCCTGAATACACATAGCCACTGAGAAGACATGGCATGACAGTGCTCTTCAACAGCATGTCTTTTTGTACATTTACAGTTTACACAAATGTAAAACCTGCACTAGCAGAAATAAGCTTTTGGGAAAGTGGTATCTGATAAATATTGGGGTTCCTTTTCATTACTTTAGCTTAATTCCATTCAGCAATTCCATTTACAATTTAATTTCTCCTAAAATAAATGATTGTAAAAGGTTATTTACATATGAACATACTCTTACCATATAAACTGCTGGCAAGATACTGCATATCATACATGTAGATATTTACTGCCTGTATATTGTAGTACCAAATTTTAATAAAAAGTTCTTTTATAAGTTAAAACTAGATGCCCACCATCAAGTAGCATGACTAGATGACATTTTCAGTCCGTCCCAACACAATTCTAAAATTCCTCATAATTTAACATTTAGATGCTTCAATCTCCTTGGTCTCTTAAAGTCATTTTAATTTTCCCTTGTTCAAGCCTCTTCTACTGTCTGAATAAATGTGCTAAGAAGCATAACTATTACTGGTGATTTCTTAGTAATGGTTCTACATTAAGTTCAGGTATTATCTCACCTCCACTTTCTAAAAAGAAGTGGAGCCATAACTATCCTTATACTGGAGGGTGAGAATAGGCAGGCAGCAGCTGAAAGCTGCTGTGTTGGGGCAAGCTGGATGAAGCTAATTTCAGTGTGCAGTATGTATATATCAGCATAACCATAAATTCCCCAGACCAGGCCTTCAGGCTATGGGCATATTAGTAGGCTTGAATTCGGGTAGAAGGAGCTAGTAGTCTGGGCAAGCCTTGTGAGATACAGTCAATAACAAATGCTAAAATTCTTGCAGAAGAAAAGGTTAGGCTTTCCCCTTACAAAGATTAGGCGATACAACCCTGCAAGGATGGCCCATTTTCGGAGACATCAATAGCACCTAGCAAATAGACACGATCATGGTCACAGAGCTCACACAAAGATAAGGGCATCAAAAGCAATCAAGTACCCATCTAACAATTAGCCTAAGGCTAAGAAACCCATCCTTCCCACAGAGACAAGCACAAATGGTATAAAGATCAGGTACTCAGGAAAAGGGAGAGCGCCCACTCAGGGCCAGCTCTGAACACAGACCTTGTACCCTCCCTGCCCACAGAAAGGACTGCTACCAAGAGCCTACCCTGCAAGATAATGGATTCTGTCTCCCCGTCAGCTTCTGTTGGGCAGGAAGCTTGTTCCTCTCTTTTATGTTTCAATTCCAGGCTGTAACACACCACAGAGCAAGAAAGTCAATAGGATGAGTATTTCTACAAGGCACTGTATTATGTGAAAGGTGAATGTATGCACAAACTAAAACAATTCAACTTCAGTGTGGGTGAGGTGCTGCTTTCATTTTACTGGGTAATATGGGTAGAAGCAGCACATGGTGTTAAAATAGACAGCCAGGTACTCAGTGCAATGCCAGTAAACTCTTTGGGCAGGAAGGGTTGCTGTGAATATTGGCACTGCATCTTCTCTTCACTCCCCAATTTAGACAAGACAGAGTAAGAATTCTGAAAACATACCCATTCAGTGCCTAACAGTCTCCCAGCATGAGCCAGAATAAGTAGTTTTAGATGCAATTTTAGGACACCGTTTCCCCAGTTCTCAAGACTCTTGAAGCAAAGGTAACACTTAGAACAAAACCACAAAAAAGGGGAGTTGAGCAATTCCTTTCCTTAATGTTACAACAGAAATCCATCTTGCTCCGTCTTCCAGTGCTGTTTGTAAGGTACAGAAAGTGCCCTCCCTTTGCCCTGGGGTGGGTTAGAATACCCAAGCAAACTGCACTGAAGTTTGCTTACATATTATTCAAATCATTTAGAAGTGCACTGCAGCCTGACTTAGAATGATATAGGATTGCTTTCATATGAATGTAATACACCGATAAGCAGAACCCCATAAAATCAGCTTCTACAGACCTGACCGATCTTTTTTACAGTTCGATGTTTGAGAACTGTGTCAGCAAGGGGTGCTGTGAAACTATCTTCATATTCTGTCTCCAACATTTTATACAAGAATGATGTGAGTGAAAGTGAAGGAAGCAGCAGGTATTATCCAAGAGCAGCTATTATTCAGTGTCAGTAAGTCAATGCTTACAACATTGATTCAATAAGTTTATTTTGTTTTACAAACTCTCCATAGAAAATTATGGAAGGCATCTTAGCTATCAGCCACACGTTCCTGGGCCCTAAGGAAGCTAGCCTTCTTCTGAGCCACGCGATCTTTCTTCTGGGCAAGGGACAACTTGGGACGGTTCCACCTGCAAACAAACAGTTTGTTTTACTATACTACTGCTGATGTGTACTTATCAGGATTGTTTTTAAATTGGTACACTAGTTACCCTAACATTTTCAACCAGCAGATATAGATGTGCCACTGTATGCACTACTAGATTTCTCTGCCTCCTAACCAGACTAGCATTATGTCATTCACATGAAATCCATTTTACTCACTCAGCTAACCTAAATTCCATCTTTATTTTACACAAAGAGGTATCTCAGGTTTTCAGAGGCAACGGTATTTTGTCCACAAATGTCACATCATTTCTTAAGCATTTGTATGCTAAAATGTTAACACTAAATATTGAACAAACATTCTGAGCAGTAAATATTCTCTTCTCAGAAAAGGCTAAACTTATATAAATAGCTCATCACTATATACTTCTAGCAGAGGACCTGCCATGCCTTTTTCCCATGGTCAGTATTATCCTTTTAGGAAAAGCTGTGGTCAGTATTATCCTTTTAGGCACCTGGCAAGAAAACATTTTGTTCTTGTTCATGCTCAAACCACCCATATTTCCTTTTTAAAAGGCAGCTTTCTTTTTTGCTTTAAACCATCTTTTAAAAGAGGAACATAACTCTCTTAAAACCCACATGTTGCAAACAGCTTGCAAATGGATGCCTCCCTGTAAGGACCACGTCCATAAATGAAGCACCACAGTGAAGCAGAACAGGCTGCAACACAGGTACAGGAGAGCCACCCAGTCCCTGCTTTTGAAGTGTACAGTTCACTGTAGATTTCACAACACTGTCACACTGTGCTGGAAAATCCAAGTTTCTGGCACAAAGCTAAGAACCATTCCCTTCTAGAATCTCCCAAAGCAGGTTATTTTGCTTCCAGTGTTAATGTACTCAAAAAGCTATTCCTATTTCACTGGCATGGCACTCTGAGCAACAAACGTTTCCTTATGGAATCTCATGGTGGGACAAAAAGGATAATCTCACCTCTTCTTTTTGACCTCCCTCTTGGGTTTCTTTTCATGGACTGGATTCTCACGTATTGCAGCATGGGCTTTTTTATACATTTCTTCCATCTGAATTAGAAAAGGGTTTTTTTATTTAAAATATGCTTAGCAAAATTTTCTGGAAGAGGCAAGTTATATAAATAATTTTTATATAAATGAAGTTTTATAATGAATTCTGATGCAACATCTTCATTCCAACACATCCGAAATCTATTCCTTAAGACATAGAAGCAATCAAGCTAAGAAATGCTCAGTACAAAGTAGTAAACAAGCTGAGATTCCCCCTAGCACATTAAGTAATCAGAGGTCTGGAGTTAGAAAGAGATGCAAGCTATCTGCAAAGCTGAGTTTGTAATTCAGTTCTCCATGTACAATGAACATTGAGAGATGTAAGTAAGGCAGCCTGCCAAAGCCCCACGCTCTCCAAAAATGTTGATATATGATTATCTTTCCCAGACACTGCAGTTACAGATTAGAAGACTGATGCAAGGATTTTGCCCCTGCCTGTTCAGGTATACCATCTTCTTTCTACCTTGGCCCCCATTCCAAAGCTAGTGTGGTGAAAAAGCTAAGAGCCAGTCCAGTATAGTGGTTAAGCGTGGGGACCAGGACTCAGGTGATCTGAGTTCTAGTCCCTGTTCAGTCATGGAGCCAAGTGGGCAACTTTGGGTCAGTCAGACTCTCAGCCCAACCTACGTCACAGGGTTATAGTAGTTGTGGGAACAAATTTGAGAGAATAATGTAAGCTGCTTTGAGGGGGGGGGGGGGAGAGAGAGAGAGAGAGAGAGAGAGAGAGAGAGAGAGAGAGAGAGAGAGAGAGAGAGAGAGAGAGAGAGAGAGAGAGAGACACTACTGAAAAAATGAATAGTCCCTCACTCAACTGCAGAAAGGTGAGGCCAGAAATCTGAGTGATCTACAACACTTTCCTGTATTTTTTTTTCATTGCTTTAATTCCAAGCAGAGCACACTTTCAGTCCACAATGAATGAATCAGAAAGGGTCTTACCATGTCAGGCGTCACATTGTTCTTTATATATTGGGAAAACTGTTTCTTGTAAGCATCTTCGTCCTCCTCCATCAAGTAACGCATGTAATCTGCAACGTTTTGGCCCATGATGTGCTTGCGGTGGACCTCTGCATTAAATTCTTTGCTCTCCGAATCATAACCAGGGAAGCGCTTGGTACTATGAAACAGGAGTTAAGTTTCAGATACGGTTTTGAGCAAATCTGACAAGATTTGGGACTGGCACTGCAAAGAAAAGTGCTTTTAAAAAGCCAGATTCAAGACTTTCAGCCACCATCAGTCCCGTCTTGAAACACTGAAATCCATCATACACATGCCAAGGACCAACTACAGAATGTTCAGTCAACGGGATATCATCACACAGCAGCTGAATTAAAAACACAAGGGTGATCATTTCACAAGTATACAGTTAGTAATCATGCAAAAACAAACAGAGCACCCTGTTTTATTCCACTGTCCACGTATTACTTAAAACTTTTATACCCCGTTCACCACTAACATCTCAGAATGGCTTACACCTATCCTTTATACAAGTTTACTGCAGTAATCAAAAGTGATGCATGACAAAATGATCACACAAGATCCAGAACTCTCTGGAATCAGATGTTCCCGTGAAACATCCAGTTCACGAAAAATTCTGCGATGGAGGCGAGAGGGCATAAGTAAGCTTTACCACAGGACTTAGCAAACTAAGGCTGGACAAGCAAGTTGAACACTAACGACTATTTTAAGCTAGCTAGAAAAGAAGCTGAAGAGGCTAGAGAAGTTAACTACATGGATTTAAATAAGAGGGGAGCATGGACACTTCAGGAACTGTGTCTCAACTAAAAAGGAAAGTATGATAGGAAAGAAGTTCCTATCTGTACAGATGTTTCATGTATTTATTCTTTTGTGTGAGCCATAATTTATGTCTTAAGTCATTTATAATACTTGTTTTTATTATGATTTAATGTATTTTAGGAATATTTATGTGGGAAATGTATCTTAAAGGTTTCCTTTGTAGGAAATGTTTTATATTGTACATCTATGGGCTAATGGGGTGGATAATAATAGTAATAATAGCAGCAACAACCAATATTGCAAACTCAAATGAACTCAACTCAGGTTACAAAGCAATGCAGTATCTCTTGATACAGTTGTGTCTGTATAAGGCAGAAAAAGTGTAGTTTGAAGCTCACACACAGAATGAATGAGCTCAGCAGGTATAAACTTAACCCAACTGAATAAGCAGATATCTAAATTTCCCAAGATGTCTGCTTGGGGAGTGAGGGCAGTGTTACCTGTGAGGGATCGAAAGACCACCATCCACAGCTCCTTTCAGAGCACCGAAGACCTTGTTCCCAGTGGTAGTTCGAGCAAGACCAGCATCCAGATAGCATGTGAAGGCACCAGGCTGCCCATCCACACTCTCCACATTGTATTCATCACCAGTCACTTCAACTTGGCCTTCATAGATCTTATCAAGGCCAAATTTGTTCAGAAGCTGCAAAGGAATCATTCACATAAGTTTTTCTGCAAACGATCTGGTGTGCTGCAAAGAGAATTACAATGTGTTCCTCAGTTCACCAGACTCTTGGGCAAGGAGCTTGCAATTACGCCCAAATGGCCTGCTGTGGCCACAAATGACAGTGTGCACATTTGAAGGGGGAAAAAACCCTTTAAAGCCAAGAGTTGGGGAAACCAAGAGACAGGGACACAATTCAAGTTCACTGGCACCAGCAATATTTTATGGATTAGCTCTTCAAGAACTGGAAATGTAACAGCAGAAGCAGTTCAGGAATCATAGGTACTCAGTCATCTAGGAATTTTCCAATCCTCTTAAGACCTTTCTTGAAAGGGATGTGCCATGAGGGATTTTCTGATCCCATTAAACCAACTAAATTGCACACTAAGTTAACAATTCCAAATCAGGTTAGCAGTGTTCTTTACAACTACTTTATACTATGTGAGATACAATGCCAGTCAACCTATACAAGTCAGTGTGCAGCAGTGGTTCAGAGCAGAACCGGGGCTCAGGCGATCTGGGTTCTAGTTTCTGCTCAGCCATGGAGCCAACTAGGTGATTTTAGGCCAGTCAGCAACTCTCAGCCCAACCTACCTCACAGGGCTGTTGTTGTGGGGATAAGACTGAGAGCAGGAAAAGAATGATGTAAGCTGCTTTGGGTTCTTTACAAGAAAAAAGGCAGGATGTAAATGAGAGGGAGAGGGAGAGGGAGAGAGAGCGCGCGCGCGCGCGCTTTTTAAAACACTCGGGAATGTCTGGTAATGGATGTGCTCAAGTAACAAGAGCATAGATCACTATGGCTACTGTTCTGGTCTCTGTCTAGGCCAGTGATGGTGAAACTTTTAGAGACGAAGTGCCCAAACTGCAACCCAAAACCCACTTATTTATCACAAAGTGCCAACACTGCAATAAAACCTGAATACTGAGGTTTTAGTTTAGAAAAAACAACTCAAGCCAGTCCAAGCAAACCTCCCTCCCTCCCTCTCTGCCTCCTTGGCAGCGCACTGACCAACCATGCGAAAGCTTGGACAAGTTGCAGCTAGTGAGTCGCAGTTCGTCTGGTGTCGCTACTCCTTTCTGAGCATGCGCATGGCCCCTATGTGCACTGTTATCCGATGCTCTGCTGCTGGGGCGACTTGGTTCACGTGCCAACAGAGAGGACTCTGCATGCCTGCTGCAGCCCATGTACCACAGGTTCGCCACCACTGGTTTAGGCCAACATTTGTATTGCTTAATTCCATTCCAAAAGGGCATGGTTAGTACATAGTCTGGGATCTACACTGAAGGACTAAAATGGATGAGGGGAGTGATGATTTGTCATTCTCTCACCCCACCCTGGATTTTAAGCTAATACTCTTAAACCCTCAAACTCAATTACTGCCTTCCAAAATATGCCAGATAAACTTGGAGGCAGAAATTATTAACAGATAATTCAACAGATTTAACAGATACCTACCCTGCGGGCCAGCAGCAGGCCCGTGCAATAGGCAGCAGCGTAGTTGGTCAAGCCTACTTTCACACCATACTTCGGCAGCTCGTGAGCATATGCAGCACAGACAATCATGTCACCTTCAATTCTGGCATATGCAATCTAACAACAAAAATAGTATTAGTCAGAGATCGCAACATAATCTTTTCTTACTATTCATTCAATATAGTCGACTCCCTGAAACAGAGTCCCATCAAAGCCAACAGACCTGCAGATGGAACCTTCAGAAAGCCAGACACCCACGCATCCTTCAAACTATGACATGTACATCCCCATCCAGTGTCTGTCAAGGTTACTTATACACCTCCAAGCATAGGTGTGCTCAGTGCGAAGAAGGCAGCTCTGTATTAGCTGTATAAGAACGCGATCAATAAGCTATGCCCCAGATGTTTCTCTCTCTCATTAACATCCTCAATCCCCAGCTCACTCCTACCATGGTACAAGCAAACCTGGTCCTCTTTTCTCCAGGAAACACAGCTCTACTTCCTCCCTTGAAAGCATCAAATCGACTCAAAATTCTCCAGTAAAGCTGCTCATGCCTTTTTACTCTCTTGGCTTGGAAGTACTACCAGTTCTTTAAATTATGAGCAGAGACAAAAAGGCGAGATACATAGCTCTGAAAGTCCTACATACTATTAATCTGACCAAAAACGTGGCATAAACCACAGAGGAAGTTAAGTGAGTTCTTTTCCAAGGCAGTGGGTTCTTTAGGACTGCACAACACACACTTAACAGGTTTGGCAAACACTGACTTACGATTTCAAAGTGTTCTCCTAGCATGATATAACAAGGGAAGTAGATCATCAGTAATGATAACCATGTTTAGCTGTACTTGGCTTTCTTGTTTTGGCGTGCCAAATTACCAGCACACGCTAATGCCCAGTTCTCTTCCCCAGACCAAGCTGACTAGGAAGGAAGTCCACATGAAATCAACATAAGAGCCTCAAGTTGCCAAACTCTACTCTTAATATTTTTATGAGATTAAGATAAGTAAGCTAAAGAAGACTATTTTGGGCACCTTCACAGATTAAAGAATCAAAACTGCTCTACTTAAGACTTACTAAGCATGGCTGACAATTTTCAGGCAATAAGCAAGTCATCAAATGTGACTTCTGTCTTGCCTCCCTGATCCAGATTGGTAGGTATAAATTTATCAATATTCTACAGATGGGATGAAGTATCTTCAGCTTTGAAAATCATTCACATTCATTCATTAATGGTTCCCTTCAAATGAAACCTGAGAATCCCTGTGCGACCACTTACTAAACTCAGTAAGAAAACAACTAATGTACAAATTTTAAAATAACTTCATGCCAGCTTAAAAATATGCCAATTCAAAAGACACATAGAAATTCTAGGCTGGGTGGGTTATAAGGATTGTGTTGTTGGCCTTTTGCAGATCTACAATGTTTAGTGCTCATTTGTTGGAAGCAAGTTCACAGGTTGGGGCCAAATGCATTAGGCATCCCCTAAGGCAGGGATTCTTCCAGTGCAAGAGCCAAATTCCATTTAAGTCTGGGAGCTGGAATCTTGGGAGCTGTAGTCCAGCGATGAGCAGGACTGGTCAAAAAGCTAGAGCAGCATAACTAAAAGGGACAGGGCTGAAACTCTTTTAATTTACGTATTTAACAGTAACTAATCCTTTTAATCATTTAAAGTGGGCAGAACTGGACAGAAGCTGGGAAACCACCAAATGATTGATGGCCAGGGTTAGGGGCTTGGCTCTCTAGGAAGCCTGGAGAGCCAGATGCTGCCCTGGAAAATGGTAGTCACAGAAAAGAATTATTCTAAAGTTTTCAAAATAGTTTTTGCACACTCTTCAAACTCTTGAGAGAAAATATTATTTCCCCTTTAAAAATTAAACACATTTCTTTCCTAAGTTAAAGGCTATCAGACATTACAACATTCCTACATGAGGGAATTCTAAAAAGGATATTTATAAAGTGTGTAACAACCTCACCCCCCAGCATACTCAAGGATAGACCTTACCTGGCAAATGATATCTCTGTTGGTAACACGTACAATCATCCTATATTTAGGAGTATTGTACTTGTTTTTATCTTGAATCACCAAACGCTTGCGAGCATAGTAATCAGTCTTTCCCTCTGAAAGATGATAAATTGGAACATATTTATTAACAGAAGGTACAAGCTGTCATCTATTTTGTTTGCTGAAAGACTATAAAAAAGTGAAACATACCTCTCCTTCTTCGGAATTTAACTTGATACCTCTTGAAGTAGGCTTTATTCTTTACTATTTTGACGAACCCCTTGAACATATGGAACACAGAAGCTTTAGTGTCAAAATGTAAAACTGCTGCACATACAAGAGAAGACAGAAAGAACTAAGAATCTAAAATGTAGATGCCAACAAGGGAAAGTTTTAGAAATAGGGCCTAAGATGTACATTAAGCAATGGCAATGATGGAAGAATTAAATAATCCATGCTTTGTTAATGATTGGTTGTCTCAGAATGTGCAGGAGCAAACATGCTGGCCTATAACCATTCTGATAGCTAAACAGCCATACCTGTGTTGCTCTACATGATGTAAGAACTCAAGAGCTCTGTGTTGTTGAAACAGAGACAGCCAACTTTATAACATCCAACTCTTCAGTTGTTTTTCCTTTTACACGCAGAGCTCTGAGCTTATATGCCAACAGAGAAAATCGAAGGGACTGGGCATCTCTGGATTACGTAGTACACTGGGAGTACAGTGGCATATTTGCTCATCCCCAAACAACCCACACTTAACAAATAATGGCTGTTTAATAATGTGAACCAAGTCAATTAGATGCATCTGTATTGTTACTGTGATACTGAAAATATGCAGTGGTACTTAACAATTCTATGAAGCGAAGCAAGTAATCTTTCAAACTGTTCTTAGTAGCAAACAAATTGCATCTGTTTAGCAATCTGACTGCATTCATAAACATTTACTGATGTGATTTGTCAATGACAGCATCAACCTCTCCATAGTCCACTCCATCTGGAGTCCAAGATGCACCATTGGCAGTGATGAGAAAAATATAGTCAGTTCATAGTTTCAAAGGACTATGTGGCAGAAAATCTACAAGTGCAAGAATTAAAGCTGTCCAAAACCACAAGCCTCCCCTTAAAAAAAGGAGAACAGGTATTTTTAGTCAGTATTTCCTCAAACTTGTTTTTGAAAGCCACTCTTGGGGACAATGTGTTTTAAGTTTGGTACATCACATCCCTCCCACCCATTAGTAATCATCTGAGGGGCCACATTTCATTTGAGACGTATTCCAACATAATTTTTGCTGGTATTGTATTTATCCCAAGGCCAAGAGCCAGACATAATCATATACGATCCACAAGAAAAGCAAGCAAAAGTCTCACGGGATGACAGCAATAGCCTTGTCATGCATCACAATAGCAAATCCAGTATTGCCAGGGCCAGAAAACCAATACAAAGCCTTCCTTGGGGTGCCTACACAAGACAGAGTAGTTTGGAAAACACAACTTTGTTCCCCCAACTGTTCCAATTTCATGTGTATGCTCAAACTACTCTATGCAAGCACCTAAACCCATATAATGCAAATCAGCCAAAGTGATTCTCTGGGCACATGGTTACAAAGGAGAAAAAACTACCAGCGATTTCATTAAGGGTGGGACTAGAGAGAAATTGTGCTGTGGATGGCAGAAAAGGCAACTATTCTGAACAGAAACGGAAGAACCTTGAAGCGTCAGAATAGAAGAACCAAGCCGAAGGGTATGTGCGGAAAGAAAAATACCAAAGAAGCAAAAGCCGCTGCCCCTCTGCTAGCAGGGGCTTCAAGGCGGCGGGAGCAGCCATTAGGCCACGCTGGAACCTCCTTCCGCAGCTGGGCCCGCCACTCATCCGAATCCATCCGGCAAGCCGGCGGCGAGCAAGAAACCAACCGCGGCTCGGGGAGGCCGAGCCAGCCCTTCCCTCCCTATCACGACCCGTTTGGGTCCAGTACTGACCATGGTTCTCGGTTGTGTTCCCTTTCGCCTAAGGCCGAGGGCCGCTCAGCGTAACGTCTGCAACCCGTAACGCTGGGGGAAAAGACCGTAGCCAACACGCAGGCGCAAAACGTAACGTGGCTGACGAGGCGGGGTCGGGCGTCGCAAGAGAGGCAACACGAAAAGGAAGGGCGCCCTCTGCAGGCTTGGAGGAGAGCGCGCCCGGAACTACTCTCGACCGCCACCCCGCCCTTTCCTGGGCCAGTCGGTGACGTCAGTTCATCTCTGCAGAGCGGATCCTCTCCTCCATGGTTACGCTTGTGACACCGTCGAGCCCGCAGAAAACTCGTCATTGCCACCTAGTGACATATCCACGTTAAGCCGCTTTGAAACCACCTACCAAGCTGTCCACCCACATACGTGCCCCAACTAACAAAACAACTTGCAAACAGCGTCCAGCGTTCTAGACTCTGTTTGAGAGGTGGGCCTTTTTTCAAATCATTTGACATAGTCTCCCTTTGGAGCATTAAAGATCACGGGATCCGTCCAGGGATACTTGTTGCTTTCCTGCATCCTTTTATTCTGTGCTCTCTCTGGCCAAGGGAGCTAATGGTGAGCTTTCGGTAAAACTGCAGATCGCGCACTGCATACTCTCTCAGGATTGTGATTCCCCTAAATACATCACAGCAAGGACGCCTGCTTGTTTTCATTGGGTGAAATTTAGAAATCATCGCCAAATAACCCACCAAAAAGACCTGTCCTTTTAATTGTTGAGTTGAAGGCTGGGGGTATATTTTCCAATATGGCTGAAATAATCGGTGCTTTCCTAACCCACAGAAAGATGGTAAACCTTTGTTGCAGGAATTCTGTAATTTTTAATTATTACATCTATATCCCACCTTCCAAGGGGGTCACATACATGAGACTTACTTTATCCTAAGAAAAGACCCGGTTTGTGGTAAGAACCCTATCAGGTGGGTTAAAATGAGATGCCCAATGCTTTTCCCCCTCAATAAGCTTATGATTCCATAAGGATTGCTAAGCATGGGTCTTCCCAGGCAAGACCAACATTCCGCTATTCCTGAACTTTCTGTTATTGTTTCTCCCTCCATCAAGTTTTAAATTGTAAGCTGTTTACAATATTTTTTCTTTAAGAATTGCGGTATGATCTACCAGAAAAGTGCATGCTGTCTCTGGCATAAGAATAGCAGTCAAATCCTATGGTCTTTTCAACTGACTGGAGCCATAAGCCAAATTCCTGAGGAAATAAAAATGTCCTAATTATACCAGAATACCTTTCTTCCAATTCTCTTTTTTGCAGGAATTGCAAACCCTGAGCCCATGGTTCCCATAAGGTCACTGCTGGTGTAGTGCTACTTGATCTGGTCCGAGCTAGCCAGGGGCCAACACTCAGCACCAACTCAACTCACTAGCAAGTTGAAAGTAACAGGAAAGGCAGGAAAACCAAGAGGTCCTCTCAGCTGGACAAGAGACAATAGCAATTGTGTGGTGCCACCGTGTATCACAATGCCCCTGACAGTAGTTCAGTACATCTACCAATCACAAGGCTGCAGTGATGCTGTACCTCTCAACCAGTCATGAGACTTTGCTGGCATATCTCTGACAACTGAATCAGGACAGCTTGTGCAAGTCCTAGACCAGTGTCTGGACTCAGTAAGGGGCTAGATGAGGACCCATTAAACAAAGCTGAATCCCCACATCATGGTGGCCCTGTGGTTGGATGGTTCCCAAGTCTGAGAGATAGGCTCATCTCTTCTGAATGGGTTGTACACTCTCTGAAAGATCCATTTTGTAGTATGTGGGTGCTCCTAGATTCACGACTATTGCTAGAGTCCCAAGTTTAGCGTGCCTTTTACCATCTCTGCCTGCGTTACCACTGTGGCCTCTTCTGGGCAGTTACCTTGGCTACAGTGATAAAGACACTGGAAACATCTAGAGCAGATTGCTGCAATACCTGTGCGGGGCTACCTTTAGCGTTGCTCTGGAAGTTGGAACTTGTGCAGAATGCAGCTGCTCATGCTTTGCTGGGTGTTTTCCTTTTCATGTAACTTCCATGCTGAAGGAACTGCACTGACCGTTCTGCCAGGCGGCAGGGGTTCTTTTGAGATTTGGAGGCAATAAAAACGCCAGTAGGTGAAGGAAAAGCAATGCTTTATTTAAGAAATGATAGTATCTATAGGCAAACAAAATAGCATTTATACCTTGCAAGAGTATCTTCTCCCCTTCAGCGGCCAGGAGCCCTGGTTAGGCAGCGAGAGAAACCCCAGGCCATCAGTCTCAAAGCATCCGGCACCTGATCTGTGTAGAAGCTCCCAAACTCAAGCTCTCACCCCCCTGGTTTTATAGTTGAGTGCTTCCGGCTCACAAACCTCCATTCTACGCATGCCTGGCCCCTGGCCCCTGAGCCAAACAACTCCAGACAGCTAATCTAGGATCCTCCCGGATGCTCTACGCCTGGGACACAGCACTCCTTCTGGCAAGGGGAATGTAGAATAAGATATGAGAAATAAAAACACATTCCGTTGTATAACTGAAGACTCAACATAAATCAACATACTTGATAATGGCAATATGAGGGGAAATGAGACATGTCAAACCTAACTCCTCGCCATATAATAATCTTCCGCATGTTTCCAATACACTGACTGCCTATTTGGTACTGGGCCAGGTTTAAAGTTCTAGTATTAATTATATTTTTAAAGCTTTTATATCCTGTCCAACTTCTAGTGTCTTGGGATAGTTTTACAATAAAAGCAACAGAAATGAAATGGAGCACAGGATCCACTGCTTCCAGTAAAACAAAACCCACATTAAAACTTAGTAAATATTAAAATAATGGGGAAATAAAAAGGTTTTCACCTTTTTATTAGTGTACAAAGCACTGAATGATTTGGACAAGTGAGAGACTACCTTCTCCATTACCAACCTGCCTGACCACCAAGGTCATCAGAGATGGCAAACCTCTGTACCGGCTGCTGAGGAGCTTGGGCAGGTAGAACTCTTGGATCCATCCTGCTTGAGGGACCCTGTTGCCAGCTGGTTTGCCACCATGTGAATAGTGATACCAGACTAGATGAACTTTTGGTCTGATCCAGCATCGCTGATCTTAGTATCTTATGTTCTGGGACATTCTCTGGCAGTTCTGTATGGACCTACAGCCCAAGTGGATTCCGCCAGAAGAAGAATTTTCAGGATGACAACCCAGTATCTTTGGAATTCCCTGCAGAAACCAACACCTTCAGTGCCTGCTGAAGACAGCCTTGTTCCAGCAAGCCTTTCTTGCTATCCAGCTGCAGCTTGGATATTTCCTGTTTTTAAATTATTGTTTTCATTCTTTTATCTGTTTTAGCTTGATACGCTTCATCACTCTGGAATCAGTTTATGTATGGAATGGTATGCAAACAATGTAAATAGGCAGATAAATAAATAAATACATAATATTGTACCCCCAACAGTCATAATTTTGTCTTGCTTGCACCAATCGCATTGTTGCATCTCTACTACTAATACCGTGATACACTTGTTAATGTGGGCTTAGGAACCATAGGCCCAGAGGCCAAATCCATCTCACCTGGGTCCCCATTTGGCCCTCTGGGTTTGTTAAGTGGCCATGCCCTTTTATCTGGCCCATTCCTTTGGACAAGCAGCTGGAAGAGAGCAATGAGATGCAGAGGTGCGTGATTCAGAAAGCAGACCTAATGGCTAACTGGCTAGATGTGGATGTGCCAAAAGGAAGCAGAGAGATAAAATCTCCTGGAAGACCTCATCAGTCCTGAGTTCTCATCAGCAAAAATAATAAAAAATTCATTCACAGTGCAGGCATACTGCCCACCTATACCAATATTTCCTGTACTTTTCAACAGCTCCAACCTACTGCAAGCAACCTGGGACAGTGCCATATTATATGAAAAAGATGGTGCCCTACCACAATAGCCCAACAAAGCAAATTGTTGTGTCCCCTGAAAATGTGTTCCCCTGAAACATCTTGTGCAATCAGCTGTCTTACTGAAGACCCCTTTATTTTCCAGCAGCATTTTGAGGCTTACTTCAGTCTCTCTTTTGTGCTTAGTCACTAAGTCATGTCCAATCCTTCATGACCCCACGGACAACATTCCTCCAGGCTCTCCTGTCCTCCACCATCCCTTGGAGTCCACCCAAGCCCACACCAACCACCCCAGTGACCCCATCCAGCCACCTCAACCTCTGCTGTCCCCTCCTCCTTTTGCCTTCAATTGTTCCCACCATCAGGGTCTTCTCCAGGGAGTCCTTCCTTCTCAATAGTGGTAACATTTAACTTTTGTACTTGGTGCATCCCCTTTTCCTTTATTTCTGCAACACGAATGAAGCTTGGCCTCCATAGCATTCATCTAGTGGAACCTACTGAAGAAAAGGAACTTCACTCTGCATTTAGGTTCATCCAAACCAGTAAGTTTAATAAGGCAAGCACACCAGTGATTGCACATTGTGTATATTGAAGCTATAGCAGTGTGCCCTGTGATCAACAGGCATCTCTCCCTACAAAGAAAAGCCCCTTGCTTATATAGCATTCCTTGGAATGAGAATGAAAGAGAAACCTGCCCAGTTATTATGGACTGTGATCTACAATCACAGATGTACCAGCTAACAAGCACTTGTTTTATCTGATTGTTTGCATGTTGATTTATAAAGGCACAGATGTGTGTTGAAGCAAGAAACAGAGTTATAACAGACACAGACTGTATCCTGGGTTATCCCAGATAGGTTCGATTTAGTCTCCTCATTGATGTGTACTAATTACCTTCTTGGCACAGACACTTGGTTTACTGTTCCACCAGGTCTAGTTGACCAGAAAATGTTCAGATCCTGAAGATCTCACACTTCTACATACCATAATCACCTATACATTCAACTCAAGACCTCTGTGGATCAGGTGTGAGCCCCCTGAGTTGCTACAGATGCTGCCTGCTAGAGTTGTCTCTGGGCTAAACTAAGGGATGTCAAAATCGCATTGACTTTTTACCAAAGAAGCATCTTGCAGAGCAAACCTGTCCACTAGTTCATACTTACTGTGCAGGATAGGATTGCGATTACTTGCCCCATTAGAACTCAAAAATATATGTGCAAAGATGTACAAAGGTACTGACTGCACCAATGAAACTCTCACCAGGTGGCACTACCAGTGGGAAAGGCATGCACAATAGGCTTGGCAGGAAGAAACTGCCACTTAGAATCCAGATAGATTAGATTAGAATCTTAGAAAAGAATTCCCTAGCCTGGTACCCTCCACTTTAACTCCCATCAGATCCAGCCAACATGGTCAATGGTCAGGGATCCTGGGAGCTGCAGTCTTAAACTTCCAGAGTGTACCAGATTGGGGAAGACTGTTCTACGCTCTTTCAAAGATCATGTCCAGGCTCCTTATTCTAGCATAATATAGGCAGTGTAATAGACAGTATAACTGCCACCCCCCCACACACACCATTAGAATCAATTGTAAAGCCCTAGCCCACATCACATCATAGGCCAGGGTGCTCACAGCACAGTACCACCAGCTGACATTTCTGCATGTTGATTGGTGCCTCTAAAACATGAGAAGTGTGAAGATTTGAGAGCCAGTACAGTGGTTAGAGGACTCAGGAGCTCTAGGTTCTGGTCCCCACTCAGCCATGCAGCTCACTGGTTGACTTTGGGCCACTCACAGGCTTTCAGCCTAGCCAGCTTCACAGAGCTATTGCGAGGATAAGACTGAGAGGAGAAACTGCCTTGGACTCCCAAAGGGGAAAAGGCAGGATACAAAGTATAATAAGTGCTCTCCATACATATCTAAAATTTGGGAGCATTGTAACTGTTGACATAGTTGCTATGGGAGTGACGTCATTGCTCTACATCAATGCTTCTGTTGCAATAGTTAATTTTATCCCTTCAGCTATATATTATTTAGAAATTGGCTTCAAGAAAAAGAAAGAAATGCAACTCAGAAACCTGAAATTAAATTATGAAGTAAAAATAAGTTTAATTCATAATCTGTAATTCAATCAGTTACATTCTGCTTAATAAAATCTATTCATCACTTGGCTATTACTATTACAATGCAGCAGTATTTAAACATCACCCTGAGGTCTATTTTTAAAAGCAATGGAAGAAAAAAGCATTTTGGAGGGCAAGCCAATTAGCACTTCTAGTCAATACATCACTAAGGTTTTTCCAGGTAAATAGTGTAGAAGAGCAACTTTTGGTTGATGCTGCTATGGCAGAAGCAAAGCAAGACTTGTGCAGAAGCTCTTTTGGAGAAAGCATCTTGACTTGTACAGAAGAGGAAAGAGGGCTGTGTAAATGCAATGCAGAGGAAGGCATTTTGGCAGGTGTAACTCACATTACAAGCCACACTTGCCAAAATGCCTTCTTTTGGAGAAGCAGCATGGTAGCCTAGTCCTCTTTTGCACTGGGCCCTGCTGCAAAGGGATGCAGGCTGAACAGTACACTTGCTATAATAGCCAATTAAGAAGCAAGAGGAATACAAGAATAATTTAATAAACCTTCTTGTGCCCTTATCTAATAGAAGTTTCATTGCTGTTATACTCTCACTTGAAGTGGCATTTTATAATCCTAAACACAGAACCACTGGAAAGCTATTTCTTTTCAGTCAGTCATAACTCCCCTAAGACAATACCATGAATAGAGCACTAGGATTGTATGGGAAAAACTAGCTCCACCTTCCTGGGGGAGTTATAACTGTAAGCCAAGCCCCCTTTGCCTTGCTTCTTTTCCTAGCTAAGGGAAAGGCTTGTTTCTAGAATGGATACCCTCTCCAGGCGCAGAAGTTTCAAGGAGGTAACCACACATACAATCCTAAAGATAGTTTTTTCTCCTGAAGTCCTAAAATAAAGTATGTTTTTCCCATATGCTTTTTTCCTGTATAACAATAATAACAGTAGCTTTTTGTCAGAAATGGCATGTCTTCTTGTATAGAAATGTTATATTAAGGTCCTCCAGGGTGGTAAACATAATCTCTTTTTTTCCTTAAATGATGGCAGTATAACCTGAAACTCCACATTTAAATATTAGGGTCAAATGGGAAACCCTAATAAAAAACTCTATATAGTTTTTAGTGCAGAGTATTCTTATCAGACTGGGTTTGCTTTTTATAATTTAAATAATGTAAGTTTTGCATAATTTACTTATGTATTTAAAACTTTTGTATGCAGTCCCTTATGCATGGCATTTCAGGACAGCTCACAATCCTTAATTACATTTGGTTTTGTTCAATTGCTTGCTTTTTTGCCATTACTGGTACTTTAACCGCTTCTCAGCAATTTTATAGGCCACCTCACTGGGAGGTGGGAATAATGTTAGGAAGGTTTAGTTTAACAACTAGAGCAGTTTGTGCTTTAGCAGAGGTGAAAGAGGCCGTCTTATATTGCTACAGTGAGCCTCATGCAATCAGATACTAACTCTGTCCTGATGCCCAATAACCCAGCTTGAAATAATGAAAGGCTTCCTTGAAATCAAACCTGGTTCTGCAGAATTTGATAGAAAATGTGTTTTTTAGGCTCTCCAGTCAGTATCACTAGGGTAACAACACAGCTCTGCTGAGGACAAGTTTAAGAGTATGAGCTGTTTAATCTTTTAACCAATGGACTGATAAGATTTAAAGCAAAAATCTCAGTACAGTATAAGTACATTTTGGGAATGCTGAAATATGAGAACCTGCAATTTAATCAATGAAAGGGACCATTGATGGCTGGAAGCAAAGTCAGTCTCTGTATTTTTTTCATTCTCTGATTACAGTAACATACCAAAACAATCTTGACTCATAAATACATATGCCGTTAATCACAGCTGCTGCATTTTAAAAATTGGTTTCTATGCTTTTAAGAGTAAGTTAGCGAATAATCAGGGTGTGAACATTTGATTTCAGTAGGTTCTGCTTCTGTTCAAGATTCATAAGCAGTTCAGGCCATTTTTCTTAGACACTTGACAACCTTAATGTGTGACCTCTGATTATAATTGGCCCTGGAGGAATCAACTAAATCTTTAGTTGATTAATTTGCCAGCAAAGCTAGTTAAAACTGGTCATAGGAAGACAAGTCTCTAGATAAAATACCCTGCTTGTATTTTAAATCCCAAGAAATACCTTAAAGACTAATCGTTTTTATAATACAGATTTTTGTGAGCTGGAAGCCATTTAACTTGGCTCTGTCTGTTGAAATGGGCTCTGACACTTGTAAGGTCATGAGATGAGCTTAAATTGAACACAGAAATGTGCTACTTTTATTACAAGCCTAACAGGACTCTAGCACTCTGGATTTGCTTGGACATTATCTTAGCTATCTTGAGGCTCCAATATAGCTAGCACTCAAAAGCACCAATGTACTTTCTTTGACAACCTCTCCCTGCTCCCTACACCTTCTGATTTGCATTAGAGAGAGAGGTGAATACGCTGCAAAGCAAAGTGTTAGCCCCTGGCACCATCTTATTTCCAAGAATGCTAGTGGGCTCACATCATCAAGCCTTAACAGTGGCCTTGGATAAAAAGAGCATTGGAGCAGAAAAGTGGTTTTTCCATCTTGGAGTTCAGATTCCACTTCTGTTTTATATTTAGCAGTTTGTGATGTTACTTTTTTCCAGTCTCCTCAATTTTTATGCAAATTTGGGTTTGTGTCTCTGGATGCAAACCCTTCATGGCAGTCATTTTGTGATAGCATCCATAACATTCTCTACATTCCAGGTGTGTCCATTGACCCAAAAAGTTTGGGACTTTGTGATGTAAAAAACCAAAATATGCCCATCCAGATGAACCTGTATTAGCTTGAACTGATCTGCTCTTATGCTTACTGGCACTTTATTTTTTGATTCTCATTTAAGGTAGTAAAAGTCCTAGGTATAGCACCTGTGTGTGTTGCATGGAACCTGGATCTCAGGTGCTTGATAACTAATACTGTCAACTACAGATCAAGGAATACTATCAGATTACTATTTAGTAACATTTGTGTTACTAGAATGTATCCTAAGTTTATTCTTCTATTCTTTAATCCTGCAAATTAAAATAGTGAATACCTATTAGCAAGATGTTGCCGTTGAGATATTGTCAAGAATCATTGCAAAGTAACTGGTTGAAAATGAACAATAGAAATGTGTTACAGCTTGCACATGTTTGTGTACAGTATAAACAAATGCTTTGGCAATATTAGAAACTAAAACCAACACTATTTAAGAGTTTCCCTTCTAAGAAAATTATAAGTTTTGCAAAGACAATGTGTTGCTGAGCAGTGTTGTCAGACTGGTACAAATGCTGGCCTCCTTTGTCTACTACAGTGCTATAGGATTCCTCCTAAGTAGAGAGGTTCTGTAATACTGGTTCTTAAAGTTCCATCTTTCAGGATGCATGCTTCTCATGTGTTTCATTGCAAATGCGTCTGATTGTATCTAATGCCCTGGTGAGCAAGTCATTTAGCCTGACAGCTACTTGAAGGTATTGGCAACGTGTGAGGTTACGTATCATTCCCAGAAAAAGGCCTACAAGCATGTTCTGTTGCTACCTTCCCCATGCACCTATAGTTTCTGGGTTGATACACAGAAAGGCCAAATGCAGGTATCCCTCCAAGGACTGCTTCTGGCCCAGAGTACCCCAATTGCTGGTCAGTTGTTCAAGACAAGGACTTTCTTAATTCCAGCCCTGTGTGTCTACCTGCACCAATGAAAGGACTTTTTCCCAGCCTTTCTTAGCATGATGGGGGCAAATTATATATGGGATTTCAGCTGGGAAGGGCAGAATTAACTGTTTCCACTAAACTGTACCTCACTTGATGTATCTCCATGTGCTCTACATGGCAATTAAGGTTACCAAAAAAAAAAAAAAGACAATTAAAGTAGTGCTGCACACTCTAGTATAATTCTTTCCACCACACATGAAACTTTATACCTCTTACCTTATGGTATAATAGAGATGGATGAATGGTTTTATTTATTAAGTTTTGAAGCAGGATCTGGATGGGAATTCAAAGATTAAGTGGGGGGTGTTCCCTTGATTTATCCTTGCCTTGCTTCAGGATTAGTATTTGGTTCATATTTGTAAAATGCCATTTTGGTGAAAAAGTGTTTTTTAGACTATGTGAAACAGCTTGTGAAAAATGTACCAACCATTCTCCTCTTTGTATTTTTCCTCCACATCACTGCAAATTCATTGTAGTTGTACTAGTGTGGGACTATCTGGAAAAGGGTGAAAATTAATGACACAATCTGTTCTATTTGAGGCACTCTGAATGAGGTATTTAATATTGTGTATGTTTTTAGGGTATTGTGAGCCGCCCCGAGGCTTGTGGCAAGGGGCGGCATAAAAATTTGTTAATAAATAAATAAATAAATAAATAATTTCACCTTCTGTGAAATTCAAGCAATACTTATTTATAAATTTTAACATGTGCAAATATCAAGTGCTTAGCAAAAGCCCAGATAGTTTTTCAAACTGTCAGTGAAACAGATGCCTAAAACTTTCCTTTCAGGGGGATTCAGAACAGTTGGGAAATCCACCTTAGGAGTTTGACTCAATCGTCATCCTTTGTTTCATAAAACACTCTAGGACCTTCCAAAAGGGGGCATTCTTCATACAGACTGCAAAGTAGCATTTAAAAAACTCATTTTTGTCTCTTTTCAAGGCAAATTCTCCTTCATTTGCAGGTACAGAGCTATGCAGCTTGATACAGTGCATGCGAGCTCTGAAGTTCCCTTCTAGTCACGCTTACTTCTTGCATGAAGCTTCCTGTCATACTGCCTGATCCTGTCATTATCGACCCTGACGTTGATGGCATCTCTGTGCACAATTACCTGGGCGCAAGCCCCATCTGGAGTTACAGGAAATCGATTTAAGGGGAACTTTTCTCGTACACAGGTATGCACACGTGTACGGGAAAAGAGAGACGAGATAAAAGGCCCTTTAGCGTATGCGGGAGAGTGAATGATGTCTGCAAGCATTCTTTGCCTTGTATGGGGCAAAGTGGGAAGAGTGAATGCTCTTCCCCTCCCACTAGGGACGGGGCAGGGCTACCCCCCCTTCTTTCCTTAAGGAGGAAGCCAATGGGCCTTTCCTCGCCATCTCATCGTGCAACCCAAAAAAAGGGGAAAGAGAAAAGGAGAAGCGAAGTTATAATGGGGAAAGCACGATCACGAACTGGGGGCTCCAAAGTGTGAGCGGCAGAGACGAGAGGCGGACCACGACCCCTACTTAATGGAGCTTTTCTCGGATCTGGGTCCCGCGGAGTTCGGTGGGGCTTACTCCCAAGTAAGTACACCTAGGATTGGAGGCTGCGTGGCGCGAACTAGCCTTTATGCTTTGTTTTGATTTTATACTCCAGGACAGACTTACGAGGCTCCCAATCGAGAAATGGGGGGGGGCTATTCAGATCTGTGCATGGGTGTCGCCCCTTCCCTTTCCGCCTATGTTGGCCTCGCTGCCTTTTGGATCTGGGACTCGAGGGGTCGGCTTCGACGGCAGAAGCGGGGGTGCGGGGGCCCTATTGTGCGGCGTGTGCGCCTGCGCGCCGGGTCTCTCCCAGGGACGTGGCCCGGTTTCTGGAGGCTGGAGGAGCGGCGGCGGCGGCGGCGGCGGGGCGGGTGGGGAGGGAAGGAAAGGGAGCCGCCGCGCATAGGAGAAAAGCGGGAGGGCGTCCGGGCGGGAGCTCCGAGAATAGCAGCAGCTGCAGCGGCCGGGCCGGGCCGGGCCGCCCTGGAAACCGATGTTCGCACCTCGCCTCCCCGGCAAAGGCTTCCAAGGTGAGCGCGGCGGCTTCGGCTAAGGGGCGCCTATGCGCGCGCGTCCCTGTGTTTTCCTTGTTCCGCATTGTCCTCTGCCCGCCCACCTCTTTCCCCTCTCCGTCCCAGTCTTTGTGGCGATGGAGGGCGGCGGCCGCGACCCCAGCCCGTCAGTCCGCGTCCCAAGCGATGTGGGATTTGCAGAGAGGGAGACATTCGAGGAGCATCCCACCGCTCACACACTCCCCTCCAAGCAACGTCCTTGGAGAGGAGGATGCCCCTGGGGGAGAAGGGGGAAAGGCGTCCCCCTTCTCCCCCAGGCCTGTTCTGGCCTGAGCAAGAGGTCTTTCCTGCAGCACCCGCCCTTCCCTCCGCAGTGCACGGAGTTAGCCCTGGCGGAGAAAGAGTCGCGCCAGAGGCGCATCGGTGTGCGCGCCTCCGCTGCGAGGCTCCTTCGGGACTTCATCGCGGTAACTCGCCACTTCCTTCTCCTCCCAGCCACGATCCACCGGATTTCCTCTCTGTGGTGATGAAGAGAGTGTGGGACTGCCCTCTGTGTACGTGTGTGTGGTGGTGTCCCCCCCCCCCCGCGTCTCTTGGTTTCTATAGTGAGCCCCAGTGAAAGCCCGAGGAAAGGGTTCAAAATGCGAAGGGCTTCTTTTGGGTCGTAATCTGAACCCAGATTCCATTCTGGAACCGTTTTCGCAGCAGTGCCACCCCATTACAAATGCCTAGCTTGGACGGTGAAGGGGAAGGATTCCCCTATGCGTGTATACTCTGGTTTCCCTTAGTAGCTGAGTAGCTGTAACCGAATCCGACAGATGATGGTATTCCACAAAACAATGGCCTGCAGTCCAGGTTCAAATTGTAGTTTAAACTTCGTGAATCAAAGTATGGAGTATGTGCACAGATAGTAGTGAGAGAACAGTTTATTGCAGGTTTTGTTGTTGTTAGTCGCGAAGTCGTGTCCGACCCATCGCGACCCCATGGACAACATTCCTCCAGGCCTTGCTGTCCGCCATGCCCCGGAGTCCACTCAAGCTCACACCAACTGCTTCAGTGACTCCATTCAGCCACCTCATTCTCTGCCGTCCCCTTCTTCTTTTGCCATCTATTGTTCCCAGCATTAGGCTCTTCTCCAGGGAGTCCTTCCTTCTCATTAGGTGGCCAAAGTATTTGAGTTTCATCTTCAGGATCTGGCCTTCTAAAGAGCAGTCAGGGTTGATCTCCTCTAGGACTGACCAGTTTGATCGCCTTGCAGTCCAAGGGACTCGCAGGAGTCTCTGCCAGCACCACAATTCAAAGGCCTCAATCCTTTTGTGCTTGGCCTTCCTTATGGTCCAGCTTTCACAGCCATACATTGCAACTGGGAAAACCATAGCCTTGACTATACACACTTTTGTTGGCAGGGTGGTGTCTCTGCTTTTTAGTATGCTGTCTAGATTTGCCATAGCTTTCCTCCCCAGGAGCAAGCATCTTTTAATTTCCTGGCTGCAGTCCCCATCTGTGGTGATCTTGGAGCCCAGGAAAATAAAATCTGTCACTACCTCCATTTCTTCCCCATCTATTTGCCAGGAAGTGAGAGAACCGGATGCCATGATCTTCGTTTTCTTAATGTTGCGTTTCAGGCCAACTTTTGCGCTCTTCTCCTTCACCTGCATCAAGAGGCTCTTTAGTTCCTCTTCACTTTCTGCCATAAGAGTGGTATCATCTGCATATCTGAGGTTTATTAGTGTCCCCTTAATTACTGATTACATGTATGGCCCACCTTTTTTCTTTCACTAGGTACTTAAGATTGCTTATACCGGCCTCCACATCATTTCCTTGTTTATCCTTACAGTGACCCTGTGAGGTAGGTTGGGCTGACACTCAGTCATCCAGTGAGCTGGTTGGGGACCAAAACCTGGGTCTCTGTAATCCGACTCTAACCACTACACCATGCTAGCTAGCTCTAAGACCTAAGAGACTCTACTTATTGGTCTCTGAGCTTGTCAGGATGGCAGTTTTCCCCCCTTCTGTGCCCCAGCCATATCTGGGAGGATAGAACTGTGTTTTCTTGTCATATTCCTCTGGGACATAGTTCTAGGAGAAGGTTCAAGGTATTCTAGGCTAATACTGTAATCTATAGATTCTTCCATGAAAGTCTATGTTTATCTGATCGCATGTATAAAACCATCTCTTCTGGCATTCTCTTCTGCAAAGCAGATGGTTAGGATGTGGAGGAGGGAACAAATCCCAGAAAGAGGACTAGGGACTCAAATGTGGAATTCAAGACGTCTGACACATTATCTGGTTCTAGAAAAGCAACTATACATATAGTCCCTCTGACTTTTCTTGGTTCAACCACCCCATGGCCAGGCTGATGTATTTCCTCTGTTCAAGGACTCTGCAACATATAGCTCAGTTTTTCACAGCCACCTCCATCCCCTCAACACCACCACTAATGCTATGTCATTTTATAGGTCACTGCAGTATTTTATTATTGATACTGTTCATTCAGGTGAGAGGATTCCATTACAGCAGCAGTGTTAAAAGAGAGCCTGTTGATATGCATGAAGCTTGCCTGAGGGAATGGATGACCAGAGACATCTTATTTATTTGAGTCCAGTAGCCTTTAATAGGGACAACATCTTTTGGCTTAAACAGGCGCATTTCAGCAGGACTGGGTGTGCCCAGCTTTGCACAGAATCACTCTGCAAAAATGAAATGCAAGCTGCTACCTGAAGGATGTTCACTCCGGCCCCTTCTCTGGCTTACATTCCAGTACAGTGTACTGAGGTCATTCATAAGGTGCTATGTCTTGTCTTAGTTCCTAATATTGGAAAGATTGATCTGTTTACCTTTTATCATTTCTTGTATCTGGGAGTTAAAAATAGATCTTCTGTTAATGGCAGGTTGCAGGATGATAGCTCAAAAATGGAAAACTGCAGAACTATTAACATTGAGGTTTTGGTACATGGAGTTGTGTCTAATAGCTATGGCAAAAAAGATGTACCAG
This sequence comes from Varanus salvator macromaculatus, assembly GCA_023646645.1. NCBI lineage: Eukaryota > Metazoa > Chordata > Lepidosauria > Squamata > Varanidae > Varanus > Varanus salvator. The sequence continues at coordinate 10,220,068 of JAIXND010000659.1, forward strand.
TTAAAATGAATGAAAGGCAACATCAGCATATCGGATTTGGACAAACGAAGCATGCCATATTTTAGACAAAACAAGGACATATGCAGCAATAGTTGCCATAACGTTTCCTCAGTTTCTGGAATAGACAAAATGCAATCTTAAGAAAAGCTATAAAGAAAAAGACTCAGTGACTAATGGGTACTACCTATATTTTTCTCTGTTAAAAAAGGGGGGGGGTTCAAGTACACTCTCTTCATAGATTTAGATTTGATGCATTTTTCTTTGATTGTTCATCTTTTCATTTGAGAAATTCATAACATTTATATAAATAGACCTTGCCTATTACAACAGATTTGTGTACTGAATTTTCTCCTGCTTAGCATGCAATTTGATAGGATTTTGAAAGTGACTGGTTCTGTTTTCTAAAAGAATGCATGTTGATCTTGCATAAGCACATTGTCATTTTATCATAGAATAGTAATTGAGCCAGCACTTTCCATAAAAAGTGTTTTCTCAAACAAAAAAATCTGTTTAAGTCAGCTATTCTTGTACTCAGAATGCTTTAAGTTATCTAAGGACAGCTTTCCAGGAAGTTTAGTTTGCTTTTGGAAGAAATTAATGTTTCCTGAAAATTAATCTCGGAAGAGTTTGTTATGGTAGCTTTTCTGAAGAGGATAAATGAGGTTAAAGCTGTTATGATAGTGTGTGCATGTTTAAGCCATCTTTAGGCCACTTTGTAGAGTTCACTGGGGGGCGGGGGAGTGGGAGCATTTTAATTTGGTGGGTTTTTCAGGCATTCTCTGTTAACAGTTCTCTTAAGATATTTGAGATCACTATTTCTCATGATACGTTCTCTTTTAAATTCCTTTCTTTTTTTCTTTTTGTTTTGCTTCTCATATTACACTCTTTGTAATCTGCACTCCTGTCTCTCCACAAATGCAGTTCACCCTATTCCAGTCTTTATCCCTTTTTCCTCCCTGCTACAAGACCTACAACTCATAGGACTTCTTTCTGCAAAAAGGTCCATAAGACTGCAGTCTCTGCTTCTATCTTGATGTGTTTCTGTGTTGTCTTCCTTGAGTACATACAGTTTCACTTTCCCTGCAACTTACAGCAGTGATAGAGGAGCTCATATGCAAGTGTGCTGTGCGGCATAGCTGAAAAACTGTGCTAATTTTATGGCGAGAACAGACAAATATACATGAACTGGTGGAGGAATTCTCGCACCCCATCCCTTCTCTTAATGGGGAACAAGGAAGGGGCTAGAAACAGGAGTTGCTGGGAATTCCCCCTTGGAGGATCAATCAAGTGGAAGAAGGCCGCTGTCTTAATTTTGTACAGTTCTATTGTGCAGAGATGATAGAGTGGCAAGACTGACCTTGAGGACAAAAACAAATCTTGCTGTAATTAAACAATTTTTGTTTGCTAGTTTTAAAAAAATAGGATACAGGATATCCAAATCAGTCTTACGTGGGCCAGGAGGCTCACCAAAGGACAAACAGTACCTTCCCACACTGTATAACATTGATCTGATTTTTTTCTTTTTTTATTACAAATATTTGGATGGGGAGTTGCTGATTGGTGCCTTCATATGGCTATTTACTCATTCTAGTGAGATGAGAGAATACTGTCTGTGTCCTCTCTCCCCTGCCCTTCATGGAATAGAGAGCAGTGAGGAATTTAGACTGAAAAGGTGACAGGGGAGAAGAAAAATTAAACCCTCTCCCATACGGCATTTCTGATCAGATTAGCAATTCCTTCACTTACATGCCAAAGAATCTTCTCAGCTAACAGCAAACTCAAATACTGGTAGCTCTGTTATGGATTTCCTGGCATAACATGGGATTTGTCCTTCAGGTAGCTCATCCCTTTTGTTCTTGCTGCAGGCTAATATTTCCTAAGTGGAGATAGATTTGTGTTTTGTCACTATTTTTAATAGTTCCTGAGGTTTCGAGCCAGGCCAGAGAAGCCCCTGAAAGTATTTCAAGGAGGAAAGTTAGGTGCATATTTTAGCCTTCCCCAGCCTGGTGGCCTTCAGAAGTATTGGGACTGCAACTCCCAGAATTCCTATCTGACAGGGCCATAGACTGGGTATTCTGAGTGTTGCAGAATTTTAGACAGAAACAAGTCCAACTCCCAGCATTTCCCAAAGAGCTTTTTTTTTTTTTTTTTTTTTAAGGTGGTGAGCCAGTGATAGCTGCTCTCTGGTGCTCCATTAGCACTTTGAAGGGACTGTTGCCAGCTATCAACTCAGAGACTGTAAAAAGTGATATCTGAAAGGAAAAAAGAGGGATAAATAGCTGTGACAAGCACAAACGGGCTTACAGTCATGGTAGGGAGAGCAGACAAGATGGCTGCTATCACAGACTCCCCTGAAATTCTTGTGGCCTGAGCCAGTCAGACAGTGTAGCTCAGCTGCCTGCTTGCACGAGCCTTATGATATAGTGGAAAAGCTGGAGAGACTGGCAGAAAAACAGACCTGTGAACTCTGATCATCCCTTCAGTCAACAGTTTGGATGTGGTGGCCGCCTGTGGAGAAGCAGTCTGCTAACTTGCCATCCTATCACAGAAGCTGGCTAGCTCCATGATGCTAAAGGAGACAGGGACTTCTCAGCAGAAGGGTTCCAGCCAAAACGGGAAAATCATCCTCCCACACAGATACTCGCTGAAAACTCCAAATGCTTGCAGAGATGTCTGGGAGGAAAGCAAGTGTCTTACAAAGGAGAGGGCCTCATGTGTGCACAAAAGCTTGCCAGAGAAATGCTAGTGTATCTTTGGGCATTCTTGGCACCAGTGAACTTCTTGTAGGCATGACTTAAGAACAGCATTGCCCTGTTATTCTTGTGTTTTAATTCCTTATGTTTTTTGCTTGGCAGGTTTCCTTCCTAGATGACTATAGTTATTAACACCTTTTCGCTCTGTCTCTTTTTGCTGTTAGATTTCTTTCTGATTCCCTGATAGTCAAGGAAAGGAATTTTAATTTAGATATTGTTGTTGTTGTTAGTCGCGAAGTCGAGTCCGACCCATCGCGACCCCATGGACAACATTCCTCCAGGCTCTCCTGTCCTCCACCATCCCCCAGAGTCCACTCAAGCTCACACCAACTGCTTCAGTGACTCCATCCAGCTACCTCATCCTCTGCCGTCCCCTTCTTCTTTTGCCATCTATTGTTCCCAGCATTAGACTCTTCTCTAGGGAGTCCTTCCTTCTCATTAGGTGGCCAAAGTATTTGAGTTTCATCTTCACTATCTGGCCTTCTAAAGAGCAGTCAGGGTTGATCTCCTCTAGGACTGACCGGTTTGATCGCCTTGCGGTCCAAGGGACTCGCAGGAGTCTCCTCCAGCACCACAACTCAAAGGCCTCAATCCTTTTGCGCTCAGTCTTCCTTATTGTCCAGCTTTCAGAGCCATACATTGCAACTGGGAAAACCATAGCCTTGACTATACGCACTTTTGTTGGCAGAGTGATGTCTCTGCTTTTTAGTATGCTATCTAGATTTGCCATAGCTTTCCTCCCCAGAAGCAAGCGTCTTTTAATTTCTTGGCTGCAGTCCCCGTCTGCGGTGATCTTGGAGCCCAGGAAAATAAAATCTGTCACTACCTCCATTTCTTCCCCATCTATTTGCCAGGAAGTGAGAGGACCAGATGCCATGATCTTAGTTTTCTTAATGTTGAGTTTCAAGCCAACTTTTGCGCTCTCCCCCTTCACCCGCATCAAGAGGCTCTTTAGTTCCTCTTCACTTTCTGCCATGAGAGTGGTATCATCTGCATATCTGAGGTTGTTGATATTTCTCCCAGCAATCTTGATTCCAACTGGTGATTCATCTAGCCCTGCCTTTCTCATGATGTGCTCTGCATATAAGTTAAATAGGCAGGGTGACAGTATACAGCCTTGCCGAACTCCTTTCTCAATTTTGAACCAATCAGTGGTTCCGTGTCCAGTTCTCACTGTTGCTTCTTGACCTGCATATAGGTTTCTCAAGAGACAAATAAGATGGTCTGGTACTCCCATCTCTTTAAGAACTTGCCACAATTTGTTGTGATCCACACAATCAAAGGCTTTAGCGTAGTCAATGAAGCAGAAGTAGATCTTTTTCTGGAACTCCCTGGCTTTCTCCATGATCCAGCGTATGTTGGCAATTTGATCTCTAGTTCCTCTCCCTCTTTGAAATCCTGCCTGTACTTCTGGTAGTTCTCGGTCCACATACTGCTGGAGCCTAGCTTGTAGGATTTTGAGCATCACTTTGCTAGCATGTGAAATGAGTGCAATGGTGCGGTAGTTTGAACATTCTTTGGCATTGCCCTTCTTGGGGATCGGAATGTAAACTGACCTTTTCCAATCCTGTGGCCACTGTTGAGTTTTCCAAATTTGCTGGCATATTGAGTGTAGCACTTTAACTGCATCGTCTTTCAGGATTTTGAATAGCTCAGCTGGGATGCTGTCACCTCCACTAGCTTTGTTGTTGCTCAGACTTCCTAAGGCCCATTTCACTTCACATTCCAGGATGTCTGGCTCGAGGTCAGTGACCACCCCATCGTGGTTATCAGGGACGTTAAGCTCTTTCTTGTATAGTTCTTCTGTGTAATCTTGCCACCTCTTCTTAATCTCTTCTGCCTCTGTTAGGTCCCTGCCATTTTGGTCCTTTATTATGCCCATCTTTGCATGAAATGATATAGATATAGCCATAGGTAATTTAGATATAGCCATAGGTAATTGCAAATATGGCAAATAACTCATATTGAATGCCTTACCGAAATCCTAACAATTACTCTTTTGTTGTGTTATATCAAGTTCAACAAATATTTTTATGGAGCCATAAGCTTTTATAGGCCTGTAGTATATAAATGGCATTAAAATGACCAAATATTCACATTTGTAAAATAAAGAGTATCATTTTAATACTGCTTGATTCACAGAAGAACAGAATGGGGAAAGGAGTAATGCACATCTTTCATGCCCTTAAGACATTACTAGGATGTTTAAAAGATCCCTCATTCCTGTAACTTTTTAATATCCATATGAACTCTATGTTTCTATGAACTCTCTGAACATTTGTGGGGCTTTTTTTTTTTAAGTAAAATTACATTTCTTTAATCATATGTCTGTCATAAAGAAAAGTTCTCAATGATTTTTGTTTCATGGTAAATAGTGTAATATTAAATTGGAGTTGTGTGTCTTGTCTTCCACTTTGTCTGCATTTTGTCCTCACAAAATAACATGCATCACATCCTTATTTTATGATAAAGGGCACTGGTTTTTTCTCAGAATGACAACATTATTTACCAGAATGCTATTTTCAAAAATAAAATTGTCCATAATTCAGGTGTGGTAAAGTAACTGTTACTGTATTTCATGGTAAAGGTTTCCCCTTGACATTAAGTCCAGTCATATCTGACTCTTGGGGGTGGTGCTCATCTCCGTTTTCTAGCCAAGAGAGCCAGCGTTTGTCCGCAGACAGTCTCCATGGTCATGTGGCTGGCATGACTGAACACCAAAGTACATGGAACGCTGTTACCTGCCCACCGAAGTGGTACCTTTTTATCTACTTGCATTTGCATGCTTTCGAACTGCAAGGTTGGCAGGAGCTGGGACGGAGCAACGGGAACTCACTCCATTGTGCAAATTTGAACCAGCATCCTTTCGATCAACCAGCCCAGCAGCACAGCGGTTTAAACCACTGCGCAACCTGCAGTCCCATTTCATGGTACATGAGGGCATTAAGTGTGAGTTAGATCTGTGGCTGAGTGCATATTTTATCCATTTCTAATTTGGCTGTAAATCTTCAATTTCTGATCATTACTAGTATAATATTTGTGTCTAAGATTTCTCACTGCCCCAATTCCTATTATTGATCGTATTTATTCTTTATGCATTATATTTCTATACTTCCTTTCTGAAACCAACCAGGGTGACTCTCAAACTGTTCAGAAAATAAAAACTGTAATTAAATAAAATAGTAGTGAAATGTAAAAAACGTTATAAACCATATCCATTTAGAGTCTAGTTAAAAAGACATGTCTTGGTCAGAAAGTGGGGACCAGTGTGGTGGGAACAGCAGAGGTGGCATATTCCCACACTAGTGACGACCAATATGATCCATGGGGTCATGATGGGTTGGGCACGACTTTGCATCTAACAACAAAGTGATGACCTAAGGCAAGGCATCTCCCATGAATTGAGCAAATGGGCTCTGCAACTCCGGATGTTCTCAGAAGGGACCCTCCTTTGGACCTTAGTAGTCAAAGCAGATTCAAAACAAGCTAGAGAGCAGGTATCCAGGCTGTTCCGTTTCAAGCTTTAAAGGTTAAAACCAGCCCCTTGCATTAAGCTCTGAAAGCAGCTAGCAGGCAAGGTTGATCTTTCACTACTGGGATGATGTGATCATGATTCTGTGTACTTGAGCAGAGTTATTTTGTATGAGCCATTCCTTTCAGTTAGTTTCCATGGGGTGCTGCTCACTGGCATATCTGCAGTAGGGAAATGTGCATATCTGGGGGTGTCCTGGGTGGTTAAAAAAATCTAAACATAGCATTGGTTTGGATGACTGCTCCAACATTACCATGACTGTAGCGGTGTCCATGATAGAATTTGAAACTGCATCAGGCAGTGTGGGATAAATTTTTCCTGGCAGGTGTTAAGGTGCTCTTTTCATCCATCTTTACAACAGTCATGAGTTCTTACAGTATACAAGCAAACATGAGGATTTGTTTGGGGCCTTGAGAGGAAACTGAGAAAAACATCAGTTTTTAAAATATTTTTACCATTATTTTTTGGTTTACTGGGTGGAAGATGTGCTTGTCCTCCGTTGCATCTAGTTAGTTCAGCTGTTTCAGCTAAGAACAAATACATACCTTTCAGTTCTGATATAAAGGCAGTATATTTTGATGTGTTGTTTCTGTTAACCTCATTAAGTCATGAAAAGAACCATCATGCTTTGATTTGAATAGTAAGCAAATATACAGGCTGATTTCCTGACTGTGGTTTCTTCCACAGACATGTATGTATACATTATGTGCTTTCTATCAGGGAAGTGGGATGCTCCTGACATTGTATAGACCCCCAGAAATATTCCTAGGAGGCAATCTAGCCCTCTCGAAACATCTACTTCTTCACCTTTAGTTTCTAAGAACCCCCTAATCTCAATCCGCTGTTGATAGCTCCTTCATTACTTGGTATTACAACACAATTATGTCACAAAGAGCATCTGCTTTGAAGACATTTGACAATTTCTATGATTATTTTATAATAAACCAGAAACTATTTTAAAGTGTTAGATGTGTATTCTTCAATGGCTAGAGGAAGAAATGGCAAATTTATTTCTTTAAATGGCAAATTTTTAATTTCTCTTAGAAATAGTAATCAGTTTTGAACCATTGTTTAAGAAATATTTATCAAGAAGCTTGCTTTTAAATGTCCTTTTGTTTTTCTGGTTTAAAACATTGACTTAAATTGCTTTAGTTTAACATGTTTACCCTTGTACCTGGCCCTTGAATAATTATAGGCACTGCTGCAGACTAAGAAAGAAAACCAGTTCAGTTTCAGTTTGTCAGTATTCCTAATTGTTTGGATGCATGATACAAAAGCTCATGCATCCATTATATCAGCATTTCATTTCTCATAGTTGTGCAGGGCTTAGATTACAAGCTTTTCCTTGCCGTTCTTTCAGTATAACCTTCCTGGGTTTACTGTATGGAGTGAAACTTGGGATAGCAGTGGCAGAAGTAGAGTGAAGGGGCGCCTATAATTGTTCATGTATTTATTTTATTATTTATTTAATATGTTTGTATCCTTTTTTTCCTTTCAAGAACCCAAGGCAGCTAACAATTCTCCCTTTTCTTTTAATCTTATCTTCATAACAACAACCCTGTGAAGTAGGTTAGGTTGAAAGTCTCTGACTGGCCTCAAGTCTCCCTATGGCTACATGAGGACTAGAACTCGGAACTTCTGAGCCCCAGACTTGCACTCTTATGGTACATAATACAGAAATGCGGATCTGTTCTAGCATTAGTAAGCATATAGAAACCATAGCTTACAATTCTGTAGAAGCTTAGAAGGTATTTGAAACGATTCATATAAAATAGAAAACTTGGTTCATATAAAATAGAAAACTTGGACTCAGACCAAACCTATTTTATGAGAACACTGGTCTACAAGGAGAAAGCCTTGGAAATGAAAGTAGCTAAATTTTACCAGAATTGGGTCATTAATAAAGGAAATTAAGTCCTGAGTATTACTTGGCTCCAATTTCCAAGATACAGCTTCAGGTCAAAATTGCATCAAAATAATTTGAAATTTCAAGGGGGATTTATTATTTATTTATTAATTAGATACATTTCTATGCCGCCCCTTGCCAACTAGCCTCGGGGCAGCTTACAACAAATATAAACCAAAAAACATAAACCAAACATACAAACAATAAACAATCTAAAATTATACAATCTAAAATTGGCCCATCTCAAAGTCCCAATTAAAACTATAAATAATCCTGTAACCAGTTAAAATTTACAATTTAATTTAAGTTACAATTTAATATACAATTAAATTAACAATTAAAATATTTCTTAAATAAAAAGGTCTTTGCCTGGCTCCGAAAAACAAATAATGACGGCGCCAGGCGAGCCTCTCTGGGGAGCACGTTCCATAAGTAGGGTGCCACCGCAGAGAAAGCCCTCCTCCGGGTGCTCACCCTCTTCACTTCCTTCAAAGAGGGTTCCCAGAGGAGAGCATCTGCCGCTGATTGTAAGGGGCGGGAGGGCATATATGGTCGCAGGCGCTCCTTTAGGTAACCAGGATCCAAGCCGTTAAGGGCTTTATAGGTAAGAACCAACACCTTGAATTGGGCCCGGACTTCAATGGGAAGCCAGTGTAGCTGACGGAGAACTGGGGTGATATGAGAACCATGCCCAGTCCCCGTCAGCACCCTGGCAGCTCTATTCTGCACCAATTGAAGTATCCGGACCGTCTTCAAGGGTAGCCCCACATAGAGCGCGTTACAGAAATCTAACCGGGAAGTCACCAACGCATGTGTCACCCTTGTTAGGCAGTCGAACTCCAGGAAGGGATGCAGCTGATGGATCAGCCGAAGCTGATGGAAAGCGCTCCTCGCCACTGCTGACACTTGGGATGTGTGATTACGCTCCATAACTTTGGATCTGGTGGATCTGGAATTGTTAAGTCCTCACCATGGGGTCCAGGACCCAGTGCAGATGGAATGTTTGGATATTCCACGGTCCACTTCTGCTTTCTTGAGATCCCTTTTGCAATTGGGGGAACCATGCAAAAATAGCAGTCGCTACTATGATTGGTGGGTTCCCTCCACACCATTGGGACTGTGAAAGGCATGGACTTTTTCTTTGACGCAGATAAGTTGCACATGTAATGCACCAATAATGAGGGGCCCAACTCTTGTCCTGATCCCCTATTTTGCATCCAAAATATAGATGGTCTGCTCTTTTTTTTTTTTTTACCACTGTAGCCATACTGCACTTTTGAGGTGCAAATATAACCTCTCCACAAATGTAGCAGAAGTTATCTGCCTTCACACAGTTTCGAAGTATCTTGGCTTCTGAGGGAAAATATTACAAAACTGTTCCTTGGAAGTGTTAGGCAATGACACTTTCACAAGCCACCAGTAACTGTATGATGCATAGATATGACCAAGACAAATGCACTTTGCAATAAAAGAACAATAAATTATAGTTAGGAAATTATCTTTAGTGAAGATAACGTGAAGATAAATTTATACAATTTCATGTGTTACCATTTTCATTGTTCTACTTTACTTTGTCGAAAAGTTGCGAGGCATCATGATCATAAGACACCTCCCTCCCTTGTAGGCAAATATACTCACCTGTCTATAAATCTTTATTGTGAAATATCTTGAAAACTTTAGTCAACCACGTGCTTTCTATCTTTATCACGTGCTTTCTAATTCATCTAATCAAAATATGTAAGAATTAACACATTTTATATCAGAGGTCGATAATTTCCCAAAATTTGTAGACCAGTGTAACTTCTTAGGAAAAAAAAAAGGGAACTGTCGCTATTCTTTTTTTTTTTTTTTTTAGGCCAGGGCTTTGAGTTCTGGTGCATTATAATTTCACATGTTTACTCCTCTCATTTTCCCATGTAATCAGTAGCTACTAAGCGAATATTTGACATTCCTGAGCTCCATTATCTTGGAAGCAGGACTCTGGAGATGGACCAAGTAGGAGACACCATCAATTTCAACCTTACTCCTGGTTGCCTTTGTTGTATTTATAAAACAAATATTTCTGCTTGTAAAGCATCACCAGCGAGAAGACACATCTTCTATATAATCACACATGGCAGCTGTGACAGTTCGCTCTTGTTCTCCTCTGATGTCAAATCTGCAGAGGTGAAGGAGGTGACAGCACTGCAGACCTGTCCTCCTCCCTGCTGGACCTCCTGAAGCAGATGAGCAAGAGTGATGAAGCAGTGGCACAACTGCCTTCTCGCACTTCCCTACTTTCTTGCCAGACCCCAGAAGTGGTCAGGTTTAGAGGAGGCAAAATCAAGGGGAACTGGAGCATTGATGACTAGAGGGTCTTCCTGTCTGTTGCAGGGCAGAGAAGAGGGGGTGATATTCCTGTTGGATTGCCCCCCCGCCCGGGGCCCATTTGGCTGTTTTTCCTTCAAAAAAAAAAAAAAAGAGTGCCACTGTTGAGCACCCCTTTGACATTGCTTTTAAGGCCTTGTATAGTTAGACTCGGACAGATGCAAAGGTAACTTCTGCTCTGCAGTGGAGGAAAAAGAAGGAAGCACCCTCACACGTGTGTGCAGCCTATCTGAAGTGCTTTGACCGCTCCATTTAGCACTGAGTTGGGTTTGCATGGCATGGAAACCCAGACTGGCACACAAGTTACTCACTTAGAAACATAGAAACATAGAAACAGAGCGAGTCAGAAGGGGTCTCCCGGGCCATCTAGTCTGACCTCTGGCACCAGCCGGCTCCACTCATGACATGCCCACCATGTGCATGTCCAGCGACTTGTAGCTCCATGATGTGCCCAGCACATGAGCAGGCACATCGTGGCTCCCTGGACACCCTCTCTCTCTCTTTTCAGCACCCCCCCCTGCAGTCTTCTTGGGGCTCCACAGGAACAGCGAGGTTTCCTCCCCTCTCCTCTGTGGGCTGTTCTTGGTACACAGTCAATTGATCACACCTTTTAAAAAATCATAAAAGCCGCTTCTAAAGCAGGCTTTCATGGTTCCAGTTTAACTATCCCTGAGCAGTCCCTGCAAGATGCACCAGTGGTACCCAGTGGAGGATGCTATGTTTTGAAAGCCCTAATTTAATTTTCACATATATTTGTGAAAACTAATTTTAAAAAATGCTACCCTTGTATGACTGTGGGTGGTTACCTTTATATGTGTGCAGCAGTGGGCAAGGCTGGGATGACTAATGGTTAGGCAAAGTCCAGTGGGTATCCACTGTGGCAATTGTTCCCCTAAGGATGCAGCTAAGTAGATATTTCCCTGCTTGCTGTCAATTGGAAGCATTTGGTACCTATTAAACAGCTGGGGATATCAGTCCTTGTGCAAAGGAGGACAGCAAGATCCCTGGAATGTTTAGGGGAAGCCCAGTCTCTCAAATGCTCCTTCCCAAGGTGCTACCATATTTTAGGAGCATGCAGAACTGAGGGCGGAAAGGAGTTGCTTCCAATGACATCCAAACAATCACTGGGACCCATTTAGCTCTCTTGCTCCAGGAAATGCCTTCTAATTTTGTACGTTCCTGAGCTGGCAGCACCTTGGGGACTGTTACAAAACTGCCCCAGGCTACACCTGGGAGACTTGGACTTCCCTGAGAAATAGTAAGGTTCTGCTTGCTAAGGGTGTTTTTCAACCCCTCCTTTTTCAGCCCACTCTCCACAATTGTTTTGGAGGGCTATGGAGTTTCTTATTGGCAGTGACAAAGATTGCAGCGATATCCATCAATTCCAGTTGAGCAGGAAGCCCTTCAGAGAGCCCAAGTGTGGAGTAATATAGTGGCATATATGATGAAACAATCAATCAATATGTGAATATGAACTAGAACAGGTTCTTTCTTTTTTCAGGTGCTACAGATGATGTCTAAGATCATCAGTGGAGGCCCTCCTACAGGTTCCTCTCCCTAAGGAGATCAAGGGGGAGGTTGCAAAGAGGAGGGCCTTTTCTGTGGTGGCACCCCAATTGTGGAATGCCCTGCTATTGGAGAGTCATCAGGCACCTACTTTACTGAGTTTTTAGCTCCTGATGAAAACTTTTCTTTTTTGATGTACCTATGGCATTAAGACCATCTAAATTCATGGCACTGGTTTTAATTTATTAATTTATATTTTTGTCTGATTATATATGTGTGTGTATTGTGTTTTATCTTGTTTATTTACTATAATATTTTAACTGTATTTTATTTAATGTTGTTGACACTTTTATTATAATGGCTTCCCAGAGAGAATGATGCTAATAGGCAGCTTTTATACAATTATTAATAATAATATGACTGATAGGTACAGACTGGTTATTAAAGGTTTGCTGTAGGGCTGATAACATGCCTGGGCGTTATTAGCGTGTTCCAGATGTTTGCTAATTGAAAATGCAGCTTTCTAGAACTTGAAGGTGCTTGGTTTTCTGTTTAACCCTTTATTTGCTTTTTCTTGTGAAGCACATGAGAGAATCAGAAAATCAACAAGAATATCTGAGATGACTTGTTGCTGACACATAATTAGGCAGTTCACCCTGTACTTTATCATTATTTGCAGTGGCAATAGATAGGGAAGGGGACAGAAGAACAAAAACAGACAAGGGAAACTCAAAATAACACCTTGCTGGTATCCAACTGAATAGCTGTGATGGTGCTTGCAGTTCTAACCAGGGAGCTGTTCAATGCTAGATGCTTGTTTTTTTCCCTGCTTCAGGTGGCGACAGACAAGGTTTCAGGGAAGCTGAGTTCTACTCTCTCATGGGTGAAGAACACTGTCAGTCAAATGGCCAGTCAGGTGGCAAGTCCATCTGCCTCATTACACACTACATCCTCCTCTACCACACTCTCTACTCCAGCATTGTCTCCATCATCCCCAGCAGAGTTGAGTCCTGATGACTTAGAGTTGTTGGCTAAATTAGAAGAACAAAACAGGTGAGTAGCAGTTTGTCTTTGGCTTTTACGTAAGACTGGAGCGGAGTGGAAAGGACAGGAACAGTTAATGGTCTCCTAAGAGAGAGATTTCAGTACAGTCTAAACAGAACTTTCTTCTAAAGATTGGAAAGAACTTGTGGTATGCTTGAGTATTCTGGAGGTATAAAATCAGTTCCAGTGGATTATATGTTTTGCAGTTGATCTATCTGGCCATCAGTTATAATGCATATAATTACCTGTGTGGGGTCAGCCTGGCAGTTAGCCAGTTGCCTGGGTACAACAATTCAGTAAGATGCCTGTGTCACTAGGTGTGTGGATCCTGACAGCCTACAATACATTGGGTCATGTGGGTGAGTAGTTTGTTTTATTAAAAAAGATAAGCTTCCTTGGACATTTGAACTAGCTATATTCAAGACTGTGGAATATTTTATTTCCTTTAATCATCAACTTTCCATCTTATTTCAAAAACATTTGGGATATTTTCCCCTAGTCCAGGCAACATACCTTACATTTACATTGAACTGCCTATTTCTTCCCAACAGGCCAGGCCTTTGTCATATTAAAATATTCTGGCACTACAGTCTCAGCAAAATATAATAACTGTGCTTTAAGGACTGTAGAAGTTCTTTTTCTGCTTTCTGAATGGGCTTAAATTCAAAAACAAGCTAATGTCCTCAAATGGTATTATTTATTGAACAAAAATTTAAATGCTCTTGACTTGAGCAATAGTTTGCCTTAGCATTTTTTAATTGCTACCTAGGAGACTGGCATTTGCAGGAAGGCCTGCTGGTGATCTTCTATCCATATTGATACCTGTGTCTTTGGCACATCACAAAGCTCAGTTCATGCCTAATTGCTCAGAACATTTAACTTCTGGTCAGAGTTAATTGAGACCAAATGAAGCAGGACCTACACAGGGTTTCTAACAATTATCAAACCGGTTATCTCTTAATTTTTTTCTATTACCATAATACAGAAAAAGAAAGGTGTGAAATTAATGCACCCTATGGGATACAGACTCTTCAGCCGCCTATGCTAAGAAGTAGGCCCCTTTCTCTTTCTTTAAAAATTAGAAGGGTTTTTCAAAAGGTAGAGGAATAGATTGAAACACTTCTTGCAATTCCCAGCATTCCCATGTTAATTGTATTGACTGAAGAATGCTGGGAGGTATAGGACTCCTTTCTATCTAAACAGGATTATGCCCTAAATTATATAAATTGGCTTTCTGCATATTCCCTTTGTTTTCACAGTTTTGGTTCTACATATACCAAAGAACAGTGAAAAGGATACTTGTAATAAATAGTTCTAAATGAAAGCCCTTCATTTGATACGTGAAGAGGCAATTATATTGAACAGATTAATAACGCGCTGAACAAATACACAAGTTGTATGATAGCAAGTTATAATATCTGCAGTTCAGGCTAGAGGTGAGCAACTTTTTCATCTCCAGATGGACTGCAATTCTCATCAGCCCTAGCTGATACAGCCAATAAGAAGCCAAACTGGTAGCTGCAAACCAACAACATCTGGAAGTCCATGAGTTGCATTCATTGTTGAAAGCAGTTCTTTAACCTGTTTCTGTGAAATCCTGTACTATATGAATGAGATCAGTAAATCCAAGGCTTTTCAGACAGTACAGAAGTCGAGGGGGAATCTCTTCCTTTAAGATAACACTACATGTTCCTGGCTTATTTCTCCATACCACCATTGCTATTTAGACAGCAATATTTTGTTGCTGAAAAATGAAATTTATCATTTTTATATGTGTATATCATCAGCTACTTTTTTACTTGAATTTGCGCTTATCAGCAGGCCTTGCTCTGCCTCCTCTGCCATGGCTTATATTTTAAAAATGGTGGCTGGCATTTTCAATAAATGCCCAGGGAAAATAACTCACGGTATTTGTTGGGTGTGAACCCAGTCTTTGCATGCTTAATGCAGAAAAGTGAGGCAGATATAAGCAGCAGTAGTACTCTAGCCACTGTTGAGGTACCTGTGGTATCCATAACTCATCACCAAGATGAAAGCTATTCCGTCTATATGGCATTATTTGAATACCTTAACTTTTAATTTAACTTTGGAGTATGCTTTGCCTGTAGTATTTGAATATATGGGTGGTTATCAACTATCTTATGAACATACCTTTTATGCTTTTCCTTGTTCTTTATAGTTGGGTTGTGCTTCTATGCTATAGCCAACCAGAAATAGATGGTCCCACCACCAGTCCTGCCAGTTATGTCATTTCACAGACATTTCCATCCTCTGCAGCTGCCTTTCCCAGTATTTCCACCAGGCATCAGGCTTTGGATGGGCCAATTTATCCATATCTGCTTCCAATATTTGAGTAACTTCTATTCTCTATTGAAAAAGTACCCTATCCCTGATGTGGCATATTACATAAGTTCTTTTAAAAACTATAATTCCTTTTTGATCTGAAAACTAAAGCTGTGCTGGAAGGACTATATGATGGGGTTGCCATGCCCCCTTGCTATCTTGCTGTCTTGGAAACCTGAGGAACCTTAAATATGTGTGTTAAACAGCTCTTGGATCTCTAAGAGATTCAGTTACGTATTTGTCACTGAGGTTTAAAAAGAAAAGCAAACAAGGCCTTTGACCTGAGCATGTGCCAAACAAAAAAAAAACAAAAAAAAGTCAGAAAAGGAAGTGTAAAAAAAGGGAAATGGGAATACTTTCTCTTGACATGTACAAAATTGTCACTCCTAGTAGTGATATTTGGCCCCATACTGAGTTAATTTCTTCTCCAAGAATGTTGGAGTGGTTCATTCCTAATGGATATAGACTTCTATTTGTAGAAGGTAAATCATTGATGGAATGAAAGAGTTTGTTTTCTGCTGAATACTTACAGTATTTGAAACGGCAAGTCCTGAATTAGAAAGCAATGAGCTTATCAAGGTAAGATTTACACCATAAAATTATGGTAAATACTTCATAATATGAACATTGTCTGTCAGCCCAATTTGACAAGCTTATTATTTGCAATGTTAAGTATATCCTTTAAAAGTTCATTTTGTGCTTCCCAAGTTTATCTGGAGTTTGGACTTGTTTACCATGAAGCTTGCAATAAAAATGGTTGCTTAGTTTTTTTCAAACATACTGAGCACTGCTGTTTTACCTGATGGAACAAAATGAAGCTTTGTTAACTTTTTGATCCCAATATTCTTAAAATTAAAGAAGCGGAGTAGTACCTGCTATAGTCACTTGTACATGAGAGTAAATAAAACTGTTAGAGGAGAGCCTTGGAACTGTTACAGTTCTGAATCTTGCTTTCCTTTAACTTTTTAACTGACTCCCTTTCCTTTTCTCACCTTTCTAGACTCTTGCCTGTATAATGTCCCCTGTCCTAAGCCTTTTTCTTCTTTTTGCACTGATAATCCATGTTTGTGTTTCTTGAACTGAGTGAGAAGCTGCCTTAGGTGTGTATATACAGGGAGAAATGAGTGTGTTAGGGTTCATTTATAAGGTTATAATAGTTTGAAATGCTAAAAATCTAAGGAAATACAAGTGGAACTGAGCTTTGTATGACACCATCCCTCATTGATTCTGTCTGCCCAGTGAAATCTTAAATCTCTTGCAAAAGGAAGTAGACTTGTCATAAGTGGGTCATAGCTTGACAATTTTTGAGGGTTTGCCCTTCTTCTCTGTGCTGGCAATTGCAATCAGATACCTGGAAATGGATAAAGTGTTGGTTACTGGCTTTTCAGGATGTACTGAGATATCAGCAATGCATATAACTCACGTTTTTCAGCGTGATTTCTTCTGCTGTTTTAGGGAAACACCGTAAATGAATACTTCATTTGAAAAACACTTAAGTGTTTCTCTAAGGCTCATGAGGAAATGACTAATTCCTTGTATGCATGTACAATACGATTAGCAATCTATGTTCAGTGTATTTTGAGAGGAATGTAAGGAGGAAGAGGAGAATGTACCGTATTTTTTGCTCTATAAGACTCACTTTTTCCCCCTCAAAAGTAAGGGGAAATGTCTGTGCGTCTTATAGAGCGAATATGTGTGTGCAGTAAGTCTGTCAGATGTGCAGCCCATGGGGAAGTGATGGGGAATGTGCCTGTGATTATGTGCTCATTTGATTCAGAATATTTTTTTCTTGTTTTCCTCCTCTAAAAACTAGGTGCGTCTTATGGTCAGGCGCGTCTTATAGAGCGAAAAATACGGTACATGAGTGTTGAGTTCCAGTTTGTTGCATTGCAGAGAAGCTGAATAGAAAGTCCCAGTTAGTACAGATATTAACCAGCAAGCAATAACTATAAAATGAGGAATAGTCAAAATAAAAGAAGTTTAGGTTATTAGTAAATCATATGTCTCAAAGGCGCTTCATAAAAAACTAAAGTGGTCTACAGTGCATAAGTGAAAGAGGACTGCTTTATATGGCCCTTACCTGGGAAAAAATAAGAGTAAATTTTTCCTAAGCAGCAGCAGATGATAAACATTGTTTTGGTTGACTGACAGTGCAATTCTATTCCAGTTTACTCAGTGGGACTTTGCTGTTTGTTCAATGGGGCTTATTCCCTAGGTGTGTGTATGACCGCAGCCTTAATCATCTTATTAGTTCCTGATACTTACTAAGCTTCTCAATGCTTAACATAACTTGTCCAACCATTTAGAGTGGAACTGCATATTCCACCAGTAGACACATTTTGCTAAATGCGTCTGCTGTTAATGCGAAGGCAATTGAATGGCAGGATATGCTTAACTTTTCTTGTGCTTGCTACCTCTTCCTGAAAAATGCTCTGTTTTCTGTTCTTAGTTTGACTCGATGGGGACAGGGAGATGCTCAAAGCCCATATGCGCATCATTTCCCCTTTAATGACTTCGGGTATCTTAAGATATTGACTCATGAGCTCTATTAAATAATCTCCTGTGTTTAAAAAAAATTCAGAGAACAAATAAGGTTCAGATTCTAGTAATGACACTTCAGATTATTTTCTGCTGCCTGTAGTCAAGGGGTAACAAAGCAGGCCATGTGAATAAGTGTGTCAGGTTTGGCTTTGTGGCAATGTTTTAAAGTTTCATAATGAAACAACTGGGCTGTTGTGCATTTTAATAGGACAGAACATTTGAACAGATTTGTGTCTACTGTAGATTGTTGGAGACAGACAGCAAATCATTGCGATCGGTAAATGGATCAAGAAGGAACAGTGGTTCCTCGCTTGTATCTAGCTCGTCAGCTTCTAGCAACCTCAGCCATCTTGAAGAAGACTCCTGGATCCTTTGGGGGAGGATTGTAAATGAGTGGGAGGACGTCCGCAAAAAGAAAGAGAAGCAAGTTAAGGTCTGTTGAGTGGTAATGACCATGATTGTTTATTTTTCAGCATTTGCAAATATCACCCCCTCTGGCCATACAGAAAGTATGTCAGGAACAACCTTTTGTAATGATAACATAAGACAGAATATCAGTGAAAACAAACACTACTTAGATGCAAGCATACTTGGGGATGAGAGGAAATAGAGCATGCTTCCTATGGTTGAAAGAGAAAAAATGTGCAGTCCACATAGGGCAGGCAAATACTTACTTGGCAAATTCCAAATGACTTCAGCTGTTGGTTAAGTCAAGATGTCCACTTAGTGATATAATGTTAAAGGAAAGGGAGGGTAGGATGGTAAAGTGTGTGAGTGACTCTATTCAGACACTGACACATAGGATCTGCGTAGAAGTGCTGCACAAGCATAAACAAAACTCATCCCATTATGTTGTGACAGTGGCCCAACCATACTGTTGATACAGCAACATCCATTCTCATATGGTGATAATGGCTTAGTACTTTCTACCCAGATCTGTTGGTTTTCACAAGATAGTTGACACAATATAATTTACAATCTAGTGCCCTGATACAGATCAGGACATGACTGTGGCCTTGGAGGAAGAGGGCACTGTGTGAAAAGAAAAGAAATTGAAGCCACTCTTCAATTAAAAAATAAAACCCACCCTCCTAAAGTGACATAAGAAACATAATAAAAATGGAACATGCAATAAAATGGCTGAAAATAATTTAAAAATAATAAAAATTTCATCTGCAGAAAATAAAGTGTTTAGATCTAATCAGAGCGGGTAATGTAAATATTTTTTTCCATATGAAAATAGTATATTATCATTCAGTATGGGAGTTATTCTTTTCCAAAGCTGTGATGGCTCAACGCAGGAGCTTTAATTCTATTTTGTCTCAATATCGAAAGCAGGGTTAAGGATTGTCTGCACACTGTTGGAACTGGGCTTGAAAATCACATCATGCATTAAAAAAGCATATCCTTACTGAGCAGATGATAATGTGAGTTCCCCACATTTCCGCCTGCAAGGTGTCAAGCAGGTCTTGCTGGGGTTTCCCTCTACCCAACTTCCAGGAAGATGGCTTAGCTTGGCACTGACCCAGTTTGCATGGTGCTGGTTGATTAATAAACCAGTGGCTTTTGCCCACACTGTGTGTGCTGGTTGCTGAAGTGTGCTGGTTGACGTAATTGCTGATGTGGCTTGTTGAGACACCCAGACCTAGTGAGGGTGGCTGGCTGGGGTTAACAACCCAACTATCCATGGGCTTGGTAAAGCCTTGTACCTCAACAGGTTCACACATTGCAACAGGCTACAACAGCAAGTGCAATTATGTGACTCCGTTAATCACGCAACAAGCACACACCTTATGTTCATGTGAACAGACTCAGTGTATGTTTAGAATTTTAATTAGGGATAAAGGAACAGTCATAGTAGTAACTAGGTGTGGTTAATTATGTGAAATATCTGCACTGGGTCAGTCAGTTACTGCCTTGACATTTTCCTTTTTTAGTTATACTTGATAGAGCATGTAGCTTTCTGTTCTCACATCCTTGTGAAAAAGAGAACTTAACACATGAATATGAAATTTTTCAATTAAATTGTCTGCATTGGGATAATTCAATTATTCTTTTAGTACAGTGAAGTTATGCTCATCGGCATTGTTTTTAATATTTTAGGAACTTGTTCGAAAAGGGATACCCCATCATTTCCGAGCAATAGTTTGGCAGCTTTTGTGCTCAGCTCAAAATATGCCAATTAAGGATCAGTATTCAGAACTCTTGAAAATGACTTCACCTTGTGAAAAGCTTATCAGAAGGGATATTGCTAGAACATATCCTGAGCATGATTTTTTTAAAGAAAAAGACAGCCTTGGGCAAGAGGTTTTATTTAATGTAATGAAGGTAAGTTGGCAAGTTATATTTTTAATGGAAAATAAATATTAAATGTACACTGTGTATTTCTTTTAGCCATTAATGTCATCTCTGCATTTGGGGGCACCATTTGGTATATTTAAGTACCAGATGCCAGTGGCAAAGAAAAATACATGTTCATTAGCTTAAGAGCTTTCTCTTTTGGAGGCAGAGTGGTGTTAAACTAGTTGGTCCTTTAGTAAAATCCACTATAGTCTCCTGTTTTCTTCTTTCTATTTATTACATGTAATGGCTTGTCTTACTTGGTTGTAAAATGAGTGCTAGCTGAGTGACGTATCCACAGAAAGTTAGCTACAGGACTTTGTTTACCTTTACTGGGAGTGTGGTGGCACTTAATGGGAGCAGCATTTACCCCATTAGAAGAATGAATGAACACATTGCCCCTGGGCTAAAAGTTGTCTTGGACATTATTTTCATTGCTTTATGGACAGCAGAAGAGTCTTACTCTTGAGGTGTGGAGCATACAGATCTCAGTTACAGTCATATCTGAAATCTGTATTGTAACTTTTTGGAGGCTGGTGTTGACATTCTTGCAGCTGTAGAAGAGAGCCATGATATTTCTGTTTGCATATTACATGTGACAAGAGTGAAAAAACACCCTTTGGGAGTCCACTGGGGGTGTACAATTAAAAGAACATTTACAGTTCATTTAGACATACAGGAAATAACATGTGGCATGTAGGCAGTCCCTGAAGTGACTACAAATGTGGAGTCTGTACAAGGTGCATTTACAACCTATCAGTTGTGTATACAGTTTGGAGGAGGGGGAGATCAGGTGGGGGAATCAGATAGTTTGCTAAAGGCACATGGGGATAAAACAGTGGGGTTCAACACAATACAAAGAGAAAAACCACCCTCAGGAAAGGCAGACATTAATATGTCTAAGATGTGCCCCAAAGGACAGACCTGACAAGGGACAACAGCATTTCTAAGGTGCACATGGGAAGCAACGCTTGTAACATGGGTTCCAGATCTGATCAGGAATCCCAGGTTCAATCTAAAGCTGTTCTTAAAGTGTCAGGCTTTTGGTAGCCATATTCTGGCAAAGCTTTTGCTCATTTTGGCCTGACACATGGCTCATGTGAGCCAGAGATGTACATAACTGAAATATTAGAGCATTCACATGTCAACTGGCATCTACTTGTTTTAAATGGCTTGGCAATTCCAATTAGAGCTTCTGATGCTGAGAGAAGAATTGGCTTATTGTTTGTAAGTTAGGCACATCTATTCTAGACAGTTACACCAGCCAAGAGAATGAGCTCATGTAAATTGTCAATTAACTCTACTCCATAAGAATGTACTAAAAACATTCCCTACTGTTTCCTTTTGAATAGGAGTATGACAGCAAGATGGTAGCTAATTCTTGTGTGCTTTGAGAGGGTAGCAAATGGAGGCCTTGGGAATATATCCAGAATCAAAAAACTTTCCTTGCATAGCTTGAACCAGGTGAAATAAGGGACATTAAGTACTAAATAGACAGATACTGTGCTGAAAGGCAGGGGTTGCAAACAAATACACAATATTTATGGCAACAAAAGGGATCATTAGAGCATCATTCTTGTGCCAAGGTATTTGTGGTATGCTAACTTAATCAAGAGCTTTATAATAGCATCCTATTGATGAGGATGCCACTGCCTTGGATTATAAATATTTCATATCCTGTTTTACTGGCTGGGCAGATTACAGACCATGTTCAGCTGGGCCTGGGGCTTAAATGCAGGTTTCTTTTCAGTTGAGGCAGTGCCACAAAAACACAAAGCAAGAAGAGCTTTTGCCTGCTTTGAGTGTTGTGTAGAGTAGATGAAAAATGGAACTTGAAAAGGCAAATCTCCTACTTTTATCCAGCCTTGGACCATTTAAGCACTATCCCTTTTGACCCTTAGCTGTTTAGTGCTTAGAAGAAAAGGAAGCATTTAACCTGGAACAAGTTGGTTCTTAACTGTTGTCAGGCAATTGTGCCTAAATAGCATGGGCACTGTTTTCCTTTCAGCTCCCCCTGGCCTTACCCAAACTTCACTTCAGCTGCATGTGTCCTTTCTGTTGCCAGCACTTTCCCTTCCTATTCTTGTGCTGAAGGACGACAAAGAGAATTATAACAGCAAATTCCTTAATGCTTTGGTGGTACTTCACACCTTCATCTTTGGGTGACATGGCCTTCAGTACTTCTTATAGCCCCCCCCCCCCCGCCTTAATTGTTTTTTAATAGTTGACTGCTCTGCAAATTTTCCTTGGGGGCTTGTTAGCTCCCCAGACCTTCTTTGAAAGCATCTGAATTTTAGATCCTTTTAAATTTTAGATCCTTTTAGATCCTTCTGGGAACTACCCTTTTCTTTTCCATGCCAGCCAGGATTCTTTGAAGATAGAGCATATCAGCCAGTAGCAAGTTTCACCTCAGATCAGCCTGCATATAATTGCTTAGATCCTGTGCAGAGTTTATTTGGATCAAATCTTGCTCTCTAAAAGGGTGGGGACAGCTTAGCGATTTGTAGGGATTTATGCAAATTGTGCAAAGTTCCATTATTTCTTTTAATTGATTGATTTAATTTAAATCAATTTAAATTTAAAATTTAATTGATTTAATTGTGCCTGTTATTAATGATAAGGGCAGAAATATTGACTTCCTCCTTTAGTCATTTAAAACCTGTGGCTTTTAAATGTCACCTGGCATTGTCTGTCCACCTTCGTCTACAGGAGCAAGAGTTTGAAAATGATAAAATTGTCATCCTTAGGGAACAGAATTTTATGTCCACTGCCTTATTCTGTGCTCCCACAGAATACCAGCTTCCCGCTTGATACAGCAGATATACTGTTGGTTCTCCTATTTAATGTCTTAACACCTTTTCAAAATTTTTTAGGCATATTCTTTAGTAGATCGTGAGGTTGGCTACTGCCAAGGAAGTGCTTTTATTGTTGGATTACTTCTTATGCAGGTAGGTAAACAAATCTTCATTAAAATAATAATAGTAATTATAATAATTATAGGTAGGTCGGGTTTTATGAATTGAAGTTCTTGTGGAATATCATAACTAGTTTTTACTGCTGGCTTGGTGTGTGTTTTTCACATAATTATTTAGTAATTCATGAACTCTGACTCTGAGCTTTACTCTTTCTTCTCGAATGTTAGATCCTTGGATAATAAACGTCTAAGTATAATTCCCTTGTTTGCTTAAAGAAAGAATTCCAATTATAATTATTTTTTTGAGGCAAACTGTGTTACACTAATTCTACAAAGCTGTTGTAGGATGCAATAGAAATAACTTTACTACATGGCAAAATCACTTGGGGAATTTAACATCTGCCACAGAATTTACACAGCTGAGGTCTCTCTTGGCAAACATCATGAAAGAACATGCTACAATACTTAATATTGGCCAGAACTTACTTGTTTTAGTAAACCACACTTCAGGAACCAGGGCTGAGCCTGGTAATAGTAGTCTCCAAATCAAGGCTTTGCTGTTGTACAGTATTTTCCGGTGGCTAATTGAACTTGACGGGTACCTGCAGACCCTTTCCTTTGCCGTAATATAGCTCCACTGGTAAAAAATTGGGTGTCCATGAGGTCATCAAGCCATGAGGGATTGAGTACCAAGATGTCCTTTTTTCACTCATTGCAATACTGCAACAAATATTTAGTATTAAATTTAAAACTAGGAAGCTTCATTTTTTTCCAGGTATATATTGCATAACTCTTGTGACTATGTGGTGTTAGGAATTTCTTGGAAATTTTCAAGATGGATATAACATAAAACTATTAAGTGCTGACACTGATCTCCTTCAAAATAGATGCCAGAGGAGGAAGCATTTTGTGTATTTGTTAAATTGATGCAAGATTATCGGCTTAGAGAACTCTTCAAACCAAGTATGGCTGAACTGGGCCTTTGTATGTATCAGTTCGAATGTATGATACAGGTATATCAAAGATCTGTTACCTATTGTATGTGCATGCTGGGGCAGACTAGGAGTTATAGACTTTTTTTCTATCTAAACTTGCATAGGATTGTGTCATAAATTGCTTTAGGTCCCCCCCCCCCGCCTGAAGTTGCAGATTAGGAAAACTACATGGAAAGTAATAACTAAAAATGCTTACAAAAATAATTTGTAGGGAAATATTCCTGTGTCCTAAGGCAAACTTTTCCAACCTGGTTTCCTCCAGAGGTTGTGGAGATCAACTGCTAATCAGCCCTGACCAACATGACCAATGGTCAAGCATCCTGGGAGTTTTAGTCCAAAGCATCTTTAAGGTGCTAGGTTGGGAAAGCTGGCTATAGGAGGAAAGGTGTTGGCTTCATCTACAGTCTACTGCTTAACTAAGGAATGTGAACATCTTTGTTTCTGGTTTATTTTTCATACTAACCAATATTTGAATAGTCTTAATAAGATAACATCAATGCTTTACAGTTAGTTATAAGAAAGGTAGCAGGTTGGGAGTGATGACATATGAGGAGAGATTGAGAAAACTAGGTCTTTTTAATCTGGAAAAGAGGAGACTCCAAGGGGATCTTTCAGCAATGTATAGGTATGTGAGGGGCTGTCATGTAAAAGGGGCATTACCTGTTCTTCCCTGCAGTGGAGGGAAGGATGTGTTCCAATGGGGCAAAGCTCAAGGAACCAGGCTTCAGGTTGGATGTCAGGAAGTACTTCATGATGGTTAGGACCCCCAGGATATGGAATGGGTTTCCAAGGGAGGTGGTTGAGGCCCCGTCAGTGAGGGTGTTCAAGGAAAGATTGGTCAACCACATGTTGCGTATTGCATGAGTGGAGCCAGCTGGAGCTGGAGTCAGACTAGCTGGCCCTGGAGGCCCCTTCTGACTCATTTTGTTTCTATGTTTTTATGTTTCTGTATCACCTCACACAAATATTGATAACCTTAAGTAGTGGCTTGCCTAAATGATTCACTTTATCGCATGAGGACAGCGTGATCATAGTGTGGCCTTCACACCACATGCTTCATATGCTTGATATAGATCTTTGTCTTTTTCTTGATACAAAGATAGATCATCCTGTATAATGTACAGTCATTGTGAAAAAAAGATATCTGTTTCAAAGAAACAACTTTCTGAAGGTGTTCCTAAATAAAGCCCTCTCTCTCTTTGGCTCTCTTTCAGGAGCAGCTGCCAGAACTTTATCTGCACTTCCAAGCCCAGAGTTTCCATACCTCCATGTATGCTTCCTCATGGTTCTTAACTATTTTTCTTACATCTTTTCCACTACCAATCGCAACAAGAATATTTGATATATTTATGTCTGAGGTAAGCTATTCCCTGGTGCCTGTATTAACCCAGTTAAGAGCCATATTGACCAGTGTAGGTTATGGTAGTTGCTTGGGTCAGACTTGACATTTTGTGTCTCAGTTAAAGTAGATTCAGATCCTCATTTCTATATGGATGAATCTGTAGCACTGAAACTGTATCCATTTTCCAGTAAACTTGTTAATTCAAAATCCCATTGATTATTCTTCAAACATGATATATTAGATATTGGAAA
Source organism: Varanus salvator macromaculatus (assembly GCA_023646645.1). NCBI lineage: Eukaryota > Metazoa > Chordata > Lepidosauria > Squamata > Varanidae > Varanus > Varanus salvator. The sequence goes on from JAIXND010000659.1 coordinate 10,245,902, forward strand.
TACACATCTAAAATACTTGCCTTATTCCTAGGGTTTAGAAATTGTGTTTCGAGTTGGTGTAGCATTGCTGCAGATGAATCAAGCTGAATTGATGCAACTTGATATGGAAGGGATGTTACAGGTAAGCTCAGTGCTGCAGTAATATATTGGATCACTGGAAAGTTTGAGCACAGTATCAGTATCAATCACTTTTGACTGTGTACTATGATTTTGTTTTTAGCACTTTCAGAAGGTCGTGCCGCATCAGTTTGACAGTGGGCCAGATAAATTAATCCAAGCAGCTTACCAGGTCAAATACAATGCAAAAAAGATGAAAAAGTAGGTATTACATTTTGTTGAATGGGCCTCATCATAGTATTGTTATGAGGAGGCAAAATATTTAAACCACTTTCTAGGGTTTTTTTGGCTTTAGACAAAACATTTGGCTTTCTGAATAATGTTGGGCTGCAAATCTCAGTAGCTCTAGCCGTAACAGTGAGCGGTAACATGAGTTTATAGTCCAGTAATATCTATCTAAGGGGCTACAAATTGCCCACCCCTGCTTTAGACTGTGTGAATTTAAGTTATATGGAGAATCTCAGCAGTTTCTGTGCTAGTATTATTAACTAGTTGCACCTTCCAGATTTGTTGGACTGGAATTTTCATGATCACTAGTAATTATGGGAATCGTAATCTAATGCATCTGTAGAGCAGTAAGTCGGGGGGAAAGCTTAGAGTAGTTCCTCATTTTCTAGACAAAAATATAGGCTTCCTTGTTAGTCCATAGGGTCAGATTGGGGGAAGCAATCACAGCTGTGGCATAGGACCTTTATCAGAATCGATAGAAATCACAAAATAGGTAGCCAGTTTTTGAGGGTGGTTTTCAGACTAGATACTAAAAAGGGAGATGAGAAGGGGCTGCTGGAAAAATGCATGGTGGAAGATGGGAACCTTCTAGAGCAGGGGTAGGCAACCTTTATGTGTCCATGGATATATTTGTCAATTTGAGAAAATGTTCCGGTACCATTACAAAAGTGGCCTGCTGGAATTGGCTTGCAGCCTCATGCCAACTTCATTTCCTAAAAATGTCTCTAAATCTCACATGGGAACAGAAGATGAAACAGTGAAAGACACTCACTTTGCTTTGAAATGGTCTTGGCCGCTAATGAGAAACTTAGTTATTAAGGGCAGTCATCAAGAAAAGGCTGCAACTCCTGTTAGAATGTCCCTAAGCTACTATGTCAGGATGTATATATGGAATTTGTAAAGCAAAGAATCTTCTTGTATTGTATCCAGTGGTGGGTGGCCCATTTGAGCCAACAAGAGCTTTCAGATTTTGTCAGTTTTCCTTCCCCCAGTACCAGGCTCCCATGTTGCCCTTCCCAGCCCTTTCGTTCACCGAATTCTCCACTGGGTCTTCTGTAAACAAAAGGGCTCCATTGGATACAACTCCTTGACTTTTCTCTAGAGTCTGTGCTACAGATGGACAGTTAAGACCTTTTTGTTAGAAAACAATCTTTATCAACCCCGTTAATTAGCCAGTCTTACAGGTTTGTGTGTTATTTGCATGCACACTCAATATACATTTAGGCAAAAGCGTTTTGAATGGGCATAACATTTCCCCGTTAACCTAGCTGCTACCATGTCAGTGTGTCTGTATTTGGGGTGGTGTCACTCTATCTACCCTGGAGTGTCTGAATGGACATAGACCCAGTAAAGCACTCCAGAGAATCGGTCCCTTTCCCTGTGCTTAGCATTTCAGGGTAAAGGAGAGGAAGATCTGTTTTAATGACTGCAAAATATTCATGTTCATGCTTTAGGCAGTCATACAAATCAGTATGAGACTGTAGGTGGGACTGCAGGTGGCACAGTGGTTTAAACCGCTGTGCTGCTGGGCTGGTTGATCAAAAGGTCGCCAGTTTGAATCTACACAATGGGGTGAGTTCCTGTTGCTCTGTCCCAGCTCCTGCCAACCTTGCAGTTCAAACGCGTGCAAATGCAAGTAGATAAAAAGATACCACTCCAGTGGGCAGGTAACAGTGTTCCGTGCACTTCGGTGTTTAGTCATGCTGGCCGCGTGACCACGGAGACTGTCTGCGGACAAACACTGGCTCCCTCAGCTAGGAAACAGAGATGAGCACCGCCCCCTAGAGTCAGGCATGACTGGACTTAATGTCAAGGGAAAACCTTTACCTTTACTTTACAAATCAGTGTCAACATGTGTCTAATGTGCATGTTACGTATCTATTATGCCCTAGCAAACAATAATAACAATTTGTAATGACTTTCAATTTTCTTCAGGTTAGAAAAAGAATATACTACTATAAAAACAAAGGAAATGGAGGAACAAGTTGAAATTAAGGTAAGTGCCAGATTTTTGTAAGTGCTAAAGTACATAGTACAAAATCAGGTTCAAGGTTTTTTTTAACATAGTAGAATTGTGCAAATTCTAAGCACAGTAGTTTTGAGAATTAGTGTAGCATGATGGCTAAAGTGTTGGATGTCAGTTGGGTGGCTCTGTAGTCAAAAAGAAGTTCACTGGGGTAACCTCAGACCAGGTGCTGGCTCTTAGCTGATTTTTCCTTCCCCAGAGTGAAGAACAATGTCTGTTGTTTCAAACTCTTTGGAAGAAAGGAAGGTTGCAAACATAGCACGTGAATAAATAGCAAGCTCTTGCAGAGGCATGCTAGCTTCTATTAGCACTGTAGTCTGTGTTAGTACTATATTTGTCTTCTATAATAACGAAAAATATAGTATGGAAAATTAATACCATATTGACGTTCAACATTTTGAGACTATATTTAAAACATGAGTGTGATGAGAGGTAAGTGCAGTAGGTTCTGCTGTTCCCAATGCCAGCTCTTCCTGCTCTTTATCCCCTGCCTCACCCTTGAAATGGCTTAATTATATCTAAAAAGCTGATGCTGGAAGTGTTGTCAATACTGGGTCATATCCAGTTTAGATCTGCATGGACTAGGCCTATTGAAATAAATAGGATTTAAGTTAATTGTGACAAACTGAAGTCTCCTTCATTTCAACGGGCCTATTCTACATGGGACTAACATTAGATGATACCCATTAAGTACTCCAGGGATATAACAGGTGCTTGTCTGTGTGCTACTCTTGAATCAGTTGCACAAAATGCTCTCTCACAAATATATGGTATGACTAACACTAATCAAAAGGGCATGGACTTCGGTGAGGGTAGGAATGTCAGGAATCTGCAACAGATTTAAGTGAGTTTGGATTTCTAGATTCAGCAGAATTGCAGACATATTTTTTACTTTCCCAAATTTTATACAAAATGAATTGTGGAAAAATAGAAAAATAAACAAGCACTGCCTGAAAAATCTGCATTTTTCACCATAGGCCAGAGCACGAAAATGCACATGTTAAGGGGATTTGTATGTCTTTGGAAATGCAAATTTGTGCAAGTGTCAGCAATGTGGTTTGGGAATTTTTCCAAAGCTGTATTTTTACATAGAAAATGTCCACACCATGTTACACAGAGATCAGTCTTGTTAGAGGGACTAAATACAAGATATGAATTTCTAGAGTTACTCTTCTAAGGCTAGCATTGACAAACTTGAGTGCTCAGTTGCTCTTGGAGGAACTAAAACTAAGGTATGGTGACCTCCTCCTATGCACAGTGCAGTTGGCTCCTGGCTGGGTCTGGAGTAGACTTACAAATGGTGTATTTGCCCAGTTTTCCATATTTGAAAAAAAAAAAACCTGAAGCTAAGACCGTGATTACCAATTGCTTCACTTAAGAATGTAAGAAGAGGCTTGCTGGATTACACAAAGGGTCCATCTACAGGGTGGACCAAACTAGGTATACGGTACTGATCGGGTCATGTTTAGTTTCTGAGGTGCATGACATGTCCTTCATCAATGTTATAAAATTTCTGGAACCTCTGTGACACAAATTCTATAAGCACCAATGCCAGTAAATGCTTGTAAGATGAACTCCTTCAATCTGTCCTCTCCATGACCCGATGAGTACTGCATAGCTACTTTTGGCCTACTCTATGTTCCAGCATTTGGTTCACCCAGGGAGCTGGCCAGGCAGTTGGCCTCCTGCCAAAGGTCCCCAGCCTGTACCCACTGCCCCAAGTCCACCCTTTAGTGAAATAGGATGTTCATCCAGGTCTTCTGAATTCAATTTTTCTTAATGGAACTGATAAACAGTGCACAGAGTGAGTGAAGCTTCAGGTGTTCCAGTTAGCAAAAGCAAATTAAATTGTTTATATATGATGCATCAGCTATCTTTGGGTATATGTCACAAAACCACATGTTCTTTCCAGTAAAGTCATTTTTCAAAACTATAAATAAGCAGAAGTAAGTATATGCTGTTTCCTTTACAGTTTTATAAATATTCCAGTAAAATGACTTTCACACAAAGCTTTGAATGTGCTTGTGTGTAATAGTTCAACTATATTGTGTGGTTAATTTAATTTCCCCCAAAGCAAATGTTTTAGTGAAAATACTTTGTAGCTATTGGAAAAACTTTTGATATACTTATGTTGCATATAAATTTAAAATTGAAATTACATTTTTAGTTCTGATTATGAAGTATGAGGTATTTTATGTGTTTATTGGAGAAATGTATGTTGGGAAGTAAAAATGGGTCAAACATGTTAAATAACATCATTTCGAACATTGGAAAATTTTCCAATTCTACTTTTTCCAGAAAACCAACATCAGCAGAGTGTGCACAACTGCAAATTCCAGTAATTGAGCAAAAATAAGATTCTGTTAATGTATAGACAATAGAATGAAGATTTCTGACAATCTGCAAAATGTAGAACAGATCTAACAGAATCCATACATCCCATAATAAAAGGGAATGGACACAATTTGAATTTAGAACTGATGAATTAAAAACAGCTTACCCACAAACAGCAAAAATGTTAACATCTGCTCAGAAGTTTGGCTTTACCTGCTCAGCAACAAAATGTGCATGACCATCCTGATAACAAGTAGTTTGTAAACACCGATAATTATTACAATTGGGCTTTCTACATCCTTTAAATAACCTTTATCCAAGTGTTGATTCTAAGTTAAACTTGGCTAGGATCAGTCCGGTAGTGATTCTGGGATTTCAGTATGGATGATGATCTAGGTAATGGTAATTTATGCATGCATGTGCCCAGTACTGAGCACATATATGTGTGCAGAGTAAGGTGCCAGGAAATAGTGATACATGTGCAAGCTGACCGCTGGACTCTGCCAGTCAATTTAGATTACCAGGATTCTCCCCTGCTCCTTTTAAAACTTTACAGGACATTTAAGAATTTAGGATGTTGTCATGCATGATATTTGCTAGGTGGCTTTATGTTCAGCAGGGGACCTTGAAGTCAAACCTCTCCCTGTTGCATTTGCCCCTTGTCTTTTGAAACATTGACTGGGTTACACTCCACAGTATACCGCTGTGCGTTATGAACAGAGTTTGTTTCAGAGTGGCTTGCTTTGTTGTCCAGACCCAGCAATGCAGTTTGTTTACCATGTACAAACCACTCTGGCCAGATTCAAATACCACAACAAGACACTGAAATAAACATCGCTCACAGTCCATCATATTGTGTAAAGCCAGTCATTGTAACCTACCATCTTTCAAGAGTTAAATATATATCATCTAATTTCTCAGATTAAGTGCTGTTACAGTTTTGTTTGCTTTTCAGAGATTGCGGACAGAAAACAGACTCTTAAAACAACGCATTGAAACACTAGAAAAAGTAAGTTTTCAAGTAACTGTATCTGAAATTCATCCTGTCTTCATTGGTTACATATTTTGTATTAGAAGTGCAGATCCCAGTAGCTGCACTAGCTTGGCAAGAGCAGTGCTAACATCTGCTTAGGGCAGACATGTCATGAGGCCTAATAATGAGAGAAATAAAGATTTTAAATTATGGACACCTGCCATGCAGCCACAACTGAAGAAATGAGTGCAACAAAGTTATGTGGCACTTTAAGGGTTAACAGTTTCATTGGAACATAAGCTCATAAGGAAAAGACAGGAAGTCAGTGAAATTGGAGTATGTACATAATGAACTTTGGATAGAAGGTGAGCAACCTCAGGCACTCTTCTTGTTGAGAAGAAGCCAAGACAAAGCCAGCCTGTTTCAACTCTGCATTAAGCACTGACTAATTAGCAAGGCATTTCTGTTCTACCAGTTGCAGTTTCGTGTTATCAATCATGTATTGCCCAGCAAAATTAGGTCAGATATCTACAATTAATGTACCCTCAGCATAGCTATAGATTAGTCTTTCAAAGTACCGTATTTTTCGCTCTATAAGACGCATCTGACCATAAGACGCACCTAGTTTTTAGAGGAGGGATCCATGGAAAGTTTCCTGATAATCACAGGCACATTCCCCATCACTTCCCCATGGGCTTCATTAAAAGACGGGTTGCCATTTGAAAACACACACCAACCTGTGGTTAACAGCTCTCACCTGTGCCGCCTGAGGAGGGCGGAGCAGGGCAAGCCGAGCGCCTGCTGGCCCAGTGTGGTGCAGCCGGGCTGGCAGCGTGCCAGCGGTGGTCTTCTCGCGGCCACCCGCAGCTCCTCCTCCGCAGCAGCAGCTCTTCCCGGGCGGTGGGGGTGAGCAGTCTCTCTCCGTGCAGCCGGCGGGTTAAAGCCCGCGGCTGCTGCTCCTCCACGACAGCTCTTGCAGCTCTTCCTTCCCAGGCAGTGGGGGTGAGCAGTCTCTCTCCGTGCGGCCGGTGGGTTAAAGCCTGCAGCTGCTGCTCCTCCAGGGCAGCTCTTCCAGCTCTTCCTTCCTGGGCGGTGGGGGTGAGCAGTCTCTCTCCTTGCAGCTGCTGTTGCTCCTCCACGGCAGCTCTTCCAGCTCTTCCCAGGCGGTGGGGGTGAGCAGTCTCTTTCCGTGCGGCCAGCGGGTTAAAGCCCGCACTCCTCCTCCTCCGCACCTCTCCCCCTGAGTGGCACAGCTCTCACCTGCGCTGCGGGGTGGGGGTGGGCGGAGCAGCGTGCATGAGCGCGTGCCGGCCAGGTGGTGCCACGTGGTGCAGGCGGGCCGGCAGCGTCCCGGGCGTCAGGCACACACATATTTGCTCTATAAGACGCACAGACATTTCCCCTTACTTTTGAGGGAGAAAAAAGTGCATCTTATAGAGCGAAAAATACGGTATATGATGCTTGCAGTGAACTTTCTTTTATCTCTCACTGTTGATTAAGCTCATGATTAAAAACTAAAATCTTCTGAAGTTAAATTATACTCTGCTCAATTTTGAGCTTTGAATTAGATATTCTGACTACCATATGAGGGATCTCATTCTTTCAGTGAAAGCAGATGCTAGTAAGAGATTGCACCGAATGAGGAAAGGTGCTTAATTGGGATCAGATTTGACCTAAGTGTGTTGGGAACAGGACATCCACCCTTCTCTCTTCACTGTGAAAAAACTGAAGAGCAGCTTGCCTGTGATCCTGCTTAGTTCTGTCAAAGTCCAAGCATCAACGCTTTTCCATAGGTTCCAAGCCCTGTACCTCATTCTGACCCATCCACCGATCCCTGGGCACCCTTTAGGTGCATAAAGAATACATCCTGTGAGAGTTCCCCCGCAAACCCAGCATCTACAACTGCTACAGATTCCCTCTTATTTTAGGCAATCTTTTGGGGTTCGATGCATGGATGCTAGAACTGGACAAGCTACTGATAAAATTATCATCTGGGAAAAGAAAATTCAGATAATACTTTTTTATATATTTCACAACTGGCAGTGGCATAGGCCTGTAAATATCTGTTGTTTTATTTTTTTTAAAAAAAATCTAGTGATAATGTGTGTGTGTTTCTACTGGATGTGTTTTTTGAATATTTGCAGATGCAGCGTAAGAAACAAAAACTAAACTGGTTGTATTTACAAGGGTTGTATGCTTTTTGTCAGTTTTTTAAAAAAGCCAAATACATTGACAGTGTGAAATCTTCAGTCATGCAAAAACAGCCTGGAAGGCTACCCCTCAGGTTCCATGAGAGAGGATGACTTTTTGCTAAGGGATGAATCTGTCCTTTATTGCTCATGGTTGCCTTGAATTCAGTCTTCTAGCAGATCTTCTGTTCTTTAGTCTTGCTACCTTTCTAATTCCACCATATATTACTAGTAAGGTTTTACCTTGTTCTTTTTAATGAGCAAAAGCAGATAGGGGGATTGGAGGACCCATTCTGAGATCCTGTTATTTGCCTTTGTGAAGAATTGAATTTTCCCAACAGCGAAACAAGATTAGTAAATATTTTCTTCCTACAAGCTGAGCAAGATGATTGCATGTTTTTTCTAAACCTCTGAGTTCTAAAACAGTCCAGTGTTGTCCTCGCACAAAATGCGTCTTGATGGCCACTCCAGTGCATGCACTTGCTATAAAATGTTACAGCTGAGGAAAAAGTCTAGTTCAGTTTGACCCAGTCCTCCTGCCTCAATAGCTTATGTTATGTTGAAACATTGGTAACAATCAACTGTTTTTGTAGTCCACAACAGGACTTTCTTTCAAGTCTGCTACTCATGAATTCTTGATCTATTTCCACTGCTACATTTCTGGTCTCTGATTTAGAAGCTCTCTCAGTTGGGTTTTCCAGATAATTCTTTTGTTTCAAATATCAACTGTTTTCTGATAAGTTTTAAGAATTGTTCCCCCTTGTTCCCCCAAAACCAAAGAATGGTATATTTTAGACATATAAAAACCCTGAAGAGATTCAAGGAAAAGCAAAATCCTCCTGCAAGAAGACAGCCAGATAACTTACGAATGTGTAACTTGCAGAACATGATTCTTCTATCATGACATACCTGTAAATACCTCTAGAATTAGGTCATGTCTTTAGAAAAGCCCTCTGGGTGATAACTGCAGAAACCACTGTAAGAATGATTATCCTGGCAGGGTTGTCAGAATTTCCTTAGTTTTCAGAGAACTGGAGAATCCTTAGTTGCATCTGGTTTTCAGGACCCCTTAAATGGCAACAACATTCTATGCCCAAGTGGCTTGCTTAGGATATCTTTGGCATACCTTTGATAGCTTTCCCTTTTATACTGTCACATGCATCCTTCCCCATAAGTTTCCGACCTCTCAGTAATAAAGTCCATCCATCCTGCATCTGGTGGGTGTTGGTAGGGTTCCTAGTTCTAGTTATTTCTAGTACTTGAGCCTTTCTCTTTCCTTTGGAGGACTTCCCATAATATTCTTGTCTTAGAAATTACAGCTGGCACAATTGCTTAAATGTTTTGCCCAAAAAGTATGTCTTCTCTGTCTGGGGAAGGAGATGCAGCCCTTCTTAACATGAAGTTAATCCGTTTTTCCAATTTATATCCTGAATTCCAACGGGGATAGGACTTGAGGACTATCTCATCCCCATCATAAAATAAAAGTAGAAAAGTAAGATGCAAATTCTTTTTTATCTGTTCAAATTCAGATAACTTGTGGATCGTTTCTGTTCAAATTCAACATATGGATAGCTGCTGCCTAATTTATACTGGTTAAGAAATGTTCACCTTGGCTTTAAATGAGTCTAGCTTTTATCTTCAGATACAACCTTTTTCTAGCTTAACTCTGACTTTGGGACTTGAAACAGCAGTTTTCAAATGGTGGTGGAGCTATTTGATCTGTTGCTGGGTTAAGGTGGCCCTCTCTGGACTGAAAACTGCCTGAATGGGGCAAATTGGATGATACTGAAAGTTCTTTCCCGTCGCATAATCCGAGCGGGGAAAGTTTAAGTGATAAAATGGCAAAGAATTGCTGCTGAATTTAGCTGAGTGTAGCTCAGATTTAACTTGCATATTTCAACTGCTCTTCATGCCTAACATTTTGGATCATTAGACTCCTACCTCTTAATGGCACAAATGGTTCCACCCGCTCCACTTTGATTAGCTGAATGTTCTGAGTGTGCACAATTATACCTACTTTCTATCCACAACACTTGGACTGAATGAGTTCTGCATAAAATTATATAATTCTATATGGCCAACTGAACATTAGACTTATTTAATCCTTTAAATGAGTAGTGTTGAATTTGGACTCCCCCCCCCCCCATCAGATATTTCCCTGTGCTGCTGCAATATTTGGCCGTTAATCTGTGTTGTCTTGGCTGTCCAAAAATCTATACTTGAAATTTATTGTGTATAGAAAGTAGGTAGAGTGTGGGCATAATTCTCCTCTCTTGACTTTGTTGCTTTGTTTTCCTTTTTTTCTCTTATTCCTGTCTGAATTTTTTTCCTTTTTGTAGGAAAGTGCTTCCTTGGCAGATAGATTGATACAGGTATATTTCTTTAGTATTTCACCCTAAAACTCTTCCCAACTTGCAAAAACAAGCTTTCTGTTTTTAATGCATGTTTAACTTACATGCGTTTTCAAAATGAAACATCTCTCCTCTAGTTAATTGAGTGACTGTTTGTTGCAATTCTATGTTAGAATAATATTTAGACACATGCCTACACACTGCTAATGACATCTGAAATTCTTAATAATTGGTGGGCTCTAATTTTGTTTCAGCACTAATTCTGTAGATCACTACAAAACCATAGCAGATGTGCATGCACAATGGAGTAATAAATGCATGAGCAGAGTGCTACTGAATGCAAGTACATAATTGAGCTTGCTTAGGAATACTAAACATTTTAATGTAATGCAGTACTAAACTGCTTTACTTCACTAAATTTAGATAGTGGCTGTTGCAGTTCTGTGATGATTTGCAAGACATTTAACCATACGGCAGAATAAATATGTAAAACTCTCGATCTTCCCTGGATCGGTCCTCCAATTGCTTTAAAAAGAAAATTATGTCCTAAGGGACAAGTGACAAGGGCCCAGGAGGCTGAGGAAAACTACCTCATAAAACGGGAGCTGGCCACCCTCAAACAGCAGAGTGATGAGGCCATGACTAAACTGGAGCAAGCTGAGAATACCATCAGGGAGCTCCAGCAGAAGCAGCAATGGGTAAGGCATCTGGCAGCACCTTCATCTGTTTCTGTTTTCTCTTTCACTTGTATTTATTTCTGTTGCTCTGAGCATGATCCTGGTCTTTCAAATATTGCTGTCTGTGATATCCATGTGGATGTAAAGTGTACTGAAGGCAACTCAGATTAATCATTAGGTAACAGTTGTTGGCTTGCCCACCAAGCCATAGCCGAAGGGGCCCCTTTGCCTCTACTAGTTCTCCTGTGCTTGCAGAAGTGACCACTTGTGCGGGAGGGTTTCGCACTTCTGAAAATGATGCCAGGTTTGAGCAGAAATGCTTGTTTACAGTTTATGACAGGTCAGCGAAACTTCCTTCTGCAGGTTTTGTTGACCTGCCCTGCTCAGTGTTACTACTGGTTTGACTTCATTTGTAAAAATGCAAAAAACCCCATTGTGCAAGCTGTCGCTTCCCCAAGCACACAGGAACTATATTTACCAGTAACCAAATCCTGTTGTTTTCAGTTTGTTAGCTTCCAAGAAAATGTACTAGGATCATATTTGGTATAAATGGGTAAACAAGAAATATAAGATGGTTGCATTTCTACTTTCTTCCTTCTCTCCCTCCTACTACACCTTTACACATACACAGAGTCTTGGTCAAATTTAAAAGCAGTTTGGGGTTGGCACAAACGTTTTTCTATGTATGGCAACCAGAAGATTACTCCATTATTAATCTTACTAGTTGTACTTACACCTACAATAGTTCAGAAATTTTCTTCTAATAGCTTCCTTTAAAATTAATATCATACGTATATAAATGTAACCAATCCAATTTTACATGTCTTACTATTTACAGTTTTGTCATAAGAAGACTACAGATGTTTTGTAATCTTGATATACTGAGATTAGTTTTATATAGTTGGGAAGTCTGCATGTTTTAATCAGCTATGAAAATAATTGGCATTATGATTCAGTAAGTACTTACTATCCAGTTCAGCAGTAAGCTGGGAGTTCTGGGCTCTCTGAAACTTGAAGGTAGTTTTCAAGCTCCAGCACAGTTGGAGCGAATTTATTCCACACAGACTTGTCTGCTTTTGCTGCATTTCTTTCATTATTCAGAAACACTGTGTTTCAACAGACAAAGTATTTGTATATCTTATTCATTCATTCATTTATTTAAAGCTTTTCTACCCTGTCCACCACTGATGTCTCAAGATGGCTTACAATAAAAGAACAAATAAAATAAAACAAAACAAGCACAGCAGCCCAACAATTCAAAATAATGAAATCCCAGTTAAAACCAACTAGACATTAAAATAATGGGAAAATAAAAAGGGTTTCGCCTGACACCAAAAAGAATAAAGCACCAGGCAAACCTCTCTGGGGAGCGTATTCTATAGTCTAGGTGCCACTGCAGACAAAGCCCTTCTCCGGGTAGCCACCCTCCCGATCTCCTTCAAGGAGGGCTTCTGGACCAGGCCTTCCATCTCAGATCTCAAGGGGTGGGAGGGCACATAGGGAAGAAGGTGTTCCTTCAGGTAACCAGGACCCAAGCCATTTAGGGCTTTATAGGTCATCACCAGCACCTTAAATTGGGCCCAGACTTCAATTGGCAGCCAGTGTAACTGGTAGAGGACCGGCGTTATATGTGAATAACTGCCGGTCCCTGTTACCATCCTTGCAGCTCTATTCTGAACCAACTGAAGTATCTGGACCGTCTTCAAGGGCAGCCCCAGTAGAACACATTGCAGTAATCCAATCAGGAAGTTACCAGAGCATGAGTCACTGTTGCTAGACAATGCTCATCCAGGTGAGGGCCCAGTTGGTGGATCAGCCAAAGCTGAAGGAAAGCACCCTTTGCCACTGCTGCCACTGAGACTCCAGGGACAGCTCTGGGTCGATGAGCACTCCCAAACTGCGCACCCTGTCCTGTAGGGGGAGTGCAACCCTGTCCAGGACAGGGCTAAAGTCCCTTACCTGGAAGGCTGAACCACCCACCATCAGGACCTCCGTATTGTCTGGATTATGCCTCAGCATCAATATGCAGCATTCTATAAAAATTAACTTGGGCAATTGCACTTGCTCATAAAATGTAACTGCTTTTCTTGTATGTATTAATTTGTTTAAACTGGAATGAGCAGCTTGCAATCCAGAAACTGAAGCTGCATCTTTAAAATCATCCATTGCTTCAGAAGATGCAGCAACCGTGGCTCCTGTCTGTGTCTGTCTGAGTTTGTTTATTCACGAGTCTCAAACTCCTGCTTTAGTCGGTTCCCAAGCAGGCCCTGTAACACATAGGAGAAGCATATGAAAGGGATTAAAGAAAACCACATGTGGGAATCCATACTTTCTGATCCTCCTGCAGTGTGGCAGGATTCAAAGGAATAATGTCAATTTGTTGAGTTGCAGCCTGAGTTCCAATAACTGCAGCATATACTCAGCTGTCCTGTTGTAATACTCATTGCAGCCATGTTTGATAGCCGTAATACACATCTGGACTCATGCTAGTTGATCATGTTGGTTGATCTAGGCAACATGTACCCCTGTCCTGCAGGCACGAGGAAGGTAATGCTATACATGCTACTTTAGGAAAATGAATCTGGGCATATGCTTTGAAAAATGTATTAGGCATCTGTTTCCTTAGATGTAAAATAACAAAACCTTGCCATCCCTATTCTACTTCTTCACTGTCAGTCAATAGTAACTACTACAAATACCTATGTGATGGCCTGTTACCTGACCTAGAGATTGTGAAGAAAGAATAGTACATTTTGGAGTTAAACAGGCAAAAGGAAAACAGCTTCTCTAGAATACTACAGAGCAGTGTAGCAGTTAATAAAATGGAAGAAGATGCTTTGTTTTGGAATGGCTATTTATAAGATACCATGAAGGTGGCAAGTTCATGAACATGATGATAGCTTTTGTACAGGCACAACCTCTCCTATGCTCATAATAAAGTTTTGTTCTCATGCTTTTTAAGAGCTGGAGTAAATCCAGGTATGGATTCTTGGACACTCTGCGTATTTTTAAACCCTCTTTCTGCAGTGACATCAGGGTAAGGATTGCAAAGCAGTATGGTAACCATGAAGTGTTTCAGCAAATTTGAGGTCCTTTGGTTTACTTAGTAAAAATAAGTAGCAGTTAACTTTCAGGGAAAAATCCCATTTACAAAGCTAGAGTCATTGAGCAAGATGCAATGTCTGCGTGCGGACTCCAACTCTTCTGGAACTCCTCTATCCTACCCAGATCTGCTCCTGAGGGACCCCAGCCCTATGGAACAGATGCAGGGGAAGCTCCCTGTTCTGATGGTGGGATCCATTCTTTCAGCAGGAAGCATTAATTGGACACAGCCAGTATCTAATGCATATTATTGAGTGTTACATCTCTACTATATGCCTACTTGCTGTGACCACTGATAATGAGATCAGTAAGGGCACTGCATGGGTGAGCTGTTCTTTCAGGTCCTTAGATCTCGCAACATGCATAAAATGCCCCAAATCTCACCATTTAATTTAACTGGTATCTGTTACATTTTGTAAATTATTTTCTGTAAAGCAATGCGAAAGTATCTGTCACAAAATAGTCCTTTTAATGTTGTGTATGAGTTCTGCAAATGAAGATTAAGTTGGTGTTTAATAATGTGACCACAGAAGTTACCTGAACTGGGTGCAGTTTGTTGGCAATTGCAGTGATTCCTTTAGTTCAGTTGTTTTCCAGGGAGTGCTGGCAGCCATTTCAAAGTTGTAGGGCACCACCCAGTGGAAATACCTGCCTGTATGGACTTTTACATTTGCCCACTCAGGCAGCAATCCCTACCATACTAACCAAGGAGAAAATGTAGTTGAACTTGGTATGACTGACTTCTGAGTTAAGACTACACAACAAATGATTTCACAGTGATAATAAGGAAAAGATTTTAGCCGAATCTTTGCAGTACTGAGTAAACATCCATGTAATGATTTCTTTGGGCAAGATCCTTTTGCTTTTATTTTACAAGGCCATCTCCTGTAGAATTTCTGGTTGCTTTTATGATGATTTCAGTAGTTTTGTCTTTCCACATTTCTGTTTACTCTGCAGACTGTAAGAAGACCAATACATTATTATGTACAAAAACCATTCTAGACAAATTTCTTCCATAATCTTATTGTATAAGTTATAATGATGGAGCTGATAATGCAAAAATGCAAAGGATTTCTGCCTTGTTCTTAAATCTAAGCTTAATGGTAATGTCTCTACAAGGAATAATGCAGTTCTCTTCCATTATATTGTTGGACTACACATTATGCAGTTCTCTTCCATTATATTGTTGGACTACACATTATGCAGTTCTCTTCCATTATATTGTTGCATGAAGTTTTAGAAACTGAATAATGTACAGATTTCAGGGTGCAAATTCTGTTCCTGTGTGCATTCATTTCTGAGAGGTGTAAATTGTGTAAATTCTAGGTAGCAATGTTCCTAATGTTGTGATACTCAACTCAAGTTTCTATGTTTTGTGTTCCTTTTAACTCCATTTAAGTACCTTGGGAGAATTTGAACTTCTTGGTATACGATGCAGGATATAGGAATTAACGGAGAAACTTGCTAGCTGTGAACCAAATTGCTTTTTCTAAAGTGGTTGGTGATGAAATGAAGGGTAAGAAGAAAGTTGGCATGGTCTGGGACCAAGACTGTTGATGGACATGTAGTGAGAATGGAGGACAGCCGCCACAGGAAGGAAGAGTGAGCTATATAAAACAGCCAGTATTTTTAAAGTGGGTGCTGCCTGCACGTATTCAGGCTTCTCAGCCACAGTGACCTGACCTTTTTTGAGTGCAAGGTGATATCTCAATGAAGTCCAATTTTGCAACTCTGCCCACTTGCAACTTTTAGTGTGCATGGTCTTAAAAGCAAGTTGCTGCACTTAGAGTAGCTAATTGTACTTAGTTGGGGCATTGCAACCTAATAAGGTAAAGATATTATGAAAACAAGTTTTTGTCTTCATGTACTGCAGTATTAAATGTAAGCCATTTAGGGAAGTTGTTATATTCAATGGTATATAAGTAGTATATATAACTTTTATATGCCATGATAGATTTTAAAATAATGCATTCACAAAAGATATAAGAATGCCCTTTATATATAACAGTCATTTTAAAAATAAGGCTATGTAATAAATAAAAGCAACCTAACCAAATATAAAGGTAGAGTTGTGCTTTCAAATTAAATAGCCACTTCTGTGAATAGATGTTTCTTAAAGATAGTTTTCAGTTGTTGTTAACTCTAAAGTTAAGCAAATTGTTGCATGAGTGCTATACTTAGCAATATGCTTCTTCCACATTACTAAATGGTGAGTTCAGTATTAAAAAAAAAGACATGTAATACTGACCAAACTCCAGTGTGGGCATTATTATATAGGAAAGACTGAAAAGAGTCCTAGAGGCATTTCAGGCCTCACCAGTTCTTTCAGTTGCTCTGTTGCTCTGTAGGCAAAGTCTACTTGGAATGAGATATTACTGGCCATTGCAAGACAGGACACCTTTGCTGCCCTTCCTGCCTCTCTGTTAATGCATCCTAAAGAAATGCATGCCAGAATAGCATATTCAGTACTTCTCTGACCCTTTTCTAATTCCTGGGCTGCCACTTGCATGGCAGAAATCCTGACTGGGACCATGAAACTGGGAAAAGGCACAAGAAGGGTGCTGGTTCGTGATATACATCCCCCATAATTTTCAGTGGTGGTGACTTTCATTGTCCAGCAATGTACATGTGACCTCCAGGCCTCCTGAAATTGTAGGGGAAGGCCTATAATTCACATTTGCCATGTAGAAGGCCCTAGGCTCAATTCCCAGCTTCTTCAGGTAGGGTTGGAAAAATCTGGAGAACCACTGCTAGTCTGTGGGCTAGATGGACTGATGGCCTAGCTCAGTGTGCACCAGCTTCCTGTATTCCAGTGTCCACCCCATGCCTTCCATAAGAAGCAACGGTGGCACAAATGAAAATCTGTTACTGTGATGAGTAGCCTCCAGCTTGCCGTGAGTGGTCTGTCACTTTCTGCCGTGAAAGGGACAGCTCTGGCAGCTGTGCCAAATAAAGATGGCCTCGGAGTGCAAGACCAGCCTTTCATTAGTCACCACAGCAGACTGGCTGACTCAGATAATCTCTGCTCGGAAAAACACAATGACTTAATGGCTAGCCGGAGAAGTAAAAATATTTAAGCCTTTAAATACTTCTGTTATAGCTTCAGGATTGGGTATACTTTTGTCGACTGGAACAAATCTTTAGTGGCGCCACAATTTGCTGACAGTTCTGACTCACAGGGTGACCGAATCATGACATGGGAAAACTGGAGGTGTGTTTCCATGGCTTTCCAAAACAACTTGTTGCACTACTTAAACCTCAGATGTTGGGTTTTTTTTTTTTTAAAAAGCAATCACTGTTAAATGGAACTTGAGGCAATCTAGTAGAATTTCATGATCTGTGAGTGCCTGATTCTTAATTCAAATGAAACCTCCTTGATTGCAGGGGTGTTGCTAGTCTGAATAGACCCATATTGTAGACAGAAGGCTAGACTGTTCAAGCAACACGCATGTTGTTTCTTTTTTAAAATCCACATTTCTTGTCTTGTTTCTTTTAGGTATCTAGGTATGTACTTTTCTTCTCTTAATGGTAATGTTGCATTTACTCTTTAGCACAAGTGCAGTCCCCGCTATAGTGAAGACTTCGTGCTGCAGTTGGAGAAAGAATTGGTGCAAGCAAGACTGAGTGAAGCAGAATCCCAGTGTGCCTTGAAGGAAATGCAAGATAAGGTTCTTGAGATGGAAAAGGCAAGTCAGCCCAGAATGCTTCTTAGAGCTTTAGGCATCCTTAGAATGTAGCACAGCTTTCTGTAGCACCTAAACTTAATGTTAAATTTGGGCCAGTTTTGATTGAACTTTGCAAGGTTGGGTCTTGCAGAGATCACATGCTTCTAAATGGTTTGGTACCAGGATATTTGAACAATCATATCAATGTGTAATATCCTATCCATCCACTGTGTTCAACAATTTTCTATATGGACCAGCACTTTCAGAAATTGCAGTTGAGTTGGATCTTTTCTTTTGTACCTTGAAAGGTTGTAGAATTTGCTCTCTAGAGAAATATCTCTTAAGAATATATTTGCAGCTTGTTTAAAGTTTAGTTCACTAAATGGTGTGTAGAAAAGTTTTCTTCCTATTTTTATTCCAAATTATTCCATAAAATTAATTTTGGTAATTTGAATTCTTTTTATTATAACTTGATCTGTTGTGTGTCATAATTGATTATTTTTATTATTTATTATTATTATCATCATTGGTTAGCTGCTTTGAGCTGTATGTGCATCTAGTAAAATCAAGAACAGATAGGTTAGTTGTTATGGATATGGTCTGCTTGTAGCATCATCTGGAGGTTTTTCCAAGCATTGGTTTATTTTGGGAGTATAATATCATCAGTATAACACCTCCTTTAAAACTGTTGCATTGTTTTATGTATATTTCTTGATAATTTAATGCACATAAGTGGATTTTCTTTATATTTAGCAGTAGTTTGATATCAGTACAATTCTTCCTATCAGTACAATTCTATTTGGGGGCTGCTTTTTGTATTTTATAACTTTGAAAGCACCTCCCAATATCCTGTAGTTTCAGGAGATTTTAAACTAGGTGGTCTAGAGTTCCTTTCATTCTGCCCTACATCATACAGTGCCAATACTCCATGGATGCACTTGATTTCTTAAGAGCTTATTTTGTTGCAGAGGAATACCTCTTTGCCTGATGAGAATAATATTGTTAGTCTTCAAGAAGAGTTGATTGCAGTGAAGCTAAGAGAAGCAGAAGCTCTGATGGGTTTAAAAGAACTTCGACAACAAGTTAAAGATTTGGAAGAACACTGGCAGGTAGGTTTATGTATCAAGGCATTCAAATCAAGTAACCCTACAGTTGATTTGACAATAAATCTTGCAGATCAATGGTTGAGAGGTGTGAGAGTCAAAGCTGGGGTCCATGTAAAGATGAATGAGTGAATGAGTCCTTGTTTCCAGTGCAGAAAGTATAAGTGTCCGTGCTAATTTCTGGCCTGTATGGTTCTTGCGCATCTTTCTGAAAGTGAGATAACTAAATATGTATAGCTACAAACACAGAGAGCAAGTGAGCAAGCAAGCAGCTGAGATAGTTGTATGTCAGACATGTGAACAGTGCTTTTCTTGTAAGAAAAAAGGTGCCGGAACTCATGAAATTATTTAGCTTTCGCATGTAGTCAATCACTGTACACACACCCACACACGTCAGTTGTGTAACGAAACATAACGATCGCTGCCCGCAGTAAGCACTCAGCGTGCGACCACACAACCAATCACAAGCCGAGCAGTGCCATCACAACCAGTGCAAAGTACACAAGCATCGGACTTGACACACAAGCAGCCCGCATGCACTGTTTTAATGATTTTCCCACCAACCTGCTACGCTCGACAGGGTGATTCAAATCCACGTGGACCAAACATCAAATTTTCAAAAGTTACTGTTAAAACTTGGAAAATCTGTCGAAAAAAGGTGCCAGAACTCTGTTTCAGTGCATTCTATGACAAAAAGCACTACATGTGAATATTATGCTTGCAGAAAGTCTTGCAGCCCTAAGAATTTTCACTAAGTTGCTCTGTACAGGAGCAAGATATGGGGTTGCAATCACAGAAGACTTATACCTGGGATCTCCAACATGACTCCTTGCCTATCCTGGCTTTTATTTTACTTGTTTTTTTAAAAAATAGGAGGCTGGCATGCTGCAAAGTGCAGTGCTGCCCTTTCCATCTTTGATTTAAAAAATTGTTTTGGAGCTCAAATCCATTTCTGCCTTATTCATAGGTTCTTGGATAATCAAGCTTGCTTTTAGCATCACTAGTTTGCCTTCTGGGCATTGTTTCATGACAGATCTTATCCACCATAGTAGCTTTTTTATGGCCATCTTGTGAGAGTACCCATGATGCTTTCAAGTTTCAAGATTCCTAATGTGACCATCAGCCCCTGGTTATATTCATTTACTGAAGAGTAAAGGAGAATTAAACTGCAAAGTAATGCTGCCCTGTTCTGGAGTGCGAAAATAGGAGGAAACTGTAGCTGTTTCCACTGTTGAGCAAATCTTTATACTGGTGTATATATATGCTCTTTCAACTCAAGGGCTTCATTTCAGTGGTTGGAGTAAAGCCAAATGGGCAGGGGAAAATATCAGCATATTTTAGCTGAAAGCATTTATTGCTAGTAACTAAGTCTTTGACAAGGCATTTAAATTGTTCAGAGTGGGGGAAAATCTTGAGAAAAGCAGGTAGATTACCATATGATTGGTTATTTGGGGGAAGGCTATGAATCCAGGGAAGGGATGTGACTTTCTGGGGAACCCTGGAAGCTTGGAAGTTCATAATATTAGCAAAAACATTCAAGGCCTTATCATGCCTTTTTGTTCTTATGTGTATCTGTTGGCTGAAAAGACTCTGCTTTTGTATAGCTGTCAGAGCAAGACATACCTACCCTGCTGCCTCCTTCCCAGGCAATCAAGGCAAGATGCTTTTAACTACAGTCTTTCTTGTGTTAAAACTGGCAAGCTAGGCTGGCTCTGTGATTTAAAAAATGGAGTATCACAGAAATCAAAACCATGAAATTAGAATACCAGGTATTAAGGAAATACTACTTATGCTAAGAAGTTGGTTCTAAACTGAAGCCCCCTGCTTCTTTCCTTTCAAATGGAGTTAGCTTCCTGCTCAGAGTGGTTCCTGCTCTTTGTGGGCCAGGCAGCAGAATGTCAGATGCTACTCGGTTTAATCCTTTGATCTGACACAAGACTGGAACACTGGTCATGTTACAGTCATCCCATTTTATCTCTGCTTGTTCAACAATGTTTCCCACAGAGCAAGATATAGTCTAGTTCTTACCAGCTTCTTGGCTTATCTCAGGGCATGTTGACCTCAGTATTCCAGCTAAGAATTCCAACCCTGCCTCTTCTTCCAGTTCTGATTCAGGTTTCAAGGTAGCAACCTTGGAATTCTGCATCTTGGGAGAATGAGGACCAGTTTTGCTTATGTTGACTCAGGATTGTTCAATTCATTTTCTTGTATCTTTAAGTAGAAGAATTTGTTTGGTTTTTTAAGGCAGGCTTTGTGTTAAAACATAGCAATATTTTTAGCGCCATCTAGTTCGCACTTCTGGAAGATGGAAAGATCCACCTAAAAAGAATGCTGTAAATGAACTGCAAGATGAACTAATGACAGTCAGACTCCGAGAAGCAGAAACTCAAGCAGAATTGAAAGAGGTAAAACAAAGGATGATGGAAATGGAAACACAGGTAAGAGCACTAGTCATGCAAAGAGTATTAAATATTAGGAGTACAGAAGCTTAGAAAATCACTGGTGAGGTTGTGCAGGTTTATTTATTTATTTATTTAAAATATTTATATGCTGTCCTAATCGCAAAAAAGCCTCAGGACGGCTTACAAAGTAATAGCATAAATAAAATTCCCGACCCACACTGGCTGCAATTAAAAACATAGAAAAAACAATATTAAAACTTATTAAAATACCACTGGAATAAAAAGGTCTTAACCTGGTGCTGAAAAACAAATAATGACGGCACCAGGCGGACCTCTCTGGGGAGTGCATTTATATCCTGTCTTTTTCCTACAAAGGGCTCAAGGCAGCTTACATCTCGTCCTCCATCTTATCCCCTGTGAGGTAGTTTGAGCTGAGAGTCTAACTGGCCCAAAGTCACCCAGTTGGCTCCATGGCTGAGTGGGGACTAGAACCCAGATCGTCAGAGTCCCAGTCCCATGCTCTTAACCCCTACACCACACTGAGTCTCATGGAGGTTCTCTCCATACCACAAGCACAAGCCAAAAGGGCGGGTGGCCACAGCACAGAATGGGGCAGTCATGATCAGCAGAGCTGACTCACAAGTCAGATGAAACAATTATAGCTCCTCCCACTCTGCATTTCTGTCACCTTGAGCAGTGGCAGCGCAGGGCAGGAAGAAAGAAAGCTTCTGAGAGCTGCCACAAAGTGCTGCTTGAGCACTTTGGGGATGCCTATCAGAGTTGTTTGCCTGGCAGCCTCTTGGCTAGAGCAACAAGGATTTCTTATTGGCCTTGCCAAGCAGTCCTATAGTAGTTTGGGTTGAGCTTGTGCTATCTAGTTTTGGATAACATAGCAAATTAGGTGTAGCTTTGAAACCTACAAGCCATGGCCCATCAGGGTAGCTTATAATGTATGGAAGGTTTACAGAACACACATCGTGTAAAACCAGTTAGTATGTTTGGATGTGGGAGCCATAGTTTAAAAGCTCCATCCTTTTTTAAACCTCTTGGGGTAACTTACAGTAATGTAGGTTTCCAGAATTTTTTTCCATATGCAAATAAGTGTAGTTTGTATCAGGAAAAGGTTGGATGTCTAATTTAATACATTTACTTGAGTAAAGAACAATGCCAAGACTTGTTCCAAGTCTATGATTTGAATATGTGAGGGAGAAAATTAAAACACACTTAATGTAATATTATATAGAAATTTTTACTGGAATACTTGTAAAAATTTGATTTTAGGGGAAGAGCATGTATTTCTTTTAGGGTGTAGGCCTAATGATCATGCCTTTGTTGCTTGGAAGCCATCAAACTTGAAAGCTTCTGAGGTTCTGCCAGGCCAAAGCAGGCGGGGTAGAAGAACCACCAGAGGCAGCCCCTGTCTTCCATCTTCGCTGATTTTCACTAACGGGCTTCTCAACCTGGTAGCAAAGTCACTTTGGAGAGCAAGGGAAGAATGTGAGAGGCTTGGGAAATCTAATATTCTGGCTTCTCCAGTTTGGCCTCCCCTCCCATCAGAACACCTCCTTCCTTTTCTTCCTCCTCCAAAGTTGTTCTTCCAGCCTCAGAGGGCACCAAGTATGTTTCTTTCTTCACCAGGTGTAAGAGTTGCAGGAGGGGACATCAAATCATCAACTCCCCCTTCCAAGGCCAGAATACAGCCTCCAATCTTGGAAGGATTTTTCAAAGCAATCCTATGGCCCCTGGTATGCTTTGCTGGGAATCACAGGATTGTTCTCTGACTGTTCACATTTAAGAAAAAGTCAACAGTAGTGATAAGAATCAGTATGCTAATAATTTTGGCAGCCTGAAGAACAGTGAATGATAAGCTAAGAAGCAGCATCTGTTTCAGCAGTTTAACAATCTCCCTCTTAGTTGCAGCTTCATTTCCACTGTCTGGGCTCCTTAGTTTCATTCACAGTGAAGCATATTTCAGTTGATGTATATGTATTCGCTCACAACCTTCCTAGCAATAATCACCTGTGAAACATTGATTACAATTTGGAAATCGCCAACTCTGTCTAATAGTGTATTTGCACTTGATATCTGTTCATTGCTACTAATGAAATTCTAGAATGGGGCAGGGGAAACCACTGTGAAATTTTCTGCCCTGCATTACTGGTCATAACTTCAAAGGCCAAACATTTTCACAGAGAGGTTATTAACTTGCATGGGGTATATCCCCCTTTACCTACCTTGAGATCGTTGAAGGAGGCCGGGGATGTAAATGTTGTAGTTATTTTGTGTGCTGTGCTTTTAAAGTTACATTTTTAAATCCAGTTTCAATGAGATTCTATTGTTTCAGTAATTAATCTTACCTTCCAAATTAATTGTTCAAGCAGTGCTTGAAGAATTAATTTTTAACTTCCTTGTTGCATAGCACTTTGTTCAACATCTGTCAGATCACACAGCCTTATCTTTTAGCTTGAAATCCATGAGATTTACAACATCATAGGTACTGTTTCAGATCAATTGAGACTTTGTGTTTTCTGTGAAGAATTTATTCTGGCTCAGTAGAACAAACATGAGATATATTCAAGTCTTAATAGTGCAGAGACAGTTCTTAGACTAATGTTAATTTGGGGCGAGTACACACTCTTCCCCTCATCATTAAGAAAGTGACAAATTAATTGGGCTGTGTGGGATTAGTCCTAAAATAACTCTGTAGAGTTCAAGATTAAACTTGGAATATGGTGGAATTGATGTGTGAATTTATACAAAAAGTACTGTGGAAATTACCATTGAAGAAGTAGATGCTTTTATGACAGCATTAGAGGAGTTATTTATTTATTTATTTATTTATTTATTTGGAAATTTATAGGCCGCCCCTTGCCACAAGCCTCGGGGCGGCTCACAACAATTGCATATAGTTATGCAATAGAAATGTGAAATGTCTAATCCATAATAGTGCCTTTTTGTCCACTCTTGAAAATGTAATGCTACTTATTAAACCTTGTAAGGCCAGCAAAAATAAATCAATCTTTTAGACCTATTCAAACTGCTAGGTGTATTTTTAAAAGTTTATGGCTGGGTGAATATATGTCAGAGTCTTTTATAAATATGAAATTGAGTTTGGATCCAGTTTCTGTGTAAAAAAGCTCATCCTGCCTATATGCATGTTTTTTAAGAACATCCCCCGTTTTTCATTTATTTATTTAAACTGTATCCAGCCTGCTCTAAAACAAGTCTCAAGGCATTTAACAACTGTGTTAAAACAGTAAAAGCAATTAGTAAAAATAACGGAATAAAAATATAGAGCAGTAATTAAAACAATTGATGGTGCATCCTCTAGCAACAAAAAGCAATTCAGTACAAATATTTAAAAAACAACAACAGATTAGTGCAGGTTCTTAAGAATCAATGTAACCAACCTATCTAGTCTAGCAAGTTGCATGGGCTACACAGAAAAAAGTAACTGTTTGCACTATTCCGTTCAGCCAGTAGGAGGTGCAGTTGTTCTATTTGGTCATGGCTTACAATGTGATAACACAAATGTAATGTCTGCTTTCCAGAGACACATCTGCATTTAGTAAAATGGTTTGCTTTGAATAAGCAATGCATTCCTGTAAGTGATGCACATATAAATACATGTGCAAAGCTCAGAGGCCCCTGCTGTAAGCAAGCTTAGCTTCTCATTTTAGTCAGCCCATCTTTCAAACTACATTTGAAACATGATATAGGAGAAACAGCAAAGAGTCTTGTGGCACTTTAAAGACTCTGCATAAATTTGTACAGTCAACTTCATCAGATGAATCAGTTTCAGGAGTATATGCAGAGCTTCAGGTTTATATTCAGTATGCATGGCACATACGCATCTGATGACATGGACTGTAATTCACAAAAGCTTATGTCAGAATACATGTGCTCATATTTTATGAAGGTGCCATGAGAGACACTAATTTTTGTTGCAGCAGGAAAGCACAACTAACCATTGGAAATTGTTGCAATGGACTCATCATCATCATCATCATATTTCTATACCACCCAGTAGCCAAAGCTGTCTTAGAGGAGGTATTTGGGCTATGCAAGTGTTCGCTAAATGAAAGTAAAAGAAGTCAGATATCCAGCTTGTGCTGATATTCTAAGCTGCAATTAGTTTGGATGATCAGACTGAATGTATGACTAATACTACTTAACTAACAATAATATTTATGCCATCCTTTTAGGAAAATTAACTTGCCATTGCCCACAAATGGGACACTGTATAAGACATGGGATGTGATAAGCTGGACAGCATAAATTGCAGTCCTGAAAGAAGCTTTTACTCCAAGAAATAGAATAGGTCATGTTACTCCAGAATGCTTAAAATCTTTTAGGCCCGTGCAAAGATAACACTGCAGACATCCCTTACTTGCAAGGATTCTTTAGGTAGATCATTCACAGAAAAGGCTAATATTTTTATAGGCCATTCATAGGCCTAATGGTAGGTTGGCTGTCATTCTCATAAGTGCTGGTTTGTGTGCGCACACAAGCCCCCATCTTCGCTCTGTGCTTATTGATGATCAGTATCAAGGACAAGTCTATACTAGTTAGATGTCAGCAAGCAGCAGCATCTGTTTTAAACTGCCTGTGTAGATTTTAAAGAGGTAGCTTTTAAGGGTTGGATACTGGCAATTCTTCTCTTGCTCTAGCCCTAGGGGCCACTGTTGCTTCCAGTTTCTGGTAAGAGCAAAGCAAATACAGGTGAGGAAAAGTTAGTGAGTATATGATTGGCAGCTTCTGACAAGGAAGCCAAACAACCCACTCCAGCTATATCCTAATAGCAGGACCACTTGGTGTGTCATGGGACAACCCATCTGAAACACTTAACTAGTTAATCCAGCAACTTTTCAAGGGAAACTACTAGAGCTGTTTCTCTTCTGTTGAGTACCCCATGCATGGTGAATGCATAGTGTACTGTACCAATGGAATATTTACAGCAACAAGTAAATAATTAGGTCTTAATGTGATAGTGATGACAGTGCCAGCTATGCAGTTTGCAAACAAGGAGATTTTCGTTAGTGTACAGATAATTTACTACCACAAATGCATAGGGCTGAGGACTAATGTATTTCATTTTCTTTCCATGCCAATGCCCCTTATTAGAACCAGATAAATAGCAACCATTTACGGAGGGCAGAACAAGAGATTACCCATCTTCAAGGGAAGGTTGAACATCTCTCTGCACAAAACAAAGAACTTCTGGCTCAGCTAAATGAATCAAAGCGAAAGCAAGCAGAGATTGAATGCAAGGTACATACGGTGGATTATTAAAAAGTAATAAATGGATATACAGTTAAAATCATAATCAGCACTAGCTATATTGGCATTACCTATATTGATATTATGTGATGTTAACTATTTTATTGTTTTAACTATTTTATCTGATTATTAATTTTAATTGTTTTTTAAAAAAGCATAAATTAAAATACAAAACTAAAATTAGAATTTAAAAATTGAATTCAAGCTATCAACAGTTAAAATACTCTGAAAATAAAAGTCTTTGCCTGATGCCAAAATGTGCACCAGGCATCTTCTTCGGGCAACTGATTTCACCAATGGGGCACTACAACTGAAGAGGCTCTACACTGGGTAGCTGCCTTCCTAGCATCCTTTAAAGGTGCTAGGAAGATCTTAGGGTCTGGATAGGCTTATATGGATGGAGACATTCCTTTAGATATTCAGGTCCTAAACCATTTAGGGCATTATATATTAAAACAATCCTGTTTTGCCTGGCGCTGATGTTATATTCTTTTAGGCGTCAGGCAAAACCTTTTTATTTTCTCAACATTTTAATGTTCAATTGATTTTAACTGGGGTTTTATTGATTCAAATTGTCAGATGTTGTAGTGTTTTGTGTCTTTTTTTGTGACAGCAGCACATGTCTTTTTTGGAGAGTATGCCCAGAAAACTGCTACAAGTCTCCTCAACATGCTTTAAAGAATTATTGCGCCTATTTGAAGGCAGAGTAAAGTGCACAGTGTGACCTTCATATAGAGCAGCCCTTTCATTTATACAGTTGCTGCACTTGGGATATTTGTGTAAACCTCATAAAATGCAGGTGATTCCTCTGCTAATAGCAGAGGTTTCATAGCCTAAAATGGTCAGTAATACCTTGGAATTAAGATTGGCTAGAGTTTAAACCAGCTTCATAGTACTTGTACTTTGGAAACACTCTTATCTAGATATTGATAGAGTTAAAAAGAAACCCTGGCTAAAGCGTTGTACTAGGTCATCAGATGGTGTAGTTGTGGGGAGTTAGATTATCAAAATCCATTGGAAGCAGAGGAGATGGCAGGGGAAAGATCTGAAAAAGCCATTTGGACAACTCAAGAATTTTGAGTATGCCACTGTTTCTACCACTTCAGAGCCTTGCCCACTCATAAAACTTTTCTAAAAGACCATTGTGGGATTTATGGTATGAATACATTTCCCTGTGGGTGCAGCTGAGTCTGATGTGTCGATGCACCTTGAGGACTAGGCAAATGCTTGGTTCTGTCAAGAATGCACCCACATAACATAATGGTGAAGGGGGAATCTGCGTCATACAGTCTGCACCCATTCCTCTTTTGTACCTTTTTATTGTCATGTGTTCAGTCCTCTGTCCTACTTAGTAACCCTTTTTAAGTGTAACGTGTTTTTTTCTTCAACATGTATTGATTTTACTCATCTGTAGGATACCAGAATGACTTGTAAGTGTTCTGCAAGGTCAAATGTTATTTTAGAGGTTGCCTTTAAATTGCAGGCATGATCCTTTATTAGGACAAAACTAGATATAACATTTACCAATAAAGTATAGTCTTAACTAAGAAGCTGATTTCTCTTCAGTTAATATTCTGCAGTGAAAGCACAGCGTACTGACCTGGCTTGGTACCCCGATGTTGGCTATTGATTTTTTTTTTTTTTTAATTCTCAGGCTCAAATTACATGTCAAACATTGCATCTAGTTCCCTTAGTCAAAATTATTCTGTTTACTTTTATCCACAAATGGCTATACTTAATTATTGAATCTTAAATATGAACTTAGTAAGAACAAATCTTGAAAAAAATGTTTGATTTCTATGCCATTTCACAGCTGAAGCTTTCTGGACAGTTTATGCAAATCCGTAAACACAGACAATAGCATTGGAAAAAAACATAAAATCAGAAAAAACATAAATAAAGGAAATAAGGGAAAAAACATAATTAACACAGCTAAAAACCAGACAGCAGCAAAGACTGCAAAATATCTGGAATGGGCAATCCTCTGGGTGGCCAAGGCTTTAAAGGACTCAGAGAAGAAAGCTATCTTATAAAACCCATAAATCATTGATTGCATTGTTTAATTTGAGTATGGTAAATATCTTGGAGTAATGTTGGGTAGACTAGGAGCAAAAGGCCATGTGGCTATCCAGCTCAAACTGGTTTCCCTGAAATGGTCTTAGAAATTCCATAGAAATGAGTGGATCCTTCTGAATGGTTTTTCTTATTCCTAGAATAAGGAAGAAGTGATGGCTGTAAGACTCCGAGAAGCAGACAGCATAGCAGCTGTGGCAGAACTCCAGCAACATATTGCAGAACTAGAAATCCAAGTAAGAATGGAAGCTTCCTGCCTTCTGTCTGTCTGTCTGTCCATCCATCCTTCCTTCTTAGAGCAGTCACAGAATCCTAGAATTGGAAGGGGTCTTGGAGGTCATCCAGTCCAATCTCGGTTTGAGACATGAACTGTGATGCAGGATACAACTATAGTGGCTTTCCTCTAGATGCTTCGAACTGCAACACTCAGCATTCCTGGTGATCACTTATATTGGCTGGGACTGATGGGAATTGAAGGCCAAAACATCTGGGGAAGACTAAATTGCCATGCCTCTAACATGTCCATCAGGATTTCTGCTGCATATGTAATGTTGTCTACCCGTTAATCAAGTTCAAAGGATCATGAACTGTACGTGGGTTCCTTGCTCCTTGTGTAAACTTTCCTTTTGCTGTCTGCTACCATGCTTCAAGGGACTGCAGGTGGTGCAGTGGTTTAAACCGCTGTGCTGCTGGGCTGGTTGATAGGAAGGTTGCCGGTTCGAATCTGCGCAATGGGGTGAGTTCCCGTTGCTCTGTCCCAGCTCCTGCCAACCTTGCAGTTCGAAAGCATGCAAATGCAAGTAGATAAAAAGGTACCACTTCGGTGGGCAGGTAACAGTGTTCCGTGCACTTCAGTGTTTAGTCATGCTGGACACATGACCACGGAGACTGTCTGTGGACAAACGCTGGCTCCCTCGGCTAGGAAATGGAGATGAGCACCGCCCCCTAGAGTCAGGCATGACTGGACATAATGTCAAGGGGAAACCTTTACCTTTACCTTTTACCATGCTTCATCAGCATTAACCATGGTTTGAGATTATTGTAGTTCACTGTTACACCAGAATTTGAATGCTGAGATTGTAAAATGTTTGTAGATCTACCGCTTGGAATGCTACCATAGGGAAGGGCTCTTTAGTAGTCATCATACAGATATGCCTGAATTGACCCATGATTCATTTGTGTTGTACAGCTCAAGGTGGGAATGCAGGAGTATGTATATATGTGGAACTGAGATGAGCATAGCAATGTGGATGTAGATTTTTGTTTCTGGACTGTCTAACCATCAAGTTTTAAGAAGGCATAAATATGACTAAGAGGGCTGGGCATCTTAGAACATGTATTTGCTGCTATAAGGCTTTGGCTATTGGGTGGTATAAACATTAAATAAATACATAAATTTAAGAAACTGTGTTTTAAATACAGAATTTATTCTTTTAAGCAGTGGTGAGAATATAGCAATAACTTAAACCAAACAAATGGTCTTTCTCTGAGAGGAAGCCACAGATCTTTCCATTTAAGTCTGATCTTTTATGAAATCTTTGAAACTAAAACCATGATGGCCACTTCCTATTCTGCCAATTCTAATTGCTGCTATAAATAATCTTCAGCATTGCTTTAGGACTTAACACATTATAGAATTCTCTTAGATTGTGCCTGCTCATCTGAACTGTTGCTTACAGCGGAGGAGAACTGCAGGGCAGTTTAAAGCTGCTGATCAAGATAAATGGAAGCAACAATTTACCAGATACTTTTCCTTTTCAAGGTAGTTGTTCTTATCTGAGAATCCAGGAGTTCCACTGTTAGCTCAGAATTAGAGCAATTACCCTAAACCAAACAACCTTTCTGTGAAATGTCTGGGTGTAAGTGTAAGACGTATTAGTATTAAACATGTACGATGTGCTTGGTTATTGCTACACCCACATTACTACTGAAATTACTTTACTTGCAAGTCCCTAGATTAAATCACAGTTCTAGAACACTTGTCATGGGACGCAACAAAAAGGGTTTTTTTCCCAAAAAAAGGAAAATAACATTTCCTTATACATCATCTTTATAATTTTACAATATGTGAAATAATCTCCATGGGAGGTGGTTGAGGCCCCATCGGTGAGGGTGTTCAAAGATAGGCTGGACATGCACATGGTGGGCATGTCGTGAGTGGAGCCGGCTGGTGCCGGAGGTCAGACTAGATGGCCCGGGAGACCCCTTCTGACTCGCTCTGTTTCTATGTTTCTATGATCTGTTGCTGTTCCAGCCAACCATATCCTGTTCCTGTTGGTTCCTTTGCTTTATAAAGGATGCAGTATGCAGTACAAAGGATGCAGTAAAGCAGTATGCAAATATGCATATAAAATTTAAAAGTATGGTAATCTCTTAATGCTGAGTAGCAGGCAAAGATGTTCTTCATGTTGTGTGATTTCCACATTTGCACCCGTTAACTAAAAAGTGTTCGGGTTTACGTAAGGCATGTGGTATTGTTCTGGTTTATTATGTGCTGCAGAACTATCTTTCAGTGCTTGCCTGCATTAATGAAATATTTCCAGGAAAAATAAAGGTACCTTCCCAACAGTAAACTCTTACCTTCCAAGGAAATAAGTCTCACAACATCTTTCATTAATATCGGTAGGGTTCTTCACAAAGCATTTTACAAGTCCTGAAGTTCTAAAGAAAGAATTTCCATTTTCGCAATTACAGGAAACTTTTTTTTACTCTTTAAGCTATGTGATGTGTGTTCTGAAAGCCTAGAATGAATCACCCAGTCACCAAAAGGACACACATCCCCCACAACTGCCCTGATGAAAATTTAGGTGTTCAGAACAAAATGTCATCACCATGTCACAAAAGTTAGTAAGGCAGTCCTGGCTCAGGTAGGCTTCTTCTGCGTAACTGACTTCCAAGATGTGCCCCCAACTAGCACTTATTTGTTATTGAATTATCTAGTTCAGTAATCTTAGGAGCAGCCTTGGAGGAGAATAAGAGCACTAGCCATGAAATAAGACACATCTGTTTTTCCAAAAGGTGATTGTGATGTAATCTTGGTTTTGCTGTACATTACCAAGTTTTTAGGAAATTTTAGAATTCTCCAGCTTTCATGGCACTGTGCCCCAGACAAAGAAGTTGTTTGCTAAGTCCTTCTTCACGCTATACTTCCCAACTTTCCTAGTCTAGGAGCAGTAAGTAGGTAGGGTGTATGTTTATATACATATATACAAGCAACACACACATTCACACATTCTCTCATACACACAAACACATGCATACACATGGCATAGATATGTAGGCTCTTGTTTCCCATGCAACCCATCTTTCCACACAAGCTGTTATCTGGATTTTGCAATATAACCTGCTCATTTTGAAGAATTCAAGCATTTATGATATTGCTTCCAGGTGTTGGCTTTTCCAGCTATTAGCAGCGATATGCTGGATGCTAACAATTCCTGTTTCTTATGCTTCCTTTCCAAGATGTGGGATTTACTACATGGGAGTGAGTTCCATGTAGGAAGTCCTCGTTTGCAGGGCATTTCCTAACCCACACTTCATGGTGGTGGTTGTCTCAGCAGTGGAAATGGCACTGCTTTTAAGTCTTATTTTTTATCCATCTGGAATTCATTTTATCCCAGAGGGATGCAGAGGCTGTCAGGAAGCTAAATCTCATGAGCATTCAACAAATGGTTAGCTATTTGCATAGCAGATGATTAATGAGAAGTTAGGTCAATGGCAGCCACATTTGGAGGGACAGATTTATAATCATGTTGGTAGATTTTTGCATATAGGCAGTAAAACAATTGCTAGGTACTAAACCGGTTTGGCTTCACAGAAGCAACAACAATGTTAGAACCAAATATGGCTTGGTCATTTGTCCTCATTACCGTTATAGAAGTAATCCATGATGCACAAGTGGAAAGCTCTAACTCCATTCCAAAAAGGGTATGCAAATTAAGGCTGAAATACTGGAGCTGGGATATGTGATCAAACCTCTTTTCTTTGCTTTTTTGGAACAGAAAGAAGAAGGAAAATTTCAGGGGCAGCTTAATAATTCTGACTCTAGTCAGTACATTAGAGAACTGAAAGATCAGATAGCAGAGCTGAATCACGAGGTAA
The DNA here is from genome assembly GCA_023646645.1 of Varanus salvator macromaculatus. Lineage (NCBI taxonomy): Eukaryota > Metazoa > Chordata > Lepidosauria > Squamata > Varanidae > Varanus > Varanus salvator. The sequence goes on from JAIXND010000659.1 coordinate 10,278,523, forward strand.
GTAAAAAGAAATCATCAATTTGGTCACGTATGCTTCTTTCCAGGATCTTGAAGTGTTTTGGGTTTTTTATTCTGATTCTGGGTAACTATTGTGTCAACATTTTCTGCTTTCTCCATTTAATAATTCTTTCTAACTAAACATCTAGAATCTTAGCTGTGCTCTGTAATTGGTGAGGGAAATGGCTTTTCCAAATCTTTAGAAAAGCACACTACAAAATCGAGTTCACTTGAACCAACCTGTATTTATTTGTAAGAATTGTGCATTGACCTGTTGATAGTTTAACATTTTCAACAATGCTAGAGTAAAAGTTGTGCAGTTAAATGTTTCATCTTAAGCATTTACCATCCACCCCCAAGGAATGCGTAAGTTTGTTTGTTTTTTACTTATTTCTGCTTGGTTGGCACCACCATTTGAACTAACTAACAGTTTTTAAAGCAGTCAAATATTGCAGCCCCAATTTTTCGTTAAATCTAGAGAGTTAGGAAGGATTTTTATAATGCTAAAGATTAACATATGAGCTTCACTTTTATGTATATGTTGGTGGGAGACAAAAATGTGGCAAAAATAAGAAATATGAAATGCCCATATAAACAAGTTTGTCTCTGACCTGCTTGCCTTGCTGGTCTGTATGCTTTTAAGCTCAGTGGCAGCTGCTGGTCCTAACCTGTGAAGCCCTAAGCAGTTTGGGACTGCAATGCCTCTCCCAACCACACTGTGCCTGGATACTACACTGTACATTTGAGGCTTCTTCTGGGTGTCACTTTGGATGGCAGCAACAAGGAAAAGGGCCTTCTTTGTGGCAAGCCTCTGACTGTGGAACAGTTTCTTCACAGAGACCCACATGGCACCAAAGTTACCATCCTGTCAGCACCTACATACTAAGGCATTTAACACCTCATTGCAGAGGAAGGAGGTTATGTCAACTGTTTTTAGCAACCCTGTTTGTATTAACATGAGTCATTTGGTTTTTAACTCATTTAAATTTGTTTTTTAATTTTTGTATTGAATTGTTACAAATATTGGTTTTATTTTGTGTTTTATGCATGTTGTAAACTGCCCAGAGAGCTTCTGCTATTGGGCAGAATAGAAATAAAACTGTTTTAGAATGTAGTAACACACATCAGAAGTCGCTTTGTTCAAAACCTGGCCATAGTTGGATGCACCATCGTGGCATTTCTGGTGAAATTGCCTCCCTGTACGGACTCTGTTACTCATGTGAATTAATTCATTAATTTAAATAGCAAGGAATATGTGATGCATGGAATTCCTGTACAGTACATCTCTTTGGATCATAATAGTTAGGAATCCTGCTTTGCCCTTATCAACAGGACTGTCTGTAATCATTCCAGGACCTTTAACAATCAGTTAACTCACTTCAGAGAAATCAATATCCAGCCACCTACCATTAAACATTTATGCCCCAATCCTGCTGAGGATTTTTTTGCACACAAATGGTTTATCACTTGTCGAATTGGGAACTGTGTACCTGGCGTGTCGATTCTGATATGCCTCTGAAATTGATTGTAGAATTTACAGAGTCGTTTCTACATTGTGTCACTTTGAGACAGATATATATTTCAGTGCACATCCACATGAGCATCATTATCAATCTGCAGGTGGCTGCTCAGTTTGTTTTATAGGTGGCTACAGCTGAAGTCCAGCATCTGCTTGAGACTTGATAAGGATTCTTGCAAGTGTGTATAAGAAATGGAGCCTGGAAGCCATTAACTAGGCTCTGGTCAGTTAATGGATGGCCAAACTCTGCCACAGTGGTCGGAAGCGTCAAGGCAGTGAGAATCTGTGAAGCACTTGCAGGAAAGCCAGTAGGCTTGAATGCAACTTAGTCAGGCCTCGCCTCTTGCTTCTGCAGTGGATGCAAAACAGTATCAAGACAGAGAAGCCTTCCAGAACTGAAAGTTGCCATAGAAACATAGAAACAGGGCAAGTCAGAAGGGGCCTCCCAGGCCATCTAGTCTGACCCCTGGCTCCAGCTGACTCTGCTCACCACTTGCCCACCATGTGCATGTCCAGCCTGTCTTTGAACACCCTCACCGATGGGGCCTCAACACCTCCCATGGAAGCCCATTCCACACCCTCGAGGTCCTAACTCTCAGGAAGTGCTTCCTGGAATCCAGTGCTTTTTTTGTAAGAAAAAGGGTGCCGGAACTCATGAAATTATTTACCTTTTGCACATAGTCAATCACTGTGCACACACCCACACGTCAGTTGTGAAACGAAACATAACGGTTGCTGCCTGCAGTAAGCACTCGGCGCGCGACCACACGACCAATCACAAGCCGAGCAGCACCATCACAACCTGTGCGGACGAAGTACACATGCATCGGATTTGACACACAAGCAGCCTGCATGCACCGTTTTAATGATTTTGTCGCCGACCTGCTATGCTCGGCAGGGTAATTCGAATCCACATGGACCAAACATCAAATTTTCAAAAGTTACTTTTAAAACTTGGAAAATCTGTCGAAAAAAGGTGCCAGAACTCCATTCCGGTGTGTTCTATGACAAAAAAAGAACTGCTGGCATCTAAATGGAACCTTGGCTCCCTGAGCTTTGCTCCATTGAAGTGCTTCCTGCCTTCCTCTGCAGGGAAGAACAGGTCTCTACCCATCACATGCTTTGGATTGCACTTGTGAAGTATTTGCTAAAAATATTAGCTAAATGCAGGACACTTTTTGGGCAACAGTGTAGCAAGTCTGCAATTGCTTTTAAATTCTTGTTGCTTCCTGCAAGACACATGAGGAATGCATGCTATGAGCCCTTAGCCTTGACATAACGGTTAAACGCTTTCAGCTTCAGCACTGCTTTTGTTGCTTGCATAGAGAGGTGGACCTCTTCAAGAAGATACTGGAACAATCCTTGGTTCAGACTGCTCTTGATGGAGTCAGCTGAAAAAATATCTAGGTGACCTCACTCAGTGAAGGAAGCTGCTGACCACAGTAGTCAATATTCCTCTCTTGTATTCTTTCCCAGCTCTTTTATAAATTGCCTGAGCTTTGCGTTTTTGTGCTGCTTCTTCGTATGTTTGGCATTCCCAAGCAGCTGTCTTGACTTCCTGTTGGATGTTGCAAGGAACAAATGTGTTATGGTGATTACAGGAGCAGCACATAAGATTAGAATTGATAGGTTTGCCCACAGGCTGCATTAACAGACCACAAAATACCTTGGGAGGCCAAGGCGAGGAGCAGTGGTTTCCATTGCAGAGTTGCAGAAAAACTTTAAAGGTGCATATCTCTGTGAAAGTTGTGTGGTGCATTGTTTTTTGGTCTGGTTGTTCTTTATCATGCAGATTCCATCCCTTCTGATCTTCTTGTACTAGTGGCATTTCTCTATACCATAGGGGTAGTTAGCTTATATCTGAAATGTAATGCTAAGAATCTTTCCCTCGAAAAACAATTTAACCCGCTCATTTTACACATTTAAAAATTTGAGGATTCCTCTGGTACCATGCAGTTACCATCTTCTGAAAATTTTCTTCAGCAGATTGCTTCATGTTACAGCACAGAGAAATGGCTTTTCTATTCCAAGGTGGTTTTAGATTCAGTCTTGTGAGATTAGGATTAGGTTTGTCTTTAACTGTATGCATGAAACATTTCAATGAGCAACATTTTCTCTGCAATAAAGTATTAAATGAAGATAGTATGTGATAACTATCAATACTATTTTTAACAAGTGAAACCTTAATTGCTGGTATTTCACTCTTAAAATTCTAAGAAGAGGTATTACTAGTATAATATTTTTACTTTATTATCTACAAACACCAATACTTGGACTAATATAAGGACAATTCAGAATTCCAGTCTGAACCACGTCCACCTTGTTTCTCATTAAATGTGGCCTAAACTCCACTACTACATATATAGCAGTCATCCCCTGCAAAAGCTTGGCCTTCTCTGACTATCTATCTATCTATCTATCTATCTATCTATCTATCTAACAAATTTATAGGCCGCCCCTTGCAAACAAGCCTCGGGGCGGCTAACAGCATATATAGAAATGCCAAATAAAACAATACACAATTTAAAACTGTTGCCACATAAGGGGTAGGAAGGTGCTGGGACAAAAAACCGCTCACTCACAACCTCTGAGAAAGGAATATTTCTAACATGTGTAAATAATATTTGATATTATTGGTTAGTGGAAGATTTTTACCAATACCGTACCAACCCATTTGCAAAGAATATATAGATGGAGAATATGTTTGTGAAACAATTCACTGAACTTCTTCATTTCAGTATCAGAGCCTTAAAGCTTGCTCTTCGTATCTCTGTGCACCTTATGCCAGCACCCATCTGATACTTGAGACCTAACAACCTAATGCAACCAGTAACTGGTTCAGATATATGCACTGATATTTGCACTATCTTTCCTTCAGATCATTTTTCTGTTGAACTAACATGAGATGGGCTTAATGAAGATCGACATAAGCTGGAGATCAAATGCCCTGCTTTTAAATGATTCCACTTCTAGAAATAAACGTGTAAACACTAAGTAATTACTTCTAGATAAATAATTCATACTATATAAGCAAAAGGCTACTGTGGAATGGAGCTAAATAGGAGAACTTCTTGAAGACTGTAGATATGGCCATGGTGGCATTTGCCTTAATCACATCAGGGCTGCCTCTGGAAAGTCTCCAAATGCTGCCATCGGCAGACGGTTCATGAGAGCCACATGGAGAAAGCATGTGACTTATTTACTGCAGCAACAACCCTGACTCCTGACACTTCCAGGTCCAATTAAAAGTGATGGTGATCATCTTTAATGCCACTCACAGTTTGGGACCAGGGTATCCAAAGGGCCTCTTTCTCATCAGAGGCCCTCCTATGTGTTCCAGCATTTCCACATTTCCTATGTTTCCCAGCATTTTCAGGCCTGTCAGAGAGGTGCCTTTTCAGCAGCTGTACTTGAGCTCTGAAATTCCTGAGTGAGTGAGGCTTGTCATCTTTTGGCTCTGGCCTCTTGGCAGAGCGGCAGAGCAGCAGAGGCACAGGCTGGGAGAGAGCGCTGAGTGGCCAGGGGACTGGCACAGGCAAGGTAGGAGCTGGGCAGGTGGGAGCAGAGGTCCAGGAGCAGCAGAGAGGGAGGGGGTGGGCCAGAGAGCGAGAGCAGCCAGGGGGAAGCAGGGGGCGGGGCCACTGGCCTGAGGGACTGATAAGGCCAAGCTCAGCCACTGCAAGCCCTTTTGGCTCTGGCCTCTTGGCAGAGCGGCAGAGCAGCAGAGGCACAGGCTGGGAGAGAGCGCTGAGTGGCCAGGGGACTGGCACAGGCAAGGTAGGGGCTGGGCAGGTGGGAGCAGAGGTCCAGGAGCAGCAGAGAGGGAGGGGGTGGGCCAGAGAGCGAGAGCAGCCAGGGGGAAGCAGGGGGCGGGGCCACTGGCCGGAGGGACTGAGAGGGCCCAGCTCGGGCGTCGTCCCTCGGCTGCGGTCCGGGCGGTCCAGGGACTCCCTTCCCTGAGACACAGAGGTTGTTTGTTTGATTGTTTGTTTGTTTTTTGTTTTGTTTGTGTGTTTTTGTTTTGTTTGCACTTTGCTTTGCTTTCTTGTGCTTTTTTTTTCCTTCCAATTTAAATTTAAGTTTATTTTCTCCTTGTGTGTGTGTGCAAGTGGGGTTTTTGCCTGGGAGAACTGGGAGAGTGAGAGGAACTGCAGGACTTACAAGACAGGGGACCAAGGTAAGGTCTCGGAAGGGTTACAGATGGCAGACCAGGAGATGGCCTTGGCGGGAGTCACGGGTGTTGCTGTCCGCTGCGAGAGCTGCGACATGTTCGCCCTTCTCCCCCAGGAGAGGCAGGGATACACTTGCCCTCGTTGCAAGATGGTGACCCTGCTAGAGGAGGAGGTGAGGTGCCTGAGGGCCGAGAGAGCTCTCCGGGCCCCCCCGCAGCAGCCCCCCTCTCGACAGAGGGCTGAGGGAGAGACCACGGGAGGAGCAGCTGCGGAGACATGGAGGCATGTCACCCACAGGAGGAGGAGGCCAGCACGGCCTCCTCCTCCTCCTGGCACCGATCTGGAGCTGGGAAACAGGTTCTCTCCACTTGGGGAGGCTGGGGCTAGCGAGGCCTCGGGGGACCAGCAGGATCCCCAGCCTGGGACATCAGGAGGCAAGGGAGCCACTGCAGGAGAGGCGAGGACCAGGGCACGGCTGCCCACCAGCACCGAGAAGGTACGGCGGCGGGTGATAGTTGTTGGGGACTCCCTGCTGAGGGGCACTGAGGCGGCGGTGTGCCGCCCCAGCCTTGAGACAAGGGAGGTTTGCTGCCTGCCGGGCACACGCATTCGGCACGTGAAGGACAGAGTGGAGCGTCTTGTTCGCTCCGGGGGTCACCAGCCACTCCTGGTGATCCATGTGGGCACAAACGACGTGGCCAGGCAGGGGGTGGTCGGGACCACCAGGGACTTTTCGGCCTTGGGGAAGAAACTCAGGGAGCTGAAGGCCCAAGTGGCCTTCTCGTCAATCTTACCTGTCCGGGGATTTGGGCCAGGCAGGGACAGGAGGGTCTCCGAGGTGAACGACTGGCTTAGGGTGTGGTGCCAGAAGGAACGCTTCGGGTTCCTCGACCACGGCACTCGTTTTCTTGCCAATGGACTTCTGGCAAGGGATGGGTTACACCTCACGAGGATGGGGAAAAGGTCCTTTGGAGATGCTCTAGCGAGCTTCATCCGGAAGACTTTAAACTGAGCCAGTGGGGGGTGGGTTCAGGCCCCCCAATAACGTGTCTGCACTGGACAAGTGTGCAGGGAGGATCGGGGCTCTGGGAGCAGGGCTTTAGAGATACTGCAGGGACTGACAGGACTTCTACAGAGAGGGGCCAGGTACCAGGGAGGATGGGAGGAAGGAGGATGCTGGGCACTCCAAGGAAAGGAAGCAGTGGGAAGGAGTTGAGGTGCATGTACACCAATGCTAGGAGCATGGGTAATAAGCAGGAAGAGCTTGAAGCTCTCCTGGGAATAGGAGGATACGATCTGGTGGGAATCACAGAAACTTGGTGGGATGAAAGGCAAGTCTGGAATGTGAACATAGAAGGGTATCACCTTTTTAGAAAGGACAGGAAGGGAAAGAGAGGTGGGGGTGTGGCTTTATATGTCAGGGAAGGGATAGGATGCAGTGAGATAGAGTGCAGCACAGATGGGGATTCGGTAGAGGCAGTCTGGGTGAAACTTAGGGGTTTTGACAGAGAAAGAGACCTGACAGTGGGGGTATGTTATCGCCCTCCAGGTCAACTTGAGACCCTGGATGATGTCCTGACAGGCCAGATTCTAAGAATATCTCGGGGGAGAGACACAGTAATTATGGGAGATTTCAATCTCCCGGATATTACTTGGGAGACTCACTCGGCGGTGACAGCCAGGTCACGCCGCTTCCTAGAAGCTCTAGAGGGTGGGTTTTTCACACAGAGGGTCCGAGAGGCGACGAGGGGGGGAAACATCCTGGACTTGGTCTTGACCAATAGGGAGGAGCTGATAGATGAAGTACAGATTAGGGGAGCTCTGGATGCGAGTGATCACTCCATCCTTTGCTTTGAGATCAGAGGACTGGGGCCGTGCAGCAGGGCGAGCACTAGAAGCTGGGACTTCAAGAGGGCCAACTTTGGCCAACTGAAGGCCAGGCTGGGGAAAGTCTCCTGGGATAGGTTACTGGAAGGTAAGCAAGTTGAGGAGGGGTGGATGGCACTCAAAAGGGAGGTTTTGCAGGCGCAAGCCCTGACAATACCGCTAGTCAGTAAGGTGGGGAGGCGGAGGAGAGTGCCGCCATGGATGCGAAAGGAGGTGGTTAGGGGGATTAGACGAAAGAGGAACCTCCATAGGAAATGGGTACTGGGGGAAATAGACAAAAGGGTATACCGGGAGGAGGAGGCCCGTTGCAGAAGGATTCTTCGCAAGGCTAAGGCTGATTATGAGCTGAGACTTGCCAAGAATATCAAGAGCAACAAAAAGGGCTTCTTCCAGCATGTAAATAGGAAAAGGAAGGGGAGACAAGTGGTGGGACCACTAAATAAGGAGGAAGGAGATCCAGTGACTGACATGAGGGAACAGGCACAGATGCTAAATGACTATTTTGCCTCTGTGTTCTCCCCAAAGCAGGACGGGGGATATCCGTATAGGAGATTGGATGAGGCTGGGGACTTAGGGGCAGAGATTAGAGTCACCCCCCTTGAAGTCGAGGGGCTCCTCAGGGCATTGGACATTACAAAGGCGCCAGGCCCTGACGGGTTACACCCGAGAGTACTTAGAGAGTTGGCAGGCGTTCTCTCACGCCCGCTGGCCTCCATTTTTGAGGCCTCGTGGAGAACGGGTGAAGTTCCAGAGGACTGGAGGGTGGCATCGGTGGTCCCAATTTTCAGAAAGGGTAGTAGGAAGGACATGGGGAATTATAGACCGGTTAGCCTTACGTCCATTGTAGGAAAAACAATGGAAAGGCTCATAATAGAGAGAGATCTAGTGATGCTAGATAGGGAAGGGAGGCTGACAGCCACACAACACGGCTTCCGCAGAAACAGGTCCTGCCAGACAAACCTTGTGGAATTCTATGACAAGGTTTCAAGATGGCTAGATGGAGGGGATGCCGTGGATGTGGTATACCTGGATTTCAGCAAGGCCTTTGACAAAGTGCCCCATGATATCCTGGTGGAGAAACTGAGGAGTTTTGGGATACACCAAAGCACTGTCCGGTGGATTAGGGCATGGCTGACTGACCGAAAGCAGAAGGTAACCGTTAGCGGGGAATCGTCGGGATGGCAGCCAGTGACAAGCGGGGTCCCCCAGGGCTCTGTCCTGGGGCCGATCCTGTTTAATCTTTTCATTAACGACATGGAAGAAGGGGTGAACAGTCTGCTGATCAAATTCGCAGACGACACTAAAACTGGAGCAGTGGCCACAACTGAGGAGCAAATACACCAGATCCAAAAGGATCTGGACAGACTATGGAAGTGGGCAGGAGACAACAGGATGGCGTTCAATGTGGAGAAGTGCAAGGTCTTGCACTTGGGGCATAGGAATAGCTGTCATAAGTACAGGTTAGGTGACAAGTGGCTGGAGAGCAGCACTTGTGAAAGGGACCTCGGGGTACTGGTTGACCGCAGGCTAAACATGAGTCAGCAGTGTGATGCGGTGGTCAAGAGGGCGAATGCCACCCTTGGTTGCATATCCAGAAGTGTGGCTTCTAGATCAAGAGAGGTATTACTACCACTCTACATGACTCTGGTGCGCCCGCAACTGGAGTATTGTGTTCAGTTTTGGGCCCCTCATTACAGAAAGGATATAGCCAGGTTGGAGTCAGTGCAGCGTAGGGCCACAAGGATGGTGGCTGGTTTGCAGGGGATGGGGTATGAGGCGAGACTGAGGGAACTGGGTCTCTTCAGCCTGGAGAAGAGGAGACTCAGAGGGGATATGTTGGCAACATACAGGTATGTGAGGGGGTGTCACATGGAGATGGGGAGAGGCCTGTTCTCCCCTGCAGAGGAAGGCAGGACGCGCTCCAATGGAGCAAAGCTCAGGGAACCAAGGTTCAATTTGGATGCCAGGAAGCACTTCCTGACAGTTAGGACCCCGAGGGCGTGGAATGGGCTTCCACGGGAGGTCGTTGAGGCCCCATCGGTGAGGGTGTTCAAAGACAGGCTGGACATGCTCATGGTGGGCATGTCATGAGCGGAGCCGGCTGGTGCCGGAGGTCAGACTAGATGGCCCAGGAGGCCCCTTCTGACTCTCTGTTTCTATGTTTCTATGTTTCTATTTCTATTCCTTAATTAATGGCTTTCCACTGAATGGCCATTTTTTCAGTTTAGAAGCCCACTTGGCTTTCTAGGCTCCTCTACTGATCTGTTTTAAACTTAACTGAATGCAACCTTTTGTTGCTGGAAGATGCCTAGTTGTTTTAAGAGATTTTGTAATGTTTGTGTTCCACTGTTCTTGGTAACCTGCTGTTCTAGTTCTATTATATGTCATTTTGACATTGTCAACTATCTTAATTTTTAATTAGTTTGTTTCAAAAATAGGTGGGGTGCACATGTTATAAATAAATAGATAAACTTCAGCTTTACATAGAGATAGTGCTAGAGAACTCATTCCGAAATTTGTTTAGGAAATTGAATTCAACAAATCAGATCAAGAGATCAGAAATGTTCCCAGCAGAAAAAAAAACTGAGCAAGGACAAAATCCAATCTAGATATTTAAAGTTGGGGTTCCTAAATATTGCTGTAAATATTTTATTTTAGAGTCATTCAACCTTCAAAGACCTTCTGCTGCCCAGGTTTGTGCAACACAATAATGTGCTGACGCCATGCAACAATGACAGCTCCTGCATATAAATTAACCCACAGTGGGCAGCTGTGTCACTCAAACCAGGTCAGGGAGAAAAAGGTGCACTGCCTGTTGTTGCATTGTGGCTCTTGACAGAAATAGGTTCTCCATCCTACTTTAAAACATGTAAGCATCTTGCAAGAAATAATGTGTCAGCCAGGTAAAATGGGAATATAAGAACTACTATGCTGACTTGAATCAGAAATAATTAAGCTCAGCCCCTTGTGGCCAGCTAAAGGCTTCTTATTTGCATCACTTTGAAGATGTTCAGAAGAATACTGCCCCCAAACATGGAGGTTCCATTTGCAACAGCTATAGTTAATAACTAGAGATAGGTCAATCAGTGGAAGGTGTTTGATCAAAGCAATTTTTAAAACCCCAGATAATTTATGAGGCATTTAATTGAGAATATATCCCAGGGGCCAGAACCATTCTGGTGTTTGATGGAACATCTTACTGCCCCACGCCTTTGGGATTATATAAGTCAGGAGGGGGAATATGGGCTTTCCATTTATTGTTGGATTATCATCAGTGCACGCTAGCAGAGCTAATGGTCAGAAGTTATGGTCAAACATCTGGAGCCATCCCTGATAGGCTTGCCCTTCTTGGAGATGCCTGTCTCTGGAGGTTGAGGCTACTTGCGTCCTGCTGCCATTGCTTCTACCAGTACAAGATCTGTTGTGAGTTTAGTGTTGGCCTTTGGGCTTGCTGATATTACTAAACACAGTAGGATGAAACATCTTCACCTGTATTCTCCTAGTTAGTGGTTTGTTGGTTGGTTCTTTGCAAAGACCTGCAAGCAATTACTTAGTGTTGAAAACCTATAATAGTTATTACCTTTTGACCTTTTCAGGTGTACAGATTGACCAGTCTCTTGAGTCATTTTGGGAGTGATGTGCTATTTGGCTTGGTTTCATTCTCCGTTCATATAGGAGTCTCTTGGCACCTTAAGTTTTATTTTTATTACTTACAAGAGTTTTAAGATAAAAGCTTAAACCAACATTTATGCTAGAAAGACTTTCTTCCAAGCTAGCTCAACAGTTTAAAAAAATTAAGATTTCTTCCCTCACATTACTTATACTACATGCTATCATCATCACCATCATTTTGTTCCATCGTTTTGTTTCCTTTCTGTATCACACCACAACTAAAGCTCTTTGGGCAGTTCGCAACGGTCTATAAAAACAGTCAATGAAAATGCAATAGAAACATAGAAACAGAGCGAGTCAGAAGGGGCCTCCTGGGCCATCTAGTCTGACCTCCGGCACCAGCCGGCTCCTATCACGACATGCCCACCATGTGCATGTCCAGCCTATCTTTGAACACCCTCACCAATGGGGCCTCAACCACCTCCTGTGGAAGCCCATTCCACACCCTCGGGGTCCTAACTGTCAGGAAGTGCATCCTGGCATCCAGTGCTTTTTTTGTAAGAAAAAAGGTGCTAGAATTCATGAAATTATTTACTTTTCGTACATAGTCAATCACTGTACATACACCCACACACATCAGTTGTGTAACGAAACATAACGGTTGCCGCCTGCAGTAAGCACTCAGTGCGCGACCACACGACCAATCACAAGCTGAACAGCGTCATCACAGCCAACGCAAACGAAGTTTGCATGCATCGGATTCAACACACAAGCAGCGCGCATGCACCATTTTAATGATTTTGTCGTCGACCTGCTATGCTCAACAGGGTGATTCGAATCCACATGGACCAAACATCAAATTTTCAAAAGTTACTTTTAAAACTCGGAAAATCTGTTGAAAAAAGGTGCCAGAACTCTGTTCTGGTGTGCTCTATGACAAAAAAAAGCACTGCTGGCATCTAAATGGAACCTTGGCTCCCTGAGCTTTGCCCTGTTGGAGCGCGTCCTGCCTTCCTCTGCAGTGGGAGGACAGGTCTCTACCCATCTCCATGTGACATCCCCTCACATACCTGCATGTTGCCAACATATCCATATCCAATGAAAATATAAAATCAGTTTTAAACACCTAAAATAGAGAATGGCAACCCCCTCCCCCACTGTTAACTGTAATCCTTTTACAAAACTTAATAGTATTAAAAACAGTTATAATACATTTAACTGGAAAAAACTATCCCAAACTTATATTCTGATATTCTGCATGCCATTATTTTCACTAATTACTGGCAAACAATTATTCAAATCAGCAGTTAAATATAAGTAAACAGGAAACTATGTTGTTAGTTGCGAAGTCGTGTCCGACCCATCGCAACCCCATGGACAACATTCCTCCAGGCCTTTCTGTCCTCCACCATCCCCCGGAGTCCAGTCAAGCTCACACCAACTGCCTCAGTGACTCCATCCAGCCACCTCATCCTCTGCCGTCCCCTTCTTCTTTTGCCATCTATTGTTCCCAGCATTAGACTCTTCTCCAGGGAGTCCTTCCTTCTCATTAGGTGGTCAAAGTATTTGAGTTTCATCTTCAGGATCTGGCCTTCTAAAGAGCAGTCAGGGTTGATCTCCTCTATGACTGACTGGTTTGATCACCTTGCAGTCCAAGGGACTCGCAGGAGTCTTCTCCAGCACCACAACTCAAAGGCCTCAATCCTTTTGCGCTCAGCCTTCCTTATGGTCCAGCTTTCACAGCCATACATTGCAACTTGGAAAACCATAGCCTTGACTATACGCACTTTTGTTGGCAGGGTGGTGTCTCTGCTTTTTAGTATGCTGTCTAGATTTGCCATAGCTTTCCTCCCCAGGAGCAAGCGTCTTTTAATTTCTTGGCTGCAGTCCCCATCTGCGGTGATCTTGGAACCCAGGAAAATAAAATCTGTCACTATATCCATTTCTTCCCCATCTATTTGCCAGGAAGTGAGAGGACCAGATGCCATGATCTTAGTTTTCTTATAGGCACAGTTAACTGTTAAAAATTATTCTAAGCATTTTGTATTTCCCCAATTAGCCACCAGAACCATAAAGTCTTAATCAGCCTAAAAACCCAACCAAGCCACTCTAGGGAGACATTTCTTTAATGAATCTGCTGTTGCAGGGAATGCCCTTCCCTTTGGGTTGGCCAGTTGACATTAAGCTAGTAATTGCTCCAGGACTCCCACCTGATGACAAAAGTGCATGTGAAAGGAAATGGTCTCCAAAATACTCTGAACTTGAGCCATATAGAACATTCTAGGTCAAACCATTTTGAATTGCACTGTTCAAGAGTTGTATGGGTGTTACGTATGCCCTCTGTCCTAGCAGGCTACCAGATGCTGAACCAGTAGAAGTCTCTAGACATGCTCTTCAAGAGGTCCCATGTAAAAAGGCAAAACATTGGGATACAACCTGAGGGTGACCTCCAAGATATCCTAGCCACAGTCATTACCTGAGGTTTTGGAAACACCTCCAAACAATGCTTCTGATACTTCAGGAAGAGTGCAGCCACATCCCAAAAGAAAGAACTACTGATTCCTAGATTGGTTGAGCTGAACACTACGGACCTCTTTGATTTAACGGGGTTGCATTTCAATGTATTATTACCTTCCAGTCTGCTGCTGCCTTGAGTGATGGAGAATATAGCCCTGCCTTTCCTAGCATAAATGAAAAAAGAGAAATAGAGAGGCAGAGTATGGGGTGCAAAATAAAAGTGTTCGGCATTGCAGATTTGTGGGGTGGGGCTGTGGTTCCCAGCACGGCCTCATGCAAAGCTGCACTTCTAGCCGCACGCCTCAGAAGGATACCGTGGCTGATAGCATGAAAAGCCTGTAATTGTTGTTTATAACAGAATCAGCCAGTTTTGCAGAAATATTTTAGCATTTGCTGTTTTCTTCATTCTGTGTGCCCTGGTCTCATCAGCTCGAACTGCTAGAATGATGCTTGTCAGGCTTTCCTGAGTAAAGCTTTTTCAATACACTGAAGTGCACCAGTTGTGATAATCTAAGATAAGCATTTAAAAGCTTTGCCTCAACTCAAAAGATTAAGAGTTGGATTAGAGCCTCTAAATAAAAGTAATACAGAATTTACTCTAGATTGTCTAACAAAATGAAGAATAAAAAGTGTGTGTGCAAAGTTAGTAGTGCAAAAAGAACACAGCACTTTTCTGTTTCATGAACCTCTGTTTAACCTTAAGAGAAAAGGCTCGCTCTCAGATTTAAACAAAGTGCTTTTACACTTGTGGCTGAAGTTTACAGAGCAATAAATCGTGTGTTTCCCTTGTCTGGTATTTTGAAAAAACAAGACAAGACCACCAGATTTGCCCCTCTGCAAGTCAGCAAAGTTATTGGACAGCCAGAAGCTGCTGTTTTTGCAAGTACGAGTCAGATATTGAGCATCTGTGCTGGCACAGTCTGATTTCAATGGTTGTGGTCAGTCTGAGGAAGCTGTGATGTGATAAGATAGTGCTTGTGAGGTCATGTGGTTAGCAAACACCCAATCTAACAGAGCAGCTTTCTGGACCCTCACTTGAAATAAGTATATTACCTCAGCTGTATAAGTAGTACATTTTGTGTGTTCTTGAGAAGCAGGGTGGTGGTTGTGCTAGATAGGCGCTTAAAATTAAGGCTTTAGTAGTACCTTTTGTGGTAGTTTGTCTCCTTCCATGCCTTATTTTCTATCTTGCACTTATATCCAGTGGTTAAAGTTGGTATGTATGGACAATACACTGTCTCAGTAAAATATAATGATGTTCTACACAATAATATCCCTTTTCATCACGAAGTTTCAAGTTCCAACGACATATGCAATGTGCTCTCAATACTGGCATTTCCTTCTAGCTAAAGTTCCTTGCTTTACTACTTAATGTGCTTAATTATATTTATAAAATACCATGTATAGTGCAAACAGCTATTTTTTCATGGGTTCAGGAAACACCACTGAGGTGGGGAGTAGAAAAGAGGAGCTAGTAAGGTGAAAAGTAAAACCCACATTTTAGTAGAACAATTTGGTAAAATTGACTAAAAAGGTAGAAGGAAATGGATTGTAATAGTAAGCCCACTTGTTTCATAGAAATGGCTTGTGGGGAACGGACCTTGAGTTTAAGCCCACTTGTTCTGTATTCTGTGTTTTCCAGTGTGTTCATTCCCTCAACACAGAGATGTTGGGATACAATCATCATATGCAGAACATAATTTTAGTGTTCAGACTCAAATATTGGCCAATTGGTTTTGAGAAACCACTTTGCAGTTTGGATCCTAGAAAAAATGTGTTCCTTTTTCCAGTTCCAGTTATGGAAAATAATATCATCTGTCATTTTAAGTAACATTTTCTGTCTCCACTGCTTACCTAAAAGGACTTAGCCTATTGGAAATAATCATGCTGGCTGAATGGCTGCCAGGGATTAGAATGCTGCATTGAAACTTTTTCCCATTTTGGTGAGATCAGTTTAACGTTTCTTTGAACTAACTTGTTTGAAACCAGCTGTTGATAGCAGGCTCCCAGAGTTAAACCAACATAAGAGAGAAATCAAATTTTCTATTAACCAACCATTGCTTACAAAGTGCAGCTTGGAACACCCCATTCATCTGACTAGTTGCTATCATCTCAATCACATACTTTCTATTAAGATTTCAAAACTTTTGATTATATGGTAATAGTACAGCGATCAAAAAGTCATGACCCTGCTTGATCAAGTGATTGGTTTCCTGTTCTGACTTACTTGAAACCTTCCTGGTCTTTGTGTGTCACTAGTTTTAATCTTTGTCAAGTTAGCGTTAGAGCATCCTGGTCGTAGCAACTTGTTTCCTTTTGGGCTGTTTAACCCTTGATAAGTGAGGAACCCCCCACCCCCACCACACACACACACACACACATGCTTCTTAAAAGAAAAAAAAGTTTGTGAATTAAGATATGCATACCTTTAGAATGTATTACCTTCTGTTTCCTATATTCCTTTAGATTTGGCAGTTTAGGGAGGTTAGCTATGACAGAGCTGCTTTTAACAGTGTTCTGTATGTTGTAACTGATCCCAAATGTACATGTTTGCAGTTACTCATGAATGCCACACAATAGTATAGATTTAAGATTTTGCCTGCAAAACATGTGTGAGCAGTAGTGGGGTTCTATTTTCTCATCAGTACAACTAATGCAGAATACTATGTACATTTTTATGAAGAGTTTGCAGCTCTGGAAGTAACTCTGAGTTGATCAGAAAATTTAACCCAGGCTTCCAGATATTAACCTTGCCTGTAATCCATTTTGTGGTGATTTCAAAAGCAGATTCTTAAACAGTTTCTTTATCCCCTTCTTGCTTTTTTCTGCCTTCCTCACCTACATCCCTTTAGTCCTGTCCCCTGGACTACAATGAAGCTTGAAAGAAACATGTGGTCAATACCAATGGGAACTTTTCACTAAGCCAAGCTGTAGTGTGGGCAGAGAGATGGGGGAGGAATGCTACATCCATTGGCAATTTGGCCTAGATCCAGTCCAGCAGACAGCAATTCTCTATTCCTGTTTAATGGAAGTCTTTTTGAGCCACAGAATACCACAGAAATTATGCAGTGCATGTTAAAGTCAGTGCTGTTTTCCACTCTCTGCTTCATCTCCTGGCTCCCCAGCCATAATATTTCCACACCTAATAATCCAAATTATCATACAGTGGGCTGTCTGTGCTAATTGCAATTTTTGTTAAGTAGCCATGCTTGCTCACCACTGCATATATAGCTTTAGAAAGTCCCTTCCTCATTGCCTCACCTCATCTGTGCCCCAGCAGGGCAGTAAAAGGGGCAACCATAGGAAGCATTCCTAGGATGCTGCTGCTGCAGTGGGAGCCCATTGACCCAATCTGCTCTACATGCAATTCAGGATGTTGGGTGTTGGATGAATAGCTGGAGCAGGTTATTTCTCTAGATTATTTCTGGAGCAAATATTTCAGGTGGGCCTACCCATTCCTTGTTGATGCTATATTGTCGTTGCTGCATTGCTAATAAAGCAAACATCAGATGGAAATTAGACTTCATCTATGAGCTATGTATAAATATGTGTTGAAGTATGATTTGTGTGTTCCCTATTTCTCACAGTACAGCTTGACAGAAGTGCTTTAGGATGACCTTGTTCATCTTCAGCCCTTTAAAAGTTATGGGATATATTACTGTTTCTCAGACTGAGAGCCAACAAAATGAACTGTAAGAAATGAGTGATTTCATCTCCTGGTTTAATTTTCACTGAATAGCAGCTGGAGACAGTAATGTAACATTAGATATGTTGAGATGTTGCTTTATCTTATTGCATGTTTAACCTGGATTATTTAGGATTGTTTAAAACCTCTAAATTTTTCTCTGCTGTGTTCTTCTTTTTGCTTATACTTGGGGGTGACAGTCAGCACCAGGTAAGAGCATGTTGTGAGAAAGTTCAAATAGTATCAGTTTCACTTTCTGAGCATGGCTGTTGTTCTCAAATAGATTTAATCCACAACCCAATCATGAAGTGTGGCTGAACTTGGCAGCTTGGGTCACTTCTTAATTTTGCCACCCTCAAAGGTAGTTAGAAACCAGTGATAATTTCTACCCACACCATGAAACAGCTATGACACATTAGGAAATGTGTTGCTATAGCCCTTGTCCTTCTGTTACTTTAAACCTGGCAGATCTTAATTTCCCTGATTCTTTCAGTTCTTCAGTCCCACTCAGTCTGGCACCAGCTCTCAATTCAGGTGTCATTTTTTTCCATTAGAGATATGGCCTCCATATTTATTTAACTGCACAATAGCTGAAGCTGACTGGGCGGTGAATGACGTCATTGTTGTATGTATATTGTAGTAACAATATTTAGTTGGAGAATTTAGGTTATGCTGGTAATGCAACAAGGTTTTCTTTTCCTTCCCAGCACCAGCCTTTTGAATAAACAAGAACATGCTTACTTGCCCATATCCTTCTGCTCCCTGAAACAGAAACAAATAGCATGACTTACTTCACATCTCATTTGAATCAGAACCTTCTTCCTCAATGGGAGCAAAGGCCTGAACATTCTTCTTTCACTGTGGGCTAGGAAACACCATCCACATGCAATGTGAGGAGGAAAGGCAGGAGCTGGAGCCAGAGACTGTTGCCCTTCCGCATGGAGGGTGAAGCTCTCTTCCCCACCCCTGCTTCTGGAGTGGGATGCTTGCCCTTGTCTGTTTCTTCCCTAACATAAACTCCTTCACTGACCTGGATGGAACAGCTTCCCCGTCTCACTTAATGGTTTGAAAGTCTAACATCAGTGGAACCTCTTAATCTTATACATATTTAACCTGCAGTCAACTAGAGCCTGTCAGTGCCATGCATATTTGAGTCTAATTTCCAAGCACTAGTACATTAGCTAAATATAAAGAAGATGTAGAATTTGCACAGTTCTGGAGCTGCAGAACTGTGCAATGTCTTGAATACAGAGTAATCTGCCCTTCTGTGCTGGATTAACTGTCATACGTTGGTTTTAAGAAAGCTCCCCACTTTTATTCAAGTGTAATCTTATACATGTCAACTCAAAAGTAAGGCCCATTGAATTTAATGGGGCTTATTTCCAGGTAGATAGGTGTAGAACAATAGCCTTAATGAGCCATTCTTTACCTTATTGATCAGCTTTAAAACATATAAATGTGTTGTAGTGGTTAAGAGTACAGGTCTGGGACTCAGGCAATCTGGTTCTAGTACCCACTCAGCCACGGAGCCAACTGGGTGACTCTGGGCCAGTCACAGACTCTCAGCCCAACCTACCTCACAGGATTGTTGTTGTGGGGATAAGATGGAGGAGGAGAATGATGTAAGCTGCCTTGAGCCCCTTGCAGGAAAAAGGCAGGATAGAAATCGAAAAATAAATAAATAAATAAATAAATAAGGCATTACACATCACTTAAAGGTGATTTAGGTGCTGATATATCCTCTTTAAAGTCTGAAAACATTCAAAATAAGCTGGTATTGATTTACTAGGTGTAGTTATGTAATGTACCAAGTGAGTAATGTCAGATGGATGACCAGCAGCCACTAGCTCTGTGGCATCTGAATTGGGAAAACTACAGTTTATATTTACACAAGATCAAGTTTAGAGATGACTGTTTTAAGTTTTAATGTTCTACAGAGAGTATTCCTTCGGAAAGGTTCTTAAAATGGAACTTAGAGTTCAATACATGACATTAGCCTGAGCAACCCACGGTCAGAAATATGCATAAAAGGGCTAAACTAACAGAGGCAGTATGAGGGAACTTCTGCATTTTTTCAGTGGCCACTTGGTGTTAACAGATTAATATCCATGTAAGGCACCCTGTGTGTGGAACTGAGCATATGACCCTTTGGTTTGGGGTCCAGGTGATCACTGTGTTTGCACAGTTCTTTAAGAAATGTATAAATCATGCAATAAAGTTAGAGGCAGGCTAGCAAAATTGACTTCTCTAGAACGCAGCCCTTTTTCCCCCAAGGATTTTTTAATAGAGTATTTGCTCTCATAGCATTGAAGTATCGGCCATCTTCTTATCTTTTCACTAATCAACAATTATGTGGCACATTCCAGAACTGGACCTCTAATAGCATATTTCCAGAATAGAATTTTAATTTCATGCCACAGAAAGGACTAAGTACTTACTTTTGTTCGGTCTGATCAGTGTTGACAGTGCTACAGGATCTTAATGTCCCTTTAAAGTGAAAATTGCTGTGTTGATATACTCTGATGATCTACAGATGTATTCAAATTAAATGTTTCGTCAGATGTGCTGGAGACACTTGGGTGAAAGTATGGCTTCTACAGTACTTACCGTATTTTTCGCTCTATAAGACGCGCCTGACCATAAGACGCACCTAGTTTTTAGAGGAGGAAAACAAGAAAAAAAAATATTCTGAATCAAATGGGCACATCATCACAGGCACATTCTCCATCACTTCCCCATGGGCTGCACATCTTACTGCACACACATATTTGCTCTATAAGACGCACAGACATTTCCCCTTACTTTTGAGGGGGAAAAAAGTGAGTCTTATAGAGCAAAAAATACGGTATATTTGTTTTGTTCTGTGGGATATAATGGTGCTACAAGTCAAAAGTGTTTGTCTTTCTGAACTCCATACATCCTCCTCCTCTGGCCACTGATTCCCACAGCCCTCATGTTATCTAAGGCTGAATAGGCAGCACGTACACTTAACTGAACTTCCTGTATTTAAATACATTTCAGTAGAATGATGTGATTTTTTTTATTTATTTTATTTATGATAAAACATTACACTTTCTAAAAATCCTCATTAAGCATATAAAAATAAAATTATTTTGTCCATAAGCTATTATTTAGCTTAAGTTTGCCATGATATAATATGTATATTTGTTTTGGATTCCTCCAAAAATGGTTTGCACGTGAGTGATGGTGACTGAGCACACTTAAACACTGCTCCTGGTCTTATAATTCTAGCCTCAGGTTAAAACAAATGGTAAGTTTTATATGGCAGAACTTCCATACTTTCCTTTAAAGAGCAAAACAATAATTCTTGTTTATGTCTATTTTCTTCTTTTAACAGATCAGATGCCTGAAGGGCAAGAGAGCCTTTTCAGGCCCACACACTTTTGATGGAATTCATATTGTGAACCATTTGATAGGAGATGATGAGTCCTTGCATTCATCAGATGAAGACTTTATAGCAAACCATGTTCAGGAGCCTGAAGTCTGTTTTCACTTGAGCAGGACTGCTCAGATGGGCTTGAATCCAACTGTGGTGGACAGTAGTGACAGTGATATTGAGAGCACTGAAGTTCTGAGCACAATCCCACAGAAAGAGAAGAACCAAAAAAGAGTTGAGTCTTATTCTACAATGGTGTGATCACTGTGAATGGTATTGGCCTTCATTCTCTAGGAGCTTTCTCCATGCTCAAGTGATTCAATATTCTGTTCTTGGACTGATTGGTTCTTGCATCTTATCTGACGCGTGCTGTGACGCATCTTACCATCTGCATCTGCATTTGCCAAATCTTTATCCCCAACTTCTTGTTGCCATAGAGTAGACTGGGAAGAAGCTGGATGGATGATAAATGCTAACAGTATTAATGACTAGTTCCTGTATGCTTCTCATGCTCGAAAATGCACACTCACACTTTCTTCCTACTCAAGAAAATAACTGCACTTTGCAAACATGAGGAATCCATACTCTTCAGAATAAACTATTCTTGTGCAATATTTTAATGCTCTGTGAACAAATATGATCTTTTTACATAAAGGTTTCCAATAAAGAGGGGAGGGCACAGGATGAGTTTATCAGATATGGTACATATCTGAGTGTCTTGGGTGGCTTATTTTACTTAAATAACTTCTATTATTGGAGACCACTGAGGTTTCCAGTCTACAGCCTTTACTTGTGCTATTTTATACATTAATTCATGGTCACACTTTGTTCTAAAGGATTAAAAAACACTTTTGTCAATTCTTATGTGCATCTGCTTTTGATGTGTTGCTAATGAAACTGATCAATGTATCTTAACTACAAATGTCTATTTTGTATATATTTATATATATCTGCCTTGCATAAAAATGTATATTGAATTTTGTATGGAAAGTGTAAATGTTGCAATATGGCTGGTCTTAGCATTTTAAAAGGAAAATGAAATTTGTGTAAGCAAGTAAAATTGGGAAACGTTAATGGGGGGTGGGAATGGCAAACAACACTAATTCTAGGTTTAAAACCTCAATTTATCAAATGATACACAGGTTCATGTCCTATTGAAATGTGTTACAAATGACACTATTGACTGAAATTTTAACTTTGTGTATATGTAACTATATAATAAATTTTTTCATGATTTAACATATGCATAACAGTTAAGCATTTGCCTGTTTGTTAAAATACAGTCATTTGTTATTTTGGGTTTGGGAACAGCTATTGAGGAGTGGTAAAAAAAATATCTATAATTAAGAAAAATGCAATGAGATGCCCACCAAGAGGTGGAAATGTGAATTGGCAGGACGAGAATGCAAGGCTTCATATTAGTCCTCAGCTAGCTTTGGAGTATATTCATTTTCCTTCATCTTGCTTCTGGTTTCTTGCTGCATCTTCAGATTCTCGGCTCAGTTTTGACAAACTGGGGTATTCATCCATTGACTGAGACCTCAAATGGTAAATTGGGGTAAATTTTGGTAAATGGAAATTCAGAAATAGAGGAAAGAATCTAAAGGACACTATCAAATGGAGTCTGTCAACTTCAGGCACTTTATGAGAAGGCAAGACTCGCTGTAGAAGACAATAATGCAGGGCAAAAGAAGACCACCACCACCAAATGTAAGATGGATTGATTCTACGAAGGAAGCCACATCCTTGAGTTGACAAAAGCTAAGCAGAACTCCCAGGGGCAGGACACTCATTCATAGCATTGCCATAAGTTAGCAACATCACATAGTAATACTTAGCACTGAGGAACTATGAGGGCATGGAAAATGAACTGGGGAAAGATGAGGGCATGGACAATGAGTTATTGTAAAAAAGGAAGCCATGGTAAAAGTACCTGAAAAAAATGAAATGATCCAAGTAGAACTGAAGGGTAGATTGTATTTAAAAGCCAAAAATCTGAAATAAGCAATATGAAAGATAAACCCTTAGATATAGCTGCAAGAAGTGAATTGGAAATGTGAGTTAGTATAGTTCTGTTATGTAAAAATAGATAGGAACATGTGCATTTTTGGGGTAGAGGATAAGAAAAGCACTATATGAAGAATATGTTCAAAAATACTAGAAAGAAAAGGTAGGCCAAGGTATATTAAGGATAAAGGATCAAAAGGCATTTACATTTTTAACAAGGTTAACAACAGCAAAATTGAAAAAGGAAAAGAAGCTGAAAACAGAACAATTGTAAATCTGAAGAAAAGAGGAATTGATGGGACAATCAGAAAGTGTAAACTGAGCAAGATACCAAGCAGTATATGAAGGGGGGAATTAATGTGTATAATCAGACATAAAAAGCAAAAGGAATATCTCATAAAAGCAGTAAAAGAAGGCCATATAGAAGGAGAAATTTTACCTAGAAAAACCCTTCCTGTGGCTTTCTTAATCCTAGTTATTCAGAAGATCCTATTAATTTCAGTAAGGCTGACTTCTAAGTAAATGTGTTTTGGATTGTAGTCTGAAGTAATCCACTTACTTCAAAATAAACCCCCTTAAATTCAGTGGGACTTGAAAAAATATTAGAAGATTGACTGCATGTTCATTTATCTTTTTGAATTGTAATGCTTGAGTGTTTCAGTTCAAAAGGCCAAAACACTTCTAAACAATGAAACCTTGTCAGCTGAAAATTGCAAGAGAAGATATAGGTCTGTCTGGAAGGTTTGTTCACATAAATAGATGGTATCCAGGAAATCCTTCAACTTTACTGCTTCTCTAACTTTCAGTGTTTGCTTGGCTATTTTTGTCAACATACAGGCATCATTAAGTTACATTTTCCCTGAAGAAATTGTTTCACTGGACTTCGGGCGGAGAGGGGGGACATGTACTCTTCAAATGTGAAATGCAGTTTCCTCAAAGCAAAATATAGTTCCTGTGTTCTAATTCTCACTTTCTTTGTAGATTGTATCTGCTGTTCCTTCCCCAGTGGGAATCCAGATATAAGCAGCTGACAACCTCTGCACCTGGTGCTGGGCAGCTGAGGTTGTCTAGAAAGACTCCATCGTCAGCACCAGCTGCAGGTCTCCACAAAAGCAAAGTTCTTCAATCAGCAGCATGAGAAATTCAGTTGAAGGTTGGTCATAAAAACACACTGAACAGTGAAGTGTAATGATCTTGCAGCAACTGCCATATTGAACAGGTGCTTGTGGATGAGGCCGAGTGAGGAGCTGTATTTTGAGGTTAGTTTTCACTCTGTGAGGCTCAAACTATGCGTGACACCTACCAACTTCTCTTTTAAGCTGCAATCTGGGCCGTACGTTCACAGAGTTTTGGGGGAGATTCTTACTTTTCCTGTGGGCCATTTTTTCTATTAATTTTTTTAGCACATATCCTCATCTGCTTTTTACCCTACAAAGGAAAATTTATGTTTCTCCAATAGGGTAAAAAATGAGGACAGGTAAAGAAGGACATGACAAGTGACTCAGGAAATGAAGTGCTTGATCTGCATGGACTCCCTTCCCACAGGTACGCTGGGGAAAATAGACATCATCCGGCTTGGTGCGCAACATTTCTCCAGCTGGACTGAAGGCCCAGAAAGGAACAACCATATTGATGTCAAAACATTGGACAAGTTGTTCTAGGCATCCTGAAATAAAAGGTGTGAACTGAACACAGGACTGCCATTTTGTCTAATACCTCTGCAGTTTTTCATGTTTTATTTTTGTGTTTTGCTTTTGTTTCAGTCTTAGTTCTGCCCTGGGACTTGAATCCATAGCATCCCCCCTCCCCCTCTGTGTGTGTGTGAGAGAGAGGGGGCGGGAGAAAGGGGGGGGATATATGCATGGTGTGCATGTAATGTGGTAGTTACTTCAATGATGTTTTTAAAACTTTCTGCACTAGAAATCAAAAGACCCACTTCAAATGAGCATCTATCTGTACAGTGCATGTGCAGAAAACACCATGTTAGAAACACATATAAAGCTACCCTTGTACTGTACTGTATTTCATTCTTTCCTACATAATGTATAGCAGTATACTTTGCTTAAGAGTAGCAGAATTTATGTCCTAAACTAACTTCAACAGACACATTTGTTTCATTCTCTGCTTTGCTGAGCCACCAGAATTAAATAAGTTTGAAATGTGCAAACATTCTAAAGGATCTATTCTGGAAGTGACTAAATGCTGTTGTTTTATGAGATTAACATACAGTCAGATATGGGAGCATGACCAGATCCAAAGCATGGTTCACGTAATGAGCCTGTCAAGAGCATGTTTCTCTCCCTTTCCAGCAGATCTAAAGAAAAGGCTTTTAAAGTACAGTCCTTTATTTATGCTAACACAGGAGGGGAGGGATTGTGATACAGGGTGTTTCATAAGAGGGTTGTTCTCAAGTAATATCAATCAAAGTAACATTCCCTCTGATCTGTGAGAGCTCTTGCCCATTTCCAAACTGAGGGCAATTCCTCTCCTCCCTTTCTTTCCCAAAAGGCTTAACTCCACCTTCATGGAGATTCATGCAGCTTGTGGGCCAGACAGCAAGAATATTGGACATTGCTTAACTGGGCTGCTTGTTTGACTTGACATCAGCTCACTGGGTTGATGAATTAACACCCTTCCTCCTCCTCAGAGCCTCCTTGTTCCACAGTGTCTTCTGCTGGACCAGTGGCAATTTTGATCTCAGCTGCTGCCTGACCAATCCTGCTCATTCACTTTGACAGTTCCATATTACATTCCAACACTCTGTTTTGCTGTACAGATCATATCCCACATTTGAACTTTCCAAGGGAAATGCCGTGTTTTGAAAGAAATGAGTACCCTCTTTCAGCACTGATAGATGATTTTCTGTCTCTCTTTGTATTAAGACGTTGCCCTGCTGCTGGAATTCCATGTATGCTGCGAATTAATGTATTTGTGGCTGTTCCAGTTTTCCTTAACAGAATTCTCTCCCCAGTGAGGGTAGCTGGGCACCAACATTGACACCTTTTCAGGATCAGGCTAAGGCTCCCTCTATGCCTAGGTATTTGAAAGCATGCGATGGGCTTCTAAATTCACTTTTTTTTAGAGCATAATCCTGAGGCTTCCTAATATTGTCTGAGGGAGCAGAGGAGTATTAAGATCTCCAGCTCTCAGGCCTCCAAACATAGAGGCCCTGCCCTGCCCTGCCTTACAGCTGGTGCAGAAAAAACCATGCTAGCTACACCTCTGAGGTCAGAAATCAAAGGGTCAGAGGGCTAAAGGGTCATCCTGGAGGGAAGAGGGCTAGGGCTAGTGGCCTTTGTCCTATCTAAACAGCCCCAGCCTCCTTCCTTTCCTTTCCATGGTGCTTCTAGGTGGCCAAAAACAGCTCTGTCAATGACATACAGTGTGCAAAGCCCACAGTGGCAGAGACTGCCCCCTCTGCATCTTATGCCGGGTGCACAAATGCTTCTGAGTTCAGAGGCATCAAGGGTGGAAAATAAAGAATTATACCCTTACTGGATCCCTGGCACTTTTATTGTGGTTTTTGTTGTTTTCAATTGTTTAAAATCATTTAGCTGCTTCTAATTGTTTCAGCCCTTGTTATGGGATGCTTTGAATCTTAAATGCTTCTAATAAGTATGTGGTGGGAGGGAACCCTCTTTTGACAGTAGAAATAACTTTTCTCCTTACCCTGGAAGGGCTGTAAAATGTATACACATGGAGTTTTTTAGATGGGTTGCAATCCTGACCAAGTTCCAGCTCATAAAAAGCAAAACATTTACTCAGTTTATATAAGATTTCTATGACTTTGAGTGATACAAAAACAGCATCCGGAAAGATAATGGTTATGAAACTTGCTGATCAAATGATCAGTTAAACTACATGCTTCATCCTTGAAACTAGGAAACCTAAAAGATAAGTAATAGTGACTTAACTTTCAGTGCATGATCTGTGATGTGTCAGCTGCCCATAAATCACCTTAGTCAAGTCAAAAATCCGCTTCCAGCATAGCTCTATTATGAAGAGAGAAGGGTGTTTCTTTCTGCCAGAAAGTGTCGCCTTCCTTCTCTTTGCTTTACCTAGCTTTTGATATGGAAGCATATAATGATGTAGCAGCAATGTTACAAGTTACCGTATTTTTCGCTCTATAAGACGCACCTGACCATAAGACGCACCTAGTTTTTAGAGGAGGAAAACAAGAAAAAAAATATTCTGAATCAAATGGTTTACTGAACTATTTAATAAACTATAGGATGTGTTGGGATCTCTTAATCCCAGTTGCTTTACTCTCATGTGCCTCTAGCATACTGTGTGCATGACCCCCCCCATCCCCCACAGACTGTGCATGTAACTGTTAGGGGATGAAAACATCTTGTATAGAATCCATCTCTGCAGTCCCTTCAATGCCACATGTATTTCCTGTAGGTCTGAATAAACTGTAAATATTCTTTTGATTGCACACCCCATGCATACCTGCTCTCTCTGGTTTTTCTTGCTTCTATCTTAGACAGAGAAGGTGAGCAATGAGGAGAGACCTAAATTCAATCCTCCAACTTTTCTCTCTCTCTTTTTTTCATATTTAAAAGTGATGCTTAAGAAACTCGGGCTGCATCTACGCATCCTTTTGAGTCGAGAGAAATGTTCACTCAGTGGTCTCTTGTGTGTCATTTCTTCCTCTGGACCAAGGGCATGAAAATCTAACATTTGCACGGTTGCAGAGATCACTATAATAATTGTGTTTCTTGTATCCTCAATTGGGAAGGGAACTTTATATCCACATTGTTTTTGTTAAGCATTTAGAAGTCCCAGTTAATGATCCATGAGGTATTAAAAGGCCCAACCCTTGAAAGACAAAGCTGAATTGTGGGGAACTTTCCTTCCATTCCCAAAAGGTATTTCAAGCTCACTACACTTCTGCTGTTGAATCTTTTTTTTTTTTTTTCAGAACAAAGGAGTGATGGGTGTTTTCATGGGGATTAACCCTTTTTTTTCAGAGAAGAGGAAAATGTCCCACTTTCCACTTTTTCACACCATGCATAATTTTGAACATCTTTGCCATGCTTCCCATTACTCATCATTTTCCTAAGAGCAGCAATCCTGGTTGTTGTAACAAAGTCTGATAGGGGAGCTGCTCCAATCCCTTGATTGTTTTAGTTGCCCTTCTTTGCACTTTTTCCAACAATGTCATTTTTCAGGTGTGGTGGCCAGCACTGTACACAATACTTTAAGCATGGTCATATTAAAGATTTGTGTAAGAGGAATATGATCTTGGAAATTTGATTTTCAGTTCCTTTCCTAATTATGGCATTTCCTCCTAACATTTGACATTTTCATCAAGCTGTCCCCCACATTCTCAAGACCCTTTCTTGGTCTGTCAGCACTAGTTCAGATTCCATCAGCTTATACTTGAAGATGAGATTCTTTCCCCCCAGCATGCTAACTTTACACTTGCTTACACTGAAAGCATTTGCCGTTCTGATGCCCTTTTTCCCAGCTCAGAGAGATCCCACTGGAATTCCTCACAATCCCTTTTAAATGTTTTATTTTAGTATTATCAACAAACTTGGCTACTTTATTGCTCACTTCTAATTCCAGATCATTTATGAACAGGTTGAAAAGCACTGATCCTAATGCAGAATCTTGTGAGAATACCATGCATTCTCAATGTTGGCTTTCAATTCTGTAATCAGTTACTGATCCATAGGACAACATGTGTGTGCACACACAGCCCTTATTCCATCACTGCCAGGTTTTCTCAAGAGTCTGTTGATGGAGTTTATCAAAAGGCTTTTGGAAGAAACAATGTCTATTTGACTGCTCAGTCCATGTGTAGTAGTGACACTCTCAAAGAATTCTACTGGATTAGCAAGACAGGCTTACCCCTGCAGAAGCCATGTTGCTTCTTTTAAAGCAGGGCTAGTTCTTCTATATGTTAACTGAATCTATCCTGAATAACACTTTCAACCAATTTACGCAGAACCAACAGAAAGCAAAGCAGCATATAATTTTCCAGATCCCTTTTTAAAAATTGTCCTAGAGTGCTGGTACATGGCTAGAGAGAACCAGCCCTCTTTGGAAAAGGAGGGAGACATTTCAGAGTGGTGGGGAGGAGATGGAAGGGGTGTCCTTGGCACCAACAGGATATGACAGGCGAAACAAGTGGACCAATTCAGAAGTGTCCAGCATTCCTGCTGTCTAGCCCTCACGCAGCAGGGGCCACCTTCAGGGCTGAATTCTTTCTGAAAGGAATGGAAGGAGGGGAAGCTTCAGTTTGGATCCAGCTCTTTACATTGTCAATTGCTTCTCTCACATCTCAAAGAGAATGCTGCTTCAATGTATACTGTTTCTTAACCTGTTAAACTTTAATAAAAGGATTGTGCATCTGTGCCTGCAGTGGCGTGGGGGGTGGTTGGATCGGCGCGGGATGGCAATGCGGGATGACAGTGCGGGCGGCGGAGGCTTTAGAAGAATTGTGCTTCTAAAGCGTCATCTGTGCCTGCCACGGCAGTGGCGTGGGGGGGTGGCGGATCGGCGCGGGATGGCAGTGCTCAAGCAGCGGTGGCGCAGAGCGATGGTGCGCGGCAGTGGTGGCACGGGATGGCGCGGTGCGTGGCGGCGCAGAGCAATGGTGCGGGGCGGTGGGGTGACGGCGGCATGGAGCTTCCTGGTGGGGGTGATCAGTTCCCGGAGTGCGAGGTAGAGCAGGGCTCGCCGAGCACATGCCGGCCTGGTGGTGCCGGCAGGCGGGCAGCGTCCCGGGTGTCAGGCACATTCGCTCTATAAGACGCACAGACATTTCCCCTTACTTTTGAGGGGGGAAAAAGTGCGTCTTATAGAGTGAAAAATACGGTAGATCTGGATGCAAATCCCACTGAATTCAATGGAGCTTCTGAGCAGACATGCACAGATCTGTACTATACACTGCATATATTTCATAATGCTTGTGTGACATGCTAGTCAAGGAATGTCAGTGACTTTTAGCTATAATAATGAAATGAAACCTCTACATGCTGAAGTAATCTAGCTCTGACTGGATGCTGAAGACATTCTAACATGCTCAGCTTGTGCACTTCTGTCTGCTGATAAGATTAATGCGATGCCGAATAACGGGGTCCTCTGAGTGGTTTACAATCAATAAAATGCAAAATGGAACTACAAAAACAAACTCTTGACATAAAAATTGCAGCAAGTAAAACAGCATACACAAATAAATTGCCACGAAAATATACACCATATTTAAAATCTGGTGGCTTCAAAATGTCTCAGTGTAACAGCCTGGAAGAATAAAAAGATCTCCATTTGCTACCAAAAAGACCGCCAAAAATGGAAATTTTTTTCTCTGGAAAAATGAAAGCTGAAGGCAGAAGAAAAGAAAGACCAGCTATGAGATGGATTGACTCCACAATACAAGCCTCAGTCTTGAATTTACGAGAGCAGAGCATGGTTGTCAAGGATAGGACACTTCGGAGAGCTTTCATGTGTGGGGTCACCATAAGTTGGGGATGGTTTGATGGCACATACAATTAACAACAAACCACCAAGACGGCCCAAAATAAATGATACAATTCAGGAAGCTACAGTATTTTTCGCTCTACAAGATGCACCTGACCATAAGACACACCTAGTTTTTAGAGGAGGAAAACAAGAAAAAAAAAATTAATCAAATGGGCACATAATCACAGGCACATTCCCCATCACTTCCCCATGGACTGCACATCTGACAGACTTACTGCACACACACATTCGCTCGATAAGACGCATAGACATTTCCCCTTACTTTTGAGGGGGGAAAAAGTGAGTCTTATAGAGCAAAAAATATGGTAATTCTTTTCCATCATGTAACAAACCTAATAGAAAGGAAAGCACTTTAGACAGAAATATGCTCTATTTTTGGTCCAGTTTCAAAATTCTGGGCATTCTATGGACTCCCAAAGTGAAATCCTAGCTCTGGTGCACAGGTGAGGAACTATCCTCATCAAAGGGCTATAAGTGTGCTCTTAAATAGCAGATGTGTCATACTTTAAGAAGCATTATTATGGTGAGGGAAAAAGTATTTTCTGGTCAAGATGTTAGTAACCATTTCTCATACAATTATGAGATCTGGGCATTTGTCTAGTCTACTGCCTTGGATCCAAACAGATGTCTCTAGGCTTGTTGGCTGAAAACATTCTCCAAATATTCAAAGGTCTGCTGCAGTCCAAATACCTCCAATTATAACAGTTTCCTTTCTCTGGGTCCTAGGAGTTCTAGAATTCCTGGTAACCACGAACACTCCTATTTCCTAGCTTTGTCATAATAATTTCAAGTCTCTGTGCCTGTTCTTAGAACTCTGGGTTATGGCCTTGTTCTATGCCTTCAGCAACCCTGGCTCTAAAAGCAGGTTCATACGTCCTTCAAGGTCCTTATTGCAAGTTTTCACTGGGTAAGTAATTCCATGGATCCTGGTATCATTATGTTGACTGATAGGTTTACCAAACGGAAAACAAAAAAAGGACTACTTATAAAATGTATCCTATGAATTCGTAGAGCTCCTGTTTAAGGAAAAGAGAAAACTTAAGGATAAGACTTGTGTGTCCTAGATTGCCATGTGAGGTGAAGAACGCATCAGTTTGTATCCAGAAAGAGGCAAACGTGTATGGGGCCACACTAGTTGCAATCTACTTCCTGTTTGGATCACCAAGTCCAGAGAGCATCTGGAGTGATTTTGTTGCTATCCATGTGGGGGTTGTACAGGAATTTGTCCTAAGAGGACCACTTAGAAGTGGAGTTAAGTAGCAGGTATGTGGAAGCTATAGATGCAACGTACTTTGAGAGCAGACTGTAAGTGCAGAGCTGATGGGGCTGTTGCCAGAGCCAGTGGGATATAGAAACATAGAAACATAGAAACAGAGCGAGTCAGAAGGGGCCTCCTGGGCCATCTAGTCTGACCTCCGGCACCAGCCGGCTCCGCTCATGACATGCCCACCATGAGCATGTCCAGCCTGTCTTTGAACACCCTCACCGATGGGGCCTCAACGACCTCCCGTGGAAGCCCATTCCACGCCCTCGGGGTCCTGACTGTCAGGAAGTGCTTCCTGGCATCCAAATGGAACCTTGGCTCCCTGAGCTTTGCTCCATTGGAGCGCGTCCTGCCTTCCTCTGCAGGGGAGAACAGGCCTCTCCCCATCTCCATGTGACACCCCCTCACATACCTGTATGTTGCCAACATATCCCCTCTGAGTCTCCTCTTCGCCAGACTGAAGAGACCCAGTTCCCTCAGTCTCGCCTCATACCCCATCCCCTGCAAACCAGCCACCATCCTTGTGGCCCTACGCTGCACTGACTCCAACCTGGCTATATCCTTTCTGTAATGAGGGGCCCAAAACTGAACACAATACTCCAGTTGCGGGCGCACCAGAGTCATGTAGAGTGGTAGTAATACCTCTCTTGATCTAGAAGCCACACTTCTGGCTATGCAACCAAGGGTGGCGTTCGCCCTCTTGACCACCGTATCACACTGCTGACTCATGTTTAGCCTGCGGTCAACCAGTACCCCGAGGTCCCTTTCACAAGTGCTGCTCTCCAGCCACTTGTCACCTAACCTGTACTTATGACAGCTATTCCTATGCCCCAAGTGCAAGACCTTGCACTTCTCCACATTGAACGCCATCCTGTTGTCTCCTGCCCACTTCCATAGTCTGTCCAGATCCTTTTGGATCTGGTGTATTTGCTCCTCAGTTGTGGCCACTGCTCCAGTTTTAGTGTCGTCTGCGAATTTGATCAGCAGACTGTTCACCCCTTCTTCCATGTCGTTAATGAAAAGATTAAACAGGATCGGCCCCAGGACAGAGCCCTGGGGGACCCCGCTTGTCACTGGCTGCCATCCCGACGATTCCCCGCTAATGGTTACCTTCTGCTTTCGGTCAGTCAGCCATGCCCTAATCCACCGGACAGTGCTTTGGTGTATCCCAAAACTCCTCAGTTTCTCCACCAGGATATCATGGGGCACTTTGTCAAAGGCCTTGCTGAAATCCAGGTATACCACATCCACGGCATCCCCTCCATCTAGCCATCTTGAAACCTTGTCATAGAATTCCACAAGGTTTGTCTGGCAGGACCTGTTTCTGCGGAAGCCGTGTTGTGTGGCTGTCAGCCTCCCTTCCTTATCTAGCATCACTAGATCTCTCTCTATTATGAGCCTTTCCATTGTTTTTCCTACAATGGACGTAAGGCTAACCGGTCTATAATTCCCCATGTCCTTCCTACTACCCTTTCTGAAAATTGGGACCACCGATGCCACCCTCCAGTCCTCTGGAACTTCACCCGTTCTCCACGAGGCCTCAAAATGGAGGCCAGCGGGCGTGAGAGAACGCCTGCCAACTCTCTAAGTACTCTCGGGTGTAACCCGTCAGGGCCTAGCGCCTTTGTAATGTCCAATGCCCTGAGGAGCCCCTCGACTTCAAGGGGGGTGACTCTAATCTCTGCCCCTAAGTCCCCAGCCTCATCCAATCTCCTATACGGATATCCCCCGTCCTGCTTTGGGGAGAACACAGAGGCAAAATAGTCATTTAGCATCTGTGCCTGTTCCCTCATGTCAGTCACTGGATCTCCTTCCTCCTTATTTAGTGGTCCCACCACTTGTCTCCCCTTCCTTTTCCTATTTACATGCTGGAAGAAGCCCTTTTTGTTGCTCTTGATATTCTTGGCAAGTCTCAGCTCATAATCAGCCTTAGCCTTGCGAAGAATCCTTCTGCAACGGGCCTCCTCCTCCCGGTATACCCTTTTGTCTATTTCCCCCAGTACCCATTTCCTATGGAGGTTCCTCTTTCGTCTAATCCCCCTAACCACCTCCTTTCGCATCCATGGCGGCACTCTCCTCCGCCTCCCCACCTTACTGACTAGCGGTATTGTCAGGGCTTGCGCCTGCAAAACCTCCCTTTTGAGTGCCATCCACCCCTCCTCAACTTGCTTACCTTCCAGTAACCTTTCCCCAGCCTGGCCTTCAGTTGGCCAAAGTTGGCCCTCTTGAAGTCCCAGCTTCTAGTGCTCGCCCTGCTGCACGGCCCCAGTCCTCTGATCTCAAAGCAAAGGATGGAGTGATCACTCGCATCCAGAGCTCCCCTAATCTGTACTTCATCTATCAGCTCCTCCCTATTGGTCAAGACCAAGTCCAGGATGTTTCCCCCCCTCGTCGCCTCTCGGACCCTCTGTGTGAAAAACCCACCCTCTAGAGCTTCTAGGAAGCGGCGTGACCTGGCTGTCACCGCCGAGTGAGTCTCCCAAGTAATATCCGGGAGATTGAAATCTCCCATAATTACTGTGTCTCTCCCCCGAGATATTCTTAGAATCTGGCCTGTCAGGACATCATCCAGGGTCTCAAGTTGACCTGGAGGGCGATAACATACCCCCACTGTCAGGTCTCTTTCTCTGTCAAAACCCCTAAGTTTCACCCTTCTATGTTCACATTCCAGACTTGCCTTTCATCCCACCAAGTTTCTGTGATTCCCACCAGATCGTATCCTCCTATTCCCAGGAGAGCTTCAAGCTCTTCCTGCTTATTACCCATGCTCCTAGCATTGGTGTACATGCACCTCAACTCCTTCCCACTGCTTCCTTTCCTTGGAGTGCCCAGCATCCTCCTTCCTCCCATCCTCCCTGGTACCTGGCCCCTCTCTGTAGAAGTCCTGTCAGTCCCTGCAGTATCTCTAAAGCCCTGCTCCCAGAGCCCTGATCCTCCCCGCACACTTGTCCAGTGCAGACACGTTACTGGGGGGCCTGAACCCACCCGCCCAGTTCAGTTTAAAGTCTTCCGGATGAAGCTCGCTAGAGCATCTCCAAAGGACCTTTTCCCCATCCTCGTGAGGTGTAACCCATCCCTTGCCAGAAGTCCATTGGCAAGAAAACGAGTGCCGTGGTCGAGGAACCCGAAGCGTTCCTTCTGGCACCACACCCTAAGCCAGTCGTTCACCTCGGAGACCCTCCTGTCCCTGCCTGGCCCAAATCCCCGGACAGGTAAGATTGACGAGAAGGCCACTTGGGCCTTCAGCTCCCTGAGTTTCTTCCCCAAGGCCGAAAAGTCCCTGGTGGTCCCGACCACCCCCTGCCTGGCCACGTCGTTTGTGCCCACATGGATCACCAGGAGTGGCTGGTGACCCCCGGAGCGAACAAGACGCTCCACTCTGTCCTTCACGTGCCGGATGCGTGTGCCCGGCAGGCAGCAAACCTCCCTTGTCTCAAGGCTGGGGCGGCACACCGCCGCCTCAGTGCCCCTCAGCAGGGAGTCCTGCTGAGTGCAAACAAAGTGCAAACAAAACAAAACAAAACAAAAACACACAAACAAAACAAAAAACAAACAAACAATCAAACAAACAACCTCTGTGTCTCAGGGAAGGGAGTCCCTGGACCGCCCGGACCGCAGCTCAGGGACGCAGACGAGGGACGACGCCCGAGCTGGGCCCTCTCAGTCCCTCCGGCCAGTGGCCCTGCCCCCTGCTTCCCCCTGGCTGCTCTAGCTCTCTGGCCCACCCCCTCCCTCTCTGCTGCTCCTGGACCTCTGCTCCCACCTGCCCAGCCCCTACCTTGCCTGTGCCAGTCCCCTGGCCACTCAGCGCTCTCTCCCAGCCTGTGCCTCTGCTGCTCTGCCGCTCTGCCAAGAGGCCAGAGCCAAAAGCCAAGGCCTGGGCCAAGGCCTGGGCCACCTCGGGGCCTAGGCCTGGGCCACAGCAGCCTCCAAGGGGGGTTCCAACTGAAGGCCCCAGGAGCAGCGGGTAGCCTGCAGTCACAATGGCTGCAAGCACAATGGTGCTATGGCTGCAGTGATCTTAAAATGCGAGTGATCATTGGGCTCGCCTGCGAGGAGCAGCTGCAACAATTGGGACGGCTCAGCTTAGAAAGGAGGTGAGTAAGAGGAGGCGCAATAGGGGGGCTTAAAATGATGCATGGTGTGCAGAAAATCTTTCAGGCCCAGGGTCATTCCATGAAACTGATTGGAGGAAGATCTAGGACAGATGAAAGAAAGTACTCTGCACACCGTATGTTTCAACTATGAAATTTGCTGCCATGAGGAGTGGCAACGGCCCCGAATTCCAATGGCTTTAAAAATGGATTGGACTGATGCATGGACGAATGGGCTATCGGGGTGGGGTGCCTACATGCTTGGCCTCTGAGCTTGGGCAGCAGAGGTCCTGCACCCATCCTGCTTGAGAGACCTTTGGGCAGCTGATTTGTCACTGTGTGTACTGAGCACTGGACTAGGTGGGCCTTTGGACTGATTCGACATGGCCTTTCTTATGTTCTTATGTCTTAAACCTAGGCATACTCAGTGATAAAGATGCTGATTTTAATATCAAAACTGGCAATCATTTTTGTTCTTCTAGCTTGTCAGGTATGTAGAAGCAGCTGAAAAGTATAAAATGATGGTGGGGTAAGAGGAAGAGAAATGTTAGTTGTGTGCCTCACAACTGATGCAACATTATATGACTGTCTAAAGGGTACCTCATAGACCTTGGAAGGGGTCTATTAAATCCAGGATCCAGCTTTCCTTAATGTTAATCAGTGGAGATCATGGGTTGGCAGCCTGCAGCCCTCTAGGTGCCTTGCACTACAGTGCCCACAAACCTTGACCATTGTTGGCAATGGCTAGGGCTGATAGAAGTCGTAGTCCAAAACATCTGGAAGGCCACTTGATTACCTACTGCTGCTATATGGATTCTTGCCTACTTTGGACCTATTTTAATGATTAACTTTAGCCTACTACTTTGAACTGATAAATTTGTTATTGGCACAGGGGCTTGACACTAGCTATGCAGGTATTTTGTTATGATGTCTTCAGCAGTTTTCTCTGGTTGTAGAAGCAATTTGTTTTCGCTAAAAGCATAAACTGGAGACAGATAAACTATTCCCACTCAATCGGACTAGCTTGTAGGATGAACAGGTGTATTTCTGTAACTCGCCAGGCCTAGAGAGAAAACATCACACCCAACAATGGATGCACAGATTTCAGCTGTGTGTTGCACATCTCGATAAGTAATTGATAAGGGTTGCTGTCCATGAAGCCAAACACCACACCATGGTAGCATAAAATACCTTTTGCTCAATCAGCAATAGAAAGCAACAGAACTTTGTTACTACCTACAATGCACTTAAGATGATTACAAGCAAAACAGAAACAGAAATAGACATAATTTTCTAGTACAAGTAAAAGTTCTGTCCCTTTCAACTGAGAAGTCATTGAGACCTTTCAGTCACCCATTTAGTAAACATGGGTTGCAGAGCTTGGGTAATTACATTTAGAGGAATTCTTGTTCTCCCATTATTTTTCTGGTCAATTAAAATATTACTGCTTATAACATTGTACCTAGCAATAGCTCTAGTTCTTTTCTCTTACTCACAGCTATATATCTTGAATTTTGAATGACATCAGGCTTGCAGCTAACTCAGAAGTACCCATGTGAAGGTCCATCCCTTCATGAGGTAATTTGTTTTTCACTTCCAAGAATCACCCAACCAACCTGTGGCAAGCTTCTTTGTCCTACTTCCAAGAACACATTTTTGCACTTAAAACTAGCTTATTGCGCACATACCCAATCACTCTATACCAGTGGTGGTGAACCTTTTAGAGACCAAGTGCCCAAACTGCAACCCAAAACCCGCTTATTTATCACAAAGTGCCAACATTACAATAAAACCTGAAAATTGAGGCTTTAGTTTAGAAAAAACAACTCACAGCCAGTCCAAGCAAAAATATATATAACCTTGGCAGAGCACTGACCAGCCATGTGAAAGCTCAGATGAATCACGGCTAATGAGTTGTGGCTCGTGACGTTATCGACTGGCACCACTATTCCTTTCCAAGCATATGCATGGCCTCTATGTGCGCTGTTATCCAATGCTCTGATGCTGGGGTGATTTGGCTCATGAGCTGACAGAGAGGGCTCTGCATGCCCCCTGTGGCATGCGTGCAATAGGTTCACCACCACTGCCCTAAACCCTACGCTGGTGCACACCCCTAACCCTAATAGAGGGGAAAAGTTCCATTGAAAAGAGGGCGATTTTGAAAAAGCCTTCCTTGAGTTTATTTTCTGCACAGCTCATCATTTTCGCCCATTCTAAACACATTCCAACCATTAAAATCATGCTGGGACACCTCGCTTTTGTAACCCTAACCCTGCCCTGGTGCACAGCCCTATCCCTAATATAGGGGTAATGTCCACTCAAAATAAGGCAATTTTGAAAAAGCCTCCCTTGAGTAGCTTTTTCTGCACTTCTCATAATTTCTGGCCCTTCTAAACACATTCTAACCATCAAAATCAAGCCAGGACACCTCATTTTCCTAACCCTAACCCTACCCTGGTACACACCCCTAACCCTAATATAGGGCTAAAGTTCCATTGAAAATAGGACAACTTTGGAAAAGTCTTCTTTGAGTAGCTTTTCCTGCACAGCTCATCATTTCTGCCCATTTCACATGTGCCAGATGTTCGCCATCACTGCTCTATATGTACCTATTATTATGAATTGCACTCCTGTAACATACAGTGAATACAGCTTCCATTTAACAAATACATTCATAGTTTCTGACAGACAAACTAAGGAACTTACTGCAATGTCATCCTAACTCATTTCCCCCTTATAAGGAGACTTATAATCTTCTTAACCTTGTCTTTAAATCCTAGTGTGATGCATAACCATGCAAGAACTTAAAAAGAGCCATGCTGGATCAGACCAAAGGCCTATCCAGGCCAACATTCTGTTCCCAAAGTGGCAACCCGATGCCTATGGGAAGGCCATAAGGAGGGCATGAGGCCAACAACATCCTTCCACTTGTGTTACAAGTGGTGTTGGGCTACCCACTGTGTGGATAAGTTCCACAACATGGGCTGTTCATGGAGCAACCCGTCGTGTGTCTGACAGATGGTCAGGCTTACCTTAAGTGGGTCTTCCCCCCTCCCTGGCCCTTGTCCTCTAGCCAGAATCCTGGTCTAAAGACAATCCAACTTGTGTCCCCCTCACTGCTCTGAGCGAGATGGTTTCCGGATGTGTGCAGTAAGGACTATTTATTTGTCACGTCTTTTAGAGGTTGCAGTTGCCCGGGATAGGAAGCTGGGCCTGATCAAGTGTCTGCTGTCAATGTGCAATAGGTAATATCCTGGAATACTAACCAAGCAAGATTGCATTTGGGTTGCTTTGTGCACATTTGGCAGCTGTATATTGGACAGTTGTATATTCATATATGTATATTTCCTTATCCAGAAAAGTGCTCACATTTGCTAGATAGGCTTTTTTTAAAAGAGCCCTTTCCTTTGATCTGTCAAAAGGAAGTGCTGGTGCAAAGGGGTGGGGGGAGATGTACTTCTTTATGGAGAAGCTAGGACAGAGCACTTCCTACGATGCCCGTGAAGGCAACATGGCACCTGCAAAACCGTATTTTTGGGTGGGGGGGGGGTGGCGAGGCAGTTTCTGTTTGTTTACTGCACATGTATGAATCTGTATGAAATGCATACAGCTTCCTAGAAATTATGCATAGGCTTCAACAACAGCCAGTCCAATTTCCAAAGATGTATCCATTTGAAAGTAGCATCTATATGCCACCTGTTCAAGTGTGAAAAGCATTGTAAAGTCCTAAATCCACTGCATTATAAAAGGTAAGTGTTTATCATTCCACTGTTGTACTATCAGTCTTTTACCAATCAGAAGGGTGCAGAGAATTAATTTACGTTGGCCATTTGTTACTTTCAGGGAGGCAGATAAATGATTTAAAAGAGCCTGCACCTCAGTGAATATTAAAGATGGTTCTAGTACAAAATCTATCTGCATAATAACCTCCACACTAAAAAGAAGCAACTAATGAACATTGCCAAAAAATGTGTTTAAAAGAAATATTAGTGTAATTGCATCACCATCAATTAACCAAAGCAGGCAATCCCTTATTGAAGAGATATTGCAGTTTCTAATAGACATGAAACAAAGGTATTTGCTTAAGAAGTAGCTTTCAATCCAGAAACCTGACAAGTAGACACCACGGAAACATGAGAAGTAGACACCAGAACTGTGCTGTGCAGATTAGGAATATTGTGCTGGTGCTCACAACAGTTTCACAAATTCCCCAATGTGGCCACAGGTCCCAAAATTTGGGGACCCTGACCAAGAGGCTTGGGAGAAGAGTACAAAAAGTAGAGGGCACTGAGAACAGTCAGGGGCATACTGAAACACAAGAGGATCACACTAATATGAGAAAGACAAACTCATATCCCCCTTTCAGAACACAACCCTCTTCACTGCTTTGCTTGTTATCTGACAGCTCACCAATTGACAGCTATCAAGTGTGTACAAAGCAACCTGTAAGCAGTCTTGCTTTGTCAAGCTCCCCGGATGCTACCTACCTCACTTTGACAATGGACATTTACCAGGATGTTGGCCAGGCAAGACTCACATCTTGAATAGATCTAAGAGTGTTCCTCCAAAGGACTGGGAGGAAACATGTTTCGGGTGCAAATTTGTGCTGTCAGCTTTTCTGCACAGAAGCCAGTGACAAGCCAAACTCCAAAGTGCTGCCTGGGGTGGAGCATTTCCTCTGGGTGGCGTGTTCCCATTTCTGACAGGTCTTTTCTGGCTCAGACTCTCTCATGTTTTGGAACTCCACCCTAAAGCAGGGGAAAGAAATTTTTAGACCTCCTTGTATTTTGGCCTAGAATTCCCATCAGTCCGAGGCTGCAAAGCCAATAGTGAAGGGCACTCTAAGCTGAAACATACAGTGGGCCCTGAGACGCTCACTCCTTCCCCAGACAGCAGTATGAGCTCACAGCCAGCATGTTTGTAAAAGCAGGTTGCCCCTTAAGATGTGCCCCAGGAGCTGCTGTGCTGCAGCACGCACTCTGATACCCAGTTCCTCGTGCCCTCTTGCCATTGCCCAGTGTTTTGAAAAGGAAGACACAATTGGTATGGATATCTGCTCACATGGGTTCTGCTTTGCTAAAGAGATGCTGCCATCTTCTGGGTGCAGGTCTCCCTTGCTCTCGACATAAGGACTGCCCCAAGACATCTTGCAGCCTGAGGCAAAGTAGGAGATTCCCCCCCATGGCTGCCACTCTCAGGTACAGAAGCCACCTGAGCTGGCAGGTGTATCTTCCTTCAGTACAGGCAACCACCAGCCCCACAGCTGAGGGCTTGATTCGTGGACACAAGGTGGGCCCAGTGGCACAGAGAGCTCTGTCCTCCAGCGAAGGGGAACAGCCAGGAGGGCTGCCAGGGCAATTCCAGGTGCAGCAATGCGCATAAATTCAGTGGGTGTTGATTTTCCTGTCTTGGAGATGTGGTCATTTCCTTCACCTCGTGTTCTCTGCCCAGTAATACAGAGGGACCACAGCTTGCTTGGAAAAGCATTATGCACTGTAAACGGAAGAGCCTGCACTTGGTTCTCAACACGCTTGCCTAGAAGGAAGGTACAAGGCTCCGGAGAGTCACTGTCATTCAGGAGTAGATAATCCTAGGCCAGGTGGACATCATAGCCTGACTTGGTCAAAAGCGGCTCGTGATGTGCCCACATCACTGCCAAAGGCAAAAGGATGATCATCAGGGCTAGGCTTTTGGGGCGCTTGGGGGGAGGTACAGTGGGAAAGCTGTAGCTATTGACTTAGTGCCTCACCTCTTCAGCTTGCCCTGGAAACCAGGAGTATGTGTGCATTGCTGCCAAGCAAAGGTACCTCAGAGTTCCAGGGAAAGCCTTCCTCCTCCTCCTCCTCCTCTTCCTCCCCCATCTTTGCTCTCCTCCATTAAGCTTGTATGTGGTGGAAGCAAGCTACTGCTGCTAATGGAAATGTTTCTACCTTCTTTTCATTCTTTTTTTTCTGTGAGCTCTGTGGTTTTGAGCCTTTTTCTAATTTTACAAGCGGTGTGATTTCATGCATGGAGTTAACCAAAGCTCTGCTAAAACAGGGGATAGTCATAACGATAGTTTCTGAGCTGTGCCCCACACACACGCACCTTCTCTGCTGTCTCCAGAGCCATAACTTTGGCCGGCCTGCACAAACCGCAGCCACATCGGGAGATTTAGCACATGGCGCCTCCCCCACCCCCCCCCAAACTCCGGAAAGGCAAGTGGGGCGGGAGGCGGGAGGGAGAGGAGGGTGAAGGCTTTCTAAAGGCAGTGTTTTCTCTTTCTTCAGGGACTCTAAATCACCCCCCCCCCCCAACACACACACACACTTTTCCCTTCCGGTGTGGACACGAAACCCTCTAGATTTGGAAATCTCCCTGGGGGGGGAGGGGCAGAGGAGAGAGACAGAGTGAGCAATCCTCCCACCTTTTCCAAATTTAAACCTCACCTAAATTCCCAAGGGAAATGAGCAAGCCCGGAGGCCCGGCTGGGCGCGTAGTATTTTCAGCCATGCCTGGGGAGAGCTTTTGCCCGCAAGACTTTCCACAACAAGGGAGTAGGAGGCCAGGAGTGGCCTTGATTACCTGATAGCCAATGCTAGGATGGTCACTTAAAAAAGAAAGGCTCGCCCCATCACGCTGCTACAACCAGGAATTGAAATGGATTTATTTGGCTTTAGCACCACTTGGGGTATGCAAAGGTGCAAATATTTAAGTTAACAAAAACAAACGGATACTGGGGGGGGGGGCGGTTTGAGTGACGTGCCTAAATAAGCTTCGATGCAGACTTCTCCTTCCAGAAGTAAGTGTAAATCGTTTGATGATGTCAATATGTGTGCAATTCCAGTGCTACATGATCTCAGATCACATGGATCATTTATGGAAGGACCCTAGAGATTGCTGGAGAGCCTAGCAAAATAAACAACAACATGAAGACCAAGGGATGATCACAAGAATTCCAGGATAGAAAGAAGCACCAAACAAGTTTTGGTTATTTTTTAAAATCCCAAATTATTGTATGAACATGCCCAATAGTGCCATTAAATCCATGATCATGAAATGGAAAGGATATGGTTCAACTGTGGGTTGAAAACCTGTTTCTGTCTCTACCTAGTGCAGGGCAGAGATTCTCTTTCCAGCAGAACAACTGTAAACACACAGCGTGATTTAAAAACAAGAATCTGAAATGTCTTAGAATGGCTCAGGCAAAACCATTTTCAGTTGGTCTACTGAAAATCTGGGGCAAGACTGGGAGGTTGCTGTTGATCAACAGTGCCAGAGTTTTGTCAAGGAGAATGGGTAAACATTACAGGATCCAGATGTGCAAAACTCACAGAGACTCACAGCTGTAATTCTGCCAAAGGTGCTTCTGCCAAATATTGACAGGAAGGGGAAAGGGTAAATGCCAACAAGTGCCAGTTTGCTTTGGTTTACTTAAGCTTTGTGCCAGTTTTTAAAACACGCACCTTCACTGGGTTGAGTATCTTGTGTATGTCAAGTGGTAGCAATGCCGATCAAATCCATTTCAGTTCTAGCTTGTAACATAACACAATGTGTGTGTTATGAAAAATGAAAGTAGGGGCAAATACTTCTGCAAAACAGTGTGAGAGAGGGGTTGCCCCTTTCCTGGGGGGGCATGATGGAACACAACTAGTTAGAATTTGAGTAGCACTAGTTGAACCCCCTAAATGGAAGGGTTAAGGCTGAGATGTGTGTTTGGTACTGTTTTGTGTAGGTGGTTGCTTGTGGGATGCAGCAAGTGGTGTGTTCTTGAGCGTTAGTGAGAGGCTGGTTTCTTACCATTGTTTCATCCACTGAAGGCAGTAATTAGATGGAAACATATGGGGGCTTCAAGACTGGGCTGTTAAGGGTGCAAGAGAATAGTGACATGACTGACAGTGATGTCATGGGCACCATCCAATTTCTGCAAGCATCACCTCCAAAGGAAAATACCCATCACAGTTTTGCTTGCTGGGGAAGGAAAACCAATTTGCAAGCAATTCTAGTAGTTTGGCTATGGGTAGACTGCAACAGGGTTGCTGTGGCTGCAGCATTTGAGTGATTCAATGAGAATTCTGCAGACCCACCATTTTCACAGTAAATCATATTGTCTGAAAAGTTGGTCTATTATTAACAATTTGCACCCTGCAATAGACACCCATTGCAAGCAAGTAATTAGCATGTTTTAAGGCACGATGACAGAATCAACAGACCTGTGAGTATTTCTGAGTAAATCTCGTGATGTCTAGGATAAGGAATTATTAAAGATTTATTCCTGTGACAAAAGAAAGTGAAAGCAATTCATTGATGGTAAGAAGTTGGAGGTCTAGTACCAGAGTGAGAGCCAGTGTGGCACAGTAGTTAGAGTGTTGACTAGAACTTGGAAGATCCAGAGCTCTAGTACCTATATGGTCATGAACCTCACTAGATGACTTTGTGTCAGTCTCTCAGCCTAATATACTTCACAGGTAGTTGTGAGATAAAATGCGGAGGAGGATAACCATTATGTAGCCTTGGGTTGCTTGCAAGAAGGGAAAAAGCTGGGATAATATAAAATAAGAATTGGATTCAGGATAATACACCCTGCTTCACTGAGCAAATGAGGAAAGCATTTAACTCTGTGCCAGAGCGAAGTTTGCATACACTTTTCCTAATAGACTGTCGACCATGAGGGCCCAAGAATCTCTTTTGGTCCCAGACCCATTACAAACTTAAAATAGAGGCTCCCTCCCACATACATCCCATCCCTTCCTCGCCACCACCTATCCTTCCCTCCTGCCTGTCTATAAGGAACGCTGGGCCTGTTAGAGAGCATGTCCCAGAAAGCTGTTTCCTAAAACCAGAAAGCTGTTTCCTAAACAATAGTTCCTAGTTCTGCTATGC
The DNA here is from genome assembly GCA_023646645.1 of Varanus salvator macromaculatus. Lineage (NCBI taxonomy): Eukaryota > Metazoa > Chordata > Lepidosauria > Squamata > Varanidae > Varanus > Varanus salvator. The sequence continues at coordinate 10,323,029 of JAIXND010000659.1, forward strand.
AGACAGTGATTCTTCTGTCCTAAAGAATGGTAGCAGCAATTCTCTTCCAGAATGTTGCTTGTTCTGTGGTAATGCTCCACCTGATTAGCTCCAAAGATTTGGGCACTACAGGGAAATGTAGTTCCATGAATATTCTCAGTCAAATCTCTGGCTTTGGTACAATGGACCCTCTTTTCCCACCCCATTCCCATATGCCGTATGCCCTAACTGTACCAGCATGAAACACAGTGGGATTCATTCAACTTGGTTGCCAAGAAATTAGTTTATTAATCACTCCAACCTAATTGGAATCTTTAACCAAGTGTCCTCTAGATGTTGTTGGACTGCAATTCCCATCAGCGCTAGCCTGCACAGCCAATGGCAAGAGTTTGTGGGAACTTCAGTCCAACAACAGCTGCAGCCCCCATATTATTTACCCTTACTTTAACCGAACAGGAGCCAACATCTCTTAGGTGTGCAGCGTAAAGTGGCAGAGCTAGGGATACTATGGAAGGGAAGCAACTTTTCCCTCAGGTTGCTTATTCTTGCATCCTTCCCATCCATTATTCACCAAAGCATCCCATGTCATTTTGGATTTATGTGCACATGGTAAAGCCCAAACCATCCTTCTCGGATGCTAGGAGCTGCTCTTCAAAATATCCGGAGAGCACAAGATTGTTAAAGAAACAAATAAACGGAGGAGAGAAAATGCGGAAAATAAGCAATGAAACTGGAACCCAAATCTAGATGATTGAATGCAGTCACTCTTCCTGTGGTGGAACCCTACAGTTCACGGATTTAAGAATGGGACTTCCTGAAGAAGGGTGAAGCCCCTCCTGGATCCTGCACCCGGAGCCTGGGTTGGCTCAGCACATCTCCAGAAGGGACTGGGATGCTGTGAGGCTGAAAGGGGCGCCCACCATCCTCTTGGGGATTTGAAGGCGGGGTGGGGGGGTTGAGCAAACATTTGGTGGTATCGCTGCTGCTGCAGCAGCAGCAGAAGTAGAAACAGCAGCTCCCTAACGCTCAGGAAGTGGAATTTGTGGTTTCAGGGGCTGAGCTCTAAAGGCTGTTTAGAAAGAAAAGAACAGGTCCAGCGCAAAGCCTGCTATTCTTCTGCGCCACGACGGAGGAGGAGGCGACCTCTCCGCATGGTTCAGGTCCCCGAGGGACGGCCGAGGCAAAAAACAATCGCCCCCCACCATCGTCCTTCCCCATGGTAAGCCAAGCGCCTCTTCGTCCGTGGCTTCCCCCTCTGTCCACCTTCACACGATCTGGGCGAGCGAAGTCAGTCGCGAGCGGGGAAGGGGCCGTACACCACCCAGTGCCACGGCAGTCCAGTCCCCCGTCCGGCCGCCCTTCGCGTCGCCGGATTCAGGAGAGGGCGCGCAGATGACACGGACGCACGGCCAAGCAAAGGGGGCGGCCGGAGGCCCAGAGCTGCGTCGCCCTCAGCACCTGCTCCCGCAGCAGCTTCCGAAGGCTGGCCGTAATCTTGGCGGCCATGTATTTCTGAGCATGTGCAGAGCGCCTCGCTCCTGCCACCCCCCCCCCCCGCGGGCTATTCAAGAGCCAGAGCCGGTGGTGAGCGGGGATGCAGGCTGGGCTTACGTGTTGCAGTCGCCAGGCCGCGTCTGCCAAGCCGGCTTGAGCCTCCGCCGCGCCTCCCGGTAAAGAAGGGATCGGAAGGAATGGGGCGCACAGGAAGCGGGGCCCCCGCCGCGCCTCCCTCTTTCGGCCGCTTCGGCTTTCGAAGTCTGCTTGGGAAACACGCGTGGCGAGGATCGGCGAGCAGGCTCGCGTTTGCTCGAGGGGCGAAGCCTCCGTCGGCCCCCGGCCGCCCACCCAGCCCGGCGCGATTTCCCCCCGAGCTGGACAGCCCCCCGGAGCGGGGCCCGTGGCCACGCCGGTCGGGAGCGGGCTGAGGTGGAGGGCCACAGCTTAAGGCGGCCTGGGAGTCCGGCCCGGCCCCATGGCTGCGCCGACCTCGCCTGCAGACCACCGACCGGCGGCGCCTTTCCCGGGAACTGCCGCTCGCGGCACCGGCCCACCTCCCCACGGAGCGTAAAGCGCGCGTCGGCACACGCGCGTCGCGCTCCAACGCGTGTCCGCCGCAGACGCGTGCGTGCGTGGAGGCCTCTTGCAGGGCGCCCTGCCCTGCTAGCGCCTGGCTAGGCCCTCCCCTCGAGTAGTTCCGTGGGACTTACTACTGACTTACAAGTCCAGCCCTCTGAGGCCGAGCACAACTCCCATCCTCCTCAGGTATGGGTACCGTAGTCCGCCGCGCTTGGCGGGCGCCGGGTTGCGGGGAGGGGGGCGTGCAGGGTCGCCGCCCGGATTTACGCGACGCAGGTTTCGCGCGAGGCGCAGAGCAGCGGAGAAGCCGCGAGGGGTCCGCGCTCTTTCGCCGCGTGGCCACTGGCCGCCGCCGGCGCGCCCCGGCCCGCGCCCGCGCCCGCTCCGGCCGCGTGCGCGGGAGAGCGAGGGGAGCGAGAGGCGGCCCGGGCGGCCGCGTGCGCGACCCGGGTTCCCCCGCGCCGATCCCGGGCCCCGCCGGGGCGCGCCCGAAGTGGCCACACGCAGCGGGCCGCCGGGCGCCGCTCCGCTGCAAGCGGGCCTGTGGGGCGCGGGAGGGGGCTTCCTGCCCCGCAGCTGCTGCCCCACGCGCAGGGGGCCAGCTCAGGGGCGCCCCGCTCCGAACCGCCGGCGCTCAGGGGGGCTCCGAGCAGGAGCGCCCGCCCCTCCGCGGCAGGCTCGGCGCCGCCCTGAACGCCGGTCCCTGCAGTTCGCGAGGGAGGAATCCCGCGGGTGCTGCTTGTACGCACCTCTGGAGGTGGGGGAGCCTCTTAGGGCGACCTCTCTGGCTGAGGCACCCGGCAGTAAACGGCCCACGAGAAAAGACGCGGGTTGTGTTCACAGGTTACCGCGCGGGTAGCGTTACGTGCCTGCGCACTGAGGGCAGGTGGGCATGGTGCTTCCAGCTTTGTTTTGATTTTAAGGATCCGTGTGTAAATCTTTCCCAGATAAAGGCTTGCTCGCTTATTTGTTATTAGTTTGATGCATTTATTTTCATCCACTCGGTTTCCAGATATTAAAATAACTTCTTTCTACCACTGGGGAGTGGCTGAAAAAGTGCGACCAGATAATCCCTTCTCCTCCCCGATTCACGTTATCAGTTCCTCCAAACGAACCCCCGAGCCAGTGCAAGGCTGGTGAGGCGGTTTCAAGGGCAAGGACGCTCTGCTTAAAAATTCCTTCCTTTCTTTAAGGTATATTACAAATTCCTTTTCAGTCTCCAAGGTAAGAAAGCGCTGGCAGGGTGCGCAGTCTGTGCGGAGCGCGGAACGCACCTTTCACTGCTGCGCAACCCAATTTGCGAGGCTTTGAAAGTTCAGGGCGCTGCGCGGGGCTGGTGGCGGGGGGGAACCAGCTAGGAGACCTTTGGAAATGGGCGTTCTGGATTGCGCCCTTTCCTTCCAGTCGAGGCCGCGGAGAGAGAAGCCGAGCAAGCTTGTGCAGATAAGTCAGCCCATCTATCAAGGCGGTTTGACTTTCTGCTCCCCCTTTCCGCTGCTGCCTCTCTTCTTCAAGGATTAATGGAGCGCAGGTGAGCGCGGCAGATTTTCTCCCATTGGCGGCCGCGCCTGGGCGACCCTGAACAACCTGGGAATGCGCCGCTTTCCGCCTGAAATGAGCAAAGATGCGGGCAGCGGTGCCAAATTCCTCCATACAGCAAGTTATACACACATAAACAAGAATGGATAAGCTCTCTGGAATCTTTGGCACACACACGCACACACACAAATCTCGCTACTCTGAGAAAGAGAAATTAATTATTCGATCTATAGACGTGTTGCACACAAAATGCATTGCAATATCCCTTCTTTTTTCGTCCAAGGAACCCCAAGTGTTCGTGTATTCCTGCATTCCTTTTGTCCTCACAACAACCCTGTGAAGTAGGTCAGGCTCAGTGTATGTGTGAGTTTGTAATGTTATTTGTCTATATATAGCGATCTCTCTATACATTGCACAGGGAAGTTCTGCTGCACAAGTCCCACCAAAATTAACAGACGCCCATACTCTTTGCTCGCAGAAACTGGCTTTTGGCACAGTCCATCCACTATGCCCTTCACAGCTCCAGATATTTCCAGTTAGGTTTGTGGAGGAGAACTTCCCAGGGAACTGGGCCTCATGCCATAAAAAACAAACATTTGGCAAAATTCTTGTCTTCATTATTTCTTGTAAAAGCAGCAAATTTCTGGTGCTTAATGGCCTTGGGCATTAAGAAAAGGGGAAGGAAGGAAGGAAGGCAGAGAAGTCTGCAGGTAAACAGCATTTGTCCTGGTTTCAGCATTGCATGCGATCTAGATACTGATCTAGCACCTTGCATCCTTATCCATATCGCCAGCTTCTCAGGTGCCCTGGCCGCCAGTGTTTCAGATAAATATTTCTAGGAAGCGGAAGGAAGCGCATAGGCTGCAAAGATTCATTTACAGATCTTCCGACGGGTTTGTGCAGGACAGTGTCCGGCGTTGAACAAGTTGCCTCTTCAGCCAGTCCGATCTCGCACAGTTCTTAGCTGAGGCACAGGGACCCCCCCGCCCCCGTCCCGGGCAGCGTTGCGGAGGCGTTACTCCCACCCCCAAACCTCCTGCACAAGTTAGCAGAAAGACAGAGGGGAGAAAAGCCTAGCCGAGAAAGTTCAAATCCCCTTTGGTGGATCGGTGGGTTATCGCCTTGGGCTCTTTGGAGGAAAGGCCAAACTGAGTGATGCCCAGGCCAGTAAGTGCGCGCCTGGGGCGAAGCGGTTGCCCGGCAGGATGTCCAAGCAACACATCCAGGTTGCGGCGTCCTCTGCAACTTTTGCGCGGCTTCCTCCTCTTTGATTCTTTGTTTTCCATCGGAAGAGAATCCCGCCCAGCCTCTTCGACCGAGCAGGGGTCGGAATGCCGGCGGGCGTCTCGCATCCCGCTGTTTCCCCGCCGCCAAAGGCGCTCCCTGCGCGAAGATCCCACGTTACACCCTTCCGAGGGAGCCCCACCGCGCAGCGCGGGGATCGCGGGCGCCGATGCGCGCATCCCTGGGGTCGGGCTGTCGGAGCGCGCAATCTCACCAGATGTGGGGAGCGGCGGCAGAGCCAGGATCGCGTGCGGCGGGGCCGAGGGGGGTCTCGCCCCGCGAGCTCTTTCTTTGTTGAGTCACAGATGCCGCGCAGGAGGGGCTGTCCCCGGATCCGTGCCTCGATGGATCTTTCTCCCTGGTTTGGAAGCCAAGGTGCGGGGAGATGGGCGCCCGTCCGTTGGACTGTTTTGCTTCTCCCCCTCTCCTTTCCTCCCCGTTCGCTTCTTTAACCAACCTGAAAAACCGAGACTGAAAGCTGCGCGTTAAAAGGCAGGGAGCGGCGGTGTGTCTAACCAAAGGCGTAGCTTACTCGCCTTTGGACGGGAGAACAGCGGTCCTACAACTCCCAGCATTCCCAGCAGGGAACGGGGAATGGCCCAGCTGGCCGGGGGGCTGCTTTCTTCCAGTCTAAACACGCGCAGCTTGGCGAGCTAACCCTTTCCCTTTCGCAGCCGCCCTCTTTCCTGTTTCTCGGCAACGTTCTCAAAATCACGCTAGTTTAAACTCGGGTCAGGACCATCGGAGAACTTTCCCCAGAGACATTAACTTAAAATTCAAAACCAATCTGGGCAGATTGTGTATCCCAGCCTTTTAAAAAAGAAAAAGTTGGGAGGAAGGCTTGGCTTGTGCGTTGCAAACATTATTTGGTAGGTGGGAATGCTGACGTTGAAAATGGAAAGAGAAAAAAGAATAAGTTTTAAACATGCGATTGACTCGTGAGATACAGTCTAGGAGCTTTGTTATGAATCCCACTGATTTTGGACGCTTCCCTTCTATTAGAATAAATGGCACATACATGTATCAGTTATCGGAATTTAAACTTTGCCTTTCAATAAAATTGTAAGGGCAGCTCGTACTAAAATAGTTGAAACACAGTAAGGCGTTTAGATAATAAGCTATTTAAGCAATCTCATATGTGTTAAGACAATTTATTTTCAAAAAAGTATTGCAGCTCCCACAACCGCTGAGATTTGTAGAAATTCCCCCGACTGCAAAATGCATAGGATTTTGCCCTTATTGCGTAAAATCCCCAGACAGGAAAAACAGGGAGAAGCCAGATTTCTGGCACAATTAATGTCGGCTTGTAGACCTTGTCTTCTGGATCCTCCTCCAGAAGTCCGCCTTTCAACAGCTTCAAAAGCCCTTCAGGCCTGATTGGCATTTTTGAAGCGCAAAGCCCATGCAAGGAAAAGCGCTTGCCGCTGATTCTACTGTCCTGAGGGTGATAGAATATAACTGCAGTTGATATAAAAGCACATTTGCATCAACCTGCTGGCACGAAATGTCCCGGAGAAGAGCCTCGCCTTTCTGCATCTGACAACTCGTAAAACGTTGCTGCACAGGACGAAGTCATCTTGCTCTCTTCTCTGTCGCATCCATTTTCCTCTGCAAGATGCTCTTGCTTGGATTGACATGGAAAATTCAATTGGGTCGAACGCTTGTAGTCCTAAGGATCGTTGTGGTCCTTGTAGTCCTTGCCCATCGCCACTCCGTGCCAGGCAAGAATGTCTGACGACTTAAGCCCGGTACCACTTTTTGAGGAGTGGGGGTTGGGAGGGCTGAATCCTCCCAGTTCAGTTCATTTCCTTCCCAAAGGGCGCCTCTCTAGAAAGAGTAGTCCAGTCGTGTGGATTGCCCCTTTCCTGCTAGGCTGTCTAAGCAAACAGCAGTATTTAGGGTATACATTTAAATATTCCTCAGCAGTACTTTGAAATTAATTCATTTGATATTTTATATTCTGCCTTTCCCCAGTTATTTTGGGCAACGCCAATGTTCTTCACATTATGGAATTTGTTCGTTCAATTATATTCCACAAATAAATTAGTCCCAGGGACTCTCTTAAACGGATTGCGAAACCCCCCCCCCCAATAAAAACAACATCCACGAACCACGGGAATCAGCATTTCTGATGCGGGGGGAAGACAAAATTTTCTAAACATTAAAAATCCATTTGCTTAGAGAAGAGGAAAGCGGTCATGGGGAGCTTTGCCTTTTTTATAGCAAATCACAACGAATGCTCCGCAGTCGAGCCTGACTTTGAAACAGCGGCCGGGGGAGCTGGGCACTTTGATTACGTGGGCTTGACAGCCATTCCTGCGCAGTCGAGGAGCTGCCGGATGCCAGCCCTGCCGAGCTCAGCGTCACTGCCAAGGACACGTGCTCGGGTCCGCAGCCGCCCAGCACTGGTTTGGCTGGCTCCCTCCTTGAGCTGCTTGTGCCAATCCAGGCCAAGCCATGCCAAGCCAGCCTCGTGCATTGCGGAGGGTAAGCCGGGCGGCCATGCCGCGTCCTGTGGACGGGAAGAAAGTCCCACCGAAGGCCATACGGTTACTTCGGAGTAGAGCTGCACAGAACTGCACTTCAGGCTTAGTTGCCACGCTCTTTCGGTGGTTCTGCGCTGTGCGTGCGCGCATGCGCGGGCGCGTATCCCAATCTGGTTTAGATTCTTTAGCGCTTTTTTAAAAAGCAGCGGCACCAGAAATGTGCACGCACGTGCGCAAGTTGGGTGGGACGAAAGGAAGGGGGGGGCTCCCATGTGTTAGATTTCTGGGAACAAGAACACCCCCCAAGTGTCACCTCTATTCATTCTGGTCATACAAGGGCACTCCCTAAATTTGGGGGAGCAGAGTCTGGGGTTTGGACAAGCGATGAACTGGGCAGGCAGCGACCCGGCTGCGCCTCTCCTCTCCTCTCCTCTCCGGCTCGGACCACCTGTGTGAATGCCACCTGGTGGAGGGCAGAGCCGCCCTGCCTTCCAGCCAAGCTCCTCCTCCTGCGCCCTGACCAATGGCTCGCCAATTCTCCTGTGCAGATCCCTTCCAGCAAAGCTGGGGATTTAACGAGGCTCACTTGTGAGGACGCTCGGAGGGAGCTCGGACGGCCGGGACGCATTGCCAGGGCAGTCTGCGCGGCTTGAGGGAGGAGAAGGACCGCTGACCCCAGCCCCGCCGCCGCCGCCGCCGCCGCATCATCAGCAACCCCCCGGGGCGGCACCATGCCCAGGTCTTTCCTGGTGAAGAGCAAGAAGGCGCACAGCTATCACCAGCCCCGAGCCCCCGACGGGGAGTACAGCCTCAGCCTGGAGACCGTTCTGGCCCAGATCTGTGCAGGTAAGAGCGGGATCCGCTCGCCTTTCCCGATCCCTGCCGCGCGTGGCCGGCTGACCGCCCCTTCAAGGCGTCTCAGGCCGGTGCCAGATGGGCGCGCTTCCGCCAGCGCTCGCTCGCTGCGCACTGAGAGCGGAGGAAGCAAATCACTCCAGGGGCGCAGCGGAGCCCGGATTCATGCCTGAGATAAGGTGGGCAGGTTCGGGGCGCTCCGATGTGCTTCACCCGTCCTTTTCGTGCCCCCTTGAGGAGCAAGGAGCGCATCTGGGGCAGATTTCCCTCCCCTCTTCCTAGCCACAAACTCCGCAGGTTTTGTGCGGATTCTACGACGGGACGTACAGAACCGGCACTGTGTTTGTTCATCACAATCGGAGCAAGGCGAAAACACTAAACCAAGTCTTTCTTTCCCCCCCTGGATAGACACTAAGGTTACAGGGGAGCTGAATATGGGGCTCCCCCAACCGGAGCCCGCGCAACAGGGCCGCTTCTCTCCGGATTCGCAGCTGCCAGATGGGACAGACGCGGCCTCCGACTCGGCTCCCAGCTGCGAAGGGAGTGTGTGCGACAGAGGCCCGGAGCTGGAGGATTTCTGGAGACCGCCGTCTCCGTCAGCCTCGCCAGGTAGGCGCCAGGGGAGAGCGGGGCGGGGAAGGGGCGTTCGGTAGGGCAGCGCTGGCGGAGGGGGCTGCCTGGAGACAGGGCGGTGGATGTCCTTGAGAAGGGTAGGTTTAGGGTGCGATCCTGGGAGTAAGCCCCCCTGAAACTCAGTACGGATATTTCCTGAGAAGACATCCATAGGATCGCGCTGTCCCAGAGCAATCCTAGGCCCAAGAGTAAATCGCCCTGAGTTCGCGTGTGTAGGTTTGTGCCCTTAAATTTGCTTGCCTGGAGAAGGACTGCGTGCCACTTATTCCATATGCCTTCCGATCGGCTCACGGTGTGTTCCCCCCGACAGACAGACAGACAGACAGACAGACAGACAGACAGACAGACAGACAGACAGACTCTCTCTCTCTCTCTCTCTCTCTCTCTCTCTCTCTCTCTCTCTCTCTCTCTCTCTCTCTCCGTGGGTACAAAAAGACATGCATCGCGTTCAGGTGCTCGGTTCTTTGGAACATAAATCGAAAGGAGCTTTTGGATATGTGTGTGGGCGGAGGGGGCTTAAGGAGGAGCGCATTGCTGATGGTTCGCCCCCTCCCCTCCATTAATCGAGGCTGTACCTTCAGAAATCCGAAGCTCTTCGTAGCCCTTTGCGCAGTGAACGCGCAGGCGAGGCGGGGGCGCCGCATGGGACGGGGACGGGGAACGTGCCTGGAAAGGGCTGGCTTTTCCAATCCGGACTTTCCGGGCGAGTTCAACCTGAGCCAGCTTTCACTGCTTTTAAGACGCGGAGAAACGGACCGGGGGGGAAGATCCGTTAGCAGACCCCGGGCGTGGAGCTCGCCGCATTACGCCGGCGTGGCTCGAAGCGGCCGAGGGCCGGGCGCGCCTCATCGGGGGCGGGATGCCTGCAGGAGCGCCGCCGCACCGCAGGAGGCCGGAGGGCGCGGGCGCTGCCGAAGAGGCAAAGCGCTCGCTCGCTCGCTCCGGCCACTCGGTCCTCCAGGCAACTCTCCGCGCCCTCGGCGCAGCTTCAGGGCAAGCGTGGGCGGGAAGGAGACGGGGCTGCTGGCGAGAGCTCTGGCCGCTTGGCAGCCGGCGGGGTGAAGGCTGGAGGGCGGCGAGCTGCGCCCGGTTCCGGCGCGCCAAGCGAGTTCCCGGGCTGCCAGTTCGTCCACCCGACGCTTTTGCGCCAGGCGCTGCTGAATCGACCCCGCGGTTGTGGTTTCAGACAAGCGAAGGCACACGCCGAACGCGGGATCCGGCTAGCCAGGAGTCCCCCTCGCCCTGCACTGAGGAAGCCCAGCCCGCATGGCGCAAGAAACGCGCCCAGGGAATCTGCGGAACCCTTTGCTCTCCCATGGCAGGAAAGCCGAGAGCCCGTGCGCCCGGCGCTGCCTTCCCCCGCGCCCCACTCTGACTTGCAGCGACTCACAGCCTCCGACAGGCTCCTCCTGCCTTTGATGTGGTGGGCCCAGGAGGAAGCGCTGCTCCTCACTTGGCGCCCTCGGTGGTAGCATCATCGGGTTTAAAAATACAGCCTTGGCGATTTAGAACCACTGGCAGGTGGTTTTCTTGCCTTGTATCTTTTTTTAAAAGCGGGGGAAAGAAATCTCCGCGAGGTCTGGGCGAGGAAAGCAAGTCTGAGAGCGCAAAAGAGGCCTTTCTGACAGCAGAGATGGGGAGCTGGCCAGCCCACGCCGAGAAAGGGGAAGAGATCGTTTCTAGCCCGCTTCCAAACCTGCGTAATGCAGTTCTTCTTGGAATGGCTGCGCCCGGCCGCCCGGCTCTCCCCGCTCCCCGTCCTTCGGGCAGAGGCAATTTCATCAGGTCCTGCGTTTTTAGGAAATGTACGAAAGAAGACGCACGCTAGGGAAGAGTGTTGGCACTGCGGAGAGGTACAGATTTCAAGCTATCCACGGCTTGCCAGCCTGCTGCTCGTTTCTCTTTTGCTCCCGCATCAAGCCCTTGACAGGTTGCAATGTGTCCCTGTGAGATTTCTGCGCAGTGCAAACAGTTGCAATTCAGAGAACACAATACCAGATTTCCCTGCTTTTTTAAAAAAAGCTTCTGCCATTATGTGGGTAACTGTACCTTTTGCAACTGCAATCTCATGCAGGCTTCTAACTGAACATAGCAGGACTTCTATGGTTTGGGCTGTGATGTATATTGATACGCATTTTGTTTTCATGCATCTCTTGGTGGGCTTATAGTAACAATATTAATAATATGTGGTTCCACGAACAGATGAATAGCCATCAACAAGAACAGTGGACATGTATGCTTACAAAATGGAGAATCCAGGATCAATTGTTTGATCGCTTTCTCATTCTTGTGTCCTTCCAGCTTGTCTCTTGCCTGCTAGAGAATTCATTTATAGCCTTTCAGAAGAAAGACAATCCTGATGCTGTTTCCTATGATAGCCAAAGATCCTGGGGGGATGGTTTCTTCCAGAGATCCACAGCAGAGAACAGGAGACTGAGCGCCTCTCCTGGTCTCCCACTAAAATATTGTGCAGCTGAGGGGCATCTCAACTAACAAGCAACGGCCACCCCCCACAGCCCCCTTGAGTCAGAGAAGGCAAAGGGAGCTGTAAATTTTACAGAAGGGGATAAAGGCAAGTGAACTGATAGGCACATAAGCAAGAACTTACACTGTACCTCTGTCCCTTCGTAAGCACACAATGCATTGGCTCTACACACACGTTTGGAGCACTGTAGCTCTGTGGGTTCCCATGTGCAGCCATGTGCCTGGCTGTCATCAGTCTACAGCTTCAAATGAAGGAAGCCTGTTCTTTAAATTCATTACCCAGGCTGCAGCTAATGAATATCTAACTAGAGCATTCAAGAACCTCAGTCTCAAAAAATATATGAAGCGATTGCAGTGATAAGTGTCCCTACAGTGTATTTCCAGTGAAGCTTGTGGTATTACCATTAAATCTGGAGTTTAAGCATCTTACGAAAATGTACTGGGCCCACATCTCTTACAAAGATGAGAGTTTGCCAGATCAGACTGAAGCACCATCTAAACACCAGCCTTTCACACTGTTTCTCACTGACTTCCCATAGGAATAAGGCAGCACTTACATGTATGGAAGTTATGATGCCAATACATTCTCCTGCTAGGGATGGGGTCTGATGATGAAGTTGCCTGTAGCAGGCAGGGTCTCTCCTAGAATGGGTGAGGTGCAGTGAGGGAACCCCTGTTTCTCATGATGGTCCTGAGGGATCCAGAGAGGAACTAGTGGAGACATGGTCCTTTTAGTCTTCCATTTCTACTTGCCTGTTTTCTCTCATGCTTATCTTACTCCTGTCCTCACCATGGAGTTCTGTCCTTTTCTCCTTCTACCTCGCCCATATGCATTATTTTCTTGGGGCTTTCTTTGGCACTAGCAAATCAAACTGGCTGCAGCATGATGATGATGATGATGATGATGATGATGATGATGATGATAATAATAATAGAACATTTAAATTAGGCTTTTGATTTTTGTTTTCTGTTTTGGTCAGGAACGGAAGTTGCTGACAGATCTGAGTATTTCCACTAAGGAAGGTAGATTGTGGTGAAAGCTGAGAATTGTAATTTCTACCTTCTTTCATCAAAAGAAAGGAGGCAATCACAAGTTTGACTGAGCTGAGCATTTTAGCATATAGACTTCTGCCTGGTCTAATGGAACAAATGGTAATTTTTCTTAAGAGCAGACCAAAATCATTGTCTTTTCTAGAGAAAGGACATCTAAATGTAAAGTCAGATTAGCAGTGAACTACTATAGGACTACACTCAAGATACAATCTCTGGCACCCTAAACCATTGACAGTTCTAATAGTACCCTGAACTCTGCCCCAAGGTGGGCTTCCTAGTCTGCTCCTCCGGTTTGGTGGGAGAGCGGAAACAGTGGACAACAATGGGAGCCATGGGCTCACCCAAGTCTTTTGTAAGCGAGAAGCGATGGCAACGACTGGAAACGGAGGGCTGTTTTCCGTGGAAGGTGCCCTCAGCTTCTTCTGTTTTCAACTTGCCATGATCAGACTGACGCTCTCATACAGGGAGCACATACAGAAAGTGCTTTCTTAGTGTCACTGGGACAAACTGACCAGTTAAATCACCCTTGTTTTTCTGGTTTTTGTTCTCTAATTGTTATTAGACTGATTGTACATATTTCTGTTTCCTTCAAGATTAAATATTTGTGTATTTGTGATCATCTCTCTGGTAAATTATAATTCTAGAGTTAATAATCATTTTTATTTTTAATTTGTTTTCTGTGTTAGGCAATATTTCACCTTATGTTTCTTAATGATAGCTCGGTTGTGTGTTTTTTAAAAATACTTTGCTAAAACTGTCATAGAAGTCAAGTATAAAAAATCTTCATATCCTGGTTCAGTTGATAACCTCTTATTGAATATTAATCTGTTGTTAGTTAATAGTGATATTATACATTATTCAATTAATATGTAATCATTCATATTTAATAGTAAGTTTCAATGAGAAATATTAGCACCTTATTAGTGCCTCTTATTAATGAAAAATGGCAGCCCACCTCTAAGGAAAATATACAAGAGTTGTCTTCCTGTCTTAGCTCACAGGGTAGAGATTCAAACACATGAGTTTGGCATATCTGGGGACAAGTGTAGTAACAATCTACATGTTTATCATCTCCTTATCTCAACTGCTGCATCAGCTTAAGTAGATATGCTGCTGTGAAATGAAAGTTTCCTTCTTAGTTTTGGACATTCCTATGGCAACAGCAGCCAACAAACCTGTACACATTTATCTGGGGAAAAAGCCCCATTGAAAACATTGGAATTTACTTGTGAGTAAGCATGCACAGACTTGCACTATTTAGTGCTGGTACTTATTTTATTGGGGTCCAGTGGACAGCAATGCTTTTTCTATAAAAACTTCAAATTATAAAAAATTAAGCTCAATTGACTGTCTCATTCATTCGTACCACATTGTTTGATTTAAAACCAAACTTTGTTGCCCCTTGGTACAAATATAATGAATCTTGCACTTAGAAAAGAATATATCTGTAGCATAAGCACAGTGAGAGAATGGGATCAGGTGAAACAGCTTTACATTTTCACTGAAGCAAATAATGCAGCAGAAGAATTCTTAGAGGGACACGAGACAAGGGACTGGAGCTGACTGGTGTCTTTATTGGGTCAACCGATGCTGAGAATGATTAAAGTTTTAATCATTTAATAAAATAATTAAAATTAATTATTTTAATTTGAGGTAATGAGGTCTTTTATGCCCTCAAATTAGAAGGCATGTAAATATGGTCCCATTTATACATTGGGACCAACATCACATGGTCAGGCTTTCTTGGCTCACTCTGAATTTGGTCTGTCTGAATGCTTCTTCTGCAAATAAAGAAACTACCTGCTGCAAGGTACTAGGGGAACGAATCAGCTTAGCCCTCTCACTGTCATTCCGTTTTTCTATGGGCATGAGTTTCATTGCTTTCAACTTGTTGCCCATGGGGAACAAGGGAAAAAGCCCATGTAATCCACTTACAACCTGAAATATTATAGTCCAGGAAAAACATTACCTCTTGATGCAGAAATAATACTTTCAAGATCAGTTCAATGCAAATTTGATCGTTACAAGGCCACGATATGTTCCTCCACTTCTTTTCTTTTTCTGTATATGTGTTTGTGCTCTTGTTTTCTGCTTCTATTTTATATTTCACAATAAAAACTTAAAATCAGAAAAAATGTCCATAGGGAAAGTATTTTGAACTCGTATAGAGAGGGCAACATTTTGTTTTGCAATATAACAGAGTCCTGGCTTTTTTAAGTTAATAAATAAAAATTGGAGGGACAGAGGGGTGCCCAGAGAGCTGTCTATGGACACCATGTTGGAGACCCCATTCTTAACACACTGCTGAGTAATGACTGGCATCCTTCTATAGGCATAATCCCTGCTCTCAGTTCCCAATATTTTAGCACAACATTTTAAAAGACAGTCACTGATTTGGACAGCCCTGTTTCAGATACCTTGCACCGTTTCCCCCCAGAAGTCTCAGGTCCCTAAAATGCCTGATGTGGAAGATTGTGTTCATGGCTGAGCCATAAGGGACGCCCCTCATGCAGTGTTGTCAAACAAAGGAGCTGTCTGTCAATTGCACATCTAAAAGAAGAGGAACTGCGTTGCTCATGAAAGATCATGCAGGCAACCAGTTCTGAGAAAAGAGCAGCTAATTATTAACATGGGGTGCAGGCCTATGCATAGGCGTTCTTGTTCCATCTAAACATGTATAAGATCATGCCTTTAATCACACTGTTCCCCAGTTGTTATTTTTCCCTGGAAAATACAAAGCAAATAAATATTTTTCAATATTTCTGAAAGCTCCTGAAAAACTTTTACAGATTCTGAAACAAGTGGCTTATTATGAATCTGCTGTTTCAATGCATGACAAGGAATGCTTGTTCCGTGTTGTTGCCTATTTTCTGCAGGAGTATATTTTACACTGAGAGTGTTTAACACTTATTTCAAACTGTAGATGAGTTTCCCCCCATCCAGTGTCTTCCAAATCTGTGAAACTGCAACTACTAATGCAACATGGCCATGGTCTGATCTGGCTGAGGAAAATGGGATGTGTAGTGAAACTTGCTTAGAGGGCACCAGACTAGGAGTGGTTCTAAGTTTTGAATTGTAATGTGAACTTTAGCCCTTAGAGAGTACATACTGTAGGATTAACATAATTTATTATGTGAAATTGGTTATCCCTGCAAGCAGTATGTAAGGTCAGGGGTGTATGAGATTGAGCAAGGGGCCAGTCAACATGAAGGCCAGGCTGGGAAGTGCATCTGGTAGGTGAACCCTGTTAACTGCCTCCACTTGATTTGTGTCTCAACAGCCTCTGAGCGGTCCGTCTGTCCATCCTTAGATGAGGGTTCCCCTTTCTCGGTACCCTTGAAACCTTATACATGGAGCAGCCTTGGAGGTTCTGAGCTGAGGCATTTGGTGCAGAGCTACAGGCCTTGCCCAGCTCTGGAAAGAAGCTCGTCCCTTAGTCTCTTCTGCGAGAGGGGCTCTGAGCCTCCGCTCTATGGATCAGAGCGCAGCACAGCTCTGGGACTCTATGGTGACTTCGGTTCCCCTGGGCTCTTTGAACGGCCATCAGCAGCTCCTGGGATCTACGTGGAAGCCCCACCCAGACTCCAGCAGGAGAAGAGTGCCAGTGGCATCAAACTGGAATCGGAGCTCCTCTGTCGCCCCCTGTTGCTGAGCACGGGCTCCTACAAGTGTGTCAAATGCAGCAAGGTATGAACTGCGTTCTGTGAATTTCTTCACCCGAGTCCATTCAGCTGCATTCGGTAGCTTTAAGGAGCAAAGCTCAAGGCAAAAGAGGAGCAAAGCCAAGGGAAAGGCTGGTCAAAGCAGAGGCAGGCCTCCCTTTGCTGCCCAGGTCAAGATGTTGGATTTGGAAGACCTAATGAGGGGAATCTGTGACTTGTGTTGGTCTATTGTTAATTATTGAAGTGGTTCTTAAATGCACAAGAAAAGCCACATTGCATCAGGGCAAAGGTGTGTCTTATGTCCCATAATGGCCAACTGGAAGCCTGTTGGGAGCCACATGGATATGTGGGTTGCAGTCCAGCAAGTGCTAGTCAGACACATGCGACCTCTAATTCTGGGCCAGAGGGCACCCTTGGACCCACAAATATATCCTCAGTACTTTTAATTATTAACTGAATTGATTCATTCTTCAGTGTAGACACTTAAAACATTCATCCACACAGCTCCACAAGACCTTAAGAATTGCTTATGAGAATAAATACCGTACTAAAACCATCAACGTAAGATACTGAAGCAGCTAAACTAAAATGTCTCCAAAGTATAAATGCATGGCCTATGAAGCATCCAATAAATATTGAAAAAGCATTAATTGTCAACAGTAGAGCACCTTTCGATCAGCACTTTAGGCGCATTCTCTGTCTCAGTGGCAGCATCAGGAAAGCTCTCTGTGCTTTACTTCTTCAAGATGCTTAGTTCAGAACCTCCTGAGAGTTCAGATGTAAAATCCTCATGCTCTTCCTTTCTCCTTCCCTTCTTAGGTCTTCTCCACCCCACATGGCCTGGAGGTGCATGTCCGTCGTTCGCACAGTGGCACCAGGCCCTTTGCTTGTGAAATGTGTGGCAAGACCTTTGGCCATGCTGTTAGCTTGGAGCAACATAAAGCTGTCCACTCACAGGTGAGTGGGCAGGGAAAGAGGGTGCAGCATGTAAGAGTGCGAGACCTGAGGCACTAGCAGTCTTCCCAACAGAGGAAGAGTTGGGATGATCACACAGACCTGGGATTATGCCCATTGACTATTGTGCAATCATAGCTGGACTGGAAGGAGTTCTACTGAAGAGATGAATTTGTGGTATTTCATGTGCTGTAGCCCCAACCTACCTAACCCCTGGGGATGTAGAATATAAGAAAAGCCTTGCTGGATTGGATTAAGGTGTATTTGATCCAATACTCTGTTCACAAAGTGCCTAACGAGCTGTCTGTGGAAGATCCACCAGCAGCGTGTGAGTGGAACACCCGCACACTCATATTCCTCAGCAACTGGTGTACGTTGGTGCTAGTAGCCACTGAGAATCTTCCCCAGGAGTTAGTCTAATCTGCTTTCAAACTTATCCAAATGGATGGCCATCTGTACACCTTGTGCTAGTACATGCCATAGTTTCACTATGTTCTTTGTGAAAATCATTTCCTTTATCTATCCTTTGATCTGAGGAGGTTGCTGAATTCCACATGAAGCCCAAAACATTTGTACGACTCTTACTGCCCACCTAGTTACATCAGTCCAAGCAAGTGAACCCTCCATATGAGCTACATTCTTCTGTCTATGACCTTCCACATCAGCTGCTGCCAGCCCTGGTACCTTCCAGGTTTTGGACTACATTTCTCAGCATCCCTGGCCATTGCTGGTGGGTTGGTGGGAGCTGGAGTTCAAAACATCTGGAGGGCCCCAGGTTGAGGAAGTTTGGTAATATTTACAGTAAGAAATTGACTAATAGTCCCTGCTTGGAACCTGCCATGCAGGCATGACACTTGGTGGCCCCACATGGTAGAACTTAATATTTATGAATACTTACTGATTAATA
Organism: Varanus salvator macromaculatus; assembly: GCA_023646645.1. Classification (NCBI taxonomy): domain Eukaryota; kingdom Metazoa; phylum Chordata; class Lepidosauria; order Squamata; family Varanidae; genus Varanus; species Varanus salvator. The sequence continues at coordinate 10,340,941 of JAIXND010000659.1, forward strand.
TTACTTATTACTGTAACTTTAAAAACTTCATTCAACTACAAAGGCTGCCTTTGCAGTAACACATCTTCCTTCTGCATAATAACTGCGGTTGCCAGGTGATCAGTTAGAGCTTGGCTGAATGAAGTATCACTGAGAAGTCACTAGTGAGATCTTGCTCACTGGGTGCACGCAAGTAAGCTTTAGGGTACAAAGAGAATGAAAGGTAAAGGATACATGCTTGAATTAACCCATGTTTATCTTCAACTGCATGCATTTTTCTAAATAAGCCCATATTTCAATCATCTTCCTTTTGTGGGAAAACTTTGTTAATTTAAGCATCTCTTAGAAGATCTATTTGGATAGGAACACTCATGTAATACTTAAAGCAAAACAGCTGCACCAAATGGCAGTTCATTAGGAAGAGAAGACCAAAAGCTGTGCAGGCATTTTGTTCAGTATGGATGCCTCCTTAAAAGTAGTACAGAGCTTGGAACAGGAAAGTGATGGGAAGTTTTGTGCCAAACAGAAGGCATTGCAGCTGGGATCTAGAGTATGAGAAGAGTCCAATTGTAAAGCGAGTAACTTTCCCCCCTCCTTAAATTAGGACTGCTGTCTTCCATTGCTTCCTTATGCCCTTCAACTCTTCATTTGAATGGTGCTCAGGGAAGTGTTGGGAAACAGATGTGCTAATTCTTGCGAGGGCAGAATAAAGTATTTGGAGGAGGAGGAGGACATATTGTACAGAACATACATTCGGTTTAAGAATGGCTATCTTCTGTTAAAATGTTTGAAAGGAAAGCTCAAGGATGCATTTAGCCATGCATGAAAATGGCCCTATCATTCCAATCCAGTATTTGCTTGCAAAAGTGCACCACCTCATTCATTTCCATGGGATAGCTTTGTGAGCACCCAGTTGTACTGTCCACTAAAGTTAATGAGAAGCCAATCTGTGTGGCAACAAGACCATTAGATCATAGGAAGGTCTCAGACCAGGAATGTCTCTCCTTGGCTTATTGTCCTTACTTCATAATTCATCCACTTTAGTGTACTTGGAATATAATGAAGATAGCTACAGCCTGTACAGCCACAGCTGTGAAATCAATGCAAGTGGTTCTTGAAAAAAAAATCACCCCCCTGCCCCACACTGGCTTTTTATACTAAAATTACAAAACAAACATTCCCTAGAACTAGCAAATAAATGTTTACTCAGTTCCACAGACAGTGCAGCTTTTCTGAACTGAAGTTTACCTGCAAGTCAGTGCTGCAGAACTTCAGTGCTGCAATTGGAACAAAGGGGGAACCCAGGTAGCTGCTAACCAGTTACACTAATCAGATTTGGTATGCCAAACCGGAGGGGTGGAATATCTCTCTGGGGGAATAAAGGTTGTATGTTGGGGCTAGTGAGTTTAGAAACAGATGATTGGGGGAGGTATAGCAGAGCTTTACAAAATCATGGAGTGAGTTGTTATCGCTTTCATACTTACATTATGACGACTATGGTTGATTTTTTAATCAATCAATCAAACTGATTAACACACTCCCCCAAAAGTAGAAAGCAGGGAGAAGAAGAAAAAGTTTTGTTTGTTTTTGTTTGCAGCATTAATAGTTTTCTTTCCAAAGGTGCTATGGTGGCCACCAGCTAAAACGGATCCCACAGATTCATAAAGGTGTATCAATGTCTTTTATTCAGAATATCTAAACATTGATTTTCTGGGTTCGGAGGCAGGATACCAGTGGTACTAAAGCAGTAGAACACTGGTTGGACCTCTGGTGCTGGAATCTTCATTAACTCCAGACAGCATAGCCAATGGTCAAGGATGAAGGGGGTTGTTATCCCATGATAGAAGCTGCAATCATTACTATTAGAATCTGTTTGAAGCATTAGTATTAGAAGCTATTATTAGAGCTATTAGAAACATCGAGGAAGAGTTCTTGTATAGATGGACCTTTGTTCTGAGCCAGTAGACTTGGGACCAAACCATGATTTTGTTTGAACATGGCAACTCAGAATATAGGCTATCATTGAATCACAGATTGTTGTTGAATTGTGGTTTGCTGTTATGTGTGATTTTTGCATTATAGTTTAACTCTGGATTATTAGCTATAAACAAACCAGAGTTCGTAACCCAGCAACAAAGCATGGGTCCTCTTCTGGGTCGTTTATGGTTAGCAACCCATTGTTAAACTATCGTGCAGAGGTTATGCATAATAGCAACCTGTGATTCAACAACCCATGCTCAATTCTTATTCCGGATTGTGACTACATTTGAACCAGGCCAATATGTTATGCATTTGATTTGCTGTTGAGTGCAAGGTATTTCTTTCATAAGTAGTCAGTGTGGAACTCTACTTGATGGTGGTCAGGGGGTGCCTGACTCTTTGCCCTGACGCAGTCATGATCTGCAGGGCCTGTGTTACAATATGCATTTGCATGGGGGGTAGGGGGAAACCCCCATTTATTCCAGTAAGAGTTCCTTCACTCTGTGCAAATGGCAGATAGAGGGCCCCCAATCTGCAGTGGGGCTTCAGCAAAGCAAAAATGGGTTAAAGCCCTCCACCTTCCCCACCCCCACCCCAGTATAGTCATGGTCTGGATTGATCTGGATGATTTGGCCCTTGCAGTTCTCTATTGTGAAAGGAAATCTTGCAATCAAGGGCAGGCTACACAACTAATGTAAGAAGAAGTCTGGCCCTTATTTTGAAGAACCAGATGTTCCCCTGGGGAAATGCTGCACAGCTTGGTTTGCATGACAGGACAACCCATGGTGGGTGACAAGCCACGGTGGGGTGAAGTGTCATGTGAACCTGCACTATTTCCCATAGGATAGCTTGTTCATGGACAGCAAGCCACCTTGACAACCTATGGCTAGTTGTGGGGTTTGCTATACCCACAATGTGCTGTTGTGCCATCCATACTTGGGCAACTGACCCATTGTGGCAGTGGGAAGCACCATGTGAGCTGCTTGGCAAGAGCAGGAAAACCCCTTGCCACCCTTGCCAGGCTTAGCTGGGCCACCCGCAGTGCCGGCTGCCCCACTGATAGCCAAGTGGCGTGGAGCAACAGTCACTGACTCAGTATCTCACCCCACAATTGCCAGCCCCGTTTTACTCCTTGTGGCTTCCCCACCTATTTGCAGAGATCTGAGAGTGAACAACCAATAACCCCTTTCAAAGTGGTGGTCACTGGTTCATCATCTTTTGTAGAAAATATTTTGCATTCTCAAATGTGTGCAAATATTTTTGGAACCAAAAAAATCTAGTCAGGCTTGTGCAAGTGCACACAGGTGCACTTTCCCAGGTCTAAAGTGAGTATTCTCACCTGAGCAATGTCCTGGAAGGTGCCTGTGGCAAAAATGCAGCAGGAGTCAGTCAGGGACATTCACTCAGAGAGGCCACGCAGAGGGTTATGTTGACTTTGTTTTCCCTTGAAGGCTTGGAAAAGCTGTCAAGAGAAGGCAGAGCCATGAATGATCTTTGCTTGTAAAAAGGAGGGGGCAGTAAAGCACCCCCACTTTTGTGCTGAGGTCTGATTCTTCTCAGTGTTCAGTATCTTTTTCACCCCTTCCTGGGACTCCGGGTGCTTGGGGAGGTGGAAAATGTCAGCCACCCCGTTTTAGGAGAGCGTGGAACTTTGACAGCCAGCTGGCACAACTCTGGGTTCCTTTTAAAGTGCTGGGGTTTTTGTTTTTTTTGGGAGGGGGTTAAATAGGGATATATAGGTATGTATGTATGCATATGCATATGCCTATGGCCCTATCAAAACCCAAGTTTGTGGAACCATGTGGACAAAAAAGGAACAGTTAAGAGAAGGGGTGGGCAACATCCCGCCAGTCATGGAGTCACAGTCATTCTTCTGGAAGATCAGGCATGGAGCAAATAAATGCATAGTTTTCTAGCAGGATCAGCCCCCCAACCCTTGGAAGCTGTCCACCTCTGGATTAAAAGGATTCCACCCAAGGCCTTGGCTGACTAGCCCTTCTAGCCTGTCTGGTTAGGAGTCAGTCTCCATGAATAAGGGTTGTAGGGAACTTGAGCATGGTGGGAAAGTTTTGAGATTGTTCTGAGTTGTGTCCAGAAGCTGAGCGTGATCCAGCAGGTTCTGGCTCAATTCCCACTTCAAGTTTTGCAGGACCTTAACATCCTTCTTGACCATTTATCACACCCATTGGCCAGCCTGTTCTCCGAAGTTCTGTTATACGGTGTCCTGCAAAGCTGTCTTTGTATGAGTCCTTGATATGGTGTGTAGTGCAGACAAGGCAGTGAATGCTCCAGTCCTGCTGTCTGGCTGTGCACTTTGGTTGATGCCATAAAGCCTCTTTCCTTTTCACAGGAGCGCAGCTTTGACTGTAAGATCTGTGGTAAGAGCTTCAAGAGATCGTCCACCTTGTCTACTCACCTCCTCATTCACTCAGATACCCGGCCTTATCCATGCCAGTACTGTGGGAAAAGATTCCACCAGAAATCTGACATGAAGAAGCACACATTCATCCACACAGGTGAGCTCTTCTCGGCTCCCAGACATCATGGACACCGTTCCTTTTCTTGTCGTGGGGATAAATGGCCCGCCATCCTCAGCACCTTCCTCCATACAGATTTATTTATTGTTATGTGTGTATCTTCCACATTTTTCCCTTTCTAATAGAAAATGGTGCTCATGGTGCTTACCACATGGGGAGACCTTGTGACAAGGATATCAATTTTATTTCTCTTCTCAAGTGGAAGCAATCCAGTTTAGAAAGACAGGCGCACAATTTCAAGAGGAAATCTCGTGCATGTTCTGCACACACAATTGAGCAAAACAGACAGATGCAAAATCACAGTAGCTTATTCTTTTGTGATCACTCAGTCATAGCAAAGCAGATTTTTTTTTCAAGGAACTGCATCAGCAGCATTACCGTTTACACTAATCATAGCAGTGTTTGAAATATGGGGCAAGGATAAGGAGAAATCAGTGAAATCTACAAGCCCCCTATCCTTTGGTCTCTCTTCCAGTTTTAGCAAAATCATGGCCCTCTAATAGGGATCTCAAACCAGTAGCCAAGGGCTATTACCAAAGGAAAAGACAGTATTCTAGCTCCCCAGATTCTGGCCACTGGTCCTCAGCCCTGCAGAAGGCAGCATTGTCTTGACGGGAGATCCCATCACCGCATGACACACTCCAAGCATGGAGCACCTTGTTGCAAGGCCAGGACCATGGTCTTTGTTCCGCTGCGCACTTTTATTTTCAGATGTTCTTGCTGGCACAGAGAACATGGCTCCACAGGAGTGGCTTCCCACCACAGTATAATAGCTGTGCATGCGGCGATTTAAAACTCCTGCACCTGGCTGCAGTAACAGGTTGACTAAGGCCCCAACTGCGCATGATCTGCATGTATGTCATTGTAACTTCGCTCCACTGACATGGAACAGCCAGTGCATTTTCAGGGGCTGCAGGCTAGTGTGGCCAGACAGGTTTCCGCTTCCCCACAGCCCTTATCTCAGGGGACTTATCTTGCAGCAGAACTCACTCCTACAACTGGAGCCCATTCAGGGGAGGACCCTACAATGGGGGTGCCATTTGTTATTTGAGCTGAACTTCTGGGTTCAGAAGTGAAGACAAAAAGTATATGTCTTATTTCTATAAAGAGGGCAAGAATTTTACTGGGGAATTGGGTCTATACAGTAACGTTTTTCTTTAATGATGCGTCTTACATTCAGAAAAGCCCTGGCATGATCAGGGTGGAAAAAATGATACTTGGCTTCAATTTGTATGTGCTTTAAATATTTATGTTACTTATTACAAAGCATATTTATATGCTATTCTTCTAGGGAAAGGTCAGCAGTTAGGTGGCCCGGTGTCCTACTTTGTAGAGGATAGACCTCTATTGGCAGGTGTGCCCTGTTTTGAAGGGTTGTCTCATCTGTTGTTGTTGTTAGTCACGAAGTCACGACCGACCCATCGCGACCCCATGTACAACACTCCTCCAGGTCTTCCTCTGTCTCCCGGAGTGCACTGCAGCTCACTCTGACTGCTTCAGTGACTCCATCTAGCCGCCTCATTCTCTGCTGTCCCTTTCTTGGGTTTAAAGGTGAAGGCCCAAAAGAAGGGGGAGTCACAACCTTGATGTTGCCGGTGCCAGTTAGCACCTGTTACCAGGCTTTTAGATTTATCATGTCTAAAAAGCCTAGAAAGAGATGTCAAAATAGAAGTTTGGCCCATTAAAAGCACCACACATTTGAATTAGGATTTTGGTGTTAGCATTTCTCTAGACCGAGTGATCATGCCTTGGATATATTGGCATGACCATGCATGTCCTACTGCAGACTTCCGGCTATTCCAGGTGCTTTTCCAGGTGTGCTACAGTGTTTAACTCTATGTCCATGCTCTCCTCCTCCCCAGGTGAGAAGCCCCACAAGTGCCAGGTGTGTGGCAAAGCTTTCAGCCAGAGCTCCAACCTTATCACTCATAGTCGAAAGCACACTGGCTTCAAGCCCTTTGGCTGCGATCTATGTGGCAAAGGCTTCCAGAGAAAGGTGGATTTGCGGAGACACCGAGAGACCCAGCATGGTCTGAAATGAGAGCCATGCAAAATCTGAAGGAACGTCACAAACACTATGTCAACAGCCTTCCTCTTCTTCGTGGTGGGCTTGCCTTTTCCTCTCCCTGCCTTTCTGGTCAGCTTCTCCAGCTCACTTCCTGCCATATCCGCACTAAACAGGAAGCCAGAGCGGGCTGGCCAGCATTTTGCAGAACTTAACCCAAAACTCTTGGGGTGAAAGTGGGATGCCAAGGCCGAAGAAAGGTGGGGTGATGCCTCTTTTTTCTCTGTCTTTTAAAATTAAACACTGGAAAAATATCATACCAACCCCACTATATTTTGAAGCCCCTAAAGGCCCTGTATGGATAAGCTACCTGGCTCCTTTGAACCAGAAAGCCCTTGTCTCTCCTCCTGCCCCCATCCTGATGACTTCCCCAGTTAGCCTTGGTTTCCTGAAAGTAGATTTTTGAGAAAGCTGAACTACATAAATTTACATGGTAAACACACTGAGTGGAGTGGCGGAAGGACAGAATGGTGTTTTATTTTGTACTATTCAACAGTTTAAACTGGATTTATGTAACTATTTTCTTCCTGGGAACTTTTCAGAGTGAATGAGTATTCAGGTCTGTTTCTGATGTTTAATTTCCCTGTTCTCTTTACAATGGTGAGACGTGATTTTGAAACATGCACGTGACAAAGAAGGGCCCAGAGCTACTGCCAATAGTGTCTTTCGATCTTGCATTTGATCATTCCCATGTCACGAGGGATCTCTTTAACTATGGCTGCTCACTATGTGCTGAATCCTTGCCTGAAGGGGGCTCTGGGGCTTTTCAGAGCTATGTGGCACGGAGAAACACATTGGGCATCTTCTTCTCCCTTTGTAGGATAATAATGAGAGAAGGCGTGGGGATGCTGCACAGGTGTGGCAAAGCATTCAGCCACAGCTGACACCATCATAAGCACATGGGTTTCCAATGTGTGTGGCAGAGGATACTGGACTTCTCCTTGACATGCAACCGTTAAAGGGTGGAGTGAGTTGGACACTTCTCAAACTTTGCTGGGATTTGGGGAAAATGTCTTCATAGTTTCCTCAAATATTGATCTGGGCAATTTCCTAGGCTTGCTCCTACCCAACAGGTTTAAGCTTCACCTTTTAGGATTTTTGGACACTGGATTTAACCTGAGGCATTTTTTTCCGCTGGAAGAAAAGAGCTCCTTAACTTCTTGGGCCAAGCATTGTATAGATGGAAGGAATCCTGGTCAAAGCCTGGTCAAGTTTGTCAGACTACACACTAACTTAGCTTTGAGTGTAAGGTTCTTGATTTTTCAAGATTGTCAGTGCAATGTTCCTCTATCTGGACTAGGATCATAGCATGGAGTGGAGTGGTTAGTGGGCTCTAATTCCACCTCCATCCTACCCTGCTGGTGCAGGCCAAGTCTGGATCAGGGCCCTTGTTCCTTCCATTTGAAGTGGCAAGAAAAAGCCCTTGAATGCGTTTTTGGATGCTTTCCTGGCCATGCAAATTGCAGGAGTGGGGCTCCTCGAACTGGGTTCAGGCTGTAGCAGGGCCAAAAGGTTAATGCTTCCCTTCCTCTAAGAGATACACGGGTCCTGATCTGAATGAGGGTGAGAGGGTCATGCTCATAATTTTTGGAGAGAAAATGGCCATTCAACCATGCAGCTAAGATACTGTGCAGTTTGGTCCCGAGGTGAACATCAATAGTCAATAACTCCAGCATTTTCCACGTGCCCCATGCTTTGTTTCAATTTTTTGTCATTTAAAAATTGCCGCTCTTTACAACAGCCCCCTTCCAGCCAAGGATTTTAGGACAAAAGGAAGTTCCCTCAAATGATCGGATCTTCCAAGAGTCTCAGCCTTATCTTTGTTGTTACATATGCATGTGTGGCCTTTACGTTCCATTTTTGGGGAAGGAAACTGCTTATGGGGAGCTGAAAAGGAAGAGCCAAATGCAAAACAAGCTATGCCTTATTAACTAGAAACTGATGTGGTTCGCCCATGAGTCAAAGAGGGCAGGACTAAGGGGTCAGGGACAGATTTTCCTTCCTAAATGCCACTGGCATTTTATAAATAGCTAATGAGTCAGTGAGAAATAGCCTGATACACTGGTTTGAATATCTAGGTTATTTACTCTGAAATGGCCTCATGCCAAGAGGACCCAGGAATTACTCTCTGTGTGTTGTAGTATGAATTTGCCTTAACTAACCCTGTGCATACCTCATTGGGGGTGGGGGGAACATAATATGTTTATACTTTATAGGTAGGATTGTAAATGTCCTTGTTTAGATTTTACAGTTTGTCCTGTGTTATTGATGCATATTTATTGGAATAATGTTTTAAATTAATAAAGTACCAAGGAACTTCTGGAGGAGCATTTACTTTAACTGAAAACTTTAATGAAAACGGCACTATGATTCGAACTAGACTGACCTGGAGATCAGATCCACAAATCTATGGCCTCATTTCTGCCATCAGGCAGGACCGGCAGCAGATTGCATTTCCTGCATACAGTTTCTGTGTTCAGCAGTATCCTAATAGGGCCTGGCATCCGAAAATTAGAATGATCTCTAGTTGTTCTACGGCTTAAGGAGTGCACAATTTTGGACTGGACTTGAAAGCATGTATATAATAATCCAACAAATCAAGACCAGGCTTTCTGTTATAACAGCAAAACAGAACACTCTGGTGTGACATCAAGAAAGAGGAATGACAGAGGAACTACCCATATTAGCCACTATGGTATCACTTTAAGGCCAGCTTTAGCTCATATATTTCTGTCATGTCAGTGCCACATATTCATCAATCTGGCTTGTTGACAAATAAAGGTAGTGCCGTTGTCTTACTAAGACATGGCGTTTGCATATTTTTGAAACAAACTCTGCTTCTAAAGAAGCTTACTTATTGATATGTATAAGTCTCAATATATTCTTTTATTATTCACTTCCTTAAAAGTCCATGAACTAGGTCGCATTTTACTGATGATGAACTGAGGCTGAGAAAACAGTGCAAATAGAAGGATTTGAACTGCTGTTGCTTGATTAGGATTTCAAATGTTATTGCTCTCCTGACATTGTGCAATATAAGAAAGTAAGTGGGATTGAAATCCTATGCTCCCTTTCTTCATTGTAAGCCCCTGCTTTATTCAGTAGGACCCACTTCTAAGTGCCCCTGTGTAGGATTGCACAGTATTCAATTGTATGGTTGAATGTTCCTCGCTTATAGGATATTGAAGGTTCAAAGCCTTGCATTCTTCCAACCCCAGCCCTGTACAACATGCTTTCGCAAGGGGACTTTTCCAACCTGAGGAAGTGTCCAGTCATGTGATTTCTTGCTGCATTCTGAAGTTTTACAGTTCCAGGAAGGTGGTTGTACCAAACAATACTTCTAAACACGTGGATTGGATCACAGAGAACATCTGAATATTCAAGCACATCTTGGAATTGTTCGTTCACCAAACCAGCACAGATCCCACCTGTTATGTCCATGTGGCACATATATCCGTACTTGGTACAGAAATGCGAGGGACTATCTCTGGGGAGAGGACAAGGAGGTATGGATCGTTAAGAAAGCAAAGCAGAATATGTCAGCATCGTATCCAGACCACATTTTGTTCCCTTTCCACACTCTCCATATTTCCACTTGTGTCCTTAGGCATTACATAATATGGGTGTGATGCTTCTTTTAAGGCTCTGTGGCTTCCATGTTCTGTAGATATTTGGGACAAATGCAGATGGCCACTGTTTTTCTTTCAAGAATGGCAAAGGCTGAGGGAGTTGGCTGTAAGTTGTGGCTACCACCATGTCAACTGTGTGTGTGAGAGTGTGTGGACTCAGCCACTGCTTTTCCACATTCTACAGAGTATCACCCTCCCTGCCACTGCGAAACTAATGGCACATGGTAAGACATTAAAAAATGCACATGGGATCTTTCAAAACAAGGATCATAGATGAGGGGTGACTTTGGTGACTTTCCCCTGTGCCCCCCGCCACTCCCATGAAAAGCCAAATGCGATGCACAAAAAGAAGTACAGTTTCAAAGCAGACTTGTAACAGCAACAAGAGGGGGAGATGTTTTAATAATCAAACCAACTAGGAATCAGAACAAATTATTGAGACTCTTACCGTGTGAAATTTGAAGACTGAAAATATCTTTCTTAATGTCATTACTTAGTTGCATGAAAAATGCATGGTGTCTATTCTGTGACTCATTATTCATGAAGCAGGTTCCATGCCTTTTGTCTGCCGCAGTAACTGAAGGAAAGGTAATCGGAGACGCCACCATGCACACCTTTGTTTCGTTTGCTGAATATTTAATAACGCCACCAGCTAGCCAGTTGGTGAAGCTGTGTGCCCACCTAAGAGTGGAAAGGCAGAGCTATCTCAGAAAGACTAACCCTTTCAGGAGCTAATTTGAGCTTGTGTTCATTCACGCCAGTGGTGATCAAATTACCTATCAAGTGCACTGAGCTATCATGATTCAGGACTCCAAAGAACAAGGTGGATTTCACCTGATTGATTTAAAATACATGGGGAGGGGGAGGTGCAGATGAAGTGAGAAAAGGAACAGTGACAAAGAAGCTGCTGCTTGTTTTCTGATGTTATCTTTTGCTCTAGGGGGAAAATTAATGGTTTATTTTCAGGGTGGCTTAGTGCAGAGACCCACACTGCAAGGGCCAGTTATTCACTTGCATGCCAGTTTCCCACTAGCATGAAGCCTTAGCAGAGGTTATTGAGAAGACATGACAATAGTTGTTTTGGGGGTTTTATAGGACCCCACATCAGGCATATTAGTTGAAAATGTGTAGGTGACAGCTGAAGGCATGGGGTTGGTGGCCCAAAACTTTGGTGTAGGTTTTGAGGAGCCCGGTTAATATTTGGTAGAGTGGGTTAGGAAGAAATACCAATGTTAGATGTTGATACATGTTATTTGCTGGTGCCACAACACAGAACCGGTGCAACATTTTGTTACAGGAAGGAGATACCAAATTTGGCAGTTTGTAGTTATGGAGCTCAGCTTAACTCTGCTAGAGCTGTGATGAGGCAGATACTGTGAATAACAAATACTGACTGAGGGAATGCAACAAGATTGCCATTTGTCCCCCTTATAGTTCATGCTGATGTTATATTTTACGTCATTAGCCAGAAGTCATATCCTAATTCAACACAATGCGTTGTCATTGGAACTTTACCTGTGCTCTGCACCTCCCAGTTTAACTGCATGTTGTTGGTAGCCTGTCAATTGGTCCTTCCCAGACAAATCTCTGAAGAGCACTTCTATATGAAAGCACAAGAAACAGATCTGAAACCTATAGAAACAGAGAAACACAGCGAGTCAGAAGGGGTCTCCCAGGCCATCTAGTCTGACCCCCAGCTCCAGCCAGCTCCGCTCACAACATGCCCACCATGTGCATGTCTAGCCTATCTCTGAACACCCTCACTGATGGAGCCTCAACCACCCCCCACCATATCTTCAGAGAAGGCACATTCTATACATTGGGGTGGCCAAACCTGCTCAACTTGGTCAGTTTCAGATGTTTGAGAGCCACAAAACATGAGCAAATATTAATTAATTAATTTATTGAGCCCAAACAGACATTGCTACCATTATCAGGCTTGTTACTGCTAGTAGAGGACTTGTGAGTCTCCATCTTGGCTGTGAGCTGTTGAAAATCTGGCTGATACATTGTCAAGGCTGTCCGAATTAGCTCTGTTGAAGTCACATGATTGAAGCACCACAGCAGGAGACTTGTGCCTTGTTCCCTGCTTTTGTTCACACCAGCTTGGCTGCTCAGATTAGAAGTTGCGTCTGGCTTTTTTGGTCCCTCTGCGAGCCGCAAAATAAACTCAAAGAGCCACAAGTGACTTGCGAGCCTTGGTTTGGCCACCCCTGCTATATATACAGATAGCGAATGTATTCTCAGAATGTCTCAGAATTCTCATCATCTAACAAAATAGCACCATCCACACACAGGGAGGAACCAGCAGGCTTGCAAAAATACAGAGCCATGAAAAGTCAGCAAACTTTAAAAAAAATCTGGAGATCAAATCACAGATTTCCCATGCAATGCCTGGGTTCAGACACTCAAGGCCTGAGTGTAGGTGGATATGGAAATATGGGTCATTGTGTGATCTGAACGCAGGTCTGCTGACAAATCTTGGCAGGTTAACTATGAGCAATCCAAAAGAGAACTCATATTTTGTTGTGGGGTTGTTCACCTTAGTCGGTTATCTCGGCTGGGGTCAGGCAACACAGCAACCCAGATTTCAGCTAGAACATGCACTCAGTCCATATGCAACCCTTGAGTGCAGGTAATTGTGTTTTCTGAACTCAGTGTTAGAAGAGTGGATGGGCGTTGATGCCACAAACATCTGGAGGGCACTAGGTTGAGAAAGCCTGGCAGTAGAATTCAAGTAAGTCATAAGAACATAAGATCCTTCTTGGATCAGACCAAAGGTCCATCTCATTCAGCATGTGTTCACAAAATGGCCAACCAGCTTCCTGAGGGATCCCACAAGGAAGACATGACAATAACAGCACCTTCCTACTCATGTTCCCGTGCAACTAGCATGTAGAAGGATATTGCCTGTAACCTGGAGATAGTATATATTCATCAGGAACAGCAACCATTGATAGCCTTCACCTCCATGAATTTGTCCAATCTATGTTTGAAGTCATCCAAATTAGTGGCCATCTTTACATCTTGTGGAACTCAATAATATAGTTTTACTACGCAGTGTGTGAAGAAGTACTTATCTAGTCTTGATCTCCCATCAACCAGCTTCATTTATTTATTTACATATTTATATGCCCCCCCCTTGCAAAGAAGCCTCGGGGTGGCTGACAACAATAAATAAATACATAAAAACAATCACACTACTTAAAAACTGGCCCATCTCAAGATCAGATATTAAAAATACAATAAATACAATAAATATACAAAAATAAATTAACAAATTAACAATTAAAATATCTCTTAAATGAAAAGGTCTTCGCCTGGCGCTGAAAAACAAATAACGACAGCGCCAGGCGAGCCTCTCTGGGGAGCGCATTCCATAGGTGGGGCGCCACCGCAGAGAAGGCCCTCCTCCAGGTACTCACCCTCCTTATCTCCCTCACGGAGGGTTCCTGGAGGAGGGCCTCAGCTGCAGATCGTAGGGGGCGGGAGGGCATATATGGTTGCAGGCGCTCCTTTAGGTAGCCAGGACCTAAGCCGTTAAGGGCTTTATAGGTAAGAACCAACACCTTGAATTGGGCCCGGACTTCAATAGGGAGCCAGTGTAGCTGACGGAGAACTGGGGTGATATGAGAGCCTTCATGGGGTTGACCCCAGGTTCTAGCATTATGAGAAAGAGCGTAAAAAGTGTTCCTTTCCTCTTTCTCCCCACCACACATCCTTCTGTACACCTCTACTGCCACCCGCCTTACTCATCTTTTTTTCTAAGCTAAACCATCTCAGCAGTTGTAAGTTTAGAGTTGCTCCAACACCTTGTAATAAAGGGGTGGTGAACACCTTAGTGTCATAAACATCCATTTGCTCCTGGCTGCTATGATGAGTCTCTCAGCCATGTGGCCTTCCCCAGAACAAAAAGGGGGCATTGGACAAAGGGAGGGAAGGACTTTCAGCATGGAGGATCCAGCCCTGGCTGGCAAGAGGCCACCCCACCCCACCACTTGTCATGCTAATGGGCATGCTGCTAATGGGCAAAACAAGGAGAGACACTTGGAGGCAGGTGATCCCTCTCCCAATAGTTGTGGGCTTTGTTTGCTGTTGAAATGCTCCAGAGAACCTGATGCAAAACTGAGGTGGCGTTGGAGAGTGCCAGCTCCTCATTCCTTCAGTTCATTTTAAAAGTATCCCTTCTGCTTTCCTAACCATGGAGGGATGATGCATTTTGATTGTTTTAAACAAAGAAATGATAGACCCTGAATCTCTCAGCATCACATCCACTTTGGCCATGAGCTCATGTGATCACACCTGCTCGTTATATAAATATAAAATATACGAAGAGCAAATATCAAGCTGCAGGAAAAGATGTCTGTATCTATAAAAATGTTAGGTACACCTCCTGTGGGGATGTTTACTGTCCTGTGCCTAACAAAGATTAACTTCATGTTGGTCATAAAACCTTTCAGAACAAATTAAAAGAGAGCCTTTGGGATTCAGTAAAAGAAAGCAAAAGGAAGAGGGTTGGATCCAGATTTAGTCATCTTTTGAATTGACCAATTGAAATCACTGGATCTAAGCAAGACATGACTAACCAAAGCAGAATCCAACTCAGAGACTACTTAGAAATGAAAGGATTTGTTAATTTATAGGTTTGAATCTTTCTTTAATTTATGCTTTCCAGGTAAATATTATAATATTTTTGAGGAGGAGGGTTCTTTCTGAAACTGCAGACTCTTCTCTCTTCAGGCATAATTCCCCCAGTTGCCTTCCATACTATGATTTAAAAAGTGAATGGAAGGGGTTTTTTCAGCCTTAACAAGTAGAGAAGGCACAGGCTGGTCAGCAAGGTTCCATGGGCCACCAATCTTCCACCCATGCTATTGATTTGGGATAGTATTGAACTTGAAGCAAGGAGGCCAAGGGGGGAAGCACATGCTTGGAATGCTGACCACCCCAAGTTTACACCCAGGCATCTGCAAGTAGGGCTGTCTAACCCTTGCCTGAAACCTTACAGGGTTGCTGCCAGTCAGTGTTGACAATATGTGTCTAGATGAGCCAATGATGTGACTCGGCAGGTTCCTGATACTCTCTTATTTTGAATTTCCCTTTGAAATTGGCATATTCAAAGTAGCTGAAGAAATAACAGGAAAATGCACATATAAAAAATATTTGCTACTTCATCTCCATTTATTTATTTAAAACTTTTTTATCTCGTCTGTATCAGAAAAGGATCCCAAGACAGCTTATAGAACCAAATGCATAACAGCATATTAAAACTATAATTTCAATATATAAAAATATGCAGTAAAATGATGCCATTATCATTCCAAATTCTTCCGCCATTAAAATACTGGGAAAAGAAAAAGGGTTTGGCCTGGCATGGAAGAGAATAAAGTGTCGGCACCAGGTGTACCTCTCTGGGGAGCAGATTTGAAAGTTGGATGCCATCTCAGAAAAGACCTTTCATTTTTCACCCTGACCTTTGGTGCTTGCATGGTGTCATGCACCCCCCTCTGTTCCTTTGCCCTCAGTGTGCTTGGCTCCACTGCTGGTGAATTCTGCTTCTTACTGCGAAGGAGGATGACATCATGTCAGACATGATGCCATGACACCATTGACTAAAATCCTGTTCGTTGTCACAGCCAAGTGGATGAAATAACAGTGGAGGCACGAGAGGCTGATCAAGGGCAAAGAGGATGAAGGAAAATCTTGCTGGAAAAGTCAGCACAGGATAGATGGGAAACATGTTTCGGCACTCAGGAACAGGAACACAAAGTGAGGCAAGCTGTTCCAACTCAGCTCTGTTTTGAGAGGACATTTATCAGAACTACCATCATCATTATCAGGGACAGTGGCAAAAGTAGGCCTGGCTGGGCACATGTCGAGAACCCACATCCAGCAGGGGCCCACAAACAAAAGCCTCCTGGGTCAGCTGCTGCTCTTCAATCCTGCAATCTAGCTTTCTTGCCCATCTGCCTTTTCCTCTGGCCTGGTGAGAAGGGGGAACTACAGTCAACTTTCCCACCGATTTCCTGCCTGGCAGGCAAGCAGGTGGAAGCAACGATGAGAAGAAGGATGAGGAGCAGGAGCAATGGGTGACATTAGCTGTGAGAAGGCCCACGACCTTCTCACTGCAAAGGGGTAACTAGCTGGAGGAGTCTAAAAACTTGGAGTCTGCAGCATCATTTATGCTTTTCTTTCTTGAAACCAAAAGCACCTTATAGTAAAAATGCAGTCAGAAACAGAAGCTGTTTCCTCAATGTTATATTGAATTTTCAGCAGAGAAAAAAAGAGCACAGCCATGTAAGATCAGAATTTAAAGAGATATCAAATGCTATTAAATAAAATACCTTCAGCAGTGTAACTGTTACTAATGAATGCAGCTGTTATCAGAGTACAGCCCCTTTCGATTTTCTTGCAGTTTGAAATATTTGGCTGACGTCCCCATGCCAGGCTTTGCCCCTGGAGAGCAACTACTGGTGGAAACCTCTGGTGGGAACCTTTCAGAGGTGACTGAAAGCTCTTCTGCTCCCTGAAAAGGGGCCCAGCCTGGACCTCATGCCTAGAGTAGCCTGTGGTTGGCATAGGAAAATGGTCTCCCTGTGGAACCATTAGGAGGCAAAATAAAACAGCTGCTTCACTGGGACAGTTCTTCGCTCTTCCCAGTGTGCATTGCCAGGGCTGTGGAAGAGGCAATGAACAGTTATTCCTTGCATCATGTTTGAAGCAACTTTTGCCTTGACACAAAGTAAAAGATAGGATGCTCAATACATTATGCAGGGACACATTCAGGATTAAGAAGTGTCCAAGAATTCATAGTCAGTCTTGCCTCCTGACATACATCTGCATATGTACTTGCAAATATGTTTGCTTTATTCATAATTGGTTGCACACATCAAACGTTTTACACTTTTATGCAAAGAGACATTTTTATTTGTCTAAAACAACACAGCACTTGATCCAGTTTCCTGTTTGCGGGCAGGGTGCAGACTGGGGAGGCTTTTGCTCCTGCTGGGAGGCCTTGAGGTTCAGGGGCTTATGGCCTGCTGGTGCTCAGGTCCTGTGCTTACACAGAAATCAAATTGTGTTCCTGTTTGTTGTTTGCGTGTTTTGCTTTAAATAGATCAGAGGATGTGCTGGTTTAGCACTTCCTGTCCTTGCAGTGTTGATTCACACCGTGGCCCTACACAGTCTATGACTAACCTAGCTAAATATAAGCCACGGGCTAAGAAATTGACAACCTGTCTGTTTTGCAGTTCCTGGTAGATGCCAGAGCAGGAGGTTCATTGAGCACCTGGTGACCCCCTACCACCGATATATACCCAACAGGCTCTGTTCAGCTATTTATGAATCAATAAAAGAAAAAAATAAAAGATGCATCACATGTCAACACACAAAAAGAGGACAAAAGAATATAACAATCTGCATGGGATTGGCATATGGTAATTTATATGGATAGGTACACATCTAGAAAACATCATCATTGAGACAGAAATACAGTGTATCTCATTGAAGAATGGAAGGCTGGGGTCAGGTGGCCTGGATGTCTGCCTGTTTAGCATCCTGCCCAGGTAGCAATTATGTTGAAGGGCCTAAGTGCAATTAGGTCTTCATCTTCAAACCAGAATTAGACTGCACAGCCCTTCAAACAAGCTGAGGATGCCTGCTTGTCATAACAGTGGACACTTCTTCTATTTGTAGCTGTTGAGCCTTATAGAAACATAATTAACTGCTGACCCAATCAGCAAATGGGTCAGCAGTTAATTTTCTTTTTCCTTTTTTATTTTCTCAGCCAAACAGCCACTTTTCTCCCTGTCAAACAGGTGGTCAGTATGCTGTTGTTAACCCTTCCCTTCAGAACTAAAAACACAATGAGAATTTTGTGGCAGTGTCCAACAACAGTTTGGCTGGGTGCATAAAACATAATTCATATGCCAGGAATCATGCACAAGACACTCTGAAATCAAAGGGCCACACAAATAACTCAGGACCCATGGATTTAGATGTGATATGTACATGGCTAACTTCAGTGGGACTGTGATTTCAGTCTGCACAAGAAGAAAGCAGCAGCATCTGTACTGTTTGATAAATGGTTCATATATGACTAGGATGAGACAATCCTTCTGACAAGTGGAATCCATACTCCAGTACCTGAAAGGTGATTGCTCTTGAGTCAGTTTAGTTCTAAGAAACAAGCAGACTTTCTAGCAAGGAGAAAACAAATTATGTCAAGTTGACAGCCACAGGTGGTAAATCGTATTTTACAAAAGAAGTGCTCAAGTAAGACACTTTGAATACATGACTCAAAATGTTAAGGGGAGCTACAGTGAAAACCCCAGGATATTATTCACAAACTGAGGATATCTAGTAGGAATTAGGATCAGTAATAATGCTAGCCTATAGATAGATGTGGAGGAAACAGAGCATAGGAGAAAAAAGCACAAAATCCCATCTAGCTGGATTTCACTGCAGGGGTAAAAGGGAAGCAAACAGAAAAACAACGGTTGTGTGTCCCATACACTTCAAGCATGGTGATGCAACCTGGATTGGGGAAGAAACTGTGAAGGAAATACACGTTAGAACATAGCACCATTTGACTGGAATCAAATGAGAGGTGGCAAACGGGCAACGAAGCAATCACGCTATCTTAACTGGCCACAAAATAAATCTAGAGATTGCTAAACCTGTAGGAAACGGAGTGTTGATGAGGGCCTCTTTGAAGGGCACCTGACTATGAACGAACCAAACTGCCCTTCTACCGCAGATTGGCTCACAACACCGAGAAATTGCATGGGATGAGAAATCACACAGGAAATAAAGGGAAAAAAACAAGCCACCCAGGTCTCTTCTCACCCAGCAAGGAGTGAAGACACAGGTCAAGGCAACGTTAAAAAATTCCATTGAAGGAATTACAGTATTTAGAATGTAATGGGTAATGGGAATGCTGATGACCCGAAGATGAAAATGTTATGTCGTATTAATACTACTGTGAATTAATGATTCAAAAATATGTTTTGAAAGCTTGCACTCTGAACATGCCCCCGGAATGAGTGGCGGCTTCAAGGAGAATGTACAGGAAGGTCCTGAGGTATGACAGCTTCAACTTCAAATGTTACAAATGTGATTTTTCCATAATTAAAGTGGCTCTTGAGCAAAACATATGCATGCTGGACACTGCCCAAGGAAAACAAATATACATTGAATTTCCCCCATCCCTCAGGCTTAAGGGGAGAAGAAAGGCTGTTTTTTGAATACCAACTGTTCAGTTTGCGTTAGGCTGTTCTCCGTAGTGAAGCAAAGGATGTTTCTGCAGAAGGAGGCATAAAGCCACCCTGAAGCTGCAGCAGCGGGCAGCTGATCTCAGGTGCCATGAAAGGGCAGCTAATCATTAGTTCTGTAATCTGTTATTGTCGCTGTATTCTTTGCTTTCCGGGAGAGGCATCTGGGGGATATTCTGCCTCAGGTTACCTCAGGCTGGCCTTCCTGCAGGTGGCAGAAGCTTTGCCTCTCTGCCTCAGGCAACCAAGTGTCCTAGGCTGGTCTTGGTCAAATTTCAAAGACAGGCTCAATGTGTATTTTGAGGATAAAATTTATGCTCAATTAAAAAAAAAAAAAAAAAGCAAACCCACAGCATGTGCCTGGTTACTTTTTAAAGTCTCTCAACAACAATATGAGTGATTCTAAATAAAATCTCTGGCGGTTTGGCCAGTCAGTGGAGGAAGGGACCATGTCCTGCCTCCCAAAATGGAGATGCTGACTGGAGCATATCTTGCCACTGTATTCCCCTGGCTGGAGAGATTCTGGCTTTGTGGTTTTCATATCAGAGCTGGCAACTCTGTTTTTATTTACTGAATGCTGGACACCTCTGAGATGTTTTTCTGGGTGCTGCTCTTCTGTGTCTCTGGGTAAAATATGCAGATGCTACAGGTTAAAAAAAAACATTGAAAATGCATGTTGCAGGAAGGAAGGACATGTTGAAAGCGGCTTTTCCAAGGATTCTTCTGTGGGGTGCTCTAGTCACTGGAACCCATGGTAGTGGGTTCTCCATTTCACAACCTCCATATCCTTTAGTGTTGAAGTAACATTTCACCAAAAACTGAAACACAACAGGTGTATTAGCATTGGAAGTATCCTAACACTTCAGACAACGTTTCAGACAACATTTGTGGGTTAGTATGTGTTGTGTGAGAGTTGATGTTGAATTGTAGGTTGTTCTTGCAACATGGGTTATTATGTTGTCCAAATCCAGTTGTTCTATCAAGTCATGGCTTGTTAACCACAAAGAACTCATGAAGAATATCCAAAGTTGGTTGCTAGGTTGCGAACTGTGAGTTGTTCACGGTGGTTTGTTATCTTAGCTGGATTCAGACAACATAATAACCCATGTTTCAGCAACAATCACGACTGAACAATGACTCATACATGCACCATGCATACTCAGCCTTGGAGTGTGCATGACTGTGTTGTCTGAACCCTCCCAGTGAATCAGTTCATGAATCAGTCTAGTCCAGTATTGTCTATGACAGTGGCACACCTGAATCTCAGGTAAACAGAGAGCTTTCTCTTCACCCACTATCTGGTCCCTTTAACTGGAAATGCCAGGAATAGAATTCAGGACTTCCTATATACACCGTGTACATATGTTCCCTTCTAGCTTTTGGAGATACAAAAGTGCATGAAACAGATTTGCTAGTCATGATTTGCTTTTCTTCTGAGCAGGCTGACATGCGCATTCACCACTGGAGAACTGTGAGATGAGCAAGTGAGGATGTCCCTATTTCAGTGGGCTACCACAGATTCAACACTACAAACCAACAGAAGGTCCATATTGCTTCAGGAAATGTGCTTTTTAGTGGGGTCCTGTGCAGGAGGGACCCTAAGGCCCTGCAGAGGGCCAGACTTCTGCACTTAGAAGCAAATTGTGCAAGAACCAGTACAAATCATGTTTACATGCTCTGGAGTCTATGTGCATAAACTCCTGTGCATGTGTTCTGTTGTATGAAAGGATTTCAGGCTGTTTATTCTGAATTTTATTTTCTTGGTTGTTTATCTATCTATATTCTGTGGCTTGTGTTGGAGCAGTCCTATGCACATAGGTGTGTATCTTCTACGTTCAGAACTACGTGCCACCATTAATATTAGATATGAGATGCCAGTAGATATTTATTACATTTATATCTCACCGTTTTTCTCTTGCAAGGAACCAAGTTGGCTTATACAAGCCTTCTTTCTCTTTTTTATCCTCCCAGCGTGGGATAAGCTGAGAGTCCATGACTGGCCCAAAGTCACCCAGTGAACTTTATGACTGAAGCAGGGAGAGTTATTCAGCCCTCTGCTCTAACCACTACACTAGCTCTTTATTGGTAAAATTCTCAGGTCATGTCTCAGGATATAAACATAAAGCAAACAGCTCCAGAAAGTAAATATACCCACCCAGCGATTTATTTTCCTAAATCACTCCTTTGGCTAATGTTTCTGAGATGGACCACGCGACACATCTGGTGCAAACCAAACATTTTCAGTCAGTTGGCTCACAAGGTTAATATTTGCCCATGAATTGCTCAGATACTTTGTGAAGTTCTTGAGCTATGTGAAAAGTCAAAAAGCCATTATCAGTTTATTGGCAGCTTTCAATCAAAGTTGGACCTGGGCCCAGGTGTGTGCCAAGTAAACACAATCTTGGACTTCCTGGATAAAGTATGTCTCCTTTACCACTCATGCCATGTCAGGCTTGTCTCTCTCATACATACTGAACTTGGATTCTCCTTCAGAAACTGCTTTGTCTTCTGTCTCTACAATGATGACCTTCCTGGCTCCGTCCAACTCTACTTTTCTATGAATCTATGAATTATCTGTTGCACACATGTGAGTCTCACGTATGGTTGGTTTTCAACATGCAAATACAAGCAAGAATCCATGAACTACACCAGCATCACCAGTGGATGAGGATGTCTATGATTCTCTCCTAAAACATTATGCAGAATGTTATAATTAGAACAATGTGTCGATACCTGGTATCTTTGTGTAGTTGCTGGTGCATCAAACTCTTGGCACAGCCCACCATTAATGCATGGACTAAAGCCACCACCCCATTTTAAACAAGCAAGCAAAGACACACGCACGCATGCACGCAAGCAAATGGCACTCTATGCACCAAGCTGATGGGTTTAGCTGCCATTTTAATTTCTCCCAATGACCTCAATGTAACCATTAATCAGGGGCATCATGGGACATTGAAATGGCAGCTTTCAGCCAGCAGGTGTGGCTTGAAGTGTTATTGTGCCAACCTGATGGTGCCATCCAACAGCAAATTTAGTGCCTTCAGGCAGGAGTTACTAGTTGTAGCAGCCATATGTATTCTATAGATACAAGAATCTGAACTTAATCCTGGTCAAGTTAAGGGAACAATCAATCAGAAGGTAAAATTTATGTTCATTGCACTTATATAAAACTTTGCCATGGGGCCTTCTAGAAATTTTTGTAATTCAATTAATTATTGGTTTATAACACAAGTATTTTGTGGTGTTGCTCACATCAGACAATGCTTTCAGTCTGGATTTTTCCCCCTGAGCACTTGGAAAGTTGATGAATGTTCCATACCATCGAAGTAGCTCAGACAGTGGTTGTCAGAGGCTTGACAACACAGGATACCCAGGTGGTATCTATTGATGGTATCTATTATCTATTGATAAGCAGAGCAACAGTGCCCTGGAAACAGGTGCCACACTTTGCAGCACCAATTGTTTTGATTGGGGCCATTTTTATAGTCTTTATTTTCATTTAGACTGACCAGAATGGGAGTTCATGTGTTATAATAAAGCTTCAAAGACTGTAGTGGGTGGGTGAAGTGAAAACACATTTGTACGAGTTCCTTTTTGTACTGCAAAAGCATCTTTCTAGGTTGCCACAATTCCTTCATGTGCCCCGATAAACTGGTCTTTCTGGTACTGGACTGGCTCCACGACAACCAAAAAGCCCCTGCCGTGTTTCCTCATGTACACCTCTCATGCATGACCCAAAAAGATAGAACATCAATAGCAGCATGAAGCAAATTATTGAAGGATCAGGTATACGAGGTTTTACTGTTGCACACACAGATCCCCACACAACTTTCTGGCTCACTGCAGGCAGGATGGATTGCTACATTCTCCCTGACTAAACCACTTCAATTGGTTTATCAGTAACGGACAATCTTGTCAGTCGTTTCTCCTTCCTAGTTTCTGCGCCATTGGGAGCCGTTGCTCTTGATTTTCTTCTTTCCCTCTGAGATAAGCTGGACCCAGCTGTAAACATGACACAAGACTTTGCAAAGGAAGGAATTACATTGTCTTCTTAGCTGGATCATCTCTTCATGCTTCAAACTCATTACTTTAATGTGGCTGTCTGAAAGGCAGTGCACCATGTCGCAGTACCAGAAAGCTTAACCCCATAATCCATGGCAAAGGTCTGGTGAAGAGTTGTACCCCTTTCAAATAGGCCAATCCTATAACCCAGCCATGCAAGGACTTGAGCCAGTTGGGCTGATAGAAAGCAAGGTGAATTAAGTGGCTGCAATCCATGTTCTTTGGTTTAGTAACCTTGGAGATCAGACTGATTTATACTTCTAGCTTATTTAGAGAAAGGTTTCATCAATGACTTCAGCGGCTGTACAATCAGATCAGTTTTCTAAAGAGATTTTAGTGTTGTGGCTTTCGTTTTTACAGGTGAACAGATTTTGCTCTCATTAGACCCATATATTCAAGCTATAATTATTTGCCAAATCCTCATATTTGTCTTTATGTTGACACACACCCTCATCTTACAAAGAGCATAACTGTGACAGAGCCCAAACTGCTGTATGCAAAATTGCCATAATAAGTCCAAAGCCACAGCAGCAAGCAAGCTTTCACTATTTTTGCCTGAATGATTTTTCCCACTTAAGCAAGGCTGTTGGGGTAGAATTTTGCATACTAGCCCTGACAGCTCATTTCAGTTCCGGTGCTGGAAACAATTTTTGATGCTCAGAATGTTTTCCCATGTATGGGCATTCTTGTATTTTAAATCAGGGGTGCTGATTTCCAGACCTGTGAACCAAGGCTGCCTCACCTGAGATTCCTATTGAGCTACCCCGGAGAGACCACACTTCCTCCCCTAGTAAAACCCCCTTCCTTTGACCACCTATCACGGCATGGCCTCCTGGCTTTTGTGCATCCCCCCCCCCCACCCCGATTCTAAAGGTTGAAATGCCTTTTGCTAAGCTTTGGTAATGAACATTAAAAGTTTGTTATGCCAAGCGGGTCTTTCTTTCTTTTTCCTTTTTTGGTATTTTATTGGCCTTGCCCTATTGAGTTTGGCCCTGCAGATACTTAGAATGACTCCCCCAAGAGCTTTTCCAAAGCTGAGTTTGGACTTAAAGAGGGTTCACACCCCTGGCCTGTAGGAGAGACTGACATAGCTGTTACCATGAGTTCCAGTGTTGTGTGAACGTTACACATAATGATACTGACACATTTATCAGTGGTGGCTCTTACTAGCATTTCCTACACTACCACAGTGGCCTGATTTCCACGTGGTTCTCAGTCAGCTTACGCACATGGCCGACATACTGCTTGCCCACATACAGTCAGCATCACTTTTCAGCTGGGACCTCAGCATGTGTTAGCTTGAAGCGCCAGTGTCTGAGGCTTCCGAAAGTGCTGAACTGGGGCACTGATCAGTGAGACAGTATAAATGCAACACTGAGCGTGGGACCCGGCTTGAATAAGGGTGTTGGTGCTGGTGTGTTTGGTTTTGGTTTTGGTTTGAGCATGCCCTGCATTAGCTGGTCAGCCTGTGTCATGGTGCAGCAAGTTGTTAACTGCTACACAATGGTTATTCTGTGCTCCCTTACACACTGAGTGTGGATTCCTGGAGACGGTAGGCATGTCCTGTTTCTCACTCTGTATAAGCTGTGGAAAGTTGCTTCAGGAGAGACATAGGTGCTGGCAATAGCGTGCCTTTTCTGATCAATCGGTAGGCTGCGCTTCAAGGCCCAGTGTGATGTTTTGCATTTGTTTTTCGCTTTACTGACCAGCATAGGAACTGGGCTGCAGCTTTGTGATAAATCCCTCGCTTTGTCAGTAGAAAGTTACAGAGAGTTTTCATTCCCAGGATCTCTCAGGAGGGAGGAAAAAGCCTTTATTTCTCTTTTGCCTGTAGGGCCGACCAGACAACAGCTTCTACACTGTCTGACCATTGGCCATGCTGAATAGAATTGATGGAACTGTACTCCAAAACATCTGGAGAGCATTTGATGGCCTACCCCTGGTGTAGACAGCAGCTGGACCAATGCTTCTGTAACTCTCATTTTGTATAACACAGTGCATCTGAAAGAGCGCCCAAATTTTCCAGTGTTGTGGGAGTTCCTGCTTTAGAGCAACAGGTCCAAAGCTTGCTTGGAGTGCATTGAATGAATAGCACACTTTTGTGCCACTCAGCTTTTCCACGATTCCTGTTTCCAGTGGGCCATGTCAGGGGCAGCAATGATGGCTCCAGGATTCTGAGGCCATTTCGCTAAGGGGCTCACTACCATCTCTTCTTCCTCATTGTTACCAGCTGCTATTTCTTCCCACACTTTTTCTCAGTATCGCTAACCACTTGCTAGCTTGGCAAGCAAAAAACCAGTGGGTAGGTCAGTGGCAGCATCCCTTTCTTCCCTCCACCATTGCCCAGGCCAGAGCGAGGGACAGGCGACAAGCAGGGCAGGATGCAGGTGTGGAGGCGCAACCTGTCCCTGATGTTCTTGTCATGCAGTGCCCAGCTAGGCCTACTCTTGATGTCAGCCTGGAAGGCCCCCTTAAGTCATTGTGTCCTCCATGCCACTGTAAACATAAGGGGAGAGTATCCAGCTTCACCTAAGCCACCTGTGCCACCCACACTGGTTCCTTCCCCGTATTGGTCTCTCTCTCTGTGCGTGTCCTTCCCTGTACAGACTCCTTGCAGCCAGATGAGCCAAGTGCACAGTTGCTGCTGTAACGCTTCTGAAATCAGAAGTGTTGCTCCACACATGACTGTGGCTCAATTCTTTCCTCTGGGGTGTTATGTGTGGAAGTTCTTGACTTCCCCTGAAATGTGTAGCTTCTGGATGTAAAAGAAACTAAGAATACACCACTTATTCCTAGAAGTGACACTCCTGTGATGTTCCTTGGCCCTACTAGTTCTCAAAGGACACCATTTTATAATGGGCTAATCTTTTAGGGAGTTATAGCTATGAATGATCCTGTTTGATTTACTGGCTTGGGACCCCCCCCCCCCAAAGAGCTAAAGCACTGCATCCGGGGTGGGGGGGCTGTGCATGTGTGGCTGCACTTGCTGGAGTTCAATTCATGCCTGCCATCACAAGCACGAATTAACTGTAGCAATCTGCAGGTCCAGTGCTCAGTATCTTCTGCTTTGGCATCGGCACCAGTCACGGGGTGGACAGAAGGATGTCATTCAGGAGTGCCCTGGAAGAAATGGTTGGCATTGCTTAAGCCGACAGTGGCAGCCCTTTGATCAGCTGCTGGCTCCGGGTAGATGTTGTGTGCAGCAGGAATCGGCAACCCCCTGTGGTTTGCACAGCATATCTGATAAAACAACATGGCGGATGAATCACTTCTCCCAGCAGCTCTGAAGAGGCACAGGCAGACACGGCTGGTGACCAGCTGCGGGGGCACTTGGTGGAGAGTGGCTGCAGCAAGTCGCAGCCATTTCCCCTGAATGGTGTCTGCCCATTCCTCTCTGCGGAGGACAGAACTATGCATGGCACAAAGCCTTTCCCACTTCTCCAGAATTAGTCTGCTGCCCTTGAGTGTTGTGGGACTCCTGCTTATCCCATGCAGCAGTTTGGAAGGAAGGATCAACTGCTCACAAAACTTCTGTAGGAAGGGGCAGCTGGTTGTCCTTTGCCTCTGGGCAGCAAAATGGTTTGATCCAGTCCAGCAGCCAGGACTGACTATAAAAAAATCCACGAATGAGCCAAATAAGATTTTTATGCTGCAATTGCCATGCCGCTTTCATGGATTTGGGGCGGGGTGGGAGAGATGTTACCTTCCACTTGTAGCCCGCCTGGGTAGGGATCTGTGAATCAGCAACCTGAGCTTTTCAAATTTCTCTAAATACCATCTGAAAGTTTGCTTTGAGCTGAGTCCATACCCGATTGCTAGCTTTTCCACCCCTTTTTGCATGAAAAGCCATGCCTATTTTAGTCTATTTCTCCAAATATGCGTGTACCTTTGAAATGTATACATTCTTTTCCCATTGATTAAAATGTATTTGTGCACATTTTTCAAATGTACACATGCTGTATAACACTGTGTTCTTGGTCTGCAAATTACATTGCAAGCTCGGATGTTTGGACTTCAACTGCAGAGTGCATATGAGTCCACATTTAGTCTAGAAGATGCAAACTGGATGAATCCAGATTTTTAAAATTAACTAAAACCAATTTCTCATTCCTTTCTACTTCCCATGGGAAGATGGAATAGCTACACAATGCCTTTGATGGCTAGCAATGGGGATGCTCCACCTGGAAGCTCCCAAAGAGTCTGTCCTGGAAGAAGTTTGGTCCCAGCATGTCTTCCTGTGATAGTAAATGCAGTGGCAGCCACAGTAGCCACTCTCCATGCCAGGACAACTTCCGTTCTATGAAAACCCGATCCTGTGCGTGATTCATCAGAAGCAAGTCCTCATGGGCCAGTAGGGCTTATTGCCAAGGAGCTGCATCCAACGGCATCCTTCCTGAAGTTCTGGGGAACAGGCTCTCCCTTAGATCCACTTGATGTTCAGCATTGCAGTTCAGGCTCCTATTTAGGGAATTCCAAAAGAAAATAAAGGACCTATTAAGTGCCTTTTTGCCCTTGGCTATTTTTCTGGAAATCTGGGCAATGAAGACCTCAAAATAAGCATTTGTGTCAAAAAGGCATGTTTTCCACTTGAAAACCACTGATGGAGGGGCTCCTTTTGCTCTTGTATTACTGACTGATAATTTATTGAAGCTTTTACAGCAGGCTAGAGGTAAAAGCTTGCAGAGACTTTGATTGTCAAATCTGAACCATTTGCGCAAACTTCCTGCAATTCAGTCAGCCCTGACCAAGAGTGAGTCTGCCGTTGGCGCCAGAGCAAGAGAATGGCTTGCATAGTCCTAAACCGATCTCCCCACAACCTGGTACCTTGCAAATGTTTGTGATCACAACTCCCAGTATTCCTAGGCTGGCTCATTTATGTGAGCTGCCCAGAGAACTTTGGCTGTTAGATGGTATAGAAAGTTCGATGATGATGGTGATACCACCCAGAAGTATGTTCTATTGAGATCAGTGGGATGTACTTTCAAGTGTGTTCTGCATTGAAGATTTAGACTGATACTGTACACACTTTCATGAAAGGAAGTCCCGTTGTACTCAGTGAGGTTTACCTCTCAGTAAGCATGAACAGAACCACTTTGTTGGCCTCACAGGTTTCAATAACTATGCTTAATTCTCTCTCTCTCTCTCTCTCTCTCTCTCTCTCTCTCTCTCTCTGGACTGAAAGTGTTTAATTTCAGTTGATTTCATGTAGAATTCTTTCAGGTTCCTCTATTCAGGCTGAGTGCTGATGCAGATGTAATTAATACCACATCACTCACAACTAACAGAGGTGTATCCATGGGTTTGGAGGAATCTCAGCATGCACAGAGAGGAGGAGGAGGAAAAGGAAAAGCAAAAGGAAAAGGAGGAGGAGAAGCAGCAGCAGCTCAGTCCAAAGTCACCCAATGAGCTTTATGGGAGAGTGGAGACTAGAACCCACATGCCCTGAGTCCCAAGCCAGCACTGGAACCCTTGCACCACACTGGCCCTCTTTAGTTGTGGAGAAACTCTGAAGGCAGGGAGCATCTGAAATTCCCCATACCATGCTCAGTGCCCATGGATTTCTCACTGTTGTTTCAGTCTGGGTCTGGGAGAACAGGGTGGTGGGGAGGGGAATAGAATGGTGTGGCTGGAAAGCTGACAAGCAGCCATCCATATGGCCACCTTCTATCTATGTGATCTTCTGATGAATATTTGCAGGAATCAAAGAGGAAGTGCTGGGCTTAATGCCATGCTTTCATGACTTTTAAATGGACTGTAAGCAAAGCATGGATTGTCACATGCATTGAGTTCTTGTCATGCTGCAAAGGAACTGGCACTTTTGGGGGAGTAAGTCCCATAGAACTCAGTGGGGCATATGCCAGATCATGCTTGTAAGGGAATGGAAAGGCGTTGAGATATGAAATGTCTTTCCTGGTGACCCTTCTGGAGAAAACACCTACCAAGGTGTGAATATGTAAACCTGAAAACTTTATTGCAATCCCACCAGCCATGAATGGGCAAAGCAGGGCTGCTGTTTTTGCTAGTTTTGCCTTGAGGTCTGTCTTTCTCATATGCAGAGCAATGAACCTGGGATATAGCATTTGAGTTTTAACCACAAGCATCTTAAAATACGAACAGGGTGACCCAGAATTCACAAGCAGAAATCTTGTAGCGAGGAAAAAGGGGGTGAGATGTGTAATCCTATGCATGTTTAGCCAGAAAAAAATCCTACATCCCATAGCATTCTCCATTCAGCCTGGCATGCCTGGGATTTTTCTCTCTATAAATATGCAAGTGATAATTTACTTACATCAGTGTTGTCTAAACCATGCTGGTTGGGGATGATGAGGTTTGCAACCCACAACATGTATGTGGGTCAGGTTGGAATGGGAAAATTTGGTCTAGAACAGGGTAACCTTATGCTCTTTAGAAGTTTTGGACCCAGCAAGCATGGCCAATGGTCAGGAAATATGGAGGCTGGAGTCCAAAATATCTGAAGGGCACCAGGTTGTCCACCCTGGTCTGGAGACCTGTTTCTCTCCAGTGCTTCTTGCTTCTAGGTCTGATGATGTGAAGTACAGTCTGTTATCATTTTCAGATTGAGTTTTTGTTTTCTGTTCCAGAGGATGCATCTGTGGTTACAGAAAGACTCACATGCACACCAAGAGACTTCAGTGGTGAGCTGTGTAAAAATCAAAGCTTACAAGGCTTTTGAAAAAATAAGTATACTGGGGCATGTGATGAATTTGATTCATTTCCGCCTGTACATGTAGCATATTTTAGTTCTTCGATGCAAACAGGTTTTCAGAACAAACATTGTTTCTGCTTGTCTGGGAATCTCAGGTATAGCAGCTGCTGGATCCTTACTGGTTTATATTGCATTGCATTGCATTGCAATATATATATTGCAATATATATATTGGGTTAGAAATATATATATATATATATATATATATATATATATATATATATATTTGCTTGGAGCTAGGTCAGAGCCAATCAGGAGTACTGCTTTAGAATACTTGACTGGGACTGAGGAGCTCTGGATTCTAGTCCCCATTCAGTCATGAAACCCATTGGATGACTTAGGGCCAGCCACTGCCTGTTGGCTAAATGTACCTCACAGGGTTGTTGTTGAGAGGAGAAAATGAGCAGAAGAGAAACCTGTAGGCAGCCTTGTTGTTTCTGTGTTTTGGAAGAAGATGAAAGGTGGAGTATAAAATACAATGTACTACCACCCTGACTCTCTTCCTAAGTAGTTTATACCCAAACAGTTTATGCAACATCTTAGTGAAAGTTTTTAGTGAAAACAACAGCAACAACAAGAGATTCATGCTTACAGTCTAGCTCTGAGACCTTCTGCTGACTGCCATTTCCAAAGGAAGCCCATAGGGAGGCAACAAGGAAAAGACCTCACCCAGTATTTTAAAGTTTAACTTTTTAATTCTGTTTTTAAATACCAACCATGAGTTATTAGTGTTCTTACTATTATTATTGTTTGGGCCATTAATATGATATATTACATTGTTCTATTTATTGAATCATTGTTGTAAGCCATCCAGAGACATGTGGTGATTGGATGGGTTAGAAATATCCCGAAGGAAGGAAGGAAGGAAGGAAGGAAGGAAGGAAGGAAGGAAGGAAGGAAGGAAAGAGGCCTTCTCAGCAGTAGCCTTCCATTGTGGAATGATCTCCCCAGTGAGACCCACCTGGTGCCATCATTGCTATCTCCTTAATGCCAAGTTGGGTGCACTACACGAAGCTAAAATCTTTCCCCACATCATGTAACACATCCATTCAGTTACCACTTGTAGATCTTACAGTGTGGAACTCTGACCATGCAGAAGCCACCAAGTCTGCAGCTGTATTTATGAAGAGGCTGCTCTGAGAAATTAGGAATGAAGGTCTGTTTGACTGGTGCTGTTATAGCATCCAGAATATAAGATCTGCAGTCTTTGAACCAATTAATTGATTAATTGATTACATTTAACTAAGTTGCCATAGTACCAGTCTCAGCCTAGATTCTACTTTGAGCTATTGATGAAAATAAGAGGAAATTTACAACTTAAAAAGGAAACCGTGCCACTGATGCCAAAGAAATGGCCTTCTGGAATGTTTGCAGTTCATTCCATTTTAAAATCACACCCAAGAGCCCAAAAATGCCTCAAAAAGTTAATAAGTAAGTTCTTGAGTTGCAGTAATCCTAGCAATTAGGTTCTGCACAGTGAAACAAATTGATTTGATTATGGTTAACCTGATTCATTTTTGCAATCCTCACTAGTACTTTTCTTGTTCCGGGGATGAAATGCAGCCCTGGCAGTTTCCAAAGGCTCACTGCTGACTTGCCATTTGCACAAACTCTGAGCTGTGACTCATCCAGCCTCTCATGCAAATATGCTTTCTGAGTCTGGATGGGGTACAAAATAATTCAATTCCTGCAGGTATCTGATTGGTGGTGACCCTTGACCTGTGCTTATTCTGTACCTCTTGCTTATCAAGGCTTTCTTTTGAATGTGAGAGAGGTTTATTGGCCTCAAAAGTTTATAGGAAATCCTGCTCAGTAACAAATCCTGATTAGGAAACTGTTATCTTCTTCTTTGCATGAAGGGTGAGCTCTGACAGGCTCAGCATCTGGCTGCCATAAAAAAAAGTACTTCTGATGAGTCAAGCTGCGTAGCTACCAACTGTGCGCAACCAGCTTGCCTGGCCGCCTCAAGAAGCGTGTTGTTATTGTTTCTAGAAAAAAATACGTATTTATTTCTATGCTACCCACCAATTGAAGCTCTCTGGATGATGAACAATTGTAATAAACATGACAACATACAATATAGAATAAAACAACAATAAAATACGTTAATATTACACTAGAAAATTAAACCACATTTTTACAGCTAAGCAACTGTTAAAAATAATTGGCAATATCCCGCCCCCACCGCCATGTGCCATCATGAGTTGGTAAGTGGCTCAGAAAAGAGGGCAGTTTTAAGCTGGGAACCAAAATTATAGTAAAGTGGGTGGATCTTGGTGGGGAGGTCATTCTGTAATTTGGGGGTACCAGAGACAAGGCCTCCCTCCCCCTGTTCTACAGGCTGAACTATCTTTCCTTGGCTTAGTTACCGGAAGCATGAGTGTAGTGCTACAATGTGTGGGTATTTTCAATATTTTGGAGCAAGCCCTTTTGCCCTCAGGCCAACCAACCAGGCCAACCAACCAATAACCCAACACAAACACACATACACCTTGTATGAAGTAGAATTCGGCCTTCTAGAAGGAAAAAGATTCTGTAATATATTGGTTAGGGTCGAACTGCAAACTACATTTCCAGTAAGAATATGTTTTATTTTTATACATTTCATATAATTTCTTTGTTATCCAGTATCAGCCACATAGTACTGAATTTTTTTAAAAAAATAGAGGAACAGATATAGCAATAGAAACAAGGGCTTTCTACACCACTAATAAATGTAATCAAAACCATTTACCATGACAGTTCCCTTGTAATCAGTTGACGCATCTGAGCCCCATGTCATGTATGAATGTACTTCATGAAGGTTTTTCCACTCTAATAAAGGCTTGCTACAAAATTTAGCTGTGAACTTTGCGATCTCAGTTCCAAAGGTAAAGTCCATTGGAAAAGGGAATTAACCAACAAAGCATGTCTAGACAAGACCGTTAAGCTGATGTTGAGTAATACCTATTTGTGTCCCCACAGTTTGATGCAAGTTATACCACACCTAGAGAAAAGGTCAGAAAAAAAACCCTTGTGGGCAATATTGGCAAATATGTGACTGTGTTGCACTCAGATACTGTGGAAATATTCATTAGGAGACCTGTAAGTAATATTACTTTAAAATGTAATTTTAAAACTACTTATTACACAACACGCACAGAGAAAGTGTAATTAAAAGTCTAATGCATCGATCAAGCAATTCATGTGTGCGCTACTGATCAAATTTGGCTATAGCCACAGAATCTGTGTTTCTGAGCACCAAATGGGTGCTTTTGTAACATGGAATCCTAGCTGTCCTTTCTTATCTGTTGCAGTTGTGGCAGTCTGGCTGAGGGTCTGATTCTGACCTTCAGCTCATTGGCCATAATACAGCATGACTTTCAACCCCTTGTTCACAGTTAAGCAGGACACAATTAGAGAAGTCCTACTGTGATCAATGAAACTTGAGCATGCCTTCGAGCTACATGGCTGCCACTGTCTCTGGTTCTTCCTTGAATAACCTGTCCTCCAGATCCTGTATGGCAACCATAGAAAACCAACTGGGTGCTTCCTTACTGGTTTGTAAGCTTTCTGCTTCCATGGAACACATCCTGCATTAACTCATTGTACGCCCAGGGATTCCTGCATTTCTGCCAACATGTGGGATTCTGGTCCATGCATCAGGACACATTCTTCTTTCTTCTAAGGCACTGCCAGATCTGCTGGACCTCACCAAGAAGTGTAACTTGAAACATAAACCTCTTCTGTGGTTACATACCTCATAAGAGAATTCAGGGGGAAATCCGACTTTTAGGAAAGCTTGTATACAGGACTGTGCCACCATGTTTAGTGTGGTTGGTCACCTGCTCTGGCACTCGGGCCACTGAGAAGAGCCTCTGGACCTGCTCTTGCTGCTGCTGCTCTTCTTCACCATTGCTAACAGTGACAGCTGTTTTTGCTCACCTGCCACTTTCTCTAGCTCAGATCCAGTGTGCAAGACCACAATGGTGGAAGCAAGATAATGGAGCTGCAACTGCCACTGACTGCTCACTTCTTGGTTCTCTGTCTGGAAAGCAAGAAGGTGGAAATAATGGCAAAAAGAGCAGAAACTGGCAGCAGCAGCAATGAGAAGGCAGATGGACTGTGAAAGGGGCTGATGAGTGTCCGGGCAAAGGACCTCTTCACCTAGCAAAGGAGATCTTCTCATTGAGAAACTCCAGGATAGAAACACAATGGCCTTCTAGAGGCTAGAATAAGTAGCTCCTTCAATATCTCACAGATGATCACCTCATCAATCAATCAATCATATTTATATCCCTCTTAGACATGGGGCTCCAGCTGTGGAGGACAGATGAGAAGGGCTACACTGCTTCAGCAAAGCTGTCTCATCTGGTACTTCCAGGCCAGTCCCTATGCTGGTGCTTCTTCCTCTTTAGATTTCTTCCTATTTGACTGCTACATCTTCTTTTTGCAACACCAAAACCAATTCACACCAGTTCTTGCCTTGTTTCTGACCTACAGTAGCCTCCAAATCAATCTTACCCAGTTAGTGGTTTGCTTGATGCCTTTCATGTCATGTCTATGCAGGGGTTTTGGAGCCATGTGCTTTCCGCTTGCTGATTATATTCCATTACATTACACTGCATGGTTGTTAGCCCATTTCTCCAGTGGATGAAAGGTTATGTCAAGCTGGAAAACAGCTCTGAATATCTGTCAAATCAAACTAGCATTTAAACATGCCACACCTTGCCACTGCCAACAAAGAAGCAGGAAAGTTTCCCAATATCCAAATATGAAAGATCCCAGCATTTTCTGCTTGCATCTGCTTTAACTTCCATCTCATTGGTCTCCAGATTTGAAAGGAAATGCCATATGCAGAAAGAAAGGCGTGTGATTTCCAGTATATACTTTCAGAATCTAATCAGCGGAGGTAGAGAGAATGAGCTGTCAGGTGGTAGAGGGACAGGGGAATAAAAGAGTTTTATAGGCAACCTGTCCTTGCCTTACATACCACCTGCTGAATACAGAAACCAAAGAGTAAAGCAAGCTGGTTCTGTCTTTTCAATATTTAATGCCAATTGGAAAGGGCATTTATACTATGCCAGTAGATTTTAGGATGCACTGAAGGCTTCCCCCACAAGCCCTGTAATGAGTCTGTTATTATAATTCATATTACATTTATATTCCATCTGTTTTTCCTCTTGCAAAAATCCTAGGGCAGTTTACATGGTCCTTTGCACTATTTTATCCTAACAACAACCCTGTGAAGTAGATTAGTAATTGCCCCAAAGACACCCAGTGAGCTTCATAGCTGAGTAGGAACTAGAACCCAGGTTTCTCTCATCCCAGGCCAACAGTGTAACCACTACACCACATTGGCTTTGGGCCATTTGATACAGACCTGCCTTTGCTGCTCATGACTAAAATAAGCTGTGATGCAGATGATTCATTGCTGGGTCTCTGTGATATATACATTCTAAAAACCTTAAAAGCAGTCACAGAGACCGTGATTTTGAATGAAACAGCAATGCTGAGGTTGAGTGTGTTTAGTTCCTTCCTCCACGTCAGTTTCTAATCTAGATCCCCATACTCCAAACAAAGCTGCCATTATACCCATGGGGGTAGGAGAGGAAAGAGCCACAGTGGAGGGACCTGTATTTTTTTTCCAGCAGTGGGACACATATCAATGTGAGTATGCTTCTTTTTGAAAACAGAGTGGGCAGAGAGGTTTAACATCACCCCCATGCATTATGTCTTTTCTAGCACGATTACCCAGAGTGGTTGCTTTAAGGAGGGGTGGAGAGTTTATGCATCTCACTTATCATATGTGGTTTAACTCTGAATATATTCAACAGATAGTATACCCCATTAGATCCTGTATTATGGATAAGTCATGCTACATAAAGGTACAGGGTGCATTTTCAAAACATTGGTTTATTACAGTCACAGGTTTAACTTTATCAATTCTTCAGGCAGTCACCTAAAAAAATGTGTGAAAAAGCCCTTCTTTGGAAATATTCTGAGAGCACCAATTTGCCTCATTTTCTTTAATTAAATCCCATGTTTCAATGCAGGCAGCACATGTTACAAACGCCAGGCTAACTTTGCAGTATAAAGTCCTGATTTCCAACAGATACGGGAATACTAGTGCCATGCAGGCCTGACTGCCCCAATTCGAGTGGCAAAAGAGGACAGTGCCCCCTGAACCTCTAATGGTTCCATGCTACCTTGTTGATATCCCTCTTTTGCATCTGGCCACCCTGGCCTAGTGGATCCCCAGGAGGACAGCAGCTTGGTGTGTGACTTTCTTTGCCCTTAACTGAACATGAACGCACCGTATTCGAGCCTCCCTGTAATTCTGCATCCAGGGAGGCACTATTTTATTCGGTTTAATGTGATAATTTGGACATCCTGGTGCATAGCCTTTCACCATTGTAAGTATTGATCCCACAGACACATCTGCAGATTAAGCCAGGTGTGCAGCAGCTTCATCGCCTCTCCTTCACCAATGCTCCAAAGGCTGCTCCAGTTTGCTCCAGTGGGTGGGGTGGGGTGGGGTGGAACAGCCCAGGCCTGGGAGCTAAACTTTGCCCACCTGGAGCTCCAATCCACTTCCCTGAG
This sequence comes from Varanus salvator macromaculatus, assembly GCA_023646645.1. Taxonomy (NCBI): domain Eukaryota; kingdom Metazoa; phylum Chordata; class Lepidosauria; order Squamata; family Varanidae; genus Varanus; species Varanus salvator. The sequence continues at coordinate 10,377,777 of JAIXND010000659.1, forward strand.
GTTCCTTAAAGGGGCATTCTGCCCCATTTTCCCAAGCAATGGCTTCCTGGTTTCCCTGATTTTCTGCTTTTATTGTTTTGGTTTCAAAAGTTTGACATGTCTCTCCTAGGGTATGGTTGCTTTTAGCAGCAAGTCCTTCAAATGAAAATATGCTGATATTTTGTCCATACCCTTTGTCCCCTTCTTCAAAGAGCTTCTTCATCAGGTTGAAAGAGGTTCAGCAGCCCCTACAAGAATCCAAAGCAGAGCTGGGAGGAGAAGTCAACATCTCTTATTCACGGCAGCTTTGAAAGTGACACTTATTTATTTATTTAAAACTTTTCTATCCTGTCCACCACTCACATCTCGGGATAGCTTACAATAAAGAACAAATAAAAACAACAAAACAAACACAGCATCTGGCAAGTCAAGATAAAAACATCAGTTAAAACCAACTAAACTTTTAAATAGTGGGGAAATAAAAAGGGTTTTCGCCGGATGCCATAAAAAATAAAGTGTCGGGTGCCAGGCAAATCTCGCTGGGGAGCATATTCTATACATGAGGCACCACCGCAGAGAAGGCCTTCCTCCAGGTGGCCACCCTCCAGATCTCCTTCAAGGAGGACTCCTGGAGCAGGACCTTGGCCTCAGATCTCAAGGGCCAGGAGGGCACCAAGGGATGAAGGGGCTCCTTCAGGTATCCAGGACCCAAGCTGTTTTTCCAGGAGTGCTTTGCACACTATGAGCAATGCATGGAAAGTGGTTTGGACTGTAAAAACTGATGAATTGGAAGAATCCCCAGTAAAAAATGGCTTGTGGAAGATTTGGTTCAAGATTACTTTTGTCACTGCACCAGCTGCCTACAAAATGAATCAGCCCCCAACCCACATCCTATCCTGCACTCAGCCTGCTTTGATGCCAAAAAGGGTATTGTAGTAGGTGTGTGGTTTTACTTTTTCTTTTAAAGCAATCACCTCTATTTGGGTTTTTTTTTCAGGTGGTCAGGGACTTTTGCAAAGGGGAGGAGATGATTTCCAGCCTGTATGAAGAGTTAACACATTGAATACAGTACTTAAAAAGAACCAGATATACAGACCATGAAGAAAGCTATGCAGCTGAACTTGTATCTATCTCAAATGAAGGCCTAGCCCATTTCTGTTTCAAGAAAGACTTTACAGTGTATAGTTGGAATGTTCTTGTATGATCTATGAAAAAGGGAACCTTTTTCAGTCTGAGGCCCCACTTCAGTTTTAGAGAAGCTCTCAGAGGTTGACTTCTAGAGATGGAAGAGGCCAAAGACAAAAGGGAAGGGACAGAAATACAAATAGAACAGCTTGGCGTAGCTTACAGCTCTTCCTGCCAGTACCTAAGCCTTGGGAAAGGCATTTCAACACCTGGTAGAATATGAAAAAAAAAACCCTGCACAAAACCTGGGAACAGCCAAATAATTGGTGGTTGTTAAGAAAGGGAAGGGGATCTAGAAAAGGGGGAATGGCCATGTGGAGAACCCTAGAGGGTTGGATTTGGACTCCATGAGCCCTGGATTTGCTCATGTCCCTGGGCCAAATGCCCCCCATCCTTGTTTCAGGGCTGCTGTGTTTAATTTCTTAAACCTTCATTCTCAGGGCATACCTGTTTTTACCTAGACATGGGACATGTGAAGAAAAAATAGTCCATATGCACACATGTGGGTGCCTTTCCATCACCACCACGAACAACTGCACATGAAAATTAAGGATACAGGATTTCCAAAATGAGACCTTACTTTCAGGCAGGTTTCAGTTTCATTCCTGTTTTTTAAAATAGTGGATTGTTTCCCATACTGGTTCTACTTAGAGGGGATCCAATGAAATGAATGGGACTTAAGTTAGATTCTGAGGTGCAACATGTATGTCTGCATAGAATAGCTTCTGAAGAGATCATATTGGGGGACCTACAGGGTGGAACATGCTGGTAAGTGGTGGGCGCTCCTTCACTGGCGGTATTTAAGCAGAAGCTGGACGGCCACCTGCCAGAGATGATGTATCCTGCACTGTGCTGGGGGTTTGATAGAAGATCTTCAAGAACCTTTCCCACTTTGTGATACTGTGTGAAAATGAAATGTGTGGATAACAATTCCTGTGTTATGGCGCCAAGAAGAGCCTGGACCCGTGTCATTTGTCACTTACAGATCCAGACCCATGAATGATCAAACCCCACAGAACACTTGTTGTTGATCATGCATATCCAACCAGACCTTTGTAAGCACATGAAGGTATGTCTAAGAGCTGGGAGTGCCAACAGGGCGTGGATCAATCTCTCAAATATGGAGTAGTGGATGAATGGAGAAAGGGGAAGACAAAGGGTGGCTGGCCTACAACCCAAAGCGTTACAGGTGGACTGAGACTTTCATCAGTCAAGTTACTTCAGAGGATATATTGGTCACATTCCCAGCTGAAATTAAGCACTTTCATCTCAAGTACAGAAGTACTTCCTGACAGTTAGAACCTCAAGGGTATGGGATGGACTTCCATGGGAGGTGGTTGAAACCCCATCGGTGAGGGTGTTCAGAAATAGGCTAGACATGCACATGGTAGGCATGTCATGAGTGGAGCCAACTAAAGCTGGGGGTCAGACTAGATGGCCTGGGAGACCGCTTCTGACTCGCTCTGTTTCTATGTTTCTATCTCCCACAGTTTATAGCAAGATACATTTCCACATATGCTTAATTTTTCCATTGAAATCAATGCAACTTAAAGTACATTACTTTGACTAGATGGAGATGGGTAGGAAGTAGTTCCTCAATTACTGCAGCATTGTGATATCCCAGCATTCCTGACCATTGGCCAGTCTTCTGAAGTCCATTGACCAGTCTTCTGAAGTCCAAAACATCTGGAGATCTATCCACTTTCTGCTCCCTACCCCACCTGCAGGCTTGATCACACAAATGAACTAAGGTCAGTCAAGGTGCAGCAGCCCCACTGAGAACAACAGGATGGAAGCTGTTGCTCAACCCAGTGGAGTTTACTCAGAATTCACCTTGACTTGCAACGAGTCTTGCCTCCAAATATGAGAAGAGCCTATCTTTGATAAGATTAAAACCTTTGCTATAAATAAACTGAACTTAGACCTATCTTCTGGGCATATATTATTTATGGATCCCACTCCAGAATTTTAACTGGGGTGACTAATCCCACCACATAACACTTCCGCTTTTGGTGCTCATGTGAGCCTTTAAAAACAAAGGGGAGTATACAAAATATTGCATCAAAGATGTTGTATATTGATACCAAGGGTTCCATCAAAAATTGCCTTGGTATTTCAAAGAGCAATAGATGTGAAATAGTGGATATGAAATGTGAAATAGGAAAGCAGGAAATAGTGCTTTCCTGCTGGATTTTGCCTGTGTTAAGTACCCCAAGAGAGGGACCCTAAGTGTGCACAGGATTGTGACCTAATATACAAAAACAAAGCAAAGTTGGAGCCCTGGTACAATTATGGTAGGAATGGGTTTCAGAAGGGGAGGAAAATAAGGCAAGTTAAATTTCACATCAGAGATGTGTGGATTTTGGTGCTACAGTAGGATTAATAAGACCACTTCTGATGTGGCCACCTGGAGGGATGCATTGTGGGAGACGTGTTTGTGTAACTTTGGTTTTTCCTGTGACTACTCTGAGGGAATCAATTCAGCTTTTGATGTTGGTAGATGTGTTTTGTTTGAGAGTTCTGCTTTATCTTTCTTCATAGAAAGGTCTAACATAACCACAGCTAAAAGAACATGAACAAAGAACATCACTAAAATAAGTGGCCTCTTATTGGTGTTTGTTTGTTTGTTTGTTTGAAGAAAGGATTCAGGTTTAGGGAGATACTCCACCTTTCTTCCATCAAGGAACCCAAGGCAGCTTATGTGGTTCTCCTCCTTTCCATTTTACCTTCACAACAACCACCCTGTGAGTAGCTTAGGCTGAGAGTCCATGACTGGCCCAAAGTCACCTAGTGAGTTCCATGGCTGAGTGGGAACTAGAACTAGAACTCAGATCTCCTGAATTTGAATCCAGTACTTTTACCTACTATACCACACTGGCTCTCCTTTGGAATAAAGTATATAGAAACATAGAAACATAGAAACATAGAAACATAGAAACAGAGCGAGTCAGAAGGGGCCTCCTGGGCCATCTAGTCTGACCTCCGGCACCAGCCGGCTCCGCTCATGACATGCCCACCATGTGCATGTCCAGCCTATCTTTGAACACCCTCACCGATGGGGCCTCAACGACCTCCCGTGGAAGCCCATTCCACGCCCTCGGGGTCCTAACTGTCAGGAAGTGCTTCCTGGCATCCAAATTGAACCTTGGCTCCCTGAGCTTTGCTCCATTGGAGCGCGTCCTGCCTTCCTCTGCAGGGGAGAACAGGCCTCTCCCCATCTCCATGTGACACCCCCTCACATAACTGTATGTTGCCAACATATCCCCTCTGAGTCTCCTCTTCTCCAGGCTGAAGAGACCCAGTTCCCTCAGTCTCGCCTCATACCCCATCCCCTGCAAACCAGCCACCATCCTTGTGGCCCTACGCTGCACTGACTCCAACCTGGCTATATCCTTTCTGTAATGAGGGGCCCAAAACTGAACACAATACTCCAGTTGCGGGCGCACCAGAGTCATGTAGAGTGGTAGTAATACCTCTCTTGATCTAGAAGCCACACTTCTGGCTATGCAACCAAGGGTGGCATTCGCCCTCTTGACCACCGCATCACACTGCTGACTCATGTTTAGCCTGCGGTCAACCAGTACCCCGAGGTCCCTTTCACAAGTGCTGCTCTCCAGCCACTTGTCCCCTAACCTGTACTTATGACAGCTATTCCTATGCCCCAAGTGCAAGACCTTGCACTTCTCCACATTGAACGCCATCCTGTTGTCTCCTGCCCACTTCCATAGTCTGTCCAGATCCTTTTGGATCTGGTGTATCTGCTCCTCAGTTGTGGCCACTGCTCCAGTTTTAGTGTCGTCTGCGAATTTGATCAGCAGACTGTTCACCCCTTCTTCCATGTCGTTAATGAAAAGATTAAACAGGATCGGCCCCAGGACAGAGCCCTGGGGGACCCCGCTTGTCACTGGCTGCCATCCCGACGATTCCCCGCTAATGGTTACCTTCTGCTTTCGGTCAGTCAGCCATGCCCTAATCCACCGGACAGTGCTTTGGTGTATCCCAAAACTCCTCAGTTTCTCCACCAGGATATCATGGGGCACTTTGTCAAAGGCCTTGCTGAAATCCAGGTATACCACATCCACATCATCCCCTCCATCTAGCCATCTTGAAACCTTGTCATAGAATTCCACAAGGTTTGTCTGGCAGGACCTGTTTCTGCGGAAGCCGTGTTGTGGGCTGTCAGCCTCCCTTCCCTATCTAGCATCACTAGATCTCTCTCTATTATGAGCCTTTCCATTGTTTTTCCTACAATGGACGTAAGGCTAACCGGTCTATAATTCCCCATGTCCTTCCTACTACCCTTTTTGAAAATTGGGACCACCGATGCCACCCTCCAGTCCTCTGGAACTTCACCCGTTCTCCACGAGGCCTCAAAAATGGAGGCCAGCGGGCGTGAGAGAACCCCTGCCAACTCTCTAAGTACTCTTGGGTGTAACCCGTCAGGGCCTGGCGCCTTTGTAATGTCCAATGCCCTGAGGAGCCCCTCAACTTCAAGGGGGTGACTCTAATCTCTGCCCCTAAGTCCCCAGCCTCATCCAATCTCCTATACGGATATCCCCCGTCCTGCTTTGGGAGAACACAGAGGCAAAATAGTCATTTAGCATCTGTGCCTGTTCCCTCATGTCAGTCACTGGATCTCCTTCCTCCTTATTTAGTGGTCCCACCACTTGTCTCCCCTTCCTTTTCCTATTTACATGCTGGAAGAAGCCCTTTTTGTTGCTCTTGATATTCTTGGCAAGTCTCAGCTCATAATCAGCCTTAGCCTTGCGAAGAATCCTTCTGCAACGGGCCTCCTCCTCCCGGTATACCCTTTTGTCTATTTCCCCCAGTACCCATTTCCTGTGGAGGTTCCTCTTTCGTCTAATCCCCCTAACCACCTCCTTTCGCATCCATGGCGGCACTCTCCTCCGCCTCCCCACCTTACTGACTAGAGGTATTGTCAGGGCTTGCGCCTGCAAAACCTCCCTTTTGAGTGCCATCCACCCCTCCTCAACTTGCTTACCTTCCAGTAACCTATCCCAGGAGACTTTCCCCAGCCTGGCCTTCAGTTGGCCAAAGTTGGCCCTCTTGAAGTCCCAGCTTCTAGTGCTCACCCTGCTGCACGGCCCCAGTCCTCTGATCTCAAAGCAAAGGATGGAGTGATCACTCGCATCCAGAGCTCCCCTAATCTGTACTTCATCTATCAGCTCCTCCCTATTGGTCAAGACCAAGTCCAGGATGTTTCCCCCCCTCGTCGCCTCTCGGACCCTCTGTGTGAAAAACCCACCCTCTAGAGCTTCTAGGAAGCGACGTGACCTGGCTGTCACCGCCGAGTGAGTCTCCCAAGTAATATCCGGGAGATTGAAATCTCCCATAATTACTGTGTCTCTCCCCCGAGATATCCTTAGAATCTGGCCTGTCAGGACATCATCCAGGGTCTCAAGTTGACCTGGAGGGCGATAACATACCCCCACTGTCAGGTCTCTTTCTCTGTCAAAACCCCTAAGTTTCACCCAGACTGCCTCTACCGAATCCCCATCTGTGCTGCACTCTATCTCACTGCATCCTATCCCTTCCCTGACATATAAAGCCACCCCCCACCTCTCTTTCCCTTCCTGTCCTTTCTAAAAAGGTGATACCCTTCTATGTTCACATTCCAGACTTGCCTTTCATCCCACCAAGTTTCTGTGATTCCCACCAGATCGTATCCTCCTATTCCCAGGAGAGCTTCAAGCTCTTCCTGCTTATTACCCATGCTCCTAGCATTGGTGTACATGCACCTCAACTCCTTCCCACTGCTTCCTTTCCTTGGAGTGCCCAGCATCCTCCTTCCTCCCATCCTCCATGGTACCTGGCCCTCTCTGTAGAAGTCCTGTCAGTCCCTGCAGTATCTCTAAAGCCCTGCTCCCAGAGCCCCGATCCTCCCTGCACACTTGTCCAGTGCAGACACGTTACTGGGGGGCCTGAACCCACCCCCCACTGGCTCAGTTTAAAGTCTTCCGGATGAAGCTCGCTAGAGCATCTCCAAAGGACCTTTTCCCCATCCTCGTGAGGTGCAACCCGTCCCTTGCCAGAAGTCCATTGGCAAGAAAACGAGTGCCGTGGTCGAGGAACCCGAAGCGTTCCTTCTGGCACCACACCCTAAGCCAGTCGTTCACCTCGGAGACCCTCGTGTCCCTTCCTGGCCCAAATCCCCGACAGGTAAGATTGACGAGAAGGCCACTTGGGCCTTCAGCTCCCTGAGTTTCTTCCCCAAGGCCGAAAAGTCCCTGGTGATCCCGAACACCCCCTGCCTGGCCACGTCGTTTGTGCCCACATGGATCACCAGGAGTGGCTGGTGACCCCCGGAGCGAACAAGACGCTCCACATCTACATATTTATAAAATATATAAATATGTAGATGTCTGATTGCAATATTTGGTTTCTTGTTTGTTCTAATTTTGAACATCTTTTAAAAATACTTGTTTGTAGGGGGCTTGAGAAAGAACCCTAAACTACACTGTAGCAACTACAGATAGTAAGTAGGACCACAAATACTGATTCACAAGGAGGCATTAGACCTGGTGCTGCCCTTAAGATACCCTCAGTCCATGACGTCTACTTTTTCATAATTTTGAGGTCTAGAAAATTGTTCCAGTCCTTGGTTCTAAATTCAAATGAAAGCCATGCTTCTCATACTTTGACAGGCTGCTGGGGGCAGCATATTAAGGGTAAAGTCTGGTTCCCTTTTCAACCAAGAACCTAATTTATTTTTAGTTTCGTAACCTTCAGCTGCAGCAGATAGTAACTCTTTTTTCCCCCCAAACTTTTCTTTGTAATACCTGTATGGGATAGAATTTGTATGGGACATGTATTGGAATGTATGAGGAAGAATGTTAATTTAGCATCTATTGTTCCTCTTTACCTAACATTAATATTTGCAAAGCAGGCCCTTCATATGATCTTTGAGAATACAGGCACCCATGCATTTTTCCTGAATGCATCAACCTTTCCACCTTATCACCACCTTTGACATAAGCCTTGCTTTTAAGAGTCAAGGTGAATCATCTTTTTCCCAACCAGACTTGGTTGCATATTAAACATTTGACATCCAACAAAGCCTAATCTAATTGTGGCTGCAAACCTCTACTAAGCTTCCTGAGAATTTGTGCCACTAAACTCAAGTGGACTTACTTCCAAGGAGACACAGGTAAGATTGTGTAGTAAGTCTGGCTAGCAGTTCCTGTATTCCATCTTAGCTCTTATACAGACTACATAACTTGGCCTCCAACCTCACAGCCAGCTTCTTCTTGCCCTCCTACACCACCTGCCAGAAAAGATTTTCAGTCTTAAAAAGATAAATGGGAAACTGGACAGTTTGATTATTCTTTTGCGACCATGTAATTGGTCCAATAAAAACCATTCAAAGATTTTGTTCCCCTACTCAGCCAAGGGGCTACCACATGTGTGCAATGACTCCACAATCTGATTTGGGCCTCCAATTTGGCACTTTGGCAAACAACTTGCTTTCGCTCAGATTGATTTGGAGGCCAGTCGCTTTGGCTCATGTACGCAACCACAGTCGAGATTCAGAAATCCAAGGCTTCATATCTTCAACTATCAGAAGAAATAAAATTTGTAAGAGCAAGCTATAACTGAGCCTCCCCTTTCTTGGCTATTGATATCAGCAGGTGTAGTCACCCTTTAACACAAGATTACAGGTGCCAAATTATTTAAAAAGGTGCATAGGTCTGAACTAGCTGCTTTATGCCTGACCAATATTGCAATGAGAACTGCTGGGTTTTTATGAAAGAGCTGCACTGACATTTTTAAGGTATTCAAAAGCAGATGTGCTTATCCTCTTGTTCTTTGTGGACAAGTTTTCTGAAAATGGCCTAGAAATGGCTCTAGATAAGAAAGATGCAAATAGTTAATGATCAAGTAATGAGATCTACATTGCAATGAATAAAAGCTGAAATAATGCAAAATACAATTGAAACCAGGCACAAAAGGAGAGTGGAAACATACTGCCCTTCCACCTGCAGGCAAAGACCTCTTTATCCAAGTGGGCTTTTGGCATGTTAGCATGCCTGTTGGGTTGCAGGCAGTTTTTATTCCATTATTGCTGTGTTTTTATTGTGTCTTAAAGCATAGCTTAATTATTTTATTGTGTTATAGTCAAGATGTCCTGATTGTACCCTGCCTTTCTACTAAAAATGGCAAATACAATTGAATGGATAATAAACAATTAATAAAGTTATATTGAAAGATGTAGGAAATCCAACACAAACTTTTCCAAAATTCATTGGAAGGAACAAAGAACTCAGTTGTGATGAGAAGATGAGGAAGCAAGAGGTACAGATATAAACAGGGGCATGATATAACACAGACTAGTTACAGGACAGCAGGAATTGAATACAAATTATTTCTTTTTCCAGAGCACGAGGGGCGGGGGGAGAGGGGACAAGAGAGGATAGGGAACTCAGGGGTATCATGCAGAAAATGTCTGAAAAAGATCAAGCGAAAGCAAAAAGAATGAAACCATGAACAAATAAAACCTTTGACACCGAGTGATCTGATTTCACTCTACCCATCAGAACCTTTCCCTTTAGTTCCTACTCCCAAGGGCAGCGCTAGGTACCAGATACCTCTTTTTGTAAAAAGGGGATGGGGACAAGGGAAAAGGGGACATCTGATGGGGGGGGGGGCAAAAGAAAGAGCCAAAGGAAGAGAGACCACAGGAGGTAAAGCATATGGTGGGAGAAAACCCAGCTAATCTGAGGGATCAGATGCAACAGAAGTAATTAGGATCCCTGTACCTTTATTTCAGCAACTGCAAGGCATTGGGGGAGATGGCCTGCACAGATTTGGGGTTCTAAATGAAAGATTTGGAGGCCACCTGTTAACATCACCTGTCTACCCTCAGGTTATATGGTCTAACAGAGAAAACTGAGGACAGCATAAATTTTATTGAAAACTCAGTATAATTGAATCTCTTCTCCCAAGAACAGTGATCAAAATCCCTAATAAAACATGGCCCAGGATTAGAAGGTGGATCTGACAACCACTCAAATATATTGTCCCTCTTCAGAATTCTAGAGGACTAAAATCAAAGTCTCCCAATTAAATAAATTTGTAACAAAGCTTCACTGGGCTTCTGCTTTGGTGGGAAGCTCACTTTATCTCAGGAAGCACCAGAACTGAATGCTACTCAGGCTTTATCCAAAGCTGATATACATCTTTAATACTTTGGTACATTTGTATTCTATGTCCAGTAGTCTATTGTTTTGAAAGGAATCTTAACATCAATATTTACAGCAGGGGTGAGGAACCTGGGCCATGTGGCATTATGCTGATGGGAAATGGAGTTCAACATAATAAAGAAGGCTGGGAAACTGAAGTGTTTGTCCCAATGCTGCAAACGAAAACCCCACCCTCTACTTCCAGGGGCACCTCTTTGCTATAAATGTACACTTTTTCCAAAGCTGTTTAACAACCAAAGCTTCCATGCAAAATATTGCATGGACACACTAGTCATATCAACATATTTAACAGCATTCTTAAACAACTATGATTTTCAGGATCTGTGGGTGAAGCCATGCTGTTTAAAAGTATGGATGTTGGAGAATTTCATTAGTCCACATGTGTAATTCATACATTCCAGACCAATATCTGCGCCAGAATGTGGTTATTCTTTGAAATGCGTACTTTTCCACATCTGACCATCAAGTCAAGATAGTGATCAGCAAGAGAAGGGCTTTGGGGATGGGATGGGATGGGAGAGTTAAAAGGGAATTTTATTATTTAGTTATAGCCTGACAAATACAGCCTGTTGCAAGCCATTCTCATTTTATAAGCAAACACAAATGTTTTCAAGAGACATACGCCTAGAATAAAACTGTAAAAATCATGTTGCTAAGATGACAGGAAATGTAAAAATAAAAACCCTGTGAAAATGAAGAACTTGGAGTTCACAACAATACTGTATGTCCATTTCTTCTTAGAAATTTTTATAGGATTTTATAGGTGCCACCATTGGAACTCTACAGTGGAGCTCCTGATCATTTGGAAAAGGACAGGATTGTGCCTTTGCTTGCCAATTAAATTGCCACTAGCTTCGCTGCAAAATTACAAAGGAAATAATTAAGCTATTGCTCCAGGGGACAGGACTAGAAGCCATTGGTAGAAATCACAGGTGAGCAGATTTTGGGTCAGCATTAGAAGAAACAGCAAGTGCTCCTCACCAATGGAAGAGACCACTGCAGGAGGTGGTGGGTTCTTTGCTTACAATATTTAAGCAGAGTCTGGATGGCATTGGATCTGCTGGTGTATCTCTGGATGACTTGCGGTGGATCAGCAAGAATTTGACTCCTAATGATTTAATAACAGCAGCAGCAACACAACTCTTCCATAAGCACACGACCCCACCCTAAATTACACTGCTGCAATGAAGAAAGCATGGGATAGCCAAGATCACGACTGTGTGTGTGTGTACACGCATGTGTGCATGTAAAAAGACTGAGAGCTTCTCTCTATTCACCTCTGATATTCAAAATAAATTCCTGGGCCCAAAGTTCCTTAATGCTGTTGTTTGTGTCAGGCTCTGGTTGGTGTATCATCTAGTTCTAGGAAAGTACAAAATAGGCCTTACAAACCTGAAGTCTTCCCAGCACAGCTTTAGTTGACACGTTGTATTAAAAGGGGTTGCCTTCACATGACCTCCAAAGTCCCTTCCAGTTGTATGATTCTGTGCTGTGTGAAACATTATCTTGGAAAGAACTATGTAATCTCCAGCTCTAAAAGATATAAATCAAGTGTTTGTTCCAAAAGTTTTGATTCATGTACTGTATAAATGTTCTTTCTTAACAGGAAATTGTCATAAAGCAACACACAATTATAGAGCCTATTCACTTTACTGATAAGTTCCACAGCTCAACAGGTCTAGGTATTATGTTATTCTGTGACTACAGTACTGAAATTAAAAGATCAAATTATGTGTCTTTGATACTTTATTAGGAAAACCAAAAAAGTATTCCAGGACACTTGTTCTTGGAAAGACCAAAATAATTAAGTGCATTAAATCTGCTTTAGAGTTTCAGAAATGTTGCAAGGTGGCACTTCATTATGAATGTATGTTACATACACAGAGACACGCAAACAAATTCCTTTTGGTATTCCATTAGCACAATTTGATGAAAATAGTGAAAACATTGGGAAGTGGTGTCCAACACTAAATGTGGCTCACTATGTAATAGAGACAAATATCTCTACAGTCTTTTAGTTTTAACAGGTCTTTAAAAATCATGATAAGTTCAGTTTGGTTTTAAATATATATATAGATAGAAGACAGCTTTCAGCTTTCTCAGAAAACATTTAAGTCACTTATTCATAAGAACTAGGTCTGGTGATAGTACAATGAGATTTTATTTTATTCCCCATATGATGGGCTGAAATTTTTTCTCTCGATATCAGTAGTGTTGTTTCAATCTTGATCGGATTTTCTGGCACAGGACAGAAGCAGAATATCATCTTCTTATTCTAGAGGTAAAGAAGACACAAGAAAAAGTTTCATCAATACCATGAATGCATTATCATCTAAGCAAACATTTATCAGTTATAGAAAGAAAAAAATGAGTATAAAAGACTACATACAAAAAAAAAAAAATGAAAAAAGATTCACAACATGCATATGAAATAATTATATTGTTTCAAGTACACCATGTAACTCACTAGTATTTGATTTAAACACCAAAATATAAATTCATAATATATGTTAAAGGACAGACCCCCTATTGTATGGAAAGTTCAATTTATGCTGAGGCATTAAAATAAAACTTAATTTTTGTCAAATATTACAAATGCTATAAATGACACCAACGCTATAACGTGCGTTGTTCTTCTAATGTGTCTGCGTAGAAGGAGGGACAGATGGCTAGCACCTGTTCCTCTTTCTGGCTATTCCCCCAGCCTGAGGGTTCCACGTAGTCCTGTCAACCGCCCCCCGGGCCTGTCGGTGCTGCTACTTAATGCCAGGGCGGTCCATAATAAATCTTCCCTCATCCATGACTTGATTGTGGATGAGGGGGCCGACCTGGCTTGCATTACAGAGACCTGGGCAGGAGAGGTGGGGGATGTCTCCCTCTCTCAACTGTGCCCACCTGGGTATTTGATCCAGCACCGACCACGCCTGGCGGGGAGTGGGGGGGTCGCTTTGGTTTATTGAGCCTCTATTTCCTTCACGGGGCTTTCTGTCCTCTCGAGGCTGGGTCTAGAGTGCCTCTACTTGGTGTTGGGCGACCGAGACAGACTGGGAATTCTGTGGGTGTACCGTGCACCCTTCTGCCCAACAGACTCCCTGCCTGAGCTGACAGAGATCATCTCAGATTTGGTGTTGAATGTTGGTCCTGGGGGACTTCAATCTCCCACGCCGAGACGGTTCTGATCGGGGCGGCTCAGGACTTCATGGCCTCCATGGCGGCCATGGGGCTGTCAACACATCATTGGCCCGACCCATGAACGTGGACACATGCTGGACCTAGTTTTCTCTACGGGGCAGGAAGAGGGTGATCTGAGGGTGAGGAACTTGTGTCTGACACCCCTGTCATGGTCAGATCACTTCCTCATGAGGTTTGAGCTTGAGAGCGGCCTTTCCCTCTGTAAGGGGGTGGACCTGATTGCATGGGTCCGCCCCTGGAGCCGGATGGATCCAGATGGATTCCTTTAGGCCCTGGGGGAGTTCCCAGTTGATAAGGCTGGTGCTCCTGTCGATGCCTTGGTTGAACTATGGAATGGGGAAATGACCAGGGCTATTGACACGATTGCTCCTAAGCGTCCTCTCCCACCTGGCAGAACCCATTCATCCCCCTGGTATACACCTGAACGACGGGCGATAAAGCGGGTTGGGAGACATCTAGAGTGAAGGTGGAGGAAATCACGGGATTAATATGACCGAACACACTTAAGAGCCCATTATCGGGCCTATGCTGTGGCGGTGAGGGCGGCGAAGAAATTCTTCTCTACTTCCATTGCCTCCTCACAATGTCGTCCGGCGGAGCTCTTTCAGGTGGTACAGGGGCTGGTACACCTGGGGCCAAAGAAAGATCTCATGCCACCCTCGAAGACCCGCTGTGACGACTTCGCCAAGCATTCCAGGCAAATTGCTCAGATTTGTCATGAGCTGGACTGTACTAGTGAATCAGATTCTACTGGGGAGGTGCCAATGTTGCTGTCTGGTCCACAATTGATGGATGAATTTTAGTTGTTGCAGCCTGATGATGTGGACCAGGTGCTTGGACAAGTACGTCCTATCACCTGCTTACTGGACCCTTGCCCATCTTGGCTACTCAAGAAAGCCAAAGACGGGATTGGGACCTGGATCCTGGAGGTTGTCAACGCCTCTCTAAGGGATGGCTGGATACCTGCCCCTTTAAAGGAGGCGGTAGTCCAGCCAGCCCTAAAGAAGGCATCACTGGATCCAGAGGTGGCTGCCAATTATAGACCGGTGGCCAACATCCCATTCTTGGGCAAGGTGTTAGAGCAGGTGGTAGCAGGACAACTCCAAGCACTCTTGGATGAAACTGATTATCTGGACCCATTTCAGTCCGGCTTCAGACCCGGGTATGGTACTGAATCTGCCTTGGTCATCCTGTATGATGACCTGTGCAGGGAGAGAGTCAGGGGAAGTGCGTCCCTGTTGGTTCTCCTGGACCTCTCAGCGACTTTTGATACCATCGACCATGGTATCCTTCTGGATAGGCTTGCGGGATTGGGGGTTGGAGGCACTGCTTGGCAGTGGTTCCGCTCCTATCTAAATGGCCAATTCCAGAAGGTGGTGCTGGGGGACTGTGGCTCTGCGCCATGGCAGTTATGCCATGGAGTTCTGCAGGAGTCCATTTTGTCCCCCTTGCTATTCAACATCTACATGAAACCGCTGGGAGAGGTCATTAGGAGGTGTGGGCTGCGGAATCATCAGTACACTGATGATACCCAGCTCTACCGCTTGTTCTCAACTAATCCAGGTGAGGCAGTGGCTGTACTGAATCGGTGCCTAGCCGAGGTAATGGGCTGGATGAGGGCCAATAAACTGAGGCTCAATCCAGATAAGACAGAGGTCCTGTTGGTGGGTGGGTCAGGATGGGAGACTTGGACCTTGTCCTGAACAGGGTTGCACTCCCTCTTAGGGACAGGGTTTGCAGCTTGGGAGTGCTCCTCGACCCAGAGCTGTCATTAGAAGCTCAAGTAACAGCGGTGGCGAGGAGCACCTTCCTTCAGCTTTGGCTGATCCATCAGCTGCATCCCTACCTGGAGAACAACTGCCTGGCAACTGTGACACATGCATTGATAACTTCCCACTTAGACTTCTGTAACGTGCTCTACGTGGAGCTGCCCTTGAAGACGGTCCGGATACTTCAATTGGTGCAAAATAGAGCTGCCAGGTTGCTGACGGGGACTGGGCATTGTTCTCATATAACCCCAGTTCTCCGTCAGCTTCACTGGCTCCCCACTGAAGTCCGGGCCCAATTCAAGGTGTTGGTCATCACCTATAAAGCCCTAAACGGCTTGGGTCCTGGTTATCTAAAGGAGCGCTTGCGTCCATATATGCCCTCCCACCCCCTGAGATCGGCGGAGGAGGCCCTTCTCCGGGAGCCCTCTGTGAAGGATATTAGGAGGGTGAGTACCCGGAGGAGAGCCTTCTCTGCGGTGGCGCCCCACCTATGGAATGCACTCCCCAGAGAGGTCCGCCTGGCGCCATCGTTGTTTTTCAGCGCCAGGCCAAGACCTTTTTATTTAAATGATACTTTAATTGTTAATTGTTGTTTTATTTATTGGTTTTAAACTATTGCCGAGATGCTCCAAATTTCTAATGTTATTTTATGTTGTCTATCTCTTTGTAAGCTGCCCTGAGGCTTTCTGCGATGGGGGTGGCATAAAAATGCTATAAACAAACAAACAAACAAATATAATAGAGAATTGTAGAACTAGGAGATCCATTAGTTCCCCGTTTAGGTTCATAAAATACAAACCAGCTTCACATTCCAGACATATCTTTATATACATTTCTTTTAACATCAGCAATAGAAATTTGTTGGTTCTTCCAGACAGTATGTTTTACAGTTAGCACCTCACACCTCTCAATATTCAATTCTCATATGGATACTGTAGTGATTTAGGCTGTGATCCCAAACACATGTATTGGAGAATAAGTCCCACTAAATGCAGTGGGAAAGTAGGTTGCTTACCTGTAACTGATGTTCTTTGAGTGACCATCTGAGCATTCACACATATGGGTGCTGCACCTGTGCAGTGCCTAGGCTGGAAAGATTGAAAGCTATTGGTTTTGGTGGGAAAACTCCGCTCCCCTCCCCCCTTGGTAGTATATATAGAGCGGAGTGTCCGCCATTTTCTCCAGTCTTTGGAGACCGAACATTCGCCACCTCACGGAAGAAGATGGCATAACAACTTATCAGGTACCACCGTAGTCGCCCACGTTACCGATAACATAATAAAGTATGAGGTACCGAAGCAGTATCATACGGTACCGATGACGAAATCACTCACCGACACTGAGCTGGGCTGGCAGGTGGGTTGTGTGAATGCACAGATGGCCACTCGAAGAACATCAGTTACACGTAAGCAACCTGCTTTTCTTCATCGTGGCCTCTGTGCATCACACATATGGGTGAATAGCAAGTTTACCAGAGATGGTGGTGGGCAGTGTTGTCATTGAAGAACAGCAGAAAGAACAGCCCTCCTGAAGGAACAGTCTCTTCTGGCACGCACATCAAGGCGATAGTGCTTTGCAAAAGTACATGGAGTAGCCCAAGTTGTGGCCTTGCAGACCTCCTGGATTGGGACACCCGTGGCAAACGCAGAGGAAGCCGACACCACTCTAGTGGAATGACCCTTTGGAACAACAGGTAAGTCCATCTTTGCAAGCTGGTACGCTAACAAAATGGTTTGAACAATCCACTTCGACAGTCTCTGAGACAAAACAGGTGATCCTTGGTCCCATTTAGAGTACTTTACAAAAAGTCTTTTAGAGAGTCTAAGAGACTCTGTGCGTGATCTATAGAAAGCCAAGCATCGTCGAACATCCAAGGTATGCAAGGACCTTTCAATCGGGTTCGATGGCGATGGAAAGAAGGCAGGCAACACAATCTCTTGATTCAGGTGGAACGGCATGGCAACTTTAGGCAAAAAAGATGGATCCATCCTTAGAACCACCTTTTCCTTATGGAAGTTGAGATAAGGCGGATCAATTCGAAGAGCACAAAGTTCACTGGCTCTATGAGCTGATGTAACTGCAACAAGGAAGGCCGTCTTCCATGATACGAGACGCATATCAACAGTTGCTAAGGGCTCAAACGGTGGTCTTGTAAGTGCCTGAAGGACAACTGAAAGACTCCATATGGGCATAACCGGCCAAATAGAAGGATGAAGATTCTGCAGTCCTTTGAGAAATTTTCAAATAAGCAGTTGTGAAAACACCGACAATCCTTGCACCATACCCCGATAATGTGACACGGCAGCTGCATAGACCTTAATTGAGGAATGTTTTAGTCTGGAACGATGCAGTTGCAGCAGAAACTGGAGAATATTCTCTACCGAAGCTGTAATCGGATTGAACGAGCGTGATTCCACAAAAGATGAGAAGCAGTGCCACTTCGCTGTGTAGGATTTCCAAGTTGATGGTCTTAGTGCAGACTTGAGAATCCTTAAAACGTCTGGATCTAAAGAGCTCAGTCCGGACGATATTCCCATCAGTACCGAGTCAGTGAGGGGGTCAGATCGGTCATGAGTTGAGGTACCGAGTGACCTAGTAGATCTCTGTCCCAAAACAGTGTCTTGAGTCAATGAATTCTCCACGCAGTGAGGTTCAATGAGGACAGGTCCGGGTGACAGACAGCGCCTTTTTGTTGAGTTAGTAGATCTTGTCTGGACGGAAGACGAAGGAAATTGCTGTTCGAGATCCGAAAGAGGGTGGAAAACCATGCTCGATGAGGCCACCAAGGTATTATGAGTATTCCTGTGGCATCGTCGTGCACAATCTTCAATATGACCTTTGTCAGTAGAGGAATAGGCGGGAACGCGTAAAACCCAAGATTTGTCCAGGGGATCATAAGGGCGTCTCCCATCGATCCCGGTCCTATTCCCGCCCTGGAGCAGAATCTTTTGCACACCCTGTTCTCGTGGGTAGCAAATAGGTCTATGTCCGAATGTCCCCAAAGTTGGAATAACTGTACACAGACTTGATGATTCAGTTCCCATTCATGGATGAACGACATGTGTCTGCTCAAGGTGTCTGCTTCCTTGTTGTCGGTCCCGGCAAGATGGACCGCCAAAAGGGTTATACCTCTCGGGATGCACCATTCCCAAATGTCCATGGACAGGCGGGCCAGGGCAGTGGACTTTGTTCTGCCCTGTTTGTTGATATAGAATACCGCCACTATGCTGTCGGACATGACCTGTATCACTTGGTGGCGGACAACCTCCTCGAAGGACTGAAGTGCCTTGAAGATCGCTAGAAGTTTGAGGTAATTTATGTGCCTCAATGAGTCTTGCCGGTTCCACATGCCTTGAGATCGAAGCCCTGCGCATACCGCACCCCACCCGACCAGCGAAGCATCGGTATACAGAGTCAGCGTCAGGTGAGGGGTGACAAACGGAGTCCCCACGTTTAAATTGGCTGGGGTTGTCCACCAAGTCAATGTCTGTATAACAGCATGGGGAAGACGAAGTGGTTTGTCAGGCAAATCTCGTTGTGGATGAAAGTTCTTGTTGAACCAGAGTTGAAGAGGGCGGAACTTCAACCTGGCATGTGGGACAATGGCGACTATGGCAGCCATATGACCCACAAGTCTTTGGATTGAGAGCGCTGTAACTATGTTGTTCTGTCGGATCCGAGAAATACAAGAGCGGAGGCTGTCCTGACGAGCTGGAGGGAGGAACGCCCTTGCTACCATGGAATCGAGACGAGCTCCGATGAAGTCTATCACCTGTGTAGGGACAAGGGATGATTTTTCACAGTTAATACAAAGTCCAAGATTGTCTAACAGTGCGCAAGTAACCTCAACGGCTGACAGTAGGCTTTCACAGGTCTGGGAAACTATAAGCCAGTCATCCAGGTAAGGGTACATTTGGATGCCTTGAAGCTGTAGATGAGCACACACTGGTGCCATACATTTTGTGAAGACCCTCGGAGCCATGGCCAAACCAAACAGGAGGACATTGAATTTGTACATGTCGGTCCTGATGGTAAAACGCAGAAGACGCCTATGACTTGGATGGATCGAAATATGGAAGTAGGCATCTTTTAGATCAAGTGAGGTGAACCAATCCTCTCTCCTCAGCAGTGGAAGGATATTTTGAAGGGTAGTCATCCGTAATTTCTTTGGTTTGATAAATCTGTTGATATTTCGGAGGTTCAAGATCGGACGAAGACCACCATCCCGTTTTGGGACCGAAAAATACCTAGAATAGAATCTGTGAAGCCCTTCGGAGCTAGGAATCCATCGAATCGCACCCTTATGAAGCAGTTGGTGTACTTCGTCCGCTAGTATTGGAGAGCGCAGTGTAAATCGAATCAGGCTCAACGAAGGAACAGTATCCAATTCTATTCTGTATCCGAGCTGAATAATAGACAGAACACACTGATCAGATGTGATGGACTCCCAAATGGGGAGTTGGCCTTGCAGCCGTTCCCCAAAAGGGAGGGGGAAATGTGGGTGTGGAGGTGGAGGAGAGGTTCGCCTGTCCCATCAGTGTTGATGCTTCTCCATCACGCCGGGGGTTCTGTGAGAAACGCTGATGGGGTTGTTGCCTTCTGCGTTGTGGCCGTTGTTGGTACTGTCTCTGTGGCGGCTGATAGCGGTAGGATGGGCGTGACCATGACCACTTACGGTTTTGTTGTCCGGGCAATTCCATCCGTCTTGCGAGACTCATAGATGGACTTGAGCTTATGGTCGGTGCGCGAATGAAAGAGCCCTGAGCCGTCAAAGGGCATTTCTTCTATTCACCGCTTCATCTCGTCAGGAAAATTGCAAATCTACAACCAGGCATGCCTTTGCAGTGAGGTGGCCCCGACGAGAGCCCTCGAATCCGTATCCACATGGTGACGTGCTGTGGATAATTGTTGTATAGCAACTTGCATACCCTCCTTGATGAAAGTCCTAGCCAAATCCTGTTGTTGCTCAGGCAGGGAAGCGACGATGTTATTCAGCCTCTGCATAATAAAGAATTGATACCTGGCCAGGGTGGCTTCATAGTTAGACATGTGAAGCCCAAGTCCTGCAGCTGCATAGACTCTGCATGCCAGGGTATCAATCTTGCTGCCCTCCTTGTCTCGGGGAGTGGTATGTCCCCTGGCTTCCCTGCCCTGGGATGATTCAACCACCAAGGAATTCGACTTTGGGTGATGGAGTAAGAAAGGTATGTCGCTCTCCTGGACTCGATACGTGGATTCGTATCTTCTCACTGTAGGCTGAGTCTGCGAAGGCAAGTCCCAAGGCTGAGTCATCACCTACTGCAAGGTTGTAATAAGCAGCAAGACAATTGCAGATGATTGCTCTCCCCTGACAATGTCATAGAACTTGTTGGTGCTTGGATCTGGCTGGTGTTGCGCCTTGATCTCAAGTGACCAAACAAGTCTAGACATGAGCTCCCCGAACGAGATGTGGGTTTCTTCAGGCGATGATGGTCCTTGAGATTTAATAAGGACATCTGGGGAGGTGGAGTCTGCATCCGAGTCGAAGTTGGGCCCGAGGTGATACGGCTCTGACGAGGAAGTCCCTGGTGAAGTGGGACGTTCGGGTTCGACCCACCCGAGGTGGATGGCATGTCCTCATGGGTAGACGGCGAGGAACAGTCCCGTGGGTGAGGATGAACTCCAAAGAAGTGGTAGTCCTCCCAGCCCGATGGATAACTGTAGTAGGGCTGGAACCATCCTTCTTCCGGCCTTTTTTCCATCCGGGACCGAGGTGGTGGTGAGGTTGGAGATTGGTCTTGAGCTCTCGCCGTGGACATAGGAGTCAGAGAACGAGCCCTGGGGGGGAGGGAGTCTTGAATCTCCCCAATGCAGATCAACTTGTGATGCGGCTCCTCAGGCAACTGAGCAGGTAGGCCCTGTTGGGGGGCAGGTTGTATTGGAGACCCCAGTGGGGTAACCTGCATTGCTGCTTGAAGCATCGAAACCAATGGTGTTGGTACCAAAGCTGCTGCTGTCGAACCGGAATCCCTATGCCTCTTCTTATGGGATGGTTTTGCCTTGTCTTTCTTTGCCTTCTTATGGGCCGAAGAGTGATCCGACCCTCCGTGCTTCCTCTTTTCCCTTTGTTTATGCAGGAGAGAAAGAGATTGCTGAGCCCCAGAGGGGGAATTTCCATCATCCGATGGATGCGGCTGAGGCATGGGCGGTGTGGGGGAAGGGTGTTGTCCGGGCATGCCTGAGGCAGAGGCTGGGCGTTGAGCCGATGCGGTCGAAGCTACGTCCTTGCGCTTGGCAGATGGAGCATGCGCTGGCCCGGGCTTTACTGCAGGCTGATCTGATTGCATCAGCGCTTGGCCCCATAGGAGTTTTCGCAAGTGATTCTCCCTATTTTTTCGCGCTTGCTTAGTAAAAGCAAGGCAATGGCGGCATTTATCCATCCTGTACCCCTCGCCGAGGCAAAGGAGGCACAAGTCTTGAGGGTCCGCCGGGGACATTTTGGACCCACATTCCGCACATTGGCGGAAGGCTGCCCGCTGCGCCATCGCAGAAAAAGAAGAATTAGAATATAGAAAAGAAGGAAAGGTAATATTTTTGTTTTTTGTTTTTAAATAGGAACAAAGAAAAGAGAGATAAAGCTATAACAAGGGGATAATAACTTGGAATAACAGCAAGAACAACAAGAATATTAGAACAATAGAAATAACAAACAAATACTGAGTCAAGCGAGAGATGAACAGGCACGAGGCACAGCGAATGGCGGTCGCAAAAGACTGGAGAAAATGGCGGACACTCTGCTCTATATATACTACTGAGAGGGGAGGGGAGCGAAGTTTTCCCGCCAAAACCGTTAGCTTTCAATCTTTCCGGTCTAGGCACTGCACAGGCGCAGCACCCATATGTGTGATGCACAGAGGCCACAACGAAGAACATGTAGTAAACATGCATATGGTACATTATCAATAGCAGTGAAAAAAGCCATTTGACCAAAAAAGCGGGGAGCAATTTTGTGGGGGGGAGTCTTTGCAACCTCATGCCTTCCTGTCAATCTACTCTTTTGTGGGCTGAATACACACATGGAGGCCCTGTCAATCTTGCTTCATAGGTCTCAGTTTCTGAAACTTTTATCACCTCGCTCCTCCCCTTCAAATCTTCTTTGACTTGTCCACATCCTTCCTATAATATGGTAACATGTAACTGATTATAATATGCTAGCTGAGGACCAAAAAGTGCTGACCAGAGTAATGTGTCTCTTAAACAGAATGTTTGCTCACTTGTTCCAAAGGGGAGTGTGTATATATGAGTATATGATATATACCATCATATATTTGATGGTATATGAATCAATTTCATATACCAGTGTGGTGGAGTGGTTAAAAGCATGGGACTGGGACTCAGACAATCTGAGTTCTAGTCCCTGCTCAGCCATGGAGCCAACTGGGTGACTTTGGGCCACTCAGACTCTCAGCCCAACCTACCTCACAGGGTTGTTGTGGGGATAAGGTGGAGGAGAATGATGTAAGCTGCCTTGAGCCCTTTGTAGGAAAAAGCAGGATATAAATTGAAAAATAAATAAATAAATAATTTAAGCATCAGGGAAATTCTGATTAACCCCATTTACCAAACGTAATTTCTTTTACTAATGACCTATGTTTAATAACCAAACTGAATCATCTTACTAAACATAGTAGTCTTATCTTTCTAGCCCAGTCATTTCCCCATAATTTCCTCCTCGCCTTTTATCCTTCTAATATAAATGCATGTGAACATTTTGAATGAAACTGGCTTTGGAAGCAACTGATCAAATTATACTGAACATGCAGATCACCACCCCCACCAGTCTCTTTTGAAGAAAGAAATGAAAAGAAAAAACAAGATAATATGCTTTACAAGAAAGTTAATTCTGATCTATGCCTAGCAAACCAAGAATTCTTTAGCAAGCTTTAGCTCAGAGTCTACCTGTAGCAGAGGCTGCTACAGTATAAGCAGCTGTGTTTGTAACTGTGTACATGTTAGGGAAGAAACTCGTCTGTGGATAACAGATTATTATTTGCAGTCCATTGCTTCAATTTCTTCAAATCAGATTGAAATAAAAGTGTCCTATACATTGTCTGCAGTGCTTCCCAGTTTGTTTAATACCTGAGAAGTGGACAGGAAACTCCACTCCTTCATGCAAAGCATTAGAGAAAAACAATGAAAAGGGCTGGATCCAGAATACAACTTATTTTTTTTTTTGTTTAATAACATATCAATGACTTCTGACTTTTAGTTTTTTAAAAAGAGAGAGAGAGATACTTTCAGGAATGTTCCTTATATGAGTTTTCTGCTAAGAAATCTACAGTCTGGGTTGCTACAAGTTCATTGGTAAGCTTACATGAAGCAAAGAAAAGAAGATTTTAAAAGTAACTGACCAGTGAGGAAGACAATCACTTTTAAATATTCTTGTTAAACTTTCCAAGTCATCATGCGTGAAATTTAATTCTTCAAGCAAAGTAGCCAGGAACTGTGTGTATCTTTTATTCTGCTGGGAACATGCAAAGGCAGGAATATTTTCTGACATCCTGAAACACAAAAATATATTACTTATTAAATAAAAACTATTTTACAGATTTAAATAGGAAGGGGATTATTAAAAATAGATACAAAGGAATGTCAAAATTTTAATCAACAGTTTTGAAGGCAATATAGTTGAAAAATACTCCTGTTATAAGAAATTATTCTTCAGATGCTTTAAGAATTGGGAAAAGATTCCAACAAAGATTGGAAATCATTAACTGAAATCAGAACAGGTATTTCTTTCTCTTTCAAATTGGGCCAAAGAAACAGCAGTAAAGTCCCATGTCTTCCAGTCCACTACCCAAGCAAAGACATGCTCGTATCTACAGACTATTTCAAATGTATGTTAGTGCGGCAAACATCAGTAAGTTATCATGGCTGAGCAATGGGATTTAACACTGAGGCCTCAGTTCAGAAAAGATTCATGCAGCTAGATGCGGCATTGTCAGTACGTCATGGGTAACGGTGTGTCAGATAACACACAAGGATGAACAACAGATCATCTTATGATTCTTTAGATCTTTACAATGGTTGTCATTGTAGAAGATGTAAGGTGGGTAACTAGAGCTGAACCTGCTTTTTCAGAAAAGGTGGCCTGCAGAATTAAGACAAATAATGGATATAAGAAGTAAAGTTCTAAGCCATATTGAAAGGAAAAAATTAACAAATCACTGGATCTAGATAGCATCCACCACAGAGTTCTTAGAATGGAAATGTGAAATTGCTTATCCACCAAGAAAAAATACTGCAAGACCCACAATACTGGCCACTGTAAGGAAGGCTGGGAAGTAGCCATTTTACAAAAGGGGATCCAGGAAATTTCAAGCCAGTTTTCTTAACATCTGTTGCAGCTGAATCTGAATAAAGCATCTGAAAAGTTAAATGATCAGCTATGCAGAAGAACAAATCTTGCTGAAGAATAAATTAAAACTGGTTCCTTAAATGTAAGCCCTGTCTCACTATTCTTTTAGAATTTCAGGAGAGTATCAGTGAGCATGTGAATAGAAGTGATTCAGTAGGCAAATGTACTTCTTCACAGCACATAAAATATAGAATTCTCTTAAGGGCTTAAATTTAACATCTCCAGTCACTTAAACTGGGGGTGTTGGTCCTCTTTCAAGAGCCAAATCCAATTTTGGACAAGCTCTGAGGGGCTACAATCCAATGGTGAGGATTCTCAGTAGCTGAAGGCAAAAGGAGTGTGGTCAAAAATACCAAACCCAACCCAAACTCCAAACACCATATGTTAGCTTAAAATGGTTATTAACAGTAACTTATCCATGGGGCGGGGGGCATCTCAACTTTTTTTATTATGGGGAAACAGCCAAGTCCAGGAAACCAGCCAATGACAATGTCATGGAAAAGGGGTAAAGCCAATAGGAGGCAAGGCCACTTGAGGGACCCTGGAGGGCCAGACTGGGACCCAAAGCTTTCCTAAGGGTCAAACATATTGCTATAAACAGATGAAACTACTGTCAGCAAACAGCATGGCTTTGGTTACTATAACTTCACTGACTTCTGAGGCAGGATAAAAAGAAGCTTGTTTATTTAATTATTTTATTTATTTATTTGGAGTGCTTGTATGCCGGCCCATTCACATAAGCCTCGGGGCGGCTTCCAACAAATAAATAACAATATACAGAATATACAGAATTGGAAACATCCTGGAGTTAGATAAAAGCAATAAATAATTTAACAATAAAAAGGTCTTGGCCTGGCGCCGAAAAACAAATAACGATGGCGCCAGGCGGACCTCTCTGGGGAGTGCATTCCATAAGTGGGGTGCCACCACAGAGAAGGCCCTCCTCCAGGTACTCACCCTCCTAATATCTTTCACGGAGGGTTCCCGGAGAAGGACCTCTGCCGCCAATCTTAGAGGGCGGGAGGGCAAGTATGGATGCAGGCGCTCCTTCAGATACCCAGGTCCCAAGCCATTTAGGGCTTTATAGGTAAGCACCAGCACCTTGAATTGGGCCCAGACTTCAAGGGGGAGCCAGTGAAGCTGACGAAGGACTGGGGTTATATGAGAACAACACCCAGTTCCCGTCAGCAACCTGGCAGCTCTGTTTTGCACCCATTGAAGTATCCGGACCGTCTTCAGAGGCAGCCCCACGTAGAGCGCATTGCAGAAGTCTAATTGGGAAATGACCAATGCATGCATCACTGTCGCCAGGCAATCGTCCTCCAGGTAGGGAAGCAGCTGATGGATTAGCCAAAGCTGATGGAAAGTGCTCCTCGCCACGGTCGACACTTGAGCTTCCAAGGTCAGCTTCGGGTCGAGCAGCACCCCCAAGCTGCAGACCCTGTCCTTCAGAGGGAGTGCTACCCCATTCAGGACAAGGTCCAGGTCCCCCACCCCAGAGTCCGAACCACCCACCAGCAGGACCCCCGTCTTGTCTGGACTGAGCTTCAGTTTGTTGGCCCTCATCCAGCCCATTACCCCAGCCAGGCATAAAGTTGTATAAAGTTGGGGCTGCATAGATATGGCCAAGATGGAACAATCCTTTGTTCAGCAGCTCTCATGCTAAGCCACTCTGCCAGCATTTCATGCCCTATGTATAGGTGTGATGCTGTCTGGCTGGGTAGGTCAGTGCTGCCCAATGACCCTGCTGGTGCAGTTCCTCCCACCTGAGCATGCACACTTCTGCAGCATTATGTGTTGAGCCAGAAATTGGGATAATAAATACAGAAACAGAACAATCAGAAGAGACAGGACCACTGAAATAGAGTAATGGAGATCTGTAGGACAGAGAAGTCTGGCAGCACCTTCACCTAGTAAGCTTCTAATCTGTATCTGCTTTACATTCTCTCATTTTAAAAGAAGAATATATGAAGAACATACAAAATCATCTTAGTTATATCCCACCTAACAGCAGCAGCAGATGCTCAATCTCTCTCCCTCATATATGTGAAACAAAGGTTTTATGTACTGAACATGCCTTAGCGTGTGTCATGATTTCTACAAAATGCTTGGATGCTTTACCGCAGAAGCCTTTCAGATGATTATTTAACTTTACCCATTGCCAGTGGGCACATAAAATATGGATAAAATAACTCTCGGAAGCTGCAGATCAGCGGGAGTGGGAGCAATCAGAGCAGTGCATTTTCTCTGCTGTGCTCCCATTCCTTCAAGCATTCTAAGAAGTGAACATAAAAATAAAGACACACACTGCTTGGGAGGGCTTCAGAATAGCTGTAGCAAGAAACAAATGGTCATATTACTATACGTACAGCTCGAGGTTTCATCTCATGAAGCAAAGGCAAAACACCAGTGACAAAAAGAAAAAAAAAAGCTATTTTAAAAGATCCAGACCCACAGCTGTTTTTTCCATTAACCAGACAACATTAGTGAGTGGTTGTTTGACAGGGCAAGTCTAAAGCCTCATTCTTAATGGCTGGAGGAGGCGGGGATGTGGAGGTAGTGGTACCCTTCTGCTGGTCTCTATGTGTGGAGAGAAGCCCAGCAGGTGGTTATCTCTGTGCTTGTGCAGAAAGGAAGAAAGCAATTGATGGTGCCTTCTCCAAGGGCATTCTGTGGACAAGTCAGAGCTCCCCCTTCCAGAGTAGGGACTGATTCAGGGCCCTCACCTATGACAACCTGGAGCTGGCACAGGAAAGCCTCCCCCTGCTGTGAACAACAGTAGAAAGAAAGTTAGAACACCTTTCACTGTCTGACTTACAGATCAATCCAATGTTCCAAATTAGAATTGTTCTGTAACTCATGAGGTGGACAGTAAAAAGCAGTTGTGCAGGCTGAAACTGAGAATTGTGTGAAGGAAAAAAGACAGAATTGTAGATCTGGCAAGAAGATTCACCATGTTCACCTTTACAGAGTAAGGATCACCTTTTGCCCATATTTATTTGCGTTTTAATTCACTTTGACTTTCAGCAGTGTGCTTGGACCATATACTGGGAGAGACAATAATACCACAGGGAAGTGGTTTTCAAACTGTGTTTTCAGGGAAGTCAGCAGTTCTTCAGAAGCTTAGCAGGTATTTCTCAAGTACTTTTAAGAACTAGTGCGGTGCAGTGGTTAGAATGCTGGGCAAGAAGGCCCAGGTTTCAAGCCCTACATCTCACTGAGAGATCATGGGCTAGTCATTTCCTTTTGACTTAATCTAATCTATCTAAGGATAAAAGGAGGAAAGCAAAGCATGTTCGTAACCTTGTGCTCTTTGGCAGAAAATTGAGATATTAGTGAAATAAAGCAAATGAACAGCTTGACCACTTCTATCAATTTCTCCCTGTATTTTGCAATCACAAAGGAAATTTGGGAATGTTCTAACCCACACCATTAGTGAGTTCAGATGACATGGTAACCCAGTTGTCAATGAAACATGGATTGCATTTGAAATTTGCATTATTGTGTGATCTGAACCCCACCAAGATAACAAATCATGGTGAAAAACCCACAGTTCACAATCCAACAACAAACTGTGGGTTCTCATCATACATTGTTTGTGGTTAACAAGAGATGGCTTTTTAGTGCATTGAAATGATCACTCATAATGCAGCAGCAACCCACACTTAACTGGTTATTATATTACCTGAACCAAGCCTTTCAAGTCACTTCAGGCACTTTGGCAGCTCAAGAGCAAGAACTGAGTGGGAAGTGTGAAAACTACCCAGAATCCTCTGCAATGTGCAGTTTTCTTCTAGAGACTAGTCAGTGTTGAAGGCTTACCAACCATGGTGCTAGAACATTAACAGAACTGTGGATCAACAGGCTTCAGGAAACTTTCAGAATTGCCTCTGCTCCTGTAATTACGGTTCCCTGTTTATTTACAAGGAACACGCCAATATTTCAAATTTTGCCTGAAGAGGCACTTAAACAGATCAGCCAAGTTCCAGATCTGCATTATAGAACAAAAATGTAGTTTATGGATAGTTCAGCGTTACTGTCAGGGTTGGGGCCATCCAGAGCCTGTTCCAATACAACTCTTCTCAGCCCTCACACCATACTAACTGGGGCTGATGGGCCATCACATCAGGAACCCCACAGAATCCCCACCCTGTTCCACATTCTTCCACTCAGCATATGATAAATAGGTTTTCGTAAAATTTTAAACAGTGTATAAAGGACATCAGAATGATAAACCCTTATTAAGCTGACAACTCCACATATGCTGGACAAGAAAAGTCTGAGTGAAAATTCATGTTAAGACAAGCAGTAGCACTAACATATTCTTAAATAAGCTATTAAACAACATCTGGTTAACATGAACAACATTTAAAATATTGCCCTCATCTTTCCCTCACTACAACAAAGAAATGTTAAAACCCTAGGTTTTATAAAACAGTTTCCCTGTTAAGAAAATCTGACATGTAGTCAAGTATTAGAATATTTTCATTATTTAATATGCACCCAAGTACTCTAGGATTAGAATATTTTCATTATCTTTACTAAAGGAAAAATCCTGTCAGCCCTCTGCACCTGAGCCATTTTCTCTGGCGTCAACCCACCAGTATGTGGCAAAGCATTTATGCAGCGCACACATAGCAGCCCCCAGTACATGGCTCATCTGCCCAGGCCCCATATTATACTGTTACTGGATTTTATCATGGTTCATTAAATGAAAATGCATGATTCTAGACAGGTCTACCGAGAGGTAAGTTTCTCTGATTTCAATGGAGCTTTCTCCCAGTTAAGTATGGATACAATTGCAGCTTTACATTACAATCCTATGCACATTTACTTGGAAACAAGCCCACTGCTTTCAACAGGATTTCCAAGCAAGTACATTTACAGGTACAGGCTTAAGGCACAATTGTATGCATGTTTAAACACAAAAAGGTCCTACAACTTGGCTGGGGAATTTGTAGGATTGTTTTCTTCCCAGGCATGCCTAGGATTACACTCTTAACGTGTCAGGAAAGGACTGGAGCAGCAGCAATTACCATGAGAAGCTGGTGCATGGGACAAATGATGGGTTTTGCAATGTGGGCTGGCAAATATCACCCCCCATTCACCCTTCACATGAAGGGGTAGGCAGAGGGAAGCCCACTGGCCATGCAGTTTCACCTTTGCTGCTGGTTCCTTCTCCATGCAACAATGATTCTGCTAGTAGGGAATCTTTTTCACGCTTGTAAGGCTCCCTGCATGATTTGGAACCCCAATTTTTCAGGGTTCCAAGCTGTCCAGGGGTCCTGCAAGAGCAGAGGTGGCTTCCCATGATAGGCATTCAGCCCACAACACAAGGGCAGGCTGTGTGGGGACTTGCAATAAGGACTCAAAGTGTGTGCGGAGGGCATATTGCTGAATAAGGCTAGAGTAACCTTCTCCAACCTGGTGCTCTCCAGATGGACTGCAACTAACAGCATTCCCAACCAGCACAGAGTAATCTGGAAGAAGGCAGAGTTCCAGCCAGCCACTTGTGAACAGGAACGCTGCACCCTCCAACTTTTTGCTGCAGGCCTGACTATTTCTAAATTGTACTTTACGGGGCTGACTTAAGCCATAGTTAGAGCATACAAAGCCCTTGAAATCAGTGGCATAATCCAGTAATCACTAACCTGTCCCATCGAGTTCAGTGCACCTATGATTTAAGTCTGAATCCAACACAATATCTAAAACACAGTAATTAACAATTTAACAGTAAGCCCCATTGAGTTCAGTGGGACTTACTTCCAGAAAACTGTGTACAAAATTGGAGCTTGATCTCTAGCACTCCCGTAAGACAAGCTGTGTCAACCATATAGTAACTTTGGAGAAAATAAAGCTAAATTTTTAATGAGATCTGATTATGTAGAAAATGTCTTCTCTGCACATGGCGTTTATCAGTGCATGTTTAAGATTAAAACGTATTAAGAATTCAGTGTAGTCCTTAATGCATTAACAGAAAAAACAACGCAGACCATGTTCTCCTACCTAGAAGCTTCAATAAATCATTTCCCCTAACAACAGTTAAGCAACATCATGAGGAAGTTTTCTAAGGCCTGTTTACTTAAACTGCACATTTCCACCTGAAATCTGACATCATGACATTCATTAGAAGCATCCCAAGAAGCAAAGTGAAACATGAACTCCCCAATGACTCACTGCGCCTTGACTTAATCATGTTAAAAGGTTGTCATGAAAAAGATCCTGTGCCTTGTTTAATGTTTAAAAGTTCTGCTTTTTCCATAGCACCCATCAGCCATAAGTGGAGAACAGCAACATTACAAACCTATGGCATGGCCCCACTTGGAACACGGTGTACCCTCTGGTGGCAACATTCCAAAAAGGACAGTATAAAGCTGGAGAGCTACAGAAAAAGGTGCTTCCTACTGTTACCAATCAAAAGGTACCATCTTTTCTTCCTTCCCATTTTTTCTGATAAGGAAATAAGATGGAAAAAGCAGCATGAAAACACTGGAGGGTTACAAATCAAAGACATAATTGTCTAAAACTCTCTAACATTCTCTGAATGAGATTGCATAATAAGAGCTTCACTTGGAAGCACAACCTTCAAAACTAAGTTCAATGGGACTTACTCCAGGTGGACTTATAATGTAGAAATGCTTTCCTGATAAGGAAAGGGTTTAGTGTTTGTGGCCTTTCCTTTTAGGAGAAAAAGAGGAGCAGACTCACCTGTGACCAAGTCCTATAGACCTGCAAGCCAAGCAGACATACATAGCACTGCACTCTATAGGCGGCATAAATGGATCACAAAAGTTCTCCCTCCCTCTCTCTGAAACATACATGCATATACAAGCTGCCTTTCCGTCACTCACATTGCCAGAGAATGTGGATTCGGATCCTAGTTAGCAGAGTTGATTGGGTATATATTTCCCATTTGACTGACGTATGGTCAGTCCAACTTATTATTTTGAGTAGTAATACAATGGACAACGTGAGGGTTAGTTCACATGAAAGGTGGATTCTATGTGCATCCTGCGAGATGGGAATGAAACTCTAAGGAAAATTTTCCAGATGTGTATCTCTGATTTGTCCATGATATTTCAGACATTAAAGGGATGTCTGTATAATGAACCCCAATGCCAGTTTCCCATTCCCATTTCAAACTGCAAGCATGGAAAAGCAAAAATAATTCTGCCTTAATATGACTGGAAACAATATAGCTAAAGACAAGAAAATTGCATTTATTAAGTATATACATCAGCATGGATGTTAGGTGACAAAAGTCACTTATAAAGAAGTTCTATTCCCCTGCTGCTTTTAAGTTAAAAATAGTTCACATTTTGTATGTCCAATACTGATATGGCTTATGCGCATGTATATTCTTAGCATGGCTTCAGCGAACTGAACTCACCAGCAAAAGATACAACAGAATAAAGAAACATACATAAAGTGCAATTAATTCTTTACCGAATACCTTCCCAAGTTTTCCAATCAAATGGTTTCTCCTTCTCAGGAAACTTTTTAAAGTTATAATTCTACCCACTTTGCCTGGAATTAAATCCCATGGAACTTGGTGAACCTTCCAAGTAAGCACATGTAGGACTGTGCTGTAAGACAACTTTAAGTACATTTCTCCAGGCTAATTGTATTTTCCTAGAAGAACAAGCAAGGCCAATTTTGCTTGCTTTGTTCTAATGCAGAGGGTCCACAAATAACATGAAATTCCTTCCTCACAAAAAAGGGAACTGTAGGACTGTCTGCTCTTACGACCCATTGGAGTATGCATGGATATACACTTGAGAGAAAAATAATGCAATTAAGTACAACAGCAACTACAATACCATTTTTGACGCAACAGAAGCATATATGTTAGAGCATATATGTGCTTCTCTATTCATATTCCTTAGTTTATTCCTTCATTTGTGTTATTAGAAATTAGTTTTAAAAGATTTCCCATTTATAACTTGCATACAAGTTTAAAACACAAGCTTGACAAAACACACAGAAAAGAAATCTTGTTAAAAGCAAAAAAAGGTGCCTCTAGAGTGAAGAGTTTCCATTAAAATACATTAATATTTGATGGATGGTCTTGAATTGGAAACATCTAACTTACCACTATCAACACACAGCATGTACAGACCCTGTGCAGTTTAATACTCCCAATCAACCCAATTTCCTCTGAAGAAAAGTAATCGACAAGTTTTTAAAATATGACCAAATATGTGTATCAAATACTTTGATGCTAGCCTTTGAACAGCAAGAGGGGGAAAAGCTTGGCCAATTATGACCCTTTCTCCAAAATACAGAGTGCGTGTATTTCCTTTGATGAATCATAAGAACAGATTGGCCTACATTTCAGTTTTCATAGGATCTGACATCTGTTTTAATAGGTACTGAATCCTCTTAAAGAACACAGGACAAAGGCTACTTCTCATCCAGTTTTAAGTGCCAGGCAAAGCTCCTTTACTTACAACAAAGATACATTTCGCAGATAGAGTGCGAGGTATGTTTTATTTAAAATCTTTATTTCATTCTTGAATGCTGATGTATTCACAGCAAACAGTACTGAGTTGTCACAAGTTCTTTTTTCCTTTGATGGGAACAGAAGCTAAATGATTCATATGTTTTTGTCATCCACTTCCAGGCAATACACCTAAATCAATGCTACCAAAAAAAAAAAATCCCTAAAGAGTTGACTTCTAACATGTTTCTTACATCTTGCAAGGAGGAAAGTTGAATCAAATGCTTAGCTAACTGCTCCCACTGCTGGCAGCTTCACCTCAAGCAGCCCAGCCAAGCCCTGATTTAATCTCACAAATGGTTGGCTATTTTCAGAAACCCTTGAAAGCAGAAAAAAGGTGGGGGAAGAGAGAGAGAAGCCCTTGGTTTCACTTTTCATTTCTGAAGTGCAAGCCAGCATTTTTGGAGTGCAAGCTCAGTTCAGAGCTGTCATAAATACAATGTTTTCCCTTTCGTTTAACATGGCTACTGGATTGCTGTAACTCAGACAATTCATGAAATGTTCCAGTGTGAGAGGCCAGTTCTCCCTCCTTCTCCCCGAAAATGTGCCTTTTGCCAGCAATGGGTGTGGGGTGTGTGTGTGCGTGAGAGAGAGAGAGAGAGAGAGAGAGAGAGAGAGAGAGTCATCCCCTGCAGTCCTTTGATGTTTCAGATTACATGAGAGTCCACACTCACACCAGTCCCACCTTCCAAATCACCTATATTTCTAGCTAACCCACTGGGTTTGTGATAACAGCTGCTCACTAGATAAACAATGAAATGGACCTTCACTCAGCCTGTGCAAGTCAAAGCTTTATTCCTGTTAGTGAAAAAGGAAAGGAGAGGAGAGGAGAGAAATGACATCTAGCAAACATATTTTTAATTCTTTTTAATGTGAATTTCAACAAAACAAAATAAAGCCATTCAAAGTTTGCATGCAAGAAATGCAATAAATCAATCCCAATGGCTGAGTAAATAACGTATACCAGTGAGTATATTCAAGTATGTGAAAATACAGCCAGGAATAAAAACCACTGTCAATAAGCTTCAAAAAAGGCAGACCAAAGATCCATTTATGAATATATTTGCAAGTGGAATGGATCTACACCACCCACTCAAATATTGAATAAAAAGAGTATGATGTGCTTTGAGACATACACACAAGTTACTCCTGATTATGCACCACAGCAACCCTTTAAATGTTGTCTTTTCTTCCCCATGAGCAAAATGGTACCACAGGCCACACAATGCTTGCTGAAGCTTGAGAAGGGTTTGATGTGTATTGGGGAAGGGGAGGAATGAAAGATGAGTTATTCATTACCTAATTATGCGTTGTGTTCTTGGTCAACAAATTCAGGGATGGGATTTTGATACACACAACATACATACACTCAGTTGAGACTCCTACATTTCCACACAGGCCTAGCATTCTGCAGAGAGGGTGGCACCTGTGGCCCAGGGGACTTCTGGTCCCCGTAGGCTGATTCAGCAGCTTGCTCCTATTTCTGGGAAAGGTCGACTTGGCCATGGCCTTCATTACAGTACTGCTCCCTAATTCAAGTTTTTAAGCTGTCGTTAACTTCTTTCATGCAGCAAAGACAGAATCCGTTAGTTATGCTTTCATATCAACTGCATGAAGCTATAAACAACTGTAAGTGTGGCAGACACACGGACGGCACCTGGCAGATTTTCCTTTAAGTTAAAGCCAGCCCTTCAGTGTCTGTCAGCTGCCGGCTATCAGAGATAACACCTACAAGGAGATTACTTCAAAGATAGCATATCAGGGAGTATTATAATAAAAATTATTCCATTAACAGAGAGCGCAGGGTGGGGGATCAGATAGAAAAACTTCCTTATACCATTAATGCATCGAGAATCAACATAGGTAGGGAACAATCTGCACAAGACACACAAAACTACCCTGCAAAACAACCCTCCTGAAACAAGCTAGAAACTGAACACATAAGAAGTGGTAGTTCATCATGATGGTGGATATTTATATGCTGCCTTTGATCCTCTTGGAAGGAACCCAAGGCACAGTTGACCTCTTCCCCATTTTATTCTCACAACAACCCTGTGAGGTAGGCTTAAGCTGAGAGTCAGTGATGGGGATTATATGACACAATGATCAACCAACAATAACAAGCAACAATTTGTTCTTGTGTAAACTCAGCATGGTTATCTTTAACTATCCCTGATAAGAACCAAAACAATATTTTGGTTTTTTTTTACCGAAGATGGATTGCTATGTCTACCAGGACCCAGATGGTACAAGTTATTCTGGGCCAAGCATGATCACAAGGCAGCAACTCAGCAAAAGCAGCAAAATCCCCCTTGTTGCTCTTGTGAAGCAGCTAGTCAATAAATGCTGCTGCTGAACTACAACAATGGAGGACAATCTGCTTCTTTGCTGCCCTCACCAGTTTTGGGCCAGCAGCAGCTGAAAGGGATCCCTAGTTCTCTGCTACCCCTACCAGTTGGCCAGTGGTGGGGAAAAGCCACCACTGGCAAGGCAAGTGCCAATGACAGCTGCCCCTAAAGTGCCCAAGTGGCGGTTGAGGGTGGCTTTCTGTACTGGTGCACTGCGCAGTGGCAACTGCAGATGGACCAACCAATTCCAGACCCTCAGGGTCATGGCTGTTCCTCTCCCTCTCTTCCCTCCAAGCAGGCCAGGACAGAGACTTTTCAACTAAAAGGCTTTAATGTGTTGAAGTTGACCAGATAGAATAGGTTTGTAGAACAAAAGGAGAGTATTGCAGAAATTAATAACAAGAGTAACTAGCAAAGTTCCTGGCTGTTAGGGAAATGATAAAAGGATTCCACAATGAATACCTCTCCTCCCTTCCAAACAGCAAAGAGCAAACCACACCAAATCAATATCCAGTATTTGAAAAGGAGCTGATGGGGATAACAAATTGAAGCTTAATCCAGAGCATTCCAGAATAGTAGAAAAGCGGGTAAGACAACAGAGATTCAGACTGTCTTCTACGCCTTTTGAAAATGCAGGATCACAAACTCATGGACCCAGTCTTGTACTTGGATGCCCAGGACTTGGCAATGGCCAGGAAAGAGTCTGCACGGCTGAAGCTAGAGTACCAACTGCACCCATTCAGGGGGATGCTCAGCCATGGCAGCACATGCTTGTCTGGACCAGCAGAGCATGCTCTGCGTTGAGCTGCCTTGGAACATCACCTGGTTCAGAATGCTGCAAAGCCAAGCCGTTGAATGCATGGCCAGCTTTTTGTTACAACAGTTTTATTGGCCAGCAGTTTCTCCCTGGGCATAGTCCAAGTACTTTTTATTTTTCATTAAGTCTGAAACAGCTTGGGACCAGCCATGGCTGAAAGACCTCCTTCTCTCTGGAAGAGGTCTTTCTCTCTAAGCTGCTGATGCCCCCTTTTTGTGACTGTACCCAAGCCTATTTAGTCCCCTATTTGCTGGGCTTCTGAAACCAGGTAAAGACTTCTGCATTTAGACAGGCCTTTGATCAGTCAAATTAATCTAGTCTAAAGCTGTTTTTTACATGCATTTTATTATATGTTATGTGTTATGTTATCTTTTACCTTGTCTGCTGTTAGCAGCATTGAGCACCATTGTGTTCATATGTGCGTGCATGTGTGTACCAGCATATACATTTAAAAAAATAAGAATGCAATCCAAAGAACAAGAGACTCTGTCCAGATGGCACTGGGAAACTTTGGTGATTTTGGAAAAGCACTCTGAGCTTGGAGCCAGTACTCCAACTTTGGAGCACCCCTCCTTCCCCTGCAGCCAGCACAGTACTTACCATGCTGGCTGTAGCTCTGCCACCAGAAGAACAGTTTCGAAGGTAGCACCATGCTGTGAAGAAAGGAGGAGAGAGGCATCCTGTCCTATGAGGAATTCGGGCACTGGTTCTGGTTCCTTCACTTGCAAGCAAAGGAGATGTAAAACACCTGGACAGGGAGAATCACCTCTGAATTTCTCCCACCCTCCACTGGATGCCCACAATCCTTCAGGTTTGAAGAGTTACAGGTAGACACATTAGATTGTGCTGTGAGTGAATAAATATACAAATGCATCTTTCCAGACTAACCTACCTAGAAAAAAGGAGGAGACTATATAATAAATACATGGAATAAAATACATTAATAATAGTAAACACTGAACTGAGAACAAAAAAACCCTTTTGATTTATCCAATATTCACCTGCCACATGGCTTTCAACTTGAGCAGTACATGCTCAGAGGTAAAAATGTTTGCTTTAATTCACTATAATCCAACCTGTCCAATTGACTTCAGAGGGACTAAAGGATGACTGACATAGTTTGGATTCAATCCATAGCATCTGGTGGAAAAAGGGAGCCTTATGGCTAATGGGGCAGGATAAAAGTCTAATAATGAATGAATGAATGAATGAATGAGAGAGAAAATAAAATTCTTATTTTGCTTATCTATATTTTGCTATCTTTAAAAATACACAAACCATGTTGCTGTAAAGGTTTTTTTTTTTCAAGCATGCATTTCATTACATTTTATAACCTGAGCATATATTATGATTTGGTGATGATATTAATTATTATGCCTATATTTTTACTCTACCTTTCAAGATAAAGCAACATGGCTCTTCCACAAGTAATAGCTGTGTCTGAAAGTAACTAGCTCAAGGCTATATGGGATTTTGAATACAGTTTTCCCTGTCCAATTCTAGAATTCTACTCAATATATTACAATAGCTCTTCAAACTAGAGGGAAGGGGTTTTTTTTTTTTTGTTATCTTTATATTTTTTCAAGTCTACAAATAAACTTGGAACATGAAATAGAAGTACATAGGGAAAAAAGAATTTTTTTCATTAACCTTTAGTATGATAACACTATGTACGTATTCTTCATTAAAATGATTTTATACACTGCTTTCTAGTAATTTACAAAATACTTGGGAATTTTAATACATTTTGTATATTAAGTGGTTAATGTTTAGGTTTGCTCTCCTTTGCTAGAAGGAACAATTTTAAGCTGTTGCTGTATATTAATGGCTGAGTTGTGGTTTTCCATACTATATTCTTTGCTTCTGTGAAATGCTCAGAGAACATATGCTGATGGGTGATCATATACATTCAGCAATACAGAAGCAACATTATGAAAAACACTTAGGGGAATATATAGAGTCAGAGGGTGGGAGCAGCAGGTGAAAGAATTCCAGTTTGATCCACTTAGGTAAACATGTCATCGATGTGCGACTTTATGAATTTACTCACCTGCACTCAGTCACTGAGGAAACTACAACCATAAAATTGATCATACCTTATTTTAAAACTTTCTACAACAATAATCTGATTATCTCCATCTCTAGCCCAACGCACAAACGGAGCACCTGGAATGAAGCAGCTGAATAAAGAGTTCAAGGTTGGGGGAGGGTGAACCAAACCTTGTAGCTTCTTAATACAAGCATTTGCCTACATTCAATATTGAAATATTTTGTATATAATGAGCCCAGATTTGGTGCACTGCTTAATACTTTAACTACATATGCTATGCTTTAGAAAAGTTTGTCATTCTTAGTAGCATGTAAAACATATGATCCCAAAGATTTCAATGGGCCTCGCATTGGACAAATTCTTAGAGAACAATGCATGTCCATATAATTGTGTATCTTACTGTAAGCCACTTTGGGGACCCTTTTTCAAGCTGAAAGGGAGCGTGCAAACATTTCTTTAAAAATAAAGCATTTGCCTCAATCCAAGGAGGTCATGATATGTGGGATCAGGGACAGAGCCTTGTGTGTTTGATATAATTCTCTGGAATTAAAGGGGAAGGTAGGAAGAAGTAAATAAAGCAGATCCTCTTTGTGTAGCCTTGTCTGTCCCATGCATTCCAATTTTTGCAGAACAGGGACAATCTGGTGGATTTGCATAATTGTAGAGCACTTTAAAACATCTATAGAAGATTTTTATTTTTTAAATGAATTTATTTTTTAATGAATGCATAAAACTAACATATGCCAAGGGGTCTGACATTTTCATGAGTACCTTTTGAATTCTAAGAATGTGGTAAGAGCCTTCTCAAAAAATGTCTGTCAATGGGGGCAGTTGCCTATTCAAAAAAAGCCTACCCTGCAGGTCACAAATTGGCACTCATTTTTAGAGGGCAAACTGGTGAGGCTACAAAAAGAAAATAGTAAAGCCATTCCAGCACCCAAGTATAAGGCATAGCTGGGATCTGAGCTCCAAAACAGAAAACCACGCTTCTGAACCCAAATCAAGATGGCACTGGAGGTTTTGCAGCATGCCAGCATCTCAGTTAAAAGGAATATTAAATATCTTAAGAAATAAAAGGATCAGGGAGCCCGACAGTGGTCACTGTCCATGGGCCCCAAGTTAATGACCCATGCTATATACATATCTTTTTACACACGCATAGACACACACACCAATTTTATATCAAATGAAAAATTACTGTAGTGTGCACCATTAATATAGATAGGCTTTTCTGAGAAATTCAGATTATACAAATATTTTGATCCCCTTGTGGCACTTACTAATGTAATACTGGGATCAAATTGAACCAGGAGGTTCTGGCTAAAAGCACATTGTCACTTCAACAGATCTCAAATATTTGTATTAATATATAAGGTTAAGTATTAAAAGGAAGTGGGTATATTTTCAAAAGCTGTTTCCAATCACAGGTACCATGAATGCTGTGCAAGTCAGCTTCTGATAATATTTGGAACAGTTTGCTTAACAGGTGACCACACACTATCTTCAAAGTCAACTTTTTATGTCTAAATCCTGTTGACACCAGCCACAACAGAAATGCCTGGACTTCAGTATGCCTTTTGCTCAGAACAATTTTGATTACAGAGACTTTACACAGGGCGGAGAAGTGACTTTTGGAATTACACAAAGAATTTCTTCTTGATCTACTTTGGCCGATTGAGCACGACGACACAACAGCAGAGCGAAAGGCAAATACTAAAAAGCTGCCAAAAGCTATTTTTACAGATCCAAGAGGAAAAGTGTGGTTTATTAACTTAGGCTATTATCCAACCCAGGGACAAGCACCAGTCCCTGAAACTTTATTTTCTTTCTTCAGTGCAGCAGGACTAATTGTTGAAGTAACAATTCACTCTTCAAATTAAATAGTTCTCTTTCAAGCTTGCCTGATGTTTCTCCACAACCCAATCCTGATTGTGTTTACTCAGAATTAAGACCCACTGAATTCAAAGGGATATGCTATTCCTCATAAGTGTGCTTAAGGTTACAGATTTAATTATCTAACCTCCTACTCTTGTAGCACTTTACTAATGTAATATTGAGATTAAATAGACTGTTATGTCACAGTGTTGGATCCTGTCTTAGTCATGCTTAAGAACAGACCCACAGTCATCAGTGGGATTCTGGTTACAACAAAGTCTTGCTCTAATCCATAGTTGGAAGTTAAAGTCCAAAATCTTGAGAGGGAACCAGTGTGGGAAAAGCTGCCTTATAGCACAACAGACCCCTTTATTGTAAAATGCACCAAGGGGAGTTGAGTGGAAGTTTTACATTGTGATAAACTTTTGTACTCACTTGTGCATAGATACATTAAGCAGAAGGTTCCTTCATCTACCTGGGGTCATTGATGCAATCTCAAGTGCCAGGCTCATAGAAAAAGCAACAAATTGTTAATGCCAAGCTTTTCTCCTGAGCCCAGGGCATTAGAATGGGGACTCTTCCCCTTTTAAGTTGTACTTAAGTCCTACTTTTGGCCTTCTGTTCGATGGATG
The DNA here is from genome assembly GCA_023646645.1 of Varanus salvator macromaculatus. Lineage (NCBI taxonomy): Eukaryota > Metazoa > Chordata > Lepidosauria > Squamata > Varanidae > Varanus > Varanus salvator. The sequence continues at coordinate 10,418,742 of JAIXND010000659.1, forward strand.
GAAGATAAGATAATGCTGCCCACTTGGTCTCCCTCCTCCACATCAAATTTTCCTTCTTGAAGATCTAATAGTAATAAAGCTCTTGCCCTTTTGCAATATACCTTGCTTTGCAAGATAAATAATCAGATCGATGCAAGGATTGAAAGTAACTGAGATCATTTGCATTACAAATGAATGGCTACTTCTGAGAAACTCAGTCATGGGATCATCCCCAATTCCTCAGAATCTCTTAAGGAGGAAGCTCACTGAGAGAGCAACCTCTTCTTCCAAAGCATGCTGCAAGTTCCATGAAGGCTGTTTCTTTTCAGGCACAATAGGTGGGCTTTTGAGCTACATTCAAAGCACTTGCATGCAGACCTTTCTGTCTGCATTGCTACCTCTCGCAAAGCAAATCTCCTGAGTCTATTTCCACATGACACATCTTCCTAAAGTGCACATCTCTAGCAATGGCTTTTCTGCAGCCATTGTGGGCATTTCGAGTTGGTTCAACTATAGAGTCCCAACGCTTACCATACTACTCCCAGAACGTTTGGAAAGTCTCTAAAGCTTTTAAGAGATGGGGAAAGTGGGGGGAGGAACTGTTGCATGCTCTTTGTAGAGGAGGCTGACCACAGTTCACTGGAACCAGCCTGATCAGATAAATAAAATGAAAGTGGACATTTCAAGAAATTATCTTGAAAGCTTTCCATTAGACTGTGCCAGGGGTATTCAGTAACAGCCAAGTAACCAAGCTGGTATAGAACAATTCTGTGCTAATCCTAATACACACTTCTTCCAAATATTGTATTTGTACCTATTTAACTACTTCATTTGCTATTTAGTAAAGATCTAAGGGAAGCAAGCCATATTTGCCAGACATACACTTATGTGAAAACCAGAAGACCATTCTCAGGCACCTAGTAGGAAGAACTGCTCATCCTGGTCAATGAAATTACTTCAATCAACTACAAGGCCAACAAAGCCCCTGGAGGGGGCACGGTGGCCAGGACCATTTTCTAAAATGACAGATTTAAAGGCAACATTCAGGTAGCAATTGAGATATAAGCTTTTTTAGTATATCAGATCAAAAGCACAGCAGTGCACAAGCATAATGCCCCAGTTCAGAGTGTCTTAAAAATAGCAGTGGACTCTGTGCATGAGTCTGAAGTGCCTGCTCCTGGCTGATCTTGAAAGCTAAGCAGAGTTGGGCCTGGTTGAAATCTGGATAGGTGACTTAAAATGTTGTGAATTGCCCAGAAAGCTTTGGCTATGGGTGGTAAGAAATGTAATGTAGTACAGTAATATTAATAATGAGGTTCTTCCTGAAAACCAGATTGTGATGGGGTAGGTAAACTTGTGGCTGTCTAGATGTGTTTGGATGGCAAGTTCCATCACCTTGCCTCATCTGTTGGCTCTTGATAAGAGCTACAGCCCAACATTATCTGGAGGCCCACAAATGTCCCATGCCTGCCTTATACAGTAATGAATACCTATTGGAGAACAAGGACAATCAGATGCTCAAATTATTTCCTTCCTATATTCCACAGTATTGTCATGAAACCTGGGCACAATTAAGTGTTCTAGATGTAGGTTTGGAATCTGTTTTTTGTTTTTTGTTTAAATACAGAGCACTTTGGGCAAGACTCAGTGCACATGCAACAGGAAGTTAGCAGTTCCTAAAACAAACAGAAATGAGCCACAACAGTGATTTCTGAAATGCACTTGGACAGCAGAGCTTGCCAAAGGGAGCCCCATCACTCTGTGCATTTCTGAAACAAGTGTTTGGGCTAGTTTCCAGGGTCATTTGAGGAGGCAATGGCTTCCTGTTATGCTAGTGAATAGCTGCACAGGTGCAAGAAATAAGCAGAGGTGCTCAGCAGTCTTGTATATTGTCCTTCATTCTGGTAGAAATGACTTAGCTCATCTGCCTTGGCAAGCCTGTGTGAGATTTCTTTTTCACCCATGTGATAGTTTCATTCTCAGGAAGGCAAAACAATAAATATGGTATTATTTTCCATACAGAACACTACCCCACGAATTGCACATCTATACCATCTATGGATATTAATGGATCAGGGAAACTATTTCCCTTTGCTTTTAAAAGCTTGTTTTTGAGGTTGGACAGGTCTTGGTAATTCTTGGTATATGAAAACAGCACAGTCCTGAAACATTCTGCTCCCTGGAAGTTATGCCATCAGTGGGATGAGAATTGCATGAAATAAAATGAAAGTTTGGGGCTGAATCAAAGATTATAATTTAAATTAACCAGCAAACTTGAGCCCAGAACAGATTGTTCAGATCAGCTGATTTTGCACTCATAATAAGGGCAGTAGCTTCCCCTGTGCACAGGCACAAGACAAGCGCAATGAATAGACCAAGTGTCAGATTTGGGGAAGGACTGTAAAAAGGTAGCCAAGCCTTGCCTTTTTAAGGGGCCCATATATCTGCTGCTATTTAACTGGGGAGATCAGCCTGTTCACATAAATCAGGCAGAGGAGCAGCAGCTGCAGGAAACTTACTTCTTCCCTGTCAGAAGACTCCAAATTGCATGTCACCTGGAACTGTAGCGCCATGAGGAAGGAGTGGCTAAAGAAACAAAAGCTGCCTACTGCCATGTGTGCTAGAAGATCATCCTAGCCTGGATATAAATGATCTTGAAGAACATTTCTTTCTCCTCCCTGTGTCTTTCCATTTTTTGCAGCAGAACATAAGAGAGCCACTTGGGAAGAGAGTAAATATTTGAAAAGTGGATGGCAAGGTGTTCCAATGAACCCCATGTCTAAGAAGGTATCTGAAGCCCTAGCTGAAGACTAGCACCCTATCCTGGCTCTCTGATTTATTGTTGCAGTATCTGTTGCATAAAACAGAGGTAGTACAGTGCTGGCTCTAGGTTACAAATTGGGAACGTGGACCACTCCTAGGATGTTTCACGCCAGGGATGGTTTTCTTTGGTGGGGGGAAGCTACCAAGCTTAAAGCAATTCAGGTCTGGAAACATTCTTGGCTCATGGCCAAGACACACACATTTATTTGTGAACAAAAATGGCACCCTTTTATTAAATGTAAAGACACCACTTGAAAAATTCATAAGATCTGTTTCACACATAAGGAATTCAACCAGAAAAGTGTATAGCAGAAAAAATGACAAAAGATTTGTTCTTACAGTTGATAAAAAATTTATACCAAGGCATTCAAGTAAAGTTACTTTCTGTGTTCTGATTTAATGAATCGTTTGAGCTGTATCTGGCTGGGGTGACACTGATGTAAGGTTCATTGAAGCCTGATCTAATGCTTATTGGTATAGCCTTCCTTGGGACAACCGAAGCTGAACAATGTGTCAGACTGAAGCAAGATCAAAGTAAGTGCAGTTCTGGGGAAGCTCTGAGGCTGGCCTACAACACATCACAATCTATGAATGGCTGGTGAATGCATTCTGTGTCCTATAGACTCCAATGACCCAGCAAGCCCAAAAGAAGCAGAAGCAACTGAGTGATAATAAAGAGCCCCCCAAACAAGATTTTTTGAAATCTTGAGATGTGAGCTTGAGAGACAAAGCTTGCTTGATGGTTTTGACTCTGCTAAAAGGCAGACCATGGCACATTTCTAAAGGTACCAGTGATTCCTCTTCATTAAAAAAGGAAGGAAAAAGGAAGAAAGGAGAAACAGAAAAATTAGAAAAGTCAGAACAACCAGTACTGATTTATAAAATACTGCTGGCTTTACAAAATGTATTGATGCTGTAAAATATATTTCCCTGGTATTTAATTGGAAAGGGCGTGCTCTAAGAAAAAAGCACAGCACTGATGTTCTATCTCCCTCCCTTCTGCTCTCATTGAGGAGGTATGGCAAGTGATGCACAATCTTGTGACCTGGAGGAAAATGACACCAGTAGCCATTGTATAAGCCTGTGGGACATTGCTTCATGTTCACAGATATCTCTGGTATTTGCTGGTACTGGGTTTGGTTCAGGTATGTAGCATTAGCTATACTTTTGTAGCATGCACTACAAAGTCTGCTCAGTTATTTGGAGAACAACTTAAGGAATTAATTTGAAAACAAAGTTCAGTTAGAACACTTTTCTACCTCTGTGGTTCCCAGGCCATTCATTCTAAAAGAATGAAGATCTGTAGTTGCAATGACATTTCTGATTTAGCAAGGCTGAGCTACAGATTGGTCTTACTAGGGCTTACATGCAGAATCTGCTTTGAAAGATATAACCTAGGCCGAGAGTATATGAAGAAAAAAGAAGAAAATAGCTACAGGATGATGTAGAAAAGTCAGTTCTCATCTGAGAAATAAAGTGCTGACTAAAATTCAAGTGGAGAACATACATGTAATCCAAACAAGCCTGTTCAATGTATACAAGAGAATGCATAATTCAAGAGACGCAAACGTATAAACAAAATGAGCTTCAAAGGTGTTTTGTTGAGCGCATATAGCTGAGACCAGTTACAGCCCTGTGGCCATTCTGCTTTTTACACACTGTATGTTAACACTTCACACGAGGCACTTTAGAATTTGCTGTACAGAGAAATAGAAAGCAAGCAAGAAATTACTCAAAATCCATAGTACAGAATGAAGTGGGAAGATGATGCCTTACAATGCAGGTTATGTGATTATTCTCCCTTTCTCCTCAACCACAATAAATTAATAAATGAGAGCTTTAGAAATTTTGGATACAGGAAATGTGTTTTGTCTTGCTTCCCTTTTAGTTCTGATGGCCCCAGCGCACAATCAGATGGGACAGGATATAACCACTTCACTCCAGCTAAGCAGTTCTGGAACTGGTCAGTACTTTGATGGGGCCACCCCATGGACATAAACCTAACTTTCATCATGTAAGAAAAGCAAGATATAAAAGTACTAAATAAATAAAATATGACTGTTACGGAGGGGAGCAGGGGGACCTGCTTACTTTCTCCCTCCACCTCAGCCTCCATCTCTAAGCCTACGAAATTAGCTGGCCAAATCAGGTTCTACCACATGGATGGTTTCCTAATGGTTAGTTCCTGTCTGTGGCAAGCTCCACTGAGTCCAAAGGAAGTGAGTGCCCTAGAGCAGCGATATGATATGCAAACCAGGGTACACTATGGGCAGAACTAGTATCAGGTTCTCTTGTTCCCTTTGAGCAGTTTAAAATATTCAAAATCGTCATAGCTATGAAAATGTCCATAACCTCTCATCCCCTGATCTCTTAACAGTCAAGCACAAATTTTCTTCAAATACATTGTGAAGCTGAAAAGCAGCTGATGCTGAACCTGTCCGTTCAGTGGAGAAAGAATCTGGTTATTTTGCCATGAGGGGAGTGCTTTCATGTTCCACATAGCATTTAAGGGTAGACCAGGCGTGTACACTCTGTGCCACACCAAGCCAACACAGGATCCTTGCAATGTAAGCCAATCCATGAGGGAAGCCTGCCTTGAACTACAGAATGGGGTTAAGGTTTATCAAGTGTCTGGCAGGTCTTAGTTCAGAGCCATGGTTTGTGTTAAGCTCGGTGGGTTGGCTCAAAGTTCTGCAGGCCAGACTAGGTCACCACCAGTTACAGCAGCAGGATGCTTCCCCCCAGGGGTCAAATCTTATGAGTATTCCAGATGCTGGTGACACAGTCAGTCACATTTTCTTTGACTCTTCACCCCCCACCCCGTTCTAGGTTCTTCCAGTCTTCTCACCTCTGCAGCTGTTGACAAGAGAAATCCATCAAAGCTTCCAAATAAGGAAGTAAGACTATTTTACATTAACAAAACAATCACTTGGCAGTATCGTAGATTCTTTAGTACAGTTATGGTGTCTCTAGGAGTGAGCAACCTTATTTTTGCTTAAGGGCTGAATTTAATTTCAGACTAACTCCTGTGGTGGGTAGGGCTGGGTATGGGGACGCACGCAAAGAGGCCAAAACATGGAAAATACAAAAAAGCGAGTTTATTTTAGCTTAAAGCCAGGAAACCACTGAATAATTGGTGGTTGGCAAATAAAGGGCGAGGCCACGGGAAGGGGATAGGCCATCTAGGAAACCCCAGAGGCCAGACTGAGATCCCTGGAGAGCTGGATTTGGTTCACAAGCCTGAGGTTGCATACCCTGCTCTAATTCTGAATAGTATGATGAAAGATTGGAAAGAAATGAAGTCCACCAGAGTACTTACACAGACAACAACACAACAGCAATTAGGATCCATACTGGAGCTTTGTGAATAATATTTGTGTTCGTTAGCCTGAAGGGAAAAAAAAGAAAGAAAGGCAAAGCTAGCATTAAGAGTTGCAGTTATTTCTGAAGCAGTCAGAGCACAATGGATCAGCTTTGCTCAGATGATAAATCAAGAGGGCAGAATACATTTTAATTTCTCTTGTCCTAATGCACTGTGAGCCGAATAAATATTTCTGTACAAAGATAAATGTTTTAAAGTAATATCTCCATGCCTACCTTTCCATCATCAAACAGGAGACCCAGCAATCCTACAAGTCAGAAGGAACACCCCCTGCCCTCCTGCACCACAACATACAGAGATGTCTGAATGCTGGACACAAAACTCCTGAAAGGCTAAATCAAATGAAAACCACAAGTCTACTCTGTGGAATCACCTCTATCCCTAAAGTGATAAGAATGTAACAAGCATAACAATACCATCTGCTATCTCCCGTTTCCAAATGTAATAAAGTTATCAGATATGTGTAATTACCCAGTGAGAGCCAGTGTGGTACAGTGGTGAAGAGCATGAATCTGGGGTTCAGGAGGTCTGGATTCTAGTTCCCACTCAGTCATGGAGCCAACTGGGTGACTTTGAACCAGTCACAAACTCTCGGCCCAACACTACTTTATAGTGGTGTTGTTGTGAGAATGTGGGGAATGAGAGCAGGAGGAGAATGTTATAAGCTGCTTTGAGTTTTTTGTAAGAAAAAAGGCAGGATACAAATCTAATAGATAAATAATAAATAACCACACATGGTTTTCCAGCTACAGTAGAAGAGCAAGGATTTAGCAGAACAGAGGAAACAGCAGTGCCCTCTGCTGTTTGATAGCAATTTTAACTTTCAATCACTAACTTCCCCCATGGCTTTCTTCACTTTCTTCTATCTTTTCCACTCAGTTGTGATATTTTTTTTCTCAAAATTGAACTCCTAATATGGCACAAAACCATTTAGAAGAGGTGGAATCCAGAATGCAGTGTATTTTCAAAATTAACTTTAGCCCCTTATACTTATCACCAATTAGGCATGTTTTATATACCTGATTGAGTTATGGTACATACTATGCAACTTTCATTAAGAAGGTAATCCTGCTTGTGCCTACTGGGAACTAAATGCCATCCACAGAATTTAAGTGCATTCCAGTTAATATCCTCAGAAAAGGGGAATTCTAAGATAACAAAGTTTCTGGAGGTAGCGGGGAAAAGACTCGTGCATGTACAGCAAATGTAGTTGCTAAATGATTCTACCTCCCAGCTTTGCAAATAAGAGCCAAAACAAAGGCTGAAGGTCTAGGCTCAATACTGATGACAGCACTAAACACTTATGAAGAAATGGCTGATGGAATCATCCTGACAGGCAATTCATATGTAACCTTCCAGCTAATCTGCCTTCATGAGCCACAATGGAAGAGACAGGTCCAAAACCACTGGGGAGAACTCTGTCAAGCAGCAGAGAAAAGCAGTTTTGTTTCATTGCCTCTGCAAGGAGCCATTATTGATCATGGCTCAAGGAGGCCTCGTGCTTGTACACAAATCGAGGGATGCAGTTATTTGTGTCAATTAACTCTCATTCAATGTCAGTATTGATTGGCAAGGTCTCAACACTAGTTGTTGCCATCAATATGCTACTGACAGCAGAGGAAGCCAGAAGAATAAACACGAATAATCTGCTCCACGGAACAGCAGAGAGCAGGCCAGGCACTGCCGTGTTGTTGCTCATTGGAAGGCGCAGCCAGGGCTCCACAGCTGGAACCCTTTGATTGCAACATCAGTCCCAGAGCAAGCTCATCACCTGCACAATGGTCTCGAAGAAGCCATCTCAGACCAAAGCAAGCAACCTACAGGTGTGATGCCTTGAATAATAAGGAGCAGAGAAAGGGCAGCCACTTTCAAAAATAAGCCGTGTGTCAACACGGAGCCCTCAGAACAGAGAACAAAGCTTTCAGAGAACGATCAAGAGCATGTCCCACGTACAAATGGTTCACTAGTTCTATGTCTTGTCTGCAGTTAACACATGCTACTGCACTCTCTTTCCCTCACCAAAACAGAAGTTAACAGGATGGAAAAAGATACTTTCACCCCTGAAAGTGAATTTTGTTCATATTTAGTACTGTGTTTGCACCCTTAGGCAACAAGCATGCAAAAAACCTACCAAGCCTGTGGTTGCATGTATGAAGCATGCAAGCATCTCCATGTTGCTGCCACCAGTGGAGGTAATGGTTGAGGTACAAGGAGCACCCCTTTGATCTGCACAGTCCAGGTGACTGAATTAATGCAGATTGAGTAGAAAGGCAAGGAATAAACAGAGTAAAGGAAGAGTTATGCCAACTAAATGTAGGGATTACATATATAAAACTATAATGTTTGTGTACAGAACCTTCAGCTGCAACAGAGAAACAAGGCTGGTTCTCTTGATAAAAAACACACAATAAAAGGATGGAGGTCCATTAAAAGGCTATGTGAGCACTTGTTTTTCAGCATACCCCCTGGTTGCTCCTTGTACATCAGGGTTTGAGGGATAGAGGGAACAGCATCTACCTTCACATTTTATTTTATTTTATTTTATTTGCTGTGCTGGCAGCAAGCAAAGTGCTAATTTTGCAAGGAGCATGCATCTTGTGCACCAGCAGAATTGTACTCCCGGGACACTTTTTATGCCTTCAAAGGTACTTTGAGTATTCTCAAAAATAGAAAAAAACAAACAAACTGCAACAATCATAGTTTGAGTAGTCATTAAGGACCCCACAAAACTACTCACAACAGACTGCAGACAGAGTACAGGTCACATTTTACTGACACCTGCTTGACATCCTGCCATGTAAGAATGCCAAAGCTGGAAACAAACTAGGGAGTGGATATGTTCCATCAGTGTCCCCACAAAGCCTTCATTGCGGGTTAAAATATCAGCATGTTTTAATTTAAAGTGCATTCTTCTAATAAATGAACCTTAGAAGAGGAATTTCAACCTTTTATAATTCAGGAAAGGAACTGTACCAAAGTTGGAAAATCACCAAGTGACCAATGGTTGAGGGAAGAGGGTGGGTCTATGAAAGAGGCAAGGGAATTCTGGGAATACCCAGAGGTCCAAATTAGGGGCCCTAAAGGGCCAGATCTGGCACCCAGGGCTGAGGCTCTGCATCTGAGGCCTGGTGACTGAGCAAATTCAATTGTTGTTGCACCCACAGCCTTCATATGTCACCACTTCCTTGAAAGATTCTTATTGTTTGTTATTTTGTGTTCATCCTCATTTTTTGTAAAACATTTTCAAGTGTGTTATCAGGCAGACAGAGTACAAATATTTTTTAATAAATGTCACTATCAAATCTAACAGGGACAGTAATTGAGAATATAATATAATGAACAATTTATATGATGTTGGATTTTAAAATTGTGTTTTAATCTAGTTTCACAGTTGTTTTAGGGTGCAATCCTACACATATTCAGAAAGGAAAAAACCCTACAATTCCAAGCATAGTTGGTTGGGATATGCTAAGAATTGTAGATTTATTTATTTATTGCCTAGATTTGCACAGGATTGTGCCTTTCAAGTTTTAATATAGAATCATAGAATGGTACAGCTGGAAGGGCCATGAAGACCATTGGGTCCAACCACCTGTTGTTGCAGGACACCAAGTTACACCATCCCACTCAGATGATTGTCCAGTTTATTTTGAATGCCTCTAGTGTAGGAGAGCCCACCACCTCTCTAGGCAGCTGGTTCCACTGTTGTATTGCTCTGACAGTGAGGAAGCTTTTCCTGATATCTAGTCTGAAGTGGCTTGTTGCAGTAGTTCCCCTATACTCCTCACTAGCCAGACCACATCTGGAATACTGTATCCAGTTCTGGGCACAAAGATTTAAGAAAGATGCAGGAAAATGAGAAAGGGTCCAGAGCAGGGCAACAAAAATGATCCAGGGTTTGGAAACACTGCCCTTTGAGGAGAGCCTGAAAGAACTAGGCATGTAGTTTTATCACTTTAGCATTTATTATTATTAGAATTGTTATATACTCCCTTGGTGATCTTTATAGAATGTCGGTATAAAATATTAATAAAATAAATAAGAAATCCCAGAGTACCATTTCTTAAACCTTCGATACTTGGGTCATAGAGTTGCTGCTTTTCATCCATTTGGATTGGAGGCACAGATGATTCTTGCATTCAAAAGCATAACCAACTTTATTTTCAAAAGCTGGTGTTATAATTTCAATGATAAATACAATCAGTCCAGTCTAGTATATATTTCATAATGAAACCAATGCAAAACTGAAACTAAACTGAAAAATATCTATCGTATGTTTTAAGTACCCCCGACTCTATAGTCTTTATAAATCTAAATGAAATCTATCCAACCATATCAAAACTTTGGCTGAAAGATGCTTCCAACTGAAGTTTTAAAAGAAAAGCTCTTGTCTTTTCCAACAGAAGAAACACGGGGTCACAACGAGGGGAAGATTTGTTTAACGAAATGAAATTCAAAAGTTTTTTGGTGAGCTGAAGATTCTAAGAGCCAAATTTACTGTAGCTGCTTTCCATGTACCAGAAGCCCACTAGCAAAAAGATTTAAAACTATATACCTTTCCTTTCTCTTGGCCAGACAAACTCAAATTACCAAGCTTGAAGAAATACAGAAGAATAACAACTAAATCAGACTTGTCAACTTCTTTAGTTAGTCTGGATTTACGTGTAACAACCCCTGCCACCCCCAACTACATTCTTCCAACAAAATGCTCTGGACAACTCTGGAGATTATTTGACATCTCAGTTTTCGTAACAAAAGCTTACAGGCACTGAGGGACTTTGCTTAGGAAGAACTATAACTGTTCTAAAATGTCTCCAGAGAACTCTTTAGTGTATTTCCCAGCAGTGGTGATTGAATAAAATGGTGCAGAGACAAGGATGAACTGCAAGTGTTCCTTTAAAAACCAATGGAGCTGAAAATGGCTCTTGCTGAGTTCACCACATGCTTTTCTCTCTCGCTCTCTTTTTTTCACTGAATTCTCTCACACACTAACCATGTGTTTTTACCCCCTCGGAAAAAGGACTTTTCTCAAATTTGATGTGAAGCCTCTTCCAGCCCAAAAGAAGAAACTCCAGCCCACAGAGAAGAAACGCTTATCCAATCTGAGGCAAATGATGATTTATTCACTGGTCCAGTGCCCTTTCAGTGAGTTTGTTATTTATCATTAAGGCTTTCAATCTGAGAAGCGCTTACAGTTTTAATAGTATTCATGAATGATCTTCAAGAACATTATTATTGTACTTGAATTAGCCATGGTTATTAATAAGCACAGGTTTGGAGATCTTTGTTAATATGACACTCGGATGAGGAGATGAACGGGCAAAATGGATTTTGTATTCTGATATACAAAATTCTGAAACGTGTATTTAGCTGGTGAATTTCCTTATCTGTTTCAGGTGTCAAAGGGAGCGTTGGTGGTACAGGCAACAGAATGATGAGGCCAAACTCCCAAGGGCGAATTTGTGCATAGTTGCCACAGCAGAATTGTCAAGAATGGAATAGTTCTGATTTTAAGAACAGAACTGTCCTCACAACCCTTCACTTCTTCTACACTTTCCTGATGTTCCAGCAACCCCAGATATTTTCAGAGCATTAATTGTGGCAGTTACTGCAGTTCACTAATTTTTTAAAAATAGTAAAGTATGCAAAAGGGCTGGGAAGTAAATGCAAGAGAAATGGGTACACAGTTAACAGCTGGGAAGCAAAGAGATGGAAATGTTTTGCACCTGCATTAACCTGCTTTATTACTGTAGGTTCATCTTTCCCCCTTCCATTTACTCCCCTGCTCTTAAATCTGCACAATTTTCCTTGCCGGGGAGCTGCAGTGACTGCAGCAGTGAGGAGCTGCAAAAAATGAGCAGGCGGGCAGGAGTTAATTCCTTCCCTTCTTGGAGGAGCTAGAAAGAGCTGAAAAAGTGGAAGATACTGAGAAGTGTCAGTTCACAACTTAAAACCAACGGGATCACATCACCAGGGGAGAGAGATTGTCCTTCTTGCACTATTTGGAACGTGTTTACCCTCTCTGTTTTATTTACCTATTTTCCCCTTTAACAACTGAAACAGAAGGAAATTGACCAGGAAAGACTACATTTATCTGAAAGGAAAAAGACAGAATGGCCTTTTAATAACAGCAACAACTACTACTACAACTACAACAACCCCAATTACATACTTTTGTGGCACCATGTTTTTTAAAGATGGGGAATGAATGAGTCTCTTTGGCAGTATAAAAGTGAAATAAATTAACAATCAAGCCAATGCAAGTCATTGAAACTTGATTAAGCACATAGAACAAAAAAGGCGAAAATTCTGGGTAAGATATCTGATTTAGCCTTATAAACCAGAATTCATAGTATTTATCATCACTACTACATTTGCTCAGCTTTTCTGCATTCTAGATTAAAATTAAGTGCTTATGGATATAGATGAACCAACTTAGCTTTAAATCATCCTGCTTTATCAAGGTTGGTTAGAAAGGGTGACCTATAGATTTTATCCTTTAGGATTCTAATTCTCACAGTAACAGGTTTTTTTTTTGGGGGGGGTGCCCCTCTCTAAGAGGAAGTTCTTAACTCACCATAGATGAGTAGTTTATTTAAGGATAAGTGGGAGGAGGCGTTTAAATGTCTCTAAGAGTCCTTTATACTTACCTGAACGTTTTAATAAGAGCTTTAAGTTCACGGTAAACATCGCCAAGCAAAATTTGAAGAGGGCCCAAAACAGCAGGCAAACTGAAAAGCAAGTAAATTAGGGTCACTTAGATATTAGCAAATGTTCACTCTCCAAGCATAGAGTTTGGCTCACTGACTCTTGGCAGTATAGGTCAGGGGTGCAAAAACTCAGGCCCAGAGGCCAAATCCTGACCCTTCAGGGTCCTAATTTGACCATCCAGAATTTCCCAGAAGGTCACTGGACTCGCCCCCTTCATAGAGGTTGAAATGCCTCTCCTTAGGGTTAGTTTCTGGTGATAAGAGCATCATCTGAAAATGCTGGTATTTTGGCAGTATCCCTTTTGCCTTTGGTGCACCCACCAGTGCAGTCCCCCAAGAGCTTCTCCAGTTTGCAATTCAGCTGGCATAGATAAATACTACTGTGGGCTTTGGCGGAAATTCATAATTTATCCCGTCCCCTCCCTGCAAACTGTGCACAGAGATATTGCCCCTCTGCTCTGGTCTTTTCTGAGTTTACAGTATCTGGCTGTTTACTCAATGCCTGAAAGTATCTGAATAGCAGGCGTGAAAGTGTCCTTACGCATTTTGGAGCTTTTCAAGAACAATCCGCATCCGAATCTGCAGTTGTGCGTTAGAATCTACAAGTGGAAATGCAGGAACCCACTGCTGATCATCCTATGTCATTTAAAAATAGCAAAAATACAACACAATAAATATTAAGTCATGGTGGGAAGGTATAAAATACATTACATATTGTTCTATGTGGAGCAAATATTAGTAGTGCTAGAAAATTGGACTGTAGTATATGGGTAAAAGGCAGATCTACCTTTCATTTCTACCTTCTCACCACAGGGATGAAGGGATTGGAGATGGTTCTGTGATGGATAAAGGTGTAGAAACTAAAATGTAATCAAAGCAAGGCAGATGTGCTATGACTAGAGAAACCACCCAACCCAGATGGTGGTGTGCAGCAGGGACCTAACTGGGCTGCATTCCCTCTGAAGGACCAAGTTCACAGTCTGAAAGTCTTCTCAGTCTGGGGAAGTACTGGTGGCAGCAGTGATTTTCATCAGCTTTGGCTGGTGCACCTACTGCAAACCTGTCTAGAAAGGATGACTCTGGCCTAAGTTATCCATCCTGGGGCAACATCCAGGCTAGACTATTGTAAAGTGCATTAACTTTGAAGATGGTCCTGAAACTTCATTTGGAACAAAATGCTGCTATGTAGTTATTGGCGGAGGCAGGGCAGTTGGCACACGTCACCAACACTGTACGAGTTGCACTGGTTGCTGGTGCATTTTGGAGCCAATCTAAGAGGCTGGTATTGACCTATAAGCTCTAAACAGTGTGGGACAAGAATATCTGAATGGCTGCCTTTGTCCACACTAGCTTCCTTCTGCTTTGAATAAGTTGAATTTGCTCACAACAAGTCAAATAAGCATGTTAAATCAGATCTCCATCCATTAAAGTTGTCCTGTGCAACATCTGTGTTCCACAACCTTGGGGGATCTGGGCATGGGTCATACCCAACTGATGGAGTACTTCAGAAAGCAGTATTTAAAAACCAACAAGATTGCTTTTGAATAGCAGGTATGATAATCCACTCCCTCATTTTCAAAATACTTACTCTAGAATAGCTGTGGTGCTGCTCTTTGTCCAATTGCATTGCTGGATCTTCTTCAGCTACGGTGAACTTTCCTGCATAAAATTCCCTCACCTTTAGTTCTAACTGTGATGTCTCTGCTTTTAATTTTTCATAGCTAGGTAAAGCTTTGGCTGCTGTATGTGATGCCTTGAAAGGTGATGGCCAGCTCAGAGGGCTCACAGTGCCTCTTTGGCCGCTGCCACCACCAGCTGTGACATCCAGTTCATCAGCAATATCCAGATCATCTTCATCAAGTTCCCCCTTCTGATCTTTGGCTTGTGGGGTGTTCTGCAGTCTGCAGCAGGCTGAGAAGTTGGAGAGAAGCTTCAATGTCTTCTCAGTCCTCCATTCAATAAATGTTTGCGTAAGGCCTTCAAGTAAGCTATTTTTGGTGACAAATGGGTCCACCGGACCTGGCTGTTTCAGTTTAGTGAGCAATCTTTTCAACTGATCTGCTCCTTTCTGGCTCACACCCAGGAAAACCACTTGTGAGCCACCAGAGTCATTTCCAAAGCCTTCAGAGGTTTGCACAGTTTCAGGAGCATGATCATCTGCAGAAATGCAAGTTCTTGCGATTTGAGTGCCTTCCAGAACAACACGTTTCTCTTCTTGGGCACCTAAGTTGCATCTACTTAGCTGTTCCGCTGCCTCATTAACTGCATCCTTGGTCACGGCTGGCTTGGGCTTGGCACTCTCAGCATGCTTCTTTTTCAGTATGCTATTCCTGGATGCTGGATAAGCTGCCTTTGCTGCACTCGCCAGGTTCTTTTCCAGAACAGAGGAGACAAACTCTTGTTCTGTATCACTGTTGCTCTCACTTTCAGTGCTGGACTCACCATGAGCTTCCAACGGGGCAGGATTTTCAATATCTAATGCTTTAACGCCTTTGGTTACTAATTTTACTTCCTTCCCAAATTGGCCACTGTTAATGGAAAGACAACAGCAGTAAGGAACACAGTGAATGACACTTGACTGGCCAAAATTTTTGGGAAAACACCTCTTCTAAGAAAGGTCTCCATCAACAGCCCTTCTTCACTCAAAGAAGCTGGAACTGCAGGTGGAGTAGGGACAGATTCAGCCCTCCCTTTCCCCAGTATGATTTTTATTTACACTCTTCTTGTGCTGGTGGGGAAAAATGGGGATGAGCGGAAGGCAAGTCACATGCAGAACATCCAAGAAGCAGGAAGGAAAGTGGCAGATGTTCAAGAGAGGTGAAGGCACTGTGGGAGAGGGACCAAAAAATGGGTGGGATTCACCAAATTTTCCAAAATTCCTTGAAAAGGGGGAGCCATGTTTTTCCTCTGTTTCCCCCACTGCCCACAAAATCCGTTTTTTCCTGGGGCTTTCCCAGGCAGTCACATCTTTAGGCATGCCCACTCTTTGAAGGAAACTTGTACCAGTAACATTCTTCTCTGTGTTGAAGCAGCAATGATTATTTTTTAAAAAATTTGATAATCCAATCTGCCACTTGGCCAACATCCCAGAATGTGATTGCAATTTCATAGCGCCTACTTTTGTTGAAATGCTGAGGTGCCAAACAACGAGTTATTTGGGGTCCACTGTGACATTTAAAGCTTTGGTTGATTTTAATTTAAAAATCCTACAGCTGTGAGTTGAAGGGAGACACTCTTGACCTCACCAGTCAGCAGACCAAAGGCCACTGGGAGGCTGTAACATCCCATCTAGCAGGAAAAACGTCCTGAACAGGGAGAGACCAACCGTGCTCCTTCCATTTGCTCCAATGCCTGCTGCTTTGTTCCTTCTCCTTTCCTTTTTCTTTTTCCTTCATATGTTTTAGACTATGAGCCTGTAGCCAGGAATGGTCTGATCTGTATAGCACTGTATAGGCTTAGCTACAACTTAGCTAATAATATTATTATTATTATTATTATTATTATTTATTGACAATGAATTTTTCCTGAAGACTTTGGATGTTTAACATAAGATAGCTTGCTTACCACAAGGAATATATCAACTTATGTCTACTGAGCTGAGAGAAAGCTCATCAAACTCAGCTGGGCTTACTGCTGAGCAGTCATGTATATGATTGTGCTTTTAATATCAGATTGCTTCCTGGAGTCTAAGAAACCCACACACAAAGAGGAGGATGCCAGTTGTCACTGTGTGCAATTGCCTGCATTGCTCTGCACATTCCAGTCAACCTCTCCTGGAAACAAGTAACTCTAATTCTGGGAACAAGTAACTCTAATTCTGAGTGATCTGATTGCTTCTAATGCAGAAATGTGGCAGAAGTACCCACCTTTGTTCCAAGGAGGTTGTCTGCATGAATCGTTTGGTCCAACCAAAAGTTTAAACAGACAGTAGAATCCTTTGACAATGGATTTCAGACTTTCATTGCTACTACTTCTAGGCAACCCTCCAGCATAAATATTCAGGAAAGCTTACACGTTAAGAAGAAAATGAACATCACTGTATTTCCATTGAAGAGGCTGTGCAAACTTTTGCTTACATGGTCAAAATGGCACTTCCCACACAGAGGAGGGAGGTATCAGCAGGCTTGGGACAACCCCAAGGTTTGCAGAAGTACAAAAATTCTGGTGGAAAAACCCCGAGGAGGGGGAACCCCCTAAAACAGCCCAGTGAGTACAGGGCATGCTCAGTGACCATGAAATGCTGACTGTTAAGGAGAAAACATTGAGGTGGGAAGAACGGAATGGCTGGAGTCCTGAATAGCAGTACTAGACACCACAACAGTTTGTTCCAGGTCCCTTGTGTAACAACAACATGCAAACAATTAAAAGCATAAACCAGTGGTAGGGAAGGAGGAAATCCAGCAACTACAACATCGCCATCATTTAACAATTAAAAATCTGGGAATATAAAAACAGTCTTTTTCTGATTTCCCAAAAAGAGTACATGCCAGACAAAAACCCCTAGGGAGGACGTTCCACAAATGGGAGCCACCACTTAGAAGGCTCCCTATTCTGCCAGCTCTCACCCACCTCACTTCAGATGGCAGAAGAATATAGAGGAGAGCCTCGAACACACTACTGAGGAGGCAAGAGTTTCTTCAAAGGAGCTCCAGCCAGTGTGCTGGCTGCAAGCATTCTGAGAAATGTCTGATTTGGCCATGGCCGGGCATGCCTTAGCTGCACTCCACCAGGACCTCTGTGACATGGGGCTGCTTTTGAAAAACGTGTGGAAATTTTACTGAGGCCAGGCTGTGGACTGGAGATAGATGCAGGGAACATACAACTCCCTTGGTACAAAAGCTTCTCTAGCTCTGGGCAAGTTTTCAGGCATGATTCAAAGCATAAGTTATAACCTATAAATCCCTAGAGAAGTTAGAACCAGGCAACCTGAAAAACGACCAGCTCCCTTTTGAGCAGGTCCAGGTTTTAATATCTTTGTGGAGATCTGGCCACAACCAAAGACACATTTGGCAAAACACAAGGTGGACATTCAGTTTCCGGAAGTTGGTTGCAAGGGAGCCTAGGTTAGCTCTCTCTTTGATGCCCTTCTGTTGGCATGCTTTTATTCAGGTAAGCTCATGCCATGTAACACTCAGTCTGTTGCTGCCTGAAGTAGGTTTTAATTAGCTGGATGCTATTCCCTTTATTATATTTTAACTGTGTTTTAAATTATGTTTCAATCAGTATATTGTTTTATCAGTATTTTTATCAGTGTTAGCCAGTCTGAGCACAATAACTGGCATAAAGCCAGTCTATAAATAGGCACACTTTTTCAGATGTGGGACTGGCATGTACCTTGACCAGAAGACATTTGGGCAATAACCATTTCATACATTGCTGAATTTTTAAAAGAAGATTGAAAGCTATTTTACTATATGGAAGAGCTTAAAATCTATCTTATAAAGATACATGAAAGAACAAGCACATTGGACCAACAAGCACATCACAGGTCTTCTCCATCATTGTACAAGAACAGTAAGTTCAACCACAGTACTTGCTGTTCTTGCTTTCTATTTTAGACAAAAAGACCTCTAAGGATCTGAGCAAATACAGCCATTAAAAAAATAAAAAAACCCCACAGATTGCAGATCCAGAAAGGGCTTTCTTTCTCTTTTTTAAAAATACAAAACCAGTAGACCTACTTATTTAATGTTTTACCAGAAGATATAAACAAGCTTTCAGCACTTATAATTGGTCCCATTTAACTTACAAAGGAAGTCATGGACAAAAAATTATGCATTGGATCCAAAAGCAAACACTGCGTTTGTGCCGTGTTTCAACAGGTTCAAATACACTTCAGTAATAGGGGCAGCTGAAAATCATGCAGATCAAACACACTTTTCACTCTCACAAAAAGAGAAAAAACACAGGCAACAATCAAGGCAAACAAGTCTTTGTGGGGGCTACAATAACTGTGGTCACATGACAGAAGAGGAAAGGAAATCAAAGACTTGTGAAACCAGATTGTAAATACATAAAGAAACTATCAATTCCATACCTTGTGCCTTCCTTTAGCAACTCAATGTCCAGTGGCCTTGAAAAATAAAAATACGATGCACTTAGGAAAAAAAATAGATTACACAGAAGACTCAAAAATTGATTCAAATCCTATTATTTTAAGGATTTAATATAAAATATAACCTTACTTAGCATGTGAAGGTAGAGCTGTTTAAAATATAACATAGTAATTAAGGATTAGATTATCACTAAACCAATCATTAAGCAAATAACAGCCATCATTTTAGAAAAGTATCTTCATGTATTCTTCTAGAGCAAATAAAGTAAGGATGCAACCCCATGAGTGGTACCTCATAAGCCTCCAAACTCAGAGGCTTACTTTGAACAAGTGATCTACGCCTCCCTGTCCCTGTGCCCTCCATTTCTGCTAGGCAGGCTTTTTTACGTTCTAGTAAGTGTGTCACAATGGGAGCGAAGGACACTCGAGAGACCTTAGGGCAGTATGCATGTTCTCCAAGGTCACAGTCACAACCTCAGAGAGGCAGTCAGCACCTTCCTTTCCCCATCAGCTAAGATGGGGAGGGGAGTAGAAGAGCACCAAGGTCAGAGCACTATCTCCGGCCTCAGAGCTGGAGATTAAAATTTTTTAATAGGCCTCTGGGGCTATCTAAGGACTCTGAGATTGTTCCTTAGTATGTTGTTGTTATGATATCCTCAATAAAAACAGGAGTGGGGTAGAAACATTTTTCCTAGTAAAATGCAATGGAGATCTTAGTGACAGTCAATAGATTAACCACCTTCTCAACATCATCATTTTTCACATGACCATAAAATATTAATATCATTTTAAAAGAATCGAAGAGAATGTATAACATGCTTTAATTTGTTCTACATAAAGCAATATACTTTACCAGGAAGTTTTGAATGTTTGATATACTCAACTCCCAAGACATTAGATACCACCAGCATCTATCCTGTACCTGTTGATATATTACTCCAAAATTATACAGAACTGACCTAAATTGTATATTACCTCAGTTCTGTAACAAACTTAAAGATTTAGACATCATCAACTACATATGTTAATGCAATGAATGGGGGGGGCAGTGGGGGGTGTCAAACACCCTCCTAAAGGAAGTTGGTAACTACATCTTTATGTTCAACATGAATAAAATACACCAGGTAAATCTGCAAACAAAGAAATTTCTAAGGTACCCCAAAATGTTTGTTCATTTACTCCAGTACACAAATCGTGCATTCACTCCATCTCAGGTCTCCTGCTGGTAGCAGCATGACAGGCTGACGACAGAATTCTTTCCAAAGAATAACTGACTGTGAATTTACTTGTTTCAAAATAGCCTCATCACTGACAAATCTTTAGGCCAAATTTCTTTGGCACTTGCCAAAATGGCTGTAATCTGCATTGCAGCTCTGGTGTGTGTGTAATCAGAACACACGCTCTGCTTGCTTTCCTGAGGCTGTACAGGTTTGTTTGCCAGAATAGAGACTGACTCTTGAAGGTGAGTGGGGCTTTGGACTGAACTCCTGGAGCTGCATGTCATAAAGGGAAGCTGGCACAGAATTCCATATACTCCATCCAATGCAATCCTGCCAACCACCACACAGGACAGATGGGCAGCCTTCCCTGTCCATCTTTGGAGATGAGCAAGAATGCATATTCTAATATGCTAGTGGGGATCGTGTGTGCACGTTCTGTGCTTAGTCAAAGCTGTCCATATCACTAGGAAAGGAGCGGTGCCCAAGCAGCTTTTGGTGTCCCATTAAAAGTCAATGAATTTTATTTATTTATTTATTTGACAAATTTCTATGCCGCCCCTTGCCAGATAGCCTCTAATTCTAAACTCTTTCACTATTATATCACTACTATTGGGTAATGCCGCTTGGATGTTCTGTTCTTGATACCAGAAATTCACAAGCCATCTTCACCTTCCTGTTACCTGCCTTGAGCAAAGAATTTTAGGCCTCTGTCCAGACAAATTTATCAATGATAAATAACAGTGATTACTGGTGTCCATATACTACCTCCCCTATGTCTGTTTATATTCTTGTGTACACCAGTTAGGTGTTAGGTAGAACACAGGCAGGACAGTGCCATTGCCCTCGTATTCTACTTGTGGGTTTCCCATGTGCATCTAGTTCGCTACTATGGGAATCTGGACTAGATGGAGCATTGGTCTGATCCGGCATGGCCCTGTGCAATTCCACATGGTTTTTTTTTCCTTTTAACCTAGAATCACAAAAGAAAGAGGCAGAGGGAATAAAAAGCTACCTTCAAAAGCTAACATCATTTCTAACTGCAGTTAACTCAGAATATATTATTTTCCACATAATCCAACCAAAATAGTTGTACTTTTTTCTAATTTTGGAAGTTAAGGTCAATCCCCTCTCCAACTGTGTTGATATTGGAGCAAGAGGTTGGGGCAGGTTTCTGATTTTAGAACTATTATCTGTGTAATTAGAGTAGGTTTTGGGTGCTATTTGCTAAATCTGTCAGTGTATGTATGACCTTTTATGCCTTGATAAGAAAGTCATAGCTTGTGAAGCACTGACATCCAGTGGGGACTTGATGCATTGCAAGCCACAATATTTCTGTTTAGCCTAGTCAGGTATAAACTGACAAGAATCAGAAAAGAGACTTCATTTCAGTCTCGCCATATTATCATGTGTACTGAAAAGGTGCTCCCAGACAAAGACCTCCTAGCACTACCCGTCAAAAGGCATTGTGCTACAGTTCTGTCTTTCCCCTCCTGAACAGATATTCAGTGGGTTAAAAAAGGAGACAAAAGCAGAGTTAGGAAAAATGAGTGAGGATGACAAATGGAGGGCCTGTAAAATTCTGTGTTTGACCAATAAAAGCCTTGTATGGAAGCACCCTATTTCTATTTCACAAGTTACCATTTGCAAGGCCTGAATTGAATTGAGAGTGCTTGTTCAGTATATTGCTCAAGTTAGAACAGCTGTTCTAATGAGATTAAGAAAGATAATCCTGTCATTCCAGTGAAAAGATCGAAGACAAGACTGCAAGGAGAGGTTTTCAAACCATGACAGACCAGTGGAGACCCATGGCTGGCTCTCTGCTAACCACTGCTACCAAGAGGCAACAGCCTTGGAGCCTCACCAACCACCAAGCACCCATCAAGCAAGTTTCTCCTTCACCCCTTCAACTGGGGGCACATAGTTCATCAGCACCCAGGAGATAGCCTTCATCAATGGCATGCCCTTTTGGATCCCGACTCCCATCAGCCCCAGCCAACACCACCAACTCCCAAGGGATGTGGGAGTTCTAGTTCAAAACCTCTGAAGGGGAAAACCTAAGGCTGACCAGGACTTGAGTCAGCAGATGGGGGGCACTTCAGATCCCTGGTTAGCCTCCCCCCCCCCACAAAAATAAATCTTAACTTGACTGTGCTTGACTGTGGCTGAAGAGGGGAAGGCTGCATGTTTGCTCAGGCTGATGCTCTGTTCAAAGAAATCACATACCACATCTGCACCATCCTCAGGTTGTTCAGTGCTACGACAGTGAAGCATCATTATTTTATTATTACGACCTTGCATTTCTATCCCACCTTTATTCCTCTTAAAAGGAATCCCAGGTTCTCCTCCACTCCACTTTATCCTCACATCAACCTGTGAGGTGAGTGACATCCAAGTCATCCAGTGAGCTTCATGGCTGAGTGGGGACTTGAGGCCCCCAGACCCCCAGTCCAGCTCTCTCATAACCACAGCACACTGGCTCCCACAGTCATGACAGCACAGTCATCAGCCACACCACTGCTGCAAGAGCAACAACATCCTTTCTGAAAGACTCCAACACCAACACTGATCCTTCCATTGCCAGTAGCAAAGCCTCTCTTTCCAAACAACTGGAAGGACCAAATGGGGGGTAAAAATATACAAGGGAAATAAGACAAAAAGCTGAGGCGGTGTAGGACAGGAGCATGGGGAGGCATATGGGATGCACTTCATGAGAGATCCTGTGTTAAAGAAAAGGTAGCTCATTTGTAGAGAACAAGTGGCAGGTAGAAGATGGACCACAATGCTATGGACCACAATTTCCACACTCCTGGATTAGTGCCCATGCTGGCAACAACTGATGGGAACTGTGGTCCAAAACATCTGGAGGGTGCCAGGTTGCCTACCCCGGTGCTGCCAATGTACCAGTTTTCTGACCCATTCTGTGGCAGCTTCCTGTGTTCCAAGGGAGCTCTGCTGTACTATGAAAGAAGCAATCCATTGCAAATAAAGGATCCTGCCCTTTTCTACACACACAGATATACTACAGTTTTCCTTCCACTGGTGCCAAATATATAACTGTGTGCCCAGAGCACAGGTGAGGAATCAGGCTCTCCAGATGTTGTTGGACTTCAGTTCTCATCATGCCAGATCTGTCTGGGGCTGATGGCAACCTGGAGGGCTACAGGTGCCTCACCCTTGGCTTAGAGAAGTCAGCAAAAGAGTATTTGCATTATTAGTTGTTCCAGTTACCTTTCTTCTTCTCGGATCCACACTGGACTTTTGGAAATTTGTCCTTCAAAGTATTTCGATGCTTTGTAACAAAAGTCACTGCAAAAGCGCTGTCCCCAAAAAAAGAACAGCAACATGTTATTTCCCTACTTTAATAAAACAGATTTAAATTTGGTGCATGTTTCAATAGATTAGTAAATGTCAAGAATCAATGAAGCAGAGATACTTATACATTTTAAAGGTCAAGTGTGGAACACAGAAATCACAAAAGGGCAGGCAGGGTTCTTTGCAGAAATAGGTGAAATCCCAGCTACAAGCAAGTGTAACAAACAGTTCAGAAAAAGTTTTCCCAGGAAGTTCTGTATTTGCTCACAGCTACAACTATCTGCCTAACCTTCCTGACCTGGTTTCTGCTGCAGTTCTCTCTTCAACCTGCTATAGGAGCAGGTGGGTAGGTGAGATGCTTGGCTCTCTTTGTTCTGGTTCAGGCATTCTCTAAGAGGTTAACTTTAGTTCACGAAGAGAGAGAGTGCTCTCGCCCTGCCCTCAACTCTCATTATGTGCATCACTCACTGCTTCTGGAGCAGCGAGTGATGAACTTTGGGATGAGGAGGCCCTCTCTGCCTGTGGACGCTCTCAGTTGATTTCCCAGCATCCTTGCTTGTATGGACACCCTGAAGCAGAGGTGGGCAGATGCAGTGAGGGAGAGGAGTGGGGCTAAAGAACCCCCTTCACTCACATGTTTACCATGCTCAAGTTGAGAACATCTGAATCAGTGTTGGGGACTTGACTCAAGAGATTTGCTCCCAAGTCTGACTCAAGTCTCATTAGCGACTCGACTTGGGAGCAACCAGTGAGTGACTCAACTCGACTTGAGATTTCTCCTGTTTTTACCACTGAGTTGCTCCAGGGCTTACCACCCACATCCAATGTGTGGCAAGATATCCTGGGATGATCTCAGCAAGCACAGACACAATGGAGGCAGTGGGAGGGAGGGGGTTTCAAGGGGGCAGGGGAAAGATAGGGAGGAGGGGGTTGCAATATGAGGAAGGCAAGGCTTCAGCTCTTCTTTTTGACATGAGGGTGGTGGGAGGAAGGGACAAGAGGGCAGGGCAGGGGGAGAGGGAGAACTGAGAAGAGACTTGCAACTAGACTCAAAAATGTCTTGCAGTGACTTGGGACTCAACTTGGACTTGAAAGTAAAGAATAGAGTTGACTTGAGACTTGGAGTAAAGGACCCGAACCCATCACTGATCTGAACAGGGCTTATGAGGATATCTAAATAGGGCTTATCTTTTCCTTCCTTCCTCTTTCCTAGGGGTTGTGACACTGGGAAATGCAGTTTTCCTAAGAACAACTGACAACAGACACCCTGAAAGTGACATTTCCCAGTGTCTCAAGCACCAAGAGCAGAAAAAGCCAGCCAGCCAGCCCTGTCTTCATGTCACTGGAGCAGCAAGTCACTGCAGAACAATGAAGAAAGTTCTTCTTTGGCTTGGAGTTCTCGTCTAGTCATCAGCAGTACTTGCATCAGCAGGGGCAATCTGTGGCTCTCCAAATATTTTGACCTACAACTCTCATCCCACACTATTGGCTGTGCCGGCTAGGACTGCTAAGAGCTGCAAGCCAAAATGTAGGGCTAGTAAGTCGCCCACACCTAATTTACACGTTCAGTACAACAAATCAAAATCCACTGAAAATATGAACTCCAGGGTAACTTCATTATATTTAAGAGTGGTTTGTGTGAAGCGCTTTGAAACTGCTGTGGCATGGAGAGTAGCTCCATCTGCAATGAGCGACTGCATAGCTGAAGGAGCCAATGATGGCCAGCAGCCAGTATTCCATCTTCAGAGCTCTTTGTGATCTTGAACTACTGTCTTGTGAACAGTGATGCTAATTTTAAAAAAGGTGTCTGCATATGCATAACACAATAACCCACCATGGGCAGCCAGCTACAGTTTGTCATCATGTTGTTCAAACCCAGAACATTTTCCATGGTGTGGCTTATTTTTCCAGAACAAGCCATGCCAAGAACCCATAGCTTGTTCTTCCCTCGATGGGCTGTCATGCTATCTAAACCTAGCAGAGAGATTTTATTGTGGGTTGGTTAAAGCCAAGGACACCACACTAAATTCCCCCAAGTCCTACTGCTCTGTCATGAGTTTTGCCTCATTTTCCTTTTTGTCAACATCCTTGTCTATGTCACCCTCCTCCACTTTCTGCTCCCCTCTGCCTCCATTCTGCCCAATGCTTCCCCCCAACCTTAGCGTGGCACAGCGGGATGAGCTCAAATCCATCGCCCCAAAGAAAGAATTTCTTTCTTGGGGTCACACCTAATCAGGTGGGGAAGCTACTGGCAGCCCAACAAGTTGGAGCAGCTGCTTGACCTTGTCTGTGGGACATAGGCCACGAGAAGCTGATGGCCACTACTCCACTTCCAACAGCCTCCATTTTCAAGAAGATCACCCATGGCCTTTGCACTGCAGGCTATCAGAGGACTGTTACCTAAACCAAATCAAAGTTCAACAGACTTCAGGGCAAATTCTTTAAGGCAGTGGAAAGATTTGTGAGAAGCCCATCCCCAAACAAAAGGCCACCTTTCTTCCTGGAAATCTGTGGGTGACTAGAGGAAGATCAAGCTAGAGATGGCCACTATGCAAGTGTTACCATGCAATGGCCTGTTCCTCCCCATAACTTTGCTGTAAAGGTGCCCTAGCTAAATAGCTCTTCATATACATATGCATACACACATCCTCATGTACCCAGTCAAACAGATGAACACAGGGGTAGGTGGATGTGTGTCCATCCAAGGATGAGGCCCATGCTAAAGGAAAAATGTATCCTACACTATATTCAAGGTTGCCACAACTGTTCTCAATTGCAACTGGTCACTGCCAAATGTGAAAACAAATTGTAATACACTGAGCAGATGCAGCTGCCGTGGCCATCACCCATGTTCAACATATCTTTCTTCTGAATCCCACACTGAAAGAGAGTAGGAGAGTGGCTACCCGGAGAAGGGCCTTCTGTACAGTGGTGGCCCGGCTGTGGAACATGCTCCTCAGAGAGGTGCACCTGGCACTGACACTTTATTCTTTTCGGCGCCAAGCCAACCCCTTTTTATTTTCCCATTATTTTAAGACTAATTTTTATTTTATTCAGGCTTTTATCATAGATATTATGCTGTGCCTTTGTTGTTGGACTGTACGGAGACTTTTATGTATAGGACGGGGTACAAAAGTTTTAAATAAATAAATAGGATATTGTCCTCCTGTACTTTTTGATGCACCTACTTCTCTCACTTCTGTGTTTCCGCTGAAAGCAGCAATATACAAGGGTATTCTCCAGGTAAGCTTACATGTATCAGACAAAGTGAACTCTTGTGCATTGAAAAAAATCAAGAGAAAAAATTATAAGAACAATTGCATATTCACAAAGCACTAAAAAAAGTGGCAAATGAAAAGGGGTAGTGATCAGACAGGGGAAGAAGCCAGGGTGAAGAGGCAAGAGACAGAGGTGCCTGGGGTACAGGTTGAGCTAATTGGAGGACTGTTGGAGAGAACAAGCCATGGCCAACCAGGCCGCTTCTCAGGCATAGCACGGGTTGTTTAGTGAACAAGCAACCCACTGTGCCCTATTCGCAAGGAGACTTTGTGTGCTTACCTTTCTTTCAGTAATATCATAAACTTTGTTTGCTTTGGTTGAAATTCTGTACTTTTGTTTTGGCACCTGAAAAAATAAGGTGAAAAATACCATAAAGTTTTGTAAGGAGAGAATGACTCAGTCTGGATATAGCAACTATGCCTTACAGTTTATTCTTACATACATGAACCTCAGGCTCTTGTGCTCCCTGTTCCCCACTCCACCTCTGGCATGACTACAAGGTGATCAGATTTTGCTTCTGCTTTCAGTTAATCATAGTTTAACATTATAGCTAAACCCTAAAGGTAGTTAATCTTAACTATAGTTTAGTGAATTAAACCATGTATATAAGTCAACTTTTGAAGTTAGGTCATGTCAGTAAATGCTGGTTAAGAATAGCCAGAGTGTCTCACTTGGGGCATAAAGAGGCTTTGGAACATCATAGCAGCAAACTAGGAGTTAATTAATTAAACTGTTATTTTTACAGTGATGTTCACCACATGTGAACTGCTTCTGTTTTCTGCAAACAGTCTCCCCTCAGCAGTTAACTGAACAACAATACACAGGTCTACCTCTGGCTTCTTTAGCCCCCAAACAACCCTGCAGTCTGAGTTCATATGTCATGCTGGCTACCTCTGAATGGAGACTGTTTAGAGAAACAGATGTGACTGACAGGCTGTGTATGTCCCCGTGAATCATGCCTTGTTAGAAGGGTCATTGTTAACACTCAGTTAGCCAAAATCATGACCAAAAGCTTCTGATTTCATTCCCAATGTCAAAATAGAGTAGGAGATGGAAGCAGGGAGTATGCAAGCCTGAGACAGGCCCAGATTCATTCATATAAAGCTAAACCATAATTCAATGTTATATCTAATTGAAGATAATATTACATAGCATGTAATTTCAGATTCAGACTGCAGGGATCCGGGTTTGAATCCTTACTGAATCTTACACGTCAACTGAGAAGTCTGTCCCATTGAGTTCAATGAGACTTACTCTCTGATTGCAGGCTTATCAGTCGACATGAGAAGAATTACAGTGTCAGCTAAATGACCTTGGGCAAGTAACTATTTCTACACAGAAATTACTAAAGAGTTCCTTCCATGTAGTAACAAAAATAAAATTATTACATTCTAATGTCCAGTAGATTTTATTTTGGAGGAAGGGAAATAAAAGCATGGTTCTGGTCAATAGAAATGCACAAGAATTGAGTTTCATTTTACAAATCATTCAAAGTTGCCCTGTTTGTAGTCCTAAATGCATATAAGAGCATATGTTTTCAAACATGTCACAAATCCCCATGCTTGTGATTGCTTCAAAATGTAATTTGACAACATGTTAATGCTTTAGTCAATGAAGGAAGTATGCACTTTTGAAAAAAAAAAAACCTGCACAAAATGCATATTTTACTCTTTTGAAATATACATATCCCCCAATTAAATGAAAATTAAAACAGATCACAAATAAGGATGGGAGCAAGATATCTAAACCAAGGTACAAAGCAAATAATGGCAAGCTAAAGCATCTCTGTTTCTCCTAACCCTACTGGATAATTCCCTGGAAGGAATATACTTTGAACAGAAAATTGCAGAAAATGTAATAACTCATATACACTCATAGCTGCTTACATTCTGTAACCTATTTTGACAGATGGGATAGCCACACAATTTGATGATAAATCGTTCTTCAACAACATCCTTATAGTGAGAAGGTGTTATAAACTTCCCCTGAAATTAGGAAAAAACAAAGAGACTCATGTTAAAATAGTAACCTCTCCAAAGGAAAGGAAATGAAATGAAATGAAATGAAATGAAATGAAATGGTAGAATGTGGGGAGGAGAAAAGTGCCATCCTGTATGTGTCTTTTCAGAAGTAAGTTGCATTAAATTCAATAGGATTACTCCTAGGCCTATGTGGGCAGGATTGCAGCCTGCAAAAATGAACAGAAAGAACATAGTCTCATTGAACAAGGAGCAGGAACAGAAAACAACAAAAAGGAATTAACTTTTCAATGAGAAGGCTTCTAAGTGCATTTAACTGACTATGCTAAGAGTCTCCCTTCAGTTCTGAGCATGATGAGACTGGAGAGGCAGAGGCCGTTCACACAGGAACATTGCCCTGATGTGTCCAGGCTCAGTGCTCGAATGGGTTTTCTCCCCCAGTATCATCTACAATAATGAGGACAGCCATACCAATTTCCCTTACCAAGTTGATGTAACGACTAGATTATCATGTGAAATGCTCTGAACCCTTGGAACGCATGCTACAGAAATATTGTTGATTGTTGGTGCTTTTGCAAAAAGCATGCATGAAGAAACCTGTAGCACCTTGCAAAGGAACACATTTTATTATGGCATAAAGCAGCCTTCCCCAACTTGATGCCCTCCAGCTCTTTTGGACTTCACCTCTTTTATTATCCCCCACCATTTGCCACACTGCCTGGATCTTAAGGAGTCATAATTCAAAACATCCGGGGGCACCAGGTTGAGAGTCTCCTTTATCAGAAGCATCTAGTGTACTTACCCATCTTAACATGCAAAAGAAAGGACATGCAAACATTGTCATTCAGTGGCAAAAGAACATAAAATGTAGTTTCTAAGCATGCAATGAAAGTGGAAATAGGAGTGAGTTCCACTGAACGCATTGAGACATGCTTGTCATAGGATGGTGCAGCAAATGTACTCTTCACATGTAGTTGGTGATAACACAACCAAAATCATGGCTGTCTGAATGCAGATGATAATTCCCTCCCTCACCACAGGGATTAATTTACTCAAAAAAGCAAAGGTGATCATATTATCACAAATTGCTGCTGCCATGAAGAGTCATTTTTATTTTATTTATTTATTTTATTTATTAACAAATTTATATGCCGCCCCTTGCCACAAGCCTCGGGGCGGCTTACAACACATACATTTTTTTACATACATTTATGCTCTAACCAGGGGCAGACACAGGACAGCTTGAGATCCACTGGAAGGCATCTGGCTGGTTAACAGCAGATAAGCCCATGTTACTGAATGCGAACAAACAAATTCTTTGCCTGATAAAATTAGGTTGCCAGAAAAGAACATGTTGGACATATGTGCAGGAGAACTTGGATCAGATTTATTATTGTTTTATTTATATCCTGCCTTTTCCCTGCAAAGATGCATGGAAAGATTTGCAGGCTTGGTTCTGATACCAGTCACAAACTCCTATGTTCATCAACAGCCTGTTCCTCAGTTCTCAGCATGCATCGGACCCCCTGAGCTACTGCTTGGCCTCTGGCTCCAGTCAGCGGCCCTCAGCATTCTAGTAAACCACACAGTAGTTCCTACAAGCCCGAAGTCCGTCCATCCCTGATACTGAGTGGTCAGAGACTATGTTTTCTGTTCTTTTGCCACGAAGTCCAACCTTTACATGTTCTTTCCCCCTCTCTCATGTGTGCCTGACCAGTGAGAATGATACTTCATTCATCTGATGGCTTCCAGCTGCTAGACAGGCCTTCCCCAATCTGTGCTGTCCAGATTTGTTGGACCACAGCTCCTCAGTATGCATGCTGGGAGTGGAGCCAGCTAGAGCAGGGGGTCAGACTAGATGGCCCAGGAGACCCCTTCTGACTTGCTGTTTCTGTGTTCAGATGGCTGGTGGAGAGGCAGTATTAGTAAGGGCTATGCACTACTTATCTAAGTCTAAAAGCATTTCAGTGTGAGAAGATCGGAGCAGAATCAATTAAGTGAGCAATCGTCCAAACCTATGCTTGTCATTCCAACTTAAAATACCACTGAATTCAATGGGGTTTACTCCCACATAAATGTGTATAGGATTGCACATTTATATAGATTGACCTAGATGGGATTTAAACACCTAATACTGCTCTATTTCTGCTAAGAGTATTTTACAAGAACTAGAAATGTTATAACACCAATCTGGTAAAAGTCAGAGCCAGTGTGGTGTAGTGGTTAAGAGCGTGGGACTGGGACTCAGGTGACCTGGGTTTGAGTCCCCGCTCGGCCATGGAGCCAACTGGGTGACTTTGGGCCAGTCACAGACTCTCAGCCCAACCTACCTCACAGGGTTGTTGTTGTGGGGATAAGATGGAGGAGGAGAATGGTGTAAGCTGCCTTGAGCCCTTTGTAGGAAAAAGGCAGGATATAAATTGAATGAATGAATGAATGTCGGTTGTCCTTAAGAGTTGAATGTGCAGTACATCTTTTAAGGCCCTCATACTTGTCACACATACAAATCTCATCACACTATGCATAAGTGAGCCTTTATGTACAACTAGCTTGCTCTAGACTGGGAACATTATCTGGATGCTATCCTACCAAAGCCCTTCCCAGGAGCAATGATAAAGGCATAAACTATACAAATCCAGATGAAAAAAGTCCTACAATTCCCTGCATTGCCCATCAAGCATAATATTGTGCCCCAAAACTAAAAGTTTTAGCATAAAACTCGTAAAAAGACATACACATTCCACAAGCAATTCTCCAGTGATATCATCTTCCAACAGACGTTCGACAATCTGCAAAGCTTTTCGCTCATGCTCAATCTTCTTTCTGATAGCAGCTTCCAGCGCAGCTTTCCTACGAGAGAAGAAACCTTTAGCTCTGGGATAAGCAGTACCTTTTCTGCCAAGAGCCATATCTGCAGGGCTGGAGGAGAGTAGGCCCAAAGCCATGTGGCCCTTTCCCCTTTCTGTCACCCTTTTTTTCGATCTTCCTTCCCACACAGTAGGCTGCCAGGAAAGGGACAGAACACTCTTGCCAGAGTTCTGAATTGATCACACACAAAGCACTTCTGAAATAGGGTCACAAACCAAAGGTTACCTACCCCTATTTGGCTTTGTGGATGATATTTTGGAAACTTCTATCCATGTGCTTAAGAAATGTAAATCTAAAAGATATACAAGCTTTAAATAATTTAGTTAATGCATTCCGCTGTAACATTGAACTTGCGCTTTCTCACACCTTACACAAAACCACTGAACTGCTATTACATTTATCTACAAACTGAATGTAAAGTTCCTGACATGTTTTGGAAAAATTGCTAATATTTGTTTATTTACTGGATAAATAACAGGACCCAACAGTCCTGAACAGGACTCCCAACAAGACAATTTCACATAAATTATATGATAGATAATTTTTAAAAACCCAATCTATTAAAAAACAAATGACAACTGCTACATAATATTTTAACAAGATTTATCCTAAGCCAGGATAGCATTTGAGTCATCACTAAACATTTATTTACAATCAAAATAAAGTTAAGATTAATTTGATACAATTCAGTTTAATTATT
Source organism: Varanus salvator macromaculatus (assembly GCA_023646645.1). Lineage (NCBI taxonomy): Eukaryota > Metazoa > Chordata > Lepidosauria > Squamata > Varanidae > Varanus > Varanus salvator. The sequence continues at coordinate 10,451,049 of JAIXND010000659.1, forward strand.
AAAATGCCTGGAGAATAAAACTGAGGGTGCCAGGTGAACTTCTCTGGGGAGCTGATTCCAGAGATAAGTTGCAGCCAATGAGAAGGTCCTTCTTCTATTCACCACCCCTTTGAACTCCTTTGGAATGGCACTTCAAGACAGGCCTCTGAACCAGATCTTGACAATCCGGTAGGTACATGTGAAAGAAGGTGGACCTTCAGCTACCCCAGGCCCAAGCTGTTTAGGGCTTTGTAGTCAAACACAAAGATCTTTCACACATGTGTTTGTTGCTATTGACCATGCTTTTTTACTATTGTGAGAGCTCAATGCTCCACAAGGGAGGTCCCAGTTGCCAGTCTTCTCCAGGGTCTAAAGAAGGCCCAGGCCATACACAAACGCCCTGTCATACTGCTTTCTGACACATTCAGAAACCAGCAACACATCACAGCTTTCTAACAACAGCTCTCCGTTCCTTCTCCAGCCCTGGAATGGGGAAAGGTGTGAAGGCACACCCACACAAGATACTGATGTTAAGAATGTACAGGCCTTCATGAAGCCAAGGGCAAGCAAATTAGTCTAGTGTAGAAGTTAAGGTCATTTACTTGGGAGAAAGTTCCAGTAAACCGAATGGAGCTTTCTTCTGAATGAATGTGTTGAAAAATGGAGGTTCTCATCAGCTAACAGATCTCTCACTGAAAAGACTAGTGTAGCATCTACAGAACATAAACTAAGACGATACAAAGAAACAAAGTAATAATACCTCTGTGCCTTATCTTCATTTTTCACAGTGCTAGACTGTTTATCTCCTAATAACAAAACAGACAACAAAATATATAAGCAAATATATATAAGTGGAAATAAATATTAACTCATTCCAAGGCAATGAGTTCTCATGGATAGCTTACAAATGTGAAGAAAACATTATTTTACTTGCATGTGTCAAAAATCAGTGAACACAAGTATGCTGAGGGTGTACAGCAAAAGAAAATTACAGTTTATTCAGACATACAGAAAATACATGCAGCTACAAAGGACTATATAGTTGGATTCGGTGCAGGATGCGTCTATTACCTATTAGTTATGTCCACAGTTTGGAGGACAGGGGATCAGGTAGACAATGGATTAAGACAAGGAACCAAAAAAAAAAAAAAAAAAAGACAAAAGGTTTCAGGACAGGCATATATTAGCATATGTATACAGGGGTACAAGTGGTACAGTGGTTTAAACTGCTGTGCTGCTGGGCTGGTTGATCGAAAGGTTGCCAGTTCGAATCTGCACACAGGGTGAGCTCCTGTGCTCCGTCCCAGCTCCTGCCAACCTTGCAGTTCGAAAGCATGCAAATGCAAGTAGATAAACAGGTACCACTTCGGTGGGCAGGTAACAGCGTTCTGTGCACTTCGGTGTTTAGTCATGCCGGCCACATGATCACAGAGACTGTCTGCAGACAAACGCTGGCTCCCTCGACTAGGAAACGGAGATGAGCACTGCCCCCTAGAGTCAGGCATGACTGGACTTAATGTCAAGGGAAAACCTTTACCTTTACCTTTTACAGGGGTACATATCAGGATCCCAAATTGACAAGTCTAAAGCTGTTCTTCTGACAGCCATATTATGGAAGAGCTTTTGCGTATTTTGTCCTGGCACATGGTTTCCTTCATATTTCACTTTTTAACAAGTGTGTTTTTGTACATGTTGGGAACCCTGCCTTCTGCTTAAAGCATGCTATAACTAAGATTATAACATGCCTGGGCATGCAAAATCTCTAGAATTCTACATGCAAATATTGAGAAAAATAACTTATCAACAAGGGCATGATAAGTTTCATGTACGATATGGCTTTGATGCATGCATAATTTTAGATTTACCAGCTGCAATTATGAGCCTAGATAGCTCTAGGTCCCATAAAGTCTCCAGGAATGTTCTAAGCAGCAGTTGACAATTAACATGGTTGAACCATTATTGTGTATACAGAGAGAATAGTTACAATGTAGAGATAGGGTGAGTTTTACCCCTTTATTGTCTAGGCTTATTCAGAGAAGGCAACTGTAGTCCACATAGTGGGTGCATAAACTGGTGGCTGTTCATCTAAATTAAAGAAATATTCTGACAATATGTTATAGGACCAATTAATCCAATGGTAAAGCTGCCAACATTTTATTGGTGAGGTTTCTATGCCTTTAATTGTCATGAGATGCAAAAATTAAACAGGTGATGGTTTCCCCTTTATCTATGTGCCAGGTGTTACTTTTTAAATTTATTTCACTCTGCTAGCTAAAGCCTTTGATTGTGTGGGTCACAACAAATTGCGGCAAGTTCTTAAAGAGATGGGAGTACCAGACCATCTTATTTGTCTCTTGAGAAACCTATATGCGGGTTTCTCGCATATGTTGTCAAGAAGCAACAGTGAGAACTGGACACGGAACCACTGATTGGTTCAAAATTGAGAAAGAAGTTCGGCAAGGCCGTATACTGTCGCCTTGCCTATTTAACTTATATGCAGAGCACATCATGAGAAAGGGGGGCTAGATGAATCACCAGTTGGAATTCAGATTGCTGGGAGAAATATCAACAACCTCAGATATGCAGATGATACCACTGTCATGGCAGAAAGTGAAGAGGAACTAAAGAGTCTCTTGATGCGGGTGAAGGAGGAGAGTGCAAAAGTTGGCCTGAAACTCAACATTAAGAAAACTAAGATCATGGCATCCAGTCCTCTCACTTCCTGGCAAAAAGAAGGGGGAGAAATGGAGGTAGTGACAGATTTCATTTTCCTGGGCTTCAAGATCACCGCAGATGGGGACTGCAGCCAAGAACTTAAAAGACGCTTGCTCCTGGGGAGGAAAGCTATGGCAAATCTAGACAGCATACTAAAAAGCAGAGACATCATCCTGCCAACAAAAGTGCATATAGTCAAGGCTATAGTTTTCCCAGTTGCAATGTATGGCTGTGAAAGCTGGACCATAAGGAAGGCTGAGCGCAAAAGGATTGAGGCCTTTGTGGTACTGGAGGAGACTCAAGCGAGTCCCTTGGACCGCAAGGCGATCAAACCAGTCAGTCCTAGAGGAGATCAATCCTGACTGCTCCTTGGAAGGTCAGATAGTAAAGATGAAACTCAAATACTTTGGCTACCTAATGAGAAGGAAGGACTCCCTGGAGAAGAGCCTAATGTTGGGAACAATAGATGGCAAAAGAAGAAGGGGACGGCAGAGAATGAGGTGGCTGGATGGAGTCACTGAGGCGGTTGGTGTGAGCTTAGGTGGACTCCAGGGGATGGTGGAGGACAGGAAGGCCTGGAGGAATGTTGTCCATGCGGTCATGATGGATCCAGCACAACTTCGGGACTAACAACAGCAACAAAGCAAAGGCATAGATTAAGAATATTCATAGTTCTGAGTAAAAAGTTCATGTATATGTGCTTGAATCATATCCATACTAAAGCATCCCACAATTTCCCTGAACAACAGAAGTTTTTTATAATTTGAGATTCCACCACCTTTTATATTGACAAAGCCACTTTACTTTTTACAGCCATATGCCAGGTAAAAATCAATAACTTTCCTCATCTCTCTGTATATGAGAATGCTGTACCTTTTAAACTTCTGCATATTGTATAGTGAATAAAGCAGAAGAGTGCTAGCAGGAGAAACTAATAACTCACCTCTTAATGGTCTCTACAAGGTTTTAAAGTCTGTTATTGTCTTGAACAATTCTAATAACTGAGCCAAAGAAAGCAAAGAAAAACCCACCATTCACACATGTGCATCATTAACTTATATTTATTCATATCACGTTACTCTACTTTTTACAATTTTACGGAACAGTTTATGTGAATTTATTTATTAGCACTAAAATCAGGAATGTGCAATTTATGTCCTTCCAGATGTTTGATGTTGTAGGCCAAAACAATTCCCAGCATTCCTAACTAATATAGCTAATGGCTAGGGATGCTGTGAACTGTACATCACAAGTTGTCCATTCCTGTCCATATTAAAAAAACATATTAAAGCAAGCCAGTGTAGTGGTTGTGGGCACAGGACTGGGACTCAGGCAACCTGGGTTCTAGTCCCTGTTTGGCCATGGAACCAACTGGGTGACTTTGTGTAAGTCACAGACTCCCAGCCCATCCAGCCTCGTAGGGTTGTTGCTGTGGGAATAAGTTTGAAAGGGGGCGGAGGTGGGGGGATGATGTAGGCCACTTTGAGTTTGTAAGAAAAAAGTGGGATATAATGCCAATAAATAAATATTAAACAACACCCTCCCACATTTCTCTGATCAATAGTAACTGAATAACTGAGGTACAGAGAACAAAAAAACAAAGACCCCCCCCTCCACATCTGTCCAGATTTGCATATATTTCAAGTGCTTTATCCCACTTTGCAGTCAAAGAGACTACCAGAACAGCTTACAAAGAATAGCATAGCCCTTCAGGCTTATAAATCTATGAACACAGCACAAAAGGAAAGGGGATTGGGAGGGGTGAGGGAAATTGCAAGCTCAGACACTAGGTTTAGTTGGAAGCAACACCCACTGTGTTCACTTCAAGTTAAGTATAAATAAGCTTGCAGATATACAGAAAATGTTTACGTTTACATCGGAGTGAGTCCCACTGCTTTGCGACAAAGTATACGAGTACGTTTACAAGGAACCTTAACAGCACAATCCCACTGTGTTCAATGGCACATACTTTCTAGTTTCTGCTGTTATGAAGACTACAGGATAAAACGTCTAAAGTTCAGACGTAAAACCAGATCCTAAACAGGTTTTCCTGGTCCTAAACTCCATCCATTTTTTGTGGAAATTACTTCCAATAAAGTATGATTCAGAATCGTGAAAGGCAGAAAGGCTCTATACCCGCTCACACTCACTTCAAGAGAAGTCTCAGAGAATTCATTGAAATTTACTTTGCAACCAGTTTGCATAGGATCGTATCACGCGCGGGATTGGCATCAAGGAACACGAGCAGGGCCTCCGGCCTTCGAGCCTCAGCGTGGGGCAAGCCTCTCTGGAGTCTACCGCATCTGCTTCCTGCCAGCACGGTGCTATGCCTCGTTCTTCCAACTACTCTCACACCATCCACCCCCCCCCCCAGAAAACGCAGGTTGGTTTAGCCCTCCCCCCTTGATCGTGATGCTCATGGAGAAACAGGAGGGAGCAGGCCATGGCAAGGAAAGGGAAGGGGGCAGCTAGTGCGATTCCCGTATTTTTTAAAAATCTATTTGACCTGCGCGCCTGCGGCGACTGCAGACCTCCGAAGCGCTCCGCGGCGGCTCTTCCGCCATCATCACGGGCCTTTCCGTTTCTGAGCTCTCACCCGCGGTGGGCGGGGATGGAGCCGGCGAAAGGGGCGGGATCTGGACGCGGTCATGAAGGCTGCTCGGGTGGCTGAGGCGGGAGTGGAGCGAGCGGCTGGCGGCGTGTGAGGTGAGCGGTGTTGTGAAGAGGCGGGTGGAAGGGCAGGGCTGGTGTGAACGCAGAGCTGCGGAAGCCGTGGCAGCCCGGCTCTCTGCAGGGTTGCTCGGAAGTGAATCTGTTCCCTTCTGCTTGGATTCAGTGTCCAGTTAGATGTGAATAGTGTCCTGCGTCTACGGCTCAATGGGCTGTTCTCAGGGTTAGTCTAAATTAGGCCCCATTCATTCCAGTTGGCTTACTCTAAGTAGGACTAACGTTGGATATAGGTCCACGCAGCATTTTTACTCTTTTCAAATAAGCACGCTTTGGATTGGCAGCATTATTTGCGAAGTTCGCTTGATAGCTGACCGCCCTCCGGAGGAGTAAATTAAGGAAGACATCTCTACCCTTAATCTCTAAAAACAGAGTGGCTTTTATCACTGAGGCACACAGGAGGTGAGCTTCTCAAGTCTGGCTGCATGTCTGTTGGGTGGGTTTTGGCCTTTTACGTTCTCTTTTTTAATGAATTCTCTGTGCACTCACTTGGAAATAAACCCCAGTGAATCAGTGGGATTTATTTCTGTATAGGATTAGACTGCTAAGCACTGTTTGTTTATCCTTGCCTCCTCCTCTTCCTCCCAATGTTGTCCAAAAGTATTGGTAAGAAATTTCATTAGATTTTATTTGCCCCAAGCAGTAGTTTTCATCAGGTTACTATGTTCCTTTCACCAGCATCTTATTCCTTTGCCTTGATAACAAACTCTTGCCCAGCTTTGCTTTCACTTTTGGTCTCAATTAGGCCAAATTAAGGTATTTTTTACTTTCTTAAATAAGCAGAATATTCTTAATTTTCATTTTTATCTAAATCAGGCTGAACACGTTGCACTCAGAACTTCTTGTATAATATGCTTAATAGTCTGCAGTAAGGCTTTTAATCATACTTACTTGGAAGCATATTCAGTTTATTCTCATTAAATTAGGATTGGCCTGCAAAGCTTTATAAACTTTGGAAAAGCTGTTGCAGATTTTCCATATCTCTTGTAGGATGTTGAATCCTAGTTTCTGAAATGAATGCAATAGTTATTATATACATCTCCCTTTACTCTCTCTTTACATAAATTCACTGTCCTTCAACTATGGTGGTTCAACTTTTGTTGTTGTAATTTATATAGTGCCTTGGAATACCAAGCCTGACTGAAACCTTGGAAATCAGGTGATACATTTCAGAATAGGCAATACTGTACTAGGTATTTCAATAGTCTGACTCTCCATCAAGCTTCTTCAGCCTTCTGTAGATGGTTGGATGTTTTGGACTAGAATTCGCATCAGCTCCAACCAGCAGGAACAATAATGAAGGATTCAAGTAGAGATCTTGGATGGCACTAGTTTGGGGGAGGATTACATAGTTAACCTTTACATAATTTGTTCACATATGATGTTTTAATTTTGATTTTCAGGTTTGTATTAACTTTTATGAGGGTTTAGTATGTTTTAATGGCATATATTGTTTTTTAAATATGCTGTTGTGAGTAGCTCAGAAAGCTTCAGCTGTTGCGTGGTATAGAAGGTAATTAAACAGTGAGTAATGCCATGAAGAAAAGCAAAAGGTGTTCAGCAAATCTCGATAAAGGTAAAATATGTCTTGTTTAATTCTGCCTTTTTTAAACTAGTGATACCGCTCTTGAGATTCTGGAAATAATGGCAGAAGAGGAACTTCGAGACATAATAGAAAAATGTGTAAGTAATTTATTTGCTTGTGAAATTATGCCAAGTAGCACAAGCTGCTGTTCTAATTGTCATCACGGGTGACAGTATAAAATAAAGCCACGTCTTCATTTCTGTTTTCTTCTGGTTTGAGAAAGCTGATATTACTTGCCATTGGCCTTATAAAAGTAGGAACTTGTTTTAAGGTTTTATTGGTAGACACTAGCTTGAACAAAATGCTCTGAAGAGTATGCAGTCCTATATATGATTACACAGAAGAAAGTCCTAACAACTGGCATTCTTCAGGCAGTGTGGCTGACTGGTCAGTGCCAGGAGTAGCAGGACTTTATTTTGTCTATACACACATAGGACTGCGATCTAAACGAGCGTGCTTGCACACAGTATTGAGAATCTGGCAAGGTCTTGAAGTTGCTGCCCTAGCTTTGTACTGATTTGAAATCACTATTGCTAGTTAAGAAGTTTTCTTTGTATCTATTTTTATCTTATACAAGTATAATTAAAGTATCTATGTTCTTGCAGCAAATTCTAGATGAGGAGGAATTTAAAGGCGAAGACTTTCATCTCTTTCAAGTTGCAGGGCAGAAGTGCTTGGAAGAAGGCTATACAGCTGAAGTATTGGAAGTAATTCAAAATGAGAAAAATAGGGTGAGTTAACAACAAATAAGTATTTTTAACACCTGGATAATAAATCCCGTGGCAGGTAGAGACAAGTAGGTACATTCTTGCCAACTATGCATTGCTATAGTGATCTTCTCATTGTCCTATTGTAGTCTTGTTAGTCTGTAGGTTTGGTGACAACCCTACAGACCTAGTCTGTAGGTTTGGTGATTTCAGGCTTTTGGCAAGTGTGCTCATGACTTTACTACTTTAACTATGGCACATCACCACAGCTAGTGTCTGCAGCATGTTTGCTTGCATGTGCTACGAGAAATGTTCTTTTGCATAATAGAGGGAAAATGTAGAAACCTATGTCTAATTGCAGCACAGTCTTGTAATCCACAAATGCATGTTTTAACATCAGCATATAAAATATGGATATTAAAACCATTTTATACTATGGCTGTGTTAGCACAAAATGCTAAGGCAGGATTTACCATGACATGCAAAGACGCCTATGTGAGCCAAGGCAAAGCTTTAGGTTCCTGTGTTCTGCTTGTCTTTTTGCCAAGGTGGCACACTTGCCCTGCTATTTTCAGTGTTTTTCTAATAGCTTGTTTCAAAAAGTCTGGGAAGGTGATCCAATTCAGAATTGATCTACAAGGGCAGTGTGGTTGCAATTATGCAATGGCTTTCCTCCATTTGCATGAGCAAGAGGCTCAATGCCACCCTCTGTACTTTGGGGTCTCTTGACTCTGAGATAGTGAACAGAAGAGAAAGTGAACACAAGTATGGTGGGGGTAAACAATCAGAAGAACATTATTTGATTCAGACATACAGGAAATAAATACAGCATGTAGGAAGCCCATGAGAGACTAGAAAGATGGATTTTGTAAAGGATGCTTTTATACCAGATTGGAAAAGGTCAGTTTACATTCTGATCCCAAAGAAGGGCAATGCCAAAGAATGTTCAAATTACCGCACCATTGCACTCATTTCACATGCTAGCAAAGTGATCCTCAAAATCCTACAAGCTAGGCTCCAGCAGTATGTGAACCAAGAACTACCAGAAGTACAGGCAGGATTTCGAAGAGGGAGAGGAACTAGAGATCAAATTGCCAACATACGGTGGATCATGGAGAAAGCTAGGGAGTTCCAGAAAAACATCTACTTCTGCTTCATTGACTATGCTAAAGCCTTCGATTGTGTGGATCACAACAAATTGTGGCAAGTTCTTAAAGAGATGGGAGTACCAGACCATCTTATTTGTCTCTTGAGAAACCTATATGCGGGTCATGAGGCAACAGTGAGAACTGGGCATGGAACCACTGATTGGTTCAAAATTGAGAAAGGTGTTCAGCAAGGTTGTATACTGTCACCCAGCCTTTTTAACTTACAATATATCACAGAAGTGAGTACACCCCTCACATTTTGTAAATATTTTATTATATCTTTTCATGTGACAACCCTGAAGAAATTACACTTTCCTACAATGTAATGTAGTGAGTACATAGCTTGTATTACAGTGTAAATTTGTTGTCCCCTCAAAATAACACACAGCCATTAATGTCTAAACCGCTGGCAACAAAAGTGAGTACACCCCTAAGTGAAACTGTCCAAATTGGGCCCAAAGTGTCAATATTTTGTGTGGCCACCATTATTTTCCAGCACTGCCTTAACCCTCTTGGACACAGAGTTCACCAGAGTGTCACAGGATGCCACTGGAGTCCTCTTCCACTCCTCCATGACAACATCACGGAGCTGGTGGATGTTAGAGACGAGTCGCCACTGATGAGTCGTGGCTCATGACATCATTGCCTGGTGCTGCTACTCCTTTCTGAGCATGCACATGGCCCATATGTGCGCTGTTATCTGATGCTCGGCTGCCCCATAGGGTCACCACCATTGGCCTACTGCTACCCTGGTGCACACCCCTAACCCTAATACAGGAGTAAAATTGAGGACAATTTTTAAAAAGCCTTCCTTAGAAGCTTTTTCTGCACAGTTCAATATTTCTGCCCATTCTAAACACATCCCAACCATCAAAATCATGGCAGGGCATCTCGTTTTTCTAACCCTACCCTGGCGCACAGCCCTAACCCTAATATAGGGGCAAAGTTCCATGTAAAAGAGGACGATTTTGAAAAAGCCTTCCTTGAGGAGCTTTTTCTGCACAGCTCAACTTTTCCGCCCATTCAAACACATTTCAACCATCAAAATCATGCCTTAGCACTTCGTTTTTCTAACCCAATGATGGCAAACCTTTTAGAGATCAAGTGCCCAGACTGCCACCCAAAACCCACTTATTTATTGCAAAGTGCCAACACTACAATAAAGCCTGAAAACGGAGGTTTTAGTTTAGGGAAAAACACCTCACAACCAGTCCAAGCAATATATATATATATTATTGGAAGCGCACTGACCGGCTGTGCGAAAGCTTGGACGAGTTGCGGCTGTTGAGTCACAGCTTGTGACATCATCGCCTGGGGCCACTACTCCTTTCCGAGCATGCACATGGCCTTTATGTGCACTGTTATTCGATGCTCGGCTGCTGGGGCGATGCTGGGGTAACTTGGCTCAAGTGCCAACAGAGAGGGTTCTGTGTGCTCGCTGTGGCATGCGAGCCATAGGTTCGCCACCACTGATCTAGGATATTCACAAAGCTCTCCTCCAGCACCATGTTTTGAACAAATCATTTTTCTTCCTGTCGGCTTTCTTCACTGTCCAGTTTTTACACCCATAGATCATGATTGGAAATACAATAGTATGGATGATCTTGACCTTGGTCTCCCATAAAACATCCTTACACTGGATCTTTTTTAGTTCCTTCATTGCTACCATTCCAAATCTCAGTCTTCAAATTTCTTGGTAGCAGTCTCACTTTGAATTGATGACTGAGCTGAGGTATGTGAAATATTTCACAATTTCAATTTCTTCATTAACAGTAAAATCCCGTAATTCTTCTGTGAACATGATTTTGTTTCCTCAATATTCAGCTGCAGTCCTATTTTTGTACTTTTACCTTTCAAGTCATTGAAGCTTTCTTCCTATAGTATGATATAATCTGCATATATTAAATTGGTGATCTGCCAATTTTCACTCTTTCCTCTGATTCTAATCCAACTTCCAAGGATATAATAGCATCTGTTAGAGTTATCACCCCACAGGGAGCTGTGGGAAAGAAATATTAAAGTAACATTAGCAACCTCATATAAAGAAACCACTGGCGCGGAACCACTGATTGGTTCAAAATCTGCTTCATTGACTATGCTAAAGCCTTTGATTGTGTGGATCACAACAAATTGTGACAAGTTCTTAAAATGATGGGAGTACCAGACCATCTTATTTGTCTCTTGAGAAACCTATATGCAAGTCAAGAAGCAACAGTGAGAACTGGACACGGAACCACAGATTGGTTCAAAATTGAGAAAGGAGTTCGGCAAGGCTGTATACTGTCGCCCTGCCTATTTAACTTATATGCACAGCACATCATGAGAAAGGCGGGGCTAGATGAATCACCAGTTGGAATTAAGATTGCTGGGAGAAATATCAACAACCTGAGATGTGCAGATGATACCACTCTCATGGCAGAAAGTGAAGAGGAACTAAAGAGCCTCTTGATGCGGGTGAAGGAGGAGAGTGCAAAACTTGGCTTGAAACTCAAGAAAACAAAGATCATGGCCTCCAGTCCTCTCACTTCCTGACAGATAGATGGGGAAGAAATGGAGGTAGTGACACGTTTTATTTTCCTGGGCTCCAAGATCACCGTAGACGGGGACTGCAGCCAAGAAATTAAAAGACACTTGCTCCTGGGAAGGAAAACTATGGCAAACCTAGATAGCATGCTAAAAAGCAGAGGCATCACCCTGCCAACAAAAGTGCGTATAGTCAAGGCTATGGTTTTCCCAGTTGCAATGTACAGCTGTGAAAGTTGGACCATAAGGAAGGCTGAGCGCCGAAGAATTGAGGCCTTTGAATTGTGGTGCTGGAGAAGACTCCTGCGAGTCCCTTGGACCACAATGCAATCAAACTGGTCAGTCCTAGAGGAGATCAACCCTGACTGCTCTTTAGAAAGCCAGATCCTGAAGATGAAACCCAAATACTTTGGCCACCTAATGAGAAGGAAGGACTCCCTGGAGAAGAGTCTAGTGCTGGGAACAATAGATGGCAAAAGAAGAAGGGGACGGCAGAGGATGAGGTGGCTAGATGGAGTCACTGAGGCGGTTGGTGTGAGCTTGAGTGGACTCCGGGGGATGGTGGAGGACAGGAAGGCCTGGAGGAATGTTGTCCATGGGGTCGTGATGGGTCGGCCACTACTTTGCGAATAAGAACAAATAAAATCTGCATAAAATGTTCTATCGATGGTATTTGCCACCAAATAGATTAGCTAAGATGTTTCCAAACATGTAAAATGGATGTTAGAAATGCAAAGATAAACCGGGTACTTTTTATCATGTGGTGGACCTGTGACAAGGCAAAAAAATACTGGGTTAAAATACACAAATGGCTTGAGGGAATGTTACAAAAATCTTTAATATTTAAACCTGAAGTTTTCTTATTAGGCATTGTACCTGATGATGTTGATAATCAAACAATGTATCTGGTTCTACATGTAACTACTGCGGCGAGGATTGCATTTGCCCAACATTGGAGGTGTGAAGAACCACCTACCGACGAACTGAAATGGACAGATTGATGTTGTCTCTGAAGGAGAAAGAGGATGCAGACTTCTATCAAACTTGGAATTCCTTTTATTATTGGCTAGAGAAACGGGACTATTCATAGACTTAAATATGTTTATGGATTACTATTAAAAAAAAAGTACAGGGGGCTGACCCAGCAGGTCAGATGCTTTTGGCGATTGATGAATTTTAGTTTCTTTTTGTTAGTTAGTAGAAAAATAACAATACACTGGCCAACCTACTCATTTTGTGTTAATCATGCCAAAGACAGCTGTCTGTCTTTCCTGTCTGGAGGTTCCCTTGCAAGACATCACCTTTCTTTTGTAAAGTCTTCAGCACCCAAGCATAGACCAGCCCTTCTCTCTCTCGCCTCTGTTCTTTTGGACATGTATCCTCCCGTCTCCATTCCTGTTCCCAAGTTTGGTGCTTGCTTGTATCCTGCTGGGTCATTGTCCCACTTTTTGGAACATATAAGCAATGATAGGTGATCTGCTTCTTTTTTTCCCTTTAACCCCATTTTCCCGCTTTTTTATCAGTCCTACTATAACTCTCCCCCTTTATAGGCCAGAGTTTTACTATGCAGCCATGCTGCTAGCAGTTACTATAACTACTTCTTTTTCCTGTCTGTCTGTCTCCCTTTCAGGAAAACCTCATAGTTAATGGTTTTATTGCCATTTTGTTATAGTCATGTCAGCAAAACCATTTTTTCTGGATATGCTCTAAATCTAATTGGGGGAGAGTTGCACTGGGAACCTGGGTGTCTGGATTCTAGTCCTTACTCAGCCATGAAATTCACTGGTGACTCACTCTCAGCCCAACCTACCTCATAGGAATGTTGTTGTGAGGATAAAAGGGAGTTATGTATGCTGCCTTAGATTCCTCACAAGAGGAAAAAAAGGTGAAAGATATACGCAATGTAATAATAATGTATTTTCTGCTTTCTGAGTACTTTATGAGAATAATTCTGCCACTTGGCTAAACAGTTCAAAAATGGCCCACATTTGGGGCATTTGCTTGTTTAGCCTGCTGGTAGGGACAAATTCCATCAGACTGATATTGGGTTGTTCTCTACTATAATGTGGGGTTGCATTAGGTGGGGTTTTCCTCAGCACACCATCTGAGCTAAATTTCTCCTAAATAGTTTTGTTCCAGATGGGCTTAAAACCTGAAAACAGAAAGTAGTGTGCAGACATGTATAAAGACACATTTCAGGAGCAATACCCTTTCCTTCTTGGACAGCCATCCAGAGGACTTTAAATCATGATACCTGGTTTAGACATAATAACCTGCCATAAATGTAGAAACAGAATCCTCGTTAAGGCAAATCAGAAAAGCAATCCAGGATTGTAGTTTGCTTGTTCAGCAGCTGTCTATAGTTTGTCACAAAATGTTGTGCAAGCTTTAGAGTTTTCCTGAACTCTTCATCAAACCAGGTGGTATGAATATATGATAAGGTGGCACTCTCTCTGCGAAGGGCTGTAAGGCCAGCCTGTAGCTCCGTGGTAGAACAGCTGCTTTGCCTACAACAGGTCTCTTACTCAATTTGCTGTATCTCCATAAAGGGCTGGAAAACCTGCTCCTTCCAACCCTAGAGAGTTGCTGTAGTCAGTGCTGGTAATACTAGGCTAAATGGTCCAAGAGCCTGATTGCTATTAAGGCCTCTGTCTGCATTTTAAACCTAGTAGGCTGACCTGTAGTCTGAATTACCCACACATTGGGTACCGATAGTATGTTTTATCAAGGATTCTGGGACAAAGAATCCCCATTACTGACCCCCCCCCCCCATTTCTGAAAATTGTTGCTTGAAAACAAGGTAAGAACAAGCTCAGCCTTTATATTTTCAGAAATGGGATCAGGTCAGCCATTGCTTTTTTCTATCAGAATCCTTGCTATAAGTAGTTTTTCTTTTCTTTTTCTTTTGTTTCTGTCTGTACCTGGCCTAATGAACAACTCAAGAACTTGCACTTTATTTTCTCACATTTTGTTGTCCCTGCTTAAGGTGCTAACTTTGGATTTTGAAGGGGTTTTATGGTTGTCTTTGTATTTCTAGAAATATGTGTCCTTTATGGAGGAATCCAACTTGAAAACAACCCAGAAAAATTTCCCAGTACTTAGAAACTAGAATTTTCTTAAACTAGAGTGCAAATATTTCATGACTCCTTAGCTCATTCCATGTTTGAGAAGCTCATCTAGAGTTTTTAATGTTTCCAGTGAGCATGACTGTTGTCCATCACACCAACTCATGAATTTGCACTGCTGATACCAATCTCATCAAGCTTTACAACTTAGCAGGTGCTGCTTACTAAAAATAAAAGAATGCCTAACACAGAGAATTTCAAACTGTAGGATGCTTGTAAATCCCCTGTAGCAAAAGGCCCCATAAATATTTTTAGCTTAAAACAGGGCTGGGCAACTTGAGGCTTTTCAGATGTTTTGGCTTACAGCTTTCATCAGATCTAGCCATCCCAAGGTTAGGAATGCAGAGGTTTGTACATCAAAGCCTCTGAAAGGCCACAAGTTAGCTATTTCTGGTGCAGAACTGCTCAATACTAAGGTTTAAGCTTAATTTTCTCAGAGATAATGAGCCTATGCCTGTGCTGCACCACTTCAGACAACAGGAGTGGGATTGCATAACTAAGGGCTCTTTATACAAGACAATTCCCTCCAGTTCAACTAGGAAAATTATTTTTATCCTGTACTTTCCTCTGACATAGTGGCTGACATGTGGAAGGAATTTTATTACTAGTTTTGTATATGTTTGTGTAGAGGTGGGTTGTAGTATGTAAATGCCTGTCTGAATCTGAGGTAGTATAGTCCATAGCAAACCTTACTACCTCAGTGAGGACTCGGCCTTATATGCATTGAGACTGGAAGTAAACTATGTCAAAAACACCTTGAAACATTGATGTTGCAACAGCTATGAATGCAGATCTCTGTATCAATTCACTGCACTTGTCCTTGATATTTAAAGTACTAGTTATTTTCCTCTAAACTGGTGTTTGGAATTCTTTCTTTTCTAGGCTATTGTTAAAATTATGGGCTGGAATCTGCTTGGCCCTTTAACCAGGTGCATACTGAAGCATAAAGAAGGTGATGTGAAGAGAGAACACTGCCTAAAAATGCTAGATAAATTGACAGAGGTAAGTCATAGTGTCTCTCCTGATAAGAACCTTGGGGCACTTTCTGCACGTTATCATTTGGCTTTGCCCTTCATCAGCAACACAGCAGACAAGCATTCCTAGGATTTTTGCTAACATAAGTAATAATTGTGAATTGGTGGAACTGCCCAAGGATGGGGGAATGCAGCCCTTCGGGTTATGTTGGAGATGAAATAGAAAGGGAATAGATTTAGAGCACATAGAGCAATCCTCAGTTGTGTCATCCCAGTAGCACAAGTGACATTGTGCTGGCTGAAACTAGATTTCATACTGTGAGCAAGAGGAGAGTTTTTGCATAGTGTACACATGGTTGTGCAGCCATTTGTGCAACAGAAGGACTCAGTGGAGGTCTGCTATTGTTTGAGTTTGCAGAATGTCATTGTTGGGTACTGCCCTTTTACATATGTTCCTTTATTACTAGCATCTATATACTACCTCATCTGTTCAAAAGCCATCAGGATGTGCAACAATTTAAAATAATAAATAGATTGATACATCATAATTCTTGAGGGAATGCACTCTGAAGTTTAAGAGCTTTTTCCCATGTTGGTTTTTAATGTTCCCAACTCTTCCTGCATGTAGTAAACTGTCAAATAGAGTAACAATGTTTCAGCCAGTTACTGTTCTTGTTATGCAAGTTTATTATATGGAAGGAGCCTCCCCACTTGCAGGTTTAAGCATTACAGTCTAAAACTATGCTGCGTCTACTCTTTATTGCAGTGTGTTGTATGGCTCTTGATCTAACTAAAAACAACCTCTGAAGAACAAATGCTTTCAGGAGGCAATTTTCCTCTTTAAAGACTCACATCTCCCAATCTTGAAAATGCAAGACTTTTAAATCAGAACTGATATTTAATGTCCAAATGTTTGTGTGTACAGGGAAGGATGATTTGAGGGGGAGAATGAGTGAAACTGTAATTCTTGAACAACCGGCTTTTATTAATCATAAAGCTTGGCTTTGCCAAACTGGAGTAGAACATCTACACTACTTTGAAACTTTAAAGTGTAAGCTGCAAAATAAAATAGAATCACGTTTCCTTTTACAGAGTCACAGTGGACATGCTTTATGAAAATAAAAACTCTCTGCTGTAATTGTTACCACAAAATACATTTGAGCATTATTAGAGCTTCAGTGTTTTCTTGTTTATATAAAATGGAGACATGTTGGTTAAAATTGTGACCCTAATTAAGCAGGTAATTATTTTTTTTAAAAGTGTTAATAGAAGTACTTGAGAAAGTTAAGATGGAGAGAAGGATCTCTATTGTGAGAGAAAGGAGAATGCCTCTTTAAAACATGACAGCATAAACTAAAAACAAAGTACTTTTTCTTCAGATTTTTCTTCATATTAATTAATTTTTATCACATAATCAACCAAAAGTTGTGGATTTAAGATCTTCTAGTTGTATACTAGTCTTGATTATGATATAAAATGTCCCAATTTGCCATATGTTTACCATGGTAGAGGAGGCAGATGTGGTTAAAATATAAAAGCAGAAAAATAAACAAATAGAAGCACATTATACTGGTTTTTTTCTTTCTTGCAGTTGTGCATCCCAAAAGAGCTTGTGCTGGGGTTTCTAGAGCAGATCGAACAAGCCTCAAGAACACAGACATCCCAAACTATTTTGCTTTTGCTTAAACCCCTGCAAGAAGGTATGAGGGGGTTTTTTTTTAACACTGAAACCATAACTTGATAGTTGAGTTGCTGTAGAAAGTATGGTGGAATATTCCACCTGATAGCTTCTTTGGGTGTGATTAGGTTATGAAGCGCTATACGAATACATCCCAAGTTGTAATGTTATAACTGTTGAAGAGTCCTCGTTTGTTTTATTTTAATTGTGCTGGGTCAGTTAATGTGATCAAGGCAGCCTACAGGGGTCTTTCCCCTCTCCTTTTTATCTTTGCAACACCCTCTGAGGTAGCCTAGGCTGGAAAAAAAACCCTAGTCGCAGCAGCACTCATGTCCACTCTAGGTAGAAGCACTGGCTTGGAGCCAAAGATGTTTTAGGGCAAGTGGAAGGGTGTTTGCTTACATGAAGGGGAATCCCTGAGTTATTTTCTTGCTCCAGCTTCAGGAGACATTGAATGGCATTTCAGAGTGTCCCTGGATTCTCCAGGCTGGCTTTTCAAGGGGTCCAAGGAGATGTAGGTCAAATTAAAATATTGTTCCCATAGGTGGAATGCCACTTCTAGTTCTTGGGACCCTCACCTTTTATTATTCCTGTCTTACCAAAGGAAAGCAGAGACTGAGGTGGGAACTAGCCTCAATTTACTCAAGGGTTACTCAAGTAGATCCAGAGCAGACTTCCTATTTTAAACCTAAATCCAAAATATTTTGGGCTGCAAATAGCTTTGCCACTGCTTGCAAAGGCAGCTTTGGGTCTTGTGTTTCTTGAACAGCAGCTATTCCTATTGCATGATGAGACTTTCAAAACTAGTTTCTGGTATGGCACAAGAAGTCTACTGTTCAAAAAGAACTCAAGTATTCTTTGACAGATCTTTAGATATCAGCTTCTGGCTTACCTCAGAGGTGAAAAACCTCTTGCCTAGGGACCAAGAACATCCCTTTGGAGTTCTGCAAACAGCTATGGCCCTTCCTTTGATCATCTATTCTAAAGTATTTTATTTCATTTGATAATTTGTAAGGGTGAGATCTTAACTTTTTACTGTATTAGCCTCCTTTGATGAGAATATACAAGTTTCTGAGCTTTATAGAGCTTCTCAAACAAAAGATTACTTTTGATCTGAGAAATGTTTTGAAGTTCACAGCTGATACATATTAATTAGCTCACTTTTCAATGCCCTTTTGATTCTCAAAACAAGGCAAAATGTATAATCTATACAAGTAAAAGTAAATATTATAAGAGACATTTAGGAATTACTTTTGTATTCTTAGTGCTTCTGAAACTTCATAATAAGAAAGCATATTCGTTGGGGTTGTCATTGTCTACCATTTTGAACCAGCTGTCACATCTACCAGTGCCTTACACAAAACAACAACTCCAAGAAGATGAACATGGACTCTGCCAGTGTTGCAACGATTTAACACACTTTGTTAAACCTTTTGTGGATGATGTTGTTCAACATTTGGCAGCTTCATTAGGTGGAGAGTACAAAGATATGAAGGAGGAGTTACTAGGATTGTAAGTACCCTATTTTTGCCTAGAATGACTATTTAATCACGGAGCTACATGCTTTTTGGGGAGCCACAGTCTGAGAGCTACAAACATTTGAAAATGGGCAGCTTGGAAAGTGGTGTATGGAAGAGAGTACTTCACCCTTCTCCCATGATTTTGACACCACTTTTCAGGCATGTTTGCCATCTTATGGGAGGGAAATGGAAGAAGCGGAAATTGCAGGGGAAAGGTAAGCATCCTCTGTCTACTTTTCTTTACTATAAGTTGCTCCTTTTAACATGGTACTTTACAGCTGTTTTGCAATGAACTGATTCTGCCATTGAATGTGTAGTTCCACCCCAAGTCATAAAACTTGGAGTGCATGCCTGACTTTATGTATGTTTCGTGCCTATCAGAAGTTAGGTTTCCCCCTTCACACTTTTGAAACAGACCATTCTTTGGCAAAAGTTCTTTATTCTCTAGTGTATATCCAGTAAGGAATCACCAGTAAAGAAAATGTATCTAAGCAAATTAGAGTCTCTAACAAAACTAGAAATTACTTCCCCAAACCCTCCTTTTGAGTAACTCTGGGATCTTCTGAAGGTAGGCAAGTGTCTTAGCTGTACATTACCCCTCTAGTTAGCTAGCACTTAACCCTGGCACTGTGTCATGGGGTCAAGAATTGTGCCAGGCTCATATGGCTCCCTGGGGCTGTCCCACACCCACTGCTAGATCTTGCAGGTTCTGGCTGTTCTTAGGGTCTGCCCGAACACCTGGATGATCTTGAGGTAAGCTTTTCCACATCTTCCTTCTTGATATTTGGATGCCTCATTTTTCAGGGCTCACATTCCCCATCTGAAGAGTTCATGTCTCCCCGGCCTTGAAACCCACCAAGAACAATTGCCTCTTTCAATCCCAAAAGTGCCATGTTACCAGCTATACCTGTAGTTACAAAATAAATTGCTGGAAAGAGTAGAAGGATGCTGCTAGGTAATCTTTAGAATCTAGTGGAGTTCCTTATTTAGAAACTCATTTTGCAAAGAAGAAATCTAGGACATACTGCAGCTTGCTAACTTAAAGGCAAGTTAAGAGTGTTTATTCTCAGTTGATGATTTACTGCCATATCATCACAGTGAAAGTCAAATTTCCATTTCTCGGCATTGTGCCAGTTGTGAAATTCTAAGGGTTGCTTTCTTTCTTTCCCTTACCTCTAGTTATGTAGTATAATATTAATGCTAAGTCAATAAGGTTATTTGATCCTCTACTGATGCTTTTATGATTGAACATCTTGCATGCTGCTATAATGTACTCATCCTCTTTGGTTTTCAGTTGTCTGAAAAGCTTGGAATATCCCCTGTTAATGGCAGATCTTGATCAACTGCCTGAAGAAACTCTCCAGCATCCACTAAGGCAGTTTGCTGCTGACATACTAGTAAGCGCATTTTCATTGCAGCTGCATTTCCCCCCATAGCTGTAAATGAATTGCAGTTCCTTGAAACATTGGTTTCCTGTCCTTGTTATCAGGATTCATGTGCATGGTTTTCTAAGGAAGTGCTGATTCAGTTAAGGACTGGGAACAGCATTTCAACAGAGCCTAAAACTCTAAATGCTACAGATAAGTTATACTTAATGGTCCAAATCCAGTCCTTGTAATGATTTGCTTTTATCTGATTTGTTTGTTTTTGGCAAGGTTCTTCTGTGTTTGTACAGAACACACACAAGCATGCTCCTAATTCTGTTACTAGTTTGAATCATGCCAATAAAACTAAACAGTCATCTATTCAGGAGCTGACCAAAGGAAAGGAGCAAGCATCTTCATCTTGGTTGCTGTACATCTTCTCTGTTTCAGTGTAATTGGTTTGCCCTTAAGCAGCAGCACAAAATTTACGTATGTCCCATTACAACTGTTGCACTGGTGTCTCACTTGAATGTCCTTTGTGCTGTTACTTCTATTTGTCTTAATGCACACATCTTCCTATTTTGCTTTTGAAACTTAGTTTGTATTCTGTAATAACAAGAAAGAAAGTCTTTGGGGCCCTTTAGACATTTTGGGGTCTGCAGCTAATCAGTGGAAGTTTATGGCTCCAATGTAGTGGGACAGTATACGTATTCCAGATTATAGCCTCTGCTGCTCCACCTAACATACAATACCCATGTTTAAGGAAGTACAAGTCTTGGTATCCAATACAGCTGTCCTCTTGCCCCCTTCACCTATCATCATTCCTCTACTTTCTCCTGTGAATTTCAGCACAGCACCAGACACATCCCACACAGCTCTGAAGGCTAGAAACTTTTTATGCAAAGGAAAAATAAAACTGCCAGCCCCACTAGAAATGACAGCAGGACAACTGTGTGTTTAAACACATTATCTGTCCTAGTCATATAAAAAAAGACAGGTAGAAAGGGTCTGTTGTTATTCACATGCAAATAATTTTTTCTGAAGTTCAGTAGCTCTGCCACTACAGAATAACACCTTTTAACATTCAAAACCATACTATCTACATTATATTGTGGGAGGAGGGACCTGTGGTCCTCTAGATGTTATTGAACTGGAATACCCATCAGCTTCAACTTGGCAAATGACCTGGGATGATGGGAGTTAACTTGCTATTGTAACCTGCATTGCAAACTGTTATAAATTTGGATATAAAATACAAAAAGACATAGCCCAGACCCTCCTTTAGATTGTATCTATTTTTTCATTAAAACCATATACAGAAAAGCAAAGTTGTTCTCTTCTCACAGGTATATGTATTGTGTTAGGACATTTCAAACTTATTCTCACTTAATCATGAGATATAAAACATTTTCTTTAACAGGGCATTTTGATTAATATTAAAGAATTGTTTCCAAGAGTGTTTCTTTGGCATGGATACAGAAACAAAAACTGGGATAATGAGGATCTATTGGAAATGGAGAAAGAAAAATCTGCAGATTCTTTGGCATGTCTGTCTTACATAGTTTTTGTTCAGGATGGCTTTGATATGGACTGTCTTCCAGTAGTCTTCAGGTAAGTTTTTTTTTTCTTTTTAATCACAGACTGATAAGTAGCCATTCATTTGGTTGCCTGAGAGATTGAAGAATCTCTTCCAGGCGATCCAGCAAGGCAAACTAACAAAACATGGTTTTCCTTTGTGTTAGAAATCAGTTTTTGTATTGTCTAGTTCTCTTGCATGACTGTCTGAGGTTATACTCCAATGTATGATTTTTTTGTTGTAGGCCATCATATATTCTGCAATGCAACATGGTGCACATTAGAGTTCTGTTGAAAAGGTAAGGTTATTTATTATTTCTATTTGATTACTGTTTTTATCCTACATGTTCTGAAGGGTGCAGTGCAGTGCAGGAAACAACACTTCTACAAATGTGCAATAACAGACTGACGTTAACATAATTGCAGTTCAGGGAGCAGAGGCAATATAATATTTCATGCTGAACAAGTTCAATTTAGAGACAAGTATATTTCCTTTTTGAGATAAGTTTATTTTCAAAACAATGGGCATGTTAAAAAAAGGAACATGGCCATTCTGGTCGGGAGATGGGGTGAGGTTGTGTTCACTGAACAACCTATAGTGCACCTGACAGATGTATTGAGCTCTCTGTGTGTTGCTCTCCCACTCTTTGCCCTCAGTCTTCCAATTGGCTCTAACACACATCGCAGTATCTTTCATAGCAGAACTGCTTACAGACTAATAAAGGAGAAGTTAGTGTCAGAATTCTAACTCAAAGGATAAAATTGCAGCAACCTATAACTATTCTTAAAGAGCCTTGTGTGCATTCACACATTTTGGTTTGGGGCCACTTTGTACAGTGCTGTATTCTAACAGGTTAGGAACTGAATAAGCAGTCATGGAGTAAGAGAGGAGATTCCCTTATGGATCAGTAATTAGCTAAAAATGAAAGAATGGGAATAAATGGTAAACTCTATATTTAGTAATGCAGATAGTGTAATCCTGCTGTAATCTGTTTTGAGACCAATTTTTCTCAACTTACTCAGGAATTATCTGGGGTTAGGAGTCAGCAGTGAAGTGGCCAAACTTGTAATCAGTTATTTAGAATTATTAAAACAGAAAGAGATTGTAAAGAGCTCTGAAAGAATTTTTTTCAAACTTAGGAGAATGGGAATCAAAATGACAAATGAGTTGAAATATAAACAACTGTAAAGTAATGCATGTGGAGGTAAAAAATCCCAACTTTGGGTACAAGTTAATAGGTTCTGAGCTAGCAGTGACTGACCAAGAAAGAAATCTTGGGGCAGTGGTAGACGACTTAATGAAAAAATGTTGACCCCATACATGCTGCTATGGGAAAGACAAGTTCTGTGCTAGGCATGATTAGGAAAGAAATTCAAAGTAAAACTGTCAATGTTGTTGTTGTTAGCTGCGAAGTCATGTCCGACCCATCGTGACCCCATGGACAACATTCCTCCAGGACTTCCTGTCCTCCACCATCCCCCGGAGTCCAGTCAAGCTCACACCAACTGCCTCAGTGACTCCATCCAGCCACCTCATCCTCTGCCGCCCCCTTCTTCTTTTGCCATCTATTGTTCCCAGCATTAGGCTCTTCTCCAGGGAGTCTTTCCTTCTTATTAGGTGGCCAAAGTATTTGAGTTTCGTCTTCAGCATCTAGCCTTCTATAGAGCAGTCAGGGTTGATCTCCTCTAGGACTGACCGGTGTGATTGCCTTGCAGTCCAGGGGACTCGCAGGAGTCTCCTCCAGCACCACAATTCAAAGGCCTCAATTCTTCGGCGCTCAGCCTTCCTTATGGTCCAGCTTTCACAGCCATACATTGAAACTGGGAAAACCATAGCCTTGACTATAAGCATTTTTGTTGGCAGGGTGATGTGTCTGCTTTTTGGTTTGCTGTCTAGATTTGCCATAGCTTTCCTCCCCAGAAGCAAGCATCTTTTAATTTCTTGGCTGCAGTCCCCGTCTGCAGTGATCTTGGAGCCCAGGAAAATAAAATGTGTCACTACCTCCATTTCTTCCCCATCTATCTGTCAGGAAGAGGCTCTTTAGTTCCTCTTCACTTTCTGCCATGAGAGTGGTATCATCTGCACATCTGAGGTTGTTGATATTTCTCCCAGCAATCTTAATTCCGACTGGTGATTCATCTAGCCCCGCCTTTCTCATGATGTGCTCTGCATATAAGTTAAATAGGCAGGGTGACAGTATACAGCCTTGCCGAACTCCTTCCTCAATTTTGAACCAATCAGTGGTTCTGTGCCCAGTTCTCACTGTTGCTTCTTGACCCGCATCTAGGTTTCTCAAGAGACAATTAAGATGGTCGGGTACTCCCATCTCTTTAAGAACTTGCCACAATTTGTTGTGATCCACACAATCAAAGGCTTTAGCATAGTCAATGAAGCAGAAGTAGATGTTTGTCTGAACCTCCCTAGCTTTCTCCATGATCCAGCGTGTGTTCGCAATTTGATCTCTAGTTCCTCTCCCTCTTTGAAATCCTGCCTGTACTTCTGGTTGTTCTTGGCCCACATACTGCTGGAGTCTAGCTTGTAGGATTTTGAGCATCACATTGCTAGCATGTGAAATGAGTGCAATGGTGCAGTAGTTTGAACGTTCTTTGGCATTGCCCTTCTTTGGGATGGGAATGTAAACTGACCTTTTCCAATCCTGTGGCCACTGTTGAGTTTTCCAAATTTGCTGGCATATTGAGTGTAGCACTTTTACTGCATCGTCTTTTAAGATTTAAATAGCTCAGCTGGAATACTATCACCTCCACTAGCTTTGTTGTTGCTCAGACTTCCTAAGGCCCATTTGACTTCACATTCCAGGATGTCTGGCTTGAGGTCAGTGACCACCCCATCTTGGTTATCAGGGATGTTAAGTTCTTTCTTGTATAGTTCTTTTGTGTAATCTTGCCACCTCTTCTTAATCTCTTCTGCCTCTGTTAGGTCCCTGCCATTTTGGTCCTTTATCATGCCCATCTTTGCATGAAACATTCCCTTCATATCTCCAATTTTCTTGAAGAGATCTCTGGTCCTCCCTATTCTATTGTTTTCTTCTGTTTCTTTGCGCTGTTCATTTAAGAAGGCATTCTTATCTCTTCTAGCTATTCTCTGGAATTCTGCATTCAATTGGGTGTATCTTTCCTTTTCTCCCTTGCCTTTCGCTTCCCTTCTTTCCTCAGCTATTTGCAAAGCTTCCTCAGACAGCCATTTTGCTTTCTTGCATTTCTTTTTCTTTGGGATGACTTTAGTTGCTACCTCTTGTACAATGTTGCGAACCTCCGTCCATAGTTCTTCAGGCACTCTGTCTATCAGAGTGCCTGACATCTGTTTGTCACCTCTACTGTATATTTATCAGGGATATGATTTAGGTCATACCTGAGTGGCCTAGTGCTTTTCCCTACTTTCTTCATTTTAAGCCTAAATTTTGCAACAAGAAGCGCATGATCTGAGCCACAGTCAGCTCCTGGTCTAGTTTTTACTGACTGTATAGAGCTTCTATATCTTTGGCTACAGAGCACATAGTCAATCTGATTTCTGTGTTGACCGGTGATGTGCATGTGTAGAGTTGTCTCTTGGGTTGTTGGAAAAGAGTGTTTGCTGTGACCATCGTATTCTCTTGACAAAATTCTACTAGTCTGTGCCCTGCTTCATTTTGTACTCCAAGGCCGAACTTGCCTGTTATTCTGGTTATCTTTTGGCTTCCTACTTTAGCATTCCAATCCCCCATGATGATAAGGACATCATTTTTTGGTGTTAATTCTAGAAGGTGTTGTAGGCCTTCATAGAACTGGTCAACTTCAGCCTCTTCAGCACCCAGTGGTTGGGGCATAGACTTGGACTACTGTGATGTTGAATGATTTGCCTTGGATTCGAACTGAGATCATTCTGTCATTTTGGAGATTGTATCCCAGTACTGCTTTTCCTACTCTTTTATTAACTATGAAGGCTACTCCATTTCTTCTGAGGGATTCTTGCCCACAGTAGTATACCTGATGGTCATCTGAATTAAATTCACCCATTCCTGTCCATTTTAGTCCACTGATTCCTAAGATGTCGATATTCAGTCTTGTCATCTCTTGTTTGACCACATCCAGCTTGCCTTGATTCATGGAGCTTACATTCCAGGTTTCTATGGAGTATAGATCTTTGCAGCATCGGACTTTCACCACCAGATACATCTGCAACTGAGTGTCCTTTCGGCTTTGACCCAGTCACTTCATTCTTTCTGGTGCTACTTGTACTAGCCCTCCGTTCTTCCCCAGTAGCATATTGGACGCCTTCCGACCTGAGGGGCTCATCTTCTGGCATCATATCTTTTTGCCTTTTGGTACTGTCCATGGGGTTTTCATGGCAAAGATACTGGAGTGGGTTGCCATTTCCTTCTCCAGTGAATCACATTTTGTCAGAGCTCTCTGCTATGACCTGTCCGTCTTGGGTGGCCCTGCGCGTCATAGCTCATAGCTTCATTGAGCTACGCAAGCCCCTTCGCCACGACAAGGCAGTGATCCATGAAGGAGAAACTGTCAATATCACGCTCATATAAATGCATGATACAACCACAGTTAAAATACTGTGTCAGTTCCGGTAACAGCACCCTAAAAAAAATATTGTAAAGTTAGGACATCGGTAAACAGTAGAATTCAGTACTTCAAAATATGATGCCCACCAGTTTGGAGGGCTTTAAAGGGGATTGGACCAATCTGTGGTAAGTAAGACTATTAATGGGTACTACTGCGGTCTGTGTGGTGTTTCTAATATTGGATGCAGTGCAACTTAGCATGTTACAGTTGTTAGGAAACATGCACAGCAGGCTGCCATTGTGTTCATGTCCTGCTTGTGGGTGGCTGGTTGTCTGCTGGGTGGACTCTTGATCTGGTTCTTTTTAATGAACTTTTGAATTATGCTGAAACATAATGCAATCATATAAGAAACTCATCTGCAAGAGTATTGTCCAACTCAGACAGGATTCTCTCATAAATCAGCCTTACAAAAGGATCTTGCTGGTATGCCCAATTTGAAGACTTCTGCTAGATGATAGAGACAAATATCAGAGACACATTCCGTAACAGCTTTTACTGGACAAAGCGACAAAACAGCTTTAAATCAGTTGTATAAAAACTGATGGCATCTTGATTTCATGCAGGACAGAAGAATCTGTGTTATCAAAAGGACTTGTAAGTATAAGACGTATAAGCTATTATTTCTGTTAGAAATTATAAGAACAGTCTGTCACTTATTTAGGAATCTCATTGAAGTCTGTGGAGTCTATAGGGCATCTATAAGATGGTTGGCCAACACCCTGATCCTACATGTAACTTCTTTCACAATTAGTCACATGGCTTTCTAGTGGACTTTGCTTATGGTTCCAGCCTTCTTGAAGTATATTACTATGTTGTTGGCAGGTGCACTTGAATAGAGTTTAAATAGCAGCTCTGGTAACCAAGGAAACATAGGAAACTTTATCCATCCAGCCCAGAATCATGTACTCTCATTGTCAGTGGCTCTGTAGGGGTTCCAGGAGAGGTTCTGGCTATAAGCTGTGAGCTGATCATTTTAATGAGGGTGCCAGTGATTGAACCTGAGGCCTTCTGCATACAACACACATGTTGTATACCTGTGATATATGTCCTTCCTGCATAATTTATTATGCACTATTGCTAAGCTTTTAACCCTAAACTATTGCCAAGATCTATTGAAAAATAGATAAAAGTATTCCAGCAGAAGAGGCTAAATTCTTAGTGGCTGGAAGGACTAGAGAGAGAGCTTATCAACCGCTGCAGTGGCACTATCTCACTTTGTTCCAGATAAGTGAATTGCTGTTCACTCCCACAGAGAAAAGAAAAAAACACAACACTTTAATGGCAAAACCTGATGGGCTCCCATTGGTGATGTAGTCTGTTCTTGGGTACAAAGGTACAGCATCCCACAAAAACCTGCATCTTAAAAGCCTTATCTCTGAACAATATTCTAGTTAAAGGCATTTCATTACTTGAAAATAAAAGGGTCATTCTGTTGAATGTGGGATGGATTTACTTCATATAAACTTAGAATAATATGGTTGGAAGGCACCAGAGGGCTACTATCTCTGCCCAGTGTAGGACTCCAAGTTAAATATCCCTCTCAGATGGCTGTTCAGTTGTATCTTGAATGCCCCTAATGTAGGAGAACCCACAACCTTCCTAGGCCATTGGTTTCATAGTCATACAGCTCTAACAGGAAATTTTCCTTGATACCTAGCCAGAATATGGCTTCCTGTAACATGAGCCTCTTATTTCATGCCCTGCACTCTGGAATGGTTAAGAAGGGATTGTGTCCTTCCTCTTTCACCCTTTTGCAGGAAGTTTCCTCCTCATTTTCCCTTCCCTCAGGGTTTTCTTCTTGCGCCTCAGCTTGTTGATGTGCGTCCTGCTCCTGTACTACTCTTAGCTGTTGCAGTTCCACTGGTCTGTCTGAAAACTCTTCACCTTCTTTTATTACCTTGAGATTGGACCTTCACTGCTCTAGTGCTCTCACCTTTTCTCTGACAGGGCTACTAGTCTGTACTTGTTGCATGTGTAGGCCATGTTGCTCTCAGGCAAGAAAACAAACACAGCACTGATGTTGTAGTGTCACCGTCACTGAGGAGTCCTCTCAGTCCATTCTGCTACCTTTTTGATTCTAGATTCCTAGATATTTGTTTTTCTTGAATATTTGTTTTTTCTTGTAAAGTTATGCCTTCATGTTTATTCCAAAAGTATTTTTACCATTTACAGTCACTTTTATTTATTTGGTTTTGATTGGATTTATTTGTTTCGGGTTTTATTGTATTGTTCGATTGATTGTTTTATGATTTTGCTTTTAATCATGTAAGCCATCCTGAGATGCGATAGTGAAGGATGGCATGCAAATAATTTAAATAAATAAATAAAAAGCAAAGTTATAATCAAGCTCATACAGTTTTATTACACACAAATGCGGATGCATGAAATTTCCCTACTCACATTGATTACCCCATTCTATTAGCTGCGGAATGAAGAAAATCATGCCCACAGTCCTTACAATTAATGTATTAAACTAATTTGTAGGCTCTACTGGAGAACTGCCTACTAAGGCTGGAAGACAAAAGCCTTTTCCTTGAGCACTTGGAATTCAAAGGGTTTATCACAACTCCTCAGGTAACAACTGGAATAATATACTTTTAATTATCCATACTATTCTTTCTAATAGGTTAGCTCTTTAATGTTTAGAAAGGACTATAGACTGAAAATATTCGCTCAGTGTTTGTAATAAGGCTAATTAAACATGTCAGTACAAAAATGTTTAGTGACTTTTTAGAAAAGTATTGTTCAGTATACATTTTTCAGGTTTTGCTCCTCTTATTTTAGTGGAAAATCTTCCTTGTGTCCAAACGTTTATTTGGACCAAATATGAAACTTAAACTCCAGCCATTTAAAACATTCCTGTGTAACTGGCCAAGCAAAATGATATTTTTAGTTGAACTAGTCAGTCTTGCACTGTTCTGAGGGCTTTTTGCTAAAGAACGGTATAAAAGCTTTAAATATATAAATAAATGGGTGTTCTGTTTGTAATCCACTATCTTTATATATTTATTTATTAAAAGTTTTGTATACCATTCATTCAGTCATGCTGTCTCTCTAAAGAGTTTACACTCAATAAAATCCAGACATAATACAATATATTAAAACAGATGAACAATCAATCAAGCATTCCTTTAAACAGTAAGCAAAACTAAACAATTTACAATGCGATTAAAAATAATAAATATAAAATCCCAGAAAATAAAAAAGACCTGGCTGTATATATTAATACCATATCACATAAACATTAAAATGCTGAGTGAATAAAAATGTTTTTTTCTGGCATTGGAACATGTACAGTGTTGGCACCAGGTATACTTCTCTGGGGAGTGAATTCCATAAATGAGGCACCACTCCCAATAGCCCTTCCCTGAGTAGCTTCCCTCTTCACATACTTTAAAGGCATTTCCCAGAGAAGGACCTCCAAAGGTGATCTCAGGGTATGGGTAGGTACATATGGGTGCCTACTTCATAGAAAATAGACACTAGCCTAAATCTCAGTACATATATAGCATGTTTCAAGATTGAATAACAGTTTAACACCTGCCCCAGTTTTGAAAGGGTAGCAGGAAAATATAACATACTGTGCAATAACAAGGGGGACTAGAATGAAACTTGCCATGCACATTCAGGGGA
Source organism: Varanus salvator macromaculatus (assembly GCA_023646645.1). NCBI lineage: Eukaryota > Metazoa > Chordata > Lepidosauria > Squamata > Varanidae > Varanus > Varanus salvator. The sequence goes on from JAIXND010000659.1 coordinate 10,480,877, forward strand.
TCATTCTCAGTTGTATCCAATGGTGTTGTTCCACCAGTGGGCGGGAACCACTGACGGAACAGACTTCCCTTCCCCCCAGCCAAAAAACAACAACAACAACTGCTCCAGAGGGTTGAGTGACCATCAAATAAATGTAGCATATGTGGGAGGAGGAGGAAGCAGGGAAGACCATTGTGTTGTGAGACCTGCTTATGTGAACATTAGTGTCAAAAACTAAGTTTCTCCTCCTCTCTCAAAACAACATACTGTTCTTTGGCAAAAACCTCTTTATTTCCAATGTACATCCAGCAGTCTTCATCCAGCAAAGAAAGAGTCTCTGAGCATGTGCAGAGAAAGTCTCTGGGCATGTTTGGGCTCATTGTTTGTGGGGCAGGCGAGCACAGGATTACTCAGGGTATGAGGCTCGGTGAAAAGCATAGGCTGTGGTTCAGATGCCCTCTGCACACCCAGGAACCTTCTGAATAAGGACCAATAGTCAATTCTCCAGATTGTTGTGAGGAAGGCATCCCACAATGGTATATGATAAAGCTAATACGTAATTAGGAAAGCAATATAATTTTGAGTGAACGAATCTATGGTAATAATACCTGCTGGAGAACTCTTATATGAAAAGAAGCATCTGGCTGAGGCATATGTGTTGGCTTTTATAAAGTATGGGAAAAGAATTTGGATTCATTGTTGTATGCACATTGAACACCAACTATTCAAAGGCAAAATGCTATACCTTCCTTCCATTTCTGCTTCTATCCGGGCTGCTGCAAAAGATAGTAGATGAGGAGCAACTGTAGTCTTAATTACTCCCTTCTGGTCCCATAGACCATGAATCCTGGAAAACCTAGCCTTAACTTGGCAAAGACCATGGTTTTTGCCCTAGAAGCCAGATCTCATTGCTTATGCTTGAGTGCCCACAATGGCTCTGGCTAGTTGCCTGTTTATTGAAAGTGCAATCTATAGCAATATAAGCTTTCCAAATTCAGTTATAAATACCCTACTGCCATCCCATAGGAAGGCCATGACATGATTCTGTGAGATCATGTACAAAGCATTTTCTAGATGGAACAGGAAAAAGTCAACATAGAAACAGCCAGCGTAAAGGACTCCTTATTTTCCTACAAGAAAGACTTGATATGGGTCTTAAACCAGGCATATTTTGCAGACAGACAGACATTTGTTCTCTCCAAATCAGGATGACTGCCACTAAGCTTGAACCTGCAGTTTAAAAGATTTCTCTGCAAAGCATCACTTAAGTCCTCTTAAGGTCCACAGATTCCTCTCCTGGTACTCACAGGATATCCTTCTCATGCTACTCAAACCTCCCTTTGAGCCATTTAAAACAATACCCTGTTGCAGAACATCCTGTTTTGGATTGCTGTTACATCTGCATAAAGAATCTGTGGAAAAAGCCTTATCAACGTTAATAAGAACATGATCATTCTCAGGATTTACTCTGTCTTCTGTGGTTACAGGAGCTGGTTCTATCCTCCTTTTCTAAGCCTTCTCGTCCCCAGGAGAAGTCCTGACTCAAACTGAACAGGTTCAGAGCAGTCAAAATCTATTTAAAATGCACAGTCCTGCAGCCAAACAGATTCAGTGTTTAGTTCTTTACATCCTTCAGCTGTGGGTAAGAAGTACCTAGATAATTTTGGCTTGAGAGCTAAAAGCATTCTCATCAATTTTTGTGCCTTCTCAAGCCTTTTAAGAGTTACAGCACAATTAACTAGGTCAACAGCCACTTTAGCACTAATTACAACCTTGAAATTTTATCTGGCTATTACCTGAGCAAATTCAAATTCTTTTGCCAGACTTTATAACATCAATATATTTGCCTTAGCAGATGCTTCATTTCACAGAAGAGTTCTCCAACAGGCATTAATATCATGGATTTGTACACTCAAAATTATATTGCTTCCTTAATTAGGTATTAGCTCGTTATGGGTGCCTTCCTCACAACAATCTGTAGAATGAGTAACCTTATCCAGAAGGTTCCTGGGTATTCAGAAGGCATCCCAACCACAGCCTATGCTTTTCACCAAGCCTTGTACCTTGTTGCTGTCATGATCTGCCTCTGTATCCGCAGCGCAGACCTCTTCTTATGGGATCTCAATAATTCTGCTACTGTATTATCTGTTCTGTGCAGCTAACCTTTATTCCCTTCAGGAGGTTGACATGTACTGTTTTCATCTGAGCTATAGCTATGCACAGAACTGGCAAAGAAGAACCTGGCCCCAGTAGAATATTCAAAAGTTTATTAATGTGGCCCTAGTTCTTCCTAAGTGATAAAGGGAGGTAACCCATTGTGGAATTTCTTCCTCCCACCAAAACAAATCTTCTCAGTTAAGTACCAATATTCTGGTTCCTAGGTTTTTTAATCTAAATATTTGTATGATATTACTGACTTGGGCAGAACATGTATTTGTCACTGTGTCTGTCACGCTCCCCTTAATTCACATTTCCCTGCTTCTATCGCAGATTGCTTGCTGCCTTTTCTTCTCTGATATGTATGTGTGAAACAGTGTGGCTTAAAGATGGAGTTAATAGCTTTACTACTCTGCTTCCTTTTATTTTTTGAATTGAAGTTAATTATTTCAATAGCATCTTACTCTACTTCTGCTTGCAAAGGGCATTGTCTGACCTAAATAACTTTTATTTTTATTATTATAGGATTTGGTAAAGGTCATTACACTGTGCCCCTTTGAACCGCTGGTACGTAATGAAGTTTCATGTGACCTTGAAGTGTCATTTCTTAAGGACAGTTTATCTGATTCATTCCCTCTCCCTTGTATTTTTCTGTAGAGAAAGAAGAGTTTAAAGATTTTACAGCTTTATATAGACAAATTTGATGAAGAAGGAAAATACACATTGTTCAGGTGTGTCTCAGTGTTGTAGAATAACCAAAAATTATATATCCCATTTGAAGGGTACTACAACTGAACATTAATTCAGACAACTTTAATCCTATAGTTGTCTTGCATGCCCTAGAAATTCGCTTCAAACTGAAAATAATGTATGACAGACCTATCCAATCTAGGGCCCTCTAGAAGTTTTGAATTACAACTCCCATTATCCTTGATAATTGGCTGGCTGATGGAAGTTCTAGTCAGAACATTTAGAGCAGTAGTTCCCAAACTTTTTTGTTCATGGAACCTTTCTGAAGGCTCCCCCCTTCCCCGACGGACCCATAACTTGGTCCCTGATTTTTACTAAGCATTGTGAACCCACAACATTCTTCCTTCTTTCATCTGTTCCTATTGCCTGAGTGCCTTACATAATGTAGTAGGTTTGGAAATGAAGAGAAAACATTTTAAATATAAGGAATGAATAAAGTGATTATATGGTAACATGCCAAATGAATTCTTTCGATTATTCCCAACACTTTGCAATAGAGTCCTAGAAACCAAATGACGTGATGCATTTCCCTGTTTGCTGCTTGGATGCGAACTGACAATGGAATAGTTGGCCTCATGTGGTTTCATTTTAAAATTCATTTTAAATTTGATTTTTGAGATTCTTTGTGGAACTCCTACGAGGCTTTTATAGAACCCTAGGAAACTGCTCTTCTGGAGGGCTGCAGGTTGTTGAAGGTTGGTATAGGGCATAATCTTTCCTTCTCTGTCTTCTGTTACAGGTGTTTGTTGAAGACAAGTAAGCATTCCGGTGTGGAAGGGTACATCATTCAAAATATTAAAAATCAAATTGATTTAGCCTTGCGGGTAAGGAAGACTATTGAAAGTAGAACAGAAAAGGGTATATTTCTGTACAACTGGGTGGGGACCCAGAGAAGTCTGTGGGAATGAGGTGGTGACCACAGCAGGAAGGAAATGAGTAAAAAACAAATACCAAAAATCACATGAAGTTTGGATAGTTGCCAGGATAGTAGTCTGTATATGTGCCTTGGAACTTGTGTGCACCTTCAGAAGCTATAGCTTTTATTTTCAATAAGCAAGTTGTAGTTATCGCAATAAAAAATCTGCAGAATATCATAGAAAACATAGAAGACATAGAAAACACAAAAGATGGAAGTGGCTGCAGCAGGTGTCTTTTTCAAGTAATAAAGCTATCAGCAGTTGCACATATTGCAAGGTTCAGGTATCCCTTCACTTGTAGAAATATTCCCACCTGGTATATCTTTGTGTGGCTTGAACTAAGAGAATTTGAATAAATGCTTTTTTAAAAATCCTGAAAAATAGCTATATGATCTGTATATAACTTTTTCTGTTGCTGGTCTTTAGTTTGTTTATTCCACACTTGCAAGGATTCTTGTAAAAACAACATCAAGCCTATTTTTATATACTAAAATGTCATTTGGAAGAAAGCAAAGATCAAAATAACACAATTGGAATACAGGCTTTGCTAAGAGTAATAACCAAAAACAGAAGGCTGCCATTGCTGGTCTTCTCTCAGGTGTAATGCCAATTGCTTTGTGCAAGACTGCACAAAAACTCCAGGTCCCTCACCAGCTGAAAACGTCTGCTGGATCTGCCAGACAGTTGGTGAGAGAAGTGATCTGGTTTGCACAATTTTAAAAACTGTAAGCTGTTTTAAATTCTTGATTTTTTTTAAAAATAACAGGTGCTGAAAATTTGGCAGGGCGGGGGGAGTCTGCTAGCTCATACCTGGCTGCACTCTTGTGACAAACATATTCGCTAAATATATCAGCTGCACCATATGCTACTTTTCAGAGGCCAGAAGGCAGCAAGTTTTTTACTGGATTCTCATTGGTCTCGCTGCTTGACATGGCACTGTCACTTCCTGAAGGTGCTGAAACAGATCTCCTCCAGAATTCAGACAGGTGAGAAGTGATTAATAGCTGCTGTAGGAATCTTTTGATGTGGTCACTTACCCCATCCCTGGGCATCCTTTCCAGAATTTTTTACAGCCATGCTGACAACTAAAATTTTAGATAAAGTGGTACCTTGGCTCACAAATTTAATCCGTTCAGGACACTGGTCGTGACCCAAATTCGTCGTGACCCAAGTCAAATTTCCCCATGATTCAATGTAAATAAGGGTAATCCGTTCTGTAACCATTTTTTTTTAAAATCACAACAATTTGAAAAAGGTGACAAAGAGCAACAAAGATCATGGCCATCTCCCTCCCCCCCCAGCACAATCACAGCCATCTCCCCCCTCCGAACATGATCGTGATTGCACCTGTCTTCCCTGCACGAGCGCGACCACGGACATCTCACCCCCGCCCCCCAGCACGACTGCGATCGTCACCCAATGTGGAGTTCGTGACCTGAGGCAAAATTTTGCCAAATTTTCTGTTCGCAATCCAATTTGGTCGTGAACTGAGGCGTTCGTGAGCCAAGGTACCACTGTACTACATTGGAGCTTCCTGCGAAAAATTCTATAAAAACAGGTGGTCAGAAACACTCGAATTGCAGGAAAAGCCATAATGTACTTGTCTGGAAATAATCTGTTCAAGTATTTTACTTTGCTATTGAATTCATGTATTCAGGTCATTTGTTTAACAATGTTAAAATTGAATTCAGATTTTAGCCCCTTTTTTCCTTTCTAGAATGAGCCAAAGAATAGAACATAGAAGTTGTAAGCCAGGCACAGGAACTCAACATCTGTGTTGATGAGGAATCTCTAGGAATCTCTTTCTTTGTTGAGAAAGCTTTCCAGGAGCCTGTGACACTTGTTCTGCAGTTTGAGAGGGAACAGCAGACTTTTTTTTTTTTTTTTTGCTTTTTTGGAGCCAGGACTCTGGCCTTTTCCTTGGAGCTTTTTGTGCTTGCTTGAGGGCTCGAGTAATTAGTAGCAAATGGAGGTTGTACAATTAAAAGTTACAATTTCAAAAGCGTTCCTTTTCTTTTTCCTTCTGTTATTTGAGCAAATTTCCATCACGTTTTATTCATAAGGGTCTCCGATTTCTTTTATACAAGTTTTTTTCTAATTTTATAAAAAATAATTTAATTTTAGCTTATTTGGTTTTTATTCAGTTTTTATTTTGTAACTTTTAATTGCCTCACCCTGTATTTAAGCCAAGTTAATATTTGTGAAGCTTTGATCAGAGTGCGGTAGTTAAGTTTGCATACCTTCAAGCTATCTGGCTCACCTTATTTGAAGTATTGTTTTTGAACCTGTGTGGTATCTCTCACCTGTGTGGGAGGAGCTATTAGATTTTTTTGGAAAGTAAGAGGGAAGGCAATAAGTTGAGGATAAGAAGAAGCTTGAGTTACTTGTAGGAACTTCTGAGGAAATTCTTGTGGACCATGTGAAAGGGAGGGAAGAAATAAGGGTGAAAAATAATTGGTGATTGATAGCAAAAATGGGCCTACCACTTACTTTTAACCAGTAGTCTGAAATGTTCATGTTTTCATAGAATGTGAAAAAAAATCAAAAGGCAGATATACATGCAGTAAAGGTTTTCCTTTGTCATATTTCCACTTAAAATAATGGGTTCTGCACATTGGGTTAACGTACGTGCCTGAACAATGTGCATCCCATAAAATGCAGATACTAGAAAGTAATGACTACAGTGGGAAAGGGTGATGGGGCTGGCTATCTAATAGTAGCAATGATAACCCAACAGATAGCTATAGTGATGAAAATGTATGAATCAGGTTGAATGAGTGAATACAATCTGTTTTAATTGAAATTGCCAGTCTACTTTGTTGGTTGGCCAAATCCTAGCTGCTGTTCATGCCTGTTGTTATTGGTGCTTACTGTAAATTAGCAGCCATGAACCAATATAGACATGACTGGCTAAATGCTTTTGGTTGTCAGGAGGGCAGGAATAGTAATTCAATCTTAGTTGGTTAGTATTTCTGCAATACCGTGGCAATTGGTGTTCCTGCATACCTGTTTCACACTCATTCCTTCAGTGGCAGCCTTTTATCCATGAAAAACATTGTCCTATTCAACCCCAAGTAACTTTTTAATATCTCTTATTTACAGGATTATGGCATCACTAAATCTGCTGAGATATTTAATAATTAAAGATAATGAAGATGATAATCGAGTAAGTGATTATTACTTTTTTTCCCTCTAACAGTATGAAAAATGTGAGAGACAGAAAAGGGGCTAGTTTACCCAACACTCTGGACACTATTTAGGAATATGTAACCTCAAATGAAGTTGTGATATGTCATCCAAACCCAGCCACCCTCAGTTATTTGAGGATTAAAAAGTGGTTTGTAGGAGGGATATGCAAGGGTGGCAAGGTTTCGATGACATACTGCAACCCCATTGGGGGTTGCATATTCATAATAATATCTGCCTGTCCTGCAGCTCATTGTGGGTTAAGCAACACATGGTTAGCTTAGTGTGTCAGGTTAATCAGGTCACTAAATTAATATTGCTGCAGAATCATGAAAAATGGTACTTCTGAAAATCCACTGCTGAATTATTTGTGAATGTGATCGTGCCTTTTGTTCTTTTCATCTAGCTGTACTAGTAACCCAGATCATAATGGGGGAGTCGTGTGGCTAATGGGGTGGGCTAGAAATCCAATAAATAAAGTGCAATTCCAGGCAATTTTGCAGTGATTGAATCCTGACATGTAACAATACTTACAAATAAATTAGTCTGGCTTCATTGTGATAAGTTTGCATTTTCTTCAGCATTATAGCGAAGTCAGTGTATCTTTGTGAGTATTTTGACAACTTTGCCTTGAATCATTTATTTTTAGTCTTAGACAAGAATAAAGATGCTTTATTTTCCAACCTTTTCCTATAGCTCCATTCTGTAAGCAGATGAACAGATCTACAGGGTATTTGACCTGAATTCCAGCTTGTCAGTAGGATATACCTGCTCAAGCAAAGTAATTTCTACAACAGCAGAGATGTCTAAAGCATCTTAAAGGCTCCATCCACACACAAGCAACATTATTTGAGAGTGCTCTGTGTTATCTCATATTCTAAGTCTTTCTAGCAGAGCTTAGCATACCTCTTATATAAGATTTGAAATCTTGGCTTGTAGTGTCAAGACAGTGAGTGGGCTAAATTTAGCATTGCTAGCAAAGCTCTTGAAATCAATGAAGGGGAAAAAGGAGAGCAATGGAGCCAGATCACAACATTATAATTGCTGCAGGTAGACATGCTTTACCAAACTATCATCTGGAACTAAATGCTATATTGCTGGAGGGCAAATAGCTCTCAGCATCCTGAAGGGAACCCAGTTTGGAAAAGTTCTGCTCTGATCTGGCAGATAATTTATGCATCTCTCAGAGCAGACAGAGTATTACCTCTGCTTTTGTGTTTGTTTAACATTTCTGCCTTGTAGTCTCATGTCTCATTATGCAGATCTTGCACCCTGACCTATTTTATTTAATCCCTTGCTTGATACAAGTAGACAGTTAACATATGCTGATCCTGTGAGCTAGCTTGCATCCCAGTTCTAATAATGTGTGTTACTAAGAGTGAATACTAACCTGAAAGTAGAATCTATCAATTTGAGTGCACAATTGTGCAGCCTTATCCTAACCATGTTTACTCTGAAGTAAAAATGTGTTGAGACAACTTCCTTCACACTTTTAAAAAAAGGTGTTTTTTTTAAATCTCTCCTCCTTTTTCTCTGTTCCTTCACAATGGGCAAGGACAGAGGCCGTGCTGCCAGCCCAAAGTCCTGCCAAAACTATCAGACTATCAGAGCACTTTTAGGAGTCACCCACAGTTTCTAGTGAACTAATTTTGTCCAGGCATGGTTGCCAGCCAAGCTATGGATGGGCATGGCTGTGATGTAAGCTCTGCTGTTCCTGTAGCTGGACTAGTCTGCCCACTCCCCCCAGAGATCCATTGTAGCCAACAGGAATATGGTAGACACTTAGGACTCAGCAGATCACTGATTCATAGCAGATCACTGGTTCATGCAAGACTCTGTAGGAAACCCTGTCTGATCTAGATGGAGAGCTTAATCAGACTACAGCCAATTTCCTACTTAAGCAAGCCACCTCTGTTTCTCTGGCTAAGGAATTACATGAGCCTCCAGTGAGCATATCACCTGTTGAGGGAAGGAGTTACCTTTCTTTCCACCACCTGCCCTAGTCTTTCACCTCCACAAAGGGATCCCCAGCCTCAGTGCCATTGGAGGATTGCCTCCTATGAACCTTCCATCATATAGATGGCTGAAGGAAGTGGCAAGGGTAGCAAGATTAGAGGATTCCAGGAGCTGTTGCATCAACTGTCAGGTGGCTTCTAGTGTATGGTAGGGTATAAAGGCCTCCCTACAATCCAGGCCTAATTGGCCTTTGTATTATTTCCTGAATTAAATAAAAGGTAGAAATGATCCCATCCAGACTAGGAGTCATCCACAAGGAGGCCTCTGGCATTTCTGAGTGTGCATGTGTGTGTCGGGGGGGCAGGGGGGGGCTATATTCAAAGCATATGACGTTTTAGTTAATGAAAGTGTTGAGGTCCCCGCTAGCTAGGCGACTTACAGACCCACCAAACCAAGTGCCAATGAGGTTCAGTCAGGCGGAGATTCATTCAGTTTTCTTTATTCAGCTGAGCAAAGCAACCGGGTGTCCACTCCCTACATGCAGGCAGGAAGCGACAGACACACATTCCTCCAACTGACCCTTCTTATAACTTTTTATCTTCTTTCACTCACTCTCGCCCCATTGTTCCTTCACCCAGTCCCCTCTCAGGGTCTGCCTGACCCTTCACCCAATCCCCTTGCGGGGTCTGCATGTCCGCTGCATGCCTGGCCTCGTGCCGGCGCTTATCTACGTCCAATCCCCTCACGGGGAGCATGATCACTGCGTGCCAGACCTTGCGCAGGGGGTTCTTCTTCACTCACTACATCGTTGTCTCACTTTATCAACATTCTTTTGCCTTTCTTTTCCTCTCTGAGGCAAGCAGTTTTACAAAAAGCAAATGGCGTTGGTTAAGCTAATCAAGTTCCTATGCAAGCGGCTTTTACAAAAGCAAATAGCATTAGTTAAGCTAATCAGGCTCCTACAAAAGCAGGGAGGCTATGTTCCATTTTTAATATTTTGGAATCGCTTACATTTTTCTTATGTTTGATACTAGAATTCAAAAATGTCACCTTACCTGTACATTGTAATTTTAAATAGTAAATTTGCATTATTCAGTTGAATGGCTAATATATGTTAGGATTTGAGTAGTGTAAGAAGGTAAAGCAAAAGTGTGCCCATACAATATTAATACTACTGGAAATTTCCTAAATCTGTGGAACAGAGAGCCATCAGGGGAGGAATAATGAACAAATATTGATCTTTGAACTCTGGCTCAGCAAGGAGTAGACTGGGCCATTTTAAAAGAGCAAAACAGCAGTAGAGTTGTACAATGGAAATGTGTTTTACTAGTTTCTGATAATCTAGGCACAGAGGTTTTCATACATTGCTTTTCATCTTCAGATTTTATCTGAAGCTAAACCTTATCAGTGGGAAAATTGTTTGGATTTCAGTGATTTATTCCTAAAGTGAATATTTTTAGTTGACATTTGAGCTTGGCAGTGGCACAAAAGACACAGCTGCATTAGTAAGCCCAATTCTCATACCCCCCCCCCCCCAACACACTCACCAATTTTCTTTGACAATTTTCTACTACCTTTTGCTTCCTGTAACATCTAGTATTCATAGTCTGGGTAGCTTAACATTCAATGGATGTACCGTATGACTGATATGGTGGCTTTTGCATGCTCATATTCCTATCCAGCTGCTGCATCTTGATGGAGAAATGATTTGAGATAGTCAAGGGAGCAATTTATATTTAAATTTTGCAGCAAGCTTAGCATCAACTTTGTATTTCCTAATATGCTATGAGCATGCACTGTTCTAGCTGAAATTCATTAAATGTTGAAAAACTGTTAACTCTTATTTTCTGACTATTTCAATCCTGGGAAGGCCACTTATCCCAAAAGCACCAGTCACTTCCATATCAACTTGGGGACAATTATCTAGCTAATCAGGAAATAGCAAGTGAATACAAGACAGACCAAAAGAAAGGTCTCGTTGGACTGCTGAATGAATGAATGAATGACTTTTCTTTGGTCATAGACCAGTAAAATACAGTGCAAGAATATTAAAACAAAATGGGTACAAAAATGCATTAAAACTTGACACCAGTAAGTTATTAAAATACATAAATGTTTAAAATACAAAAACATCAGTAGATTAAATTTAAAGTTTAAATGCAATTCTGTGATACCCTAGTATGAATTTATATGGGTCTATGGCAGCTTCCCGAAAGCTTGCCAGTATGTACATGTGTAATTTGTTTCATTGACAGACCAGTATAAAGAGCAGCAATATAAAATACGATAAAACAATATGTAAAATATCAACAAGAAATATACAAACCCGCTGGAAATTAAAATTCTAAAATATTTTAACATCACCTTCCAACAAGGCAGCTGCACAGCAGCTGCACAAAAACTAGCCACTTTTGCTGTGATCTGGGGATACAATCCAATAAAAGATACGATATGTAAAATAAGTCAGATTAGGCAGTTATTTTCTGTAATCCTGGAGTGAAAAAAGTAAATCAAAGGTCACAATAGAAGGAGCAATGGAATAAGACATGTCCAACTCTCTCCACTCCTCCCACTTCACAGGAGTATAAATGTTCATGGTAGGGAACCCCCCTGAATCTTGCTTCCATGAGTGCAGGTGGTAGAACATCAACTCTGGCTAGTGCAAATGCCTTCCTAATTTTAGGAATAGATTCACCAAATAATTTGCAGGCAGAAATGTTCTCCCATTGTCTCTGAAATCAGGATATGCTATAGCCAGAGCTAGTTGGTTTTGCAGCTCAGTATCCCATATTGGCTACTGAGTTGGACTGCTGTATATTGTGCTGCATTATAGATTCCATCCCTTAATGCTACGTTTGGAATGGGTACACTAAATATTATGTCACTAGATAGCATGTTTTGCTTTTAACTTTAAAACACACACATGAAAACCTTTGCTCAGTACTCCTCAACTGCTCCAACTGCTGTTCTACCATGTGACTTGGTAGAAGAAACTGCTCTATGTCACAGTGTCCTATATTGTGTGCGTGTGGTGGAAAAGAAATGGGAAGGGAATGTTCTTATATGCCTAATGCATTGTAAGCTCATTTTCTGAATTGCATGAAGAAGAAAAAATAATCTGTTTTAGAGCAGTATTTCCATTTGACAGTCTCCAGCATGAATGAAGTGTTAAAATGCAGACAATTACAAGTAAGCCCAACAACAAAAGCTGACCCAAAGATGAGAATCTCACATAGTTTCTGTGACTGACCTGCACAATTTGTAGGCTCTGCTTGGTTTGACAGGCTATTATTCTGTGACCTGACAAGGACTTGATAGGTTTTGCTGCAGGCTTAGCATCAGCTTTTTTGTTTTTCATATGGACTATAGAAACTAAAGTGGCTATCAAGTATTTGTCATGGCACAGACAAGGGTTAGTCAACTGTGCTCAGCTTCATGGATCGTAAGTTGTATGAACCTGTTCCTTAGGACACTCCAGAGGAGATACGTTGCGGTCTAGTTTATGAGTGAGGGAAATGTTGAATTACAGGGGCTGCTGGGAAGGCTACAAAGATGGAACAGATTAAAGTATAGGTCAACATTATAGGATACATGTGTAAATTCTCTTCCTTCCTTAACCAGCAGTTTATGTAGCTGAAGAAAATGCTCTCATTTTGAGTGATCTCTCTGCTAAAGTACAAACTGCTCTTTTTTTTTTAATGAGACCTGTGTGTGGACAGAACTTTATAAGATTGAGCGAACTTTCTTGAAGCCCTTACATGTTGGACTTAATATGTCAAGAGCACATTATGAAGCAGAAATAAAGAATAAAAAAGAAAACAGAGGTTAGTGGACTTTGTTATTTTCATGGGGTGTTTATGTTTGTTTGTTTGTTTTTGGGAACTTGGGTGTGAGTTAATGGGAGCTGCATTTTAAACCAAGGGGTGCGCATCCAAAACTGTTTGTCCATCTACCACAATATTGTCTACTCTATCAATAGCTCTCTGATACCACATAGAGTTCTTACCTGAAGATCTTTAAATGAAGTGTAGGAATTAAACTGAGAGCTTCTGATTGCAAAGCACAAGGGAATTGTGGCCTTTCTACGTAGAAAAGTAACTCCTTCATAGTCAAAGATCAGAAATCTGTAGCTTCTGGTATTTAACAAGTTCAAAGTAATTTATTTCACCTAGTTTTGTGCGTTAATTAAATGTTGTTTATAAATTGATATGTGTGAGAAAACTTGGGCATATTTTTCTAGTCTAACCTAGCAGTCCAGCATCCAGCTTCATTCATTCTGATACACAGATAATGACTGCCATATGTACCAGAAAGTTCAAGTGAAATACCTTATGATGAAGTTCAAAGGATTTTTAATGCATTTTCTTGGGAGAGGAGGTTTTCTGGGTACCATATACAGACTTTATGTAAAGAGACCTGCTGCAGAGACTTCATTCCACACCCCTTTGCAAAGTAAAATGGTCCTCAGGTCTGTAGAACTCAGAAAAAGCTGATCTGTTGCAGATTTCTCCAACTCCCACAGTCACTAAACAGTTTGTACAACAATCAGAAGCTAAAAAGAACACAGTTGTTTGTTGTGTTGTCTAAGCCCAGTGGTGGGACTAGCCATTGTGAATTACCATGGCTGTCACCCATGGTGAGACACAGTGGTCTGTTCAGGGGTTTGTCCCTATTACATATGTTTGTTGTAGTTTGTTGGCTAGCTCTTGCCAGGGAACTAGCCAGAAAGCATTACTCAAAGATGTCCCATTTTGGCCTATGTCAGAAGCATCATAGCTCCTCCCACCTTCTTTCTCTGAGATCCTCTCTCTGGCAAGAGCTAGTCCAATTATCTGAGTCTGATTGCCTCAAAAGGGGCAGTGTTGCCCAACTGATTGCACCCCCCCCCCCCGCGCCACTGGTGCCCGAGTGGTTTACTTACATGCAGGAACTGGCAAATTAGTAAGGTGAGTATTGGCTCTACAGTTGAGTAAGGCTGACCCTCCCCTCACTGCTTGTGCCTGATAGTAATTGGCTCAGGCACAAGTGGCATAGGGAGGAGATACTGGGTCCATGATGCTGGCCCTGTTCTCTGCAGCTTCTGCCTTCATGTTTTATGCTCAGGAGGGAGGGAGTAATAGGCTTGGTGAGGCTGCCCTGAGAACAGGGCAAGGCCATAGATTACATGGCTCCTCTCCCAGGCCCTAAGAGATTAAGATGCTCATGCAGGAGCCAGGAAAAAGAGCTGAACTTGGGATTGGCTCTGTGGCATTGCTCTATTCCCAGGGAGCCCCATCAAGCAAATCACCAGCTATCAGCTCCTGCCTGAACAGCCAGCTCCTAGGCAGGAGCTGGGGCAGCCTCCCACAGCAGATTACTAAGTGGATTAGACACCCTTGCCTCTTACTCCAGAAGTCCCCGATCAGCACCCCATCTTCCCCATTGTGCTTCAGAGCTTGAGCCTGTTTGCACATTGGAGACTCTTTGACAGCTGGAGCAAATCAAACTCAACTATGAGTCACTTAATTAACCATCATTCCTTCCTGCAGCGTTCCCTGGTATACTGCCAGGAGAAAGGAGGTGGGGGAGCACCTGGGAGCAATGCAGCTACAGAGAACCCAATCATCTGTTGCACTTATTTTGGATGCTTAACACTTAATGGAAAACCATCATGCTGATTAACCATGACATTATATATGCAAACCTGTGGCTTTGTGTATACCTTTGCAATAAAACTGTATTAAAAGAAGTCTAACTTGTTGCAAAGCAGCGCTCTGGATGCTTCCGCTATCTTCATTCCATTGGGAGTTTCTGGACCTATGTGGGTCCTAAGACCCTGTGGATGACAGGCTCGTCTAGGCTTTATTTAAAACACACAAGACATAGAAGCTCCCAGTGGTGGCCCAAGGCCATGGACCAGCATCCCATGTTTCATGACAGCAGGAATCAATTAATTACAGAAAATGATAGATTAACCAGATTTTATTCTTTTCTGTAATAGAATCCTACAGTTCTAAGTCTTGCTCTGTAAAGGTACCTGGGGAAAAGATGCCTGCCATGACAACTGAAATGGAGCTTAAAGTGAGTGGATTTTGTTTGAAGACAAGGTTGTTCAATTTATGAAGTACAAATGTATGAAGGCTTTGGGTTTCTTTTACTTAAATAGCATATTTAGAATTACTTTGGGGAGAGAGAAGTGGTAACAGTTCTATGTATAATTAACATTCATTTTGTCCTAATATTTCAGGTTCTTCGTTCAGCTCTTTTCACATTTGATTTAATAGAGAGCGTTCTGGCCAGAGTAGAAGAACTCATTGAAACCAAAACACAACCTGTAACTGGAGAAACTACTGGGATCAAGTGAAGAATTTTATTTCCCATATTCCTGTTCAACATCAAACATTGTATTTATACTTCCTACATTATGACTTGAATATATAAAGTACCAAGCTTTAAACATAGACAAAGTTGTAATACTGGCTGCTAGGGAACAAGGCTCAATAACATTTTTACACCTCCAGAAGTTCAAAGAAGTGTTAGGTCATTTGGCATATTTTCAAAATACAAATGTTACACTAGAAATCTGATGGTGATTTCACACGTTAGCAAATTCCTCCATTTACATTCATCATTCCTGGATACAAGTTTTACCCAGAGCATCCCTAATGTAGTCAGATAATAGCAGGTATACTTTGTTCACTGATTTGAAAGAATACTTCAGTCAAAAAATATCAACATTTGTTTCCATTCATGAAGGAGAAAATAAGTAAAATTTTTATTTTAGAAAAGCAGCAGCAGAACTGAAAGAACTACTTGAGCTCAAATTATATAAAAGTAATCATGCACATTTTAAAATCCTCCCAAAGGTTACTCTTCATTGCTCTTGAATAAAGTTTGTTCACTCAAAATGCAGTTTAAGATTATTGAGATACCCATTTCTTCTCAGGCTTAAATATAACAGTATTTATATTTTACATTTTAAATACTTGAAAGAAAAAGAAATCTAATTGAACAATAATAGGGATTTGACAGTTATACAGGAAATTAAATTTTAACAAATTATACACAGATGTTCATGCTGACTGTCTCTGATACAGAAAGATGTTTTCCAAACTGACATACTTATTTCTTTGTGGGTGTAGCTTTTTATAGCACAGAATTGAGATTGTATTTTGCAAATAAATATGGTCAACATTTTGAATAAAACCTTAAGTGATGTTTATTAAGCTAAAATCAAGTTGGCTTTGAAGCATTTTCCAAACAGAGCTTTGTTCTACAATCTGTGTCTTTGCCATTAGCATTCTATAGCGAATGTTGTCCAGATATGGTTTTGAAGTGGTCTACAGACAGACAGACAGACAGACAGACAGACAGACAGACATGCACACATGTGAGTGCATATGAGAGAGAGGGAGGGTGGGTGACAGGTAAATTGTCTTTCTTTTAAGCATTCTCTTAATTCTGTCAATCATCCTATGCATGTTTATATAGAGAGCAATCATACAGTTCTCAGCAATACTCCACACAACTATTTATGATCCATGCAGCATGGGATCCTAAATAGCTTATTCTCAGGTGACTGATAGTTAAAGTAGGCACCAAATTTAATACCATACTTGTTTTAAAATAAGCAGCTATTTTTTAGGAGCATAGCATAGCACATCTTTAGCCTCTCTATTTCTGTTCTCACAGCAAGGAAACAATTAACAGAGAAACAGTAATAAATTCTTTTTAAAAGGATGCAGTTCTAAATAATACTTGTGGAAATACTACTTCTAATACTAAGATTTTCAATATGTGCATTTATGCACGCACATGCATACACAGTCATGGAGCTGTTCTGTAGTATTGTTTGACAATGAATGTGACTACTTACTTTGGCTATAGTCAGCATGAGTTTAATGGCTTCTGCAGTATTGTGGACAGGGATTATTCGTAAATTACTGCCTAAGAACCTGAAGCAGAGAATGCTCATAAACATCAGTTGGGCCAAGTTAAAGTATTTACATTTGAATAACATGAACCTTAATAGTAGCATGTTGTTATGTAATAGCATTTTAGAGCAATTTGTATATGAGGCATTTACTAAATAGTGTTTTGATCTGATTGCAGCATTTTGGGATTACACAAATTCTGGCAGTTGCAAGGTTTGGGATAGTGGAAAGTAGGTAAGCAGTAAGGATAAACTGAAAACACAGCCATATGGGAAGAAGGAAAGCTGAAGAGTCCCAAAGCTTTCCATAGTATTGTTCCCTTCTCAACCCTGCCTTCCCTAGATAACTGTCTATCAATTTATTTATTTGTTATTTGTATTTATATATCGGGGACTGCAGGTGGCGCAGTGGTTTAAACCGTTGTGCTGCTGTGCTGGTTGATCGAAAGGTTGCCGGTTCGAATTTGCACACGGGTGAGCTCCCGTGCGCCGTCCCAGCTCCTGCCAACCTTGCAGTTCGAAAGCATACAAATGCAAGTAGATAAAAAGGTACCACTTCAGTGGGCAGGTAACAGCATTCCGTGCACTTCGGTGTTTAGTCATGCTGTCCACATGACCACGGAGACTGTCTGCGGACAAACGCTGGCTCCCTCGGCTAGGAAACGGAGATGAGCACCGCCCCCTAGAGTCAGGCATGACTGGACCTAACGTCAAGGGGAAACCTTTACCTTTTTATTTATATACCACCCTAATAGCCCAGAGATATAATTAAGTTAATTTATAATGTAAAGTGTGTGCATGCGTGTGTGTAGTAAGTGTGGCTATTAGTTTTTTTTCTCAGTCCCCGATTGCCCTCTAAATGACAGCTATAATGCAGGTACTCCTCCAACCATACACCTGATAAGTTTATCAGACTGTACCTGAAAAATATACAGTTGGGGGATTAGCTAGTTTGAGAATATGTTTAGCCACTTTAAACACTTTGACAGTTGAGACTTAGTGCATAGGAATGGAAACAGAGGCCTGCTGAACTGGCCCATGGTCCAGAATACTGTTTCCCACAGTGGCCAAATGGATGTATCAAGGAAACTCACAAGCATCTGGTAATCCAGTGGCATACTGCTGCTGTTCCCGAGATTTCATATAGCCATCAGGACTTGGAGCCACTGATGAACAAGAAACATGAATCTACTGCACTGAAC
Organism: Varanus salvator macromaculatus; assembly: GCA_023646645.1. NCBI lineage: Eukaryota > Metazoa > Chordata > Lepidosauria > Squamata > Varanidae > Varanus > Varanus salvator. Next base: position 10,498,936 of record JAIXND010000659.1, read on the forward strand.
AATCTGCACGTGTTTCCTCTAGGAATCCAATTATATGCACCTTTGCTCTAGGGCAGCAGAGAATGGCACTTTGCTGTATTGGCCCCTAAAAAGCACAACACAAAGTTGTATATTTTGTTTTCAGGAAGAGGAATGTGAACTGGGCCCCCTTTGTCTTCCCTTCTAAGAGCTTGCAAGGTAGTCAAGAGGGTGTGGTAAAGCTAAGTATGAAGGAAGGGACACTACACTGGGACACTACAAGGACATTACTAATTAATTAATTAAAAGCTTTTATAGACCATCCCACTAATGTCTTGGGACAGTTTACAACAAGCACAGATAAAAATGCCACAGCATCCAGCAATTCACAATAACATCACAATTAAAACCAATTAAACCTTAAAAAAAACAGGAGAATAAAAAGGTTTCACCTGGCACCAAAAAGAAAAAAGTGTTGGCCCCAGGTGAACCTCTATGCGGAACATATTCCACAATTGGGATGCCACCGCAGAGAAGGCCCTCTGGGTAATCATCCTCCAACTCTTTCAAGGAGGGCTCCTGAAGAAGGACTTCTGCCTCAGATCTCAAGGGGTGGGAGGGCACATAGGGAAGAAGGCACTCCAGGTATCCAGGACCCAAGCCATTTAGGGTTTATAGGTCATCACCAGCACCTTAAATTGGGCCCAGACTTCAACTGGCAGCCAGTGTAAGTGATAGAGGACAGGCGTTATATGTGAATACCTGCTGGTCCCTGTTAATATCCAGGTCACTCTATTCTGAACCAACTGAAGTATCTGGATTGTCTTCAAGGGCAGCCCCATGTAGAACACATTACAATAATCCAGTGGGGAAGTTACCAAAGTGTGGTTCACAGTTGCAAGGCATGATCATCCAGTTATGGGAGCAATTGGCAAATCAGCCAAAGTTGCAAAAAAGCACTCCTCGCCACCGCTGCCACCTGAGATTCCAGGGACAGCTTTGGGCTGAGGAGCACTACCAGACTGCACACCCTGTCCTTTAGGGGGAGTGCAACCCCATCCAGAACGGCATCTGGAAGGCTGAACCGCCCACCACAGAACCTCCATCTTATCTGAATTAAGCCTCAATTTAGACATTGTCTAGAATTCATTTTTAAAAAGTGGTTACAGAAGAGCTAGGAAAGGTCACCGAGAAACAAAAACTAACAAAAAAATTAAGAAGACTCTTGCATGCTTCAGTGGCAGCCATTTATTTCGCTTTTGCATATTCTGCCACTCTGCAGCAACTGGCAATCTACCAAGACCTTCACCTAAATTGGTTCTAGCATCAGCTCTTTGGAAATCAAGTATTCCATTAAAATAGCTGTTCCTTTCATGCAAAATGGAAAATATATGGCAGATGGTCTGCTAATATATGAACACTACAATTGAAACTGAGGTGCATATCTAGGTGGTTAGAGGGATTAAATGAAAGAGGAGCCTCCACAGGAAATGGGTACTGGGGGAAATGGACAAAAGGGTATACCGGGAGGAGGAGGCCCGTTGCAGAAGGATTCTTCGCAAGGCTAAGGCTGATTATGAGCTGAGACTTGCCAAGAATATCAAGAGCAACAAAAAGGGCTTCTTTCAGCATGTAAATAGGAAAAGGAAGGGGAGACAAGTGGTGGGACCACTAAATAAGGAGGAAGGAGATCCAGTGACTGATATGAGGGAACAGGCACAGATGCTAAATGACTATTTTGCCTCTGTGTTCTCCCCAAAGCAGGACGGGGGATATCCATATAAGAGATTAGATGAGGCTGGAGACTTAGGGGCACAGATTAGAGTCACCCCCCCCCTTGAAGTCGAGGGGCTTCTCAGGGCATTGGACATTACAAAGGCGCCAGGCCCTGACGGGTTACACCCGAGAGTACTAAGAGAGTTGGCAGGGGTTCTCTCACACCCGCTGGCCTCCATTTTTGAGACCTCATGGAGAACGGGTGAAGTTCCAGAGGACTGAAGGGTGGCATCGGTGGTCCCAATTTTCAAAAAGGGTAGTAGGAAGGACATGGGGAATTATAGACCGGTTAGCCTTACGTCCATTGTAGGAAAAACAATGGAAAGGCTCATAGTAGAGAGAGATCTAGTGATGCTAGATAGGGAAGGGAGTCTGACAGCCACACAACACAGCTTCCGCAAAAACAGGTCCTGCCAGACAAACCTTGTAGAATTCTATGACAAGGTTTCAAGATGGCTAGATGGAGGGGATGCAGTGGATGTGGTATACCTGGATTTCAGCAAGGCCTTTGACAAAGTGCCCCATGATAGCCTGGTGGAGAAACTGAGGAGTTTTGGGATACACCAAAGTACTATTAGGGCATGGTTGACTGACCAAAAGCAGAAGGTAACCATTAGCAGGGAATCGTCGGGATGGCAGCCAGTGACAAGCGGGGTCCCCCAGGGCTCTGTCCTGGGGCCGATCCTGTTTAATCTTTTCATTAACGACATGGAAGAAGGGGTGAACAGTCTGCTGATCAAATTCGCAGACGACACTAAAACTGGAGCGGTGGCCACAACTGAGGAGCAGGTACTCCCGATCCAAAAGGATCTGGACAGACTATGGAAGTGGGCAGGAGACAACAGGATGGCGTTCAATGTGGATAAGTGCAAGGTCTTGCACTTGGGGCATAGGAATAGCTGTCATAAGTACAGGTTAGGTGACAAGTGGCTGGAGAACAGCACTTGTGAAAGGGACCTTGGGGTACTGGTTGACCGCAGGCTAAACATGAGTCAGCAGTGTGATGCGGTGGTCAAAAGGGCGAATGCCACCCTTGGTTGCATAGCCAGAAGTGTGGCTTCAAGATCGAGAGAGGTATTACTACCACTCTACACGACTCTGGTCCGCCCGCAACTGGAGTACTGTGTTCAGTTTTGGGCCCCTCATTACAGAAAGGATATAGCCAGGTTGGAGTCAGTGCAGCGTAGGGCCACAAGGATGGTGGCTGGTTTGCAAGGGATGCCGTATGAGGCAAGACTGAGGGAACTGGGTCTCTTCAGCTTGAAGAAGAGGAGACTCAGAGGGGATATGTTGGCGACATACAGGTATATGAGGGGGTGTCACATGCAGATGGGTAGAGACCTGTTCTCCCCTGCAGAGGAAGGTAGGACGCGCTGCAATGGAGCAAAGCTCAGGGAGCCAAGGTTCCATTTGGATGCCAGGAAGCACTTCCTGACAGTCAGGACCCCGAGGGCGTGGAATGGGCTTCCACAAGAGGTGGTTGAAGCCCCATCAGTGAGGGTGTTCAAAGACAGGCTGGACATGCACATGGCGGGCATGTCGTGAGCGGAGCTGGCTGGTGCCGGAGGTCAGACTAGATGGGCCAGGAGGCCCCTTCTTACTCGCTTTGTTTCTATGTTTCTATATATGCTTTTGATGTTTATCTCAACTATTCAGACATTACTGAATTGCTGGAAAACATTTAATGTGAACCCAGTTGCCTTACTGTTTCATTGCATCATCTAATTTACCAGATGGTGAATAACAGTTCTCATCACTCATGGGTGGGTATCTTGTAGCCCTCCAGAAGATGTTTGACTACAACTCCCATGTGTTCTCACCATTGGCTATGCTGACTAAAATTGATAGGAATTGAAAAAACAAAACATTTTGAGGGCCACAAGTTACCCACTCTAGTATACAAGAATACTAGATGTGTATCAAAGGTGATATGGATACTTGCTTTGGGATTGTCAGACAAAACTCCATTAGTCCAATGGTCCACTTTGCTAGTTAGTTTTGTCTACTTGGACTGAAACTGTCATGCATCTTTTTTTACCCTTTCTGAAGACTCAAGTGCTATGAAGCTGCCAGTCACCCCATTTACGGGAGCATAAGTTTTGATAGCCAGCTGTCAAAACTCAGACTTCCTTTTAAAATGAGGTTTTGACAGAGCTAATGAGGGCTTTTTCCACAGGAACATATACATTTGCCCAGGAAAGAGGTTGGTTTTTGAAAGATCACTCTCTTCCCTGGGCAAATGTCCAGGTCTCCCTGACTCTGTTGTTTTTTTAAAGACTTAATATCTGTTGCTATTTTGACTCCCCTCACCTCTAACCATCAACCATTGAACTGATGAGAGTTATACCTCTGGAGGACTCCATGTTTCTCAAAGCTTTCAAAACTAATGATCATACACCTATAAAGTTATACTCTCTCCCTCTTGCCTGTTTGTGCAAAAAACCACACCAGCACAAACATTGTTACATTACTTCAGTCCTGCATTTCTGATAAAACTATGTACTGGACTCCCTTCTGTGTGGCACAACCTCTCTCTTCCCTAAATCAAAATAAAGCCTAAACACATGTAGCTGCTTGTATTCATATTCATCCATTTTTACATGTGCATTTGTTCCTGCTTTGTCCTTTTTTCCACTAGTAAAGTTAATTATAAACTCCATGGAAACAGCAAACTCTGTTTTGCTTATGTTCTGCACATGAATATTGATAGTGCTATATAAATAATGCTTACATTTTTATCTATTCAAGTAGCAACCTAAATAAGAAAGACAATCACAGAGTGGTAAAGCACACAGTCTGCAAAGGGAAAGTGGAATCTTTACAAAGAAGGTTCAGGTGATGGAAAAGGTCACCCATGCACTCTTTGGTCCACCAGAATAGTGCATTGGATGGAAAAAGAATATGACCTGGAATAAGGCAGTTCTTTTTTTTATTGAAATGCCAATACAACCCTTCAGGTAGCAAGCTCTCCTGTGTCTTAACAATAACAGAAAACCAAATCCATAATCTTCTGAAATATTGAGAGCAAATATACATTCAAATAATCTTGGAAGACAATTGCCAATTTCACTACATTTAACTTTGAATATAAATGCCATGCTGGCTGATCCCTTTTACTTCTATTTATTTTGCATCCTTTTTGCACATAAGGCACTCAAGAAGGCTTACATAATCCTCCTCCTCCCCATTTTAACCTCAGATCAGCAACCCTGTGAAGTAGGTTTGGCTGAAAGTCTGAGACTGGCCAAAAGTCACCCAATGAGCTCCATGGCTGAGCTGAGACTAGCAACTAGGGCAGTGATGGCAAAACTTTGAGACACCGAGTGCCCAAATTCCAACCCAAAACCCACTAATTTATTGTGAAGTGCCAACACTGCAATAAAACCTGAATACTGAGGTTTTAGTTTAGAAAAAACACCTCATAGCCAGTCCAAGCAAATATATATATATCCTTGGCAGCGCACTGACTGGCCATGTGAAAACTCTAGCAAGTTGCGGCTAATGAGTCGCGGCATATGACGCCTGGCTACTCCTTTCTGAGCAGGCTCATGGCCCCTATGTGTGCTGTTATCTGATGCTCGGCTGGGGGGCGATGCTGGGGTGACTTGGTTTGTGTGCCGACAGAGAGGGCTCTGCGTGCCTGCTGTGGCACGCGTACAATAGGTTCGCCACCACTGGCCTAGGCTTTCCAGATCTGCAGTCCAACATTCTAACCACTCTTGCTGCAAATTAGAATATTATACTTTTTGTTGGCTTAAAAGTATAAATGCTTAGACCTTAGGAGTACAATTCTCAAGTTTAGGTCACAGGTCAAGGAAATGAGTGCTGCAGTAAATTTGTACTCACTTGCAAGCAAGCCTCTTTGAAACTGACAGGAATGACTTCTAAGCTAATTTTATCAGGACAGAACTCCAGACCTTTTTTTTTTTTTTTAAATGCTAACTTAATTATATTGTACTTGGGGACAATTAACTGATTACATTTCAAAAATTGTCTCACTCAAAATGACTTGGACATATCACACTGACTGAAAGAGAAGAAATAAGATCCTCACAGAGGCCTGCCTGTTGCCAACATTAATATCTTTTAGGCACTTGGTTAAGACTGTTCTTTACCACAGGACATTTAAGCAATTTACTATAATTACATATATTATATTGTACAGTAGTAATTGTATAATAAGTATAGTAAATTGTGTAGTAATAGTATTGTATAGTAGTAAATTTAAGTAATCTACTGTAATTGTATTATAATATGTTAGCTGCTTATACAAGCCTTATGATTTGTATAAGATATTGTAGCTTTCTTACATGTGTTTTACATTTGGTTTTAAATTTTGTATGGTAATGTCTCATGATTTTTTAATTGCTCTCTGTGTTTTATATTGTATTTTATATGTTGTTGTAAACTGCCTAGAAAACTTTGGCTATTGGGCAGTATAGAAAATAAATAAATATTTTCTTGAAAACTGCAATATAACAAGATGACATTACAGTGCTTTTCTTCTTTGAGTATCTTCCACTAGGTGCATAAAACATTTACTTACAACTTGGATGGCAAAGTACTTTACTGCATATTGGTATACCCAGTTTCCTTTATTAATAGAACAAATGACTGATAATTTATTTCATACCTTTGCTGAACTTTGAACATAACATTCCATTCCTCAGGTCCATGATGTGCAGCTGACAAAAGCAAAAATCCATTCCTATGAATTGTTATAAACTTCTTTATTCTTTCAAAGAACAGTTCTCTGTCTGTGAAGAAGCCTTGAGCATCAGCCAACAAAAAAGCAACACCTGGGAAATAAAATTTGTTATCAAGATCAATAACTTGGATATATTTAACTGGCTTAGATTCAACTTCTGATATTGATGCAGTTGAGATGTATACTAAAATTACTGAAACAGAATTTGTTCAGAAATTAAGATAAAAATGTACTCCTAAAGACATGTGTTTGGATGGGATGGCCAAGGAAGTCTATCTAGAAAAGGGTGAAAGAGTGGCAAGGTGTGCCTGGGACTAGAGGTTTCTTTAGTGTCCACACTGAGCTAGTGTGGTCTAGTAGTTCAAAAGTTGGACTGGAGCTTGGGAGTTCTGGTTTCTAGTTTCCACTGGATCATGAAGTTCAGTGACTGACTTTTGGTCTATCACAAACTCTCAGTCTAAAATACAGGATAAAATGAGTATAACCTTGAGAGGAAGAAGACCATGTCACCTTGGGTTCCTTGCAACAGCAGGAAAGGTGAGATTTACTTTTAATTATAAATGTAAATGTATTACTACATTTATATCTGCTGAGCTTTTTACAGAGGTTCTGAAACTATGAAATGGAACCCGATGGGAGGCATGGGCAGAGTACTCCAGGAAAGAAGACAAACTGTTACCAGCAAAGCAAGTGATACTTTCCTTCCAGCAAAAGAAATGTACTGGTGCAACCATAACCATTACTGTGTTTAATATCCAGAACCTGTAGAGGTAAGAAACATATAGAAGCATCTGTTGTTCTCTCTTCTTCCCTGGCCAGCTGATTTTAGAAGGTGAACCAAGATATCTGCTCAAGGCATCTTTAAATGGAATATACTGAATAATGCAGCTGTATGCAAGGTTCAAAGAGAGATAGCAACACGTTTAAAGACTCAGGAAGGACAGCAAGCTTAAAAGATTGCCCAGGTTCTAAAAAACTACTTTGTTTATGATGGAAAAAGAATGAGGCTGCTGGGAATGCCAGTGAAGCAAACCCAGTTGATCTCAGTTTCTTGAAATATCCAGCCTTTAGCATTCATTACTTTGCTTAGTTCAATCTATAAAAAGCAGCCAAGTTGAAGAATGTTGGCTCCTATAAAGAAGCCCACAGTGAAATAAGTATGCTATCTATATTGAGAAAACTAAGGATCCCAGCTTACTTTAAGCCCTAGTATATTTCTTATAAGGCAGGGCTGGGCCTTTTTAGCCCAAGAGGCAAATTTATTTTTGGAGAAATTCTTGCTAGGGTGTACATTTCAGGAGTGGGTGGATCTGAAGGCAAAGGAAAGAATAATAGAATCATAGACTAGTAGAGTTGGAAGGGGCCATGAAGATCATCGGATTGAACTCCCTGCTGTTACAGGACACCAACTTACACCTTCCTATTCAGATGGCTGTCCAGTTTCTTTTTGAATGTCTCTAGTGTGGGAGAGCCCACCATCTATCTAGGCAGCTGGTTCCACTGTCGTATTGCTCTGACAGTCAGGAAGCTTTTCTTGATGTCCAGCCTGAACCTGGGTTGTCGCAACTTGAATTGATTATTCCATGTCCTATACTCTGGCATCAGCAAGACGAGATCTTGACCTTCCTCTTTGTAACAGCCTTTGAGGTACTTATAGAGGGATATCATGCCCCCCCCCCCAGTCTTCTCTTCTCTTCTCATTACTGAGCATGCCCAGTTCTCTCAGTCTCTCCTCATAGGGCATTGTTTCCAAACCTTGAATCATTTTGGTTGCCCTCCTCTGGACCTTTTTAAATTTTTCTGCATCTTTCTTAAATCTTGTGCCTGGAACTGCACACAGTATTCCAGATGAGGTCTGACTAGTGAGGAGTATAGAGGAACTGCTACTTTTCATGATTTGGAAGTATTATTTCTGTTAATGCATCCCAAAATAGCATTTGCCCTTTAGGCGGTTACATCACATTGTTGGCTCATGTTCAGCCTATTGTCCACAAGAGGTCAAAGACAAAAGGACTGGGCCCCAAATTTCAGCTTAAAGTACTTACTACAATCAAGAAGGCCTTAAGAGTGTCATTTTACTCCTTTAGAACAGGAATCTATCACAGACATAACCATCTATGAAAAAAGGACAACCTGTTCTGGGAAGCCTGACTTTGCCCCCAGGTCAGAGGTTACCACCCCATTACAGAGCATATTTAATTGAACCATGATATTGTAGACAAGCTTCCTCCCCAGCACCCACCTCATGTTTGGGACTACAATTTTCATCACCTAACCAATAACATGTTATCTGAGGATGGTAATCCATAGAGATTCTAACTTCAGGTTATTCCTAACTTAAATTCCTGCAGATCATTGAGATTTTTAAAAAGAATTTTGTTCAAACAAACAAACCCTTAAGATACTGTACCAGAAAGAGAGAAAATAATGGATCCATCTTCTACTGATTCTGAATATCGAACCCGATGTTGCTGATTTTGTAGGGACATTGAAATTTCATGACCCTAAATAAATTATAAAATTCTATATTAAAACATGTTTACTTGCTTGCCAATCTGTCCATTTCCATTAACAATGTTGAAAAGGAATTTGAAATATGTAGATGGCTATAAGCACCACTACCATCATCACTGACTTGTTACATCAGTCCAAGTTTCATCACTACAGCACTCCAAGGAGATTCTGGAAGCTCACCCTCTCTTCTTGCTCCCAGATTCTGGCACTTGAGGTGCATTGCCTCCATTCATGGAGGTTTATCCAGCTGTAATAACAGCAATTGGTAATTACCCATTTATTGATTGATTGATTGAATTTATATGTCACTACAATAGCCCATATCAGGGCTCTCTGTGCAGCTCACAATTTTTAAAAATCTTTTTCCACATGATCAAAGCTAGTGGCTATCACCACATCTTGTGGAAGGCAATTAAACATGAGAATCATGTGTCCTATAGGGTTATTCATTTTATCAGTGCTTAAATCATGTTTATTGGATTATTCCAACTCCTAGAATTAGGAGATAAATTTATTCATGCTGTTCATATATTTGTAAAACCTCTAACATCCCTTCTCACTCCACTATATGTTGTGAATCATGCAGGATCTTTTATTTAAAATATTCCCCATTATAAACAGATTGGTTTGTGTTCAGCTTGCCATACTGTGGAAACTAAGTGTTGTCACATTGAAGTATGGCAATCTGTGCTGTACATTTAAACTTTCTAATACAATGGGAAACAATACAGCTGAATTCTCTCCTCTATTCCCCTTGATTGGGTCCTCCATACCCTACTTCTAACTTTCAGGTGGCATACCTGAAGTCCCAATAGGTAGGGAAGTAAGGTGAACCCAGAATGAGAGCAGGAAGGGACAAGAGAAGCTGCAATCTGTCTTATTTCCTACTATGAAAGCAGAATTTTAAAATATACAAGCTCAGATCTCAGTCTAAAGTCTAGCAACTCCAGCGGCACAGTGGTAAATTTTGAATTGTGGTAGCTCCTTATGATAGCACAAGTATCCATACCCCTACAGAGAGATGCCGCTAAGCATCAATCCAAAGCTGCTAGCATAAACATGTTTATTTAGAACTTATTTCCACAGTTAAATCTGAACAACAAAGGCACTCCTTATAGTGTCTGCTCCTTCATTTATTTCTTTATAGCAGCCTTCTGTAATTCAGTGATCTCCAGATGTACTGTAATTATCAACATGCTCAGTCAGGTTGGTATTGGTTGGGAGGAGACCAAGTTGAAGAAGGCTGCCCTACAGTGTTTGGATGTGGCTTGGTTTACTCATTTGAGTTAGCTGGGGTTATTTGTTCCACAGTCTCTCTCTGACCACAGGATGGAGTTACTCCCTGTTTGAGTGTGCAGTGTGCAGAATGCCCAATGGATGATCCGCCATTAGGATGGGAGACAGACCACTTAACAGTTCTTTTCTTCCCAGGGCAATTGCTCCTGTTGAGCCATTCTATCCTGGATCTGATGCAAAGCACATGCAATATGTACTGATCTGACAGATGATGTCACTGTTCTTGCTCTGAAAAATTGCCTGAGCTGCATTCTTCCTCACTGGGCAACTTTATGAATAACTGACAGATCAGAAATATGGCAAGGGTTTGATTTGGATGACACAAGAACCCTTGATAAACCATGATCACTTGTGAAGGTTGCTTAATCCTCAAATAAACCTAACCCTAACCCCAACTGACCTAGTTCCATGAGAAGACAACCTCCAATCAGGGGTTGCATGTTCATAACAGTGGCCAGTATGCACCACAACTCCTTGGGGGTAAATTAACCCACAGTGAGCTGTTGCGCTCTGTAAACCAGCTCAATATGTCACAGTGGGTCCTTCAAAAGGTCCACTGCTATTTATGTAAATAACTCTCTACAGTTGGGCTATACTAGCCAAATATTGTGCTATTTTATTTTTTACCAATCAACCAAGAATCTCAACTTTAAAGACACTGACAATGCGTTGCCTTCAAGGACATCCCTCCAACAAGAAAGGGAAAACTAATAAAAGCACTTCAGGTTCATTTTATAAAAGGAGCAACAATAAAGATCAATATTATAGACTAATTGATCAGAATACTTCCTGAAAGCAAAGGGAACCCAGGTAAAAACCTTCTAAAGCACTTTCTGCATCACCTGTTTGTCATTATGACTGCTCACAGCTTGCTGCAATTGCTATTAACAAACTAAAGAATGACTCCAGAGGGGAAACAAAGGGAAAGGCAACACATTGGCAAGCATCAGCTGCACTAACAAAAAGTCAATGCAAAAAACATTTTAGCTGTGGGAAAGCAGAGATGACCTCAAGTGGGTAACAGTTCCAAATGTCAGCAGAAAGAGCACAAAAATGTGACACATCTCCCCACAGTCAGTTAGAAAGCTGTACTTAACGGTGATTTGAAAGTACCTCCCCCACCCTGACATGCAGGACTTCCATATGTAAATATAACAAATATAGATATTGGCTAATTTACCCTAATTTTCTCAGACATTTTACAAGATAGGACTCTCCAAAGATGGCTAGTTGGTACCCAGCTCTGAGCTCTCAACCATGTTGCCATATTGTTTCTTCTGCCTGCCTACATAGAGGCTCAGATAGAAACTTTGGCATGGTTCATTGGGGAATTTCTATACTCCTCCCTCCATCCATTAGTGCACAAAATGCAACGATAACACCTTAACTATAATCTACTGATTCTATGCCCCCAGATATACCATTGTCTGGGTAAAAGGCTACAGTAATTTTTCTGCTAAGTAGGATATGATGTCCTTGATTTCCTTGAGCTGCATGTGTTAATATGGTCAGTGCTTTTGAGGCATTATAGCTGAACAACGGTACAGTGATTTTGTCTGTGTTTTTGTGGAGAAGAGTAGGAACACAGGAAATAGTGCAGACCAACTCTTCAACATACATGCATTCTCAGATGATCATGCATTCTGCAGCAGTCACCGATTTTGGGTAAATGAAAATATTCTCAACTTCAGTCAATTCCTTCATGCCACACTGCCATTATTTTTCTAAATAAGAAAGCTGGTCTGTTGATGTCTTTAATATGGAGAACTTAATTCTAGTCATGTGGGTACATGATTAATAAATCAGTGGGAGGAATGTACCCTGCACATGATGAGTTACATACTGCTTACCATATTTAAAACTACGTATCTCTAAGCTTGTTTACAAGATGATACATTAAAATACATGGTGATATACATTAATATAACATTAAATACATAACAATTGCTAAAATGTTTATATAAAACATTTATAAAAACAGTCAAACCAATAAAAGATCATACTTTACAAACTGAGCAGGACAATCACTCAGGGTAAAGAGAAGGGTCTTTAATTAGTACCTAAAACATGCCACAGTTGGCACTTCCTGCATTCCAGAAGAGCAGGCATTCCATCAAGTCAGTACTAACATGGAGAAGGCCTGTTCCTGGGTTGCTGTAAGCTGGTAATCAACAGGTTGTGGTACAACAAACAAACCCGTCTTCAGTATGCTTAGTGATAGCACAGGTTGGGTTGGGGAAAGCAATCTGTCCAGTAACTTGGTCTCAGGAAGCACAGAGCTTTTTATGGCAACAGTTAGGCTTTGTATGCCACTCAGTTGTCAATAGGTGGCCAGCACAGTTGTTCTGTTTTGTGTGCATTGCTAGGCACCCCATTCATCATCCCAGTGGCCACATTTTGCACCACCTGCCTTATAGTAATCTAATTAAGAAGTTACCAAAGTGCAGACTATAGTGGCTAGGCTATCCCTGCCCAACAAAGGGTATAGCTGATATATCAGCCAGTTTCTCTTCACCACAGCTACTTGGGCTTCTAATGAAAATTATGAATCCATGAAAGCTCTCAAATTCCATATGAGATCCTACAGAGGGAACACAGATTCATGTAGAACAGGTAAACCCTGATTACCATACAAACTTGGGAACCACAGTCCCATCAAGTCATCATTTCTCCACATTCAGCCTCAGCATTCAAGTCAACATGAAGCTGAGTGATTTTATCCTCAGAGCATCTCACAAAATTATTACAGAGTCTCCAACATAGGATTTACTAGAGAAGAAGACAACACATTCCTGAACCTGTTTACTGGACAGCTACTTGAAGATGCAAAATGGAGGAGGTAAAGAGGCGTTCTTTGCTGTCCTCACCACCATGCAGAAGGCAAGATTATGCACTGTCATCTGTGTCTGATCAGCCTCACGAGTCTTCCAACACTTTTTTGCTACCCATTTCCCTGCCTGTTTCATTGCCCAGGACTCACCAGAGATCCCGGGAGCACATTGGGGTTTCATAGAGAGTCTCTCATAGCCTACCCTGATCCAGAGTGGTTTGCTGGTGAGCAAGATAGATTCTTAGACACCACAGCAATTTCCACCCACCACAACCCATTAATCTGGGTGGAAGCTATACCAAGTACCCAGGTGGGCACAGCAACCCCACTCAGGTTTTAGTGATGAAGGGTAGATCATCTTCCTCAACAATGATCAGAGCACAATTTAAACACTTACTGTGAATATGTTTGGCATTAAGCAGGAATGCCATCAGACAAGAGGGGCCAATAGTCATGCCACCAGGCACGTCACCAGGCACCTATACATTAAGAGAAAAGACAGCAGACAAGATGTCCTGGATCCACCCTCTTAAGTGCCCATTCTATTTCTTCTTCTTGTTCTACACTATCCATGACTTATACATCTTCTAATAAGGGGTTTCCATTCTCCTCTTCCTCCTTTCCAGAATATGTTCTCAATTATTTCTCATTCCATAATCACAATCTTTGTTTGTTTTGTTTAACATAGATGTTTTGCCGGACTGATGCATTGTTGAAGTTAAGATGTGATTCCACATTAGGTGTTCTTGGTCTGAGCTGTAAACTGGCTGCTTTTGGAACATGCAGGCCCAATTTGTTTATAACAGAAGATATTATTTAAAGTTGATACCCATGGTTGTAGAAACTTTTATGAACAATATTAGTATATCATACCTGAAGTGATGAACTCACAATTATTGTTGTAATCCATCGGGTCTTTTCTAGCCCACCACCTTCTGCCATTTTGATATAATACAATCCTGGCTGCAGTCTTCTAATGCTTATGGAAACATGACCTATTGTAGGAAGAAATTGTAGAAATTCGGTTCACTTCTTGGGTTGAATTCAGAGTTAGTCTTGCTTAAAGTAGAAACATTGAAAATAATTTGACAGGATAGCCATGGCTAACTTATGCCCAACTGATTTCATTGCGACTACTGTAAGCATGGTGAAGTCTGGATCCAACCCCAGGTAAACAGTGCTAATTAAAGAGAACATTTTGTGATGTTCTCCATGCTTCTCCCCAAATAATGGCAGAAGTCAAATAAAAGAAGCTATAATCTACAGAGTATAGAAGCTTAGCACTGTATTAGGCTAAGCATGCTTATTTGAGAGTAAGTTCCACTGAACCCAATGGAACTTGATCTGAGTAGACAATTACACCTCTTGGCTATTACTTGATTTTTGTTCTTGGAGACTAGTTTTTTAAAAATGCAATTCACTTCAATGGAGCTACTCTAGAACCAACAGTGACTACAATTGCCCTTCAACAGTGCAGCCCAATCAGACAGAGCTTTTCAATTCATTATAACTGCTGGATTGGAACAAATTGCAGAGCTTTATGTTTGTAGCTTTATCTTAATATGAATAAATCCCTTCTTTGACTTCCCATTGCCTTTGTCATCCAGGAAATTGGCCTTTACCTCTCACATATCCCTTATTATCACTCATCTAATTCTATCGCTCCAGCAAAGTCCCAAACTCCGCTGCTCCTTTAAATTAGCAATCCCCAACCTGGTGCCTTCCAGAAGTGTTGAGAACCAGCCAGTATGGCCAATTGTCATGGTGATGGGTGTTGTAGCCCAACATACCTGAAGGGCACCAGGTTGGGAGAAGTTTATTTAAATTTTCATACTGCCTTCCGAAACTTCATCTTCTCTTGCTTTTCTTTTCAGGCTCCCCACAAACCACATCTCTTTTGGTTAATTCTGTAGGGTTAACTCCTTAGTTCTCATCCCACCCAAAATGAAGTATGAGTACATATAACTGTTTTGGTCATAGCAATTGTTGCTCTCATGAACTATACCACTACCCACTGGGTGGTATAAATATATTAAGAACAACAATAATATCCATTCCTTCCCCTCTGGTCACTCTCAGTGTCAAAGGTTTTAATCTGCTCTTGGAGCAGGGTTACATTTGTTTGTTTTTTTAGTATTTGTATTATTTTGTAAACATCAGCTGTATGAATGACCCTATATTAACAGGATAATCTTTTGTAGTTTGTCCTGTACCAGAGCAAGCACTACTCTATTTAAGAGAAAGGTCTTTCCTTGTTTTGCTCAATATTGTGAGGCAACTGGACACCAATAGTAATGTGAGTGGATAGTTTTTATTGTTTGTATCACTGTGGTATGGCTCAGCAGTATTGTTGCCAGCCACAGGACCTCAGGGAATTGGAAGGCAGGGAAAGAATTTTTTTTTTTCCTGATAACGGAACAAGTGTCAGTTACTTAGGGTTGTATCAGAGAAACACAAGAGGCTTGAAAATATAAAGTAAAGCTCTGCCAAGGTCAGAATTTGTACAGATATGCCCTGAGGCAGATGTTTTGATATCAGATCTCCTAAAAAGTGTAGGTCAAGATAACCATGTACAAAAGTAACTGAATATTTTCTGTTATGAATAATTGCAAAGAGCTAAATGTATAAATCCACTGTATATGATGACTGTAGGAGCTAGTTTAACTACAGATGGCCTCACTCTACATCGTTAGACTTAACAATAAGGAGTCTTTTTAAATGTAAAACGATGTGCTGGTGTTGCCTGTCTCTCTCATCATCAGACAGTGAACAAGAGGGAGGTGTTGTTGTTGTTGTTGTTTGATCCTCAACACAACAGGATCTCCCTGGAGATCCCTCCACAACAGGATCTCCCGATATGCCCTCCCGCCCCTTAGATCGGCAGCAGATGCCCTTCTCCGGGAACCTTCCGTGAGGGAAATAAGGAGGGTGAGTACCTGGAGGAGGGCCTTCTCTGCAGTGGCGCCCCACCTATGGAATGCGCTCCCCAGAGAAGTCCACCTGGCGCCGTCATTATTTGTTTTTCGGCCCCAGGTGAAGACCTTTTAATTTAAAAGTTATTTTAATTGCTAGTTAGTAATTGTATTCATAGTATTTTAATTTGTTATTCGAGATGGGCCAATTTTAAATTGTTTTAAATTGTTTTAAATCATTGATGTTTACTTGTTTATGCCATGAGCCGCCCCAAGGCTTTGTTGCAATGGGGGCGGCATACAAATGTTTTAAATAAAATAAATAAATAAATAAACACAGGTAATTAAAGATTGATCAGGTTTTCATGTAGATAAGCATCAGTCTTTCTATTAAAGCATTAGAGGAATGTCACAACACTCAGCCAAGCAAGGCATTCAGAGGATACAGACCAATCACTTCATGAAGTTTAACACTTAACTTCACTTTTATAGCTCTGCTAACTTCACAATTATGGTGGCTGAAGTTTTGGCTTTCCAGTTTTCTTTTTCACCGAGGCACTGTACCTTCAACATGGCTGAGTGGAGAAAGGAATGAATTTATACCTCCTGGCTTCCAGTTAAGCTCAGAGGTGAAACTCACTGAAACTTTTTAAAAAGTGGGGGATCCACTATTTTCCTCCAAGGATTTTTTGAAAATTTGAGAAAAACTAACTCATTTTTTATTTTGTTCCCTCATTTCTTTCAAAGTCTTAGCATCAATAAAATGGCCTCACAAATCCTTTTACTGTAAAGGTAAAATGGAGTATGTGGGAGGCCAGGTACACACAACAGGATAAAAATGTACTACTCTACTCATTGATAGTTTATTGGTTACTTAACTGATAGCAGTGTCCTGATGGACAGAAACTCACCAGGTCCATTCTGACAAAACAGTCAGGAAAAAAGTGGCACTTTTAATAGATAAAAACAGGTTTTCTCCCTCCTTTCAGTGTTGTATATGCATGAAGTAAGAATTCTATTTATCGCGATTACAAAGACAGGTTCTGCAAATGGTTAAGAGTGCAGGACTCAAGAGATCTGGATTCAAGTCCCCTCTCAGCCATAGAGATAACTGGATGACTTTGGGCCAGTCACAGACACTCATGCTAACCTACCTCACAGGGTTGTTGTTGTGAGAATAAGACGAGAAAAGGAGGTGAATTGTGTAAGCTGTACTGAGTTCTTTGAATGGAAAAAAAGGCAGGATGTTAATAAAAGAAAATAAAAAGAAAAAAGCAAGTGTGGTCTGGGTTATGTTGGTTTTGTCATCAAGGTTGGCTAAGGATAATGTGGAAGTGAAAGGAATTTAGGCTTTCCTAATGTATATAGACTCATCCCACTTGCTCCTTTTAAGGCTCCCTTGGAACTAAAGTCAGGCCTCTGTCAGCTTGCCCCCTCATGGCTGAAGTCAAGCAGATAAAAATGGAGGAAGGCTCCTGCCTGGCCTTACCTCTTCTGATGATAAAGCCAAAGTTGTGCAGTGTGGCTACTAGGGCCGCTGGTGAATTTTCCAAATAGGCCTCTGAAGTTGGTTTTGAACTCAGACTTTAGTTAAGAGGCAACTTTACATTAGTAGATACATTTAAACAGAATGTATGCCAGTGAGAAACCCCCTCTCCCCTGGGGGCCATTACACTTTGACCATAGAGAGTGTCTAAAATAAGATTTCCATTTTTCACACACTTTGACAGAGTGTCTAAAATAAGATTTCCATTTTTCACTTGTTCTGGGATGGTTGTTGTCTTAGTTTTATAACGTTTTAATTACCTGATTGCAAGCCACCTAGAGATGCTATGGCACAACAGATGGTACACAAATGGTTTAACTAACTAAATAAATAATACTGAATTTTAAAAGATGCAAGCAAATGCAAGTTTAGGCAGAAAAATGCATACAATTCTCAGCATGCCCAGGTTATAGGCCTTTTCTTGTCTAAATTTGCATAGGTTGTACCCTATGTTCGAAGCAAAGGAGCTTATATAGCTCCAAATTGTCCTCACAACAACAACCCTGTGAGGTAGGTTAGGCTGAGTGACAGGCACAAAGTCACCCAGTGTGCCTCATAGCCAAGTGGGGACTAGAACCTGAATTTCCCATGTCCCCACTCCAGCACTCTAACCACCACATCACACTGGCCCTCCTATATGAAAAATAATTGAAACATTACATGTAACATCATCAATACCCTGCATCACCCCAGTGTGCCTTTCCTTTCCACATTTGTCCAGGAGTGTGTGGGATGGTGTGCATATGTGATATTTATTTATTTATTTTCAATTTATATCCTGCCTTTTTCCTCAAAGGGCTCAAGGCAGCTTACATCATTCTTCTCCTCCATCTTATCCCCATAACAACAACCCTGTGAGGTAGGTTGGGCTGAGAGTCTGGGACTGGCCCAAAGTGGTTTAGAAGTAATTTTATTAACAAAACAAATTAGGCTTTGCCACATGCTTTTTTTAAAGTCTGATTTTCGTTTCTCCCTTAGATAATATCTCAGAAAGCTATGCTGTCAGTTCTGTTTGCTTCTCCATTTTTGTATATAGTTATGATTGCAGAAGGAGTGAATAGGATATGAATGGCTTTTCCTTTACAGACAAATCCAGCAGAATGGAGATGTGTTGAATAAAAGACACGTGGGGCAGATAAAGAAAAGAATGTACCCTTGCTAGCAGAGGGGTTGACTATCATAAAAAGGGCAGAAAATAAGTTGTTGTCAAGTCTTAGAAAAGATGCAGCTCTTTGACAGGGGTGTTGGATCATATTGACAAGCTTGCCAAGTATCAGAGTCATACTGTGAAGGTCAACATCTTCCAGGAACCAGAATCTAGACAGGAACTTTTGTGCCATCTGCAGTCTACAAATCTAAACAAATACGAAGACCCTGTTCCACCAGCCCAGTAAACATTTTGAAGGTATCATCAGAGGCTCATGTGCACTGGTACACATCTCTCCTTCCCAGCTGGTACACATCTCTCCTGCATGTTCATCTCAAATCTAGCCACTTTGATCTGCATGGGTGTAAGTATGAATTTTAGAATAGGAAGGACGGGCTTTTAGACCTTCCCCCTGGCCCCAACAGGCTTCAAACTTATGCCTTCTCCTTTGAGGCTTATCTCTCAAAAAAATGTGGGCACTAACACTACATAGGGTGTTTTCTGTACCAAACTTAGAGGGACAGTTCTCTCCTTAGTTTACCCATAGATTCCAACACTAGAAAACAAAAGCAGTTTGTGCCAGTTTTGGGGGTATTGAGTTAATTTATGCAAATTACAGCAATTTATGTATGTATTTATTTATTAAAACATTTCTATGCCGCCCCATCGCAACAAAGCCTCGGGGCAGCTCACAACAATAAAATTATACCATTTAAAACCTTTCCACCTCCCTGGTGCATCTTGGCAAACCCTATAAAATACAATCCTAATTAAATATAAACAAATTAACAAATTAACTATAAGCAATTAACTAAACAATTAAATAACTATAAACAATTAAACTATAAACAGATTAACAAATTAACAATTAAAATACGATTTAAATAAAAGGTCTTCGCCTGGCACCGAAAAACAAATAATGACGATGGCGCCAGGCGGACCTCTCTGGGGAGCGCATTCCATAATTGGGGCGCCACCGCCAAGAAAGCCCTCCTCCGGGTACTCACCCTCTTAATCTCATTCACTGAGGTTTCCTGGAGGAGGGCCTCTGCTGCTGATCTCAGAGGGCGGGAGGGCATATATGGGCGTAAGCGCTCCATTACGTATCCAGGTCCCAAATCATGTTATTCTACTAACCAAATATATCTGAAGTTGTGGGTTGTTTAATGTTTGTCATTTATGGGTCACTGACCAGATCTAGGATGCCCTGAGCCTGCAGCAGGGGAAACCCAATGACTTGTAGTGTCTCAACTTCAAGTGGACTTGATTTCAAGTGGGACCCTGTAATGCAGTGGCATGTGGGTGCATATTTGTAATTGTATACTGTTATTCTGCATATTCATCTCGAAGCTCATCAGTGGTTTAATACTGCAGTGGCTCCATTTAGAGGTCTTGCTTTACATAGCAAATAAATTCATGTTTCTGTTTATACATTTAGGCAATATATCTGATTTACTTCCTTTCAAGAGTTGGTGTGTTTTCCCTTTTTCCTCCCTTAATAAGATCCAGTGAAAGCCTTATGATCTGAGTCTCTCTGGTTGGAATAAACTTTGGCAGATAACACTGATCATAAACTGAACAAATAATTCCTAAAACAAGACCTAATTATTAAGGTATTAGCAGGCAGACATGAGCACTACTAAAACCATAAACCCATTTGAAGCATTATTCAAGAAAAAACCAGAGGGGAAAGTTATAGCAACCAGAAAGATTATTTCAGATTGTTCTGATAAAATACAGTGTGTATTATTGTTTGTTCTGATATTTATTAGAATATATTTCCACAATAAAGTATTATAACAAAAGCAGACAAAAAAACGCCAATGAGAATTGTGTCAAATTGTGCATGGGTTTTCTCCATACAATACAGAAAAACAGATATCACAAGGAACAATACTGAAAACCCTTTGGCGACAGAATCAAAGCTTCTGCAAAGGATCAGTTATATGAGTATAATTTTGTTTTTCTATGGTATGTAAAGCCTGTAATTTTAAGCATTTTTAAATTAGTCTGTTTTGCAGGAAGCCTAGAAATCTGAAAACACAGTACAATTCTATACATGTCCATTCTGAATCTCATTTACTTGCATGGAACATATTTGCAGGAATTGCAGCCTAAATAATATGGGATTTGTTTATTTATTTTCCTTAGCATTAATTTGCATCATGAATCTCCTTTGCTTTCCTATTTGCCAGCTTTCCCATCATGGCAGTGTGAGCAGGCAGCCATTTTGAATATTCAGAGGATGGCCAAGGTTTGTAGTGTTTCCTGAACTTGGGTGGCAGTTGTCTGAGAGCTGTTTAATGCACAAATAATCCACATGTGTTGGATTATAACTCCTATTATCACTGCTAGCAGGAACCTGGTGGTTGGGAATGATAGGCATTGTAGTTCAGCACATCTGGAGGCAACATGCCAAAGGGGGCTGCACTATTATTTCTTCATGTCCCCTGTAGTGTGTCTGAACCAGAATACACAATTATGTGAAAGTAAAAGTGCCTAGTTGTAGTGAAAGGTCCCAAGTGGCTGTTCTGTATGTAGAATTTAATCTCCTTTGAGAACATTTAAGGTGTTGCTGCTGCTGTTTTTTTAAATAGATGTGACTATTACAGGCCAAATACACCTTACTTTTCCTGCAAAGAGCTCATTGCATTGTTTGCAAATAATATTTATAGGGTGTATAGCTGCTATTGTAGCTGACCTTAGGATCAGGCTGTGAATGAGTAGCAGATCCTCATCCATCCATGGAATAGAAGATGCTGGCTTTCCGAGATACTAGTAAGTGCAGAAGAGGAAACTTCTGAAGCAGGAAACTCCTTGTTCACAGCCTCTCAGCTGCTGCAATAGGGCTTTGTTTTAACTGGGTTGGAGCAGCATCCTCCACAGTATGCATGCACAACTTAAGGGGTGCAGGGAACATCTCCAACATTCCCACACCCTGAGACACTTTGACCAATGGTAGGGCTGATTCTTGATATCCTTTCTAGAATAATCCTATATTCAATTTTGTATCTCTTTACCTCAGGAGTGAGCAACTTGTAGGAGAGCCCCAACTTCCATCAGACCTTGCCAAAAATGTTGAGGGAATATTTGAGTTGCAAGCCAAATTACCTAAAGAGGCACAGGTAGCCTATCCCTGATTTACATTAATTTGGAGTCTTTGTCAAATACAGCTCATGGGTGGCTTTGTTTTGTTTTGTTTTGATTTTAAGCCTACAATGCAATTCTGGTCTATTTGATTTCAGTGCCTGATTAATACTTTGTTTATGCATTGGTTTTTTTTGAAAATTATTTAAAAATATAATTAATGGGAGTCAACAGAACATTTATTTAATGCACACAGAATCTCCATCTTCTGATACTGCACAAAACAGAAGTGCTTGCTACGCAATGTAAACCCTAATGTCTCTCAGCATTGTTTTGTGGAGGTGGGAATCTATAGCTGAAGAAAATGGAAAACCATTATGAATTATCAATATGTATATACATCTTAGTGAGAGTGCTGTAACGCCAAAATTGCAGTTAGTGGTTGAATGGCTATATTCTGAATTAAGAAGCACCAAGTCAAATGGCTCACTGTGTTAGACCTAAAAAAAAAAATTGCACTGGTCGTTGTACTGTTTCTGAGTGCAATTTAAAGCAATGTTGCTTACTGTTAGGCCCATGCATCTGGAGGACCACCTTTGCCCACAAAAGCCTGAGATCGTAATTGAAGGCCCTTTCTAGCATTTCCTACACTTATTGAAGTGAGACTGGTGTTATCCAGTGATAAGGCATGTTTGTGTTTCACCTCACCTGTGGAATGACTTCTCCAGAGAACTAAGTATAGCACCAAGCATAATTATTTCCACAGGCTTTGCAGAAAATATGCTGAGTTGGTTCTCTTTGTTATCAGTGAATGTGTATCTCTCTCTGGTTTTAGATTGTGATCATTTTACTGTTTCTCTTATTAAAATGATTTTCAAAAATTGTATCAGTCAATATTGTTAGCAGTATCTTTCTGTGTTTTGTTTTAAATGGTGTCCTGGAAATTTACTAAGCAGAAGGATTTTAGTAGATTAAGAAAATCTGGTACTATATATAACATAAACGTTAAATGAACGGAGTATGAAGTTATCACGAATCGTTCAAAAGCTGTGCTTCGAAGAGTCATTATGAAAAAGCAATTGTTATATAGCTCAAAGGATTGAAATCTCAAGTTAGATTAAAGCATTAATAGGGTCGAGTCCAGAAGAAAAGCCCTTGGTGGAGCCCTGCATATGGGTATTGTACTAGGTAAACAGGCTGTTTTAGGATAAAATGTGTACTCATAGCCACTTAGTGTAGGCAGAATCTATGGAATCAAAATAGAGCCAAATGCCCAAAGGCTTCCCATAGTGAATGTATGGTGCTCTTGCTACATAACAGCATCTTTGTTCTTGTTCAAAAAGGAGCAGCACACTAACATGTGGTTGTGATGCAATGCTTCTACAGCACAGCCTTTTCCTTGCATGTGTACACAAATGCTTTTTTGCTTAAAGTCACACTCCATGACATTTAGCAGCCAACACAGTGGGGCAGAAAATCCTGGAAGTGGGAATTTGACAGCACTAATTCAGAAGACAATTATATTCAACTGTCAGACACAAGGCATTATGAATGGAAACAAAATTTTATTTGGAGAGTGGATACCGAATGCATTCCCCATGCTACACAGCAGTTGGATATGGCTTTCAGTAAATGTAGATTTATGTAAAACAGTTGCCAACTTGTTTCTTTTGTTATGCAGCATCTTATGCACACATCACTATGAGATTTTGCTAGGCAAGCCATAACAAACAGTCTTCATTATTCAAACCACTGTCAGAGAAAGGCAATTTCTGGTCTTCCTCTTTGGATATACTTTGCAAGGACAGCAGAAAACCTTGGCATCGTAAATTCAGTATTCCAACTTAGGGGACCTATTGTACCAACTACTATTAAAGGTTATGCAAACCCTCTGCCCTGGTTTGCACAATCACTGTGACCCTGCCCGCAGACATCAGGCTTCCTTTTCAGACCTTGGTCTGTCCTGTCATTGAACCTGGGTGACAGAGGTCAACTGAGAGTTTAACATTCCACAGATAACCTGAAGAATGTTGTATGATTATTTGAAGGTTATTTAACAATCATGGGGACCCTGCACCTGTGGTTTCAACTGGCTGCCTGTCCAAACCACAACACATGTGACTTTAAATAAGCCATGGTGGGCTGCAGTGATTGTGTAAACTGGTTCCATCATTGGCTTTCAGATAGCTGGGGAACAGATGTGATGGCTGTTTTACTTGCATCCTTGGAGAACTAGAACATTTCTTATGTGAACTTGGCATGTAGATGACCATCCCCCTGTACTGACCATGGACTGTGCATGAGAACTGGATGGTATGGAAAGGAGGCCAACCTTTCTGTAAAAAACAAAACTGTGGATAATAGAAAATCCAGATGGAAAATGGGAATTAAACAAAAAGCAATTCTAGGGATAAAGTTCTGCCTGGAAAGGGTGGCCAAGTACTGCGTGTGTCTATCATGTATCTCAACTGAGGGATCAGCAGCGCCACCAAAATACAACACAAAACTTAGACAGGAAACATAATTAATAAAATATAGTGTGGACAGAACAGGCAAAGAACAGTTCAGCCTAATCTCTGCAATAAGAAACACTGCCCAGCTGAAAAGCAGGCAAATATTTGCTTGGTTTGGGCTCCTGAAAATTAAATATGTCTGTTTGTACCCCAAAGGCCAAAAGCTGATTGGCTGGGCAAGTGTCTTCTAGATGGTGCTGGATTGCACTTCCCATTGTCCTTCAGTATTAATAATATTGGCTAGGACTGATAGGAACTGGAATCTAAGAGGAACTGCAGGAGCACATATTCCTTAATCTCATCCCAAACTGATAGCACAAACTAAATGTTTGTTAAAAAGACACATACTGAAATGATACATACTAGCTTTCTCTACTGTCTTGTAAGCATGCTTGACTCCAATTCGGATCAGCAACATGGCACTCTGGTTCCTGACTCCTAGCTGAACAGATCAGAGGAAGCTGCCCAGCTGATTTAGGAACTCTGGGACACAAGCAGCCAGGTTCCCAGAGCGAACCAACACAGAGAACAAGCAGGAGTTATGTGACATGGTTCAGTGGGAGAAGTGAAGGGGGAGGTCCCTAACATTTTTTTCTTTTTTCTCCCCCACTTAGTTTTCTTCCTTGTAAAATACTCCCATTTACTGGTAAGACTGTGTTGTTAATGTTCAGAGAAGATAGGAGGAAGGCACTGGTTGCTACAACAGGCCCCACAAGGTAGACTAAAAAAGGTAGCAGACAGGATGCACTGAGAAGACTCCTCAGTGGTGGTGACCTGCGACATCCGTGCCATGCCTGTTTCCTTGCCTGAGGGCAACATGGCCTACACATGCAACAAGTGCAGACTAGTAGCCCTGCCAGAGAAAAGGTGAGAGCACTAGAGCAGTGAAGGTCCAATCTCAAGGTAATAAAAGAAGGTGAAGTTTTCAGACAGACCAGTGGAACTGCAACAGCTTAGAGTAGTACAGAAGCAGGACGCACATCAACAAGCTGAGGCACAAGAAGAAAACCCTGAGGGAAGGGAAAATGAGGAGGAAGCTTTCTGCCAAAGGGTGAATGTTAGGAGCAGAAGAACTAGAAGACAGCCTGCACCACTGGAAGCAGTGGAATTATGGAACTGCTTTCAGTTACTTGAGGATGAGACTGGAGGGCAGCCTGCAGTGCAAGAATTGCAAGTCATCCTGTGCAACACTGAGCAAGACGCTAAAGGTCAACTCAGTAATGGCAATCATGCCAAGGCTTGCAAGAACAAGAAGAGCAGAGTGCTGGCTGTGGGAGACCCCTGTTGCATGGGATGGAAATACATGTATGTCAGGAAGACCCATGGACTCGTCAAGTATGCTGTCTCCCTGGAAGACAGATTAGTGGTATAACTGAAAGGTTGCTAAGGCTCATACAGCCCACTGAAACACAGCCCTTCCATCTTATACATGTGGGAACAAACTGATGAAATCTCACCAGACTTTGAAGCTTTGGGGAGGAAAGTCAAGGTCTTTGGGGCCCAGAGTTTTCTTTTCAATCCTTCCAGTTTGTGGAAGAGGAATAGACAGGGAAAGAATACTCCAAGTGAGTGCCTGGCTGCAAAGGTGGTGCTGACATGAGAGATTTGGTTTCTCGGCCCATGGGCTACACTTCTTGGAAGGAAGACTGCTGGCAAGGGATGAGCTGTACCTTACAAGGACTGAAAATAATGTATTTGGCCACGGCATGAAGTTTATTGGCAGGGCTACAGGGGAGGGAGAAGTACACCTGGGTGTAAGAACAGGCAAAGGCGGCCTAGGAAGGCCTTGGCAGTTGTATGTATGTATGTATGTATAAATAAATAAAGGCTTATCAACCACAATTGAGAGAGCAGCTCCAACACTGCCCAATAATAGTCTTCCAAAAAATGTAGGAAGAAAGTGAGAGTATAAAGCATGTGGTCTATATATGCCCAGAGTATGGCAAACAAGCAGTATGAACTCTTAATACAGGAGGGTGAATACAACCTGATATATGTAACTGAAACTTGTTAGAATGACTCTCATAAATGGAATTCAACAACTAAGGATATAACCTGGTCAAAAGGAATAGAAAGGGAGGTGGAGTCATACTATACGTTAAAGATACATATCTGCACAGAAATACAGGAAGATGAGCTTAGTAGCCCCATCAGGAACATCTGGATTAATATAAATGGAACAAGGAATAAAAGGAACACAGTAGCTGGAGACTATCACTGACCATCCAGTCAAGGTGAAGGCAAGGATAAAAAGGTTTGAAAGCAGGGGTTTGAACTCAGTGGCCATCTGTCCCCTTCCAACTCTATTATTCTAGGATTCTGTATTTTGAGGGAGGTGGTTTAAAGCTTTCCCAAATTTTTAGTGAAATTCTTCCTCCACCCTGTGGAGGGAAGGGTTAAAAGAAAAAAAGCTTCCATTTATTTCAATTTGGATATTTTTTCTTTAATTCCCCCTTGGTCCCAAGCTCTATAAATCCCCGGATATAAATATATAAATCCCTGGGTATAAATCTCAAGTCTTGCTTAGCACAGGAAAATCTTTGTCTAACTTCACATTCCATTCTGGCTGGAACTAGTAGGAAGGAAGTCCCTCTAAAGGGATTTCCAGCTTTCTCCCGACTTCTGGAACCAGGTTGCACAATAAGGGGGAAATCCACAAATGATACACTAATGTTATCTTTGTTCCCAATGCAATGCAAAAAACAAAAACTAGAAAAAATAAATATAAAATAACGTGTATTTCTTATGTCAGCACATACATGCAAAATGAACACTTTCAAATACAACCGTCTATAAATGGTTTCCATAGGTTTTCTGGCTGTGGGAGCATTTTCAATTTAAGAAGTCTTTTCTTCGGAGAAGTATAGACATGCTGCTCTCTTCCCGCATCCTTAGCCAGATGCATCACCACCCCGTGTGAGAATAAGCTGAGTGACACTGTCATGTTTTCTTGAAAGAGGCTGTGACATTCACACATTATGAACTCAACCTCTTCTAGAAGTGTACTGCCTTCTAGATCAAAGAAACTGAAGTAGAGCAGACCGCTTCTTCAAGGAGGACGTCTACCTGAAACTGTAACTCTCAAACACAGCATTAGCATTCAGATGGATTATTCACAGGGTTGTTGTTTTTTCATGTCAACACAACAAACATTTCTTTCTAGAAATGAACTGTTATCTACCCTTTCTAGCAATACCCATGCAGTCTTAAATTTAAATAAACAATTTAGAAATTTATTGAAATTTTTCAAAACAAAAGAAGGGTACAAAACCAGTCTGGAGAAAACAAACCACACATGCTGCTTTTTATAAATAAATTCAAAAACATTTCCATTGAAACTTTTCCTGCAAATTCAAACACACATTTCTAGTATTTAAAGTACTGTTGGCACACATCTTTTGACATAAACACTGTGAATCTCTTAGCCTGGAAGAAGTCACTAAGTCACTATATGAAAAGTGATGGAAGAAAAAAAGGCTAGCACTATTTATTCTGCATTCACATTTCAATTCATTGAGTATCCAGGAATGTATGATCAAGTGGTGATTGAAAGGAGGAAGGAAAGTAAGCCATAATTTTTTATATAGGTCATGTAATTTTTCCAAAGAAGGGGGAAAAAGACATGCTCAAAAATAGCTTTTACAAAACACCCACTTAAATTCTCAAAAGTTTATACCTGCAATTGAATCTTAGTTAGAAACAGAACACTTAATGGACAGGTCATTGCAATATCAAGGTCCAATTCAGATGCAGTATTTATTATTGTATGGAAATATTGCATCGAATATTTACTTGCAGAGGTACAGGGAGAAGAAGAGAGAAGTCTATCTCAAACACTTGAACACTTCAGTGATGGGTTTCTAGTTCAAGAATTGTCCACTCCCCTTGAGGAGAAGAACAATCATCGGAAGAAAAACTTGCCACTGTGATGCTTGCAGATGAATCATCCAGTGGAGATATTAGTTCAGTCCACCTACTGAAAGTGTCGATCTGTGCTTTACCCTGAGGTTGTGAACTGTCTCGTGCCAGAAATAGCGTCTGGTTGATGAGATATTGTGCTAAGTTAAGGTCTTCGGGAACAGAGTTTTTGATGTCCAGGTTTGACTCCTGATCAGATAACAATTGCCTGAGAAGAGACCAGTCCTGTTCTGCATACTCTTGATCTTCAAAATCCACTTCTACAATGTTCACTTCCGACTCCATCCTCTGCTCAAAAGCTTCTCCAACATCCATCTCGTATATTGGAGAAAGGGTTTTTGGAGGCCGATGCTCAAACATGCAGGTTTGTGTCAATCTGTCACAATCATCTATGTCTCCTGAAATAATTCATAATACTACACATTGTAAAAATTGCACATGTTGTTCCCCTCTGCAGGGCTTATGTACAGCATACTTAACTCAGTGCAACAGAACCAATCCAACCAGGTAAGAGATAAGGAAAAAAACATATACAAAGTTCATGAAAATTTGAGCATTTCTTGTTTGTTATGTAGGTAAAAAAATGAAACAAAGTATGGCTTATAAATAAAGTTAAAGCAGCATCACCACTGGCAATTGACAATAAATCTCCATAATCAGAAAAAAATTCTGATACAGAAAATGACAAGTCATGTAAACCAACATTTAATGCACATGGATTTCTAAAATCACTAAGCTTGTAACTTAAAACTCAGAAGGAGCAGAGTGGGAGTGGGAAAATGAAACAGGAGGACAGGTTCACTAGAAAAGTGACTTAAGCCAAGTCAACTTCAAAAGGGGCAAAAACAAATGGTTGATCCACAGGCTTATATTTCAAGCATTGCACATGCAAAGGGCAGCTGCAAGCAAGAACAAGCAAGCAAACAAAAAAGAGTTACAGCTCGAAAGGTCATCAGTTTGTATGGTTCTTTTGAATACAAATTATTTCATAACTCTTGAATACACAGAAGAAAGAGATTCAGGTACTCTGTGTTGTACTTGGGGGTGGGTACAGTGGCAAATTCCTGTTTTAATTCAGACACACAAAACAACTAGACAAGAAGTTACCTAATGATGGAAAGCAAGCATAAATTTAAATATATTACTTGGATTTAAAAGTGTAATCTTTCTTTTTTTAAAAAAGTTTTTCTCCATTGGCAAAAGTTAGAAACAGAAATTGCAAAAATGTATTGGGGTGCAGACCAGCTCCCACTGAAGCCAATGGTAAAAGTCCCACTGAAACAGTAGAAAGACCAGTCCCTACTTCTGTGCAAAACAGAAACAAACTGCAATAATAATAAAGATAGCTCTTAAGGTAAACAAGCAAAGCAGTTTAAGAATATTAATGCACTTATTGCACATCCCACTTTGATATATATTATTTTATTTTATGTTATATTATATTTATTTATATAATAGTAATATCTGAATCATATAGCTGTCAAACAAATGAATATCCAAGCTTCCACTAAAAGATGATATTGCCCATGTCCTATTGGGACAAAACTAAACTCATAATCAGGAGTGGCTTCCCACTCTTAGCTTTGCCCAAGATAAATATTCCCAACTGCCAACTCAACAGCAACTTATACCATATACTTAACTGTTCATAATATTAAGTAGTTTAATACTTTGTCTGAAACATTATCATTTAATTCTGTATCAGTCTGGATAAAATTTCTAAAGATTTCTACTAGAGTTAAAGATGTGATCCCAACTATAAATTTAATATGCCGCTAACATTTAATATCTCAAGGGATTTACTGTTTTTATTTCTGTACGTTACCTGCAGATAAAGCAGTGTTAGAGTATTCAGTAGATGCTGGCTCAGTCTCTTTCACGTGACCTTCTGGAGTCAATAAATGACTCCTACATGGATCTACAGGTTTTGTAGAACTGTTCTTTTGCAACTCAGTATTATCCCTCTGATGAAGATCCAAGTGACATGGTCTTCCTTGAGATTTTGAATCAACATCTGAAACTTTATTGCACTGAATGTCATTATTCTCTTCACTCCTAGCCTCTTCTTTACCTTCTGCAGCAGGCTGGCTATACCCTACTGTTTTCTCTCTAGACTTTTGTTCTGTAACTGAAGTAGCAAGGTTATCTTTCTCCTTTGACTCAGAAACACAAGGATCCACAGAAGAGTTCTCATTATTATCCTTATCAGGCTTCTTACACTCTAAGAATCCATCCTCGATCTCCAAGGAGAATCTTGAATAAAATGTTTTGTTGTGATGCTCATGAGAAATGCCATCAAACACATCAGAAGGTGTGGCAGCATCCAAGGAACCCTGGAGAGGTGTATGGACCTCCCCACCATCATCAGACCCCAGTTCTTCACATTCATCCACTGAAAGCAATACAGACCGCTTAAAGTTCTTGGTGTCAGAGAATTCTTGGTTCTCAATGTCATTTTCTGCTGCATCTTCAAAGGCTAGATTCACTATTCCATGAAACTGTTGAACAGGAGCTTCTGGGGGTGGCAGGCGTTCCACAACATTTTCATTTTCAGACTTTTCATCTTCTGTTTCATCTGCTGAAGAGGAAACTTGATCAGCTTCCTGAGGAAATTGTGTGGGTGCAAAGCCAGCATTATTTCCTCTTGACCCAGCCCTTCTCTCACCACCTTGATGTGACCAAGTTTCAGGCCTTTTTCTAGGGATCTCATCATCACTTGTTGAAATAACCCGAAAGAGATCAGAGTTTTCTTTTTTCATTTTTACCTCTATTCTTAGGCTAGCATCATAGATTTTTAGTTCTTCAGGTGTACTTGTATCACTACTGCTTCTGCCAAGGAAATCATGGCACAACATGGTGCTGCATTTTGAAATCCCTCTTTCATTAGAGCCCTCGTCATCTTGAGAGCCTCCAGCATCATAGTCTTCTGATCTTGGCTTTATATCATCTGAGGATGTTGCCGCACTGCCTGTGTCAGATTCAGGGCTTTCTTTTGGATCAAGTGCACTGGAGCTCAAGTTCCAATGATCTGTAAATGGAGCATCAGAATTTTCATGGCTCTCTGGTGTTTCTGTGGTATCAGTGTCTTTAGAGGAGCATTTCTCAGCAACTTGGCCTATGAAAGATTTGGAAGTGGCATCTGATTCCACTGTAGCAGATTGGGATTCAGTCACAGCAGACTTATCAGAAAACTCGTCAGTACTTTCAGACCCTATCACAAAGGTCTTGGAAGACTTCCTTTCCTCACGTTCAAAGTTAGAGGTCTCACCAGCTGCTTCATACAACTGATGCAATAGAACATCTCCACAGTTAGCATCCTTTCCAGCTTTCAAATTATCTGTAGCTTTATGATCAATTGATGTTTTTTGGATCAAAGGGTTCTCGTTTTCTATCAGCTGTTTCAATGGATGCAGGCAAGCAACAGAATCAGGAAGTGTTTTGCACTTTAACATGTCCTTGTTTGCAGTCAAGACGGTGAGATTTTTGTTAGCATTTTCACATGCAATACTCTCCCGATCCTTAACACAATGCAATTCAGTTGCATTACCTTCTTCCACATTTTTACTTATAAGAGATGTATCATCTTTTTCATTTGTATGAACCTGTTTTTCTGTCTTTTCAGTTTTCACTGAAATGTTCAGTTCTGCAACATATGGCTGTTCCCAATCTCCTTTGGAGTGTCTTTCTTCATGAGGAGTTATTTTTTCTTTATTAAGTATCTGCCCTTTATCTATCTCAAGCAAAGATGTTCCACTGTTGTTTTTCTTTCCTGGACTAGATTTGTTACTGCCAGGTAGCTGAGTTCCCAATGCAGCAGAATTTTCATGCTTGGGAGCCGAATTCTTTTGCCCTTCTCCATGTAAGTTCTTCTGAACTGGTGACTCGCTTCTAGGATGCTTCATGCTTGAAGATGAAGCCTTTAAAGCAGGTTGTCCTGTAGTTATTTTCTGTTTTTGGTCTTTATTGATCCCTATTTCACTCTTCTTTGAATGGGTTTGGGTTTTGGATGTTACTATTATTTTTGCAGTAGCTTTAACAGAAGTAGTCTGCGGAGATTTAGACTTTTTCTTTGACAAACTTTGTTTCTCCAGTTGTGCCAAATCTTGTGTCACGTTTTTTTCTTCATTTTGTTTTGGAGAAAGTCCTGACTTCAGTGAATTTGGTAAGTCTCCTTGTGAACCTAACAGGAAAACATCTCAAAGTTACAGTATATCCCAAGTAACAAAATATTTTTATCAAGAAATGCAAACAAACAAGATTTTATCAAAAAGCCTCTGCATTTTAAATTGATGTGAAAATTGTGGTAATTTAGATACCAAAAAGAAAGTGGGGGCGGGGTGTGGATTCACATGCCATGGCAAGGAACCATGCATGGTTTCCAAGCAGCAGGGTTTTTTGCCTGGATGTGCCTGACAGATGATTAAATGATTTCCTGGCTAGCATGACTTCTACCCTCCTTACTGAGTTTTCTACTGTTAGCACATATCCCATTAGCCACTGTATCTGACATTCTATCCCATGCTGGATGGCTGGAGTAACTCCTGAAACAACTGCTGATCTTTCCAGGAGACTCTGTGGGTAGCTGCATAGTAGAGCCATGGAAACCACAATGCCAAGTATGGATGATCAGAGAAACCATGGTGCAGTGTGAAAACCATAGAACAGACTGCTATTTCTTATTCTTTCTAAAAACCAAATGTATCATGCTGAAATACCACCACAAAGTTCACTCAGCACAACAGACTATCCTGCACAAGAGACCACTTTGGGTTGTTGTGTCATGTGAACCCACCCAAAGACTTCTTCTTTAAATACACTTTTGGGGGTGGAAAAGTAGAAAATTATAGCTGCCTCCTGCTGAATCAGAATCAACACAGCCACACTATGCAGTAATTTTACACTCAAAAGGAAAGAATTAGTTGGGCCAAAATATGGGCATGTCCATGAGTAGGATCTAGCCTCATGTTAAACACTATTAAATATGTTAACATACAAAGGATTACCAACCAGCCTTATGATCACATTATTATGGGATTGTTGTAAACTGCCCAGAGAGCTTCAACTAAGGGGTAGTATGGAAGTGGAAGGAAGGACGGAAGGAAGGACAACACTGCATTTGAGATTAATATTTTTAACAACTCCATGGTTTTTAAACCTATATACTAATTTCCCAGATGCTGTTACTAAATTAAGTGTCATTTCCAAGTTACATAGCTCTTTCAAACAATATAAATTATCTTTAAGTTTTCCAGTTGAGATGTGGCCAGAAAACATTAGGATCAAATTCTATTATTTCTACAGCCATATTGTCTCATTCATTGTCTCATTCATGACATTGACCTGAACTACCTGTTATGCCAATCTATCAGTAACAAAACGTACAAGAGACTGTCAGGGAATAAAGTGTGGTGAGTGCACCTGATAGCAATACCAAGATGTAAATTAATGGCAGGTAGCTGGAATCCTGAATCAAATTATGAGCATGGAGCAAGACAACTGGAAGGGCACTCAAGTCAACAGGATTAGACAAGCAGACCACTTGAGGGTGGGAGTGGTGAGGATGGAATCCATCCCTCCATCCTCAATGGCATTCTCAGAGTGGGCTTCCAGCAAAACCTAGTTGCTGAACAGAAATGTAGATGGATGCATTTCATGATGGAGGGCTCATATAACAAAGACATTTTCCTAATCTGTACTTTGTCAAGCATTCAAAAACAATACGAGGCTTTTATTTCTTTTAACATGATCAGGATTAATTTCTTTCTTATTTCTTGTGCATGGGTCTTCCACTGTGGTAGAGATTCTGCAGCAGGACAGAATTTTCCAAGCTCTCAATTACATATTATTTCAGACCTGAAAAAATGTCCTTTACATGCTATATCCTAGTATGATTTACTTGATATAATTCAGTTGCAGCAGCAGCCTAAATAGATGTTCTTTGCAAATGAGCAATAAGCAATACAAACTACAATTTGTATTCTGCAAATTCTACTCTGCAATTTCATTAATGGGCTCAGTTTGAGTTTACCTTGATTTTTTGTAGTATTAGCTACATTCTTGGTTTTCTGTTGAACAGTAGAATTGCCAGCTTCGCTTCCCTTTTTCTTCAAAACTGCTTGTGGTATATGTTCACTGTTGCCCTTTCCAGTGCATTTTTTTACAACACTGAAACAGAAACACACTGCTTGGATTATTTGCACATTTAAAGATCTAAAAGATAAGCACCTTTAGATATCTGTAGGTCCTGAACTGTGGGAGCAAAATGGGTTGCCTTACAGTGCAGCCATATATTTTTAAAATAATAAGAAAAACATAAAGAAAATGGCCTTCCCAAACAAACTGTAGTACATAGCTTACAAAGAGGGAAATGATACAGTGTTTACTAGTAATTCCCTTTCTCATGGCTTGCCTAGTTTACATCTCTATGTGGGCATTACCTAAGAGATAATTCAACACCTGCCTATTTTGACAGATGCAAAATGGAGTGTTTTGAATGATCTGTAACAAAGGCTAAAGCCTAAAGCAGTAATTTTTAAAAAGCAGCAGTACCTAGGGGTCCATACATTTTGGCTTGACATACTAGCTAATCTATAGCTACCACCACTCCACTCCCCTCTGACTGAATCATCTAGAGGGCTTGTGAAAGAGGTGGGATCTTATTTGCAGCTATGATGGGGTTTAAGAAACAGTGAGAAACATGCACACTGTTTCTCACCTTCTCCGAATGAGGAAAGATCCCTCCCTTCCTCTTCAAGTCCTCTTTAATTCTTGAGAAAAGAAGCAGTATTGTGGAAACCATGAGGCCAGGGCTGAAAAGCGCTAATCACCACTAGTGACTGAGGTTGAGCAGCTCTGGCAATGTCAGAACAGTGTTGTAAATGAATTCTAGAATTAAGGCACACATTTTAGCCAGGTTGACCTATGAGCTCTATTTTCAGTTCAGAAATAAAAGCCCTAGTATATGAAAAACTAGGAACTTGACTTCCAACAGACCTGTTCAATGGACTATTAGCCTCAACATCATTAACACTTTTTTTAGCAGGGGCTCCATTAGTCTTCTTCACTGCAGATTTTGTTTTCAAAGCTGTATGAAGGAAAAGTAGAATTAGACAGTAGGTGATCCATGATAATGAGTGCTTACTGAAAGTTATGATCTCAGATGTATTTTTATATTTTTAACTCGCTCTGTCTGCATCTCTCCCCAGGTGTCACCCATTTCATCCCAAACATAGCAAGAATGATTATCTAGAATTAATTTGACTACTCAAATGCTTCTTACTCCAATAGTCTCAACTAATGATTCACTGGTTTAAAAAATGTATCCAGGTCATTGAACTGAACAAAATAGTATTATATGTACAAATAGGAAGAAGGGGGAGAAAATGTGTTTTGTTCTTACTGCTATTAAGCAACTGTATCTTCAAGTAGCTCTTATAATATTTGCAGAGATCTTTTATAAGGGCACAAGAATTTCCTACATGCCAGCCAACATACCTTTCCTACCTTCCTTTAAAAATTACGCATCAGTAAATACAGATATCATAACTCACTTTGAACCCTCTTTTAATTTAGAATTACTTTTCATAGACTTTCACAGTGTATGATATCTGTAGTAAGTATGAAACTAATTTCTCATTACCTGGATGCTTTCTCCCTTCATCTGCTAGTTTTTCCTCCTTGGTTTCATCTAGATGTTCAATGGACATCCGCAGATCTGTGCTTGAATTGGTTGATTTACTTAGAGTTTCAGTGCCGATAAGAGAGGGAGATTCCTTTCCAGTGGGCTTTTTCACAGGTTTTGCTTTAATCTGTACACTTGAACTTGCAGAAAGTACTTTGGGTCGAGCACCTACACTTTTACCTTCTTGGTTTTTCAAGGCTTTGCCACTTCCTACATTTTTGTGTCCACTAGCAGATAATGAGCGATCAGAATCCTGTTTTGTAAGGAAGCTTTCAGCCTTAGCATTTCCATTAGTTTCAGTTTTGGGCTTTATAACAGCTCTAGCCTTTGGTGAAGGTGTTTTCTCCCCCATCTTGGCCTCTTTTGTCATCTTGCAAACTGCCTTTTTACTGTCTTTCCCCTTTAAATCGTCGTGTTTCAAAGCCTTATTAGCGCTGTTCCTGTTGGTAGCCGATGTATGTCCAGATGCTCCTAATCCATCGGATTTCATTTTATCCCGATTAGTGAAGGAACCACACCAACTGTTTTTCTTTCCGTCTGCTTTCCAAGCAGTATGTTTAATACCAGAAGCGTCAGTACTGCATCTGTTTAACTGGAGGAGAAAAGACAATTCATCAAACCCAGTAGGAGAGTTGTGGTTATTTACTTTGGAAACTTACTCTGTTCAGCATGAATCTTAATCTTATGACAATACTTGAAACAGAAATCGCCTGTCCTGTGATTTAGAAACAATGGAGAACCGATTTGTACATCCTAGGCAGAAACCCTACTACACTTACTGGAGGGAGAGCAGCAAATATATTAGGGTACAAAGAGTCACCTAGTGATTTTGAATGGATACAGCAAGCCTCTGAATGAATAAATCCGCTATCCTCTGTACTGGTGAAATGCAAACATGGTATGAGGATGAACAATGTTGATTTACAGGCCAGATTTAAATGGCTGAGTATTGCATATGCTTTGAACAGCATCACACACAAAGTAAAGGAAATGTTTTAATATTCAAAGCAACTTAATTTCTTCATACAGGCTCAGTATATACAGACCAGGGGCGAATTCCAACGTAAGTCCTGTTTAGGGTAGACTGACTGAAATGAATGGGACAAGTTAGTAATGATTATCCTAAGCTCCTTCCATTTCAGTAAGAAATCCCCAGTGGATATAATGGGACTAGCTTTCTGAATAAACATGCATAGGATCATATTGTAAACATATAAAAGCTAGTTCTGAACATTCTTTCATACTAGCATGACTGATCAGCAGAACAGAGTATGGTGATAAGCTGGAGAAACCCAGGATGGAACAAGAATGATTCTCATTAGTTTATGCTTATGCTGTAAGCCGCCCCGAGGCTATTGCAAGGGGCAGCATATAAATTTTTAAATAAATAAATAAATAAATTAGTTAGGGCACAAGGGGCAGTTTGCCCCAAGTTGTCCTGAGTATACCTTTTGCTTTTCCTATAGAAGAGCAGTGCTATTTACTCCTACGGCACAGCAAAGTACTTAAGAATACTTGTGAAATGAAGCCTAAATCAGTCTAACCCTCATTGACAAGGATCCTGTTGGGAGTTATATACATTTCTATGTATATGTGGCCTCTTGGGGTCCTTGCAATATGCAATTCTACTTGTTACATGCACACACACACAAGTGCACATCCATCACAATGGACAATTTTTCTAGGAATTTCCCCCCTGCCCATCTTTTCTTTTGTCTCTTTTTCATCTTTCCTTTTTAAAAGAAGTCTTGTACTGAGTTTTACTGGGCTTCAAGGCACCTTAAGATTTAGCATTCTAAAATACAACCAGTTGTGCCCAGATGCATATTTGACTATAATTTTTAATGATGGCTTGAACATGTAACATGCATAAATGCACATGCACTTGCACTCATTATGGGCTGGAGTCTCTTGCAAGAGTATCTTCCAGATGAAGGAGGTCAATGGGATATGTGTGTTTCCTCTGAAGAATGCAAAATACTGCT
The DNA here is from genome assembly GCA_023646645.1 of Varanus salvator macromaculatus. NCBI lineage: Eukaryota > Metazoa > Chordata > Lepidosauria > Squamata > Varanidae > Varanus > Varanus salvator. The sequence continues at coordinate 10,536,807 of JAIXND010000659.1, forward strand.
ATTCCAAATGTTTGATTGACTAATTCTCATAAGGGGAACAGACCACTTCCACCTTACAAAGGACCCTAAAATACAGTGCCAAAGAGTTCATAGATGGACAATAAATCAGCTAAAATTATAAGGTAGCACAATGGCTGAAATAACAGTATGTAGCCATTTATGGCTGATATATTAGCATCCAGCCACTGGTAAATCCAAGTCATAAAATAATCACCACTCAGCAGCTTTTTTTCTTGGTGGGGGGGGGCATGTATCTCATAATGAGGGGAAAGTCTCATTGCAAAAACCTGAATGACTTGTAAATGTCAGACTGTTGGTTTTGCTATAGTTTTACCTGAGAACTAGTGAATACAGGCTTTTTAGCAGGTCTTCTAGCATCGCCTTTGTCAAAAGCAGCTGTGTAAGAAAAGCACACCTTCCTTTAGGAGATATTAGAGAGAAGGGATTGAGAGAAACAGAGACTGAGAGAGAGAGAGAGAGAACAATCATCTAGGGATAGATCCCTTAAGCAGAACAACAAAGGCAGCACTCAAGAACAACCTTCCCCAGCTGAGCACCTGGAGGGCACCTGGCTGAGCAAGACTGCTCTAGAGGAAAACACATTTTAAAAACAGCCAAATCAATATATGGCCTTCATTTCACACAGGCGATGTTCCATCTTTTCAATCTTTTACCTGGCATTTTGTCAAAAGCACAACATTTGCATCCATGAGCTTCCCTGAAGAGGGAAGTGCCCCTTGCAAGCAAAATCCTCTTTTGGGCTATACTGAAGTCATATCATGCCAGTTTCTTTGGCTTGGTAAGACAGCTCATCACATTCAAAGTTCCCAAATAGAGCATGCTTGATTGAAACTCCCAGATGTGGCACCATAATGAGACCTCTGCAGTGCTACAGCTTACGTAACCTTCACAAGACAGATGCAAATAGAGGAGTGGACCTGGCACATTAACATCCTTTGCCAGGGTGCAATTTTTCTATGCCCCAAAGAATTACATCAAATATTTAGCTCAAGCAACTCTTTAAGTAACTGCACTATATTTTATGAAGGCATGAATCAATCCACACACACTCAACCCCCATAAAACCACTTGTTCGTTGGATTCCTCAGTGAACCTTGGTTTTGTAAAGGAAGTCATGGATGGGTTTGTTTTTTTCTTTTTAAAGAGATGACTGGTTAGGGACATTATACAAACACTCCAGCAGAAATAACATTGTTTCACTAAGTGACTGGTAAGTAACTTCAAAGGTGGAGGGGGTGTCTTAAATCATACACATTTAAATTTCTCTATTTTTAACCTATTGTTGCTGAATTCTTAGTATCTGGAATTTCAAGATATCATTAAATTAGAGCTTTTTAAAACTACACACTTCTTTAAAAGTTCATGGGAACATTCAGATCATTGCCAGAGGAAGGTAACTCTAGATCTGATCATTACAAATATATAGACACACCATCATGCACCATCAAGTTTTTCCTCTTTTCAGACTATTTCAATTATAATGCCAGAATTAATGACATGCATTCTTTAAAAATCACAGACCCATGTTTACTGATAGAAGGAAAGGCACTAACTCCACAGATGCAGAATCGGTCGCTGTATCACATCTACAGATTCTAGCACTAGAAAGCACTATTTAGAATTATGCACTCTGGTATTCCAAACCCATTTCCAATTTGGTCAGAAATGAGCCTACAATCATGAAAACAAGCAAGAAAGCTTGTATTAATAAGCACTTAACAGCTTTCAGTAACAATTTATAATTTAGTCCATCCAGAGTGCTCTTAGAGAATAAGAAAAATACTCCATAGAAGCATTTGTTTGATGCTGCCCAAATGCTTTGCAAAATGCTATAATCCTGAGCATGCTGCATCTACTTCCCTGACTGAAGAAAGCGCATGACTACAGCGCAAATATTCAGACATTGCCCCGAAGCCATTTTCAGGTAGCTCATCTGCTAAGATTTCATTCCATACATTTGAAAACAAAGAAGGGAGAGGGGAGGGCCAGAGCAAGCCTCCTTTTGTTTAGCTTCAAATTCTGGTACTTAAATTTTCAGAGGCTACTATACAATCCCTTAGCATCCCGTTTGACAATTCTGCAGCACACACAGCATCACAGCACCAAATCAAGGGTGAGACCGACATACCCTTTCCTGAGATTTGTTAATGGGAAAGATTAAAGCTTTCCGCAGTCTATAATCCTTCAAGCTCTACGTATGCTAAATTAGTTAACAGCTCTGTGTAGAGTTCTTTCTACAATATCACAATGCTTCTAAAAAAACAGCCACCATTGTCATATTTTTAGTGATTCCAAGTATGGACAAAAAGTCAGCCTACCTTTCTATACAATTTCCGTTGGTCTGCAGTAATCACACATGAGTCAAATAATTCACAACAGGGATGTGCAGCCACTCAGCTTCCATGCTGAAAGCAGTCTGGGCAGCTATTATTATTATTTTAATTCTTACGTAATATTTGAGAGCAGAAGGCTCATAAACATGTTCTTCCAGCTAGCATTAATTACCAGTTGCCGTTACTTTGTTTAATAAGGGCACAGCTGTCATGCAATGTGCTACAGCCTCAATGGCTTGCCTACCTGCTTGTATTTTCTGTTGATCATCTGGGTTCAGCAGCTTCCAGCTCTCTGTGTGACGAACAGCATAAAATGACTGAACTAGGAAGATCCACAGCTTATCATGCAGAGCCTGGATCTTGCACGTAAATCCCTGTGTTCAAGTAAGGAAATCAGCAGCTGGAAAGAGCCATATCGTCATAGCAACCAGTCATTACTCCTTACAGAATCGACTTACCTTTGAAGCTCGATCAATGATGTCATCACTTAGATTTGCTGAGTGGATGTATATGAGGTTTGTGAAGGCCAATTGTCCTGCACCGTAATTTTACACAGCTTGAAATCAAGCCACTCCTACAGAAGCTGTAACCCATAAATCATCCAGTCCCCACCCCACTGTTTTTTTAATGAATCTCTTCATAGCTTTTCACTTTTGACTATGTCACTACAAGGTCAAATCCACTGAGAGATCCAATAATGCATCTCACTAAATTTTCATCACTCTTGCGAAGTCACCAATAGAAGAGGATCATAGGATAATACTATATGAGGGTATTTTTGGATACCAAAGAGGAACCTGCCAAATTTTAAAGCATGCCATTTGCCCAACGGGCACCACCCAGCACACTGTTAAATTCACTTTCAAAAAATAACCTTAATTAATCAAGACTAAAGCAATGTAAAAAATTCACAGTATCACTGAAACAAGTAAAAATTCCAAAAAATTGTAGCTATTTATAAAATATGCCTGCTTTACATTATACAATAATCTCAATACAGGGTACAGAATAAAGCACAGTAGAATCATAGAAGAATAGATTGATAAAAGAGTAAAGTAGAAGAGAACAGAAATACAGATAAATAATTGTTTGTAAGATGCAGCAGCAGATTCAATCAAAAGTCTGTGTGAACAAATGAGTCTTGAGTTGGCAGGAAAAGCTTGTAAGATTAGGCACTAACTATAACTATCCATGCTTACTTCTCTAAAATATATCACCTACCAACAAGGAAACATCTGATGATAAGCAAGACTAGCATTTGGAAAGACTGTGACCAGTGGTTGCAACTCACCAACCCCTCTGAATTAGGCCCATTTTATAGAAAAGTAACACAGAAGACAGGCATAAAAGAAAGCTTGTTTAACATCAGAATGCAGGTCCTGCTGATTTTGGTGAGATATCGAAAAACATGCACAGGACTACAATCCTAAGGAGTGTGTGCCAAAAAGGAATAGTCAGACCTCCCATGCCACATACTAGCTGCAAACTCGTTCTCCAAGTGCCAGTTCTTATTCAGCCAAAATGTCACTCTCCACACTCAAAGTGAAGGTACTATCAGGCTTAGCAGAACTCCAAGGGTTGCATCACCATCATCAAAACTCAACAACTGTCCCCCAAGCAGCCAAATAAGGATTCAGTGAGAAGTAGCTGCTGAGGAAAATAAACTGAACAAGGGGAGTTTATGTTGGAAAGCTGTAAAAGGGCATGGCTTCCCTCCGTGTTGCAGCACTTTATTGCAGTTCCCACTGGTCTATATAATTGCTAGACTAGAACTGTCTATTCCATGCCACTTGATCTGAGCCCAGCTTCCCATGGAACTGACATTTTCGAGGATCTGTTCATAAAACAAACAAAACTTCAACTGTGAAAAGTGTTACTTTTGAATTTTTAAGACCTACCATCTCATTCACGCTTGCAGAACTTAATAAAGTGTCCACAGCTATTAGAAGACTGCAACTATTTTCAGTGTTTATACCCCTCTGAATGGCCTCAAAGACTTGATCAAGGAGGTCAGCTTTGCTGCTCATGGCCTGAGCCTGGAAGAAACCATCACAGAAGCAGTTGGTTCAAACCAATACTTAAAATCCATTTTGGTAGTAGAACTGAGATGTATCTTATAGATAATACTCTCTCATTACTCTCCCATTTCCAGTACTCAGTGGTCAACCAGATATTTGTACTATACCAACAGAAAATAGTAGCATTTGTGTACATTATCAATGTTAACTTAGAATACTTTCATCAGTTTTGATCTACTCGTATTTAAAATATGTTCACCATGCATTCTCAGACAACACTGGCTCCCTTTCCTTTTTTTCATCCCTTCATCGTACTTGGATGACAGAAGAACAGCACAATCCTACACATCTTGATTCATAAGGCAACTCACACATAATTTGATAAGGCCTTTGTTTTGAATCAACAACATTCTAGGGGCATCTTAAGAACTTTCAGAGAGGTTTGAAGAGCAATTCTGTGGTTCCTGGATAAGTGCCCCAGAGACCATAGGATGGCTCTGATCACCCCTCTGATTCTGAAGCTGAAGACAGTACTGACCTCAAAAGAGATTCCCTCTTAGCCAGCAAGAACTATCCCAGTTTTGTCTCCAAGGTTATGATCTTGGAGAGGGAGGAAAGTTAGGGCATCAGGTTGTTAGGGTGGGAAGGAGACTCAAGCGGTCGGATATGATTTATTCTGAGCAACTACCTTCCCTCTCCTTCCAAAGTGCCCTTGCTGTATATTTGCCTGAGTTCACAGTTGAGAAGGATTATGCCACAATTAGTGTTCATGACATTTGATAATGAAAATTATGTGACCTTGCATTTTGCCTCATTTGTGTTGCTGGACTGGAAAGTGAGAGCTAGCCATGTTGCTCAGCTCTGAATGTTCCTGCCATTTGTGTTATGGATTACATCTAAACCATACAAGTGTTACTACTACTATTTCTACTCTAAACCATTGAAAATGTCTCATAGCATTTCCTAAGAACAACCAAGGGACCAGAATGCTTTCAGCTCAAGGAAAAATAATTCCTTCCTTTTGAAGCCCAGCTTTGAGCTACAGCTATATAGTAGTTGGGAATCCAAGAGGCAGTCGTTCTTGGCACACACAAGTCAAGAATGAAAAGGAGGAGGTGGAGGGAACTTGGAAGTGTGGGGCTGCAGACTTTGAGATGAAAGAGGCAATGCTTATCTCAAAGCCACACTCCCCATGCACTCAGGCAGGCTCTGGGAAGAGCCAAGATGCACAGGTGTTGGGTGGAGGAATGGGAACAGAGCTGAGCCAGAGAAACTTTGTACAACTCTTGACCCACATGACATGGTGGCAGGCGAGGACAGCCAGCCAACTAGAGAACAGGCATACAGAAAAGAGGTGTGCTTACTTCCAAATGGGCCCTTCAGAAGGGATTGGAACCTGACAAATGGAGAGTTTCCAGAAGCAGTTGTTTAGATTGGGTTCAACAAACTGCTTTGTGTGCATGCACGGAGATGCATTATGTGATGGTTATGTTTGTTGGATATTCTTTGGTGAAGCTTTTTGCAAAGAAACTTTCTGTTCCCTTGAATGTGCAAAGGGAGGAAAACTTGGTGTGTCACAGCTGTTCTTGGTGCCTATCAGGGTGGCAATGACTTTTTGGATGAGCACAGTGAGGCCTGGGAAATGAGGTCTGTAGACACTGAGATGGCAGAGAAGGAAGCACTCATCTCAAGGCTGCTGTCTCCAGGTGTTCAGGCAGACTCTGGGAACCAACAGGGTCTGGAAGTGCTGGCAGGGCACATGGAAGAGGAACTAGAGGAGCCTGGTGGGATCCTTAACCACGTGATATGGCATCAGGAGAGAAGAACTAGCCAACTAGCTGACCTGCATACAGCTAGAGGGTGGGGTGGGGTGGGGTGGGGTGGGTCCAGGATTACTGAAAAGGAGGGTTCTTGAAAATAGTTTCTAGTTTCGGTTCACTGAACTGTTCAGTGCAAGCTCAGATTCCCTTTTTTGCTGGCTATAGCTTGCTGGAGCTACACTGGAAATAAAGAACTTTTGCCAAAGAACTGTCTGTTTGAAAGAGAGGAAAGTGGGAAACCTATCTCCTAGGAACCTAGCCCATGATAGCCTCTGTTGTAACACTACACAATTCAGGTATATTTTACCTGTAACAAAGCAAAAAAGCCTTCACTTTGTATTATCTCTGGGAAATTTGTCACCATAAATGAGACACACTCCTCTTGCAGCCTAGATGCCAAGGTAAGGGCTGTTTCAGTCCATTTCACCTGGGGAAGGCTACTGATCAGTCGGCTGGTTTCCATCAGAAGATGGGCTGAATTCTGTGGACTCTTGAAATGAAAGAATACATGGGATCTCTAAACAACATTGGAGGCATAGTTTTCAAGCCATCTTTCAATATATCCTATCAACAAACAATTCAAATGCCCTCTCCCTTTAATTATAGTCAAATATTTTCAATATTAAATGTTACCAAGGACATCCTAAGAATATGCAAACCAATACTGAAGTTGCTTTATTTAGCAGTTCATTAGGAGGTAAATTACATTTTAAAAAGTCTTCTGAGATCTATAATGAGGAAAGTATTAAGGTTAGAAATCCTGAAACGGAAAAGCAGGTTGCTTACCTGTAACTGATGTTCTTCGAGTGGCCATCTGTGCAGTCACACATATGGGTTCTGCGCCTGCACAGTGCCTTTGGCCAGAAGACTGATAGCTAAGATTGGTGGGAAAACTTCGCTCCCCTCCCCCCTAGCAGTATATATGGAGCGGAGTGTCCGCCATTTTCCAGTCTTTGATAGACCGGACGTTCGCTCTCTACAGAAAAATAAATTACAGCTAGACTAAACAGAAAAAAATCGTCGGTACTGAAGAAAGAATAGAGCCACCCAATGACACCAAGCGGGGCCGGCGGGTGGGTTGTGTGACTGCACAGAAGATGGCCACTCGAAGAACATCAGTTACAGGTAAGCAACCTGCTTTTCTTCATCGTGGCCTCTGTGCATCACACATATGGGTAGAATAACAAGCTTACCCGAAATGATAGAGGGAGGTGTCATCAACAAAGAATAGTTGAAAGAACGGCTCTGTCAAAGGAGCAATCCTGTCTAGCACGAACATCCAGTTTATAATGCCTAGCGAAAGTGCATGGAGTAGCCCAGGTGGCAGCTCTGCAGACATCCTCAATTGGAACTCCCAATGCAAAAGCTGAGGAAGCAGCTACAGCTCTAGTAGAATGACCCTGGGGAACTGTAGGTACGTCTATCTTGGCCAACTGATAGGACAGAGTAATAGTGTGAACTATCCATTTGGACAGTCTCTGAGGAGTAACTGGGAAACCTTGATTTTGTTCCAAATATTTAGCAAAGAGCCTATTGGAATGTCGAATAGACTCATTCCTTGATCTATAGAAGGCTAGACAGCGCCGGACATCGAGAATATGCAGGGATCTCTCAATCAGATTCAAAGGAGACGGGAAAAAGGCAGGCAAGATAATCTCCTGGTCCATGTGAAAAGGCATAGCCACTTTTGGAAGAAAAGACGGATCCATTCGCAGAACTACCTTCTCTTTGTGAAAGTTCAAAAATGGAGGGTCTACCCTGAGGGCACAGAGTTCGCTAGATCTCTGGGCTGAAGTAACTGCTACGAGGAAAGCAGTTTTCCAAGAAACAAGACGTAAGTCAATTGTTGCCAAGGGTTCGAAAGGAGGTCTTGCCAGTGCCTGTAACACCACTGAAAGACTCCACATAGGCATAAGTGGTCTGACTGTCGGATGGAGGTTGCAGAGTTCCTTAAGAAATCTCTTAACCAATGGTTGAGAAAAAATGGAAGAACCCTGCACTGTACCACGGTAATAGGAAATTGTCACTGTATACACTCTTTTGGAGGATGGTTTAAGTCCAGAACAGTGGAGTTCTAAAAGGAACTGGAGGATATGGATACAGAGTTCGGTGAAAACGAGTGAGATTCAGCAAAACTAGAGAATCTACGCCACTTCGCTGTGTACGATTTTCGAGTGGACGGCCTTAGTGCAGAATTGAGAATATACTGGTTGTCCGGATGAAGAACTTGTGAAGCCGACGGAATATTTGTTGGATCCAAGAACGCAGAGGAGGTAGATGGATTCACAGCGTGGAATGGCGTGTTGGATCTAGGGATAGGATCAGTTGGAACTGCAGATGACGTCGGTACTGGGCTGCCGTTGACTGCTATCGAATTCACCAGGCTGTCAGTTTCAGCAAAGCTAGATGTGGGTGCCGGATCATGCCCTCCTGCTGAGTTATGAGATAAGGAATGGGAGGGAGTTGAAGGTATTCCTCTCAAGAAATGCAAAGAACTGTCGAGAACCATGGCTGGCGTGGCCATCAAGGAGTTATCACCATTCCTGTGGCCCCGTCGTGAATTATCTTTGCTATTACTCTCATGATGAGGGGAATCGGGGGGAAAGCGTAAAATGTCATATTGTTCCAAGATATCATAAAGGCATCTCCGGATGACCCCCGTCTGATTCCTGCTCTCGAGCAAAAAGTCTCGCACACCCTGTTCTGTCGGGTGGTGAATAGGTCTATATCTGGAAGGCCCCATCGCTGGAACAGCCTGTTGCATGTCTGACGGTCCAGTTCCCATTTGTGCGACTTGGACATGTGTCTGCTTAAGAGATCTGCTTCCACATTGTCTGTACCTGCTAGATGTACTGCTATCAGGGTAATATCTCTCGCTATGCACCATTCCCAGATTTGCATCGATAGCCGGGCAACATTGGTGACTTCGTCCCCCCTTGCTTGTTCAAGTAAAAGACTGTGGCAATGTTGTCCGAGGTTATCTGGACGACTCGATGGTGAAGCACGTCCTGGAATGATTGTAGTGCTTTGAATACTGCAAGAAGTTCCAGGAAGTTGATATGATTCCTGGACTCCTGTCGGTTCTATACGCCCTGCATGCATAGGCCAGAGCGCAGGGCTCCCCATCCCAGCAAAGACGCATTGGTACCGAGAGTCACTGTAGGGTACCAAGGTCGGAAAGGAACTCTGATGTTTAGGTTTTCTGATGCCATCCACCATAGTAGAGATTGTAGGACGGAGGACGGGAGTCGAATCCACTTCGTAGGTAAATCCGTCTGTGGCCAGAACATTCTGTTGAAGAACAGTTGAAGGGGGTGAAGCCAAAGTTTGGCATATGAAACTACAGCAATGGATGCTGCCATGTGCCCCAAAAGTCTTTGAACAGATCAGGCAGGAACAGTTCCGTCTCGTCAAATTTGGTGGATGTGTCGAGCGATAGTGCGTTGTCTGTCTTGAAGGAGGAAGGCCTTAACCACCGTAGAATCCAGCTGGGCTCCAATAAAGTTGATCATCTGCGTAGAGACAAGAGAAGATTTCTCACGATTAATGCAGAGTCCAAGGTCCTGCAATAAGTCACAAGCCATATTTACAGAGGAGTGAAGTCCTTCTCTAGTCCGGGAAACCAACAGCCAGTCATCGAGGTAAGGGTATATCTGAACTTCACGTAGTCAAAGGTATGCGCAGACAGGGGCCATACACTTCGTGAAGACCCTCGGGGCGGTGGCCAGTCCAAACGGGAGCACCATGAATTTGTAGATTTCAGAAGCAACCGCAAAACAGAGGAAACACCTATGATGTGGATGGATCGAAATATGAAAATAGGCATCCCTCAAGTCCAGTGAGGCGAACCAATCCTCTCTCCCCAGCAACGGCAGGATATTTTGAAGTGTGGTCATCCGAAACTTCTTTGATGTAATAAATTTATTGAGAGCTCTCAGGTCCAATATCGGTTGAAGACCTCCGTCTCGTTTCCGAATTGTAAAATATCTAGAATAGAATTCGTGGAGTCCTTCTGATAAAGACAAGCGATGAATGGCTCCTTTAGAAAGGAGTTGGTGAACCTCGTCTAATAATACCGGCGAGCATGGAGTAAACCGGATAGGACTCGATGATGGAACTATGTCGAAATCAATTCTATATCCATGCTGGATGATGGGTAACACCCACCCATCAGATGTAATGGACTCCCAAATGGGGAGTTGGCTTTGCAGCCGGTCCCCAAATGAGAGGGGAGAGGGTGGGGTTGGAAGGAGAGGAAAGGTTCGCCCACCCCATCAGAGCTGGCGTTTGTCAACCCCTTGCTGGAATCGCTGGGGTGGTTGTTTGCAGAGTTGCTGACGATGCTGTGGCTGTTGGCGGGGTGGGTACTGCTGTCGGTATTGTGGATGGGTCCACGACCACTTGCGTCGAGGAAGAGGTTGCATCTCCATAGGGCAGGCCGTCATCCTTGACTTGTGGATCTTCTTCAACTTGTGGTCAGTCTTTGTGTTGAAGAGGCTGGACCCATCAAAGGGCATCTCCTCGATCCTCCTCTTCATCTCTTCCGGAAAGTTGCAGTTATGCAACCAGGTGTGTCTCCGGAGAGAGATGGCGCCGACGAGAGCCCTTGAGTCCGTGTCCACATGATGTCTAGCTGTGGATAGCTGCTGCACCGCAACCTGCATTGCCTCCTTTACGAATACCCGTGCCAGGTCACCTTGATTATCTGGGAGGGTGGCGATGTTGTCCAGGCACTGCGTTACAAAGTACTGATAATGCGCCAGGGTCACCTCATAATTAGAGATTCTTAGGTTGAGTCCCGAAGCCGCACAGACCTGGTGTGAGAGGGAGTCGATCTTCCTTCCTTCTTTGTCGTGTGGCGCTGTGTGACCCCGTGCCTCCCGGCCTTGAGAAGATTCCACCACCACCAAGTTCAGTTTGGGGTGGCGGAGGAGGAATGGAATGTCCCCGTCCTGAACTCTGTACATAGCTTCATATCTTCTCGAGGTCGGTTGAGGCTGAGCCGGGAGGTCCCATGGTTGGGTCATCACTTGCCAAAGAGTGGTAAAGCGATGGAGGTCGATTGTTCGCCCCGCACTACATCGTAGAAACGTTCGGTGCTGGGACCAGGTTGTCGATTGGCCACAATTTCCAGCGACTTCACCAGCCTGGACATCAATTCAGCAAACGAGATGTGCGGCTCTTCCGGTGCTGCAGGGCCTTGCGAGGTGACTGCAGCATCAGGCGAAGTTGAATCGACCTCGGACTCATCTGAGGCCACTCAATATGGAGGCGGGACACTGGAAGAAGAGTCCCCTGGCGACTGCGATCTACCGCTCTCCTGAGATGGTGCACACCCGGCTTCTCTCAAGGCTGTAGAATGAGGTCGATCACGAGGAGCTGGTGGAGAGGATCGGCCTCTAGCAGCTGGGTAGTATCCGACGGATGGATAGTCGGGCCATCTCGGTGCGGAAGAGTACCGGGAATGGTACCAGTCGTTGGAACGGGCTTCAGAAGACCGACTCCTATGGCTTCTCGGTGGGGACAATCCAGTTCCAGTGTCAAGCTGAACAGGCGGCACAGGCGTTGGGGACCAGGCCCTCAGCCGGGAGTTTGAATCTCACCATCGGAAATCGAACCATGAGGTGGATCCTGGTGCAGTTCAGATCCCGTATGGCGTGGAGAGGCTGGAGGAGTATGTATGTATGTATGTATGTATTTATAGAACTTCTATGCCGCCCCATTCGCCAAAGCCTTGGGGCGACTCACAATCATAAATAAATAACAAAATATAAAACAGTATAATTTAAGAATAATTTAAGTCGTCCTGGCCAAAAGATAAAATAAATAAATAACATTAACAATTAAAATAATGCTTGAATAAAAAGATCTTCGCCTGGCGCCCAAAAACAAATAACGACGGCGCCAGGAGGACCTCTCTGGGGAGCACATTCCATAGATTGAGCGCCACCGCAGAGAAAGCCCTCCTCCGAGTATTTACCCTCCTAATTTCCTTCACGGAGGGTTCCCGGAGAAGGACCTCTCCTGCTGATCTCAAGGGGCGGGCGGGCATATATGGACGTAAGTGCTCCTTCAGGTAACCAGGACCCAAGCCGTTCAGGGCTTTATAGGTCATAACCAACACCTTGAATTGGGCCCGGACTTCAATGGGAAGCCAGTGAAGCTGACAGAGAACTGGAGTCATGTGAACTTAACGCCCAGTTCCTGTCACCAGCCTGGCAGCTCTATTTTGAACCAATTGAAGTATCTGGACCATCTTCAAGGGCAGCCCCACATAGAGCGCATTACAGAAGTCCAGTTGGGAAGTCACCAATGCATGTGACACTGTTGCCAGGCAGTTGTTCTCCAGGTAGGGGCACAGCTGATGGATCAGCTGAAGCTGAAAGAAAGCGCTCTTCGCCACCGCTGTCACCTGAGCTTCCAGTGAAAGCTCTGGGTCGAGGAGCACTCCCAAGCTGCGGACCTGAGGGAATGCAACCCCATTCAGGACTAAGTTCAATTCACCTTCCCCGAAGCCCGATCTGCCAACCAACAGGACCTCCGTCTTGTCTGGATTGAGCTTCAGTTTATTGGCCCTCATCCAGCCCATTACCTCTCAGGCATCAGTTCAGTACAGCCACTGCCTGACCTGGATTGGTAGAGAACAAGAGGTAGAGTTGGGTATCGTCAGTGTACTGATGATTCCGCAGCCCACACCTCCTAATGACCTCTCCCAGTGGTTTCATGTAGATGTTAAACAGCAAAGGGGACAAAATGGAACCCTGCAGTACTCCATGGCATAGCTGCCATGGCACAGAGCCATAGTCCCCCAGCACCACCTTCTGGAATCAGCCATTGAGATAGGAGCAGAACCACTGCAAAGCAGTGCCTCCAACCCCCAATCCCGCAAGCCTATCCAGAAGGATACCATGGCTGATGGTATCGAAAGCCACTGAGAGGTCCAGGAGAACCAACAGGGATGCACTCTCCCTGTCTTTCTCCCTGCACAGGTCATCGTACAGGGCGACCAAGGCAGATTCAGTACCGTACCCGGGTCTAAAGCCGGACTGAAATGAGTCCAGATAATCAGTTTCATCCAAGGGTGCTTGGAGCTGTCCCACCACCACCCGCTCCAACACCTTGCCCAGAAATGGGGTGTTGGTCACTGGTCTATAATTAGTGGCCATCTCTGGATCCAGTGACGCTTTCTTCAGGACCGGTTGGACTACCGCCTCCTTTAAAGGGGCAGGTACCCGACCCTTCCTCAGAGAAGCATTAACTACTTCCAAGATCCAGGACCCAATCCCGTGCTTGGCGTTGTTAATTAACCAAGATGGGCAAGGATCCAATAAGCAGGTGGTGGGACATATTCGTCCAAGCACCTTGTCCACATCATCAGGCTGCAATAACTGAAATTAATTCATTAATCTTGGACCAGACGGCGACATTGGTATCTCCCCAGAAGCCTCTGGATCATTAGTGCAGTCTAGCTTGTGACGAATCTGAGCGATTTTCTTCATGAAATGCTGGGCAAAGTCGTCACAGCGGGCCTTCGAGGGTGGAACCAGATCTTTCTTAGGGCCAGGATGGATTAGCCCTTGTACCACCCAAAAAAGCTCCGCCGGATGGCATTTAGAGGAGGCAATGGAAGCGGAAAAGAATTTCTTTTTCGCCGCCTTCACCGCCACAGCATAGGCCCGATAATGGGCTCTTAAGTGTGTTCGGTCAGATTCATCCCGTGATCTCCTCCACCTACACTCTAGATGTCTCCCAGCCTGCTTCATTGCCCGCAATTCAGATGAATACCAAGAGGAAGAATGGGCTCTGCCTGGTGGGAGAGGACGCTTAGGAGCAATCGTGTCAACAGCCCTGGTCATTTCCCCATTCCGTAGTTCGACCAGAGCCTCGACAGGAGCACCAGTCCTGTCAGCCGAAAACTCCCCCAGGGCCTTCAGGAATCCGTCTGGATCCATCTGGCTCCAGGGGCAGACCCACACAATCGAGTCCACACCCTTACAGAGGGAGAGGCCACTCTCGAGCACAAACCTCATGAGGAAGTGATCTGACCATGACAGGGCAGCCGAGGTTGTAGCAGGCTTAACCACCAGCCGGTCCGATTGTAGGAGAGCCTGATCCCACAGGAGCTTACGTAAGCAGTTCTCCCTATTCTTCCTGGCCTGTTTAGAGAAGGTCAGACAATGGCCGCATGTGTCCATCCTGTGACCCTCCCCTAAACAGAGGAGGCACAGGTCGTGCAGGTCTGCAGCAGGCATTTTGGAGCCACACTCTCCGCACTTGCAGAACGCCACTCGTTGCACCATCGTGGAAAAAGGAAAAAAAGGAGGATAGTATAGTGGGAGTAGATAATATTTTTGGTTGTTGTTTTTTTTATAGGAACAAGAAGAATGAGAAAAAACAGAGAGAGTAACTGGAAGAATAAGAGCAATATAACTAGGGATACTAACTTGGAAAAAGAGAAAAAGAGTTCGAAGCAAAAGAGCACGAGGAACAATGTGAGCGAAGCGGCATGAGGCACAACGAACGGTGGTCGCAAAGACTGGAAAATGGCGGACACTCCACTCCATATATACTGCTAGGGAGGAGGGGAGCGGAGTTTTCCCGCCAAACCGTTAGCTATCAATCTTCCGGCCAAAGGCACTGTGCAGGCGCAGAACCCATATGTGTGATGCACAGAGGCCACGATGAAGAACAAAGCAAACTTTACCGCTGCAAAACCCCCAAAAAGAAATCCACATGGGAGAGTTATAGACTTATTTGCAGCTAACCTAACTTATGCTTAGGACTCAGGCCAGATTCACATTTCAGGTACTTGTATGTGGTAGCTGCACATCGGAGAGCTAAAGCCAATGGCAGCTGTTTAGGTATGTTCACATCTCCTTCTCTCTGTTTCTTTACTTACAAAAACATTTATGTATACATTTCTATTCCATCTTTCCTTCCAATACTCAAGGCATCTAGCATAAAGATAAAACCAAAACAATTCAAAAACAAACAAAATTCAAAGAGAGTTAAAACTGGTTAAGTAAAGCAGCCATCCATTGTTTACGAATACAGAATTTCATTAGTAGCTCGAATCAATAAAAAGTAAAATTTACAAATAAAATGCCTTCCTAAAATGCAAGGTTGTTACCAACTTAGGAAAAGCCACTAAGGAGGGAGTAAGATGGTTTCCCTTCCATGATTATAGGTGAGTGTGTCTTTTTCACAATCTATGGAGTTGACTAGGAAACTTGTGATGCGCCAGTGGCAAACATTTCAAGACATAAAGAGTTACTTGTTGACTTTGAATGGATGTTCTACTGGCTGATTTTTTTTTAAATGCAAAAAGTGAGGATGAGAAGCAAAGTTGATTTACAGGCCAGAATTAAAGGACAGTATTGCATGAGACTTGAACAATTATTGCATGCAAAACAGGAGATGCATTTTGATCTTCAAAACAAGTTCACTTCCTGATAGACATCTTGGTATACACAGACTAGCAGAGAACTTCAACATAAATCCTGCTTAGAGTAGACCCAATAAAATAAATGGGACGAATAAGTCATGATTAACTTCAATTTCATTGGTTCTATTCTATGTAGGAGTGACATTGGCTTTGGCTCCAAATGAACTGATCAACATCTTACTTGTATCAATGTCTCTGTATTTATAAACAAGCAAACCAAACTTACCAAAGACTGGATCAGTGTTCTAAAGCAATCATTTTGAAGGTCATTGGGTAAACTAGCGAAGTTCTTCTCTGACCAACATCTTACAAAATTTTGAACTATCCACCTGTTAAAAGAAAAGCAAATCAATCCCTCCATCAAATTTCCCATCATATAATGCCTTCATGGACAAATTGCAAAGGATCTTCACATTGTAGGACAAAATGCAAATACTTTTTGAAGATTTTGGCTAATATTATGACTGTAGTTTAAAGCAGAGTTTAAGACTAAACTGTGAAAAGGGTAAAAGAAGAATAAAAAAATATTAACTTACTTCATGCAAGCTTCATAGAGGCTTTTTGCTCCCACAGAATGGGCAATGGCTAGACATTCTAAAACAGGCGGATGCTTTCCAGGCACAGGCTGAATTGTTAGAAAAAAGCACAGTTACTGCATTTACATAGCCTTATGGCAAATTCCAAGCTGCTAATTTCAAGAAGAACATTTGTAGCAAACAGAGGCGCATGAGTGTGCGCGTGCCCTGTGTGGCCTGAGTATGTGCCCTGGCAGCAGTTCTTTAGAATTCTTCTAAAATGTTCACTGGTTTGGGAGCAGGGGGAATTCTAAAGAACTGCTGCCAGAGCACATACTCAGGCCACACAGGGCACTGGCAAAGCCTAGGTCTTATTGCCACCCTCCTTCTAAAAACATTAGCTAAAGTACAGTCTGTGTATATTATTGATGAAAATGGTTTCTAATAAAGGAAGTTCCTTACAATGCCTCTTTAATTAATCCCGTTTCTGCAAAATTGCTGGAAGTAAATCTAATCAATTTAAAAATTAAAAGACAATTTCATTTCTATTGGCAAACTAATTACTTATTTACACATTTACCAAACAGAGAGCAAAAGCTTCACAACTCTATATTCTGGCTCACAGTACCCAAATCTAACAACTGATACCAAGAAATTTTGGTAGTTTGACTGTTATCACAATCGCATACAAGTAAAAATAAAAGAATACTTTGGAACAAACCTTTAGAAAGAAGTTGCAGTAGTCCCTTTTCAGAATGTAGATAGCAACTTCTCTTAGGCCCTCAAGTCCATACATATCTGCAATGCTCAGGATGCAGCTGAAGCAAAAACAATAATGGAAGTTGCACATACAATAATCATATTAGAGCTATGGTGGCCCACCACAGGAGCATTCCTGGGTAACTTGCATCACAAGTGTAATTCCACCTTTTGCATTTTAAACTGTTCACACTTTTTTGGAGACAGTTAAGTGATTTTTTTAGTGATGTTCTGTATTCCAGCAACTTGTTGAATTTACAAGAAATTCAACATGTTTTGCAACCTCTTTATGTGAACTTCAAATTGGTAATTCATGCTACATATAGAGGTTGTATGATTCAGTATGCTAAATACAAAAGAGGGAATAAAATTCAGTTGTTTGTGTTGATGCAATTAACAATTCTTTCAATTGTTAATTGCATCAACAATTGCACCTGGAAGGTGCAAAACAACAACAGAAGCATGCGGGGTCACATCACTGGGCACAAGGATGATGTGAGTTTCCCCTGTAAGTGTGTGGAAGATTTGATGGGGGAGGGGGTACAGTGGGAGAAGGAATTGCTCTTTCTGATTTTTGCGACAGAACCAGTTCCATCAGTAGAAGGGCACCACTGGATCCAACCCTCAGTGTCTTAAAATGTGTTGAAAAACGATCAGACATACAAGGGTACAAACTTGGTAAGTCATGTCACATCTTTAATGTTAAAATACTTGTTGATATGTATTAGCTAACTTGAATTACTTGAATGATGTTGTCAACACAGCAATGCGCTATCTTTTGTATTTGGACTTTATTTTTTTTTTTAGAAATCTGAATATCTGCTCATAAATACAGAAAAAGACCTCCAGTATTGAATTATACGATTAGTTTAAGCACTAACAGTCTTCTAAACTCATTTTCTTTTCAATTAATCCTTTCAGATCAAGCATGTATAAATGTACTCTTATACATGAACATATTCAAACTTCAGTTCAAAACACAAATACTCCCATACTAAAATTTACTGATATTTAAAGAACAAAGCAAGGTGTAATTTTGCCATTTTCAGCATACTATACTCCATTAATCTGATTCAGGGATATACCACTCAAACATAGCTTAGAGTTTACACTTCACATTTTTAAGCTGCGTCAACACATAAACCCTTAAGTGGTGAGATGAGCTGTGCAGTCTTGTTTTTCAAAGCAGAACTGACTGAAGGAAGATGAACTGTAGTGAGGCAAACAAAAGTCTGGCTATTTAACCATGCAATCCTATGCACATTTACTCAGAAGTAAGTCCAAGTTATGGGTCTTGCTCCCAGGAATGTGGTTGTAGGATTGTAATCTAAAGGGATCATCAAAAAGAGCCCAGATGATGGAACCCTGTTGAAGAAGTGCAAAGGGATTGCTGGGTGAATATGACATGGCAACCATTTGTTGAGTTGCCATGTGATTCTCACTCAGACCACTTCCCTCCAAGTGGCTTGTCTTTAGGCCATCCTGACAACCCATGGCTTGTGTTGATGCAATTAACATTTCTTTCTACCTCTTTCAATTGTTAATTGCATCAACAATGGTACCTGGAAGGTGCAGAACAACAAGAAAAGCATGCAGGGTCACATCACTGGGCATCCACAATGGATTGTCCTATCGTCTAAACCCAGCTGAATGGTACAATTATAGATTGTGAGAAGTGGACAACAAGCTTCTGGATGAAAATGGCAACCTCCCCTTGCTGCTTCTGGAGATCTCACCTGTCCTGCTGCCAGTGACAGCCAAAAGCAGCCCTTCCACTGATGCCCCTGTAGCACTTTGAACAACTGCCAATGCTTTGCCCATTTAATGCCACAAATGTGCACAAATGTGCTCTTTCCGGTATGTGCTTTCTTGCTTAGTTGATTACCTTGTCAGTTACAGCTATCAAACGGTAACAGAATCATTAAGCATGACTGCATATAGCCTAAACTGAGTGCCTGGCTGTCAGCTGGAACTAAGCAGAAAGTGGGAAAACCATGAAGGTACGTGCTGGGCTGTAATCTCCCCCTTAACAAGGTGATCTGTGTCAGAAAATCCCGGAATTTCAATTCGTGAGGAGGAAATAAAACTCGGGTTCGTGGGAAAGATCAAGCGTCCAGACCATCTGTGGCTTTATTGTTTGGTCCAGGTTCCTGCGGTAGACTCACGATAATGCATTACTGGGCAGGCAGAGGTAAACTCGCTGCAAAGCCTCAATACAACTACAGGGTATTTTATACCCTCCCAGTCATGTACACAGGCACAGAGCAATCGATGACAGAATGCAGGGATTACAATAAAATTCTGAGGTCATCATATAAGAACAGATAAAGGCATGTCAGTCAATCATACAGTGACAATGAGATTACAACACCTCCAATTGCAGTGTATTGACACTTCAGCCGAGTAACTTGAACCCATCTCCAGGTCTGCTTAGACATGCAAATTCAAGCTGCTGAGAAACTATTCATGAACTCATAAGCTCATCTAGACTCAGACCCTAAGTGATGCATCCCCACCATTCTGAATGGCCGGGGAACATGAAGCCCTCTGGGCTAGCAAAAGATACTTCCTGGTAAACTGTGAATTCCAACAGGATTATTTGAGAGAAAGGAGCGGGGGAGGAATGCCATTTTAAACAGTGACTTAGCTTGGTTTGAGAAGGAGTATAGGATTGCTTCCACAATGCAGAAGCACACAGAAGCAATGTTTTTCTGACAGGATTTATCCAAATTTTCCCAACATCTGCTGAGTCCTAAGTGTTGAACTGGTACTCCTTGGTGCCCCCCAACTTTAAGACACTCCCCAAGGCTCCAGCTAGATTAGGAAGGGGAGATCTTAAGGATACTCCCTTTTTGCAGCTCTTTTTTGGTGGCACTTGTGGTGGTTCCCTGATTGTTGTCAAAAAGGCCTGAGAAGATAAGCTGGATGGGACTCAGTGAATGCATCAAACTAGGGGGGCCCCCATTTTACAACCTGTACGGTTGTGCGTGTGCGTGCATGTGTGTGGGCATGCATGCGAGAGTGTGTTTTGGTAAGTGTCTGGGAAATATGTTCTTTTTATTTTTGACAAGGAATAAATGCAAATGTCATGGCTGAGCAGTAAGGGAGGGGAAATATACACAAACTTCATAGCTGGAAAGAAATGGAAGAGAACTTTATGTCATCTGCATAGGGTACTCTGTTCACCCATTAAGAAATTTCAAAGTATAAATACTTCTAAGAAAGATTCTATGAAACTCATGTTCTAAAATATCAATATTTTGAGGCAATCGTCTAATCATAAGTGATTTATCCCTGGCTTGCCAATCCATTCCAGAAATAATTTAAAGTGCTGAATATGAT
Organism: Varanus salvator macromaculatus; assembly: GCA_023646645.1. NCBI lineage: Eukaryota > Metazoa > Chordata > Lepidosauria > Squamata > Varanidae > Varanus > Varanus salvator. The sequence goes on from JAIXND010000659.1 coordinate 10,557,060, forward strand.
ATTTCGAGTCTTACATGACTTAGGATTGGGATATTTGAAAGGCCATATTCTCCTAGATCAGGGGTCCTCAAACTTTTTAACCAGGGGGCCAGTTGAAAGGCGCCGGTGTTGGGTGTGGGCTGGAAAGGTGGTACCGGTGGTGTGTGAGGACCGAGGCAGGTGCATGAGGCAGCTGCTTGCTCACTTGGAGATCGCTTTTCCAGAGTGAGCAAACCGCTGCCTTCCCGCATGTGAGGCAAGGTGGACAGCGGCAGGTGCACATGTGGGTGCGGGAGCATGCATGGCGTGTCCAAATGGGCATGGCAGACCCACGTCCTAGATCATTTGCCTAGGTTTGCAAAGTCTCAGGAGAGGTCCCTTCTCTGTCTGGAGGCACATTTAGCAAGAAGATGCAAAGGCATCTTTGCAGTGGCTGCTGCCAGGATTTGGAATTCTCCACCAAGGGCTCCATCTTAGCTGCCCTTCTAGTGGCAGGCAAAGACATATTGCATATCACCTCTGATGCTGAAGGTATATACAGCCATCATGACTGATAGCAGTTGATAGCCTTACCCTGCAATTAGCCTCATCTCTGCCACCTTTAATTTATATGCTGCTTTTCCATATAATACACCCAAAGTAGCCCATAAGTAGAGTAATACAAAAACAAGAATGCAGGGCAAGAAATCAATTCCAGCACTACATTATTTCCATATCAGCTGAAATTATTTACTTCAGTAGCATAACATTTGAAATTAATTACAAAATAATTACTATCAATCACTGGGATGCAATTTTCAGTTTACATTAATCAGTAAAATATAAGCTAAAGGTAAATCTACCAATACTTGTTATGGGATGAGCAAACACACAATCAATAACCGATTCCCCCTAAATGCAGCAATCAACAGCCACACTTTATCCAACACCTGGCTAGCGGCCTCTCTGCTTTCTCACTCTTGCATTCTGGTAGTTATTAGAGCTCCAGGGACAAGGGAGGGCGATGATTTATCTCTTCCCCCGCATTTTGGATGCTCCTCCAGTCAAAGTTATCCTCTATGTTATTACTTTTGATTTTTTAATCATAACCTGGTTATTTTATTGTTAGCTGCTTTGAACACTAGTTTTAGTAGAAAGGAGGAGCAGGAGCAGGAGGAGGAGGAGGGGGCATGATGAAAGAGAAAAGTGATAGCCAACAGAGGATTTATATGAGTGCAACTCCCATGGATAAAGAAAAGAAGTTCACACAATTATGGAAACACAGGCCACATGAGTTTCAGTAAAAATTGTACATTTTCCAAAGTCTTCACTTGACAACAAATAACTAGAAGTACTCAGAAGACGAGTTAAGTATTTTTCCTCCTTCCCATACAGCTATTTTAATCACTGCCACCTCATCAACTCACCTTCTAAGTAAGAAATGGTGTTCGAAAGAACTCCACACACCCCTTTCCTCCTCAAATATAATTATAACACAGTGATTATTAATTCTGGCACCATTACTATTTCATTTATAGACTTTGTAAAGCACCTGCTACTTGAATGTAGATGAATTAGAAGCAGAACAGGCATTAAAAATAACATAACTTGACACCTACCCAGCATCTGCTTTGATTGGGAAATCCAGAATTGCTCCATAGATAAAATGCAAAACAACTGTCATTTCTACATGGTTTATGCTGCAAAACAGAAAGAAAAATCATTACAGACACCAGCATCTGCAAAATCCAAGAGAGAGGTCACATTTTATAAATCCTAAGTGGCTCACCAGAATTGAATAGCTGTGAACTTGCACAACTGTCTGCCTGGCCAGATTTTGTGGCAGAATATGGACCATGGCCAATCAGCCTGTGAGGTGAGCTGTGTCTTTTGTCCACCACTGCTCCCTGTGCCTGTTGCATCATGATCTCAACCAGGGGACTGGAAACTCCTGCTTCTGGTCAAGCTTTCCTCCTCCTGGTCAAAATCAGAACGGCTCTTTACTTCTCTACCAACTTCTGCTCCGCTCATTCCTGAATTCTTTCTTTAGGAAATTGCACTGGTCTTACTAATTTTATCCAGAAAACCCTTTCTGAGACCATCAGTTTCTAATGCTACTAACTCATCATGACACACTCAATACTCATTTATTAAGGCCTATCTTCACCTGCCTCTGTCTTGTCAAGCTATCCTTGACTTTAACCACAGCAGGGCTGGCTTCAGGGATGGGCAAGGACAGGCTGCTGCCAAGGCTGCACACTCCAGCAGGGCCCTCTGAAAAGACTGCCTGTAGTTCTTCCTCATCCTTACTATTTTATTTATTTATTAAAATATTTCTATGCCGCCCCATCGCAACACAGCCTCGGGGCAGCTTACAACATATGAAATTATAACAGTATATTTAAAACCTTTCCACTCCCACTCCCCCGGTGCATCTCAGCAAACCCTATAAAATACCATCCTAAATTAAATATAAACAAATTATAAACAATAAGCTAAACAATTAAATAAATAAACACAGTTAAACTATAAGCAAATTATAAGCAATTAACTAAACAATTAAATACATACAATTAAATAAATACATACAATTAAACTATAAACAAATTAACAATTTAACAATTAAAATATGATTTAAATAAAAAGGTCTTCGCCTGGCACCAAAAAACAAATAACGACAGCGCCAGGCGGACCTCTCTGGGGAGCGCGTTCCATAATTGGGGCGCCACTGCCGAGAAAGCCCTCCTCCGGGTACTCACCCTCTTAATCTCATTCACTGAGGGTTCCCGGAGGAGGGCCTCTGTTGCTGTTCTCAAGGGGCGGGAGGGCATATATGGGTGTAAGCGTTCCATCAGGTATCCAGGTCCCAAGCCGTTTAGGGCTTTATAGGTCAAAACCAACACCTTGAATTGCAGCCTGTGTGTGTGCCAGACTCTTGCTTGGGTCAGAGAATGGTGATGGTGGGAAGGAGGGGCAGTAAATGCCCACCTACTCACTAGCTTTCTATCTGCATAGCAAGCAAGTGGTAGCAATATAAGAAAGAGGATGAAGCTCAATCACAGCTGGAACCAGCTGCCCCGAGAGGTGGTGGAACCAGCAGTGGAACAAGCTGCCTAGATAGGTGGTGGGTTCTCCCACATTAGAGACATTCAAAACGAAACTGGACAGCCATCTGAGTGGGATGGTGCAACATGGTGTTCTGCAACAGCAGGGGGTTGGACTCAATGGCCTTCATGGCCCCTTCCAACTCTACTAGTCTATGGTTCTATGACAGTGGGATGAGAGAGGGAGGGGACTCTGTGAGCGCATCTTGTCCAAGAGCTCTCCAGAACTATGAAGCCAGCACTGATTAACTGCACGGAGTAATTTCTATTAAACAGAAGATCTGGAAAGTGTTTTTCATTGCAGGTTTATTCTAATGAACAGAAACCCAAGAGCAAGAGGCTTGCTTCTTGAGTTCTTGTGAATGGAATGCATCTCATGGGATGCTCCTATGAGTGGAAAGGGGAAGGGGAAATTTCTGCCAATTACCTCTCCTTTCCACAACCCCTGGTATGTCTGCTCTGTGGGGCTGGGGAGCCAGACTGAAGTATAGGAGGTGGAATGGAGCCTGCAGGGGAAGCCGCAGAAGACACCATCCATCCCTTCTTCCATGGGAATACAGTCTCTTTAGGAAACAGAAGGCTAACTGGAGATACTACCAAATGCATTCCAGTGAATTAATCCTTCATTTCAAGATATAGCTTCCATAACGATAAGTGGGAACTGTGGTATCTACTGTGACATATGGCTTCTCTGAAGATTCAGTAATAGTGACATTCTTTATTTTTGGTTAAGTGACAATATCAACACAGTTGTTTGACTATATGTGAGCACATGAGGTAGCCATAAAAGCAGCAGGAACAGGCAGTCCTGCTGCCTTGACAGCTGGCCTCTCAAACAGCATTTTCATTGTTTCATGATAAGCCATATGCACGGCACTCTCAAATGCTTAGTGAAACAAGCAACCTGAGAATCTGCCGTGGGTGGATGGGGTGAAAGGGGACATTTCCAGAGCAACAGTAGCTCATTTCGAACCAGGGCTTGATTCTGGTTTGCAATCCTTGTTTGCTGGGCAACCACAAACCAGACCTTGCTATAGTTCGCCACGGCAAACTCTGAAGCTGGCAAGTAGGTGACGAAGGAGCTTATCAGCCAAGTTTTCTTCTAGGCTCTTTCTCAGGGAACTGAAGATGGTGTGGGATTCTGTCTGAACTAAGCCAATGTACCTTATGCTCCAGGACTGAAAAAATGAGGGCCTCGGTTAAGGCAGAAACACAGTGATGAAGAGGCAACATGTGGGTTGCAGCTGAGGGTCCAAGGGCATGCAAGAGCAGGCCTCTGGAACTTGATACCCTCTAGAAGTGCTGGACTACAACTCCCAGCTTCTCCCAGTCAGCCATGCAGGGTTGGTATGACTGTGCAAGAAGCTTTCCACTCATATAATGAGACTTCTCTCTCTTGCTTTAAACTAGAGGAGCATTTACTCAAAACAGCCCAACTTCCAGACTGAAGTTGTATACTCAAGAACACATTTAGCCCTCATCTGCTGTTCATAAGAAGCAAAACTGAACTATTTCACTACCAGGGCTCGCTCCCTATCTCTTGGTGCTTTATGATACTTAAAGAATTCAGGTTTCCTGCCTCATTAGATGTTTCTTTAAACAATGCTTTGCCTGGACTACAATTAGGGGTGTGCAAGGAATCCATTTGGGGGTGGGCTCCCTGGACTCACACCCACATGCCACCACTGCTGCCAGCAGCTGTAAATGGGGAAGGATTTGAGTGTACTGCCCCTTTTCTACATCCTGCAGCTGCTCCTGATGGGACAGTTGTAGGTTGCACAACTGGTTTGGACAGTATGCTAAACTGTGGTTAATCTCAAACACACACATTTAATTACCTCCTCAAAGCCACACCAAAGAAAGAGAGGGAAGGAGAGAGCATGAGCTCAAAGCTTGTTCAGTGGGCACATTTTAATAAAGTGCTAGGAGTATGCTCAGAAAATGGCTGCCATGGGTGGTCCTAGTCACAAACCAGCTGTATGGCACCCATTTCCCAGAAGGACAATTAGTGAGACTGAAGGAAGAGTAATTTGTCCAAGAACCCGGGGGCAAGACAGAGGTGGAGACAGAGCTACAAATGCCAAATCACATATGTGCTCTCAACAAAGCACAACCAAATACCCATTTCACAGATGGAAAACTGGTGATGGAAAACTGCTCAGTGAACACAGCCATGCCAAAACACATACTCACTCAAAGAAAATAGACACATGGACACATTTGCACACGGAGATTAGACAAACAGAACCATATGCCCCACAAGAAAAGCATATCACTAACTCGATACGCTTTAGGCCCCTGGGCACTTCTTATTACCTCCCAGCCCTTTTCTCCCACTGAATGGCCAGGCATGCTTCGAAATGGAATACTGGGCTGCAGCCAGCCACCACTTTTATTTTCTAAGAGCGTGCCTGGGGCTCACAGGAGTTCAGAGACATTCTTGGGAAAAAGATGCCACTGGAGGTTGGTACTTCGCACTATAGCATGTCAGCTTCCTTACTGGTTATTTTTTCCTGTAATAATATTGATGATAATACAGTGATGCCTCATACTTCAAACTTAATTCATTTCAGGAGCCCATTTGAACTCTGAATTGTTCAAAGTCTGAATCAGTTTTCCCCATTAGAAATAATGGAAAGTGAATTAATCTGTTCCCAGGCCCTAAACAATACCCACTTCAATAATCTTAAACAGCAAACACGACCTCCTGAAACAAATTAAGTTTGAAGTATGAGGACCACTGCATTAGAATGTATTAGTAATGTTATGTTAGTACATTTACTGTACTGTAGTGAGAAGTGGTTTTACATATATAACCAAAAACTGAAGCAGAAAAAAAGCACTGAAAACATGAGAGTTATGCGAGTTGTTTCACGATGAGAGACAACTTGGGCACACAACAGATGATGTTTACGCTGTGACTGCATTTATGTCACGTCGCGTGTAGTTTGAGCGCAAAGGATTGTTTGAACTTTGGAGCAATTTTATCGCAACTTTAATGTTCGAACTCTGGATCATTCGATGTTAGAGTTGTTTGAACTACGAGGCACACCTTTCATAGTAAGGTGCAATACATTTTTAGACAGAAAAGTTCTACAACTTCCAGCTTCCTTCCAGACAGCCATGCTGGCTGGGGCATGCTAAGACTCCCAGGACTTTTTTTTTTTTTGTCTAATTATGCATGGGATTGTGCCTTTATGCAATAAAAATATCAGGAGAGCAAACCTGAAAGGACCAAGGGACGGGTTCATAGGAACCCCAGCACTGAATTATGATTAGCATTTTGCTCAAGCACAGCCCTTGCCTATGGTGCTACATAGTTTCCAAGTTTCATGCCTTCTCTTAGCACTGACTGGACCAAGTCTAACTCTTACAACATTAATGGAAATATTTAGATAACCTTGGACTCCCAGCCTGTGATTCTTACTTCAAGGTCCCCCAAATGAGGAGGGGCTCTTTCGCCATTCCTTCCAAAGTAATCCTTTTCCTGAAACTTGTAATGCTGGTGGCTATGAATTAAGATGTGATCAAAGAACTAAGCAGTCAACTTACCTGCTATTTGTCATGAAAATCTGCTTATTCTGTCAGCATGAGTGGGACTGGGCCACTGTGATGCCTCCCAGTAAAAAACTGGGACGCACCCTCTCATATCTGTACTCTCATATAGTAGGGTCAGCCACATTTCTGGGGCTTCCAAACTGGAAGAAGGTGCCACTTTCTCTACAACAGTATATAGATGATTTGCACCCACTATCATTATTGTGATAGCCAAGGTACTAACATGAATGCAAAGAAGATAAATAGGAGAGCATCTCACCAGCATTTCTTTGGACTTTTGCAACACAGTTGGCAGTACATTGTATTGGGCTTTCCAGTTAAATGGTTAAGACACTTTATTCCATGCCCCCTTTCTATTTTAAATGCTCCCTTTTTATTTGAATGTAAGAATTACTATTTGGTTTTGGAACACTACTAATAAAGAGTTGTATCCAATGGTAGCTTTGCATCAGTGAAAAACAATTCTGTTTACTTAAGGCAAAGTACCTAGTTTTTGCCATTCCTTCCCTAGGCTTTTCCTACTGCAGTCTTCTGAACTCCAGACTATTCTCTCAACCTGCAGGAACAACCTTTTGGGAGACATGGTGGGCTGCACTGAGTAAGAGAGGTCAACAAAATTAAGGTGCCCCACATTCTACAAGTGAAAGTGTTTTTCATTAGTATAACCTTCCAACACCTGGCAGCCCCCCACCCCAGATGCTTTGAACTAAAGTCCCAGCTTTCCTAACCATTAGTCATGCTGGATGGAGTTGATGGGAGCTTATGTTCAAAGCATCTAGACTTCCCAAAGCCACTACTGCATGCAAACCAAATAAAAAGTCTTAAGCAAAATTAAAAGGACAAAATGTGCTCAATTCTCTGGAGCCCGTCCTCACTCTGCAACAAAATTCTTCCATGCTAACTTTGATTGAGGAGTATGTCAACACCGATTTTGACGAGTGATTTTAACCCTAAGGCTAACCAGGTGTGCAACCCAACAAATCTGTCACCTACCGAGGGCTACTGATGTTGCATAGACATTGGTTTGCACTAGCGCAACATCAATAAAGTATCTGTTGTTGGGTGGTATAGAAATGAATGAATGAATGCATCATGGTAGTGTGCAAACACTGCAGGATCCTTTCCTGTGGTTTGAAATGGGCTCTAGATCCCAATTTAAAAGAAATGCTGATGAACCTTAACCAAGTTTATGCTAGTTATCGACAAACTACTCAATCATTGTTAAGACTAGAGGATTTGCTCCAAGGAGCTGCGATGCAGAGGGAAGGCAGGTTGTCCGCCTTTTTGTGACCCATGGTTGGCAGGCAAGGTGTCACATTTTTACCAGCTATATACCTTATGCTAAAAACAAAGAATCATAAAAAGAACAATAAATGGAATCTGCATTAATTGCACTTCAGTGAAAATGCTACAATTTTGACTACACTAGTCAATGGCTTTGCAATGCAGATTTTCCATAGGAAAAAAATATCAGAAATTTATAGACATTTTTATGCATAGAGATCTCTATGCATCATAGAGATTTTCCATAGTCAAAAATCAGAAATCTGGTTCAAATATATTGTACTGAATAGAGTATCAGGAGAGATTAATTTGAATTGCTTTGTATGCAGCTTGGTTGCTCTGAATTACCTGTGATTTTAAATTGCCTATCTTCGCTCCCATATGACCTGCAAACAACTCTGCTTACCCTTGAAGAGTAATGTGATCTTGAGAGCTTTCAGCCCAGCTCCCATTCAGCATAGTGGCAAAGTAACTGGATCTGGCACATAAAATGGCCCTGGGAGAAGGAGAGGTAGAGAAATAGAAGAAAAGAGTAAACATCATTCTACTAGATCCAAATACTTATTTTAGGAAAGCTGTTAGAGAAAGGTTGAAATCCTCTGCCCTTTACATTCTAAGGTATGTCCGCTCACTGCATACTTATTCCTTCCAATATATCTAGCAATTTAATCCAATTTGTCACAGAATAGAGAAAACTGCTATCATCCTGAAATGCCTCCAGTTAGCTGCTAATGCACAATTCATTTTCATTATCCATAAAACAAGGCTGGGTGTTTGTGGCTGGTGGTGGTGGAGGGGGAGATGATTCTCAGATTGCTAGATACCTAGTTGTTTTCCTCCTTTAACGGATAGCAATGCTATTTTCCCCTCTACAGATCTTTCATCTTTCTGCCAAACAAGGAAATGGGCTTTTGTGGGCAAATCTGCTGTTTAATATTATGTGACAATCTTACCACAGACTTTCTAGAATGATTAATTCTGTAAAAGAATGCATTTGAAAGACAAATAGGTTCTAAGTAGCTGAATTCTCTCTGTCTCTCTCTCTCTCTCTCTCTCTCCCCCCATACTCCATACCCAAACTAAGCTTTCCTCTGGGAAAAAAAAAAAATTCAAACTCAAAGCACAAGTTTCATCTTGCAGTTTTCATCTTGCTATTCTCTAACCGAAGATCAAATACCTCATGTATTTTGGAACAGCATGAAAAATTCTTGCTTGGTGCTGCATGTTCACATAATGTGTGAACTGCTATTAGGGCTTGCATCCTAAAGCAGCTTTCACTCAGAGCACAATTCAAGTTCACAGACACTGAATTTGCAACTGATCAATGCAGAATGGACATAAGCAACTTCATTTGCCATCTTTCATGTTTGAAAAGCTAACTTCTTTCCTTAGTTAAGAAACTACCATCATTTCCATCTCATACAATTTTTCTGAAATTTCTAAATGTAGCATCTAGCAGTCATTGCAGTGATACAATGTTCTTTCATGCTTTGCCCTTTTCGTCCCCATTGTTATATTTCCTATACATTTCAGCTGATTCGTTTCTGTTCCCTTATTAGAGAAAACATGTTCTCATTTGCATGCAGAACATAGCTCACAAAAGATAGAATCTAACATTATGCAAAAGGAAGGATATTCATGCAACGTGAATTCTTCTTCTCTTCACTTCTCTTCTCCTTGTAGCACCCCACCCGCCCAACAATCATCCTAGAAGGGATGGGGAATCACGGTTCATCAGTGGAAAAACTTGACTAGATTTCTTGCAATGTTCTTCCTCTTTGAAAGCATAATTAATCTTTAATTATCAGGTATAACATTTTTTTAAAAAAATTATAAAGATCTACATCTAAGGGCCAATTCATACCTATCCTGCTGAGGAATTTTTTAAGCAATGGGATATGGCTTATGCAAAAGACGATATATAGAAACATTTGAAAGGTTTGCACAGTCCTATAAATGGTGGTAGATACTTGGTAACACATTAACATCCTTCTTCCCCTTCACACAGACATACTTCCTAATTCACAATGTGGTAACTAGGACACTTTACAGAAAGAGAGAGAAAGAAAAGCATTTCCCTCAGCTTTATGCAAATGCAATGTGGCTAAGAGACCAACACAACTGAAAATTTGAGAATATATCAGCATTTCCAAGCTTCCTTCCTTTGACAAAAGCCCACTAGGGATGCAGCCCTAAGCAAGTTCAGGCAGATAAAAAGCCTACAACTCCAGGCATGTCCGAGCCAGCCATGCTATGCCTTTTTCTGTCTAAACTTGCACAGAATTGCACCTTAAAGTATTATTCTAAGGAATGCTATTGGCACTCAAAATACCTGTGCACTTCAAATGGTTTTCCATCAATCCAAATATTAATATCTGAAAACCAGGATTTCTCGTAGAGCAGCAACAGGTCTCTTCCCAAGTCAGATGCAGTTTCTGTTTTATTAGCAACAGGAGAAAGAAGAATGACTGTTTGTATATGCTCTCAATGTTTTGAAATCCATTTAAAAAATTCATGTTATAGAAACAAGTTGCATGTTTATATATAGTATATATTTAAGAGGGGCCGTAATGTAATGGCAGAACACACGTTGTGCATCGATAAGATACCAGGGTCAATCCCTGCTAAAACCAGCCCTCTGAAAGTAGATTCTGTTGTCTATATATTGACTGGGAGGAAGGCATTTCTCTGTGCTGCAACCAATAAAGGCAAAGCCACTATCTTTTAGAGCCTATGTAACAAAGAGCTCTAATTTGCAATAGCCGAAGCTCATCAACTCCAACATTTCACTGACTGGGTACTTTTATATCACTTTCCAGCACTGATGAGGCAATTCGTATGATTCAGAAAAGAAAAGGCTTCATATGAAACATCCGGTAAACAAAAGTCATACTTTTAATGAGGATATGCCACGTTGCACACAATGGCACATTATATATTCCTCTCTTCCTCCACTGTCTGCATGTGTGCCTTTTAGACTGTGAGCCTGTGGCACTGTCCTGTTTGTTATTGTCTTTATTGATACTATGAAAGTCTCTCCAGGGGTCCTTTCAGCTGAAGAGCAGGGTAAAATGATTTCAATCTATAACATTAAAAGAGGATGCGCCTGTCATGAAATGTAGTTACTTGAAACTTGGCTTGATACCAAGGAGATCGCCGGGGTTTGTACCTTAGAGTTCCTTTGTTTTTAGAATGAAGCAATTTTATTATCTATTTATTTATTTTAAAATTATACCATCATTCATTAAAAATCTTATGACAGTTTATGGCATTAAAAAAAATTCATTCAACAATTAAACAATTAAAAACTCCTTATTGCCCGTACTTGATGCTAAAATAATTAAAATATGATTTAACAATTTAAACACTGGGTAAATAAAGTTTTGGCCTGGTGCCATTAACAAATAAAATAATGGCACCAGGCACACCTCTCCCAAACCCAAGTTCCATAATCAGTATGCGATAGCAGAAAAGGCCCTCCTTCTTGTAACAGCCCTCCTCACCTCTTTCAAGGAGGGCTCTTGGAGGAGAAACTGCAGATGATCTTAAGGTCCATGCAAGCTCATATGGAATAAGAGGTTCCCTTAGATAACCAGGCCCTAAACTGTTTAGGGCTTTATGTGCCATCATTAGCATATTAAGTTGGGCCTGCACTTCAATTGGTAGCCAATGTAGCTGATATCGAACCACCATAATATGGTCTCATCTACCGGTTCCAGTCAGCAATCTGGCAGCTCTATTTTGAACCAACTGCAATGTCCAGACAGTCTTCAAGTCCAGCCCCATGAAAAGCATGTTACAACAGTCAAAGTGAGAGATTACCAATGTGTAAGTTATGATTGCTAGGACTTGTCTGTCCAAGTAAGGACACAGCTAAAGGACCAGCCTTAGCTGAAGGAAAGCACTCCTTGCCACAGATGTAACAGCAGGGGGCTGGACCTGATTCTATGAGATTTCAGAGATATGAGTAGCTCTGGGTAAAAGAGCACTCCCAAGCTGCCTACCCTGTCCCTTGGGGTGGGTGGGGGGAGTGCAACCCCATCTAAGACTGGGCAAATATCACTCACTTGAACAGCTGGCCCACCCACCAGAAACATTTCCCTCTTATCTGAATGGAGCCTCAATTTATTGGCCCTCATCCAGTCTCACACCATCCAGACACCTGTTTCAAGCACTCACCACCTCACCTGGATTGGATAAAATGAGAGGCAGAGCTGCGTGTCATCAGCATATTGATGACTCCTCATCCCAAACCTCTGGATGACCATTCCCAGCAGTTTCATGTAGCTATTGAAGGGGATCAAATGGAACCTTGCAGAACCCCAGGGCCATGGTGCAGAGCCAAAATCCCCTAGCTACACCATCTGCAATTGGTCAGCCAGGTAGGCTTTATGGCAGTTTGTTTGTAAGTATGGGTTGTTCGTAATGCAGATGTTTGTAACTCCAGGACTTGTTTAACTGTATTAAACTATGAGGTATTCCAACCCATACAAAGTCAAGCCTATTGGCTAGTTAATGCAATTATCTCCATCACTCTTATTGAACATTTATTTCTGCCAATATTTTTCACTAATACAATAGTGAAAAATCAAAGAGAATGGAGCTAGAATGCATCCCTTCTTAGCACCTAGAGCAGTTCTGCTCTTAAGCAATAAACCAGAATAAGGACTGTAGCCTCTATATATCCATACAGTGCTATCTGAGTGACACAAGGCTTATATACTAGGGAACTGAGTTGCAATTAAGAATTATCAAATGTGACATTGCCAGTGATGTAACTGTGAAGCTTATTTGTAGCAGCTAACAAACTCACAATGGCATTTAGGTAGGCAAAAAAAAAAAAAAAAAAAATCAAAACACTATTTTAACCTCACCTGACACAGTTGCACTGCCTTTAGCATCAACAGCTTCTTCAGGAATTTTATTTGCAATAAAAGGAGATGCAGCAGTTTCTGTTTCTGTGGTTCCATTTGAGGAATACTGATGCCCAGATGGCCTTTCATGATTTTCCAGCCACTGTGCAGCTGATATTTGACCATTCTGGGGATGGCTGACCTGAAGACTTTCATCTTCTTTTGTTAATCTAGCCTTTGATACTTCCTTCTTGAGAACCTCTTGCTCAGCCTCTTTCATGTTTCTGTCAGATGAATACACAGCCCTAGGAAAAGAGAGTCAGGCTGCAATTCCATGCACAGTTATTTGGGTGCAAGTCCCACTGACCTCAGTGGGATTTACTTGTTTGATATACCCCACCTTTCTACCAGGAAACTGTATTCAGAGTTGCTAAGAACAATAGAAACTAAAATGAACACGCACACACCAATAATCATAAAAATACATTGAAACACAATTTTAAAACACCGGAATAAGAACATCGGAAATGCCTTGCTGGATCAGGCTGAAGGTTCATCTAGTCTAGCATTTTGTTTGCAAAACTGCCACTTAGTTGCCCACAGGAAACTCCGAAGTGCACTTTGCTGCCCATATTCCTAAGCAACTGGGATACATAAGCATACCGCTTTTGATACTGGAGGTAGCATAGAGTCATGAGGACTAGTAGCCATTGTTAGCTTTACCTCCATGAATTTGTCCAGTCCCCTTCCCCACTCCATATCTTTTAAAAGTGAACTCTACAGTTCATCCATGCATCATATAGAGAAGCACTTCCTTTAATCTGTTCTGAAGCTCCCATCCACCAGATCCTGTGATTCTGGCCCAGAATGAGCAACATTCAGTTTCATCTTCTGAACTGGCAAAAATAATACTTTACTAGTGGGAAAGATGGCTGCATCTGTTAGAAATAGCATACAACCTTCAATGCCCAATAAAGTCAGAATACTTTTTTAAAATTAAACTATATTTCTTCTTGGTAACTACAGAACTCAGGTTAATTTCTTTGGGAAAATGCCCAGAAAGCCATTTCCTAGAAGGACTTGCTTGGTGATATGCATGAATTTATGGAATGTTAAAAGGGCATGCATTCCCTTTAACGCATGAACACTCTCGTCCAAACTTTTTCTAAAATGACCTGCAGACAGACATTCTAAACTGTGTGCTGCAATCAGATGAAACTTGTCTGTGTTTATTAGTTAATTCATCACATTTTTTAAAAAAAATGCTAGATAGTTGCTGGATTGAAATACCTTGTCTGAAAGTTGTAACACTCTGGTATCAGACAATCATCTAAATTACAAATGCAAAATTCTTCCCTTAAGAGAATATGCTAAACACCTGGCAATCACGGGGTTGACAGACTTTCAAACCCCTCAAGTAGTGGATGAGTTCACATGACACAGCAACCCACCCCACCCTGCAAATAAGCTGATCGGTGTGGGCCATTCATGGAACCAACGGAGCACCTGACAGATGATCAGGGTTACCATTGGTTGTTTCCTCCTCCATCTGGACCCTCCAGTCCTCCATGTAATATCACAGCTCAGGGTTACAGGGCTCACTGTGTTTTATTTAACAAAAATACCATCGAGTATATACATTGAAGCTATAGTTTCCACAGCAGTGAACAACCAAATCATTATCAGTCATTCTGATGTCGCTAGAACCAGCATGTTCAGGTGTCTAAAAAGCAGGACAGTAAAAGAGCAAAAATAATGCAGGATTAAAAAAGAAATGGAGCAGGGAGACTGCCCATCCATGCTCCAATTGTAGACTAGTTTTTGCATGGAAAGCTGGTCTTTTACTTCTAAAATAGATAGCTTTTTGCATATTTCAATGTATCATAATTTACTTGAACTGGTAATCTCTTTTCACTAACATGACCAAAGTGGAATTAATTTTACATCACTGCACAACTGAAGAATGAAGAAAAAATTAAACAAAATATATTGGCTCCTTTAAATATATGAATTAAAATATGTACAACCCCACCACCACCAAAGAAAGCACATAATTTTAAAGGGACAGCAGAGATGAGGCAAAAGACCAAAGATATAAAAAAATAAGATTTTAAAGTCTAAGAATAGGAATACCCCCAACAATAGCAACTATTGATAAAAATTCTCATTTCTTTCATTGATTTTGTTACATTTCAAAGGCCATAGACAGAAATAAGACAACTTAATTATTCTTGCACTATAGGTGGTTCAAGTTATAGTAGTAAATACAATACAGTGGACCAAAACAATTCCAGGAAAAGCTGGACCATTATATATCAATGGACAATATACTCCTTCATCCAGTATCAACACAAAACTAGCATTAGTTGCATCTGGGGGCATTTTGTTATCCCAGACAAAAGTGACTCAGACAAGGCAAATGTGGCACTGGAAAGGCTTCCCCCCCCCCTGGATTCCCCCCCCCCCCAGGGGTTTCAGTCAACATAAGAATAGTTTACAGCTTTCAGTAAGTATAGGCAATTTAAGAGTTAATCTTTCTTGAAGCTATTCATAACAATAAAATCTGCAAAGCAAGGCTTGGGTATTGACCTTAGCTCTGCATAACAATAATTTGGTCTACAAGCTTTGAACAATAAAAAACCAGCCTTCCCTCAATGGATTTTAATTCTGTTTGCTGGAGGTCATAACTCAGAATCTAGCTTTCAAAAGAGACTAAGGTGACCTTCTTTTGTTTCTTTCTTTGGGATATAAAAAGTCCATAAAATTGTTGTTCTGAAATTTTGGCAGCCTTTTTATGTTCCTGGCATGTTTTGGTTTATAGAAAAGATAAAAGCAAGGCGGAAGGCTGAAATTTTGGGACCTTTTAGATTAGCTCATGACACTGTCCTTGAATGACTAGACTGTATCAATATACAAATTACACAAGAGAATATGAGCTGGGGCGGGGGGGGGGGCTCCAAAGCCACTAACATGTGGGAAGGTTAAATATTGTAGCATTTCCTATAGTAAAATTATCTACTAACGTTACAGTATATTTAAGGATATCCCATTTTTGTGAACAGCCATTAATCTGTAGGAAAAACCTTCTCTAGGTAAGCAGATATATAACCTTTGCAGATGGTCCCAACTGGGACAGATGGAACGTAGATATTTCAGGCCACCATTTATTAACATAGGCAAGTATGGTAAAGAAGGCTATTGTGAATGCTTCAAGGCAGGGGTCCTCAAACTTTTTTACCAGGGGGCCAGTTGAAAGCTGCTGCTGCTGGTGCTGGACGAGGGCCGGAAAGGTAGTGCCAGCAGGCTGCGCGGGCCAGCATGGGGGCGGGGGCGTGGGTGGCGCATGTGGGCACGCACACTGAGGTGGGAGCAGGGTACGCAACGAGGCGAGGCGAGGTGGGGGCGGGCATGGGCCGCGAGGTGGGTGCACAAGGCAGCGGCTTGCTCATTTGGAAATCATTTTCTCCGAGAGAGCAAACCATCCGCGGGATGGACAGCAGCAGGTGTGCATGTGGGCACGGGCACACATGCGGTGGGTCCAAATGTGCATGGTGGGCCGGATAAATGGGCATGGTGGGCCGGATCCAGCCCATTTATAGTGCAGCCCTATTGTGCAGCCTTAGTTTGAGGACCCATGCTTTAAGGACTACTAACCCTGACTGCTCTTTAGAAGGCCAGATAGTGAAGATGAAACTCAAATACTTTGGCCACCTAATGAGAAGGAAGGACTCCCTGGAGAAGAGCCTAATGCTGGGAACAATAGATGGCAAAAGAAGATGGGGACGGCAGAGGATGAGGGGGCTGGATGGAGTCACAGAGGCGGTTGGTGTGAGCTTGAGTGGACTCCGGGGGATGGTGGAGGACAGGAGGGCCTGGAGGAATGTTGTCCATGGGGTCGCGATGGGTTGGACACAACTTCGCAACTAACAACAACAACAAACTGTGAGAAATGAAAAATTACTGTGACTAAGTGGTAAGGTGAAAACTGAAGAACGTTGGAATAAAGGGCTAGGGTAGGATCATTGAAACCTCTTCAGGCCAAAGGGCCTGAGGATAGAACCATGCAGAGAGTTGTAATAAAAGTAACAGTGCTTCTTACATCAAAGTCCTGAAGAACACAAGGGGGGTGAAGTTGGGGGGCAGTGGTAAAACTGTCACCTTTTGTGGAAGGGAGTAGGAAATTGATTGCCTTTTACAACTGGCCGTAATGAGCCAGGAGGAAGGCCTGTTCATCCTATCTCATCCTCCCACAAGATTTAGGAAATAAGTGGGCATCAAGTGAGAGGCTACAAGGCCAAGCCGACCTGTTGAACTTTTAGAAGGTAGTGTGCACACTTAATAGGTTCATGAATAGTAACTGACACAGCTCTCATAGGTAATGGGCTCATTAGCATGAACATGGGACGTATGAACGGGAGGGGGAATGTATCAGGAAGTGATATGATGTAGGCAGACGGTGAAGATTGTAAACTCTTAGTAACCCAGCCAGTGGGAGAAAAGAGGTAGGGTCTGCGAGCTGGAAAAAGGGAATAAAAAGCAATGTCTTGTGTGAAAACGGCACACTGCCTGTGTGGTTGGCGCCCACTCTTGCAAGAATGTATTAAACTGTTACTGCTTGGTACTTTGCCTCCCGTATTGTCACTGCTTGGATTTCATTCCTTACACTAACTCCTGCAAAAAATTCCATGACTGTCATAACCATGAGGTATTAGTCTTTTCTTATAGCCAATATGGTAGTTCCTCTGGGGCTGAGTTTTTAGGAGTGGAAAAACTCCATGTTGCTAAACTGTAATTTTCTTGTGAATGGCCTGCAGATCAAGATCCTGCTTGATCCTCAGATGGAAAGACTGAACCTCACATGCCCCCTTGGAGACTTGAACTCCCTTCAACCTCACAGCTGCCCTTACCTGGAGTGGCTTGCCTAGAACTTCTTGCCTGAAGCTGATATATGCGATTTCACTCCTACAAGCTGACCTGGGAAGGAAATCATAAAATCAAAGGAAAAGAAGGAAAATGCTGCCCCCTCTGCCCTTTTACTCTCTAGCATGAATCTGGCATAAATGTGGATACAGCAGCTTGTTTACCTTAGGATCCCTGACATGGCACACAGAATTGCTCCTATGGGTGCAATCCTATCACAAGGACTGAAAGTCCACAAGGACCATAAGTCCTTGAACTCAGAGGTTTATGAACATCCTATTTGGGGCACGAAGAGTGGCAGCGGCTATTTTTGCCTCACTGTCGTCCCACCCTGCCTTTTTGGTAGACAGTAGCAAAGCATTTCAAAGGGGAAAGGAAGCCTCAGGATAATGCATATCCTAGCCCGTCTAATCTCCTCTCCTCCCTGATCAAGAATATACTCCATTTTCCTCTTCTCTGTGGTTGCTTTTCAAACCTGAGAGAGCAGGTGATGTAGTACTTTCTGCACCAGCAGTGAGGAGAAAGGGTGTCAGAGCACCAATTGTTTCTTTGAATCTGGAAATCTGAGTAACCTATAGATCTTCAGATTTTTTTAGAAGTAAGATTTCTTGCTAAGAGATTTAGTACTAAGAGTTCACTAGGCACTATTAATCACAGCAAAAATACTGATTGCTAAGTAGTGAAAACACAATGATATATGTGATACTGATACACCGTCTGTCCAACTGGGATGGAAAATATGTGGATATTTATTAGTGTCAGCTGAAGGAAGACAGATCCATCCGAGATTCTTTTGAGTGATAAATAAGCTTCTTTGCTACATATTGGAATGCTGAATTGGCAGGACAATTGTGCAAACTAATTGTTTGTCCTTTATATAATTTTCCAGAAAAGCTTCTGCTGTTACATTTTGGAATATTTTACACATATAGCTGTAATGCTAATGTTCACCTCTATCATGAGCTTTGAGATATAAAATTGCTACTATGCTGTTTCCTAAAGCGTTCTGCATTGCTCCAATTAATTTGCCTATGCAGCTGCTAATTGGAATTGACAGAAATCTTTGCTTTTCATGCTGCAGGCAAAGTGTGCTTTTCAGTTTGTAGCATGACCAATGAAATCTGCGACTGAATTTACACAGGTCCTATGAACAAATCAGAACACTGTCAAGGTTACAAGAAAAAGAAAATAGGCAGAAAAGGGGAAGACAACAACAATAGGAAGCAGAGAGAGATTACAGCAGACTGTTGAAAATGAAAATGAAAGTTTGGCATCCTGACATTATATTAACAAGTAACAGCCATTCAGTTCCTGTTATCTGCCTCTGACATATAAAGGTAATATAAAATTGATGCAGATAGGTAGATATTTTAATCAATCTAAAAATTGGTTTTTCAGTCCTTTAGTAACAATATACAGTGCAAATCCCAGGGAAATTCCTAGAAGAGACATGCTATTTTTATAAAAATAAAATGCCTGAATTAATGCAGTCTTTTCCCTGCAGGCTTGAAAATTCATATTTAATTAAACAATATGCTGCTCATTCTTGCATTACAAAGAGAATGTCTAATATGCAATTTACAACGTATCACAGACTTTCAGTGGCCATGTCATTTAACCTCTGTGAAACAAACTGTCAATATAAGTGACTCTTCCCAAGCAAGGGCAATAAAAGATTTGCTTGCTTTTCCTGCATTTCCTGTATCAAATGGTTCCAGGACATGAAAAGGATTAGTACATCCTTTGAAGAGGGCCAATGTCCCTAAAGGGATGAAGGAAGGAATCTAAAATTCTTTAAGCCAGCTCTGGATTTAAGCACTTGTCTCATAGCTGTAGGTGGCATGGATTTGAAATTGTGTGCAGACTCTGTCCCTCCCACGGGCTACAGCACAGAAGGCAAATGAGCAACCCGTGCATGCAGCATGCAGCAAAGAAACACAAATGCTGAGGGCCATAGCATTGTCAGGGCCAGGCACCAGCCAAAAACAAGCAGTGTCACCTCCTTCTGCCAACCTGCTGCTAAAAGAAAGCGCCACTACAGCTAGATGGGTAGGGCTCTGGCCCTTTGGCATGCCACTTTAAATTAAAGAGATTCTTTTCTTTGGTAATTTTGAGTAATGTGAACTGAACCACTCAGGTGCTGTCTTTTGGTGGGACATGGACAATGAGGGCACCAAAGTTATGAAAAGACTGCCCTTTTGCCACTGTTCTTCCCTCCTTGGTGGCACACCCAATGTCTAATTGGTTCCATTCCCCACAATTCAAAGTTAACAAAGAAATAAGCTTCTGATTTAAAATGATGTGCCATGGCACTGCAATCTCAGATGATTAGCTACTTTAACACTTGCTTTTAGCAGTGAGCTAAGAGGAAGACAGGAGCTGAGCTAGGCTGAGTCCCGCTGCTCCTCCCTTGCAAGGAAAAGAAAGGATTGGTAGGAAGAGGCTGGCCAGGAGGGAAACACCATGCTGGTGGTCCCCTCAAACATGGGGGCAAGTCTAGATATGGGAAGGAACTCCCATCTCTGCCACAGGCTAGTAACATTTGATGACTTATTTATAAGCCTGAACCAAAGCAACATCCTGATGCCAGCAAACCATCTAGTCTTGAAAAACAGTGAAATATTCAGCAGCACCTCATTCAGAGTGTGTTCATATTGCAATACATTCTGCTAGACCAGGCTTTGTGTAGAAAACACTTCACAATCCCATCAAGATTGTATCCAGTTAAGTGTCTATGTGTACAAAGGTGTATAAAAGGAGACAAACTTGGAGAAGAGAGGGAAACCTGCTGCTGGTAAACCAAAAGTTTTAGACAAAGGATGTATTTTGTCTCCTCTCAACTGTATCCAACTGAAGCATATTCCTAACTTTCTAAAACTCTATCACAGGGCAAGTGAAGAAGGAGACTTTCAACATACACCCTCTCATAACCCTAGAATTCTGCATTACCCAATAAAACTGCTTGGTGGTAGAGTCAATACATGAAATAAAATTATTTTCCCACACAGTGCATGATTTATTCATGGAGCTCACCATTTATTGATTTAAAATTATATTTCTAATAAGGGTAGAACTTTTTAAGGCAGCATAGAGGATAAAAACCTGTGTAAAACAAAGAAAAAAGCAATATTAAAAATGCTATGAAACTCAATAATAGCAATACAACTTGCAGTTCAGAGACTATGGAAAGGCCAGTGAAAACAGGTAGGTCTTTAGTAACTTCCAAAAGATCTACAAAGAAAACCAGGTGATGGATACCAATTTCCAGTGTAATGGCAGAAAGACTGAAGAATTATCTAATGGACTTTATACATACAGATCAAAATCTGTACATATAAGATTTTACCTAAAAGACAAATGAAGAAAAGGCCCTCTGCTTTGATTGCACCAGAAAAACCAGATTTGGGGGGCAAGCAGGCAAGAAGGGACAATGAGAAGCAGATGGGGTGATCACTTAAAGAGGGATCACTGAAGTCTGTATAATCCTGTAGCTGTGGTATCAATGCAACTTCCAATTTCAGAGGATGTATTTTACTAAGTTATCACTAGCAGGCAGGAAAAGGTTGTTGGTGGATCTGGTATTTTTTTCATGCCCTGCCTGTGCATTTCTCAGAGGTAACTGGTTGGCTGTTGTGGGAAACAGAATGCTGGACTCTTGGTCTGATCCAGCAGGTCTCTTCTTATGGTCATAGAGTAAGAAATGCCAGGAACTGACTTCCATGTTTACTCATGCCTAGACTGGGGTTTGCTCATGGAACAAACAAGTTACATCCTTAGTTCATTTGAGCAATTGAATGTCAAGAGCTATGAATACAGTCATGACAAAAGCAAAAAAGGTAAGAATTAACATTTACAAAAGCACGTGCTGTTTCCATTCTTTTATCTAGGATGAAATACATTTTATTTATTTCTGCAACTGCCCCATAAAACAAATTTGACATAAAATAAAACTTATTTTTTTAAAAAACCCTAAAGATATAAATAAAACACAGTAATGGTTGGGAGTGAAAAAGATGGCTGCTTTGTGCATTCATTCATTCATTCATTCATTCATTCTTCTGGCTGGGTTCAGAAGAATCAGAATTAGAATATGAAGCAGAACTGGGGGGAGACTGTGAATGTGGGCCAAGTCGAGACTGAGATGAGAGAAGCAGAGATGCTTATCTCAAAGACAGACTCCCCAGGTGGGCAAGCAGTCCCTGGGAATAACCAAGGTGTACAGCTGGCAGGAAGGGACCCAAGGCAGAAGAGCTTCTCAGACACAGACCAGGTACCCCCTAGCTCTTGTCCCCATAACATGGCATCAGCAGAGGAGGGTGGCACAATTAGAGGATCAGCATGTAGAGAGGAGGTGTGCTCACTTTCAGGAGCCCCCCCGCGCCCCCAGCAAAGGGATGAGCCCAAGCATACTCATAAGGAGGATTCCTGGAGGTGATTACTAGATTGGGTTCAAACTACTCTGTGCATGCTCAGAGATTCATTCTGGGGGTTTGTACTTTCTGGTCAATAAAGAACACTTTGTAAGGAAAATGGTCTGTGGCTTTTAAATGTGGAAAGGAGGAAGCCCAGTTCATGACAGAAATCCACAAAGTTTACAAACCAGTATCTTCTTAATTATTTATAATTTTGGCAATAGCCGCAAACAGAAATTAACACCCATACTAGACTTCTTAGAAGTATTCAGAATTTGACCTTGAGAGGTTATTTTTATAGCATTTTGCTTATTATATTATTTATTTAGCCTCTGATCAAAGTATATAAACATCAAATAAACACAAACGATTGAGAAAATGGTATGCTAATGCTCACAATTCACAACCTTACACTGCACTTGTAGGCATTCCAGAGAAGTAGGTCCCATATAGTTCAATAGGGTTCACTCCCAGATAAGTTTGTATTTGTTTACAACATTAATTGCATTGAATGTACATTGCCCTTTAACAGCTCCCTGGTAAATACATTTAAAATGTCAAGACCAAAGTATTAGACATATACATTCCAAAGAATACATCCCTGATGAAACATTAGCTGTTGAACTCAGTCAGGTAAACTATCAAATAGACCTGCAGCAAATTCACTTCATTTCAACTCATTTCAAGGAAGAAAACTGCTAGTTACTCAATCCAAAAACACTGTTGTAGTAATAACACTTTTTGTACTTGCTGGTCACCACTTTTTCTGTAGGTTAAGGATGGGACCCCTTCATGGATCATTGCCTTGCTGTGGCGAAGGAGCTTCAGTAACACAATGAAGCTATGCACTATGCCATGCAAGGGCACCCAAGATGGACAAGTCATAGAAGAGAGCTCTGACACCCTGAGAAGGAAATGGCAACCCACTCCAGTATCCTTGCCAGTACCAAAAGGACAGGTGAGTCTGGAGGAATGTTGTCCATGGGGTCATGATAGGTCAGCCATGACCTTGTGACTAACTCCCCCACCCTCAAAAAAAAAAAGGGATGGGATAATAGTACAGGAGAAAGAGAAGGAGCACTCATTTCAAATTTCGTGATCTCCAAGCTAACTGTCAGATCCATTCCTTGAAGGCTAGAAAGGGATTCTAATGGCAGAAGCTGGTGCTCTACCATCAAAGCTACCAGTCTGTAATGTATTTCTTAACTCTTCCATCAGTTATGACAACACCAGCTTGAAACATTTTTTTAAAGAGCAAAAGAGAAAATTAGAAACTTACTGTAGGAATGTTTTAAATTCAAAAGGTTCCAAATTCTCCAGATGAATAACTTGACTGCTGTTTAGATTATTTAACCGCCTCCCAGAAACTTGCAAAAAAAAGTCTGGTACTCTTGCTAAAAGCACTGCCTTGTGGGCTCTGCACAGAATATTGCCAACACAGAAAGTAACATCAGTTTGGATTTCCTCCTTAAGAAGCCTGCAAAAGAAAAGAAAGAGCTTCACAACTGAGCTAGGAGAGTTAAAAAGTGGCACATACATTGCAACATACCAACATTTTATCCAAGTGTTTAAAGAAATCTACATAGCAGAAGCACACACATACACGTGCAACGTTTGATTGGTCAGCAGTGGTCTAGCAGTAAATTTTGAAGTGCAAGTGCTCAACCCGCAAAGAAGAGTCTAAAAAGTCAGACCACTGTATGTTAATCCATACCTACAAATGCATTCTAGGAGTATTCATGCATCTCCACCAAAAGTAGGTCCTTTGTAAAGTTATGGGTCTCAACTGCCAAGACCAAGCCATCCAAAATATTTTGTATTATAAACAGGAAATATCCTGTTGTTCAGAAAATTCACTCCCACCTCCAAATATTGTGAGAATTGCAGCTAAGTTCAGAGGAAACAAGGAATTATGAGGGGTGGTGGATGACATCAACATCCCTGCTAATAGAAAGTGCCTGCACTGCTTCCCTGCAAGCCTTGGTTCCACTATACTGCTGTTGATCAGACAGATATTGATATGAAGGTCAAGGACGGAAAATATGGAAACTGGAGTTGAGGGTGGTATCTCTAGTCATGTAATACTCGTATGCTCTTTCAGTCTTGGATGTGACATCAATGTACATTTTGTGTGTGTCATATTAATTGACAGTTGTATCCCCAATGCCTGCCTCATTGTCCCTATTTTGGCGCTGCTAGAGATTTGAGGAATTCCTCTTCATTGTTGGCAGGTATTTATAGTTGCTCATTGCCGGTCTTCAGATTTCAACCCCCTCTGCTAGGAGCTAAATCTCCTAGTGACTAGAGATACCACCCCCAACTCCTGGGGAAGGGGACTGCATCTTCACATTAGAACATCTCTGTACAGGAATGCTACAGTTCCATCTACCATACAGCCTGCTCTTTTGCACACCAATTAAATTCATTTTCAGCTTTCTGATACAACAGCAGCAACAACCAAGTTTTCTCAGAATATCTTTAACAAAACAACAACCCAGCCCCCAAACTGTTTTGCTTTGCTTTTCTTTTCTTTTTTTAATGTCACCAGATCCAGGCTGTGACTAATTTGTTTCTTTCTCATTTGTCAAAACACACATCGATCATGTCATGCTTTCTATACAAACTCTCAACGGCTGGCTCTCCAGGCTAGTAAAGGGTGTTGAATGGGTTGGCATCACTGTGTACCTTCAAGGCCCATGACTCAGCAGGGGGCCCACATGCAGTCCCTGGAGGCCCCCTTGATTTGCTGCTGTTCTCTTCTAATCCACTCTCTTTGAGAGCATGGGTGAGCAATGACAGAAGCACCTTCCACTCATTTTATCCATTGGATTAGGCCCAGAAGAACATGGGACTAGAGTCAAAATGGGCCATGCTCAGTCTAAAAAATCTCTGACAGATGGTTGTTCAGTCTTTACTTGAAAGCATCCAGTACTGGAGAGCCCATCACTTCTTTAGGTAGCTGATTCCATTGGGCCAGACTACACAATCACTATATCCCATCAGAGCTTATTTAACTTTTGTGCTCTGACCATGGAGAGACCAGATGCAGATACCTCTTCTGGGATATAAGGGCATACCCATCCATGGAAACCGCAGATGAAGACCCAGGAGCAACACCTTTGGCCCTTGGACCTGAAGTTCTTCACAACTGCTGTAGACATGTGGGAACATGATGCTGGCTTAGATAGGCCAATGGTCTGATCCAGCATGGCTACTCTTAGCACCAGTTGGGATTAGGCATGCTTCAGAGCAGAAAGCACTGCTGACTCACAGCAGTTTGGTTAAAGTACAAAACATATGAGCAGAGCACAAATGGAGCCAAGCTGCCTGTCATCCTGCACAGTAGAAGCCTGTCTCAGAGCCCTGAGGAGATACCTGCACCTGCAGTGAAGTGGGGAAGTATGAAAGCAGTCTTGGGTTCCTCACAAGAAGAAAAAATGCAATGTCATAATGATAAACATGCACATGGTGGGCATGCATATGGTGGGCATGTCATGAGCGGAGCCGGCTGGTGCCGGAGGTCAGACTAGATGGCCCGGGAGGCCCCTTCTGACTCTCTCTGTTTCTATAAACTTATAAATACAATAGAAATACTATGGCTCACAGCTGCCTGTTCCTCACCCTCCATAAACTTCAAAAACTCGTTTCTGCATTAGTGCAGGTGGCGGGGGGGGGGGGCACGACAAGATGCATTCCCCAAGTACTGATGGATCACTCAAGAGTTTTCTCTGGCTATCAGAAGAGCAACTCCTAGCGATTAGCTTCCATAAAGGAAACATCAGCCAGGCCCATAAACAAAAACAAACAAACAAAAAATCACAACAGAATAGTAGCACTGATGATAATAATAGCCTGATTTTTTTCTTCTTCCCCTACCCACAATACTACTTTGAAATTTCCTTTGTGTTGCAAATGATAACTGGTGATGACTTCGCTTTTTATGCTTGAGGACTATGAACACTTTGGGTGTGTTGATGTACAGAAGGGCGGATTAGATTTTAATTTTATTTTTCTGAAATAAAGCTTACATGTAGATTCACCTATTTGTTGACAAAATGTGCAGTACCTTGGCTGCCTGTAAAGTATTGCTTCCCAGAACGAATAAGCACTCTAAGGTGACCCACACACACCGTGGGCTTCACAGCTCTCGGTACACAGAGGCACTCCATGTAGTGCCAAACCAGTTTCCTGGTTCCCTCCGCCTGAGTTTACCTGTTCATATCCTGCCTCAGCTGCTCAGCCACCATTTCTTTCAGCCTTCGCCTCTCCGAGGCGCCCCTCGCACCGCCCTTCCTTCCTCCCTCTTCACGGGTCTCCCCGCAGTCCCAGGAGGCGGCGCTCCCCGCGCAACGCGCCATGCAGCACGAGCCACCCCGCAGGGCAGGATTTTCGGGTGCCAAGCTTTGGTACGTCCCACTTCCGCAGTGAGGGGTCAGTGTTAGCACACGGTCCCTTAGCTACGCTGTTCAAGGAATACACGAACAGTATTTCCGGTAATGTTTCTCTTTGTCTCCATTCCTGCTACGGCGGGGATAGCCTCTCCCTTACGCCGCTCGCGCTTAGCTCCGCTGGGAAATCTCCGAAAACTACCGAACTAGCGGGCGCTTGATCCATGGCGGAAACCTTTCTGTTTTGGTGGTTTCAAAGATATGCCCACCCCTTCCTTCTTTCTCATTGGACAGCAAAAAAATTCGGACCAATCATGACTTGCTGTCGCCAGTTGGAACTGCCGAGTCCCGCCTCCACCTTGTTTACCATGCTTTTGCCCACATGGCTGGCTCCCTCTAGCTTTGCTGGGCGAAGAAGGGACGCGAAGCGAGTGAGGTTCAGCTCTTGAGGAAGAGGCGCAATAGAGGAGCAAGCGCGTAAATGGCAGAAGCACGACACGAAGGAGCGCGCGCACGTGTGTGAAAAAGACGTTTCCAGAGGTGTATAAATAGTTTGCAGGAAAACCATCACAATGACAGTATTTGTGCTGAGATACAGTTTCTGTTGATAAACGCCAATAGAGTTAGCATGCAGAACGTCTATTCCCAGAAAAATACGTGTCGTTCTCATAAAAGAATAGACTAGATGTGCACGTTTTGCGGAATTTAATTTGGCTTAAGGCACCCAACTCTGCAGAATCCATGTAGGCTTTGAAAGAGCTCTTCACAGATAATCAACGCTCGACCTGATGTCGGGCTGAAGACTCGTTTCAATTGCAAACAGGTGCAACTGCACAGTGGAAGGGGAATGTAGTGTATAGATGTGCGGAACAAGTCCGGTTTGTGCTCTGAGAATCTTTGCTATTTTAAGCTTGCACATTGTCATAGGAAAGCAAGAAAACTGTCTTTTTCTTATCAACAACAATAATCAACAAATGAAAATAGCAAGAAAGTTCCATATTTATTTATTTTTATTTAATCATTTCTAGGTAACCTTTCCAAAGGCCTCTCAAGGTGACATACAACAATATAAACCACAAAATTCAAACAATATAGCATTGAAAATTGAGTAGGTTCCTCTGTGTTCAGTAGTATTTATTCCCACACAAGTGTGCACAGGAAGAATCTGACAAATGCAGCAGCTGCAACACTAGTCCCCTCACCCCCCATCACTGTCTTTATGTTTTATATCTTTTGGTCAGGAAAACAACTAATATAACACCACTAATTCTATGTAGAATCTCCATTTCACTCAAGCCACAGTACACCAAATGGAAACAGATTCAGAAAACCAGAATGTAAAGCCACTTGGATTGTATTTCTTGGTATACAGATCCTGGATTACCTGATATATTATGCACCAGCTTAATACTGATAATTTGCATGTAGGAGATGCAGGTAGTTGTGATAAGGAAAGTAATTTATGGTTTGTTCCAAAATCCATCCTGTAAAGCAATCCTAGCATAAGGATTGTTTTGACCTTGCCTGGCCTTGGTTAACAATTCTTGATGTTCCTGCCACTCATGAACATCTTCATATTACAGCTGAACCTTGGCTTCCACTGGCTTGGCTTTCATGAATCTGAGTTTCATGAGTTTGCCATCAATAATTAAATGGGTTTTTTTTGGGGGGGGGGGAGTTTTGTGGCATACTGTGCATCACTCCACCGAAAACCATGTGGGGAACTTTCCCCAGTCTGCCCAGAATGGTGCATGCCCCCCCCCCAGAAGGGCGGGTGCCCAAACACCTGTGACACTTGCATGGTGATCCAGGATGACCTGCCACAGAGCAGCTCATGCTCCGGTGCATTGGGTCTTGTTTTAACATTGGCTTGTTTACAGTTATTCAAATTGCAGAAGAGTTAATTGTAATACAGCTACCAGTATAAGTATGGTCAACAGTAACAAGAGTTAAGGTTTTTTTTGAGCTGGCGGTACAGATGTTCGCAATTTTTCCACTTTCAGGGTGCCCTTAAACCTTGGGACTGTGGAGGGCTGACTACGGTTTTAGAACTGAGATATATTATTCCCTTCCCACATTTATAGCAATAAGTTTTGAATGTTAGTGGCAAATATTTTGAAGTTTTTGCAGTGTCCTCAGATCTTTGTTTATGTGCAAAGTTTGTAGATCGATCCTAAATTTATTTTTGTGAATGTAAACCTGACCAACTTCAGTTCAACAAGTTGTTTTCTAGCAACTTCTATTTTAGGCCTACTGCTTTAGTTGCAAGTCCCAGTAAACATTTTACGTTCATTCAAAATAATGAGAGGCAAAAATGGTAGCTATCAATTTGGGAAGCTGAATGAAGCCAACATGGTATTGCTTAGAATGGTTATGTTACAAAAAAGCCAGCCAATTGTTAATGGATATATCACCTTTTTCCTCATACATTCCTCAGTTTATTAGAACAAGGTAACTGCTAGGATACATAAATCATAATCATTATTATTCATTCTCTGTTTTAGTTTGAAAATTCATATATACATCTTTGATTTTTGCCAGTTTTCTCCACTGCACAAGCAGCTATCAACTTCTTATAACTGATTTATTTACTTTATGATCTCAAATGTGCCCACACAAAAATGTTATTTTCTTTAGACTTTTACAGTAATATGTAGACCAAAAAATCAGTTAATAGTTTAATGATAAAAATATAGTAAAAAAAATTCCAACCAGTAGAATGAAAATTGATCATACCAGTAACAACATATTTTACATTGGTACCCCTGTACTGATTCATCATTATAAATTTGTAAAAGGCACCACACATTAGAATCTTAAAGCAAGCGAGTAACCAAAACTAAGCAACTTTCAATGAGTTCCTTGTTTTACAAGCACAAACATTTTAAGGCAAGTGTTTCATGTGCAAAATACAGAATACAAGTAAAACCAACATCAATGTCACATAGTCTTACACCACCTTTTCATAATAACATTGGCACCAATACATACAGTACATCAAAAACTGTTTTTTCTAGCAGAGCTCAGTCTAAG
Source organism: Varanus salvator macromaculatus (assembly GCA_023646645.1). NCBI lineage: Eukaryota > Metazoa > Chordata > Lepidosauria > Squamata > Varanidae > Varanus > Varanus salvator. The sequence continues at coordinate 10,586,570 of JAIXND010000659.1, forward strand.
GTTTTCCGTAAATATGGCCCTGATCACAACTTTGAACATTTAGATTGTGCTGGGGGAAAATGGTCATTCTCTTTTTCTTGACTCTTCTTTCAGAAAAGTCCATATCAGTTTGTTCACGATGTCAGGCTGATCCTGTTGGAGCCAGTGGCTGGCTTCTGATAGAATAGTAAGTCTAAACTGATTTTTCACATAAATCTTCGTGATTTCTGCCATCTCAACTTCCATAAAGGGATCTCTTTCTCCCCATAGCAACAGAGTAGGCATGGTGACTTCATGGTGCTGCAGAGGCAGGCAACTTTAAAAATAGAATATTTACCTTATTATTTTAAAAATCATAACAAATGGCTTGAACGAGTTGTATTTCACAGCCTCATTAATCTCATTCCATGTGAAGACGATGTGAATGTAGGTACAGGTTTGTATCTATATTGCAATACTTATCCAGGTTTTTTCTTTATGTAAGGATCAAATATTTTGTTTTAGAATAAGAGATAATGATATGATGATAAAAATACCAATACAGCCTGTTTTACATTATTCATAACAGGTTCTATGCACATGTTAGGTTGGTTGTTCCTTAACATTATACATGTTAAGCTCTATTGTAACCAAAAATACTTTTTTTTATTATTATTACTAGCCTTGCTAGTTCTTTCATGCTACCAAAAACAGGCTTGCACACAAAGTGGGTGCTGGTCTGTCAATTGTGCATTAATATATGTAAATACAGGGAAACCATGCTTGTAAAATGAGTATTGCTTGATTATCCCTCTGATCAATAAGGCCAAAAAGGAGTAACAATTATAACTCCCTCTTCTGGGTGTGATGTTCTAGTTTTTTAGTACTGTTCTAGGTTCCCCCCACCTTTTCCCCCTTTTCCCCAGCCTCTAGGTACTCTATGCCAAAACAAACAAACAAACAAACAAACAAACAAAAACATTCTTTAAAAACAACACCATCACCTCTCTGGTTAATTCGAGCATTTTTTTGGTGGTGGTGCGGGGGGGGGGGGATGGACGGACAGGGAATATATGCTGACTTAATGAGAATATAATTCCCTACAACCCCCATGCTCAAGTTTGCTAAATAGCTTGAAACAGCTTTTCAAAAGAAAGGGGATGGGATGTAAATTTCCTCTTTCTAGACTACCTAGAGATTGTGGGAATTGTGGAAAAAGTGCAAGGAACTGAAACAATCAAGACAATACTACGAATAAAGCTCCTTGAGGATCACAATGATAAGGGAGTAATATAATCACTACCACCTTTCGGAGGAAAAGCTCTTTGCCACTTTGCTTTTTAGTGTTCAGCTGTTGGGTTCATATGCTGAAGGCTGGTGAAGGGAGAGGAGAAAAGTTAACTAAGGATCCAGGGCCGATTTAAGCAAGTTCTCCTTCACACAGAACCCTTTCATGCTACCCAGTGGCATGTATCCCTTAAGGAAGGCTTTGTGGACAGCTCAGGTGGCTGCAGGCTACAGCAAAGGGTGGCAGAGGGAAAAATCCTTCTTTCCTTATGTCTTTAGTTTTATGCACACTTACCTGAGAGCAAATCCTGTTTTGGCATAGCAGGACTTGAGTAAACAGGATTGCACTGCAGTTTCACTTTTGCGAAAAGCAACTTTTATGGGGCTGAAACATTGAAGCTGGTCATACGTGGAGCTTGAAATAAAGATTTCCATCTGCTTTACTGCAGGTGCTAGCATAAGGTAGGCATGATACTACGTTTGGGATATACTTCTGTACATTCCTGGGGGTTATAAGACTTTTCTGCATGGCTGGCTTTGGAATGCTGGGAGCTGTAGTTTTTCTGCCTAAACGTGTAGAATTACACATTTATTTAGGGACCTAAAAATGGATGGTAGGATTTTATTTATTTTATTTTATTTACAAATTTATAGGCCGCCCCTTGCCACAAGCCTCGGGGCGGCTTACAACACAATAAAATTAGTTAAACATTAAAACTTTAAAACTGGCCCATCTCCAGGTATAATTTAAAACAAATACAATATAATAAAAAATAAATTAACATTTAAAATATAGCTTAAATAAAAAGGTCTTCGCCTGGCGCCGAAAAGCAAATAAAGACGGCGCCAGGCGAGCCTCTCTGGGGAGTGCATTCCATAAATGGGGCGCCACCGCCGAGAAGGCCCTCCTCCGGGTACTCACCCTCCTAATATCACGCACGGAGGGTTCCCGGAGGAGGGCCTCTGCCGCAGATCGTAAGGGGCGGGAGGGCATATATGGTCGCAGGCGCTCCTTTAGGTAACCAGGGCCCATGCCGTTTAGGGCCTTATAGGTAAGAACCAACACCTTGAATTGGGCCCGGACTTCAATGGGAGCCAGTGGAGCTGACGGAGAACTGGGGTGATGTGAGAACCACGCCCAGTCCCCGTCAGCACCCTGGCAGCTCTATTTTGCACCAGTTGAAGTATCCGGACCGTCTTCAAGGGAAGCCCCACGTAGAGCGCGTTACAATAATCCAACCGGGATGTCACCAACGCATGTGTCACCGTCGTCAGGCAATCGAGCTCCAGGAAGGGACGCAGCTGATGTATCAGCCGAAGCTGTTGGAAAGCGCTCCTCGCCACTGCTGACACTTGAGCAGTCAAGGTCAGCTCTGGGTCGAGGAGCACTCCCAAGCTGCGGACCCTGTCTTTCAGAGGGAGTGCAACCCCATTTAAGACTAGGGTCAAGTCCCCTACACTGTAGCCCGGCCCACCTACCAACAGGACCTCTGTCTTGTCTGGATTGAGCCTCAGTTTATTGGCCCTCATCCAGCCCATTACCTCGGCCAGGCACCGGTTCAGCACAGCCACCGCCTCACCTGGATCGGTGGAAAATGAGAGGTAGAGCTGGGTATCATCCGCGTATTGATGATTCCGCAGCCCACACCTCCTGATGACCTCCCCCAGCGGTTTCATGTAGATGTTAAAAAGCATGGGGGACAAAATGGAACCCTGCGGAACCCCATGGCATAGCTGCCATGGCGCAGAGCCATAGTCCCCCAGCACCACCTTCTGGTATCGGCCATTGAGATAGGAGTGGAACCACTGCAAAGCAGTGCCTCCAACCCCCAATCCCGCCAGCCTCTCCAGAAGGATACCATGGTCGATGGTATCGAAAGCCGCTGAGATGTCAAGGAGGACTAACAGGGACGCACTCCCCCTGTCCCTCTCCCTGCATAGGTCATCGTACAGGGCGACCAAGGCGGATTCAGTGCCAAAACCGGGTCTGAAACCGGACTGAAATGGGTCCAGATAATCAGTTTCCTCCAAGAGTGCCTGGAGTTGTCCCGCCACCACCCGCTCCAGCACCTTACCCAGAAACGGGATGTTGGCCACAGGTCTATAATTGGCGACCACCTCTGGATCCAGGGAAGCCTTCTTTAGGACTGGCCGGACTACCGCCTCCTTTAAGGGAGCCGGCACCCGGCCGTCTCTCAAAGAGGCGTTGACCACCTCCAAGATCCAGGGTTCAATCCCGTCCTTGGCGGTCTTTAATAGCCAAGATGGGCACGGGTCCAGTAAACAGGTGGTTGAGCGTACCGATCCAAGCACCTTGTCCACATCATCGGGCCGCAAAAACTGAAATTCATCCAATAACGGGGGACAAGCAGGCATGGTTGGTCCCTCCCCACAAGAATCAGTACCAAAAGTGGAGTCCAGCTCGTGACGAATCAGAGCAACTTTCTCCCGAAAATGCGTGGCGAATTCGTCACAGCGGGCTTTCGAAGGTGGTACCAGATCTTTAGCAGGGCCCGGTTTTATCAACCCCTGCACCACCCGAAAAATCTCCGCCGGACGGCATTGCAAGGAGGCAATGGACGCGGAGAAGAATCGCTTCTTCGCCGCCCTCACCGCCACAGCATAGGCTCGATAATGTGCTCTAAGTTGTGTTCGATCGGACTCATCACGTGATTTCCTCCACCTGCGCTCTAGCCGTCTCCCTACCCGCTTCATCGCCCGTAATTCCGATGTATACCAGGGAGACAAACGGGCTCTGCCAGGTTGGAGAGGGCGCTTGGGAGCGATCGTGTCGATGGCCCTGGTCATCTCCTCATTCCATGTTTCAACCAGGGCCTCCACAGGAGCGCCAGCCTTGTCAGCCGGAAAATCCCCCAGAGCCCTCAGGAATCCATCCGGATCCATTCGGCTCCGGGGGCGGACCATCACAATCAGGATATGATATGAACTTGCGGATTCCTGATTTTTTAAAATTAAATATTCACTGCAGCCTCCCCTCCAAACCATCCATTTGTATATGCATAGAAAACTCCTGCAGCTTAGGAGTGCTTCTTGACCCAGAGCTATCGTTGGAAGCTCAAGTTACAGCGGTGGCAAGGAGCGCTTTCGTTCAGCTTCGGCTGATCCATCAGCTGCGTCCCTACCTGGAGAATGACTGCCTGGCAACAGTGACACATGCACTGGTCACTTCCCGATTAGACTTCTGTAACGTGCTCTACGTGGGGCTGCCCTTGAAGACAGTCCGGATACTTCAATTGGTGCAAAATAGAGCTGTCAGGCTGCTGACGGGGACTGGGCATTGTTCTCATATAACCCCAGTCCTCCATCAGCTCCACTGGCTTCCCATTGAAGTCCGGGCCCAATTCAAGGTGCTGCTTATCACCTACAAAGCCCTGAACAGCTTAGGCCCTGGTTACCTAAAGGAGCACCTGTGTCCATATATGCCCTCCCACCCCCTGAGATCGGCGACAGAGGCCCTTCTCTGGGAACCCTCCGTGAAGGATATTCAAAGGGTGAGTATTCGGAGGAGGGCTTTCTCTGCAGTGGCACCCAACCTATGGAATGCGCTCCCCAGAGAGGTCTGCCTGGCACCGTCCTTATTTGTTTTTCAGTGCCAGGCCAAGACCTTTTTATTTAAATGCTATTTTAACTGTTAATGGTTTATTTGTTGGTTTAAATTGACCAGGCTGGATCCACTATTTTATTTTTGTATTTTATTTATTTGATTTTTTTTGTATTTTATATGGGATTTTAATTATTGTAAGCTGCCTCGAGGCTCATGCAATGGGGCAGCATATAAATTGTTTAAATGAATAAAAAAAATAAAATAAATTAATCCAAATCTGAGACTGTGTGTGAAAATAAAGAAAAATTCCCTGTGATTCCACAAGATATATGTGATTATACAAATCATGATCCTTGATTAACATTTCTAGAGGGGCATCATGTAATTCAGGATAACAGTTGAAGAAGCAGCCTACAGTGCTTCAAAGCTTGGGCCATAATAAACCTGTGCATGTTTACAGTGGCAATAAGGCTCATTGCTCACTGATTTGTTGAGGGGCGGGCATGAAGAATAATTTATTGTGTCTATATTTCTGTTTGACCACGGGGGGGGGGGGATATATTCAAGAACCACAGAAGGACAGGGTTTCTACTTCATATTGATTCTTGACATGCTAAAATAAAATTAAAGTGCATTGTTAGAATAACTATATTTCTCTTTCTTTCTTTCTTTCTTTCTTTCTTTCTTTCTTTCTTTCTTTCTTTCTTTCTTTCTTTCTTTCTTTCTTTCTTTTTCTATTTATATCCTGCCTTTTTCCTACAAAGGGCTCAAGGCAGCTTACATCTCCTCCTCCGTCTTATCCCCACAACAACCACCCTGTGAGGTAGGTTGGGCTGAGGGTCTGTGACTGGCCCAAAGTCACCCAGTTGGCTCCATGGCTGAGCGGGGACTAGAACCCAGGTCGTCTGAGTTCCAGTCCCACATTCTTAACCACTACACCACACTGAGTCTCACACCACACTGGCTCTCTTTCTTTTATCTTTCTTTAGCTGCATTCTAGCAATGCAAAAAAGTCAGCTGTCCTGGCTCATCATCAGTTTCTGCAATGATTTTGTGATTTTTCAGAATAACTTAACATACAACTTTTTAGTGGCCTCTCAAAACTGCTACAGGTCTTTGGCATTCTCTAGATCATTTGTCTTTAAGAAACCTCTAATTGCCAACTCCTTAACCCTAAGGAATTGTCATTAAAGTATAAATGCTATTAGTGTTTCCATATCTGAGAGGAATCCCAGAATGGTCAACTGATCTCCAAATTTTTTAAATGGGCACCAAAGGTGACCATTTTCTTTCTGACTTATAGAAGTGACTGTTACATTCTTGCATACATGACTATTATATGGTTGTATCAATTGTTCTTTATTAATCTGCACCCAAAAGCTAAACGTGTGTTTGCTGGACTTAAGCATTTGATCCAAGAGTAGTACACTGACCTGAAAAAGCTTCTATAGTGATTAATGGGCCCTGTTAGTGCTCCAGGTTGGGAAAATACATAAAGATAAGCATCAATGTCTTCTGCTGTAAGCCTACAGCCCTTCCTTCCAATTCCACTGGCCTGGCTGGTAAAGAAGTTTTTCAAAGTCTATGAGGAAACAAAAGAGCAAATCAATAGATGATATTAAAAGCTGCCCCAAATTAAAAAACAGCGCTCAGTCACAGGTACTGTTATCTTCTCCAACTGAATAGCAAATACTTGTTTTGGGTTTTTTTTAGATTTCAGGTTACCCAATGATTTTGTATGGATTGTTACCTTCCTTCTGTTTTGAGTAGCAATACTAATGTAACTAAAATAGCAGTAGCCATACACAAGACAGTGGAATCAGCAGACTCAACAAAACCCTGTAATTTGCCAAAGTAGGGTTGTTTTGTTGGTGGTGGTGGTATAAGAACGAGAACACAGATAGAAACAGTGTGTGCCTCACTCTGTTCTGTAATGTATTGTGTTCTGGATTCTAGCAACAGAGAAGGATACATTCTGTTTCCTTCCACCATCAGTGATTGAGTTCCTATGAAGCAAGGCCTGCTAGTTGTTTCCCTGAAGGGAAACGTTGCTTCCCCAACTCAAGCTTCAGAATGAGGTCCCTCCTCCTCTTTCTCATGCCTTAGAGGAATTAGAGGAATATCCCCCTTGCCTGCCACCAGACTGGCCCCCAAGGGGTCAATGAGCCTTTGCCTTGCAAAGGGATTGAACCTTGGCTGCCCGTTAATGCTCCTTCCACTGCAGCTTGAAAGAGAAGCAAAGAAAGCCTGAGTGGCACCCAGATGAAGCATCTGGCAAAGCAGGCAGAATGATACACCCTGCCTTACAAATTAGTACCTACAAGAAGCCCTCTTGCTGCTGCCCAGTGTTCTAACGCCTGGCTGAACAGTCCTCTGCCTTGCAGAGTGGTCCAAACCTGGGCACTTGGTCACATTGTTACTTTCAACCAATGTTGTGACTAATGTAGCAGCTCAATCACAATTTCCACCCTCTCTGATGAACATAATTTGTAAATATAATAGTATATAAGAGAAACCGTGTAGTTAGCGTAATTCTCTATAGGTCAGTATCTCTTTAGAGCTGCAGGAATTAAATTTGGGGCTGGAAACCAGGCACAGGGTCTCAACCCTATGTGGAAAGTGCTTTAGCATCTGGACGCTCATGCTAGCAGTTTGGCAGTTCACAGACCCACACTGAGGGCTACAGCAACAAAATCATAACCCACTAGAAAACACACACTTCTGGAAAGGGGAAGCTGGACACGGTATGATGCAAGCTTCAAAGAAAGCAAAGGCTGAAGAACTAGAGAAGTGGCCAATTGTACTCTTTAGTTTTGCAAATATGTACAAAACTGTCTGGAACTAGGGAAATCTGCATAAGGTACATGTCACACAGCAAACAAGCTACATTTCAGAACCCAACAACAAACAATGGTCTCCCTTCATGGGGTGTCTGTGATTAACAAACCATGTTTTGCTATCAAAGCTGGGTTCAAACAACACAGTAGCTCACATTTCAACAACAACCCACAGTTCAGTGACAGCCTGCACTCAACCAATATTCAACCTCTGAGTGCAGGTTACCTTATCTGAATGCAGCTAATGGTAGATCTGTTTGCAACTCCCCCCCCCCGCTTTATATTATTAAATAGGAGACCCTCTTGTCAATAATAAGTGTCATTTCAGAGATGATTCAAGGCAAACAGGTTTTTCACTGAATCTGCCAACCTGTCTCCTCAAAGAAAATGTGTATAATACATGTGTTGGTTGCATTCAGTGTTTACATTTTTTAAAGCATCTATAGATTTAAAATAAGATACCCTCTGTAACAGGGGAATTATTTCTAATCTTTCTAAGGGTATTTTGATATAATACAAAGCCTTACTTGCAGTGCTTGCGAACATATCTGCATGCTGATCAGGCAGGATTGATTGCAGAGAATAAATGTTTCAAAAGGAATGCATCTTCATTACATGAACATTTGATTTGAATTACATGTGGAAAATCTGACCAGCCTGTATCATCTACAAAAATGATCTGTTTCTAGACATACTCACCTTAAAATCATTTATTGTAAACATAAGTTCAGGAAACCATGGCATTTGGAAGAAGTAGTAGTAGGCACATTTAATCATTTGTGATGGATGTCGTAGAATGTATTCTTGAAAAAAAATGAATTCAAAATTTAAAGCTGGTAATTATGATAAATTCTGATAATCTTTCATAACTAGAGATTATTGAAGTTACATTATAATAATATGCATGTTTAACCATAAATCCCATCATATTCTTTCAGGTTTACAGACAGTGTGTTCAATTGGCTCATTAATATCGTTATTTTTTCTTAGAAATCTTACCAAAGAGAGGAAGCATATCTCCAGAGGGAAAACAAAGGAGGACAGTGATTAGCATTAAAATCTATCTGTTAATTTATGTTGCATTTGTGCATGCGTATAGAGAATCATCCAAATAGAACAACATCCTTTGGCAGCCCTGCATGGCCACCCAAGGTCCTCGGCCAGGCCTTCAAGCATGTTATCATGGGACAGGAAATGAGATTAAGTTGTAGATTGTCCTTGAAAACATTCATGCAGACTTATTAATGTGAAGTATCAAGATCTTGTGAGATTTTCTGGAACCAATGAGAAGCAGTTAGGACAGAAACAGCTGTATTTGTGTAACCTTGAGCTACTGATCAAGGCTTTTCTCTAGAAGAAACAGAAAGGAGGATGTGTCCTTTCAGAGACAGGGAGATAAGCAGTTCCCTGTGTGCTATGCCTGTACAGAAGTATGTCCCAGAATCCCTAAATTCCTGCAGACATTTCCTATGGGTGCACCAACAAGTTATGGCAGTGGACTGGCAGCAGGAAGGAGGGATAACAAGCATAATAATCCAGGCCACCATGATCCCAAGGACAGTGGGTGCGAGTACTGCTGAGAGGACTGGCCAGCCATGGAATGCATGTGAGCCAATGAGGCAAGCCTAGGGACCAAACCCTGCAAATGCAATGCACTTGGGTCTCATTTGGAAGCATGATATCCATGTGACAGAGATGAAGCTAACTATCCTGGCATGAAAACTTGTTATAGGGCGTGCATAAAAATACTTGAAATATATAAATAAAAATCTCAGCGATGGGTTTGACATATATACTAGTGCATTCAATATTCTTTCTCACACACATGGCATTTTAAAGGTATATATGCAGCTTGGGCATCGAGAAATGAAAAAGAGCTTAAACAAAGGGCATTTTGAGAATATAAAGGATACCAAACAATCCTGTTCATTTATCTTTAAAACAAGCTGATCTTTTTGTCCATTTTTCAAAACTCTCAAGAGATTCTGGGGATGGAAAAGGCCTATGTTCCAAGTTTGCTTCAAGAGAAATGTCACTTGGGCATGGCTAGCAGTCCAGCATGTTTGAACCTCCCTTTCATTCTAGGCACAGCTCTTTTGAACTAACTAACAGCTAGCTAGGAAGATGGTGGAACCTGTAGCCAATACATCTGGAGGGCCTCAGGACAGGGAAAGCTGGATTAGTGTGCTGGTTTAGGACTTGGGAGGCCCAGGTTTATGTTGTCATCCATGAAACTCGCTGGGTGCTTGTATGAACAGGCTGAGGAGAAAGAATGACCTGTGGATGCCATCCTGAGCCTCTTGAAGGAAAAGCAGAATACTACTATGAAGAATAATATAATAATAGTAGTTAATATTAGGACTGCAGGTGGCGCAGTGGTTTAAACCACTGTGCTGCTGGGCTGGTTGATCAAAAGGTCGCTGGTTTGAATTAATAGTATTACTATTAATAATCAATTATTATTATCTTAAATTGGTGTCAAATGTCTACTAAACAACAATTCCACAGATACAGAGCATTGGATACCATTCCTGTAAACTCACCTGTAAAAACAGAGGGATGTGGAAAATTCACAACAATCAGCTTTGTCACCATTTCTGGGTAACAAATAGCTGCTAACCAAGCAATCATTCCACCCCAGTCATGTCCAATCAGCACACACTTGCTGTATCCTGTTATTTAAAAATAGATTTTTGACAGTCGTTTACTAACAGTTACTTCCACATAAATTATCACATCAAAGGCAATGACAGCAGATGTTGCAGTGTGTTTGCTAGCAATATCTTAACTTCACTTTTCCTTGCCTTTGGCAAATAATTTACACCACCACAGTTGAAGTGATAACTTCTATTAATAAACCTTTCTGAAAATCATAGCTGACAACACAACAACAAGGTTGGAAATTGAAAATGGGAGATTTCTAATGGGACCACATTTTCTCCATTCTTTTGCATAACTGGAGGGGTTGCTGATTTATAAACTTGCTACAGTAATATATATTTAAAGTGGTTTATAACAAAACAGGGGAGGAGAGTGTTATACTGCAATAATATAAAGTCAATAAACAGCAATGCCCCTTAGAAATAAAACTAGAGAGCAATAGTTTCTCAGTTCAAGAGGGAGGTCAATCAATCGTAGTGGAACCACAGCAGTAAAGGCCCTGTATTAAGAAGCAGTTGTTGCTATTGCATGAATAGATAGTAACTGGTGCAGCCCAAAGAGAGGGCTGTAACCTACACAGCAATGCAATTGACAGAAAGCTGTTGTAACAGCTGGTTTATCAGAAAGAAAGACAGCACCCAGACAGTACCAAGACCACAAACCTTTCAACATCTACCACAGTTGATTGTTGCTGTATTATCCTTTCTAGGGTGGGGTTTTGTTTTTTTGCCTTACTGTAGGTTATGTCAATCTATGCAAGGCATAATCCTTGATGCCCAAGTTGGAATAGCCAGATGTCACGAACTCAAGTAAAAATGCAGTCATTAGCAATTTGCTCCTCATTCATGCTACGTGGATCAGCCGCCTCCATCTACTAATAATGGGGCCAACTATGAATTTCACTGCCTTCCAACAAATGTATACAATATGAGAGTACAATAAGTACTCCATGGGATCTGCCCAAAAATACTACCTGTAGATAAAAAGGCAATCAAGTAACTCCCATCTTTCCAAACATGGTTTGGATGTGCTCCTTGAACATCAGTCTGTCCAGTGCTACATGTACAGAAGTCTGTTTGAGTTATAACTTAGGCCCAGAGATCTGTTGTTAAAGTTCCAGGAAGCATATTTTGTTTCAAAACCAGCCACTGTGCACAGCTATGATTGCATGCTGTAATTTGGTGGGCATGCATGTGTGCATCCAGATCCAGGTGTGATTGTGATTGATAATAAAGGTGTGTAGTGATTAGTCTGTGTTCCTTACTCATTCCTGTAGCTCTCATGTACCAGAACAACCTGCACCAGGTTATGTCTGTGAAGGGTTTTATGCCAGCTTTCCTATGTGAGTGTAGAGCCAGTGTGATTTGTGTATGTGGGAAAACTGTTCCTGAGCTTCTGCCTAGGTCCTTATTGCATGCAAGATCTAGAAACTGCCTTCATTGAGCTCAGCATGGTTCTGTTAGCTGGGAGTGATGGGAGCTGTTATCTAACACATCTGGATGCCACCAGTTTGGGGAAGGGTGATGTAACTGTTCTATACTCAACTGTTTAGCTGTTTCTTATGCATCTCTCAGAAGGGATACAATGATTTGTGTCTAATGTTATTCAAACTGAAATCCTATTTTCCTATTTCAGAAGCCAAACATTCTTGTGGACCTTGAAAGCTTTGGCTATTGGGCAGTATACAATTAAGAAAAAGAAGATATAGCCAATATTGTGCCATCCTACTGTGGTTTCTCTAAAAGTGTGGAACTCTGTTCCCCTGGTGACTTGCAATGCTCTAATGCCTCAGGGTACCCTGATACACCATTATCCCAGTACAGAATAAGAACTTGCTTATTTGAGTGGGATTTTAGTAGCTTGAAGTGAGACACAGATTCTTGGTTCCACTGAGGATCAGGAGGAGTTAAGAAACTTAACATGTGAATCTATGGTTACAAAGAAGTCTTAAAGAACAGGCAAGGAATCCTAGGTATGGCAGGTGGGACAAATGAGGTATCTAGTAGACTGGAAGCAGCTATGAGTCAAGGATGAATAAGCAGTTTTTCAACACCAGGAGTCAAAGATCATTGGGAAATGTGGAGATGCTGGAATAAACAAGGAGATGAAATGGAAAAGAAAATTTCAATGCTTATCAGGTCACATGGAAGGACAAAGGAGAGCTGATCGAACAAAAATGCATCCTTTAATATTTTATCGAGTGCTTTTTATGGCAGTTTCTGCTTTTAGATCTGTCAGACAAATAGTCAAGGGCTTATCCAGAGACTCAAGATTCACCTTAGTTTAGTATTAATTAATATGCCTACAAATTTAATTTTACCATAAGTTCAATACATGTACAAATGTTTCATTTATTAATTTATTTGATTTGAACTCTGCCTTCCTACCAAGAAAAATGGTACTAAAGGCGGCTTGCAATCATAAATAAAATACAATTAAAACAATAATAAAATAAATGTGTAAAACATATTTCAAAATAGCATTTTATGGAATAATAACAACTTCTAAAGCAACGTATCTATTTACATGTCAAAGGCCTGCTTGAAAACCTACTTCAAGGATAGCAGAGAGGGACCAAATCCAGCTTCTCTCAATCAGGGAAAGCCACAGCCTGGGAGTGGCCACCCAGAAGGCCTTATTTTGGGCTATCACCAATTGCATGTTTGAAGGCAGTGATCTCAAAAGGTTCTCTCAGAAAGATCTTAAGACTCAGGCAATCTCATATGGCAGTCTTTTGGAAAGTTTGGTCCCAAGCTGTATAGGGTTTCATTGGTCATAACCAGTGCAGTGCAGTGGTTTAGACTGCTGGGCTGCAACATGAGAGAACTGGGTTGTAGTCCCACTTGACCATGATGCTCACTGGGGGACTTCAGGCCAGTCAGTAACTCAGACTTCCTGGTTATTGCCAGGATAAAATGGAGAGAAGGAGGACCCACTAAGCTGCCTTGGGTTACTTGCAAGAGGAAAAATGTTAGGATATAAATAGGAGATAAGTTAGCGCTTTGGACCAGCTGGAGTTTCTGAGCAGTAGTCCAGAAAGGATGCTGCCTCTTGAGAATACTGAGGCAAAGACTGCTCATGATTACTGCATGAGTCTTCTTGGGCTTGCAAGCATCGGAACAAGCATCCGACAAGAAATTCTTTAAAAGTGCACCTATTCATCCCTGTGTGGGTGGGGCAAAAAATGCAATGCTGGCAATCAACCCATGCCAATGACAATCAATCACCTTCCCCATGGCAACTACATTCATGCAATGTTCAACCTTACTGAGACCCTCCTCTTTGAAGCTTCATTCACACTAATGTGCATTCCTGAATGGAAGCATCTGTTTTCCAACTGGGAAAAATGTGCATTTTTGATAGGAAAATGCTCTTTTTTCAACCTATGCACCAAAATGTACACTTTCCCTCATAGCCTAAAATATAAAAATATGGTTTTGGGGGAGAACAAGTCATTGGCAATTCTGAATGCAGAATTCTGAACTGCAAGTTTAGAAAACTGCAAAACCCCTGCTCAGGTTTGGGGCTGCGAATGGGGGAAGTTTGCATGATTAACAGGAACAAAATTCTTATGCATGCCTATGCAACACTAATGCTGGCTTAGGATGTGGGTGGAGATTGTATTTTCCAATCACAGTTTGGGGGCTGGATACATGTACAACAGATATTCTACCTGGACATGTTTGGCTTCCTTTCAGCGAACACATCGCAGCTACACTTTACTGGCCCTAAAGAGATTGGTTGGGATTTGGAGTTATGCTTCCACAACAAAAGCTCCTCTCTTTGAAAACTAGAAGGAACCAGGACCTGGCAGATTCCTTCCACTGCAGCACAGGAGCTGTGAGGTGATTTTTGTCCATTCGTCCTTCACCCTGCAGCCCCCAGTGCATGTAAGCTGCAGGGTGGAAAGGGAATTAGTAAAAATTGCCTCCTTCCTTCTGCTCTGTCAGAGGGTCATTCAGTTTGTGCTTTTTGCAACTCTGGATCCAGGCCTAACTCCAGGTTTTTGAGGCCTTTGGAGAAAAGCCCTCAGTGGGCTTTTTTCTCAGTGAGTCTACCTTCTTACCTCTATTGCCACCAGTTGCTATTGCTCCGTATCTCCTTTTTCATTATTGTCACTACTTGCTTGCTAGAGGAGCAGAGAGCCACTGTGGCATCTAGGGTTTCTCCTTTTGTAACTTTTATTGTCTTTGCCAGAGCGAAAGGCAGGTAAATAAGAGCAAATCGAATTGGCTGTTGCAAGCTAGGCCCAGGTGGGCTGCGGGCCCCCAGCAGCTGCCTGGCCATACCTTCCCTGGATGTTGGACCTGTTGGGATCTAACCGTTTCTGGAAAGACCCCTTCCATGTAACTCAGCATGTGAGTGCTGCATGAACTGATCTTTCCATTCTGAATCAAGTACAGAACTGTTAAATGCATCAGTGATCAGTGCAACTTTAGAAAAACTAAGTAAATTTGCCTAAAGTAGATTTTTAAGTGAGAAAAACAATATATGCAGCATATACACGTGTGAACAATAATTTCCAAAAGAGTTTTGTTAAAGGAAAAATCTTGTCAAAAAGGGAATAGCTAGGAGATAATAACTATAGAATAAGTTCAAAATTATTATGACTTGGATAGCATGACTGCTGTTAACACACCAAGTGACTCCAAGATATCCTTTATATCTGTAATCAGGAAGTCTAACTTGTAATTCTCTCGGTGGGCAGGAGCATCTGTTTCTCCGTAACCTCTCAAATCCAAGGCCACAACTCGGTATTCACTCTTAAATTCTCGCATTTGATGACGCCAGGAGTACCTAGTAAATAAGAAGAGAGTTTTACTTCATTGTATTTAAGATATATAAATTGGAATTCTTTTCTCCCTTTGAAAAAGCTGTTCACACAGGAAAAACAAAAATAAAGATAACAAAAGCATTATACCAGTAAATAGCATTTTAAAGAAACATCACTAAGCAAAGGCAGCCTGATTAATGGGGTGGTTAGAAATTGAATGAATGAATTAAATAAATAAACCACATTTCAGTAAAAGATCCATTCAAAAAACAAAAGCTGGTTATAAGAAAAACTTGTTAATTTGGGCTTAACACAGCTACTTCAGTGGGGATTCAACTATTGCTCTTCCTCTTGGCTTTGCCAGGCTGTTCTTTTACCCTGAAGAGTCCCTCTACCATAATTTTGGGGACCTATTTAGCTAGACTGATTCCTTTTGAAGGAGGACATTTCTGGGCCATGTCTTCCCCATCCCTAAACTATTCAAATGAAATCTGTGTAAATAAATGCAAAAATGCGGCTAAGTGCTAAAGTATCTCTGTCATTGGCTTATTTGTAGCTCTGGGCATCTTGAAGCAATATACTGAATTTATTGATTAGACTTCTATCCTGCTTTAATGTTTTAAAGTGTTAAGTGACTCCCATTTTGAAGTTGGCAGTCATTATTTAAGTGTTAAGTGACTGTGTTCCTTTAAATGTTGGTTAAGTTTCCGAAGGGCGAGGGGGAGTAAAGGAGGGGGATGAGTGAGTGAGGTGATTGGTTGGTCACTGAGAGGATGTGGGAGGAGCTTGGGAGTGTGGGAGGAGCTTGGGAATGTGGATGGAGGGAGGGGAGAGAGATGGTGGAGAGTTGAGGTCCATCAGTAGTTTCAGTTAGTTGGAATCAGCCAGCGGTCGACCTGCAGCATCTGAGGAAGCCGCCTTCTCTTTAGACTCCTAGATAGTGCTGTGGGAGGCGTTTAGGATTCACATGGACAAAGGGAAGCAAGAACACTTAGAGGACATATTGGCAACTAGAGACAGCCAAAACCTGACCTCGCCAAACATTATAAGGATGTGAAAGAGAGAAGCTGACAGAAACCTGAATGCAGAAGAGAAAAAAACTGAAATAAATAAAATAAGGACTGGTCTAGGTACACTGAGGAGAGAAAGGAGGATCTATGTGTGAGGAAAGAGTGAGATACCTTAGCCAGAAGTTATTAACATGCACTGTTTTATTTACTGAGGAAATGAGTTACAGATAGAAACCAAGATAGAACATCTTGAAACCAATATGCTTAATGTACAAATAAAGTTTTATTTTGTTTATTAACTCAGTCATGGGCTGTTTGAATACCAGCGTCTCATCCTCAGGACCACATAGTCCAAATTTGGAGCTTATAGGTTGGGCACAATACTGTGGGAGGTTAATTAATATGATTAGAATAAAGTCCTGGTGGCAGCATCACATACTGAGAGAAAGAGAGGGCAATATCAAGAAAGTTAAAGACATACCATATCTAAACAGTTAAGGGACTGTACATGTGATGCCTACCTTTAAAAAAAGAAAAAACCTTCAAGGTGGCTTGAGTTTCTGTTCTCAGTCTTATCTCCACAACAACAATTCTGTGGGATAGGTTGGGCTGAGTCTATAACTGGCCCAAAGCCACCCAGTTGGCTCCATGGCTGAGCAAGGAGTCCCACTCCCCAATACCACTATACAACACTGGTGCTCAATTGAATTGACCACAGTAATGTAAAAGAAAGCATTTTTCCTCATTTTCTTTTAAAGCAGTAATAAACAAAGGACTATTTGGGCCAGAAAAATTAAGCCTCAAGAGTAATCTGATAGATAAAGTTTAGGGTTTTTACCCTTTCCCTCAGATGGGGAAAACCAGGATAACTTGTTTGGTTTTAATTAAAGGTAGATGTGTAAGAAATGAAGCAGGTTTGTATAATGTGATAACATATTATGGGTTACTAGCCTTGCTGGTTGTTGTGTTGTCCGAACCCAGACTGCTTCCTGAGGGGTTGGAAGGGGGGAGGGGTTGTCCAAAAAGCCACTGTGACAACCCATGGCTTGTTCTAGGGGTTGTTCAACCCATGATCTGTGGTTGTGTTGTCTGAAACTGGGAGACCAATTCCATTGTGCGTTGCAGGTATTGGTTAGCTAACTACTTGACAAAAACAACATCCCTTGCCACTCTGCAGCCTTGCCAGTGCCACCATGAGTGACAGCCCCCTTCACCAATGACCAAGCAACACTTCAGAATAATTGTCACTGGCTCATCAACCTTTTAAAATTATGGTTTCAGATCCAGAAAATTGTCCGACTGTGTTTGTGATTTTTTTCTCAGTCTTTGTAGGAGCACAAAAGAAGAGCATCAAAATGATGCCACAACAATATTTCCTGAGCAAGTATGCAAACTTCCCTTCCATTTATTTCCTGGACTTCAAATTTGTATATATTTCCCCTCTATTTACATGTCAGATATTCAATTTGCATCTACTTCCCAGTCCAGAACTGTGCATTTTTTAGAACTGTCAGGGAACATTAGTGTAATTCTGGCAGTAAGTTCTCTGGGAAGGAGACTTGAAAAGAGGACCAGGAGTTAATATCTCTCCATTCTGTAGCAGTTGGAGACTTGGAGAAGTGTTGAAAACAGCCAGTTCTGTACTTAATATCAACTTCTGGTTTTTATTGCTAAGA
The DNA here is from genome assembly GCA_023646645.1 of Varanus salvator macromaculatus. Classification (NCBI taxonomy): domain Eukaryota; kingdom Metazoa; phylum Chordata; class Lepidosauria; order Squamata; family Varanidae; genus Varanus; species Varanus salvator. The sequence goes on from JAIXND010000659.1 coordinate 10,604,338, forward strand.
GGTGCTATGACTATCACCCCCTTTTGGTGCACCTACATTCACCAGTTCCCTCCCTTTACTTTTCAGATACTTTACAGCTAAACACTTGGCACCTGACAACTGTGTGCAAATTAGACTATAAGCAGTTTTGCCTTGTCCTACTCTATCAGTCCTTTCAATAACTAGAACCTACAAGACTATTGACAAGGTAAAAGTACATATTATCAGACAGCTAAGTGTATGCTAACACACCTGTGATGGGCGACCAAAAAGTAATAATAAAATTTATAATTGTATAATTTTCTGAGGTTGTTTTTTAAAAAAATAAACCAAACTATGCATTTCTGAGGCTCCAAAAATAAACAAAACAAAACAAAACAAAACAACCCCCATGAACAAAAATTGGTATCAATTGGAACAGCGGGGAGGTGACAAGATGGGTTCTGCCATGAAGGACTCTAAGATACTGTGGTGTAGTGGTTAAAAGCACAAGCCTAGGACTCAGGCGACTTGGGTTCTAGTCCCCACTCAGCCATGGAGCCAACTGGGTGACTCTGGGCCAGTCACAGATTCTCAGCCTAACCTACCTCACAGGGTTGCTGTTGTGGGGATAGGATTGAGAGCAGCAGGAGGAGAATGATGTAAACCACTTTGAGTGCATAAGAAAAAAGCAGGATAGAAATCTAATAAACAAATAAATAATAAGCCATGATAGGCCCAGTTGTCCATTGGGTGCACCATATGTTCCACTGCTCTGCCTTGTTGCAGGGCAGCTTAGCATGAAATTCAAACCTGTCTATCACCTTCAGCAGTGATATTTTGCAATTTCATCTTCATGTAATATATGCTCTCCCCTTTTACCAATAAAGTTTAACAGCTGTCAATGTTTTGATATCCTCATACAAATTTTACCAGCTGCATACCTGGGTACATCCTGACAGAAATCAGGATTATATAATAGAAATCTAATGAGAACATACATTTAATAGACAAAAGAATAGTATAGATTCAAATATATATTTATATTTAAGATAAGTCTGTAAACCTATGCATTCTAAGACAGGAAAAAAATTATACAACTCCCCGCCACCCCATCAATTGTGATGAGCAGTAGAAATGATGTTATAATGCAGTCATATGCTGTTGGTCTCCTTAGCACAACCAACTGGGGTGGAAACAACTCAAGCAGAGGAGGAGTGGAAACTGCCTGATCTCTTGGCTGAGCCAATGGAGGGGCCCTGCTCTTGTCTCTCCTTGAGCATCCTGATGGAATAGCCACTGACAGTAATGGGGGAGGTTATGAGAAGAGTAACAGTGGGGGAAATTGAAAGAATCCTGGAATGTGCCAAATACAGTATGTGGCAATCAATGTTTACTGCAATTAAAGGCAATGATCCTTGACATCATGTGGTCTTTGAAGCATTGATATAATTTCTACTGAGTCAGACTCAGACCATCAAGACCACTGCTGTCTCTAACTGGCAGTGACTGCCAAGATCAAAGCAGCAGCCTTTCCCATTCTGGAGTCTGCAAGGATCTTTTCCATGCAAAACACTGTGCAATAAAAACCCAACAACAGCAGCAACAAATCACCTCAACAAACAAAACATCAATGCCCAACTTTTAGCAATAATGTATTTGCATGGAGATGAACCACATACGATAGGTATCTTGATGCAGTATTTTTTTTGCAGGTATACCAAGTCTGGAGAACATAAAGTTGCCAAGATCTCTCTTCTTTTTGCCATAAGGAATGTGCAAAGGAAACTTTCCCAACATGCATAAAACTGGTCTGAAAACATATCCTGTCAGGCACATGAGTCAATATACAGTCCACAGCCAATCAGATGCCTGTGTCAGTGAATAAATATGAGATGCTAAACAAAATCCATTTTAAAGACACAATCCCATGCAAGTTTAGACAGAAAGAAAGGCCTATGACTAAGAATACTAAGTAGGTGCCAGGCATACCTTTTTAAGGAGCTCATTCCAAAACTGGGGTGTCACAACCAAAATGCCATCCTCCTGGTAGCCACTCACCTCATTTCCTTTGGAAGAAGCTCCTGGGGAAGGACCCCCCAAAGATGACTTCAAGTTCAGGGTAGGTACATATGGGAGGAGGTGATTCAGATTTATACTTCAGGTTCTCACTCCTCATCCAAGTATATGTCAATAGCTATAAGCATATATAAGCTATAAAGTACCTAGAAGGTCTTGGAAGTCAACTGTGTCTGCATAGATTGAATTACAGCAACTTCTAAAGATGTTCCAAAAGCTTATAAGAATTGATGAAGAAAGGGAGAGTAGAAAACACATTAGGATTTCTTAATCATTTGGAAAATAAATATTTACCTTTACCTTTGAAACTGTAGTCTCTGTTCCGTGATGAAATCTTACAAAACAAAATCGATATGCCAAATCCACTGAAGAAGCTCATCTGGTTCATATCACCAAACTGCAGGACTTTGGTTAGGTCTAAGTTTGAAATCCTATGCACACTGACCTGGGTGTAAATTTCATTAAACTCAACAGGACTTCCTTCTGAGTAGGCAGACATGTCTAGGGTTGTGCTGAAAAATCTTTTAGTTATTATTACATGGAATTCCATTAGGATTTATGTTTCAGTTGTGTGTACAGAGTGTATGGTAATAACAGTAATCATGTCTTCATTATAGTTACAGACAATAGTTACTATCTTTAGAGTTTTTAAACAAAGTGAAATAAAAATAAACAACAGTCATGTGGATTTGGTTATCGATCGTCTTTATGCAGAGCATACAAATGGATGCAAATAGAATATAAATTTATATTTTAAAAATCAAGCAGGGGGGTTTACCAGAACTCTGGAAAGCCATGAAGGAGCAGCATAAGCGGTTTACCCCTCTCTCCAGCAGCCACATAGTGAAATCTCAACCCAGAATCCTGGAAGTGCAAAAGAAGATGTGTATTTATATTAGGTGGTAAATGTTCAGGTATCTGAGAATTAGTAAGAGCTTTGTTCACTGGATAGATTCAGTTTAGGGCTTAACAAGCTTTGCTGTATCAGTCAGACTCTTCATGTTCCACCATGTTTTCTTCCTCCTTGTTCCATCTCCATTTTTGGAAGGGTTTTGACACCTCACTTGGTTTTGGCAGCATTATTGTGGAACATACAATGATGGACACTCACTCAGGCTGCCATATTTAACAATTTAAAAAACTTTTGATCAACTGGTTCAGCATGTTCCTGATTAATAGGATTGCATTTTTAAAAAAATTAGTGAAAGTCATGGGAGACAGGCAAGCACAGTAGTGGCATTTCTTCTTTGCCCTTTCACACAAACTATTGTGGCACATGCATTCACCATCCAAAAATGAAGAATGCTTCCTCACAACATCTGAACAGTAGTTTCATTCATATGAATATATATATATATATATATATGTGTGTGTGTGTGTGTGTGTGTGTGTGTGTCCTGAATCAGGACACTGAACCCTTGTCCTCCTAGAATCCCAACCATTTGTCTTCTGAAGAAGAGGTTCTCGAGTCAATAGTTCAGGGAGAAGCTTTGCACATGGAAAGGCATCAGCCCAGGATCCAGTTCTCCAGAAAGATCCTAGAGGTCAGATTCTCCGCATCCAGAGGCAGTTGCCCTGCCATCTTTGAACTCTGAAGACTCCAGCCATGATGACACTTACATGTCACGTGCACTCCTATATCATCACAGCCTGAAGAGACTAGCACTTAAAAAAACCAAAGCTTTGGCCCATGTAGAGGTTGAGTCAACTAGCCTAAATACTAACAACTTTTATTGAAAGCTTAGCCTTGATACAATCTTCGCTGGAGCAACATACAGTTGATTCTGCTTAAGCTACACTTCTAGCACTGCTCGGAGCTTTCTATGGTACTGATCTCTTCCCATCTTGCTGCATTGAGAATCCTGACTTCTGCTAAAGATCTGACCTGTAGCAAACCTAGGCCAACCCAGGCTACAGTCCAATGCATTAGCAGAATGGTCTGAAACAGAACAGAAGATTTACCGACAAACACTTCTGAGTGATTAATATTCGTGCCAGACTCGTTAATATTCGTTATGACATACATCCGGCCAAACCTACATGTGAGCATACCTATCCTCACCTTTGGGAGTGTTTTCCATCTGTACCTTGGCAGGATATTCCACAGCTGCTTGTTTTAGGAACTATTGCACTATTCCTACAGATATGTTTTTGTGAAAATCCATCTGGGTACCTCCAAAGTGGTGGAGGTGCATGGAAGAAATAAAGGAAGGGAAATAAACATTAGGGCCTGCTGTCCACTTCATTATGACTGTGCACAAAGCAAATAAACAGATGAACAGTGCAATCTTACACGTCTATTCAGTTGTAAGTCCCACTGTGTTCAAAGAAGGTTACTTCCAGATAAAGGGTATAGGATTGCAGAACTAAAGGATCTACAGGCCCTTTGTTCCTGGTACAGGCATGAATGGCAGATGGCAAGGAAACACCTGGAAAAGAGAGCTAATTGGAATGAGTAACAAAATATTCTGCCAGCATTCACCCTCTTTCAAGAGCAACAGGTTGTGTGAAATTAAACCAGTGTATGCATGGCTTAATTATACATACTCTAGGTTGGATGCTACAGGATCAGTGGCTGCTGGACAAGCATCACACAGTAGCCAATAGTGGTGCTCAGTGAAGTGCTACCTCTGCCATCTCGCAAATTTTTTCTCATTCTCTTTCACATCAACAAACAAGCTCGCTGCTGAGATTGCTAATAAGGACACCAGCCAGACACTTTGGATCTTCATCTATTAGCAACTATCTTGAGAGTCTCTATTCATTTCATGCTTGACATCAGACAGCTGCGAGTGAGAGGCTAACACTCAGTTGCAAAGCAAGAATGTGTCACAGAATTTTGCTCTGGATAATTGAGAGAAGTTTATGTTGCTGATTTCTGTGTCTTTGTTAGCTTAAATTTGGGGAAAAATGAATCACATTGTAAAATTACCCAAATCATTTAAAACTCAGATTTGTCTAAAAAACCAAAATGAAGAATATTTTTTAACTAGTGTGGGTGTCTGAGCATTTCCACACTGCTGGTTTGTGAAGGGGTTGAAAATCCTCTGTTCAGGATCTCTACAGCCATTCCTTTACAGAACTACAGTTCCCACAATTCTTTGGGTAAAAGCCATGTCTAAATCAATGTATGTTTGCAGTGTGTACATACTTACAACATGATTCCTTTTTATGCACACCCAGGGCAATGTACACATACTCTTTCAAAATATGAAAAATACAAGTAAAATATCTAGAGACAGAAGCAGGACCGGCCCTCCCATTAAGCAGATTGAAGTACCTGTACCAGGTGGAAGAGTAGGAGGAACAGCACCCTTGGTAGCACTCGGAAGGGCCTACTATCACCTCCAGTGGGTTCTTTGGAAACACCCCACAGCTTCTCATCTGCCACAGCATTTACTGTGGTGGAAGAGGGAACTGCTGAAGTTCTCCAGGGCAGTTGCATATTTGTATGAAACAGAGGATGGTCAGTCACCTGCTTTCTGGCTTGTGTTATGGTTCCTCTTAGTATTATGGCTTAGTGTTATGGTTCCTCTTAGCAAGAGGCAGGCAAGCTTTCCGCAGAGCTGCATTCACCAGAAAAAGCAGCCGGCATGGCTCCTCGGAGAGTCAGCAAGGCCCAAATGCCTGGCTGTATGGGTACTTTTGCAGACCCAGGCATTGTGGAAGAGGACATTCCAGGAGACACGTATGCAGCTGATCACAGAACATGTCTGCATACCAAATTGGTTGGCTGTACCTGTGATGCTGCACACCTCACCCCTCCTATCTATAGAAATGGTTTTTGCAACTCTTTTAAAAACTACAATGACAAAGCCAAAAAGCTAAAGCAACTCACAAACTATTGTCAGAATGGACAGTGCACAAGAATTTTGCTAGAGCAAGTCCAAAAATGTGGAGAAATCTACTTTTTGCTCACCCCTGCTTTAACAGGCTGTCTTCCTGCCTGTTTATTTCTTTTAGAAATATCTATTCTTTTTTATACGGATTTTCTCTTTAGCAGATTATTAAGTCTACTTATTAAATTTCCATTGTCGTTAAGGGCATTTCATGCTGAATTCACTAAATGATTGGATGTGTAATTCCATTAAGCGTATTAACAGTGCTTTATATTTATAATCACCTTATCCTGTTTTCTTATATACTGCTAATTCATTTTCTCAGATAAATGTTTAATAACGCTATAAAAGTGATTAAGAACATATGGAAGTGCTAACAGTTGGAGCAAATTTTTCTTCTAGTGTTTAATAGCAAGACTGTGATGTTCTTAAGAAGTGGTCATTACTGTTTGTACTGCTGAGCTCAAGTTCTTACCAGCAAACTACGAAGAAATCCACTAACGATGCAGTCTGATGACTGTTTAGACAGAAAAGTCATACAACTCCCTGAATGCCCCAGCTAGGTAAGGAAGGCTGGCTGGGGCATGCTGGGAATTATAAAAGCCCTTTCTGCCTAAATATGCATTTCATCACACCCTAAACCACACTTTACTGGATGCATTTCCTGGGAGGGCACTACCGCCCTCATGGCTTACTTAATGCTTCCCAACAGCATGTAGTGGTTACTGCGAAGAACAAGTTGCAGGACTTGAGCGAGTTTTGCTCTGATCCACCAAGGCTCTTCTTATGTTCTTATAATATGACCTATCTGCTTAGCACTGTAGTTTCTTTTCACCTAGGAGTGGCAAGATGCATGAAAGGGCATCATTTTAAGTGCAGACGTCCTTGTTACATAGCAAAAATAAATGAAATTCCACAGGGTTTCCCTCTTCCTGCTCCCACCTGGCACTATATACAGTCCATTATTCCATGTCACCATGTTTGCACATTGTTCATTGGATTGTCTCCATTTTATTGTTCAAAGGCTTTTCCTGACCTGTGACGGATTACGACACCATTCTGTTTTATTGTTGCCTTTTAAATTGTTTATTATTTCATACTGTTTTATGTATACATTCTAGTATGAACTGCTTAGAGATTTTTTCACATTATAAGAAATGTATAGACATTTGATAAATAAGTAACATACATTCAACTACTTTCTTTGATAAACACTTCTATGTTCTGTCAGTCCTAAATAAGAACTCTTATTTAGAATTTAGAGGGGCCAGAGAGAAGTAAAAAAGATGGTATTAACAAAAGGAAACATGTAAACATTTGCTAGTGTGTGTTGTTAATACTTCTGCTATAAATCACGTGGAATGGGCAAATCATCCAACTAGTGATGCCCCTCTTCAATGATCATGGCCACATGGATAGTTCCAATGAAATTTGGAAATACAAATGCCATTCAAACAGTGTGGAATCTCAAAACAAAGGTTTAGTTCCCACACTCCAAATGAGACATTTGGCTGAAGCAGGACAAGATTTCAGCTCCAGGGGGAGAGGTCACGGTTCTTTTCTGTATATAGCAAGAGGGCATATCACCCACACATTTTCTTTCATTCTGTAAAGTAGAGAGAACAGCTGTCTTCTTACAAAAGCGCCCCCTCCCCCATTCACGGACTGCAGAACTGTCCTACCAAGGTTAATGTTGTTGGCAGGCTTGCAATTAGTTCTCTGATTATGCCCTAAGACTTCCCCTGAAGAAACTACTGAAAGGTTGCACAACTTAATCTGCAAATCACTTCAAAACCTTTGAATGCATTGCCTCTCCTTTTCCTTGATTGTTTAAATCAAGATCTTCTTGATCAAGATCATTTTTTTTAAAGATAAGGTTAGAATGTCAGACCATTAGCATGACTGCCTCACCCTCCTCCTAAGGTTGCAGTAGTCACCCAAATGATCCGCAGAGAGATTCTGTTTTGAGCACATCCAAAACAAAGACTGCTTAAGAGACTCACAGCAAATAAAGCCCAGATAGACCAGAGAACCCACAAATTGTATTTGTCCTCCTGGCTGGATTTTTAAACAGATTCCTGCTTGCAGCCCTACATCCTACCTGCTCTCCTATGCCTCCTCCAGTTATTTCAGTGGTGCAAACACAAGGATACATCATCATCATCATCACTTTGCATGTGCGTGCACGCACATACCACCAACCCACAACAAAGTGGAGAAAACCACGACCTTTCCCTTTTCATTGGTTGTTTGCAATCTACATGCAGTCTTGTTTTTCAGTAGCATCAATAAAGCCGAGAGGCAAGAAAGGAGGGAAAAGCGGAAGAGGAACAAAACAAAAACAAGGCAAGCCCCGATCCGCCTGTGCCTGCGCTTGTTTTGCAGAAAGACAACTGCCTGTTTGCCTTTGACAGCAGAAGTCAGCCTCCCACGACAGCAGCCGCCCCACACACACAGGCGCGCGCGCTCACGTTTGTGGGGAAGGAAGATGACCCTACAAGGAGCTTTTTGTTTATTCTTTTTTTACCTTAATCCTGACATAGCAGTGAGTGCCCAAGGAGGGGTCATTGAGACAGCCTGGCGGGTTCTCCCGGATCAGCCACTGGAAGGTTTTGCCCGGCCTCGTGCCGAGGCTCCACAAAAGTTTCAGCAGCTCGAGACAGGCGCAGAGACCGCAGTAACTGTACACGAGAGCCCAGAAGAGCAGAGACCCGATTGTCACCATCAGCCTGCCGGGCATCAAGCTCAGCCGCGAAAGAAAGCCGGGCGCTCGCTCGCTCCTTCGCTCGCTCCGCTTCCAACGCAGCTTACACCGCGGCGCGGCTCCAGCCTCCGATCCCCCCTGTCAGGGCCAGCAAGATGGGCTCTGCCAGCGGGAGGGCAGCGCGGCGACAGAAAGCAACAACATCACCGCGGCGGCCCCCTGAATGGAGGCGCGCAGACCACACCAGCTGGATCGTGGGGGGGGGGGGGCTTGGAAAGATGGAGAGAGAGGGAAGCGAGCAAGCAAGCGCGTCTGCCGCCACACACACGCTCCGGCTGCGCGGAGGCAGCAGCTCGGCCGTCGCCGAATTGCTGCTCAGGCAAGCAGGCCAGCCAGGCAGCCTGCGAGCCTGGCTGTCAGGAGCTGCCGGTGCGGCCACATCGAGCCCGGGCGAAATGCGCGCCTGATCCGAAACGCGCACCTGAACTGAAAAATGGACACGTAGTGAGAACTTTGGCCGACTGCTCCCTTGCCAGCTCCCTTTCTTCTTTGCTGTAATCCTTAGTATGAAGGAAAGCTCAAGGGCTCTTTCCCCCAAAGACCAGCAGAGAGGCAAAGGCCTAATTCACACGTGTTCCGTGACACGTGAAGATTGCAGCATGGCATGGCAATGAGCACGTGTGAATGGAGTGCTGCGAATTTAAAAACAGAAATGCACAGGGGTTTCCAGAGAGAGGTTACTCTTCATCCCAGCATTACCCTAGCCACTCTGGCCAGCATCTGAATACATAGCCATAGCAGGTCATGTAGGAGGTGAAGGGGAGAAAGTTTTGTTCACAGAACCCTAAGACCGTCATTGAAAGGCTTGTAAGCCACCAAATGCCATGCAAATTCCTTCCAGAACCTTGCTAAAAAGGAGAATTTTAATCGTTCTTAACCAAGGGCATTTTAGAGTCAGTTTAGAGATTAGGATTGGGGTGACCCAGGTTCTCAGGCTACTAAGATTAAGGCCACTAAGTTAAGACAAAATATGGGGTGAGAGAAAGAACCCCTCAAATTGCACTGAGTTCCTTGGATAGTGATCGGACAGGCAAGATTGTGAAACTATTAATACCAGCAGAGACAGGGAGCATGTGGCCTTCCACATGTTACTGACTCCAACTCCCATCAGCCCAGTTATAAGACCTCAAGATCAGAGCAAAGGCCTATCTGGTTCAGCATTCACCTAATCTTTCAGTGCCAAGATAAAATAGCTATTTTCTCTAAGGCTTTTAACTGATGCTTTTATTTCTGTTTTATTTATTTATTTAGTAAACGTCTATGCCGCCCCATTCGCCGAAGCCTCAGGGCGGCTTACAACAATAAATACATATAATATAAAAACAATATAATTGGAAACGCCCTGGCCAAAGATATAAAATCAATAAATAAGCTAACAATTAAAATGCTGTTTAAATAAAAAGGTCTTGACCTGGCGCTGAAAAACAAATGATGACGGCGCCAGGCGGACCTCTCTGGGGAACGCATTCCATAGAAACATAGATTATTGTTATTTGTCTGTTCTTACACTGATTTGGTCCCACTTTGATTGTTATTGTCTCAATTCAAACTGTTTTATTTGTGAAGATCCTGCCATTTGGTTGAGATGTGCCCAATGCCCCCACCCCAAAACCCCCCTGAAATAAGTATCCACCTCAGATTTAGACATCAAACCTAGCTTGTAAGATCGCTTGCAATGCTACTAGCAACATTAACACTCACTTATATTGTCATCTGCCCTCAAAGTTAGTAGTAACAGAGACACATCTGGATTGAAGAAACAGAATTAGTGTTAAATAAATGTTCTTAGATATGAGTAGCATTCCTGGGTGGGAAGTGCAGGGCCTACCAGCTGGGTTATGTAGTATGTATCTGGGGACCCACAACTTCATTTTTAAAATTACATAATTAGTGGTAGAACTGCTATTGCAAGTTTAGGTCAACTACAGCCCAGTCATGGTCTCACCCCAACAGCTGAAAACCAGTAGCAGAGACTCAGGCCTATATTCCTGCCCGACTCTCTTAGCATAGTGCTACTATCAGGAATAGACAACTTGGCTATCCAGATGTTTTGGCTTATAACTGCTAAGGCTAATGGGAGGTATGGGCCAAAACTTCAGGAGGGCCACAAGTTACTCAAGTTAACACACACTCTGATTTATCTAAAAGCTGTGCAGACAAGAGGCAAAACCCACCCAAAATGGAAGATAAGCTCTCTGCTGAAACATTTCGCGTGTGGCACCCTGGCCTGAAAGACTGGCCACCCTGGACTTAAGACAGATCGTCTTTGGCCTTCAAACAGCCTGGTTGCTTTTGTAGACTAAACAAGATATGGGAGGAAAGTAATACAACAACCACTGCCATCTCCTCCTCGTGGGTGGCGGAGGAGTAGAAAAATAACATGTTGTCCTGTATTTGTTCTTTGCATTGCATCCCCATTCTTCCATGCACCAAGGGAGTTGCATCTGTGCAGGATTCTGTGCGCCTGGAAGAATAACTTTTCCTGAAAAATGAAAGGCACAGCTAAGGAAAGAGCCTACAGGTTGTGGAGAGGAGAAAGACACAGGAACCTCCTGACAATTCCCAGCATCCCCTGCCTCCAAACCTGGTTTCAGTAGAGGAGTATCAAGTGGTTGCCTAGCAACTATCATGCTCTATCCTTCCCTGCTGCCAAACTCTGCTGCAGTAAATGCACTTTCCTCCTTTCCCGTGAGCTGAAGATGGAAAGAGAAGTGATTTCTTTTTCATGGCCAGTAAGGATCTGAGAGCTAGGAATCCTGTTGACAGCAGCTTGGAACCAACATCAACCTTTTCCACCTCTAGATATGATCACACTTTAACTACAAGGAACTGTATCAAACATACACTCTGCAGGTAGAAAGTAGAATTCCAGAAGCTTTGGACTTCAATTCCCAGCATTCCTGGCCACTGGCCATGCTTGCAGGGAATTGTGGGAGATGAAGTCCAAAGCGTATGAAACTGTACTTTCACCTCACCCCTGCACTTGGCTGTAAAAGTGTGTGGCATGTTGGGGATGGGTGTCTTGTAGTGCACAGAACATTTGGTTCAGGAAATTGTTTTTTCTTAGCCCACTCCAACAACATTAGAGGACTAAGGAAAAAACAGACTAGAATGTGGGAAGGTCAACAAGTGCTGCCATGTTCCATGTAGATGAACTCTGTTCCCCCACATTTTGAGAGGTTCAAACTACCAAAGCTCACACATGTCAGGGTTTTCTGAATTATACTTAGGTGTTGCTTGTCCAGCAACACATTCATACCACACTGATTTGTGTATATTTTCATACGTATTTCACACAAATTCGATTTTCATATTAATTCTGGACATATTTTAAAATGCTTTCTTTCCTTTGAGCAAAATCATGCATGTATTTTCTAAAAGCTTGCATTTTTTCATGCACATTTTTCAAATGTACTCATTGTTGAACTTTTGGGGTGAGGATGGTCTGCAAATTTGTTCTTAGCTTTCTTCCTTGTAAGCTGTCCAGAGACTTTTTTTTTTAGTAATAGATGGCATAGAAAAAAATTAAATATATAAATAAAGATGGCAAGTTTGAAAATATTTGTATGGGCTTCATGTGCAAATTGTGTTTAAGTCTGTAACTAGGTTATGTAGACAGGAAATGTGCCAGTTAAAAACGAACTCAAAACATTTCTCATACATTTCCACTCTATAGCCAAACAGATGAACATGGGTTTAACACCACACACCCATGTATCTGGTCTGGCCCTTGGCACAAAAATATTCTCTATATTCCAGGGTTGCTATGAAAATGGAGGAGATTGCCAGTTTTTCCTTCTATCAGCAGCCCCTTGAGGTTCAGGGAGTAGCATTTCAAAAAATCTCCCAACATTCACTGCAGCTTGCAGGAGGTGGCTGCCATTTGCAACAGGAGACTGGAAAGCCCTCAGACTTCTTACTTAAGGTGAATATGTCTGGAACTGGGAATGAAGAATGAAAAATAAGCTATGGAATTTAAATTTTACACAAAAACTTTTTAACAAATATTTGGTAGTATAAAGTGTCTGGGCTGGCTTTCCAAAGCAGCAAAATGTTTTGGAAACTTCAAAACCAGTAAACTCCAGTATGACAACTAATTTTTATTATATGACAGTTGTAAAATATAAAGGCAATGTGGTATCAGATACAAAAGACTGCAGGTCTATGTTCTAAAGGAAATGAAAATAATTTAAACCACATAAAATCTAATAATCTAAACCACATAAAAAAGACTACCTATTTACATTTTTTTTACTGTGAAAAAATGTGCAGCAGATTTAAATGTTTTCTTTTGAAATGACAGCTTCTAAGTGAGCTAAAAGAATTTTAGCCTGCCATTTCAAGTTAAATATATTAGAAATAAAAGCAAAAGCAAAATATAACCTGCAGATAGCTTTGTTAAAAGTTTAAGTTTATGGAACTTGCCATAAAGGAAGTACAATTCCATGTGCATAGACACAAGATGTCAGTTATTTTCAGTAGTTTAAATATCAGAAAAGGAAAAAGAAAAAGGATTTCTCCATTCTCCATTTGTATTTAAATGTATTTAAATAGCAAATCTGAATCCCCCAAAGCAAAGCCTTTGTGTCACTTTTTTTCCCCCCAAAAAAGAGGGCTAAGGGGGGTACTACTCAGAAGTGAGAGTAGGTTTTACTATGAGCTTGTGTGCTGAGATAACTACATCTTAACTGGTTTATAACTGACCAATTATGCCTTTACACTGAGAAGTTTACACAAGCTTTTAGGGTTTACATGTTGCACATTTTATAAAACTGAAATTATTGCAGTAATACACTGGGGTCTTCAAAAACAGTTAACAATTGCAGCAATATTCCATCTGAAGAAGCTGTTTTCCCTGTCTCAGGCTCTGTGTTCTGGAATATTTTCTGCAATGCTTCATCGCTTTGTACAGAACTTTAACCAGTTATTTCTTTCTTTCTTTCTTTCTTTCTTTCTTTCTTTTTCTTTCTTTCTTTCTTTCTTTCTTTCTTTCTTTCTTTCTTTCTTTCTTTCTTTCTTTCATGACAGGGTTTCTTCAAAGGTTGTCATTATGTCACTCTGAAAATTCATATCAATAGTTCCTGCCAGCTGTTTAAAAAAATGAATGGTGGGGGAGGGGGAGAGAATACTATAGATCAGGGTGGACAACATATTGCCCACCAAGCTTCACCTTATAAATCATCACTCCAACCAGCATAGCCAAAGGTGAAGGATGATGGAAGTTGCAAGCTGGCCCAAAACACGTGGAGGACCATAAGTGGCCTATCCCTCTTAATGACTCCCATTTAAGCTTCAGGATGTTTCCAGAGCAGGCTTCCACCCACCCTTGCCCAGCCTTTTTCATGTCACGTTATGGAGCAGTCTGAACACCTCTTATGATTCCATGTGTTTTGCCATTGCTTCTGAGTTTTCCCACGCATTTTTGCAGTTAGTATCTGTACCAAAGTTCATTGCCTGCGGATTTGCTACCAACAATCCACGCCAAGCCCCCTTTTCTTGTTGGACATAACATGATTCTGTAACCATATGAGAGGGCGGCAGTCCATGACAGAATATCTGCGGATGGTCTTCCCTGTCCCTCCCTTTGCCATACTCCTCCCACAGTCCCTTTTCTATATTCTGACATGTGACTTGGGGAGTGTAACTTGTCTGCATGTGCCACTTTCCTTAAAAACAAGCAACTGGAAGTGCAATATTTCAGAATTTCTTAATTTAGAAATATGGAGCACAGAGTTCACCTCTATCTCTTCACTTCCTGCTCAGTTTCCTAACAAACATGGCTTGCTGGAAAAGGGGCCTACTGGCGGACAGCTCAAAGCAGAAGTAACAGATTCTTTTCTCTCTGATTTGTAAAAAGAAAGCCTTACCACCACCACCACCCCACAGACACCCATAACCAAGTGTCTTGCACACTTTGATTCGATAAAATAGATTTGTAGTCCTTGCACAAGTCTCTTCCTGGGGAATACCATGAAACTCTTAATAACACCAGCTACAAAATTAAGCAGGTGATCTCAGTACTGCATTCCAGGAGTAAAGCACCAAAGAAGATGAAGCTGTACTGGGGATGAGTTGATGGATAGCTCCTATAAAGCTCAAAAGAATTGCTACAATGGATGGATAAGGACCACTGACTCTGGAGTTAGAGTTGCTTGAGTAGGTGGCACCTAATGACATTTTGAAAAGCTGAAAGGAGATTTCACCAGTTTCCTTTTCGAGGACCAAACAAATCCCCCTCTGCCCCAACTTGGCAACACCGTCACAAAGTTGCCTTAACCCTGTTTTTAAAAATGATAGTCCTTGCACAAAATTGTTCTTGCAGAATGTTACTAATGTACAACAACAGCCACCAAACAAATTATAAAGTTAAGCAAGCAATTTCAGTACTGGTGTTAAATGCATTTCCTTCCTGGAGTAGAGTGGCAAAAGGAGTAATTAATTAAGTGGCTGCTAAAATGTTACAAAGAGCTGAAAGGAGCTACAGGAGATGGTTCTACAACAGTAAACATGCAGCAAGCAGTCAGAAGTGGAGGACCATCTCCAACACATCAATCTTCTTCCCCCAGGACAGTCCTTCCAGCCTTCTTCAATTCTGCGTTTTACTGCTCACCCCATGAAAGAAAACATGTAGCTGTTCTGCTCTTTCCCTCTTTAATTAACTTTCCCACAGTAAACAAAAAGGTGGGGAAAGCCACACGCTGATAACTAAAGGATGCTGGTGTCTTCTGGATCACCCATGAAATGTGAAAGAAAAAACCCTGGTGATTCTTCAATAAATCCACATCTGGACACCCTGCCATCTTTTTCTTACCACAGAAAATCCACTGAAGAGAAAAAAAGATGGAATCGGTGCATGAGCGCTTCTGACTGTTTGTGCTGGGAGGCCCCCATCTGAAATCAGCTTCACTGAATTTAACTGAACTTGATTCTGAGTCAACATGCATCAGTTTCTGGCAGTTAACCTCCCAACTATATCCCCACCCCCTTGTAGAAGATCATGACTGTGGGAGATACAATGAATTACGAAACATTTAGCTCTCATCTCTCATTCAACGGATGCCATGTCCTGGCATCACTACTACATGCAGTGTTTTCATATTTGCCACAGTGCCAGCCAATGATATTGATGTAGCAAGAAAACACAGAACTAAACAGTGTATATGGGAGTGGAGGAAGCGTAAATGGAGCTGGATGTATGTCTGCCATCTTTGGAAGCCCTTCTACCTTACAGTCCTACAGCAGGGATGAAGAACTTCAGACTCAACTGGCCAAATCCAGACCTCATTACCCCATGGGATTCTTCAGAAGGCCATACCCTCTTCCCTGGACTGATTCCTTTCACCTGACCACCCATTCTTTGGTAGTTTTCTGGCTGCTGTGCCGTTACCATTACTACTACTACCCCATTCTAAAAGCTTTAAATGCCTCTCCCCAGGATCAGCTACTAGTAGTAAGAGCTTTAGCTCAAAATAGCCTGGGACTGGGAGTAGTGGGGGCAGAGATTAGCTCTGCCCTTTTGCATTTGGCCCCATCCAACTCTGCAATGGCCCCAAGAGCTTCTCCAAAAGAGAATCAGGTTGAAAGAGGTTCCAGGCCTCTGCTTAAACCCTTTGCTGGTATCAGTGGCTGCTTTCCTGTCATTGCAAATAACAGGTCTCAGTGCATGTGCATACACATGCACCCATCTGTAGAGCCTATTCTAATTAGAAATGTGGTAGGAGCAAAGGGTTAAAGTCTCCGTCTTCCACACTTTAGTCCCAAGTCTGGGTCACACCCCAGGTAATGCCATTATCCTTTTAAAAGCAAACAAGGTTAACTATGGGGCAAATATTTAACTTTAGCACTCAGGTTTATCTCACTTCTCATTTCTAAGGTGGCTCTTCAGATAAACAAATCCATCAGAGTTGCATTTGATTCCATTCAAAATAAACTAAGCAATTGATGCAGATCCTCTGCTATTGCATTGTGTTATAGGAGTGACACCTTATCAAGCTGCATACCGCTTCTCTCCTCCTGCGTTCTTGTTCCATTTTTCTTGCCAAGTTACGGTCTGCAACAAGATTTTGTGGTGAGCAAAGTTGCTCTTTTGCAGATGCTTCTACTTTTGCAGGTGAACCGCTTGCTTTTCCTGCAGTGGCTTTCAAATCTGTTTCTCCAATGTGTCTAAAAGGGAAAAAAAGCAGTGATTTTCATTTCTGTATACATTCAAATATGCAGACCTCACAAGTGGAAAAAAATAAATGTACAGAACAATAACTTACAACCAGCAATGACTTAGTAGAGTGACTCCCAAACTAAGTGTTACAATGGGGGTAGGTAAGCCTTTTAAAAAGTTACCATATTGGGTACATCCACATGCAATGCCTATTACTGGGGTGGGGAGGGAATGATCCTCCTGTGACAGACCAGAAGAGCAAAGCCACAGGTCCTTCTGCAATGCTGCCACTCTGATCATTCTCTTGGTCCCACAGTCAGCTTGGTTCCTGGCCATATAAATTTGATGGGGAGAGAGCTGCGATGCTTCCATGTAGAAGATCCTAGCCAGCTCTTTCCAGTCCTCTGGCAGGTGGCCACGGAGGGAACCTATCGTATCCTAAATATAGGTATTGTATTTTTATACGTGTTGTGAGCCGCCCCGAGGCTTTGTTGCGATGGGGCGGCATATAAATGTTTTAACAGATAGATAGATAGCTGATAGATGGTAAGGCCACTGAGCCTGATAGATTACTATCCTGTCTTCCATTAAGTCCAGGTGGTGGGATTTCCAGTCTACCAGTGTGGAGTGTTCCCAACTTGACCTCCCTGGAACAGATTCAGCAATTATGAAATTGGGTTATGGATGTTGGAAAAGGAAGGTATGTCTCTGTTCTGCACCTGTACATATTCTCGAGTCTTTCAGGTGTCCTGACACTGAGGGCAGGAACACAGGACATGGTCTTTTCCAAGAAAGGATAGGCATATGGATTGCCCATCAGGTGGTAGGAGTTTGCTCCCACACTGGATGCACTTTCTATATGGTGTCTTGAGTGCCCACAGGCAAGAAAGAAAGAAAGATTTAGAAAGGAGTTATTTAAAGAAAAAGGAAGGATCACAGAACCATAGAATAGCAGAGCTGGTAGGGGTCAGAAGGCCATAGGGTCCTCACATATATAAGGCAGCAGGGTATGGGGAAAAATCACAAGGAAAGATGAAGTGATAGGAGTTGCTAGAATGACAAAAGGAAAAGGTGTGAATCCCATGAAGAGATGGAACTTCCAAGGTACCACAATGGGAGTCAAAGAAGAACTGAGAGAATAGGCAGGAACACCTCCTAGTAAATTGATGCTGAGGGTAGGGAAAGGGTTCTTGCCAAAACTCAGCTGTAGAATCTTCCAACAGGCTCCATGTAGATGCAGAGCTTATGTGCGTGATGCACAGAGAACGCAAAGGAGGAGGACAGTGATCCTAAAGGAGGGAATAAGGATGTGCTGCAGTTCTGGGACAACTGACGGAAATGCAAAAGTCACAGAACTGTTTCCACTGTCTGCAAGGATTCATCCCATCTCTACACAGCTAAACAGAGAAGAGCTCTGAAAGGCACATGGAATACCTCCCTAACTGGGGGGAGGAAGCAGGATAACCTTTGAAATATAAATTTGAACAAGCAAAACTAAATATTAACTGAACTATTTTGCAATTGCAAGGAGAATGCCTGGTCTTTGTTCTAGAAGCCTAATTAAGAAAGAATTCCTTAATTCCTCAAGCAATAAATAGTCCAGGGAATAGTGATTCATTACATTTCTACAAGCCCAACAACCAGAGCTTGCTGGCCAGTTCACAAAAATTTAAATCCTAATATACATAATAAGAAATAAAATATTTAAAGTTTTAAACACAATAAACCCAATGTAACCTCTCCCCTCCAGCCCCATATAAACTACCAGTAGGTAAAACAATCTAAAAAATGCAGTAACAAGCCAAAGGACTAAAAAGCTGGGGAAAATAACAAAAGTGTTCATCCAGTACTAGAGAAGCCACATTGCATGTGCCAAGCAAGCCTCTTTGTCGGCCTTCCCCAACTGAGGTCCCACCCATAGAAGGTCTCTGCTTGGTAGTCACCTACTTCACCTCACTTGGCAGAGGCACCTGGAGGTGCCTTTGTGGCAGAAGCATGAGGCACCCTGATTTGGTTGGAGCATAGCTCCAGAACAGGGCCCACATGGCTGCTTTTCCTTCAAAATAAAAGTTGAGGTTCTAAGCACACTTTTTGGATAGTGTGTGATAAACCTTATATGCAGCTTGGCCCTTTGGCTCTTCACCTAATACTTCTGGGTGTAATATTGCCACAACTGTGGGAGTACTAAGATCACTAAGGATGATTAATTAAAGTCTTTTGCTTATATCCTTGATCCCCCAGACAAAAATAGGCCTGTCTGTGCTTGTCAATGAAGGCCAATGCTTTATGTGTATCTCCTCTTGTAGAGACAACTATGTTCTGAATTTTAAAATTGGACCAAAGCGAGTGAGCAAGCAAGCAAAACTGAAAAAAGTTTGAGAAGGCACCGATTCATTCTGTAGTTTCCCAGTTGTGATTGCACATGGCTACACCATGGAGAGTTTAGAAAGCATAATTTTAGGTCTTACTATACACTTATTAGCAAAGAGGTAGCAAAATCTGAAGCTTGAATGCCTGTTTGCGCCAAAACACTTTTTGGAATTAGTCCCACATAAACATGAACATATATAAAAATAAGGGTATTCTTGAAAAGGATATGGAGTTGTTGCCATTTTGCCAGTAGGAGGATTTGCTACTGGTTTGAGTAATTTCCTGTCACGTCAGAATCAGTTCCACACAACCACAAAACAAGTCTGTTGGAAACCACTCCATAGCCTGATGTCAGTTAAACAGAGAGAGGAAAACCAGCCTTTCAGTGTAATTATATGGAATTACAAACCTCTCTTTTTCCTGAGGGAGGTTTCTCAGTTTCCTCTCAGATTGCTCCAATTGCCTTTTTCGTTCCTTTGCCCACTCACTTTCTTCTTTTTCTAGGGCTGCTTTCTGGAACTGCCTGAAACTTTCACTGGAGGATTTGATAGAGGTTGGAGCAGGTATCATCTTACCTAAACTTGTCCAGGAAGCTGCATGTTTGACTTTTATGTCCTGGAATTAAAAACAAGGGCACTTCTCAGCTATAATCACTAGCAGGTTACAGTTTTTCTACCTCTGTCAGGACTCAAAAAAACAAAACAGTAGGAGTAGTGATTTTTAATTCTAATTCCTGTGTTTTTATAAGCTCACCACAGCTCAGCATAATTTTGGACTGACATGTAAATACGTGCAACCAAATCCACAGTCTGTTTCTTCTAGGCCAAGTAGCTTTGGGAGAGGGTGAGATATTTTCTAGGAAAAGCCCACTATCTCGAGAGCAGCTTTTCCCAACCTGGTGCCCTCCAGATATTCTGGATGACAACATCCAGCACTGGCTATGCTGTCTGGGGCTCATGGGATGTGAGGGATGAAAGATATCTAAAGAGCATTAGGTAGAGGAAGGCTGGAACTCTTGATTGCCTAGAAGGCAGCAGATATGCCCAGTGCGGTAGGAGCAACGCGGTAGGATGACAGATGGCTTGCAAGCAGCTATTTCTAACTTGTGCACATGCATGTTGATGATGATGACATAACATGTCAGTCCCATGCCTGAAATGGAGACTGAACTGACTTGGAACTGCGTGATTTCAGAAAAGAGGTATCCAAAGAGGTACAAGATGAGCTTGTACGGTCTACTCTTTTCAGGATTCTTTCGAAGAAGACCCCTCAAGTTACACCATTAAACTGTATGAAAAAGGGCTGTGAGTAGTCTACTAAAATGTATTTATAATATTTGACATATAGTCAGAGTCCATGTAAGCTTAAAGCTTTAGAATCCATAAAATCATCGTTTACCATAAATTGACCTTCACCATCACAGACTACTTTCAGATATTTCCTAGAGACACTTCTACAGATGATCTCATTATCCCTTTAGTAGGAAATATTTTTTGAGCTTTCTGAACACAATCTAGACAGCCTGATACATCTCAATATACTCCAAGGTACTCTTCCATCTTTTTGAGACCCGATTTGTGATATTTCTTGTTTAAAATGAAAATTGCAGCATTAGCCTGGCCAGTGTTGATCAGTAAAGAACTAACAAGCCTTTTCAGAACTTCTGTGCCTTTAATCAGAAGCTTCAGCTTTGTGCCTTTAGGCTCTAATTGGTTCCTGTTCAGCAGGGACATTACATTATTGAAGGGGGCCACTTGTCACCAATTCATTTTTATTTTATACAAAAAAACAAACAATGCTATTTGGAAATGAAAAATAACTGAGAAAATGTAGTAAAGGAAGCACCTTTCTCTGTAGAGAATGGGAACAAGTTAGAGGGCAATTCATCACTAATGCATCACTGAGGAGAAAGTGATCCGATTCAAAAAATGCTAATTAAAGTTAAAGAGACCTTTACTAAATGAGACTTACTTCAAATCAAACATTATAGAAGCATGTTGACATTGCTGTATATTATGGCACCAAACTAAGTACCACCATTAATTCCTTTCCCAGCTGATTCTGAGAATGTTTCAGCAGCTTCTCTGCCCAGCTTATGAGCCATCCTGGTGGTCCTCAGCATCAGCAAAGTGTTGGGCAGTGAACCAGGAGGAAGCGGGTGAGAAGGGAAGCACAGCGCAGCACAAGTTGACCTCCTGATCTGTTGCGAAGTGTTGCAGCTGAGCAGTGGGGAAGCCATCCATGGCCCTTGCCTATTTATTTATTACATTTATATGCTGCCCTTAGCCAGCTACAGCCTCTGAGCAGCTTACAGTAAAGTAATAGCAAACAATACACAACAATTAGAAAGATAAAATTCATTTAAATCAGTCCATTAAACAATAAAAGCAATAAAACAGTAAAGATAATAACCCAACAATTAAAATTTTAAAACAATCACATTAAAAAAATTAAATCATTCAAGTAGGAACATATCTGGAAAATCAGCCTAAGCTGATTAAAAGTGCTCTTGGCTACTGCTTATTATTTATTTATTTGGGATATTTTTTAGGTCGTCCAGTCACACTGAGTCTCTGGACCGCTCACAACAAAATCAATAAATACAACAGTACAAATATAAATATCAACATCTTATTGTAAATAGCCCAACAATAATAAAACTAAATAACCCACAACTAAAATAAAAATAATTGGCTACCAAGTCCACCTGAGGGATAAGCGATAACTCAGGATACAGGAGCACTCCTAAACTACCCACCTTGCTCTTTAGGGAGGGCATAATCCAGTCCAGGACAGGTTGAGAATTTTCCAGTTGGGCAAGCAGTCTGCCTACTAACAGCACCTCCATCTTGGCAGGATTGAGCTTCAGCTTATTGGCCTCATCCAGCCCATTACTGAGTGCAAGCACTGGCCTGCTGCTTAGCAGGGTTAATAAGACCCAAGTACAAGCCCTGGGTAAATAGGGTGATTTATAAGCCACCCAATGGCAACAGTGCTTAGTGTGGATGATGTGTTAACCCACCATGGGTTGTGTGACAGGGCTAGTTATGCCCACAGGTCATTAGTATGGCCCCAGCTACATCCCCAATTGAGTAACAATTCTATCTGTGGGTGCTGCATTCATCTGAAGTGCCAATGCAATCCATGTTGATGGAGACAGCTCACCTGGTCCCTGAACACCTAATGGCCTTCCGACTTTTCGGTACTGACATTTTACAGAAGACCACACCAGAAGGCAGCACAGTATTACCTTTGCTACAGGAATATGAGGTTTAGAATCTCTCTTTTTTTTATCCCCGCAATTATTGGAACAGCTTGCAGGAACAGTGGCATGTGCAGAATCAGTCATTCGTTGCCCACACAAACCATCTGGAAAACTAGTCTTCAGTTCTGGAATGTAAACAGAAGCAGCGACAAGGTAGCGAGTTGGCAGGGGGTGGAGACCACCTCTGCTTAATCTTTGTTATTAGAGGAGAAGATCCTCACAAGAGCTTTTAACTTAGGCACTCTTATCTGTTTGAATCACAGAATCACAGAACAGATTTCTATTCTTCAGTCTTAGAAAGGCTTTTATTTGTCCTTTGTTTACTTTGCACAATTTCCAAGTAAGCAGAAGGGCAAGAACTCCCTGTGTGGCTTCAGCTTTCTATTTTCAGATGCCTGCTTGAGTGTAGGAGATGCACATTTTCCGTTACTCATTTCCTGCCCCTCCCTATCTTAAGAGGGACAATTATGCCTCCTGCGATGCTCTTTCCCAGGCTCCCCAAGGAAGAAGAGCCTGTTACTAAGTAACCTTGCATGCTGCTTCCATCTCCTCCAAACAAATAGGTCAGTCCATAAGCCTATGGATAGTTTAAAAGTCATAGATTCCTCACACTGGGTCACAGGTCCTCAGGAATTAGTTCTGTGGAGTGAGCAATTATATCCTTTTAAAAATTGTTACTCTGCCAAAATAATTTCTGGAATATCTTGTAAACTGCACCCCCAGTGATTACTTCCTATACACATACACCAAACTCTTATTTGCTGCCAATTTGAAATTTTCAAAAAAAGAAGTTGTCTTTTCCTTTGTCATAAGCATTATAAGAAAATTATACTTTTCCCTAAGTGGGCTTATTTGCCAAGCAACAATGTTTAGATAATTAAGAACTGTTCTCCAGTTTATGAGCTCATTTATGTACAGAAAGCAAAAGGTGATTTAGCCTTCTTCTTTTCATAGCCATGTCAATGTTGGCTGACTGAAAACTTGCCACATAATGACCTCCTCATGGCAAGCCATGGCTGCACATCTGTAGGTTTAAGTCTTGGGGCACTTCCAGAAGCACCAGAAAAACAATTGGTCCTCACACAGGATGCAAATAAAATTATCACCACAACATCTTCTTATACCTCAACATTTCTGAAGAGAACAAGAGGAAGAAAGTGATATGAACACATCATGGGAAAAAGCAGATGTAAACATGAAACCAAGGATTAAATTAAAACTCTCAAGAATAGGATATGTAATCCCATTGTCTTGAAGGATTTTTTAAACAAAACTTTAAACGTAATGGTTTGACCAAATAAAATCTACTCTATCACTTTTATGACATATTTTCATCCAGCTGGTGCCTTTGCATAACACATATTCCAGTAAAATCAATAATAAACCTCCCATTATTTCAGCAGATCTGTCCTACCCGTTAAATAACAGCTGAATGAAACACGAAAGAAATCTCCCCTCTCCATAGTTGATCATCCTACAAACTGTGGAGAACCAGCACCGGGACTTTTTTGCCCTGCTTTATTTGTATTGGAATATTTTAAAAAGTACCTGCCTGAGTTGCATTCGTATTTGTATTATCTATGTACTTTCATGAAAGAATACATACCTTCTTGTTTAATAGTGTTGCTGCTGACCATCCGCAAAGAGGTTTTAGTGCAGGGAGCAGGTGGTTGAGCCGGCTGTAGCAATAACTGCCTCATGTCTTTGGTAGCATGCAAGTGGATATTTGGGGAGGAAGAGGAACAAGATACCTATAGGAAAATTTAAAGTCTTAAAGAAGGAATTGTCTATTTGCCACAGCTGTGATTTTGTCATCTTAAAAACAGAGAGGACAACATGCTACTTCATACTTCACACATGATGTACAGGAAGAAGTGGGACCTTTGTGGAGAAAAAATGCTGATGTGGCTACAAGACTCTTCATAAACAATGTATTCCAAATTTTTCTGCAAAACCAAGTTTTTAAATGTTAAATGGCTTCTAGTTGCTTCTCCCAAAAAACTGTCTGGGGAGAGCAGATGACATTCTCTAAACAGGAAAATCAGCCAAGAACTGTAAGGTGTCAGAGGCTTTTCTCCATTTTTCCAGTAATGTGATATTTTAACACCAGATGAAGTGGGACCCAAGGGGCTGGATCCAAAGGTTCTCCCTTCCTACAGCAGAAGAAGTTGCTTTCATTAAAGACAGAATACCTTTTGAACCAACCCAAAGTCAGCCACCTAAAGGGAAGGGCAGAAGGGGCTTCATCAGTGGGCTCACATTATTGAAAACTACTGGATACACAAAACACTATTAAAATTGCAATGAAAAAAATGTGGATGCAAACGTGCTTGATTTCCCAATTTTATTATTGATACTCACCTCTGAACGCATAGGAGGGGATTGAATATTGGAAGACTTTGCTACCAGTAAGCTGCTTGAAGGTCCTTGCTGAGCTGGAGTGCAGTGCAATGGGGACACAACAGCTACTATTCCTGGAAGGAAGGTCGGGGAGAAACATAGGAGACTGTCATTGTCTCTAAATTATTTGTTTGTTAGTATTGCATGTGGCGACTCTGAATGAATTCCCTCTAAAATATCCTGTCCTTGGCAGCCTTGGATAGTGAGCACAGCTCTTCAGAACTCAAGCCTGTGGCTTCCTTTATGGAGTACTTCAAATTTCCCTAGCATGACTGTCTTCTCCAGGGAGTCTTGCCTTCTCATGATGTACCCACCCAAATACAGCTTCAAGTTTTGTCATGCTTACTTCCAGGAAAGGTTCTGGATTTATTTGATCTAGGAACCACTTCTTCATTCTTCTTTCAGTCCAGGGTAATTGCAAAGCTTTCCTCCAGCACCAGGTTCTCAATGAGTCAATTTTCTCCTTGACAGCTTTCTTCACTATCCAGCTTTTACACCCATACATAGTGAAATTATTTATTAGTAATATATGCCACATCACAGAAAAACATCACTGTGTATCATCTAGATGTAGCGAGTGGAGCTGGTCACCTCTCTTAGCCAGTATCACAGGGTTAGCGGGACTGGGATTATGAAGGGGAATGGGCCCTTGAGACAGAGATGTAAGTTTTGGGAGACCAATGCCCTCAAGGCCCTGCCCACAGGTTCCCAGGCTGACCAGGAGAGTGGGAATAATTTGGAAGGTATGGGAGAGGTTGAAGGAGAAGAGGAGGATAAGCCTTTGTCTTGGCCAGTCCCTGCCCCCATGATGAGGTGGCAGCCAGGACTGCTGAACTGCCCAGTTCGAGGGCTTGCACCACTCTTGCTGTCTGGCCTTTCAACCACAGGAGCCACCATGAAGGTGAAGCCCCAGAGTCACTGAAAGGAAAGGGCTTGGGGAGAACCCCCTAGTTTGGACTCAGCAATCATTCGTATTATGTGCAGAGGTTTCTCTTCCCACTTACTAGGGAGTTTTGTCTGGCAGCTGTGAGGTATCAACAATCAATCTGTTTTGTAAGGAGACTGTCTTATGTTTGGAGCTTTCTGGCAAGAAGGAGAGGACTGCACTCATATTAACTGATTTTCAGGGGTTCCCAACCATTTTGGGTCAGTGGGTACATTTAGAATGTTGTGAGAACATTCTGGGCATTCTGACAACATGACCGCCATGCTGTGGCCAGGCACAAAACTCCCATTTCCAGAAGGCAAAGTTACTAAAAGGAAGGTAAGTTGCTGAAAAGCCCACATGCAAGGCAGAAGTGGGGTCTGAGCTCCAAGACATGAAACTACTCTTTTGAACCCACAGTCTTCTGTTCCATCAAACTGAAAGGTCCTAACCTGGGGGCACTGCTTGCTAACTCATTACTGTGAGTGGGTCTGGCACTATGGCTTTGTCAAAATAAGACTGCTGATAGAAAACAGGGATCTGACACAAAAGAATCTTAAATTTTTCTTAACAGCTGTGAATGTTTCCTGAATGGGCAATTCACCTTCTAGGACAAGGCTTGAGGTACATGGTTGTAGAAACAGCAGCAGTTTGGATTTTGGAAAGATACATGACAGACAGACAGACAGACACAGAGCTATGAGTTGGCTCTGTGTTAGATGTAAATCTCTCTCCCAAGGTAGGTGATTTATGATAAGAAGAATCTTCTTTTGTATCATTTTATTTGGACAGAATATTCACAAATATTTACAGTTCAAGTATGTACACTAGTTATATTGGTATGACTGGAATACTTACTTAGATCTTGATTAACAGGTTTTTGACCTGGCAGGTTACAAAGGTTTATGTTGAAGTACATGCATCCTTTATTATACAGACAGAACAGAGGAGGTATGATCATCTGGAGTACTTTGAAGGGCCAGCTTGGAATGCCAGGCAGGCCAGATTTTGCCCAGGCACTGACTCTATCCTGTCGAATCACCATCCAGTCTTTTTAACAAGCATCATGCAATTTTAAATTAATCATTTCAGGCAACATTTCTCTTTTGGAAACAGTATCTGAGCACTTTTCTACATGAGGCATTTTCACTCATTATTTCCAACTCATGGTTGTTTATGGGTTCTTTAGACGACATTGTGACCTTGCATTTTTGCAGTTTTGCCTCAGTATCTAAACAACACTTTCAGCAAGGGCTTTTTTAAGAGCAGGAAAAATATGGCATTTAATTATAAAACCTAACAGTTTTTTCCTGCTTGTGTAATTGTTCTATTCTGCTATAATATGGTGCCATCTAGAGTTTAAGCAGTAGAAAAGCAGGAATGGCAAGGCTTTTTACATTTGGATCTCAAATTTTGAGAGGAAACCAAAAGTAGATACAAAGGATTAACAGCCTCATATAGAAGAGCTCTGATAGGCTGTAAATTCTGATAAGATCGCTATCACCAGCACAAACTCCCAGTCAGCTGAGCTGGTGTGACAAACAGCCTGACTTATCCAACACAAAATATTCAGAACTCTGAATGAGCTTCTCAAACATGATGCATTTGTAGATAAGCTAATATTGCAAAGGCAAGTGCTTTTCATTCCAAAAGAAGAGAAAGAGTAGCAACTGAGCATTGGATTGCATGCATATTGTTCAAGGATATGGGGATTTCTTAAAGCAACCTACAACATTTACTTTCCACCCTTAGTAAATATTTGTGCTAAAGCAGTTCCACAAAAGCGACAACTGGTTTAGCATTCTCCTGAGCTATTCTACTGTCTGAAGGTTTACCTGAAGGAGATGGGCTGCTTTGCTCTTGGAGTTTAAGCGGAGTATGCTGTAAAAGTTGGGTTTGTTGCAGCAAGTGCTGGTGCAGCCTCGTTTTTGCTAATCTTTGAGACTGTGCACTAGCAGAAGTATTCTGTCGTTGAGGAACAATACTGCAGGTCATCCTTGGATATAGCACCGGCATCTAATGAGGAAGAATTCAACAAGACTAGTAATGGGGGTCAGGTGAGTTGCAGTCATTGACTCTTGTATTCTGGAATGTGAGGGTTCCACTTTGAAAATCAGATTCTGTGACAACCGTGGGATCGCTGGGCAGGAGTGAGCAATCATTCAGATAATGTGCAGAAGAACATCAGGAAGAATCAGTCATATCGTTAGAGATAAACTGAGACACATTCAGGGCCTATATGTAATCAACTCATGTACAAATACCAGTATATTAGGAAGAAACACCAGGAGCGGAGGAGGAATGAAGCAAAACAAAAGCAGCCAGGGTTTTGAAGATTTTACAAGGAAAAAAATACCTTAAGCTGCTCCCTGCAAAACAAATCCCTTTTGCCATTTCCATTTTGTTTGAAGCAAGTTTCTGTAGAAAGATGGAGAAATGCGGAAGTTATGGTATGGGAGCATATGCTGAGCTGGAGCATATTTTTTCTTATGCATGATGTTGCAACCACAACATCCAAGCTGCCTTCACCCATATCACCACCCTATCCCACACTACTGCTTCCCAACTGCTTCTTGTAACATCTTGTCTATGTGATCTTAAAGGCATGCACATTTCTGGGTATATTTGGGTCGCCCTAATTTTTGTTTATTAGACTTATTACATGCCTCATCAAATAAAGTTCTTTAGTCATTTCAAAATACAAACACAATCACAAAAAATATCAGACTGAAATGGATTATGAAACCTTTTATGGACACTTTTGTACTATTCTTATGCACTTAGCACATCTATATCTCCAAAAGGCCTGAGTAGTACACTAGCCAGGGCTCAGGTGTATAGAGAAGCTGAGTATGGTGAAAAAGGGGAATGCTCGCCATCACCAGCACACAGGGACAACATCAACATCCTTGAACAGTGGCCTGGGACCCCAGCATCTGGGCATGGCCTATTTGTCAACACCCCTCTGCTCCCTTTAATCCCCTCACCGGACCAGGCCTGCAAACAATGGTGCCAACTGCATCAAGCCAGCATTTATATTTCCGCTAATACCCTGGAGCAGCACTATGTTGGCGGGCATGGGGAAAAAGTAAGAAGGTGCATAGACTCAGCTGGCTGGCATACTGCTGCGGCCACCAACACCAGCTAAATCCACCAGGACCCACCAATGAACAAGTGGGCACTTTGGTCAGGGCTCCCTCAAATACTGAGTTGACCTGCTTACTGTCTACACCGACCACTGCTTTCAACATTCTTGATTCCTGGCCATTCTGGCAGGTGGATGCTAGGATTTGCAGTCCAACACATCTGGAGGACACCAAGTCAGGCCCAGCTAAACTGCACACCCAGCATGATGGTCCTATACATGATGACGCTCATATGAGACACTTCACTGCACAAGCATGGTGGAGGGCGGAGCATGCCTTTGTTCCTGGCAAGATCATCACTCAGGCCGGCCTCTCTGTGCGATGTTTGACAAGGCCTGAAAACTTCCTTGGGCTACACAACTCACATCAATGGAATAAAGATGCAACTTGGTAGTAGCAGACTCCTGCTTCCTGGAAGCAAACAGGAGCTATTTTCAACCAAGTCCTAGAGGTTGGATGGCCTGAGCTTCGTAAACAAAGGATTACATAGTTTTGAGTTTCTCACTTCTGTAATTTGTATAAAATCTAAATTGGGTAGAATTTATGTGTGACCCAGCTGTGTTGCCTCATTAAAGTCAGGCTATGTAACCCTATTGTGTCAAAATGCTACCAGTTCTCTAAAAAAAACTCATGGTGAGAGCATTGCCAGTCTCCATGCCCTAGAAAATCGAACAAAAAAGGCCAAGTTCTAATCATCAGCGTTCCATAGGTGATAGCAAAGGATGTGATCTGCCACTGAAATGCAGTCCTTTCACATTTCTTAAATAGTATCTTCTGCTTCTTAAACCTCATTAACAGTATGGGAAAGGCAGAATTTAGGCTTTTGGGATCAACTTTTTTTTGTTTTTTTTTTTACAAGAATTCTGAGTTGGTATTAACTTTTAAAGCTCCAAACAGCTTGAGGCCATGTTATCTGCAGGATTATCTCCTCCCATGTGTATTTGCCTACATGCTAAAATCATCTTCAGATGCCCTTCTCCAAATGAGGTGAGGCAGGTTGCTACTAAGCAGATGTTCTTTTTGGTGGTGGCAACTTGGCTATAAAATATCCTCCCTAGAGAGGCTCAGCTGATGCCTACTTTATGGTCTCTTCAGCAGCAGCAGCAGCAGACTTTCTTATTTTATTTATTTAGCAGACTTATATGCCACCCCATTTGCCTAAGCCTCGGGGTGGCTTACAAATAAATAAATATCACTAATACAATAAAATACAGTTGGAGACATCCTGGCCAAAGTTGTTAAAATCAATAAATAAAGTCAACAATTAAAATGATGTTTAAATAAAAAGGTCTTGGCCTGATGCCGAAAAGCAAATAACGACAGTGCCAGGTGGACCTCTCTGGGGAGCCCATTCCATAGGTGGGGCGCCACCGCATAGAAGGCCCTCCTCCAGGTGCTCACCCACCTAATGTCCTTCACGGAGGGCTCCTGGAGAAGGGCCTCTGCCGCAGATTGCAAGGGGCGGGAGGGCACGTATGGACGTAAGCGCTCCTTCAGGTAACCAGGACCCACGCTGTTAAGGGCTTTATAGGTGATAACCAACACCTTGAATTGAGCCTGGACTTCAATGGGGAGCCAGTGAAGCTGACGGAGGACTGGAGTTATGTGAGCACAATGCCCAGTCCCCATCAGCAACCTAGCAGCTCTGTTTTGCACCAACTGAAGTATCTGGACTGTCTTCAAGGGCAGCCCCACATAGAGCATGTTATAGAAGTCTAGTCGGGAAGTTACCAATGTGTGTGTCACAGTCGCCAGGCAGTCATTCTCCAGGTAGGGACAACAGCTGATGAATCAGTCAAAGCTGAAAGAAAGTGCTCCTCACCACCCATTACTTGAGCTTCCAGCAAAAGCTCTGGATCAAGGAGCACTCCCAAGCTGCAGATCTTGTCCTTAAGAGGGAGTGCAACCCCACTCAGGACAAGATCAAGGTCCCTTTCCCCGAAGCCTGAGCCACCTACCAACAAGAGCTCTGTCTTGTCTGGACTGAGCCTCAGTTTATTGGCCCTCATCCAGCCCATTACCTTGGCCAGGCACCGGTTCAGTACAGCCACCGCCTCACCTGGATTGGTAGAGAATGAGAGGTAGAGCTGGGTATCATCAGCGTACTGATGATTCCACATCCCACACCTCCTAATGACCTCTCCCAGTGGTTTCATGTAGATGTTAAATAGCAAGGGGGACAAAATGGAACCCTGTGGAACTCCATGGCATAACTGCCATGGCGCAGAGCCATAGTCCGCCAACACCACCTTCTGGAATTGGCCATTGAGATAGGAGCAGAACCACTGCAAAGCAGTGCCTCCAACTCCCAGTCCTGCTAGCCTATCCAGAAGGATACCATGGTCGATGGTATCGAAAGCCACTGAGAGGGCAAGGAGGACCAACAGGGATGCACTCCCCGTCTCTCTCCCTGCACAGGTCATCATACAGGGCGACCAAGGCAGATTCAGTACCATACCCGGGTCTGAAGCCAGACTGAAATGGGTCCAGATGATCAGTTTCATCCAAGAGTGCTTGGAGTTGTCCCGCCACCACCTGCTCCAACACCTTGCCCAAGAACGGGATGTTTGCCACCGGTCTATAATTGGTGGCCATCTCCGGATCCAGGGATGCCTTCTTTAGGACTGGCTGGACTACCGCCTCCTTTAAAGGGGCAGGTACCTGGACATCCCTCAGAGAGGTGTTGACAACCTCCAGGATCCAGGTCCCTATTCCGTGCTTGGTGTTGTTAAGTAACCAAAATGGGCAAGGATCCAATAGGCAGGTGGTGGGACGTACTTGTCCAAGCACCTTGTCCACATCATCAGGCCGCAATAACTGAAATTCATCCAATAAATTAGTACCAGACAGCAACATTGGTTTCTCCCCTGAAGGCTCTGAATTACTAGTGGAGTCCAGCTCATGACGAATCTGAGCGATTTCCTCCTTAAAATGCTTGGCAAAGTCATCACAGCGGACCGTCGAGGACGGTACAGGGTCTTTCTTGAGGCCAGGATGAACCAGCCTTTGTACCACCTGAAAAAGCTCCACTGGATGGCATTGTGAGGAGGCAATGGAAGTGGAGAAGAATGTCTTTTTCGCCACCCTCACCGCCACAGCATAGGCCCGATAATGGGCTCTTAAGTGTGTTCCGTCAGATTCATCCCGTGATTTCCTCCACCTACGCTCCAGACGTCTCCCAACCCGCTTCATCGCCTGTTATTCAGGTGTATACCAAGGGGAGGAGTGGGCTCTGCCTGGTGGGAGAGGACGCTTGGGAGCGATCGTGTCAATAGCCCTGGTAATTTCCCCATTCCATAGTTTGTCCAGAGCCTCGACAGGAGCACCAGTCTTGTCAGCCAGAAATTCCCCCAGGGCCTTCAGGAATCCATCCGGATCCTTCTGGCTCCGAGGGCGGACCAACACAATCAGGTTCGCACCTTTACAGAGGTGCATCTCCTCTCCCAGGCATCTTAACTCTTTAGTTGTTGCTGTTTTAAAATCCGTTTTATATATCTTTACATTATAGTGCTGCATGCATTTACTCTGTTTTAATACTGTAGTTTTAATTTTTCCAAATATATATAATGTTTTAGCGTACCACATTTTATGTTTTAATTGTTGTAAATCACCCAGAGAGCTTTTGCTACTGGGAAGTATAGAAATGTAATACACAAATAAATAATTTAGAATTACTATAGAGCGGGGATTTTAAACTAACTATTACTACTGTTACACAATTGTGAGTCAGAGACCCTTGCCAAAGCTAAGTACTACCAGTAGATCACAATTTACCTTCTACCCATGTCTAGTTTAAATGTAGTCATAAACCATGCAGAAGAAGTTCCAAGGCTGCAATCCTAAAAACACATTTACTAGGAAGCCAGTCCCATTGAACTCACTTCAGAATAAGCATGCTTAAGATGCTGTAACATGTTGTGCCGTGCAAGTATCATTGAACATTCTTTGCCAGCAACTAGCCAGGCTCTTCCAGGTATCCTTGCAGCGTTCCTGGTGGCATTCCAGCTTCCTTCCCTTCCTATCTGAAGCATGCAGCCAGATGGCCATGTAGTTGTCTTTGTTGTTGTTGTTAGTCGCGAAGTCGTGTCCAACCCATTGTGACCCCATGGACAACATTCCTCCAGGCCTTCCTGTCCTCCACCATCCCCTGGAGTCCACCTAAGCTCGCACCAAGCAGGGAGGCAGAGATTACCCATGCCACTTCCCCTGCTTTGCAGAGGATGCTTGCAAACCCAAGTTCAGAGGCTTGCAAACATCAAGGGTGCAACCTACTGGAAGAAGTCCCAGTTCAACTTTCTGAGCACGCTCCCACTCTTTTTTTTCAAGTAAGGGACAGTGTTGCAGGGCTGGAGGGAGAGAAAATGGAAAATAAAAAGTGAACCTGAATCAGAATCACTGCTTTCAGAGGAGCTGGAGGAGTCATTGCTGGTGCTCGCTGTGTCAGAGGAGGTGTCGCCACCGCTGCTGCTGCTGCTGCTGCTGCTACTGCTGCTGCTGCTGCTACTTTCACTCAGCCGGCTTGGGCCTCCAATGGTCTTTGGGACAGCATTATTTGCAGCTGCAAGATAGGGAGGAGCAATGAACAAAATGTGGAGTGGGTGAAGAGGAAGCAAGAGTCAAGCACTAGTAAAGCTAAAACTAGGTAATTTTAGCCCCTGAACACAGTAACATGTTATTTCCACTGTGAAGCACAGAAGTAAGTAACCTTTTCTCCCTCAAACATCATTCCATGCTTCACAACTCCTCAAGCATCATCATCTCTGGTATTAGAAAGTTTGCCAACCCTGATTAAATCCTATGAACAAAACCTCTGAGCACATGCACTTACGCATTTTCAGCTCACTTAAATCATAGCACCATCATGATTAGAAGAATAAAAGGAATTTGCTTCTGCTGCCTTGATGCCTACTGTTCTCGGGAACGGGTTGAGGGAAGTGATAGGACAGAAACTTGGGGCCTCACAACTACACCACTTAGTAAAAGATCTATGATTAACAGTATTCCTACGCCCATAATGGTGGCCAGAAAGGTTCTTCAGTTCTTATTGCTCTTTCCAGCAAATTAAATTACTGGAGAAGCTTCACACAGGTGACTGGAGCAGCACCTTTGCCCTTCAAGGATTCTAGTCAATTCTTTTCCAAACCTGCCCTCAATACTTCATTGCAGAAGGTTCACCTACATTTTGCACTCTGCTTTTTAGAGCTGACATCCAGCAGTCTTTCTAATTCTTCTTTCTTCTCAAAATTAAGTTGTTTGGATTTTTTCACTGCATACAAAAAGAGGAGCAGGAAATAAACACCAACTCTACCCAAATGAAAAAATATATAGCTTATTTTTGTCCACATCACATACATACACACCATGTTTTTTCGGCCTTTTTCTCAAACAAGCCATTACGTATCTCTCTAGTTCCCTTAGTGTTGAGGCTTTGAGACTTTCAAAGTCTATTTCTATTTCATCAGGATTTGAGTGTCTCAGTGAAGGTTCCCTTGACTGAATAATATAGACCACTCTGCCAAGTTTCTCTCCAGGGAGTTTATTTATGTCCAAACTTAACTGCCTCTTTTCATCATAGCTCATAGGCTTGGTGTTATCCTCATCCTCAGACTTGTGTGCTGGTTCCTCTTCTCGCTTGATCTTCTTTGAACAACTTGCAAGGGAGAAAATAAAAAAATGGGTTAACTACAGTGCCAACAGCTTTGAGTACAATTTCATACCCATAAGCTATCTTACATGTTCAAAGCCATTTTCCTCTTCAGCTTCTTCATTTGCTTCATCTTTCTCTTCTTTTGAATCCCACTCCTGTTTCTGACTTTGGTTTTTCTTTTCTCCTTTTTGGATTTTCCTTTCTTCCTCTTTTTTAGCCTGGGTAAGGTTGTTTTAGCCAAAGCTTGCAATTGCTGATGAACCGCCTTAAGCTATTTAAAAAGCAAACAAAACATTTGTCTGCATTTTTAAAAGTCTCTAGGAAAGCTAGTACAAAAAAGGTAAAATTTTACAGAGCTCTACAATGTGATTTCAAAGGTGTGAGAGAAGATACTGATCCTTTATTCTCCTTTCTGCGCAGTTTTATCACTACAGCTGTGGGAAAAATGTAACTTGATTATTGCACAGGACAGTTTAGTTGCAGTCATACATTGCATGGAAACATAATTTTTAGAGCAATTACCAATGTTCATGCACTTATAAAAAAGCATTTCCAATTTAGTTCCATCATGAAAGGTGCAGGTGCTTAAATTTATATTATTTCGATCAAAGTAATATAATCTCAGTCTTAATGCCTCATTATCCAACCTTTTATTGGTACAGAACAAACTTATTCATCCTGTTATGCAGCCATGATGAGTAAAACAGCTTTCTCCTACTACTTTCTGACTGTAGCCAATAAGAACAAAGCAAGTGCTCCAATTGACAAGGAAGGGAGATAAGGAAGTCCTGCCCCTTCCTTTTTCTAAACGTTTGTGGTTTGTAGTGGACGCTTCACTCTTTTACTACTTGTTAGGCACATCAAAGACTTTACTTTTCATTGGGCAAGCAAGATGAGAGTAGAAAAGAGGGAGAAGTAAGTTTAGAGCCGTTTCATTTGTTGATTAATGATGTTGATGAAAATTAGTTTCAGTTATTTATTGGTGGGGAAAGATATTGTACAACCTTGAAACACAGGTTGTAGAATTGTGATCCCATATATAATCATCTAGGAATTTGCAACATATGGGAACAGTAAATTAAAGGGAGGTAATAATTCAGACCATATATTGGGAATTAGTTTCCAAACAGGGTGGCCATTTTTTAAATTATGGAGTTGGGGCTAGTCTAAAATACCTTTCAGGAAATCTGTGAGTTATGAAAAGAGAATACAAGAATGAGTCAGTTGGGGAAAGTTAGCTTGGCATATTTTCTGTTGTTATGGGGATTAGAAGAGCAGTTGTCAGAGATGACCATAGACAGGCTGTTCTGAAAGGTGCCTTTCTCTATCTACTATGGTAAAGAATGTGCATGCTGAATCTGGAATAAAAGCAGTAGAAGCAAGCTAAGTGTGTGAAGGCCATGGCAGAAGGTTTCTTTCTGCTTCCACAACTGGTAAGAAATTGGGCTGACCATGATTTCTCTCTCACACGTAAACATGCACTCTAGCCAAAACACAACACTCCACAGCTGTTATGCAATAACATATACATTGCCACCTACTTGATCCTGGAGCTCTGCAAGGCGTCTTGTTCTCTCTTCTTCCGAGTCCTCTGAGGAAGTGTCGCTGCTGCTTTCACTTGAAAGAGGTGCCACCGTCCTTGTGAGGGGCAGAGGCCTACAGATAGCTGGCTCATCAGGAATTTTGGCAAATTGCATCTCAAAGACATCCTTAATAGGAGAAAGTTAGCCAGTTTTAAAACCTCCTCCATGATACTTAGTTTGCTTTAGCAATTCTGGAATTTTAATGCAAGGCACTGTTGCATGAAGGCCCTGACTGCATATTCATTGGGATTTCAGGAATGCCCATTTTTTCACTGTCAGTAACTTGCTCACCTGGAGTTTCCTCGCCATTGCCACCACCTCGTGGTCCGGAGAGTTGTATCTGTAGCAGTTCATAAACATTAGCCTAATATCAGCAGCAAATTCTTGTGTCTCTTTATACTCACGATTTTCCATTTTCTTCTGTGAAGAACAGAAGGAGGTAAGATACAAATTCTGGTATATATATCTGATGTATCATTAATCAGCCATTTTCATGCTGTACCTTTCATATTTTGGGGATTATAGGCTTAGCCTTCATAGTCTCAGTCCCATAAACCTTTCTAAAGAAGCAGATTTGCAGTTCTGAGAGACATCTAACACTATATTGTGTTCATTGAGTTTTCTCCATTTAGTTAACTAAAGTAGAGATACATATTTTAGGTCTAAATCCTAGTTAATATTTTTTAGCCAACTAGGATTTCTTAAAAAAAAAAACTTCCTAAAATGTGTCACCTGCATTAATTATAAAAAATCTATAATGCTTCTGTCACTAAAGTGTGCACCTCCCCTTTCTTTCGCCATTTATTGCCTTTCAAAGCCAAAGTGAAATTATCTTTGAGCTCTCTCCTCAGGCCTTATCTCCTTCTTAGGCTTCCAGGTACACTGTTTGCAGGTGTTATTGCTTAGATGTAAAGCAAAAGGTAGTCACAATTCTGGTCCAATTGCCAAACTGTGAAGAAATCAATGCAAGTCCCCATGGAGTAGGAGAATCAGCACAACTCCTTGCCAATGTGCCAGATCAGCAAATAATATCTACAATAGGAAATACCCTCTGATGTGTTTCCTGGTTTGGCATTAGAGTTTGGAACAACATCAAGGCATCTTGAGATCTATATTGGAATAGATGGACTATAAATGGTATAAATAAATAAACTAAGAAGTTCCCTTGACTGATTGCTTTAATATCCCTTTACACCTCTATTCCATTTTCTTCACTTCTGCTCAAGTTCATCTTCTATCAGACTGACCTATCATTGCATCTCTCATATTCTGATCTTCAGTCCGCAAAACATTTACAGGGCAGTCTTACATATGTTTCCAATGGGCCTTACTGTCAGGTAGGTGTGTATAGCATTGTAGCCTTAAAAATGATTTCAAGCCTCTCTTCCACAGTTGGTATGAAATATACAAGTTTAAAACCAATGTCATAGATGTTAAACTATGATTGCCAAGCAGAAAGATGGATTTACCATCTTACTTCCCCCATCCACCAATTGTTACCTGTGAACCAATGAACTTTGCCTAAAAATCATCTTTAATCTTCCTTTCACCCCCAAAAGAGTTCTATAAACTTGGAACAGCTTTTACCACATTTTAACTTGCTGCACAAAGAAGCCATTTGGCCTTTACTAAGAGCATCTTGGTTCTCCTCCCAGATCCTTTTCCAAAACCAATACAACCACTTCCTTTGTAGCTTTGATCTTCTCCCCACCCTCCTATGAAACTGAGTTCTAGGGAATGCTCCTCCAGCATGGTCTGGTTCCTATCCTGCTCTCCACTTCCACACTGAATGCCTGAGCACAAGTGCTGGTGGTACAAACAGCAATACTAAGTCCTGATGTAAGAAACTGGCAGGATTTTCCATCATTTCCATCAATTCCATCAGATGAAAAGGGGAGGAAGATGATCATGAAGGAAATGGCTGTGCTGGGAAGGGGTGAAGGGTCATGCAGAAAGGAGGTGTCGATGTTATCAGATTGTTGACAATCACATCAAGTTGGTGTGAAAATAGGAAAACTTAGAATGCAAAGCCAGCAGCATCCACTATAAACAGGCAAGAAAGTATCTTTTCCTATTACAGTGGGTTGCAATATCCTTTAAAGTGTGGAAAGAATAACTCGTGAATGGTAGCAATGCAAATTAACTGAAGGGAGAAGGTAAACATGCATGGAAGTTTCTAATATTTTAGGAACTAAGATGTTGGTCACTTCCAGCTGTAATCAATGTTTGTTGCATTTAAAGTAGTCCAATGAATGGGACACAACTTCCAACTTCATTGAATGCAACCCAGTGCTTGCAAGAGACTCTTCCTTTATTTGTCAATCTCCCTGTTCCTTCTTCAAAGTAGACCCATCTCTTACTGACTCCATTTGATGCTACTGCTTTCACGCTGATTTCTTCCCTCATCCAGTGTTCTGTATCCATTGAAATGCCTCTGGCAGGATACTGCCCTATGTTCTGTGCAGAACACTTCCAAATGCAAGACTTGCTACCAGTCTAACAATATTGTGTAGCTCATCCCCCTTTCCTTCCTTAAAGAGTTTTTTCCTGGTTTGGAAAACAACAGCAGCATCTGGACCACAAATAAGTCCACAAATAAGCCTGACTGATTGTGTCTGGAAGAACCTTCCTTGCCTAGCACAGAGTGCGCTCACTAAATATTGAAGAGAGAGAAATAAATAAAGGTGGTACCACTATAAGGGGGTCTGTCTCTTGGCAGTTTTCCTACAAGCTTAATCAATGTCTATGTTTACTGGAGAACCACTGTGATGAAAGGATGGAAAGCGGTGAGCCATTTCCTCCTTCCCTTCCAACACATATACACTCAACCACTCCCCATGGTAGAGCAGGAAGTCACAGTCCTTACTTTCATCAAATAACCACCTTGCCTGTAGGTTGGCAGCTGACGGTTAGATTAAGTACATCAGTGAAGGGTGGAGGATAAAAAGGCAAGAAGAGGCTTGGCCCAGGGTTGCCATTGCTGTACAAGCACAGTCTCCTAGCCAGTCTTCAACTGGCTGCAACAGTGGATGGTGGCTCCAATATCAGAAGGGCACCAAGTCCACTCTGGGGCTCAGTCTGAACTTTACAGGAGCTGTTCATTGTGCTAATCTATTTTGGGACTAGGGTTCACCAGCTTCTTAAAAGTCCAGACTTCAGCTTGGAGTGCATACAGCACCCCACTGCTATTGCAGCCACCAGCCTGAATTTGTACCGCTGTTAAGAGATGCTGCATGAATTCTGATCCTCTGAGGATCCAAAATGTAGCTATACACTGTATCTCAGCACTCTATCTGTACACATGTACTGCATAATTTATACGATCTTAACAAACAACCGCACTGACTATGCTGAAACCCACTTACTTTAATTGTTCCAAGATCCATGGGATATTTAATAATATCATGATAATCCTCGAGTCCCAAGGCTGTAACATCTACTGGTTTATAAAAGGGCCAAGCATATGCTACGTGCTCTTTGGAAAACAATTCTTGGAGGATCTCATTACAGTATTTTAGAGATTCTGATAACTTTGTGTTTTTTATGGGTTCTGGTGATTGCTGGAAGTCTGCCAAGCCTCTGTTCAATAGGAACTCTTCTTCACATTCTTCTGTAGAGGAAATCTTGACAACTTTGGGATCATTGAGTGCTGGAGAGGATTCGCTGCTTGCTGTGATGTTTTCAGTAGTGGTATCAGCCTTCCTTTTCACACCCTTTTCAATACAAGAACCAGATTTTAACAAAGCAGGGGATTGCAGCATTTTTTATCTGTTCCAGAAATCTTTGCGATGATGCAGCTGCAAATCTAAGTGTTACTCATGTGGTTTTTGCTTTTTCTTTAAACAATTCCTTTCAGATTCTACAGTCAGAGATCTTTCCTAAGAAGGTAAAAACTGCATTTTTCACTAAAGAGATTTATTTAGACTTTCTCAGAGTCACACAAAAAGAGAACAGGAGATCTGGAGAGCTTCAATTTTCTTGGTGAGCATTTGGTAGACTTAATAAAAGCATTAGAACAATATAATTTTTAATATTTATGTAGCAATCCTATACCTACTTACTTGGAAGTAAGCATTACTGTACTCAGTGGGACTTAATTCTTAGTAGGTTTGCACTGACAATATTTTGGAAGTGGTGCAGGAGGCAGATTTCAAAAAAAATCTGATTGTTGCAGGACTTGCCATTTCCTTTCAGAAGACCATCCCAGGAAATTAATACTAGTTACTTAGTTGCTGCATGGAAGCTAAATGAAATGATCCCAGCTCCCCAGAAAACAATGAACACCTGGGAAGCTTGCTGTTCTCCAGTACTGAAATCAGTGCAATTATTAGCACAGTGTGGAATGTGCATTTTATTGATACAACAACATCAAGGCCATTTGTGGATTCCCAAAAAACCACAGAATCGTTTAAAAATAAGATGGTTGGATAAGTATGATGGACATCTTATTTATCATGGTCAAGGCCTCCTCTCCCCATTATCTTTCATTCTGGAGTTATTTAAATTTGTGTAATTTGATAGCTTTGAGTAAAACAAGTACTCAACCATCTTCAGAGTCCAGGCTTATAAGAATACAGCAGGTTGTGCTTACCTTGCCTAAAAGAACCAAGGGCCCGATCCTGTACATGCCAAAACAGAAAAATGTCCAACATTCCTAAAATGGGAGTTACTGAGAGTTGTAGGACTTCTTTCTGCCTGAACAGGCATTGGATTACACCCAGAGGGAAAATCTGGGATTGTCACCCCACCCACCCACCACAGTCCAACAGAGTCGTTACTGTGAGGGTAAGATAGCAAAGAGGAGAATATAAATGTAAGCCACTTTTAGTTCCTTGAAAGGAAAAAAAGATGAGATATAAATCTGATAAATAACAATGCTTCTTAAGACAGTAGGGTTGAGAGAAGCCTCTCTTCCAAAGTCCTCAAAACCCAGACAGGTTGGTACAGAAAACAGTCTTTCAAGCAGACTGATTCAAAATCCGTTCATTTGTTGCTAGTAGATATTAGGATTCTGCAAGTAGGACTTGCATCAAAATGTTGCAATTTGAAATGTTGTTGCTCAGAGTTTACCTCCATGCCTGCTAACTCCCAAGTTTTCCAATCTGAGCTGCAATAGATGATTTGGAGCATTCCCTTCTTTGGTAGTTATCACAAAGATACTTTGTACAGTGGAACCTCAGCTCACAAATGCCTCAGTTCACAACCAAATTGGGTCACAAAGAGAAATTTCAGAAAAGTTTGGCTCAGTTCACGAACTCCACATTGGGTGACAACCATGATTGCGTCCATGTTGCTGCACGAAGATGATCGCAGACATCTTCCCTGCATGAGTGCGACCACAACTGCGCCCGTCTCCCCCCCTCGAGCGCGAGCATGACCGTGATCACGCCCGTCTTCCCTGCACAAGCGCGACTGTGTTCCTGCCTGTCTTCCCTGCACGAGTGCAACCGCGATCGCACCCATCTCCCCCCCCCCCAGCATGATCACTATCGCACAATTATGGTTTGGACTCCCCCTCCAAACAATAACCTCCCCCCGCCCCCACCTAGGTTACTGCACTGTACTTTGTTACTTGGTTGTTCTTTGTTACTTTGTTTCAATTTTTTGTGATTAAAAAAATATGTACAGAACGGATTAACCTTATTTACATTGAACCTTGTGGGGAAATTTGACTTGGCTTGCGACCAATTCAGGTCATGACCAGAGTCGTGGAATGGAGTAAGTTTGTGAGCCGAGGTACCACTGTACTTTTGCAAACATTGTGCTTTTTGCAAAGACAAGCCACCTTTTTGTGTGTTAATTAATCACGTGTCAAAATGGCATAGTCTACAACAAAATTGTAGTTTAAAGCTGACTTGTTTCTACTCAATCTGAGATTAACTATGCTTTTGGGGTTCTGATGACTCATTCAGCTGTAGTTAATTCAGAAAAGAAGCTTTCAATCTCCTCCTTGCAGCTTGCTGGGGAAAGAAAGGTGGCGTGCCCAAGCACAAAGCTTATTGCATCGCATCAGCCAGGTTATGGATGAACCAACTTATATTGCAGTGGTATGCCAGTTATTGCTGAGACAAATGTTCATTTGTTTACACATTTCCCATTCCACTTACTTTGGTTACTGTTTCAGTAGCTGGCATTATATTTGAGGACAGAATCACCGGTGAGGGTTCTGGGAGAAGCTGCTGTGGCATGGTCTTCATCATCTGAAACTGTTTCACTTTCCTAGGTGGCTTTGCCTGTTGGCTTTGCTTAACTGGTGGGATTCCCAGTTCAGATTCTTCAGCAACTAGGGAAATGAAGTGCAACTCGATCAGTAAAGAACTCCTAAACCATGTTCCAAAAATGGATGCTGCAGACCTTTTAAAAATCTTTGCCAGTGTGTCTTTTGTTATAGCCTGAAGGCAGTCTTGTTTACAGTGGCACAGTACTTAAGACATCACTAGCAAATCATGATAGCCTACCACTATTCAGTTTAAGATCTGGGTTTCCTACCCTTCAATAAGGGCACACATGGATACATGTAAAATACCTACAATGATGGCTATGCTCTGTTGCTAAAGACATGTCTCCAGCTAGTTCACTGCTTATCTGTTTACTTTGCAATAGCTTATGTTTCATTGACTACCTAAGCATGGTACATAAATGAACCCCAATGGTCATCATTTGTTAAAACAGAGATGGTTTAAACTCACAGTGGATCTAGTTATATTTATTAGCGATTCAAACATGCAGCTTTATTATCCAAACAATGATGGAAAGAAACATCATTGGATCCCATACAGTGATGGAGTCCAATGTGTTCTGTATGTATGCATGTTGCATGACAATAAATCTAAGCAGGCAGTGGAGGTAACTGCTAGAGGTATGCAGATAGGACTTAAAGAATTTGAGTGCTTAGGTGAGCAAAGCTTTAAACAGGTGCATTCAAAAACACCTCCCTCTAAAAAGGGAAAACAGGTGTTTTTTTTTCCAAGAAAGCTATCAAAAAGCCAGATCATATCCTTATTAAAACCAATAGTTGGAGCACATAGTTTAACTTTCAT
Source organism: Varanus salvator macromaculatus (assembly GCA_023646645.1). NCBI lineage: Eukaryota > Metazoa > Chordata > Lepidosauria > Squamata > Varanidae > Varanus > Varanus salvator. Next base: position 10,647,509 of record JAIXND010000659.1, read on the forward strand.
ATGAAATCAAGGAGAAACAAGCAGAATCTGCAAGAAACATGTTTCTGGTAGAGAACTCCAGGGTAGCAGCCAACAATCCATGCCCTCACCCATGCAGCATCTCATCATTCCATGAGCAGTGAGTACTTTCAGCTTTATTGGGCTGTTTTGGGAGGTGGGTTGGCCCTTTAGGGTTCTCTTTCTAAAGACTGTTTATTCTTGCAAACCTTGGTGTTCCTCCAAGCTTACTCGTATTGCTTCCCTTTTGAGTGCAGAAGGTGTTCTCTTGGCTGCATGAGGATCAGCACTGAAAGGTTTTTATTAAATCAATTCTGAACAGAGGACATACACAGCCTCACTTTTCATGTAGCTTCAGTTATCCCTCTCCAGCCAAATTATCTAAATAAACCACTATCAGGAACTACAGTGCTAGAAAACCAATAAGCAAATCTCATGAGAACTTTTGTAGGCCATGAGAGAATTCAACATTAAAGGTACATCTGCATTCATGTGTTGACTACATATTTTTCAGTACATTCTTTTAATAGTGTAACGATATTAAAAGAATACATTTTGGGATTTTTTTTGCCATACAGTAAACTTTGATTACTTGGGGCATCATTGTTTCCCAACAGTAGACCAAAGGTAAATCCAATTTCAGTATTGTAAGAAAGTCTTAATGTCTTGTCAGCTAGAACTAGACTGGGCTTTTGCATAGTTAATTTATGTATGTCTCAGATAGACAACTTTCTAGTTTACTACTTGGTTTTACAATCAGAGAATCAGAGTTGGAAGGGACCTTGAAGATCATCTAGTCCAACCCCTTGCTATTACTGCAGAATGCCACTGCAGCTTCCCTAATGGCCATCCATAAAATGGCCTAGAGTTTTCAATTTAAAAAGTGCATTCTTTTTTCTGCAGCAGTTTCACAAAAACTGAAAAGCTGTTAGTAAATATTCAACAGCCTGTATATGCCCCTTGTTCTAGTCATTTGCAATGGATGAGGCTCCTCTCTAACATGAAATATTTTACTACAAGGTTTCAACAAATACTTCATTTTGCTCCAAAATTGTCATTCAAGTTGTGTCTTACCATCTGCCTTTTTTGCTTTCCTTTTCCCTTTATTGATCATTACCATTTTCTCCTCTGCAGGCATCTGGGCAACTTTCTGCAGAAAAACTTTTTCTAGCTCCTGGGCCATGAAAACAATGTCATCACCTGGCTGCAATATAAACACCATAGTTAACTACAGCATCACCTGGAATCCTGGTAAACTTTTGTCAGACTATGATGGTACTTGGGAGGAAGGACAGGGCCTTCCCATTAAATGTTTGATCCCAGAAGCCATGAGAGATTCCAAAAAGCTCATTCAGATCAACTCCAAATCTATAACAGTGCAATTGCACCACTGAAAGGGGAGGTAGGCAAGTTGAGATAGGATACTGAAGTAATCTAGTTTCTGCCAGAAGCAGTCAGCAGGCAAAACGAACACAGCAACCTCATTCATGTGTAAAGGCAGGAAATCTTGAGTTAATTAACCCACAATTTGCCTTTGTGCATGCCAGACACATTCCATGGGCATTCTGAAAATTTAACTCCTAATTAGAGGTTGCTGTGGGATGCCTGTATCCAGACACTATAGGTTAATCATGAGCAAGCAACCCACAGTTAACCTACTATTAGGTTAATCACTGGTTGTTTAGTACTGTTGTCTAAATCAAACATGTTGACCCTTTTTCAGCACAAGGGCTTAATTCAGTTTTGGAAAAGCTCTCCAGAATTAAAATAGCAGCATATTTCAACTTGAAGACCATACTTCCATAACTGAGCAGAGATGAGGTATTTTGACATTTTAGTATGGGGGGAAATTCGTAAAAACCGTGAAACCACCAAATGATTGGTGGCAGGGGAGAATGGGTGTGGTTATTTGGAGAAACTTGGAAGACCAGTTTGGGATCTCAGGTGGACTTGGTTGACAGGGCTGTCATTTTACCCCTTTGGGTTTAGATTAGCAGACACACAGGTGCAACAATTAAAAATCACTATCACTATAAAAGATGATACAATAGTGAAGGAGGTGATGAACAACAATAGCCAGGAAATGGGAGATCTGCTCTTTGATGAGGTTGAAAAGACATGGAGATGAAATTTACATTCTCCATTCCATCATAACGGCAGTGGGTGTTAAAGAATCCAAAGTAGCCCCAAAAGACAAGTGTAGGTAAATTTGAAATGATGTATATTTCAGTATTCATTTTACATACCTTGTTATACAAATAGCAATTTGCAAACATTGTTTTAAAGTTTTCAATACATTCTGCAGCACATGTGTAATAGTTGTGTTCCAGACGTTTCTGAATTGTAGTCAGGTCCATCGGTTTTTTAATAATATTATAATAATCCTTAAAAATGGAAAGAAGGAGAGAATCCAACTATAAGAATACATTGGATGTAAAGGGTAAAATTCAACAAAATGTCTTAGAGTAGACCCATTGAATAAAAGGCACTCAAGTTGATCACAATGGATTCAAGTTCCTTTTATTTAAATTAGTCCACTCTAAGTAGGACATTTGTTGGATTTACTCACAGAATGCTTGGCTTGCTAGCCTAGGACATAAATAACCTACCTTGTATTTTGCATTTGTTGGGGGAGTGGAAATTGAATTTTCCTGTTAAAAAGAACATGGCAGTGAATGACATCACAAATCAGTAAAGTAGCCAGGACTTTACAGAAATCTGCTTAATGTGTACTCATAGTTAATGTATGCTGGAGAATGCAGCAGATAGAACTGCAGCTAGTCCTAGATCTAATGAGATTACAGCTGAGGTGACAGCTGAACCAGGAGTCACCTGACATATTTTTGGCCACCATGTTAACTAGATCTCAAGGAGAGCGTAATGGGCAACTGTAAGAGCATTGTGCTTTCTTGACTTCCAAAACAAGGGCAGTATTCAAACCTTGTTGTAATAAATCTTTGTTTATTGTGATGAGAATGAGCTAAAGTCTTCTGAAAGTTTTCTGTGCTCCTCTTCCCTAGTATAGCCAGAAAGCAGAGTTCAGAAGCTTTTGCTTTGGATTACAATTAGCCAAAGTTTAACGTTCCACTTGAACCCTAAACTGTAGATAATAATAATATGCAACACAATTAAAATAAACCATACTTCATTGAGTTCAGTTGTTATAACAATGTGCAGTGAATCTAAGATGGAAGCAAAAACTTTAGGAGTCATCCCAGCCGCATGAAGGGGAAGGCGGGAAGGGTGTGCCAGGTGCATTCCATTCATAAAGCAAGCATTGTTATTCCTTGAATGTCATTTGGAATTTATAAGGAATGTCACTTCTCAAAGTGTAAGGAGCACTGTAGCTGTGATTCACTGCTCTTCAGGTCAACCCATTTAAGAGGCATTTACCGTGGCACACCTAATTTTAGTTTCTGTACATCTTTTTCTGTGATTAGATTTTTGCCTAAGTGATCAGTTCAGAATACAACCCAGGGAGGTGTATGAAAGAAGCATCTTTCTCTCAGGGTTCTTGGCCTTCACATAGCCCTCAAAGACACACACACACAAATGTTGGCCATAGTTGACAAGCCAAGGTCGATAGCAAAATCTCTTCATACGTACACAAAATACTTTTTAAGAGTCCGCCTTAGAAATATGAAGAGGCAGAACTGACCCAAGGCTAGCTTCTGTTTTTGCAAGTACATTGAATGAATGACCTCTAATATTAACCCCAAGTGACAGTTTATCTTGAGATCCAACATCAGAAATGCAAGGTGACAGACACTTTGAAAGCACTTTTGGACAAACTGACTATATGAGTTTGTCAAGAAAAATAGAAAGATGTCTGAGGGGGTTAGCCTTTGCTGAAAAGGCCAAAGCCCCAGAATGGTTTTTGAGGAGAAAGGCTCACAGACTAAGTGTATAAATTGTAGCTTTAGCTAAGGAACTGACAGAAGGGAATGGCTTGAATACTGATAGGCACCAACATCATCAAGCATGATTCAGTAGCAACCTTTTAAGTAAGTTGGTAGAGCAGTCCAGTAAAGCTTTAATTTATTAGCTGAAAGAAACCATGTTAATTAGCAGAGCAAATTTTTGTTTGATATGGGTGAAAGTTAGGCATCCCCTTATTTCTTTTCCTTTATGTTAGTTTGTTTTGGGTCAATCACTGCACTTTTAATTTGGCAAATTAATTAAAAGGCCAAAGAGTGACAAACTGTTGATTGATGGATAGCATCAGTGACCAGCTATAGCCAAGTTTAATGGAATCACATAAACTATTGCTATGACTATAATACCAATTATGGGGTAGCAAAGAGAGGTTTTTTTTTCCTCCCTTATGATAAGTTCTTAAAGAAACATTTTAGTACAGCAGCACATGAAAAAGAATGTTCATATACAGAGTGAACACCACCCAGCTGTAGCATTTCTGTAGCTTCACATCTTTGAGCATCTTCTATACCTTGTGTTGACAGCCATAGGACAATCTGATTCAATACACTGCTTCAGATTCTATAGCCATATAGTTCTCCTTTAACATGGCAATTTTCAGCCAATTTGTATTAATCATATTGGCAGTGGTATCTTTCCATTTAGTGTATCATATGTAGCTCTTTCCATATTTTATTGCAATGTGATATATATGACTTAATATATGATGCAGTGAAATGTTATTTTTCTTTTGTTGCAGATTAAATATTGCAGTATATACAGATGCATGTTTGTATTTGTTTATATAAGAGTTGTATGCCTGGGAGCATTGTACTGTCAGTGAGCATTCCAGATGTTGGTTTTATCAGTACCATTATAATGATGACAACATAGACCATCTGTATAGATCCACAGGTCCACTATGATCTTCAGGGGAGGCCTTATTGGCTGTGTTACCTCTTGTAAAATCTCATCTGACAGTAACACAACCATGGGTCTTCTCTGTGTGTTGAGGGGGATACCCACTCTTTAACAGGCTGCCTTGTTTGCAGCTGATCAAGCACCAACAATCATGCATTTATTATTAAAAAGTTACTTGTTAGTATCTGGGAAAAGTCAAGGCAAACCTGTCTAAATTTTGTTGCCCTGTACAATGATGAATTGTTTTAATAATTTGTTATAAACCATTGTAGAATTTATAATATGGGGAGCAGCATATAAAAACAGTTAAATCAATAACTGTATTCAACAGCAATGTGCTCACATTTGTAAAGCATATGAAACTTAACTATAGACGAAGCCAATATGCATACTGTACCACCAGAATGTCTTACTTAAAGATAAACTTTGCATTAAAACACACATATTTTCTTAACTATTGTTAAAGTTTTCTGTTCAAGAAATACATGGTAAACTCTTACTGGAAGGTTTAGACCTGCAGCATCTACAGGCTGATGAAATGGCCAGGAGAAGTTATGCTTCCACATTGCTTTTATGACAACTCTTTGCAAATATTGAAGCTGATTGGTTAACCGTCCAGTTCCTTGGGTATTGATGTATTTTGGAGGGGGAGGATTGACAATTGTCATATTCTGTTCACTTGGAGTGGTCATCTTTCTCCCTGATGTGTTTCTGTTGCCTTTTTGGTCAATGTCTTCGTTAGTATATCTGCAAAAAAAAAAAAAAAAAATGCAAGAAAGCTATTGATTCATTGTTTAGCTTTCATTCCAGATGGACAACAGGCTTCTCTGCACAATTATTTTATGCTCATTATTCTTCACTCATGGTCACTTGCATATGCTGTAAACTCTGTCATCTTCCTGGGCTTTGCTTTGTTTTCTCATAATTTCAGTAGCTTTTGTTTAGATCAAGGGAAGTGTAGTATTATCTGAAAATGGTGGAGAGAACCAGAATTTAAAACTCATGATTTTTTGCAATTCTGCTATACTACCACATTCCTTGATGCTGTGTAATGGAACATAGAGAGAGAAAAGTGGGGAATGGGAAAAAAGAGGTGTAAAAAAGTGGATCTCACTCCTGCAAAGAATCCAGAAGCAGAATCCTTAGCAAAGTAGTGGATTAAAAGCCTCAAGTGAAGAAGCTCAATTTTTTCCTTATTTTTTAAGAAACTGAAAAGTAGTTAAACGAGACCATCACTTACCATGTTACACAACACATGTTTCTTGTTTTGACCCATGATTATCTCTGGTCAAACAACCAGTTTAAAAAAAAATGTATTCAACAGGATACAGTAAAAAGCTAGGATACAGTAAATCCTTTTATATGAACGGTGAAAAAAAGTCATTTCCAAGTTTTAAGCAGCCAGAAACATAGACCAAAGAACATCCGTATTACCACTCTAAATGCAAGTGCAAAATCATAATTAAAGTGATGTTAATGGGAAATGAATCCCTGCAAAGTGAGATATTATGGGATATCCAAGAATATAGCATATAAGGGCTGCAACAACAGCCTCTGGAAGGTTTACCTACTGAACAGGAAGTTCTTTTTGCTGCATATAAATTATGTTTGCTTAAAAGCCTTTCAGTTATATCTGGAGTTAATTTTAAGGGTGACAGGCAATTTATGCACAATCCTTCACCATTTGGAGTAGCAGATCCTTCACTATTCTCTTAAGTCTTTCAACCGTCTTCCTAACTGCCATAGAATCTTCTATTTCAGACTAGCTTATCAAGCCTAGTTAAGAGCTCCATGAATCTATTTTTCTGAGAGACATCTCTCTGCCACCCATCATAGCTTACTCATACCATTAGCTTTACAAGAGACACTGCATCTTAATCATCCCTTGAAAACTGTGCCCCTTTGCTTGCACACATGGAAAAAAAAGTGATGGCGAAGAGCTCCAAAAGGATCTTGCCAAACTGGGAAATGGGATTAATGAGCTTCAGTGGCAAATATGCTCCAGTGTAAACAAATGTAAAGTGATGCACAGCAGGGCAAAACAAATCCGAAGCTCACAGGTACAGTTTGGATTTCATGATTCCTCATGTGTGGTTTAAACCATGGGTAGTTGTGACTATGCAGAAGGAAACAACTGTGCAGGATCCTACCCACTCTTCTGCTTCCACTTTGCTAAATTATCCAGGCTGTTTCTGTGATACATGATCATAAAAATCCAGTTTTTTGAAAAACAACCCGGGGTTTTATCCTGTGGTTGGTTTCTTGACTTAAATTCTGGGTATTTCTTTCCTCAACAAAGTTCCTGATTCATCCACTGCATTCCGTGGTTGTTTAGCAATGCTGAAGCTCATAAGTAAGCAATAACCAACACATTCATTCAGTCCTGCAGTCTCATGAAGTTAAAAGACCATGGGTTGTTTTGATCCTCTGAACTCAAGTCATACATAGACAAAGTCTGAGATGGCAGTGACTGACCTGGAAAAGGATCTTGAAATCATGGTGAAGCAGTTCAGAGAAAACATTGCTGTATAATACCTGCTGTATAAAGGACAAATTCCATGTTGTGGATCATTAGAATGGAATTGAGAGGAGCCAAGATGCAGAATAGGCAGCAGCTGCTGTAAAGAGAGCCTCTGGAAAAGTATTCTCTTGTCATTTGTATTTTTAATTTATAGTTTTAAATACCTTTCCTGTTCTGCCTTATCAGAAGCTTTAATATTTAGAAAGAGCTGAGAAAACTCCAGGAAATCATAAACCAGCATGGGAAAACGAAAGAAGAGATACCGCACACATTCCACAATACGTACAGTTCAAAGCCCACAAAGCAGCTGAAAGTTGACAGTTACTTAGTTAGGAACCAGCCAACTTTTGTAAATATTCTTATTCCCTCAAACTCTTCCATTGGAAATGATGATTCAGACTGGAACTTACAAGCAGAGATTGAGAGTCAACAGTTTATAGATCCCTCCTCTTCATTGGAAGAGAACTCTCTCTCCTCCGAACACATGGCTGCAATTTGTTCTGTAGCCGTACAGTTAACACAGGATGAGAGTTTAGTAAATACCAATCTGACAAACTTCAACAAAAATATAATTCAATTTCTAACCAGACGAAGTCTGCTGACAGCACAAACTGTTCTATTTTTGACTTGTTATCCACAATTAAAACCAAAGTGGATTCTTTGAAAGGTCTTTATAAAGCATATTGAAAATGAACCAAATGACAACCCTGCAAAAGTATTAATCTCTTGTACTAAGTGTACCACAAAAGCAGATAGCATGGACAATTCTACTTCTTCATCAAGGAAAAGAGAGAGCAATAGGCAGAGAGAGCTGATAATTCCTGCAGGAAAGGGTGAGAAACAACCCTCTAGTGGACATGCAATCAAGGGAAAGAGACTCCTAACCACAAACTATTCATAGCCCAAACAATTCACCTTACAAATATTAAATAGTAGAACAAACAGAGGACGACAGAGAACAAGAAGCACAAGTATTCTATCTTTAAGCCAGCTACTATGCTGTGAAAAGCAGCTGATTAATTTGCAGCAGGCTGAGTGGCTCCCATCTAGCAGTGGCTGGGAACGAATTTTACTTACATTTAGGCAACCCACAATTCCCAGTATGTTGTTTAAAGTGAGGCCCTTTCTGCACACTTTTTCAATTTATCTCAGGAGTGTGTTCAGCTCAGAGGAGCTCCAGCCACTTCTGGAGTTCCAGCCGTAAGAGTACCATCGCTTTAAGGAATAACCATCCCACTCTAGATTACCTCAAGGGCACTTTATCAGTTCTGCCCCTGAGAGATGACTGTTCAAGCAAAAAGCCCAAACAACTTACAGCAAGATAGTGTACAGATGACCTTCTGGAGAAAAATCTGATAGACTTTTAGTTCTCTGCCAGATTCAGAGCAAGCTGATATTATTAAAAGACTGGATGAACTGAGAGAAACCCTAATGACAACATGTAAAATAGTTAAACCATTAATTGAACTGGTCCTTCCAAGTGAGTACTCAAGCTAGTTGTCATCATTCTGAGAAAAGATCTGTTGGTAATGCAGCCCCCTCCTCAGATTTATGCAATCTAGAAATGCAGACCAGCAACAAAGGGTCCAACTGGAGCAGAGCCAAATTCCTCCACCCTGCTCCTTGCTGAAAAAGAACAACATCCAGAAACTTTGAAGACCAAAAAGCAGAATGTTGCTGCTAGACAAAAAGAAGGTCTCGACTGCCTAAAACCTAGGGAATCGCAACTTGAATCAGGTGATAGTTTGCACCAGAAATATGAGATAGAATCATAGAGTTGGAAGGGGCCATGAAGGCCATTAGGTTGAACTCCCTGCTGCTGCAGGACACCAGGTTACACCATCCCACTCAGATGGCTATCCAGTTTCTTCTTGAAAGTCTCTAGTGCAGGATAGCCCACCACCTCTCTGGGCAGCTGGTTCCACTGTTTTATTGCTCTGACAGTGAGGAAGCTGTTCCTGATGTCCAGCCAGAACCTGTGTTGTGGCAACTTGAATTGATTGTTCCATGTCCTACGCTCTGGCATCAGCAAGAAGAGATCTTGACCTTGCTCTGTGTGACAGCCTTGGAGGTACTTATAGAAAGATATCGTGGCCGCCCTCAGTCTTCTCAAGGCTGGATAATTGTTGCTCAACACATCCAATAACTGATGCATATTCCAGGCTTTAAGGCAAACCTTTACCCCAGGAAACAAATGGAATTAGGATAATGGAAGCCTCTGATGCTGGAAGAACTTTCCAGGGGTGGAACTAATTCCTTCAATTCCTCCAACAAATAATATCAACATGAAACAATCTGCTCATGTTCACCTGTTAAGTGCAAACCATCATGAAAGCTAACCAGTCTCATACAGCAGAACAAGATTGGCAAAGAAAGGCCAAGCTATAATCAGTGTGCCTTCCTAGATACTGAAGGAACCTTGAATCTCATTTCGGCCTCAAAGTTTGAGCCATAGGCCTCATCCACAGACCTCAATATATTGCCAGTCACCTCCCCCAAATAATAAGCAAGGAAGTTCTACATCAGAATTGTTATCCTTGCTCTCTTGGAACATTGCTGGATGGGAAGCCAGACACAGAGACCCCGCCTTTATAAGTTACATCTCGCAATTCAACATCCTTATGTTCCAAGAGACATGGTCAGTAAACAATAAACAATCTCTTTATTCAAGTGTGTAAGTCACTATCTCTCTCAGCAGTTCCTGGAATTGGACAAGGGAGACATCATGCTGGGTTGAGTATATTTCAACCACTTTAAGAATTGAGACTATTCCAATAGACCCTTTTGAGAAAGGTTTGAGAACCTTGCACAAACTGTTATCCTCAACTTCTCTGTAAAGAAATTGCTTCTTTTTAATTTCTATATTCCCCCCAACATCCCTCAGTCAAATATTATGGAAATCTGGGGAAAAGTGGAAAACTACATCAATGTCATCCGGTTATGCTTTCCCACTGCCCATAGTCATTGCAGGAAACTTGAGTGCCAGATTAGGTCCAAATGATAATCAATCATTTGCCAAATTTTCTAAAATTCCTCCCAATTGACAGGCAGTCCCACCTTTCCTAATTAGAGAATCCAAAGACCACATTGGAGACTTCAGGGGCTTACAGATGCTGCAGACATTCTATAAACTGGATCTGCAAATTTTGAATGATGCTACAATTAGAGACCACCTGACGGAGTTCTTGTATTGGGAAGGTACAAGGCCTTCCGTGATTGATTATACGGCCATATCAAGGAATTTAGCTTCTTCAGACCTCCAGTTTCATTTTGACAACCGTTCTGAGAGTGATCACTATCCCAGTGTGTTGCTTTTGAAGCCCCCTTTCTGAACACTTATCCCCTTCCATCTGAAGGTATCCTCAGGGGACAAATACGAACAAAATGGACAGGCCAGATGAAGGACAAATTAACCCAAATGCTCTCTTCTAATGAGGCCCTTCAACTTCACACAGTCATCTTGGATGATAGATCCACTGATCAGACTCTGCCATCTTATACTGAGCTAGTTCAGCTTCAGTCAATCCTTTCAACCTGTCCATCTGGTACTAACAGGAAGCAGAGTTCCTTTAATCAACCATGGTTTGACAGTGATTGCCATATGGCTAAAAAGCAAGTAATCCCCTGTTTTAAGGAATATAAAAAGGATCCTCTCCCTTACCCAATGCAAGATTTGCTCCTACTTAAGAGGAAGTAGAAACAGCTATTATAGGCAAAGAAGAGGCAGGCTTTGGTACAGTCTTGGAACCAACTAATCTTTGCCACTCGCTCTAAGAATTCAGCTCTGTTTTGGAAATGCATAACTCTTCAGTCTTCTTCCCTTAAACTACAAATTTCATCCTTTATTCCTGCTTCAGTGTACAACTATTTCAGACAGTTGTACACACAGGAGGAACTGCCCTATCCAAAGAGGGAACTAGACTATGAAGTTCAGCTGCTCCTCTCCTGGCCTCCTTTGTCAGGCTCTGAAATTACAAAACTAATCAAACAACTGAAACCAAACAAAGCTGTATATGACTTCATTTCAGCAGAGGTTATTCAAAATGATTTAGATTGGTGGGTACCTGTTCTGGCTTTCTTATTCACCTATATCAGCAAACATGCTGAGGAGGATTGGGGTCTAGCTTTGGTGATTCCAATCTACAAAAAAAGGAGTGAGAGATCTATCCACCAATTATTGTCCTATTAGCCTCCTCAGTACAGTTAGTAAACTTTATGCAAGATACCTGTATTACAAACTTCAGGAATGGGTTATAACTGAGAATATTTTGGCTGATGAGCAGGCTGGCTTTAGGGAAGGCTGCTCAATTGTTGACCATGCTTTTACCCTTCAATCTCTGGTTCAGAAATATTCCCCTGGAGCATGTTCATCACTCTATGCAGCATCTATTGACCTTAGATGTGCTTTTGACCTCATCGCCAGATCCAAACTTTGGGAGAAACTGAACTCTTCTTCAATTGATAAGATTACTCATGCTCATATAAATTTTGTGAGAATTCTCCGATGAAGGTGTGATGCAACTCCCAAGGAAACTGCACTAAAGGAATGCCAGTTAAGAGGGGAGTGAGACAAGAATGTATACTAGCCCCTCTGCTTTTTAAATATATATATCAATTCTCTGATCGATAAACTGAACAGCCCATCCCTTCATCCACTGAAATTGGAAAATGGGCGCATCTCTGTTCTTTTGTATGCAGATGCTGTACTGTGTTCTCAAATACAGTTGGCCTGAAAAGGGTATTCCATGTACTAGCTGATCATTGCTAAGAAGAAAATTTGGAAATTACTCTAAAACCAAAGTTGTGGTTTTTGCCAAGAGCCCTAAGATACATGCTTGGTGACTAAACCATCTGATTGAGCAAGTTAAATCCTTCAAATACCTGGGGATTGTCTTGCATGCTACGGGTAACCACAAATCTCATGCTGACTGTGTCATTCTATATGTGCAAAAATGGATATTTTTACTTCTCCAAAGGAGCACAACATATATTTGCATCAATTAAAGTCTTCTCAGCCAAGATTCGAGCCCAGCTCCTGCTTGGATCTCAATTGGGACCCTACAGGTCTTTTCTTCCTTTGGAAAGAGTTCAGTCCAATTCATGAGAAACGTCTTCCAAGAACCTCACTGCATTTCGAGTATGGTTCTTTTCTTTGATGTGAAGCTGGCCTCCTTAAAAATGAAACTGGCCTGGATTTACATCTTTTCTTCCTGCCTCAAGCTCTTCTTCTTTCCAGTTGGCTTGGTTCCTCTAATTATGACTGATAACTTTCAGAACTCCTGTAGCCAGGCAATTCAGACCAAACTGCAATTATATGGGTATTCATGCCCAGCTATCATCTCAATGGGTGTTAGCAGAACAGTGGGCCATTGATTTAGAGCTACCAGCAGATTATCCAGTTCTATCCAGAAACACCTTCCTGAATTATTCTGCACATCTTCTCCAACTCAGTTGCAGAACAATAATGAAATTCAGAAGGGCTTAATCCTTAGCTAGTTTCAGTGTCCTCCCAACAGCTGTTACCAAAGGAAGATATCAAAAAATCCCCTTGGAACAGAGATTGTGTCCATGTGGGGGAAGAAATAATTGAATCACTGGAATGTGTTATTCTTTATTGCCCTCTCTAGGCAGATACTCACCAGGAATTGTTATTCCCACTCTTTTCTAAATATCCTGCTCATTCTGAACCTTTTCATCTTAAGATGCTTTTATCTGATCAATCTGATTTTATTTCTTTGACCACAGCCAAGTACTGTTCAATAGCCTGTACAGTCCACTATAGAATCAACTCTAAATGTTGTTAGCCTTTTATTAGAATAATTGCATTTTTCCTTATCTTAATTAACTATAATTTTAGAATTACTGTATTTTCCTTATTTCAACTAATTGTAATTTTGAATTTTATTTGCTGGTCAATGGACAAATAAAGAATTGATCGATTCAGAAAGGAATTGAAGATAACGTTGTCAGTTAGGAATTTGTGAGGAATCTTTGTTAGGAGTAGAAATCTATCAGTTTCCCTGTTGAGCCCTGTGCAACCGCTGTACAAGTGGCATCCCTCTTCTGTGCAAGTGATATGCAGCCTTTGTGCTGCACTTGATGGTGAAGATGGTTGCCAGATGAGCAAATGGGGCTCCATGAGCATTTGCAGACTTGCTTTCTGCTCAGATCACTTTTTAAGCAAGGATAAGCATGAGAAGTCTGTGAACAGAAGAGGGATGAATTCCACTGGGCTTCATTGCAACACCGCTGCCAATATGACAATGCATTTATACATATTTGTGGTGTGGCTGCACTTGGAATACTGTGTACACTTCTGGTCAGGGTAGAGGGAGATGGTGGAGATGTATAATGAAATGGATAAAGTGGGTGAAGTCTTTCTCTCCCATCATAGTTAGAACGTAGATCATCCTAAATCATTATTGGAAAGGTGAAGAAAGCTTCACAAGAAAATTGATGTGTTCAAAACAGGGTGTTGGAGGAGAGCTTTGCAATATCCTGGACGGAAAGATGAACAAGTGGGTCCTACTAGGTCAGTGAAAGCCAGAACTTGCTCAGGAAGCAAATATGACAAAACTGAGGTTATTAGATTTTGGTCGTATCGTGAGAAAGCAAAATGCACTGGAGAAAGATCATAATAGGGAAAGTTAAAGGCAGAAGATGAAGGGAATAGAACAACGAGAGCACAGGACATGACATTTTGGAAGGCATTTATTCATAGCAGTTCCATAACTCGGAGATGACTTAGCAGCATGTAACAAGATCATCCAATGAAACTGAATGGTGGAAAATTCAGAACAGATCAAAGGAAGTACTTCACACAGTGCAAAATTTAACTATGGAATCTGCTACCACAAGATGTATTGATGGCTGCCAACTTGGATGGCTTTAAAAGGTGAATAGTTTACAAATTAATGGAAGATAAGTCTGTCAGTGGCTACTAGTCATGGTCACTGTGTATTATCTCCTTTAGCAAGGGCAATATGCCTTTCCACACCAGTTACTGGAGAACATGACTAAGAAAGTGGTTTTCCTTTCATGTTCTGCTTGTGGGCTTTCTGTAGGCATCTGGTTGACCACAGTGAAAATGCAATGATGGACCAGAGAGGCTTTTGAATCTGACGGTGCAAAATTAGGTTCTTAACATGAGGGAATCCTTTATTTAGTTACTTGTACTATCAGAGTTTTATACATTTGGCTTTAGCACAGAATATTCTGCTAGGCATCTTGGAGTACTTGACTCATTCAGGTGACCTGTAGTTCTGGTGCTCAAATCCCTTCCTGTGCAGGGCCAGATTTACATACGGGCTGAGTGGGCTGCAGCCCAGGGCCTCATATTCTTGGGGGGGGGGGGGTTCCTGCCATTTAAAAAAATTACCATGAATTTTATTTCAGTTGTAATGATAAACATCTAATTGATGTACAGGTGGAAGTACAAGAGGTCATCAAACAAGCTAACCCTGAAGACAAAAAGTACACCCACCAAGATATGTATCAAATAATATTCTAGGAGAATATTCAGACAGCTTTTTCAAATGTGGAAACAATTTTCAGATTTTCAGTGTTTAACTGTGTACTGGGAAAAGATCATTTTCTAGACTAAAAAGGATAAAGAATGATCTACAGTCAACAGTGTCCCAAGATTAGTTGTCTGATCTAAGCATTCTCTGTATAGACAGAGATAATTTTAATAATTGATAAGTTTGCATCCAAAAAAGCTCAAAGGAAACTGTTCTGACTTTGTATAGTATAATGTCCTAACATAGTTATGAGTCTGCTATGAATGTTCTATATGAATGTCTCCATTATTTCCATACATTTAGAACCTTTAATAAATTTACAAAAGTATGAGCAATATTTTCATCAATGCTAAATTTCAGCAATGTTCTATTTTCATTGAGTACAAAAGAAGAGAATCAGGTTTTGTTTCTCATGATCAGATGCTATTAAGTTTGGGCCTCGCAAGATCTCCTAGCCCAGGGCCTTGACTTGCTTTAATCTGGGAATGTTTCTGGGGCAGATAGCTTATCTTGCTGATTAATATACTAAGCAGGGCCTGGAGCTTCCCAGACACCTGTGCAGAATGCAGAATAAGAAATCCTTGAAGGGACAGGCTTCTCCTGTAGTATCGTGGGTCTTCCAAGGTCAGTGGCATTGGAACTAACTATCAGACTGAAAGTTAACTCCTCTGCACGCTTGTTCTGACGTATTTCTGGCTTTATCTTTGTTTTCTTGTTTCTATGTAAACCATCCTGAGATCCTATATGGGTTAAGGCCAGTATATAACATTTTAAATAAAAATAAATAAGTTGAGCATGAGGTGGATAGGGATATTAATTTTACATACATCATTTTATATATGTAAAAGTATGTGTATCATATTAAATTTTGGTCTTTTGTATTGCTTTCAGAAAAGTCTTCTGATAGATGCACCAGAACCAGCATGATGGGGCACACCTTTCAGGTAAAAGTAACAGCTACTCGTTGAAGAATGTGAGCCAGGGTTTATGACCAGAGCCAACATTCCTTCTGGTGAACCTGGCCAGGCTGACCACCTTCAGCGATCCTTGCTAGCAGGCAGTAACTTAGGCATGGGGGCGATGGGAGTCCGTGGGAACGGGCTTCTTTCTGCAAGAGGCATCAAGCCTTTCTCATGCCCAGAATGGTTATCACACCAGCTAGGATAAGTAGCAATTGGGGCTCTGTAGCTATCTTTTTTGTTTAAGGGCCTCCTCTGAGGTGGCACCCCAATTGTGGAACTCTGGAACCTCCCCAGAGAGGTTCACCTGGCACCGTCACTATTTGTTTTGGCACCAGGCCAAAACCTTTTTCCCAATGTTTTAAGTCCTGACTGTTTTAAGTGGGGTTTTTATTATTGCTAAATTTTAGGATGCTGTGTTTTAATTACTATTTTTCTTTTCTTACATTTTATGTTAAACCGACCCGAGACTTCAGTAATGGGACAGTCTACAAAGGTTTTACATAAATAAATAACTTTCTGCTTAAGTAATTTGACAGGCTATGTAATAAACACAATGCCACTCTGCACTGAGAATATTTGTTTTCGTCTTCGCCTATTCATGAGGTATTTGAGAATGTAGAGCCAATTTAAGTCCAAATAGTGATGATGTTTAGAGGACCCATTTACAAGATCAGAGGAATTGCTAAAGTCTTCGACCCTGGCAATGCAATACCCTAGATTAGTGGGAAGGCAACTTGATACTTTTCAGAGGTGTTGAGCTATAGCAGTAATGCATGCAGAGGCTTCTGAGAACTGTAGTCCCAAACCTCTGGAGGTACCAGATTGGATACCCTGCCATAGATGTGCAGGCTTTGCTCAGTCTTAGCTCTTCAACCAGTAACAAACATTTAAGACACAGCAGAGTCAATCAGACATGGTTTAATAAAAGCTAGCAGGGACATTTCACATTCTCCACAGCACCCTCAGCAAAGTGATGTTTGCTGTAGCAAACCCAAAAGTGTAAAGGGGAAAATGTACATCTACAGACACATCTTAGAAACAGACTGATAAGCTAAAAGAGGTATCCATATCACATTCCCACTGTCTGGGAATAAACATCTTCCCTTTAGGTTATGGATGTCAGACTTTTTTCAGGCCGAGAGCCAAATTGCATTTTGGAGAAGTTCTCAAGTGCCACACTCCAAAGACTGCCAAAGGCAAAGGAGCAGGCCCAAAAAATGCCCAGCATATTTTAATTTAAAGCACTTAGTGCCAATACCTAAGCCTTAGGGAACACATGTCAGCCTTGTAGAATGGTGGGCAGGGGGAAATATGCACAAAAGCCACAAAACCACCTGCAGTCAGGAAAAGCAGGGTGGGCCAGCAAAGGATTGTGGGCATCTCAGTCAGGAACCCACAGTCCTGAGGTTCTGTACCCCCACTTTAGGCTTACTTCAAGCCTTTGCAATGATGTTGAGGAATACATGAAGCTTGCATCATGCACTTCCTCTTTTAATTGGTGTAAAGGTTGTTCAACATCCCAATTAAAGGCAACCTCAGCTCCTGACAAAACTGAGTTTTTTGTCAGCTCATTAACCTCATTAGGCATTTGGATATGGATTTAAAGCCTATCTCAAGCCAGTCACCCCATATGTTAAGCAGAAGTACCATGAGGAAAAAATTGAGCTTGTAATTAAGTGAGGATTAAGAGGTTCTAGGAAACTTAGTAAAATTTAATTCAAAGCAACTGTTAATTAAGGTACTAAAACACATGGGGAAATATAGGTTAAACACTGCTATTGTGATATGGAATGGCAACAGACTTCCTAAAGACAATGGCCTGCATATTGGTTGGTTGGGAGTGGACAATATTTGATGTCCAAATTAAAACTGCAGGTACTACTTTGGTGTTAAGATGGCACATCCCTAAGTGTTTTAACGCAGTAATTTAATGCAGTATTTCTTATTAAATCATGTTTGGGAACATTTTGTTAGTTGTAGATATCTGAACAACTGTACATTTTCCTTGGCTACAAGGCAAGCTGTTGCATCTCCTTCATACATTTGCTGTTTAGCTTGTCTCTTAAGTTGACCTGGCTGCCTTAACTGGCTGAAACAGAATTTAAAGGTTTTGTCCAGCTTTTAAAAGATTTTGAAACAAACTGATAGTCTTCCTGTTGTTCAAAAGAAACAAGCTTTTGGAGGTCACTGTTGTAATTTAGTTCAAATATCTAACATACTGCCCTTCAAGATTTAAGTGCAAGACTGCATTAAAGATATGAAGACAACAAAGAATATCTACTGAACTGGATAGTAAAATCAGAAAATGCCTGGGAATATCAGTAAGTTTTCAATAGGTGTCTAAACATTGTCAGAAATGGTACTGGTCACAGTGCAGGAAGAAGAGAATTTCAAAGGCAGATGCTATTATGGAAAAGGCCCTCCACCCCATCTTGCTGTCAGACATGACAGGTAGGCACTGCTGTGCTCCCACACCCCAGAAAGGCCCCACTGGCAAAGCCCCCTTGACAAACTTCATCACTGCAAATTGTTCCTTTACCTGCCCCTGGCAGTGAAGAGGAGGAGGAGCCACTGCCTACCTGCTCACTAGTTCTGTTTGTCAAGCAAGCAGTAATAATGCTGTGAAAAGGAAAAAGGAGCAAGAGCAGCTGGTGATGGTGGGGTCAGAAGCTAGATTCATGGAGGGACAGGGCGCTTTTTCCAAGGACCCCCCAACTCAGTATGCACAAATGGAGTACCCTCATTTCTTTGAAAGTAGTCTTTTCAGAACTTTTTATAACCAAAGAGCACTTAGGTCTCAAGCTTGAAAGGGTTGGGGAATTGACCTAGACTTTCTTTACCATGATGAAAAACATGGTAGGTTAAAGTGTAGACCAATATATGTCTAGTTGCTGTGTTTCATTGTAAGTTGCACTGGGATTTTTGGAGGAATAGTAATATGCAAGCAAATATAAATTGATCATTCTTGAGGCTGTTTATGCAAATTTATTTCTCTGTATATATATGGTCTGTCCAGATGTTGTGAGATTTGCCAGAGTTAATTAAAATCACTGTTAGAATACTACAAGCAATATTCCAAATAGTAAGCTATTAGCAAGTCTCTTCTGTGGCCAACTAATACAGGATACATTACAGAAGGAGTAGGCACATGGCCCTCCAGATATATTGCACTACAACTCCCATCAGCCCTTGCCAACATAGTCAACAGTGAGGAATAATGGGAGTGGTAGGAAAAACACCTAGAAGGCTGCCTTGTCTGGGACTTCTACAATGAGATCAAAGATGTGTGTCTCTCTCTCTGATGTATTTTTTCATAGGTCTTCTTGGCATTGTCTCTGCAGAAGTAGAAGGAGCTAACAGATTATAGCACCTAATAGCCCTTCAAATCCCAGGGGTCGAGTTTCTTGCATTCTGGATGTGTGGGAATTGACAATAGATTCCAGGGGCAGGGAGCAAAGTGTAGCATTTTTGTCACTTGTGTAGAACCAAAATGCATACATAGCACACAACTATATCTAGATATAAAAATAAATCAGGTAGCCCAAAACATACTTTCAAAGAGCAAGGGAAAAAACTGGTAAAGGACACCAATCATACTATTTTTAAAGAGAAGGGGGAAGCAGGCTCAAAAGGGATAAACTTATTAAATTGTACCAGAGAAATTATGTGTTCAGTCCTGTATTTTCTTCAGCTCTCCCTCATTTTTCACAAGTAAAACCACCTAATAATCTGATTATTTCCCACATCATCCCATTAGCAAAATATATATTTCATTAAGAACTTATTGTTGCCAGCAGTAGCAGGAGAAGCCAAGACTAAAAAGAAAAAGAAAAAGCTATAATTCATCATACAGAGTTTGATTCTACTTTCTTATCAAGCAGGTCCCTGTACTGAGAGAGGAGGTTGTTTTGTACTCTTTGAAGTACATAATAATAGTAGGCTCCTGTTTAGCCACAGCAGTCTAAAATATAAACCAAACAGGATTTCACCTGCTTTGAGAACTAAATAATATGCTTCTTCCCAAAGAAAAAGGGAGGGGAAAAAGATGCAGCCAACTGGAAAACAGAGCTGGAACACCAGAATACAACCAACAAAATTATTTACCTGTAAAGGACAGATAAAACTCTGAATCAGAGCAGATCCAAAATTTCAGCCCTGGTTTTCATTAGAGGGGCTTTTCCTTCATTAGTAATATATAAGTTCACATTGACAACAGCTGCTTATGCTTACCACCCAGGTAATTATAGCTAGCCCAACCCACTTCAGCCTGTCAAGGACAACAAAAAGCCCTCCCTGAATAAGAGACTGTTAGATAGCTTTCAGTCTGACTGGATAAGGGCTTTCTGTTATCGAGCAAAGAAGTGAGAGAATTATATGGAAGGCAAATAAAGAGATGCAGGTATTCTCTTAACCAAATATATGTTTGTACACATTATATAGAGTATCACTAAGTTTAAAAAATCCTCTATCAGTTCCCAACTCTATAAGCCTGATGTAGATTATTTTCTTCACCCTATCTGCATCCTATTCTAATATATGTTTACACAGAAACAACTCCTGCTGCTTTCAATGGATCATCCTCCCATAGCATTGTTGTACAGGGCTCTTCTATTGTCATGAAAAATAGGGGGAGACCTATGTATTTGCAAAATCTATCCTGTAGTTTTAGATTTCATAAACAGTCTTAAAGCTTTGTAGAATCAGTGCCTGTTGTTTTCTAAGCCTGGTGACAATTCATATCAAGTAGCTCACATCAATGTAATTGCAGGTAAAAAGCCTAATGGTGTGATTTTATACATGCTTGAAAAGGTCAAACCCATTGGATCTCATGAAGGTATCTACTGTAGAATGGGGGCCTTCAAGACTTATGCTTGTGTGTTGTGGTACCAGGGGTCTTTTGGGATGCAGCAATCCTGGTTTATTGAACCATGCTCTAGCCTGCACACTTATCCCTCTTGCCAGCCCTTCTACACCAAATGCAGTATTTCAGTCAAGGTCTTCTAAACTTCATTCCTTGCTATGTCCTAAACTAGGAACTCTGATTAAATCTTGCTGTCCCAATCAGGTGTTTAAGCCAAGAATAGGCCATGGTTTAAGGACCTGGTTAATTTACGAAGCAAGGCTTGTTATGTCCTAAGTAGCTTATTACTTGTACTTAAAGGGAAGTACACAAACTTCTCCCTACTTGAACACTAAATTTTGAGATGTAGGTTATAGAAATGGGCATCCAGTGGACAATCAAGTATATGTTGCTCTCTTCTGAATATGGAGTTGCTTTCTTCTATCTGTTTAAAAACATATTTATATATTGGAGTAAGTATCAGCGATTAGTTAAAATCCATTGTATGGGCAGGAAATAACTAGTTACACTAACAATGCAGTTGTATATACATCTACTCAAAAGTAAGTCCTAGTCAGTCATTGGGACTTACTTCCTAGGATCTCTGTTTCACATTACAGCCTAAATCATTAATGGAAGTAGGGCATCAAAGTGCTGTTTACTTTTGCTTCTTTTTAAACTTTATCTGCTTGACTTGATACATGACAGATTGTTCATATAAAGTATGTATTCTGTTTAAAGTTTGCCATTGCTTCTGTCTCAAATGTGACTGGAAAAAGTCTCTGCAACAGTATAAACAAATTAACCTAAATCAAATTAAGACAGGAGTGAAATTTGACATAAAATGTCTACTCAAAAGTAAGTGAAAGAAATACTATTTCTGGAATTTAGAAATAGAGCTTTCTGAAGTGACTATTACACATTCTTATGGAATTAAGAATAAATAAAGTAATTAGCTGGTGCCAACTGATTGCAAGAACCTTCCGCACCGCTTCATGATGACTATGGTGGCTATGATGACTGCATGATGTGCATACAAAGAAGTAAGTCCCACTAAATTCAATGTGAGCCAAGCCCAAATAACATTGCAACATCTGGTAACAGATGGGGGAGACCTCTGCTGGAGAGCTAGTAGGGGAGGAAGATAAATATCCTGGCTTGGAGTAAGAGTAGCATTTTATGTTCCTCAGTTGTCAGATGATATCATCGTATGAGGCCCCAAAGGAGGGCAAGGTGTTTCAAGTCTCTGGTGTGGGGAAAAAGACTGGGATTGCCATCTGAAGAGCTGATGAGTCCCAAAGACATCAGAAAACATGGTGCTAACATGTGATGAGCTCCCAAAACATTCTCCCTGGATCGTAAGACCACAGGGCAGAAATGTATGAAGCATTTTCTACTCGAGTCAGGGAATAATAAAGCTGGCCAGCATTTTCTCTGACAAGGCTCCTGTGCTGCACATGCTGCGCACATGACAACTAAAAATAGCTATAGGTTAAGATCTCTTTCACCATCTCAATGTCAGGAGAGGTTTCCCCTACTGAATTTCTGCTTATATAGCATGTTAAAGGCACATGAATGCCACTAGGATAGAAGTGGCAAGCTTAACATCAAGTTCAGAGCAGTTGTTTAAAGTATTCTACTGAGTAGTAAATCCTGGATCATTTCCAGAGAGTATCTGTGATAGTCCCTTGCAGCAAAAATAACAGTCTTGTGTCACTTTAATGGAATAAGAGCATCTATCTGTTATGTGGGCATGCCATGCAAAGTCTAGACTACCTCCAGTGTAATGGAATGTTTTTCAATTGAAAACACATCCGTTACTAGAATTTACCAGTGGCTCACGTAACTTTTGTTTAAGCCAACTGGATTAATACATCAGGTATTTCTGTTTCCTGCAAAGTTTCTATAAAGGCCCTTAAAAAATATAAAGCAAAATTGTAAGCCAGCCTTGGAACAAAGTGGCGTTTGTCTAGAAATACAGGTGGTTTGTTAGTACATTCACAGCAGAGGGAGGGAGTGGTTGGTGCAGGGTAATGACGCTCACTAATCCTTAAATTCTATTGCCTATGTGTGTTCAGCTTAAAAATCTCTACATAATAAGAAAGCAAATGGTTATTTTATATGCCTTCTGCTGTGCCAAATGGCTGAAGTTCCAGTAGCATCTGGATGGTTCTTTTGGGGGTAATGGACACCTCCTCAACCCATAATGAACTTGTGAGTTGATCAAGCAACCTGTTTCAGCTGGATGGTTGTAAGGCCCTCTGCTATTTTGAAGCATTAAGGAGTTGGCATCAAGGATGTTAAAATGGATTTTAGTGACAGAGAAATAGGCATAAGAATTGTTTTATACAGCTGTTGAATAAGCCTGCAGTCCTAAACACACAAGGGAATGGGTTAGTCCACTGATTTCATTGGGACTTAAGTTTGAGTAAATTTCTTTAGGATTACACTGTTTAAACTTGAAATGCCAAGTCTTTTTCTTCCGTCTGCCCTTTTTCCCCTATAGGATAACCTTGATTATAAAATTGTGATGTGCCTTTTGCAAATATGATACTCATACTTGACTGGCAAATCATTATATTGGCCACAGGGGTGGAGGGACTTCAGTCCCTTTTTGCTATTTTTAAATGCTTGCTTCCTCCTCCAGAATTTCTCATTTCTTCCTATTTGACTGGGAAAGTTCACCCTGGTACTTACAATATTTCTGAAAATCCACAATATTTCCCAGAGTTAGGTGTCTGACTTATGAATGAAGTGATTGCTGGTGTGATTGACTGTAAGAAGTTGTTTGCTTGTTGGGTTTTGGGATATGTGACATTGGAAAACTCATTCCATTTGAGCTCAACAAACTTTCAATGCATTTTTTGATCCCAAGACCAAAAGCAGCATCTATGAAATTGATTGACATATCTGTGCCCATTTGGAGCCGAGAGCTGCCTATCTCTAGTCCAGTTTGCACAAATTGCATAGATTTCTGCAACTGCAAAGCAGAGGCTTGAATTTTCTTGGCTTTCCTTTAAAAGCAGGCAAATTGTGGCCCATTTAAAAAAGGATGTCTGCCCACTGGCTCAACCCATGTCCAACTGACACCAGAGTTGGTGGAACAGAATCTATGGGGCTAAGAAAATCAGTTGGATTCCCCCCACATCAGATTCCTCATATGCATCTAGGTGGGTCCATATTGCGTTTTCACCCAAAGATGTATGGTAGTTGTTTATGCAGATTTACAGAACCAGTAGGAGACCTATGGCCATGTTTCATCTTTTTATTAAACACAATCTGTTCTCTATTCAAAGGGTTGACCAGTTGATATCTAATTTAAGATAAAGATCTGTAGGAACTGGATAGCATATTGAACAGGTAGGTACATGGTCACACCAAGGTGGTATGTACTGTATTTCTGGTTAAAGTATAATTGTGTTCAAATTAGCATTTATACATCTAAATTAGCATGTATAAATTTTATGGAAGCCAATGTCGTCTTTTTGGCAATTCATAAGTGACCAGCCTATATAGAACATACCTTGATCATTAGTTAAAATGTTTCATACTCACACTCTAAGTGGTATAAAAGAGAATTGTGTCCTATATTATAAGCAGGACTAGAAAGATACCATTGCTTTAGGAATGGAGGTAGTGTTGATTCGAGTCCTTTTTTAAAATTCAAAAGTGAGAATTTTTGTAATATATAAATATTTCCTGTGGGTGTGACAACCAGTGTGAGTTCAACGTAGAAAACTTTGCTATACTGCATAAAATAACTTGTATGTTTAAAGCTGCCTTCTCCCCCACTCCTCCCCCTCTGAATTGCCTATTTTAAAGCTGCTTATTTTATAGCCCAGGTGCTCAACCACTTTCAGTCGGAGGGCTGAATTCCATTTTGGAGAAGCTTTAAGGGCCCTCTACCCAGTAGTGGGCAGGGCCAAAGGCAAAAAGATAGGTCCCAATTTTTTAAAAAAAAAACCCAACCCAACATATTTTACCTTAAGGCTCTTATTGCTAGTAACTATGCTTTTAGACTACTACCAAATGAAAGAAAAGGAACTGAAAGAACAGAATTCAGTCATTTGGGGAACACCAGGACCAGATTTGGTTCCCAAACTGAGGTTCTGCATCTCTGCAGTACATATTTACTTAGGAGTAAGCCCCACTGAACTCAATGGGACATCTGCTAAGATATCAGTATACTTATATATACTGATATTTCTCCTATTTGTATGGCCCCTCCTGTCTTCCTGGTAACCACCCTCTTCCTACTGGCTTCTCTGGCATCATTTTGCCACATGCTATATAGTAGTAATAGCCATATAAGTTCTTCAGGTGCTGGTCTTTATGTAGCCAGAATGAGATCATCAACAAACTATAAAGTGGTATTAATGGGCAAGTTAAAACAAGTACAAAAGATTGACGGGTGGGGGGCACCTAAATGAGAAAGCTTTTCCCTACGAACAGCCCAGTGAAGAGCAGGCTTACTTCATAGGCAAGGATGCTGACAGAATACTGGAGTTGGGATGACAAATGGTGGGAGATGGCATGGAATAGAATGGCCGGGACTTGTTGCAACTGTGGCTGGCCCAGTTCAGTATACCAGACTGCAAACTGGAAATCACAGTACTCCGTTTGCATTCTGTGACATCAGGAAAGCCTGGAGTCTGGGTACCTCCTACCACATTTCCAGGGCTAGTTTCAAGGGTGGCTGTGACTGGGCACCCTCTCAGGGCACATGTCTCAACAGGGGTCCTTGGGCAACAGCCCTTTGGGATTTTGCCTCCTCTTCACCAATGAAACTTGTCCCTGCCTTTTACTCTGATTGTAAGAACAGTGGTAAGAAAGAGGAGCTGTTGGGACTGCTGCTGAGTGGCTTGTTGGCTGTGTGCCTGCCAAGCAAGCAGTGAGGAGAAAGGGCATGAGGAGCAATAGCCGTTGATAGTGATGAGAAGGTAAATTCAGGTGGCAACCTGGGGGTGCCTTGTCCAAGGCCCCTTTAAGGCCTGGAGCCAGAACTGCCCGTGTCCGGACTTGGCAACTGTCTTTTTTGGCTGACTTTTGCAACTAACAGTGTTTCCAGTTTAGCACAGTGTCTTCAGTTGCCCTATTGATCAACATTTAGCTGCAATACTGGAAGCCAGGACATTAAGAAGGTTCAGAGTTGTCTCTCAGCACCCTGAGCTCCAGCCTGCATCCTCCAGAGATTAGGCGGTAACTACCAGAATTTGAGCCATGTTTTTGCTCTGCTTGGCTCCCTGTCTTGTTTTGTATGCTTCTTATTTAATATAATTCTTAATCATTTCTCTGCCTAATAACTGGTGTTCAAAGCAATATACCAATCATATAAAACAATAATGATTTTAAGATTAAATTTAGATTTAGAATGATTAGAATTCAAGAGATAAAATCACAGGAGGAAAACAACTCACACCACCCTTCAGGAAGGATTAACAAAGCATTTGATTTGCAGGTTAATAGCTTATTAAAAGCTTGTATAGTCCAGTATGCTAAATCATTACATTCTGAAAAGTTATTTACATTAGCATCAATTGACATATGTAGTTTAACCAGGAAAAGTTTGGGAAAAAAAATCTATGTTTTATATGGTGTTTACTAGCTGGAATGTTGATATACATGTCTCTGGCTGATATTGACCTCTTTACCATTTCTTTATTTTAACTACAAATGTCGTTTCATCCTGAATGCTAAACATTTGAAAACGTTAAGAGTATACTTCAGAGCTGATCTAATCGTTCTGGATGTTGAATCTGTTCTTTCCATGATGTGTTTGCTCTGTTATTGCCCCTAAATTGTTGTTAAATGTTATAAAGTCTCATCTACAGTGTTGTAAATGATTTCTTAATTTAGATTATTTGAAATGAAGCTTTTGATAACTGAGAATGTGATACCAAAAAAAGTAAATTGTAAAAATTCACATCCTTACTTCACATCTGGATGTTGATTAAAATAAGCATTGCAAAACCTGAGGGTTGTACCTTAGCTCCTTAGCAAATATTATAAGCCTTGCAAGAGATCATGTGCCAATCAAGTAAGGTTTCTAAACAAATAGAATAATTTGTTTTTACTGTTTGGTTTTATCACCTAAAGTGTATAATTAGTGTTTTAAAATATTAGCTGCTGTGAGTGTGTGTAAAGAAATGTTTTATTTATTTTACAGTAGCATGCTATGCATATTTATTCAGAAACAAATCCTGTAGTGTTTAATGGGGCTTGTTTCTGAGTATACACAAAATTGCACCCTTATTGTTTAAATTTAGACTTCGTGTGGGCTTATGATCTGAACAAAACCAAATATTAAAGTAGCAATCCCAGCTGATTATCAAATGGGTTGGAAGAGAGATGCTGATGGGAAAGGGTTGCTTCCTGATCAGTATCTAGCTGTTGTGCAACATTTTAAAGATATGGGAAGCCTGTAAGGGGGAAAGAGGGCAACAGAAGTGCCACCTTTTCTAGTTGCTCTTGTGGAAAAATGAGTCTCAAAGGGTGAGGCCAGAGTGACCAGATTAAAAACAAAGGGAAAGGACAAAGCTTCTACTGAGTTAGAAGGGGGAATCTCAGTAGATGTACCTTGTCCTGCAGGCTTCTGCACAACTGTTCATCTGCAGAAGCTCAGTTTCCTCTTTTGCATCTGGCCACTTTCTATGAAGTTGTACCATTGGGTCATTTACTTTCTTTCCTGGTGATTGCCTTCCTTCCCATGCCATGGGAAAGAAACCTCCAAAGAAGCCACAGTGTAATTTACACAGTGTCTGTCTCCATCACAATGCAAAACTTCTACCTGCTGCTCTGCTTTTTAGACTATGAAGCAAAGTTGGCTGTCCAAGTCTGAGATTGCTCCTTCAAGTTGTGTGATCCTGGATTCATATCTGTGTCACTGAATCTGTGTATCTAAATAAGGTCAGTCATACTCTGAGCAATAGATGTTCCTCAATATCAACTTTCCTCAACTTGGGAGCTTCCAGATGTTCTAGACCACAACCCTGACCATTGGCCATGCAGGGTGAGGTTGCTTGAAATTGTAGTCTATAACATTTGGAGAGCAAGTGACAGGAAGGTCATTCTACACTCAGGGATGTCTTTCTTATGCACTTAAGAGGGATCTGTTTCCTAATCTTGGCTTTTTTAAAAAATCAAGATGTTTTTATCTTACTAGAAGTACAATGAGAAGAAATTTCCCATCACTGTATCACCATATTAGGAAACATCTCATCTGTTGAATTTCTGGGTTCTTAATTAAACATTGCTAATTTAATAGTTCATATTTTCCATAGCAGTTTTTTTTGTTCCCTTGGAAACAATGGCCGTTTTTAACCAAGTCTATTCCTTCATTTCAGGTGCCCACTTTGAACACCTTACCCGCTAGTCCATTATTTCATGTCTTTTTACTCCCACTCGTTTCATGGGGCTTTGAGAAGTATTTCTCAAAATAAATGTGTCAATCTGTTGTGTAACTTTCACTTTTCTACCAGTAGATGG
Source organism: Varanus salvator macromaculatus (assembly GCA_023646645.1). Taxonomy (NCBI): domain Eukaryota; kingdom Metazoa; phylum Chordata; class Lepidosauria; order Squamata; family Varanidae; genus Varanus; species Varanus salvator. The sequence continues at coordinate 10,675,670 of JAIXND010000659.1, forward strand.
CAGTTCAAAACCAAATTTCATTTGTTTGGAAGGTAATTCAAATGAATGAAAAACCAATCTCATTGTTAGGTAACTGAATCAGGAGCTTAAAAATAGCAAAATATTTTCAGCTCAGTAATGATAACATTACTTTTCAAACAGCAGGAGAATTCATAGTGGTGCTTAGACGCTAAAATCATTTTTCAATGTGGCTTTTATTATAAACTAGCAAAATGTTTGGCATTTAGTAGGGAAAAGGAAAGTACCATATGACAGTGTGTTATATGCATGTACTCTGGGGCCAGCCCTATCATAAGGTAGAGCGGAGTAGCTGCCTAAGGCAGCAGAAGCTGTGGAGAAGGTGGAGCAGTAGCTAGAACTGAGCTATACATGCAGGTATGGTTGAGGACCCTGTCCTACCACTAGTACTGAAGTGAGATTCAGGTGTTACTCCAGTCCAGACAATAAAGATTACTGTGGATTCCCCCCACCCCCTTCCCCTTTGGTCCTCCCATGGGTATCCCAGGGGATGCTTCAGGAGCACTGAAGTATCTGCTTACCTCTTTGGTGACTTTGAGCTGTTTTGGGCTTGCTGCAGCTGCTTCATACTTTAAACCTTTTCCCCTCTGGAGATCAACACGTAGCTTTCATGATCCCTGTTTTGACAGCCAGGGACAGCTCCTTCAAAGTGCCCCAACAGCAACTTGGAGGGGCTGCCTATGTTTGCCAAGCATTTTAAAAAATGCAAATGTTTGAGAAATTTATTTTTCAAAAACTGTTTATGTACTCTAACACAATTGCAGATGTTCACAGTTGCACAGATGCAGGAATGGGGAGAATCAAGTATATATACGTTATTTACTTGTATGATTTTCTGGTGATTCTTAAAAATTCTTCTAAATTTCACTTTACAAATAAAGCTTTACTGTCAAAACTAACTACTCCCATAGATGGGGGGAGGGCTTGCATTTTTGCCTGTTTCTAAAGGGGTACAGTCTCAGAAATTAGTGCAAATGTGAGGACACCCTTATGACATAAGTCAAGCATAAATAGCAGGGGATGAATGACACACCTTCTACCATTACAGCTAAGATCGCTTATATCTTTGATTACTTTTGACAGCCGTCAGATGTAGCTATGGGGGAAAACAACTTACTTGCAATTTCTGTGGGGCAATATCTAAAGTGGGTATCTGCTGGCCATTCTCAGCAGATACACCCCTACACATTGCCCACCTGAAGGTCTTAATTCCTGTACCCCAATACATGCAGATACCTACAGTTATGTAAAGGCAGATAAAACATAATGATTTTCTCATATATTTGAAAAAAATAATGCAGGGTGCAAATTTTAAAAAAGGATTTGACGACCACAGACATCTTCTCCAAAGCGCCACTGGAGCATTTTGAAGAAACTGTCCATAGCTGTCAAAACGGGAATTGCAGAAACTAGCTTGACAGGCCTCTTACATGATCTCAAGAGAAGAAGGGAAGAAGTATATATGCTGGAGGATAATTAACATTTTGTTAAACTATGGGTTAATATTACACCTGACCAAAGCCAATGAAAGCTATGCTGCATCCAACTTGTCAAGCAAGTTACTAACTAAGTTACCACAATGACTAAGTTACCACAATGTCATCCAATCATCCAGATTCAGATGATATGACAACCCATCATGGGCACAGCAACTGTTATAATAACCCATGGCTTATCATGGAGACTTGTTGCTTTTAAACAATCACCCATGTGGGAATCATTCAGCTTTGCATCTCTTGTGAATCCTTCAAAAGGGCTAAACATTGTAAGCTGTTTCCAAATCCTCACTGATCCAATAAACTAGTTTGTGGCTTCTTTAGCAGCATATTGAGGAGTTTCACCTATTGCTTTTTAAGATTAATCTGTGTAGCTATTGACTCCCTGTAAATTCTATATAGGCCCTCCCAACCTGATGCTCTTCAGATGTTTTGGGCTACATTTCCCATCATCTCTCACCATTGCTATGCTGACAAAGGATAATGGGAGCTGTAGTCCAAAACATCTAGAGGGTGCCAGGTTGAGGGAAGTTATGCTTTACACTTAGAAACAAACAAACAAGTTGGACCCAGTATAGCTCTCATTAGCTTTGGTCAGGCGTAATGCTAACCCATAGTTAGGAATATGAAAATAATCCTCTGGCATGTATTCTCCTTCCCTTCTCCTTCCCTTGGTATATCCACAAGGAGGAGATTGGAAGCACCTTCTTCCATTTTTTTTAATGAACTGTGGTTTATAATTATGTCCCAAAATGATAAACAATGATTTATTGAAACAAACCAGGATCAAACCAGGATTTATGATCTCTCCTTGTTTCAACAAACTATGCTTTAACCTAGTTATGGTTCCTAATTTGGATGTAACAAAGCTTAGTTTAAACCAGGAATCTCTTCATGATCTTGCTGGTGATGTGTTAAGGTTTGGACACCAGGCTCTCTGCAGCTCATTCATGTAACAGTAAATCATGGTCAGGCCATTGTGGTAGGATTTTCAATAGAGCTCTAGGTATACAGAAGTTCAAAAATCTTTACCATTTAAAAGTTGATCCAGAATTGGATGAATACCTACTCCTTAAGTACAAGTTAAATATGCCAGCACCTTGGCATGGGCTTTCTTCTACATGAGGCTGATTGGAATGTTTACAGTGCAAACAGGCAGAAATGGGGACTGGTTAAACATTAACAGATAAGCTCATGGGCATTATTTGAGCACAGAGATAAGGTTTCTTTTTGTCTAACAACTCTATTATTTTGATACAAAAGGAAATATTTCAAGGGAAAAATGTCCAGTTAGGCAGTAGCTGAGGGAGAGAAGACCCACATTTGCAACATACAAGAAAGAATCTGTTTTGAAGGATAGGATATTTGAGTTTGCTATATTTGGATCACCAAAGAAAAATAGTTTGAATTGCACTGGGTAAGAGGTGTTTTGTGAAACGGAAACTACCATAAGTAGAGACCACTATTTTTTGAGATGGAGACACATGCATAAACTTACATTAACTGTCACTGATGAAGATGAAAGCTGAAATATTTTATAAAAATTAAACAATATACACCCCTTATGTGTCAATTGCTCCTCTCTTTTTCTCTCATCCTAGTTCCTAAACTGTGGCTTTGTACAGAATTCTTTTGTACAGAATCATCCTTCATTTCTCTAAAATATCACTATTACCTTTCCCTAAACCTAAAAACAACAACATTGCCATGGTATGCTTAATGGATGCAGAGATTTCAACAAGAACGGCTGCTACATCTGTACCTTTGCATTCGTTGATATGCCAAGATGAATGCAAGATGTGATAATGTTTTGCCTCAGAGCAGTTGTACCAATGAACCTTAACCTTGATCTTAAGAGACTTTCTGCCGTTCCTCTGACAGTTTGTTTATTCTTCACTTCAGGGTCTCTTTTGAGCTAAAACAGCCATTAAGCACAAATTGTTCTGGACAGCTTTCCTTTCTCTGACTAACAAAAGCCACACTGCTCATTTTTGTATGCATCCTATGCCTTTTTACAGGTGAATGCTCTCCAAGCATAAATACACTGTGCTATTCACCCACAGCCAGGATAATCTAAATATCAATGAAAAGAGGTATCAATTGATATTCGACTGATGTTGAGAGATCAGTTGAATATTTTAATAAAAGAGTAAAACAATCCTTAGCAGAATTGGATATAGTATGGTTACTTTCATGTAGCCCCCAACCTTTCCTATGCATATGACTATGTTGTAAGCCTCACTGTATCTATTGCCAGTGGAAAATACAATCTAAATATGTCTCATACTGTGAACATCTGCATTTTTCATATCTTTTTTTTGCACAAAGATTGGTCATGTTTTTCTAGGATCCCTATATGGATTTGACTTCTGTTTGATGTTCTGAGCCAGGTGTGGGCAGAAGGTAGATCTCCAGATGCTTTGGCCTTCCACTCCCAGAAGCCCTTCACAATATGGCCAATAGTCAGGAATGGAAGTCCAAAACATCTGGAGATCTACTTTCTTCCCAGCCTTGTCCTAAACAATTCCAAGTCAGTGGTTTAGATCCAAATTTAAATCATGATTAGAATAGACTCATTGAAATAAATGGAACTTAAGTTATTAATGATCCAGTGAATATTAAAGACTGCTATAAAATTTTATAAACTATTGGCTATGGTTCATTGAAAAGAAGCAGTGACCACATCATTTTAATACCTCCCAATAGTTGAGGCTCTCTGGACAGTTAATAAAAGTTAAAAACACACACAAAAAGAGGAAAAAAACCCAAGACAATAAAACTATTCCAATTGCAACCAAATCAGCACAGAGGTATAGCAGTGGAACAGGATAAAACCCAGTGTTAAAGTTAAAAAGCTAATTTAAATACTGGGAAAAAAAAGAATACAGAGTAGGCACCAGTCCACTGGGGAGCTCATTCTGTAGCTGGACTACCACAACCAAAAAGCCCTTCTCCTGGTAGCCACCGTCCTTCCTTCCTTTGGAGGGGGACTCCCAGAGAAGGACCAGTAAAGAGGACCTTAATGTTCAGGTAGGTACATAAGGGATAAGCCTTTCCTTCAGATAATCTGGCCCCAAGCCTTTTAGCTTTGAATGTTAGTCTGAATCTGAATCAAATTAATTGAATAAATTAAATTGAATACATTGAATTGATTGTTAATCTGAATTAAACTTTGAATCTGCCCCAGACTTCAACTGGCAGTCAGTGTAGTTAGACGAGGACTGACATAATATGTTCTCATAAGCCAGTCCCTATTAACTATCTTGCTGCCCTATTTTGGATCCGATGAAGTCTCTGGAGCATTTTCAAAGGCAATCCCACATATAGCACATTGCGGTAATCCAAAGAAGATGTTATCAGAACCTGGATAACTGTAGCTAGGCTCTGTCTGTTCAGATAAAATAATCCCTTGTGTCAAGTATTTTTAAATAACTGTATCACCTACTTTTCCATGTTTAGGACATTTGTCAGCCAAGGTGGCTATATAATGTTCTCAAGGATATGCATTGATATAATGTGTTACTCTGTACAAAGCACCAAGCAGCTTGCTAAAGAGCAGTGAGCACAATTCTCCATTCTATGCAGTCCCTCCTGTTTTCATCCTTTATCACAGATCCATGTCAATTGCCTATCCATAGTTGTGAATAGTCAAGTGCTCCTTAAAAGTAGTAAGTTGTCTACACAGGGTAGAACTTTAAGGGTAGAATCTTTCAGAAGTTCAATATCATAATCTATGTCTGTCCCTATTGAGTACAGAATTTTTTAAGGTAACTTCTAGGACACAAAGATTAGGACACAGCGCTCCACAATTTCATATTTATGAATATTTCAATGAATGAGCTAACCTGGTCCTTCTAACCTTTCATTTTTAAGGCCTGTATATCTGAAAAGGAACTATTATCTGTGTTAGCAAGTGCTCCAGCTTAGTTTAATAATTCCAGTAGTATATGTTAGTGCTAAGATTCATATGGTTCTATTTGCCAGTGCAAAATCAAGAACAAACATAGGATACAGTTTCCTGCTCATTAGAAATAAATTAACTTAGGCTGGACTGAATTTACTAGAAATTGTTTAACTAAGCTTGCTTATATAATGAAATCCCATATGTTATTTAAGGAGTTTGTTCAGAACTGGTTGAAACCACATAGTGTTAGACAACGTGGACATTTTATGCTTTTGAATTAGCCAATGATGGTGATTACAAGAATTGAGCAGGGCTGTTAAAGACTGGACAGAGGACATTATTTCATCTGGTCACCATAAGTTGGAGTCGATTTGATGTCCCATAACAGCAATGAAATAAAATGAAATAATAAAACAAACTGACTGTATAGATATCAAATTGACTCACTCTATTGTTGAGATACCATGTTATCTAAACAAATAGCCCCCTACATGGAAAAGTAGAGAAGTTAATCTTTTGGTAACAGTAGCTTTGGAAATAGATGTAACAGATCTTTCTCTGTGTGTCCCTGTCTCACCAACCTTTCAAAACTTTTATTTTCTATAATAATTACTGAGTAGTATCTAGGTAGCAGGACTCACTGCTAGCATCGTAGAAAACTAGAGGGCCCTGAAGCAGTCAGAATGAGGCAAAGGGGCCTCCAGAGCAGGGCAGGTCAGCAGACTTTTCGGAAGAGAGGTCCACGGAGCGGTTTGTTGAGGTTTAAAAAATGGGTGTTGTGCTTTGGAACTCAAGCCCACACTTCTGATTCATATTTGGGTTCTTGGGCAAGTTATTTTTAGTCTCTGCAGTTTGACTATTGTGAAGTGAATGATTTGTCACTAGCAATGCTCACCATTCCAGCCATTTTGTGCAGGACAAACCCTTCCCCATGAAGCTCTCTGAAAATTCTGAATGTGCTCATGGTTTCTTTGCTGAAATCAGCCTTTTCCAACCCATAATTTATTTTATCTTGTGATCTTCTATGGCTAGGGGAGAAAGAATTAAAGTGTGTGTGTGTGTGTGTTTTGGGCCTTGGTTCTTCTTGCCCTTTCAAATTCTGCATGTGTGTCTGTGTGCACACACACATTTTAGCTTGAATTACCTTCTGACCTGCATATCCCAGGGCCTTCCCACACTTTATGTTGATTGCATGACTTGAAGCAACATCAGTATTTTTAAAATACTGTAACCTTAACTGCAGGCGGGAAATTTTCACTGGGGCCACAATGTGCTGGGAGGAAGGAGCTTAACCCTTTCCTTTTCAGCCACTGTAATTAACAATGGAAAGTGAGTTGTTTTTGTTAATTGCAAGGGGTTTTATTTGTTATTTTTTTGTCAGAATGCAGATTTAGACCTTGTCTCCTTGTATCGGTTGTGTGGATGGAAATTCCTCACAACTCTGATGCTTTGAACTAAATTTTTAAAATCTGATATGACTATAAACCACATATTTAACTGGAAGTGAGGGTGTTGACGCTCAGGCTCTTGAGTCCAGTATGTCTCATTTGGAGCCTATATCTGGCCTTCTGGGTTTCTCCAGATAACAATGCCTCTTTCTCCAACCACTGGTCCTTTGGTGTTTCCCAACTTTTGTGCATTTCTAAAAGGATGCAATGCCTCTCCCAAGTCTTAGGAACTGGCAGTAAGAGTCTTAAGCTAAAACTTTATGATAATTGGGGTATTTTGGCCCACCTCTTTTGCCTCTTGCTCTGCCCCAGTTTGCCTTAAGCCCTTGCCCTCCAATGAAGTATGGCTCCTGAAAGCTGCTCCAAAATTGAATTGAGCACTTGGGTTGCAAACATTTCAACACTTCTAGTCCAAAGTGTACTTAGGTCCTGGTAGGGCAGAAGAACATACTGGAAAGCAAGTCAGAGACTTTCAGAAAAGAGTCTGGAAGGGCAAAGGAAGCCACACAGTTAATATCAACTGAAAGGCTCAGCCAGCATTACCCATGTCCCAAACTGTCTACAACAGAGCTAAACTGGGTTGTGTGACATTAGAAATATCACACAACCTATTTGCCATCTATCCCCCAGCTTGGCCATGATATAGTCCCATTCTCAGTGTGTGCACATGTGAGCATCCACACTAACTGCAAAGGATAACTTAGAAGTGGTTCCGTAATCTGAAGCACTATCAAGCACTACCCTGGTTTTCAAGTCTGTTTTTGATTGAGGAGGTGAGGCTGTCTTCTTACCCAAGACCTCCTTCCTTTGGAGCGTCTGTCTGTGCTACTTTTTAGAGATCACAGGAAGAAAAGGCAAGGTTGTTATCTTGAATTGTGATGTCACCAGCACTGATGTTGTGACCTGGACCATGGACGGCTCCAATGGTGACTGTTATGATGATAACCTCAAGCCCAGTTCGTCTGCCCCAGCCCTGGTTTTGCCAGGATAAAAGAGGGCCACTGACCTTTCTCTGCAGGAAGAGAACAATTAACCAGATGTTTGAATTGATTTGGCAGCTCCAACATCCTGGGACAGACATCTGAATTGGCCTGCCAACAAGGTTGTTCACTCTCAGCTGTGTCCTGGCCAAATCTGATGCTTTTTGCTAGCACCACAATGCACAGCTCCTTACTAGAAGGGCTGTCCCCTTACATTCCTTGCAACCATACTTGAGAGGTCAGGCTTAGGCAGACTTCATCCATGTGGAGTCTAAAGATTAGCTTTGTAGCACACCAGGCCACACCCCAAGGAGTTCATTCTGGCCCTGCAATAGCTGAATCTGGACAAATGCCTGTAAACAGGGGTGGAAACCAGCAGTTTTCCAGAAGTTTTTGAGCTCCAACTCTCATCATTACCCATGTTGGCTAAGGCTGATGGGATTTGGAATCCATGGGAGGGCTGCACATTCCCCATGCTTGCAAGTGACTCCACAGTTTGAGACCAGCTTACTGCCAGGCACACAACAGGTGCATAAGAAGAGGTGTGCTGGATAAGACCAAAAGGCTTTCTAGTCTATTTCCTCCCCTACCAGCAGTCAATCAGATGCTAATGGCAGCAATAGGATGATTTCCCAAGTCAGACCCTGCCTGGCATCCTTTGGGGTCCTATCCTGGCTGGATAGTGCATTGCAGATCTGTGCAAAGAAACTGCCCAGTGCTGTAGACTGCTAGCCAGGCTGCTATCTGTAAGCTGGCATCTGTTGCAACTTCCTCCCTGATGCTCAAAGTTGCCTTGGTGGGACCAGCTATCTGTTATTACCAAGCTCTAGTAGCTTCATTCTCCTTCTGATGCTAGAACCAGGGTTATGGACTGGAATTGTTCAGGAAGGGGCAGTTGTGTGGTAGTTGGATGAGGCTCCACTGTAAGAACATTCAGTGTTCCTTATTTATTTTATTTATTTATTAGAAAAATTTCTATGCTGCCCCTTGCCAACTAGCCTCGGGGCGGCTCACAGCAGGTCCATACAAAACAAATACAATATAAAATTGAAAACGCAAATTGACCTACAGTTACAAGTTATAAAGACTAAAATTGGCCCATCTCATAGTCCCCAATTAAAACTATAAATAAACCTAACAAAAACTAAAATTCACCATTAAACTAATAAACTAATAAACTAATAAATAAATTAACAATTAAAATATTTCTTAAATAAAAAGGTCTTCGCCTGGCGCCGAAAAGCAAATAATGACGGCGCCAGGCGAGCCTCTCTGGGGAGCAGGTTCCATAAGTGGGGTGCCTCTCCCACCCACTCATTTTCCATGTTGTGACTGGAAATGCTTTGGTTTACTCACAAAACCAACCTTTCTTTTCTAAGGAAAGTGACCACTCTGTTCTAAAACAACCGTAAAGGAATGGCAAATGCACCATGCTGCAGTTTCCCCAAAGAGCCTAAACAACTCCAGTTAATGTCTCTCAGATGAGATCATCTGAAATATGAATCTTGATTTTGTTGATACTAAACGAGTCATGCAGCATCTTAACGGTGAAAACTTTTGTCACTGGGGCTTGATTAATTGCAGCCCTGCTCACATGTTCCTTGGAATAAATGTCAACTCCCTGGAGGAGAGTGAACAAGCGTGCATTAACAGTTTGCACCTCCAACACCCAGCTATTCATGTAATGTGTGGAGTCCACACAAGCAGGCCCAAGCACATTTAAGTACACATGATCTGGTGCTACCCTGGGGAATAGAGAACATGATTATCTGAACCCTTTAGTTTCTCTTTTCCTTTCTGGCCTGAATTCTGTTTTTTGCCATAGTTCAGTGCATCCTTTGTTTGCAGGAAGTCCTAGATTCAGTCCTTGGCATCGCCAGTGAAAAGGACTCGAGCAAATGAGGGGAAAAACGGCTGCCTTAGCCCCTCTAAAACAATGCTGGGCCAGAAAGAAAATTGTCTGGTGCAGTAGAACAAAGATTTTTATATTCTTAGCATTCTTCTCTCTCTTTCAAGGCCTCAGTCCAGCTGGATTGCATGCACAGGAGTCTATGTGTGTTTTGGATATACATGCAAATAGTACATTTGAACACTTGGAAAGTGGTGGTGAAGCTTTGGGCTGCATCTCTGATTATACATGAACCAGATATTCACTTGTATCTGTAAGAACAAGGATTATATTTTAGGGCTACAGACCTAATCCAAACCAAAAGCTTTGATGGTGGACTCCCCTGCTCCATTTTAAAATCCCACCTTCTCTGCTCTGTTCTCCTGTCCCCATGCCTTTGCCTGGTGTTTCTTTTGGCTGCTGGAACATTTCTTCCTGCCGTCCACTGAAAAAGCACCCTTAATCAACTGGGAGCTGCTCTTATCTCTGCTCAGTGGTAAGAATTTTTTTCCCTGCCAGCTGAGCAGGCTGGGGAAGAAGCTGGCAGACCAGATGGCATAGCCATAGAAGATGAGTAGGGCCTAGGGAGGAAGGTGCAAGGTGATTCAGTCCTGCATACTTCTGGGTAAACATAGAAAGGCTTGTCCTGTCTATTTGTGAGTTCGCATGCTGCTCATGCTTATTTCTGAAAACGCATGCAAAGCTTGTTTTGTTTATTTGTGAAAAGTTATGTTGCCAATGCTGACTTCTGCCTAGACGTACACAGGCTTGGCATTTGGGTAGCAATTTGAATGTAAAAGCTGATTGATGCAGGTCTGCTTATATATAAGGAGACCACAGAGATGTGTTGTGTTCATTTCTAAGTAGGCTTCAAACTGGTAGAAATCACATTTTGGTTCTGCCTTTGGCCCCATCCACTTTGTCTGGATCCATTTACTCCACTCGCTGGCTCCACTCTGGGAATGCAGCCTCAGGACCTTCCCACACTGGAATGTGGCCCTTGGATGGAACAAGATTCTCTATCCCTGCCTTACACTGTTAAGTCCACTGGGGTTAGTGTAAGCATTTCTAGAAATGCAAGAGGCTGGCTAGCCATCCCAAATGGACAGACAAAATGAGGGAAGACTCTGGCTCTTAGAAACATACGTCATTTCAATCCTTCTACAGTCTATCGCACCTGCACGAAAGTGTCTGTAGGTTGGGGTTGTTGGAAGGAAACCTGATCCTGATTTGCAGAAATTGGTTCTGATAAATTGCATGCTGGCTAAGAGAATAATCCTTAGTCAGGGGAAATCTGATATTACTCCAATCCATCAGCAATGGATTAAAGAAATGACAACTACTGCATTAGTGGAACACTGCTACATTTCAAGAAAGCTCATAACTGCTGAATAATATGCACATGGCAGAACATATGGATTTTTTGCTTTCCAGAGGCCACATTTTTTGCCCATTACATGTGTTCACTTTGTGGAACTGAAGTGTAAACCTTAATTGAGATGAAAATAAGTGAGATCTTGTAATGGGAATTTCCTGGTACTGAGCAAATTAACAGCTAGCTAAAATGCTCTGTATTGATTCTATAGTACTTTCCCTGCGAAGCTGGAGTAATGAGAGCCAAACTGGTGTGGTCGTTAGAGTGTTGGATTGGGGACCTGGCAGATCCAGGTTCTAGTCCCCACCAGCCATAAAGCTCACTAAAGCCCAGTCACTCACTTTCAGCCTAACCTACTGCTCCAGGTTTTTGTTGTTGTGAAGCTAAAACAGAGCTATGTACACCATCTTGGGTTTCTCACAAGAGGAAAAGGGCAGGATATACATATGAAATTATGAAATATGAAATAATAAAGTCCGAAGACCTGCCTGTTTTTGTTGGCTTTCCTTAAGTCATGCTGCTGTTTTTATTGTTAAGTTTAGTTCGTTTAATCATTTTAAATGGCAATCTCTGTTTTAATGGACTTAATTGAAATATGTTCTTAAGGATTGTTTTTGTTTTATCTGCCTTGTGCAGTTTGTATCTGCTGCCTCATGAGCTTTCCGCCCATAAAGGCAGATAAGAAATAATGCTAGATCATTATCTATCTGTCTAAATACCAAGGTGGAGGGTGGCCGTAAGGCCCCTAAATCCAGAGCATAAAATTACTTACATAAAATTACCTGTGGATAACTTGGCAAAGAATTTCCTTACCCCTACTTCGGCTGTTGCCAGATGTCTCCAACCTACTGCGCTCTGGATATGTTGGACTACCTAACATGACCTGACCTGTCAACACATCTGGAGGTTGCTAGATTGTAGAAGTTCCTGTTATACCATTCCCAGCTGAAACAGGATACTACAGACCAATCTGAGTAAATCCAGTGGGTCTCACCATGAGGATCTCTTTTTGGCCATTAAAAAAAAAAAATCTGTTATGCTTGAAAGTTAGCTTGATCTCTGCTTCTGACTTTTAAAGGATGCAACCCTAGTCAGTCTTTCAGGGGAATAAGCCCCATGATGCTCTGTATGGGGCTTACTTCTGCATAAGCTTTCTAGTTCTCTAAAATGGATTAAACTTGTTGAACCAGATGCCTAGGCTCCAAGAGGGGAATTTTGATCACTTGCTGTCTGATCTCTGTTCACTTACGTGCCTGCAGTAGTCTCACTGAGCTGAAATGATCATAGGGAGTGTGCCAAGCTTCTTTATTAGCACAGATATTTTGATTAAGACACTCTGTCCTAATATTAAAGTCTCTGAAACATGCAGCTTCTTCTTGAGAGTTGGCCCAGTTTTCCAGTGGAACCAGATTGGATGACAAATATTGGATGAATATATTTTTAACAGGCAGTTCTATTTTCCACTGCTAGGATTTGCTCTTTTATACATTGTTGCAAAGGGGCCTACTTAGTCTTCAAATAGCTTGGTCTTCTGAAAAAGATATTCTGCAGTTCAGATCAGTGAGGTGGGGGGATGTAACTGCCTGCGGTTTTATTTACAGAATGCTAATATTCACTGTATATGTGTGCATGAAAAATTAAATAGGCATTTTTCTGATGCTTCAATTTCACTTAACGTGCAGTTTGATGTCAGTATACCCCAGTGTGTATGCAGTGTAGGAAGACAACTTTACAACTTATGCAGATGTTCACCACATGTGTAGCAACATATGGAAAAAGAAGTATGACCTAAGAATTATCCCCCTTTTTCTGCCTCCTTAAGAAACATAGTTACAGGGGTAACTCTCCCTTGCTCACACATGTGTGCGCGCACGAACACACACACACGCACCAGCTTCTTAGCGTTAGGAGCCAAAAAAGCTTTGGTTTGGGCAGTTGAACAAGTCCATCTTGCCAAAACTGCAAGTGAAATATAGAAGCTTTAACAAAAGAGCTGAATGTGTGGTTCTGGAACACCTGAAGGTAAAATAAACAAGCAACAATGTATCTGGGTTTATAACTTCCATTAACTGAATTCCTCATGAAAGAGGCGTACCACCTGTTCCTTTAAACCTAGGTCCCTCCAGTGGTGCAGAGGTCCACTGGAACCGGGGAGATGGAGGACAGAGCATCTAATGGACAACATGCTAGGCAGAGCCAATCCCATAGAAGGTAGGAGAGCCACAGGTGGGCAGGGCTAATTTTTGAGCAAAGAGAAATGCACGAGTGATAGGAAGTGACCGTTTCTTGTACTGCCTTTTGTTTACCTCCCCATATTACTTCTCACTGTGCTCATCTCCCAGCTAGGCTCTGGGGGAGACTTCAGGGACACACGCCATGTGCGGTTCCAAGTTTTCCTTAGGCTTTTGTCAAATCCCTTTGCAAACTCTCTGAGCCTTACACATTCATTCTGTAAGCAATCAGAGCCGACGATCAGATGTTCTGCCACCATCTGGGCTGGCCATATCTGGGGATCTTGACCTTGTTATGTCCTTAAGAGTAAAAAGTGGAGGGCAGATGATTAGAGAAACAATTAAGGATAAGGGAGGGGTCAGATAACTTTTCTGAAAAAATGATACCAAATAAATGTTTTGAGATCTCTGATTGCCTATTGGATAAAAGAAGCTTTCTCTCATTTAGAAAGACTAAAATCTTGGTTAGTATGCTCAGCCCTCTGTTTTGGTTATCAGTTAATGGCTTTTAGATTTATTGTGATTCAGTATTCTAGGCCATCTTCAGTATTCTAGGCCATATCCTTTGATTTCGGGGCAGTTCCAGTTGGGTTTGCTGTTATTTCTATACTAGCAGAGCAATCCACATGTGTTCCTCTTTAGGTGCTGCTGCTTCTCAGGAACCATTCCAGGCAAGGTTGCCTTTCACAGGATAAAGAATTTTAGAAAAGATTATTGCAAATATTCCTTGCACTGACACACACGTGCATGCACACACACTTCTGTATACTTGGCATTTTGGAATATCCTGTGTACATAGAACTTTGAAAAACCCATTTGAGAGAATGTTTGGTCCTTTGCCTTCTCTGTCTTCTGCACTTGCTCACTGAAATGAGGAGCTAAACAAGATCAAGAGCAGGCAGTTGAACTCCTGCATGAGGCTTTTCCACCTTCACACCATGATTTTGTGGTTCATTTGTTAAGAAAATCTGTTGGAAGCCAGTTTATTTCTGGAACATAAATTACCTACCTAAGTGCTGTATGAATCAACTTCAGCAAGCACTCTACAGTATACTGTGCAAATTTTCTACCAGGACCAAGGAAAATGCTTATGAAAGTGAAGCCTGAATTTCACATGCAAGGAGAAGCCTGAAAGATGCCAAATAGCTTCACGGCATGTGGATGAGCTGTGCCAACCTAAAGAAAACATTTGACAAGTTGTGGTACTTCCTAGCTTTCAGTCATCCTTCACAGGCTCTAGGATTGCAAGAATTTATCAAAAACAGGATAAAGAAATCAAGGCTGAGAAATGTACTGCAGGCTGTCATGTACTAGCTTTTGCCAACAAGGTGTGCTCCTGCTAGAGGCTCCCAAGTTAGGGAAGACTCGATGAAATCGTTGTCTTACAAAACAATTATGGAAGAATGCTGACTGGGAGTTATTTGAATTTATTTGAATGCTGATGCTGAGTTATTTGAATTTTTCCTGCCTAAGTATGCATAGGATTGCATCTAGAGGGAATGATCCTATGGCCGTTGGACATGGTTTGTGTATGCATAGCATTGATTAGATTCCTGGCTCCACGCTTGCAGACTGTGCTCCAAACTCGGAGCTGGGAATCAAAGCTCTGATCTGCTGATCTTCTCTGTTTCCTTGAAGCCAGCATGGAAAGAACGCCACTGGCTGCTCTCAAAGAATGGGAAAGTGACCTTGGAGAGTAGGTAAAGAGACTGTTTTGGGGTGAAGAAGGGAAGAGACTGGAGCATTCAGGGCATGAGGTATCCTGAAACTGCCCCCAGCTTCCTTCCCTCACTTTTTGAAGTTCCATTGCTAGATGGATGAAAATGTCTTTCTAAAAAATGAACAATGAGAAAGCAGCAAGACGGCCAAGATCACTTCCACCCCTCCTTGGCTTTTCAATGGATAAGTTCAAGTCTCTGAATTTGGAAGCTCACACTCCTCCATAGGATGCACCTTAGGTAACAAACAAAAAGGCCTATGTACACCAAGGGGAGTGAACCATTAACAGAAAAATGTGTGTTATTATTGCATTATATTTCTATACTGCCCATAGCCAAAGCTCTCTGAGCAGTTCACAATATTTTAAGTCAGTCATCCAGATTTCAGCCAGACCTAAGGCTGCTTAGCATCCAAGATTAGGCAGGATGAGGCACTTCTGGTGATACAGAAGCTATTAAAGGTAGTCCCTGGGTTACAGATATCCAGGTTATGAACAACCCATACTTATGAAAAAGCAAACCCAGAAGTCTCACCTCATCCTTGAGCAGTGAGCACTTTCTTACCACTGAAAGAGTGGCAAAGTCAGAACTTGTGCCAGGTAGTGGAGAGAGGAAGGAAGAAAGTGATGAATAGGAAGGAAGGAAGGAGGGTAAAGGAGGAGGGAAAAAGCAGTGCCTGCGAGTTACGAAGTCAGAACTAGAAAGAGACTCCAGTGGTAACTCCCCGCACTGCTCCAGCAGCACAATGAAACCTTGACCCTTGAGCACCAGGTACATTTTCTCCAATACCAGTCCCATCGCCATCATCACAAAGTTAATGCTAAGTTTAATGTTAGTTCAAGAAGTATTATGCTTAATAATCTTTTTACATTTTTTCCTATCTTTCTATCTAAACAGTTTTAAGAACTACTGTACACCTACACCCATACATACAGAGTCTCTCAGTACCTGTAGTTACTTTCTTATTATTGTATTATTATCATTATTAAAATGCTGTATTGTATTTAACATGTTTTAGTGTATATGGAAGTGCTTCTTAAGTGTTTTATATGCTTTTTATAAACTCGATCTGGCTTACATACAAATTCAACTTAAGGATATTCTCAGGAACAGAACCTGCCCATAACCCAGGGACTACCTGTATGTACAAAAGGTGTATGTTTAATAGATATGGAGCTGTTAAGATGGGTAAGGTCTTTAGTGGCTTCTCCATCCTCCCATGCAAAGCAATGTGTACAGTTAATTGAGTCTCTGATTTAAAACAAAACAGGTGAGTTGGCCAGGAGTCCATTTGGGAACTGGTAGAAAGGGCCTAGGTGCTTTGCCCATGGCTGAAAGTGGTCTGAATAACAGCTAAATTTTGTGTGTTCAAAATGGAGGCTCTAACATGTTTTGCCTCTTGATACTAGCAACTCTAGGGGCAAGTCCAGCTCCAACCTGTAACTTTTGGATGAGTGGCAGAGCCAGATGTGAACATCTGGAGGCCTGTCCTCCCTCCTGAGTCTTTGAAAGAGCAATCACAGTATTGTCACCATCAAGTCATTTGTGCCTTCTTCATTCCTTGCCCTACGTAGTCTACTTTTTCTAATGATTGACTGGATGAAAAGATTGTGAGATCACAAAAGTTTGCATATTTTTTATGATCTTTTGGTTTGCCTATTAAAGGTGGTATGCTAATGTGGATTTTGGAATTTTTCATATGGTCACTGCAGATACCTCAGAGTTTGTATTATGTAATAGAGGCTTAAAATAGGCAGGGAGGTGATTGTAGCATCATGGGTTACCCTAGAAATAAGTTGGGGAGCAGGACTATTGCCAAATCTCATTAAGCAAATTCCTCCAGTATCACAGATGTTGTACCTCTGGATACCAGTGGGAAACATAGAGAGGGAGAAGGGCTATTGCCTCTTGTCCACTCACAAGCTTCCCATAGGCATTGGTTTGGCCCTCTCCGGGAAAATAGTGTGTCTAGAGAGACACCTGGTCTAACCCAACACAGCTCGTCTTACATTCTTAATGCAATCCTGAATGTTTCTACTCAGAGTTCAAAGGGGTTTACTTCCTAGCAAGCAGGCTTAGTATGGCACCCTAAGCATTATTATTTGGGTCCATGTTTCCTCTTTAATTTTTTGTGAACTGTTTTAAGAGGGGGAAAACTTATATAAATACATCTCATATCTTTCACTACTATTTTGTTATAGATTTTGTTCCCATTCCTAATGGGCTTTGGAGAACAAATGGAATGGTATGTCCCCCAAGGCACTGGGATATAAAGTGTCCAATTGTAATCATAGTAAAATGACCCAAATTGAATAACAAATTCAAAAATAGTTTGACATCAGGCATTTTAATAGGTAATTTTATGTTACATGTTGTATAGAGTTGTGTTATGATTCCCCACAGCCTATCTCAATAACAGCGAAAGCTGAGACGATGCATTCTCAGTGATACCCCTTTTAGAGTTAATCATCAGCCTGTTAGAGAAGGAAGTCATAATCCCCAGGATGATGAACTGACATAGATTCACTGGAAAAATAAATATTCAGCATAAGGCATTAATCAACAGAGCAGAACTTTTAACCTTTTATCCACACAACTTTAGATAGGAACAAATTGCATTAGAAATCATTCATTTGAGGTGATATAGTGAGTTCCACCCACAGAACACTTCTGCCTGAGTGTTAAATACATATCAATGTGAAGCTTAAGTTGTGACTCATCAATTTTGTCTGCTATTACTAAATAAATAACCATGGAAACATGGACAGGGATTAAAGCTCTGGACAAGCTGGGTGGAGTTTCCAATGATTACAGTGCAGGTTTGGTGCATGTGACAAAATTTTCTCTTTTCCACTCCTTCCACAAATCTCTTTTTTTCTTTTAGTTATTTTTCTTTTGTTAAGAAATGAACAATGATGTCTCAGAAATGTGATTGATTTTATTTCAAATATTGTAAGGTATGTGTGCACGCATGCCTGCATATTTTCTGGTTTTGATTTTAATTCTCTCAGGTAATGGTTGTTTCTGGAAAGATATGCAGCATGGCTTAGCATCTGGGCTAGAGGTTCCCATGTGAAAGCCAGGCCAGCCTCCTGCACTAGTTGCTTAACTAGAGGCCAAAGAGATGAGGGGAAACAGTGCTAGAGGCAAGGCAACAGAGCTCACCAGCCTGGACTCACTTTCAGCCTGAAGGATGAATTCCATTTTGGAGGAATTCTTAGAGGCTGCATTCCAGTGGTGAGTGGAGCAATGGTGCAGGGCAAAGGCAGTAGGGCCAAAGTACAAAAAGCACCAGGAAATGTTGGATTTAAGCTCTAATAGACAATAATTGAGCCTTAGGAGAGTTGCTTAGAAGTGGAAGAAGACTATGTAAAAGTCTGGCAGCCACCAAACCACTGGTGGTCTTGGAAAAGGAGCTAGGTGAAGTAGACACTGGTGAAGTAGACACTGGTTATCTGGGACACTGGTTATCTGGGAACCAGTGAAGTAGACACTGTTTATCTGGGAACCCAGGAGGATGGTGACAGCTATGTCAGTGGGGCTCCTGAGGCACTGCAGTTTTTATGTTGAGCTTTATAGGAGCTATCCATTCTCTTCCATGGTGCTAAGCCTACTTTGGGGATGGAGGTCAGCACCATGGGTGGTATAATACTCAAAGAAAAGCCGCAATGGACCAGGAAACCAAATGACACAGGAATCACCAGCCTTCCATGCCTGGAGGGCTGGGTTGAATCTCCAGGCAGGCTAGATTTGTCTTACAGGCCTGAGGTAACCCTTAAGGAAAGTAAGTTGTGGCCAACATCTGGATGAGGATACACCAGTTAGTAAGACAAGCACTAGGCACATGTTTCCTGAAGCCAAGTAGCTCTGGGATTGGGCAGTGCCTAGGAGGAAGACACAAAGAGGTTCCCATATATTCTGCCTTACATATTACCAGAGAAGCAAGTAGTGTAAATTCAGTAGGTAGAGCCAGAGCTGGCCCTAACATTTGGAAAAGTCAAGCAGCTGCCTCAGTCCCCATCTTCTAACTGCTTCGCCTGATCCCCCTGCACTAGTGTGGAAAGGATCAGGCTGCCCAGGTAATTCCTCACAGAGAAATGCAGTGAAAAGGGGCAAGGCATTCCCAAACTCATGGGCTGTTCTGTATGTTATAGCACATGTTTGTCCCTGCCTCTGTCTCAGTTATGTTGGGTTTGGGGACCCATGTAATGTCTTCAGATGTACAGGTAGCATAGTAGTAATGATGGTTTGCTCTACCTACTGATCTGAAACCCACCTTTCCTTTAATGCCAATTCTGCACATGCATAGCAGTGCCCCTTGACTTGCTGTGAGCTTGTCATTAATTATGTATTTATTAGCAATAATTGTATTCTGTGTAAGAGAATACAATCCCTAAGCAGTTCACATGCATCCAATCCCAAAGCAGCTCCTCAGGCAGCAAAATACATTGGATCAGCCCTGCTTGAGATTTCTAATGTATACAGTAGTTGTGCACAGGGTGGGGCAACTTGTTTGATTGGCTTTCAGGACCATCACAGAACGTTTTGCCAGTACATGTTCAAGTCACAAAGGTAAGATACTCACCAAGTGGGGAACACGGGAATGTAACAAGTGCTCACAGGCTGTGTGAATTGATGAAGGGTGTGTGTGTTGTTGCTGTTGTTGTGTGCATTATTGCTCATCTTTGGATTCATACAGGCAACTTGTGGCCCTCTGGCCACTTGGCCCAGAATTCCAGCTTCCCTCATCATTGTCTGTGCTGATTAGCACTGCTGGAAATGGCAGGCCAAAATCTCTGCAGAGCCACAAGCTGCCCACTCATGATCTAGTAGCATAATAAACCTCTGTACCTCATAAAATATTTTGTGGCTCATACTATGCATATTTTTGTTTAATCCAATTTTTGACCACCTTTATTATCACATGCATTATCTCTTAGCTAAATTCCTTTGGGTTGTTGTAGACAGCCCAAATATTTTACTCTAAAGCAGTCCCATTGAAAGAGTTTAATGTGCACTTACATTTCTTTCACACCCTTCAAAGAAATGTCAACAAGCACTTCACACATTGGAACAAACCAAGTTAAATATAACTGAACAAAATGTTTTCATGTCGGGACATCTTGTTCAGTTGACAGGAGTCATCAGTGGAATTACTTTAAATAAAAGAGCAATTTATTATGTATTTATGCATATTAATAAATGCTGTGATATGTTGTGATTTGCTTGTTATTTATTGGTTGATAGATTTTTATCATGAACTACATTCAGAAAAAATATTACCCCCAAAACTGATTTACAGTTTAAGATATGTATGTATAAATGAATAAATAGTCTGTTCAAAGTGTGGCTTTTCTTGCTGTTGTTTCTGCCTTAGAAATGCGTGTCTGTCTGAATGTCTCTGAATACTATGATGTGGGAGAGAAGATCTGTTTCTGTGATAAAGACTCTTTGGGAATGATCTCAAGGTAAGTTTGGATGGAATGGACAGTCCTTGATGCTGGCTCAGGCCATGTTGCACTAGCTGGAAAGACAGCCAGCACAATGAGAAGGCAATGCTTCACAGAACAAGCCTGGACACTGGCTCAGATTAGTGTTTCCAGAAAGGAGCTCCTTTCTCTGAGCTCTGCTAGCATGATGTGTTCTGGGATTATTAGTTTGGGCTAGTTTCTCATTGTGCCACTTGCCGTTCCCTATAGCTCAAGAGCTGTGCTGGGTACTGGCCAGTGTTTGTGCAACTTGAACTACCAGCTCCCAACTCTGAGTTGGTCTTAGGATTTTCATGTATGAAGTAAAAGGATCTTTGCTCTTTCTTTGCTCTTCTTTAAACTATTATTGTTAAATAGATGTAATCTGTGTGATTAATACACCTGTCCAAAACAGCACATCAGAACCAAAGTCATTTCTCTTTGGTCAGGTCCTTCTCCGATTTCATCTTTGCCCAGAATGAAATTACGCAGAGCTGTTTCGTTATTTCATGTGTTCCTTAAAAATTCCAAGCTATTCTTTTATTATTAATTCTTTGGGGAATAGACTTTCCCAGGCTAGTGTTGCTCATTTATGGAACTCGTTTATGCCTTTTAAGATTAGTAGTGATGAGAATATAAATCTCTTTCTCAGACTGTCTTATTTTCTCTCCATTGATTTGTTCCATTGTGTGAAGTGTTCTTTGACATTTAATCAAAGGTATTATATAAAAGGAAGCCACTATTATGCTGCCTTGTTCTGTATTACACAGAACTAGTGGCATTCTAATGCATTCTCAATTATTTTCACTTGTGACACTTATGACAGCCTTAGTGTGAGAACATGTTCATTAGTTAAAGGTGAACTTGAGAAGGGCACTCATTTCAGAATGGGCACAGCACTCCTGGGGAGCATTTCATTTGTTTGTCGGGAGGTTTTTGGAGTGTGTATAACAACACTCCCTCCTGGGTGTTATTGTTCTTCCATACCAAAGTCATCAAGCATAATTGATCTGGTGCTAAATACGTTGTATACGTAGAATAGTGTGCTACAAAGTAGTGTCTGACTGCAAAACTATCTTGAAGGGTAGAAAGGTCACAGGAGAAAATTATTTAACTTCAGTCTCAGGCTAAGAATGACTTCATTCCTAGAACTCAGCTTCAACTGAAAATAAAAACTGAAGATCATGCCAAGCTATGCCAAAGCTAGACATTTTCAGCATATACTTATATTGTAAAAACAATCTCAGGTAACTTTTCTAAAGTTGTCAAAGCTGTCTGAGAATTTTTAATTGACAAACCATCTGCTTTCTAACAGACTGATCATATATATGTTCCTTCTTATGCAGAATTACTCAGAAATCAGTCCAGTGATGTTTGGATGGGCTTACTTTCTGTGTGCATTGGATTTCAGCCTGAGGGGGCAATCCAGTTATGAGGATCATAAGCCCTTGAAAAGAGGCAACCTTAGTCACCTTTTCATCCTGCCCTACATTTTTTATTAGGATTTTTGTTTTGTTTTTGCTTTTGATCTATCTAGCATCAAAGAGGAATGGAAGGAGGGTGGGGATCCTGGTATCTCCAGTCTCTTTCCCTCCCCATCCATCAAAGCACACCTTTCTCCAAGGTAAAGCCATTGGAGAAGCCACCTTCAAGAGCAGCCATTTTGAGTCTTTCACCCCTCTGAGATAAGAGGGCTGTTTCCAGTCTTAGACTGAAGAATCCAAATATCCCATGGCCTCTCTGATGCTGTCTAGAGGCCACAGGATTGCACTTAATTACAAAAATAAATCACTGTATATATTTTCTTTCTCCCACAGAACTGGTATCTATAACAGACATTCTACCTGGCTGTAGCAAGAAGAGAGGTGAGTCAGTGGATCCCACTACATCAGTTCATTGAGACAGTCCCCATTTAGGTTTTCCTCTTCCAGAACTGTTTCCTGCAGTGACCATCCCATCTTGTTCTTGACAGTGTAGCTAACATGATGAACAATGAATACCTACATTCGTCTGTTTTATTTTCCTGTTCCCTCCCATTTTTTCTTGATTTAATCATGTCTATTGGCTTGTAAGCCTGCAGGGAGGAAATGTTGTTTTTAACCTTTTTACAGCACCTATAAAATGTTAGGTGCATTAAAAATAAGTATTAGTTACTTATATTACTAACAGATGTTTATTTTTGATATTTAACATCAATATATGTTCCTTTTTGAGCTCTTAGCACTGTGCACCACAACAGAAAGAGTCTCAAAAAGATGAAGAAGTGCAGCTCACAGGCACTGTCACATCACCAATTAAGTGAAAGCGTCAAACACTGTCCTGTGGCTGGAAGACACTGGTCACTGGGAAAGATGGCTTCCCAGGTCACAGCAGGGACTCCATCTTTGGATGGTCCTCATTCTGCTCTCACAGCAGGTGCAATTCCTTCTGCATCTATTTTGGTTCTGAAGGCAGAAAGACTATCTTTGGGTCAGGATTGAGAAGGTGTTGTGGGTGTCTGGACGGGCAAAGCACATCCGTGGGATCCAACTAATGCCTAAACTTTTGTTCCTCACCAAAATTGACTATCTAAATGTTTTTGAGTGTCAGGGAGTGTGGGGGCAGCCCTTGCTTCTGCGCTTCTCCCATACTCAATGGGATGTCCATAAGCTTCCAGGTTCAGAAAGTTACAGGCATGCCACACTGGAGGGATGTTTGTTGATGAACATACTAATTACAGCAGCAATTCGATGCACTTTTACCTGGGAGTAAGTCCTGATGAAGACACTGGAACTTACTTTTGAGTAAACCGATTAAATTTCAGCTGTAATGATCAGGACTGTGCCTAAGAAAATTGTTTCCACACTTTGTAGATTTGGTTCTCATATCATGGACCCACGGGGTCACCTAAAATCATTGAGTGGTAAAACATCCACGTGCTGAGACTCAGCATATCACATCTTAATTTTTTTAATGTGATTGCAAACATGCAAAAAGGTAGGTTTGTAGTTGCATGATGAATTGCTACCCCTAAGTGGCTCACCATACAATGTAATCCCAATCCAGCAGGTCATGCTCAGTGGGTCATGAGAATATGTATGGAGGGTCTCGGGCTGGGAGGACTGTGTAAGGTCTGAAATGAGGGTTAGTGGAATTTACAGTGAGAAAAACACTGCACAGATCAGATGAATGGACATTAACTACAGAAGTAATTCCCATCTGAAACTGCCATGCACAGAGGACCTCCAAGCTGCTGCTGCAGAGGAGTCAGTAGCAATGCAGAAAGAAAAAAAGCATTTAAAAGGTATAATAGGAAGGGGAAGAACAAAGGTGGGGCAGTACGCTCTAACTGAAGCTGCCCCTGAAATTAGCTTTCTTCCAAGGCATAGCCAGAAGGGGATAGTTTACAGCAGAGCTCTGGTGGGGGGAGAATAGGCTGCTTTACACTGTCCTTCCTGCTGAAACTCCTTAAAGTATCTTCTCTCTTGCCCCAACTCCACATGTTAGACTCATGTTTGTGAATGTGAGGTGAACTTACGAGGCTGGCCCAAGACATGTTGCTGGCTGAGACAGAAGATCAGATGGAGCCCCCATTTCAGGCTGAGAAGCTGGCTGGCTGACCATTGAATCTTACCTTCAGCTGAGGGCAGCAAGGTAGCTTTGGGGGCACAGGGCAGGACATGTGGCTGCATACAGCCCTGCCCTCCAACATCTGGCCCACCTCTCTCTCACCTGCTCTATGCAGCCGACAGAGGCAGCTACCTTGCTGTGCTTCATTGCAGGGCCAGCTCTGTAAACACAGCTCTGGTAACTGTGTGTGAATGAAACTGGTGGGCCTGGTTGCTAATTTGCTGCATCTCTGCAATACACCTGAGCTCTCCAGCACTGTGTGGAAAAGACTCCTTGGCTCCTGTCCACCAATCTTTCCTCTGTCATGGATCTGAAAAAGGGTTACCAAGGCAGAGAAACTGCTCACTGGTTCAACCCCTCTAATGTGTGTGTCTCTAGAGGCAAACCAAGCTAAGCATTCTAAGTGATGGAAATACTTCCAGATGTGAGGTTATTCGCAACAAGCCCTCCAATATTTTCCAGGATTTCTTCTCATGTAACTGTTGGGTAATCATGGCTCCAGAGATATGACTGATTTAAACCAAGGAGAGGTGGCTTCCTGTGGGTTTTTCAACTACAGCTCCCATCATTCCTCACATGGGCTATGCTGATCAGGGAAGATGGTGGCTGTAATCACAAAGTTAATGTCCTCTTAATGGGGAACAAAAACAAACCCCAATGTTTTAAGGATGACATCAGTGTAGCAGTTTTTAAAAATTACCAAAAGTGACACAGTGAAATAAAATATTTCCTGGATCATCATGTTTTCATTTTGATGGAAATGGTTTCTGAGTTATTCAGAGAAGGAGAAAAGATGTTGCAACTCAGTGTTTGGTTCAAACATGTATAAAAAACTGGTGCCCTGAATTAGTATTTAAATTCAAACCAGATTTCTGAATATCATTAGCATGAATCTCCCTAAATGGAGCTAGGGGCTAGAATTGGCTTCATTATACAGATGCAGGTTCACATTACCACTTTCCCTCCTTGATCAAGAGGCTTTCCTCCCACACCTCTTTTGTCACACACAAAGATAATACAACCTAAAAGTAGCTGTGCAGAGATAAGGCAGAGCCATGGCACGCTGCAACATGTACAATGTTCCAAGTTTAAAAGGAATCAAGAAGAACTGCCAGAGATCAGCCCCGACTTGTGCCTGACCAGTTCTGGCAGCCTTCACGGTTATGCTTACTTTATTAATAAAGCACGTCTTGAGCACACAGCTGCCATAGGGTAACCTTGCCACAGAGCTGCTCATAAGCCAAATTTAGGGATCTGAGATTACAATGTCCTGCCTATCCTACAAAATAAGAGGCCTGGGATGAGTGAAAGTAATCTTTTTGTTGAAAAATAGATATGTGTGGGGCCTGCAGCAAAATATTGCAGTGTAGAGTGCTCCCGCACAGGGAGTCAGCCAGCCAAGAACGCTTTCAGGAGTCTCCATTCCTCCTTCCCACAATCCCCCCACAACAGTCTGTCACTATTCCCTGCCCACTGAGCAAAACATGCCCAGCCCTCATCAAGCTAGTCTAGAAGTTTATTCCACCCTTAGGGATTCCCCGCTAAGTTTGGGTCCTGTTTGGTTTGACACTTCAGCAAACTTGTGACTTCCTCTGAGTCATACCTGGGCATTGTACGGCCCGCGGGCCACATCTGGCCCGATGGCTGACCCTGACTGGCCCGCATGAGGTCACTGGCAAATTAAAAGTTAGTGCAGATATAGTCATAATATAGATGCAAGCAATACAACTGCACTGCTTTTATTTTGAAGGATCTGCTAAATTGAATTGAATTTATTGCTTTTCATGTAATGTTAATGTTAATGTTTTTGTGAATATTCATTAAATAGTGTTGTTCTGTGCTCCACATTTTCATTGTATCATTGTAATGTTTCATTTACTGTTTTTATAGAGATATATATTGAGCAGAGCTGTAAGTGTATTGGTCCGGCCCTTAACAACTGTCGAAGTTTCTCATGTGGCCTCATAGGAAAATTAATTGCCCACCCCTGCTCTGAGCCTTCTGGGAAACTATTCTGTGCATCAATGGCTGCTTTAAACAGAAAGGAAAATTACATGGAGAACATCAACCACAGAGATCCAATGAAACATGTAATTGGGCCATTTACAGGGTTGGCACTACCTTAGGTGGCACATCCTGCAAGGTGGTGCCAGGGTGCTGGAGGGGAATACTGTAGGCCATGAGGTCTACCTTGCAGCTGCTAAGCCAGTCTGCTGCTTTCAGATGTAATGGAGGATGTTGTCTTGTCACTAGTGTGGAAAGAATCCAGCTGTCTGTCCATTTAACTTTCGTACATGGAATGGGAGGCAGCGGCGCCTTGTTCTCTGCCTCAGACAGTGCGCCATGGTCCCGAATTCCGAGTAACCAGAGGTCTGGGCTGCACATGGCATGATTACAGCTTTGTTCACTGTGCCCGAGGAAGAACATCCACAACCCTTTCTTGGACTTAGTCTTGGCAATGCAAGTTCTAACGGCTAAATATCATTTCTATTGACAGTCACACCCCTCATTGCTACAAAATACGAAAAATGAGTCATTCTCTTATGATGAGTCAGCTTGGAAGTGGTTAGAAACAGGAGATCCCCCCTCTGTTTGACAAGGAAATTGGCTTTCATGTTTATTTGGATTTCAGGCAATTCAGTGGCAATCACCGTTCCAAGTTCATTTTCTTTTCAGTGGATTTAATGCATGTTTTTATTTCAGTGTTAGGATTAATGTATCCTTCCCTTTGAGATGCCTGTCGAGGAACATCCTGCACAGGGTGAATTGTGTGATGTGCTCCCTTTAGGGCGAACTGCACAATACAGATTGAAAGTTAGTGTGTACATTGCATACCTCCTTTTGTGATGAGCAAGTCAAGACAGCCCCTTCATTGCAATGGCAGAACAAAAAGGCTGAACAGGTATGCCTTGACTATCATAGTGCAAATAACCAATTTTGCATTCACGAGCATTATAGCTATGTTTATTGTGTGAAACAAAATGGGAAAGAAACTGACAGCACATTGCATGCACACCACTAGGATAAGTATGCTGCCCTCGGAAAAGAGCAATTGTACCTCCTGCCTTACTTTTCTCAACAGGCATTCTTAAGGCAGGAGAGCGGCAAGCAATATGTGCACATTCATAGTTTGCCACCGACTGAATGCTTGCCTATTTAACTCTGCTTTGCATTGCGGAAATTCCCACCCTCTTGCACACTGTCTAGTCCAATGTACAAGAAGCAGATACAGGCCTGAAATAGTGAAAGTTGTGCATCTTTGATTTGTTTCCTGGCAAGCATTTTAAGTGTGTGTGTGTGTGTGTGTGTGTGTAAAACAGAAAAACACTTTTTAGAATCTGTTTTCACTACTTAACAAAGTTTCTAGTTCCTATTTCAGTGATAAGCTTTAAAATAAATGACAAGAAACAAGGAGACAATTTCAATCCCATGCAATCAGGATTATGCAAAAAGCTATTCAGAAGTTGCAGATTTCACTTCAGGATTGCAAAAAAAAAAAAATGCAATACATCCAACTAATGGTTCACAAGTTATAATCAACATATGTCACTAAATAGGCAAATTGACTATAGCTCTTAGTGGTGACCTGCATTAAGAAAGGTTTTTTTCTGCAGCCATTTGTGTTGCCATTTGCATAATTAATGGCAGCAGAATTTGTTTCTAGGCACAGAAACAAATGTTACAAAATGATGCTATCAAGAAGGGGTGCAACTGTAAGATGTTTCTATATACCTACATTGCATGGAGCTGTTCTAGATTGCTACTTTAAGACAGTATCTAGATTCAGACGACATAATGACCCACACTCAAGACTTGAGGGTGGGTTGTCACTGAACCATGGATTATCATGCCTGAACCCAACCATGCTAACAACCATGTTTCCAAGCCATGAACAATCCATAGTTCACAGCCCAACAACAAACCTTGGATATTCTTCATGGGTTGCTCATGGTTAATAGACCATGGTTTCTTGGTGGGATGGTTTTAGAGAACATGCCAACCCACATTTCAACAACAACCCACTGTTCTGTGACAACCCATCCAATGATTGCATTCTATCACATTGTCTGAACCCAGTCAGTAGCACCTTAGACCAGATGCTGGGCTCTCCACCAAGTCTCTTGCCTAGGATGCACACTCGCAGTGTGCCTGCATACCTACAACAATTGCTTGACGGCTGTTGGAAGGGAAGGCTTATTAGTCAGGGCTGCAGAGGCTGCAAAGGGCAGGGCTTATGTGGTGATGAACACCAAGAGGCCTTGTCAAGGAAAATTCTGCCCAATTGTGGAAGGGGAACTGCCCAACTGCAAATTGCCAGCCTGGAAGGCCTTTTGCTCCCCTAAGATGAAAGCACACACCCATAAATAACAACCAAAATCTTCTTGCCACCCTGCTCCTTGAAGTGTGACTGTTCCACATGGAAGCATTCAAAACTGTGATCACCCACCAGTGATCTGAAGTAGCACAGTCTTTCTAAGTGCCACCTCATTGGCTCACTGCATGTGACATGATGCACACATGAATGCAACAGAGCCCTGGGTGTGTATATTTTAGAAAGAAAACGGGGGGGGGGGGCATGGTTCAGGGAACCAAGGGCTGCACCTGACTGTTTATAGTACAATTCTCTCCCTCCACCGTTTGTCACTGTGGTGTTCTACGTACTGCTTGCAAAGAGGACCCTAAAAATGAGGTTAAGATCAGGGTTAACCTAAGCCATATTCTGGTCTACTTCTAGTGTCGATAAGGGTAACACCCTTAGGTCCCTTTAGCTGTCTTCTCCAATTTGGCGCCCTCTAGACTTTTTGCTTGCATTCCCCAGTCTTCCTGACCATTGGCTGTGCTGCAGGGAGCTTTGTCCAAAACACCCAGAAGCATCATGTGGGCAAAGCAACTTTAGCTCCAGGCAGGCATGAATCTGATCAAAACCAAGAGTGGCAAACCAGCCGTCCTTTGGAATCATCCTTGCCTATTGTGTTGGAGAAAAATACAGTGATGCCACCAAACACAGGGACTTGCACCAAGGGTCTCCCTGTGTTGGCCTTGCTTGCACTTGGTGTAACTGTCCAGGCTCCTTTCAAAGGAAACTTTTAAAAACTGATTGGGGGGAGGAGGAATAAATCATTTTTGAAGAGTGTGCATTTTCAATTTTGCACACTCATGCAAGACCTTAAGGGCTATCATTTTCCTTCTGGGTTAAGCTTTTGTGGGCTAAGGTCTGCATCATCAGATGTGTAAAGTCTTATCAGTGAACAAATATATACATGGATAGGTGATCAAAAGGGAACGAAATGCAAGAAATACAGTGTGAGACAAGTCAATTTATGGTTAAATATGCAGGAAAAGCAATAAATGGGGCATTCAACCTTAAAATTCCTTGCGAATGTTTCAGTCGTATCAGAAATATTGGAGGGCGGGGGGAAGTAGAACGTGAGAGGTCACAAAAAATGGAAATACTGCCTAACGTGAAGAATGCTTGCGATCTAGAAAGTGTGGGAGAGAGAGAAAAAGGGCAAATTGTGGCCAGCCTCTGGCTCCCAAAAGCCGAAGGGAAACCTTCTTGCGAGGAAACCCAGACTGCCTCCTGCGCGGATATGCCCAATCATCTCCGAGTCCTTGGTGGGAAGCCCGCGAGGAAACTAACTCTCCTTTCCCAAGGGGCGGGGGAGAAGAGAAACGGGACCCAAGTGCCGCTCCGGACGCATCTCAGGAAGTCAAGCACCGGGAGGGAGAGAGCGCGGGGGGGGCGGAGTTTTCCTTGGCAAGACCTCTTGGTGTTCATCACCACGCAAGCCCCGCCCTCCGCCCAATAGGAAGCCTCCGCGGCCCTGACTGATGGGCCCGAGCATGATTCCCCCGCTGGGGATGTTGCTTTCTCTCTCTCGGTTAGCGCGATGGGGTTAATCGCAGAGTCCAGGCGCAGCAAGTCGGTGCGTCTTTCCTGACGCTCGCTCCGGACGGTCGGGGGTGGCGCGGCGCAGCGCGAGGGCACTGCCTGAACGGGCTTTTCTCCTGGGCACCGGCGAGCCCTGCTCTTTTTCCTCGTCCTGTGTAACCGAGGCGAGCAGGATGCGGAGGGCGTAAGCCGGGACGCGGCTGCAACTCGTGGGGTGTGTGGAAGTGCAGAGGCGAAGTTGCAGCCTCGCGACGATCTGCCTTGACAGATCCCCCGAGAGGTAAGCGCGGAGGGGGAGCAGCGACCTTCGCTTTTCTTTGGGTTCTGGGGAGACTGACAGAGCGCCTCGTTAGGCTACCCTAAAAGCGAGGGAATTCCCCCGATGGCAACGCTTGCAGGCTTGTGTGTGTGCGTGCGAGAGAGAGAGAGAGAGAGACAGAGAGATTTTCCTCTTGCTCTGGGACTCCCCGCTCCACCATTACCTCCGCCGCCGCCACTTCTGCCCCCCGCTGCTTGAGAATGGCCAAGAAGCGCGCACTAGGCTGGACCGTGCTCACACTTTGATCGAGGGCTGTGTGTGTGAGTGTGTGTTTACAAACGGCGAGGCGCTTTGTAGTAAAGGCGAGCGGCTTTCCTGGAAGGGTTTGGGCATTCGAGATAAGAGAGAGAGACCGAGAGAGAGAGCGCGGCGCATGCATTGTTTGGAAGGGACCAGCAATGCATGTGCTCCAGCTGTGGGGCAAGCAGCTGGACTGGTCCCTGCGGGATTCCCGTCTCTTTTAAGCGGTTAGGACGGAGATAGCTTAGAACAGCTTTCTCCAACCTGGCGCCCTCTGGATGTTTGGGATGACAGCTCCAGCGTTCCTGACCATTGGCCGTGGGGCATAGTGAGGGTTGCCGTCCTGTACATATGGAGGGCACCAAGTTCTGGAGGGATGGCATAAAACACGACAGAAGATGCTGACCTGGACGGTTCTTCTTTCTGATCTGGTTTACTTGGAGGGATGAAAGGTTGAGTAACTCCTCCAAGACACCTGAAAGCCTCCTGCTGGGTACTTGACAGATCTTTGGAGAGTAAGAATAAAATGCCATACAGACAGCCTTGGAGTCAGTGGCCTGCCTTGATGCATGTCCACAAAACCCTTCACTCAAAATGTACCTCTTTAGTGGGGTAACCCAAGCAAAAGCATGCCCCAAACAGTCTGTCACAGTGGATCAACTCCAGTGTAATCCTACAATCATTGCTTTACTCCTGAGTAGCATAACAAAGGTCTAGAGTGAGGCTGCCAACTAAACTAGAACAGCAGTCTGCAAACTGTTTACATCAGGGTTGTGTCACTGAGGTCTGTTCCACTGTTCAAGAGTAAACATTTGTAGATGGCTGCAAAATGGGGGGGTGGGGGGTGGGACTTTGCTCAGAAGCAGACATTGACTCAGTTCATGTTTGGATTTGAGTGATTAACCATAGAATCAATTGACTGCCTGGTGTCTAAACTGATCTTTGATTCTTGCAGTTGTGGGTCAAGCAAAGAAGCAGTGATATTATTCTCTCTGTGTTGTTTACTATTACACAACTACTACTATTCCGTTCTTGAATTTTTGGCTCTGATTACAGGTTTGATTTGCAAAGCATTTGAACTATGTCACTCTTACTATGTTTAGATTTTGATAAATGCCTTTTAAACTTCAGAGACCGTAATTCCACTTATCTTCATTGTTTAAATCATGTAGTGAGAATATATACCTGCTTCAGTATTTTTTTTTTTTTAAATTCAACATGGGAATTTTGTTCACAGTTTCCTAAAAACTTCCTGCATGATTGTAGGAAGGTTGCCTAACTTTTTGTGGTCTTTAGGGTTATATGGATGAAGACTTCTGGATGAAGAGAGCTGCAAAACTATGCATACTTATTTGGGATGTATTTCAGTGAACTCAGTGGGACTTCCTCATACCTGGGGATGAACTCCATCAAAGAGAGCAGTGGGATTTACTTCTGAGTAAACTTGTGTACAACTTGGCTGCAAGCCAATGGGCTTTCAGGACAGCAGGAGCAAGTTTGGTTTAGGAATATTTGGATGTAGGTTTTCCTTCTGTGCCTTTCTGGTATTAGCTGGCTGAAACTTCCATTGTAGAAGTCTTACACTCTAAGACATGGTTTGCATGATCAAGGCAAGTTACTATGGTATGAGTAGCTTTAAGAAGTACCAAGGCACAGTGCCTTGTTTTAACTACCAGGAGGATGTCCTGGGTGCCATTAGCTTAGTTACCTACCTGGGTACAGCTTGTTGTCTCGTCCAGACCTGGGTGGCATGGCTTGTTTGACAACAAAATAATCCTCAATCATCCATGGTATGTTATAGGGTTATTTGAGGGCTATTTCTCCTTCAAACAAACCATACTACCTGGGTTCAGGCAACACAAGTGGGCAGCTAATTAGACAAATAATGCAGGGCATATGCCAGGAATTAAAACAAGCCACTATGGCTTCTTTGAACTTGGTCGCTTCTTTGATCCTAATAACTTTGCATAGCAATGCTTTTTTTATTAATTGTTTATAGTTAGTTATGGATGTGTCTTTAAAAGGTTGTCCCTTACTTCGGACCATTGGACCACCCCAGTTTTTTTTTAGAACATTGATTTGACAGCATAGCAGTTCATGTCATCTGTGCAGCAGAAGCAGCATCAAATGAATAGCTGGTTAATATTTTGGTCCTGAAAGTAGCTTCAGAAAACTTTTAATCCTCAGGATTTTTTGCAACTTCAGTGAAGTTGAGAAACAAAAATAAGGGTAGCTGTGTTGACCATGAGAAATCTCTCAAACATCTGTAATACTGTAATAATCAAGAGATATCTCAAATATCTATAATACTAAAGATATTACATTAAAGATGTAATATAAAGATGTTATATCTTTAGTAGATCAATTAAATGATTAAAAAATGTGCAAGCTTTTGAGATCTGCAGATCTCTTCATTAGTCAAGATGTTACAAAAAGTAGGTTTGATGGGGTGGATAATGGGGGTGGAGGGAATTGATTTGATGGTGAAGTCACAGCATCAATACATTGAGGCTTCTACTGAATATTTCCAGTTCTTTCCTAATTGTGAACACGGAAAGGACATTTGAATAATTATTGTTGCATATACATGTTGCAGAAACAGTTGATTCCCTTCCCAATAGATAAGGCTAACAATCTTCTGTTGTGTTCTGATCCTAAGACTTGCAGGGACAGTTTTTAAAAAGTTTGGGGAAGGAGCATACCAAACTTTATCCAGAATAATTTATTTATCAGTGCAAGACTATGCATATGTACTCAGAAGTACATCCATTGTGCTCAGTGGGGACTTGCTTTCAGGTAAGTAGGTTGCAATTCTACATACATTTACCAGGTGTAAGATCTGTTGAAGTCACAGGGGAGTTACTTCTGAGTAGATGTAGACACAGGCTTTATGGTTGTAGATTTGTAACTACTTATCTGGGAATAATCCTTACTGAACTCAGTGGGACATGATACTGCATAGACATGTATATAATTGCACAGTAACTGTGACCTGTCAGTATGGTGGGAATATTATCTGGTGGTGCAAGTACTACACTGAGGCATATGTGCAATTTCAGGATATTTTTTTATTATATTTATATCCCACCTTTTTCCCTTCAAGAAACTAAAGGTGGC
Source organism: Varanus salvator macromaculatus (assembly GCA_023646645.1). NCBI lineage: Eukaryota > Metazoa > Chordata > Lepidosauria > Squamata > Varanidae > Varanus > Varanus salvator. Next base: position 10,709,374 of record JAIXND010000659.1, read on the forward strand.
TTATGTAATTCCCTTCCTTCTCACAGTTTTATCCTTACAAGAGATGTTAAAGAATTGATTTGCAGGGATAAATGTGAGACAGTGCTGTTTTGACCATGCAATTGGATTTTTGACCTCGGGTGCTAACATGTTATCATACCTTAGAAGCTTCACCCTCGTCACGTGAAAGTACATTGGTAGGATGAGAATGGAAAATAATGTCGGTTGGGGATGAAAAGTGGTGGCCCATGTTATGCACTTCACTGGCAAATGCCCGTCACTGTGGCCTCAGTCAGTTCCGCTGAAGACTGCCATCTTTTCTATCTAATGGGGCTCCTGTGTGTTACTCAGCCTTTAGCAAACCTCATTTCCTCTGCTTAGGACTGACCAGGCTTGCAAAGTAATGAATTCATATTGCATAACAAAGATTAAGTCAACATGCATTTCGGTTAAGTTGGCCATCTTTTTTCCAAGCACGGCTGCTGTGTCTGTAACAGCTGTGCAGCAAGCAGAAATTCTGGAGAGTAACCTTTTTCCAGGGGTGGAGTTGGGGCAAGTTCAGCTTCACCCACATATTTTTGCATGCCACACACATATTCATAAGGACAAAAGTAATATGCTGTATTTTTTCCTATTGTGAGGAATCCAAGGCAGCTTACATAGTTCTTTGAGCCATTTTTATTCTCCTAAGAACAACCCTGTGAGGTAGGTTGGGCTGAGAGTATGTGACTGCCCCCCCCCCCCGTGAGCTTCACGACTGGGTAGAACATGGATCTCCCAGCTCCCATGGATCTCACCATCACACCATGTGGCTCCTTAAGGCTAAGGAGCTCTCCTTATGCTGACAAAGATGCTGATACCCCTAAAATGTATTGTAATTGCATCTACTCCTCAGGCAACAATTTGAGGTACACCTGGGTGCAAGTCACCTACATTCCAGTGAGATGTGACTTTTCAAAAAATGCATCGAATCTATACAGGTTTGGATGGGGAACACTGGCTATATTAGCTTTGAAGATTTTCAGTGCCATCCCAAATATGCCTGTTGGCTTGTCTAGCTGAAGAAGTGAAGCCTTCATTTTTGTTATTAAAATACACTGTTAATTTGTATGGAGCTCTGTGCAAGACTTTCTGTGCTTCTGAGAGTTTTCTGTAAACAATCTGCATCATCTGAAAGATGCAATAAACAAAATGTATTGTGAGAGGCCACAGCTGTATGGAAGACCGTGTGCTTTGACTGCAGAAGGTGTTGTGTTGAAACCGACATCTCACTCTCACTTTATTGGGAAAGCCTGGAGAGCTTTTGCTGATGAGAGCAGACACTTTTGGGGTAGATCAGGAGTAGGCAGCACATGGCCCATCAGTCATATGGGTCACTGAAGGAGTTTTTGGGTCTTTGCCTCCCATTGCAGCTGTACTCTTAGATTCCCTGTAATTCTGTTGGGAAAATGTGACTCGGTGGTTCTGTAAAGACAGAAGAAAGGCACATGAAGATCATGGACTTGCAGACCTCCCAACAGCAGCTGGGTGGGCTGGTGCAGAGAATGCAGTTTTTCTGGGGAACAAGGTGCTTTTTCCTGGCTTTCTTTGTTTCCTAGCAGAATTGCTTGGAAAATTGTGACCACTTCTGCTTGTGGGGAGCCCACACTGGTGCAGGGGTGCCCCACCAGAAGCTTCTGGAGACACCACAGCAATCCTCAACCCACCAATGATGCCTACCCTTGAGCTATATGGATAAGCAGTCTGTACTGGCATAAGCCAATTCTCTATCTTTCTGGTACACTTTGGCTTTTTAGGGGTGTCAACGCCTTTCTTGCAATATATCAAAATTTTCTTGCAATATATCAAAATATAGTTCGACTGGAAATCCCATTGTCTTCATGGTGGCTTGCTTAAAATTTATCTTTGTGATTCATAATTGAATTTTGGAACAAAACAGAATGAAGCAGATAGAAAGTAGCAGTTAAAGTATTCCTACTTGTCTTAGCAACAGCCTCTATTTTAGGTACTGTTTCACAATGGATGCCTGTTAGATAATATGTAGTGAATTTGCTAATAAGTGTAGCTGTGATTAACTACATCTCCTTACAGAAAATTTTAAGATCTCCAGTGTTATTTTTTCAAGTTACCGGGGGGAAAGCAATAGTACCCCCCCCCCCCCATTTGAGCCAACTTGAACTTAATCTTGCCAAGTTCAAGGTGTACAGATACTGGCAGAGACCACGGCTGTTCCCGGGCTGCCAAGTCTGAGTGCAACCAAGAACATTTTGCTGGCTGAGTTGAGGCTGGCCATCCGGCCTGCCAGGCAAAATACTGCAGCAAAGGGTCGTCTTCTCCCTTGGAACTTGCTTTCCCCAGTTGGCTACTAGAACACAGGATATTGACCTTGAGGGCATGCTGCAGAGTCAATCTTTTCTCCCAGGCTTTCTCTGGGAAAAAAAAAAAGGATGCTCTTGGAATGGTGGGAGAATCTTTGGACAGAGCTGGACACGGTGCTGCCGTCTCTGCGTGTTTAAATCCAGATTTGCTGCAATCACATAAAAGCTCTCGGGGTCGTGGGCCAAGGTTGACATCAGAAGGAGAACATGGGTTAGGAGGTCTCCTGGCTTTGTGGTCTCCTGGCCTCACCGTTTCACTCCCTGCACTTGCTTTCTAGTGTTTTTTCCCTTCAGCCAGGCTCAGCTGTGGTGGTTTGAGCAGGGAGGACAAAAATGACTCTAGAAGGGGAGATGCTTTGAGGATAGAAGTCCCAAGTCTCCCTTTTTGCTGTTAAATGGGGCTGTACTCCCCACATTTTCTATGTAGTTATACTAGTACTGGCTTAAAATGTGGGATCTACCATATTTTTTAATATTGTGTATTAATTTTAGTTGCCATGTTGTGAGCCGCCCTGAGGCTTGTGTGCAAGGGGCGGCATACAAATATGTTAATAATAATAAATAAATAAATAGTCCCAGCTTGTTTGGTCCTCGGTGTAGTGTTAAGCTCTTACTCGTTGCACCCCTTGTGTTTTTATTTAGTGATTTCTTTAGTGGCTTCAGTCAGTGGCTTTGACTGGGAAGATGTGACTTCAGATCATTATTCAGTAAGGATGCATCCTGCCTAGCATTACTTCATGTGGTAATGCTACAGGAAGTCTTGCAAGAAGTGTGTGGACCCCACCCTATATATTCTGCCACCATTTGGATGTGATGCACATTTTTCTGAAAATCTTGTACTGTTCCCGCTTCCTGGCTGCCAATTCCTTCTTTGCTATTGAAGCCTCTTTTTGATTTTGAAAGGCAAATTTGCCCTATTGTCATTTTGCCAGCTGATTTCTTTTACAGGAAATCAAACCTTTTGCTTGCTCTGCTTTATTTGACTGACTTCCTCTGATTTGTTCATCACATTCTTTGACCTGGATTGCTTAGAGATAAGGATACATTCAAAGGTGGATGGGGTGGGGAGGGGATTCTGCCTCTTCCCACTTGAGGAAGGACTGTGGCTTGGTGGTAGAGGACTTGTTTTGCAAAGGGAAGTTCTTAAGTTCAAACCTGGGCATCTCCCAGTAGGGCTAGAAAAACTCATGCCAGGAATTCCAGACAGCCTCTGCCAGTCAGTGTTGGCAACACTAGGCTAGATAGATCCAGGGACTGACACAGGATAAATCCACTTCCTATGTATCTGTGTCCATCCTCATCATAGATCAGGCATGAAAAGAGTGGCAAATCTTCTCTCTAAGTAGTCTTGTGTATGTAATTATGGATGCTTATCAGGAGCATCCCTGCTTCATTGAGCTGAGAAAAACTACTTCACAAGCTTCCATAAGGTTTACATGAAACAAATGTCTTCTTTCTAGCAAAGTTCTTTTTTTGGTCCTCATCCTGGGGGTGAACAGGTAAGAGAAAGAAGCCAGAAACCAGAAAATTTAGCATTAAATTGTAAGCTCTCTGGTGTAAGGGCTGTAAGACTGCAAAAACAGTCAAATAAAAGAGTGCTGCATTTGTTTCTTGGTACTCAAAAAGCACAAGTTCTGTGCGTTTTGCCTTAATGTTGCCTTGACTGGAAGGGGGTGATGTGACTGGCAGGTTTCTGACCCAGTGCAGTCAGAAACTGTAATGGGCCAGGAAGGAGTGCCTGTCTTCTGGCAGCTGCCACTGCTTTGAGTAGGTCACCTCTTGCTTTCGGCTGTTGACCCAAGAATAGAAAGAGCACATTTTTTCCAGCTTTCTGTGCTGTGCTCTCAAGACACCACTGAATGAAAAGTTTGCTCAGTTTTTAACCAGAGTATTGTAAAATCTCTAAAATTACGATTGGTTTCCAAAGGAAAAGAGGCAACAATCTCTAAACGCTTTAGCTGTATTCATCAAGTATTACCGAACAGACCTCATGTTGACTTTTTATGTGCCGATGTGTCTGCAGGGATTGCTAGCCACAAAGAGCCATGCTGACCTGGTACCGCCTTGCCTTATCTGCTATTTTGGCTATAGAATACTGTCATTCTAGAAAATACGGTCTTTCCAGTGCCCTTTGATGGAATGTTTTGTTCTTTTATTTGGTTATAATGGACTATAACGCAGTACAGACCATGCTTTGCATGCGTAAGATTTCATATTTTATCCCAGATATCTCCAGTTCAAAAGATACTTAGGACTACTCTTGTCTAAGGCCTTGAAACAGGGCATTCCATACTGATCCATCAGTCAGGGGAAGAGGGAGCTTCCCAGCTGCTTAGAAGAACATCATGTCAGGAGATAGACTAACATGGCTCTACACTTCAGTTGGAGAAGAAGTAACTTCAGGAAACTTGCTTTACCCTTCCCTGCCAGAAAGAACAACATTAAAAACGTTGTAACGAAGAACTACTGTCTGAATTTGTGTTTTACTGCCACCCGGCTAATCTTTTTTGCTTTGTGTCATATCTTTTAGATTGTAATCCTGAGGAGAGGGACTGTTTATCTTTGGAAGCATTTTTGTGGCTAAACAGTTGGGTAAAAAACATGCTTTAGATAAAGAAATAACTCCCTGCCAGTCAGGGTTCAATGATTTTGTAAGCCGTCCAGAAAGCCATTGTGGTTAATGGATGGTATAGAAACTCAAACAAACAAACAAACAAACAAACCTTGTGTTCAATGGACTAAAGATCTGATGCAACAGAAGGTACCTTCTATGATGGCAAGAAAGCAATCTTTCGAATAGTTATTGAATTCCATGTACATTTATTTTATATGCAGATAGTGAAAAGTATTGCCAAATTAAAATGCTAATTTTATTAGAATAACTCTTTTCTTCACAAATAGATGACCTCATCGTTAGATGAAGTGCATACAATTTGGCCAGACTGTAAACATACGTACATTCTCCACCATTGTAATGTGCTAGCAAGGCAGTTTGATGATTTTGATTCTCTGAGGATTTGAAACACTATACGACTATTGTGCATGGACCAACAAAACCTTTTCAACAGTGTATTTTAGGCTATGCACAGGCAGTAGTTTCTGAAGGGTTTTGCCTTAATACTACAGCAGATTTGCTCTGATTCAGCTTTGATAACTTTTTAAAGAAAATGGGAGAGGAGAAGTGGAAATTTGTACCCTGACTTCAGTTGATTCCCCTCACTCTGCAAGTCCATGAGGTGGTGAAAGGACCAGAGTGGATGTCAGGAGTGAAACTGATTAGCTTGGGAACTCCTGGTCAAAGAGGAAAACATTTTGAATGACAGAGCAATGCTTGTGAAAGGTAGCCAGTCCTGCTTAATCACTTCTTTTCTTTTGAAAGAAACCCGTATGTGGACATGTGTACAAGCTGGGCACCAGCAAAAAAAAGGCTAAAAAGTGGGGGGGGGGTTTGGAGGGGTTCATCTTGAGAACATCCCTTTGCAATAATAGATGGTTATCAATTTGACACATCTGTCTGGCCAAAATATGTGGTTGGCATGTCGCATTCAGCTTAACAAATCACACATAGGGAAGGCCATTCTGTTATATCCTGTTACATCCAGTGCAAGGAGACTTGCCAGTCCAAGCTGTGCAGAGAATCCTTGCACTAACTTCTTTGGAGTTGTTCTGCATAGTTTCCACTAAAGAGTTACTGGTGTGTGTGTGTGCATGCTTGTGGGTGGCTGGTGACCTCTGTGGGCGAAGGAGTGTGTGTGTGTGTGTGTGGGCCTGGATACTGCCTGTTTGTTATGTGGACCCCAGATTGGAAAAAGCATTTCCCTCCTTACCATGGAATCCTATGTCTGTGTTGGTGCTCTCATTCTGTGGTTCTGTGTTATGATGACTTCAGTGCAATTAGTTCTTTTATGGCTTCACTGGACTGAAAAGCAGCACAACTCTAAAAACACTCTGGGGATTGCCTTTGGATCAGTTTCTTGGTCTCCTTCCATCCAAAATGTTGTTATTTTCTCCCTGGGAGCATCAAGTTTTCAGATTTGTACATTAAAGCTGCAAGCAGCGTGTCTCTTCCTAGTGCAGCTATATGCAAAATCTCTGATTCAATGAAGATCGTGCGCTGAGCATTTCTGCAGCATAAGCAAAAAAATTAAACTGTGTGTGGGTTATGAATGCCACTTGCAATTCTATATGGACACTACGGGAACAGTTCACCGTAACAACATATGCATTTTTTTCAGTGCCAAAAGGCCTTTGCTCTGATAAATGTTCTTTTCAATAGGAAACGTTTAACTAAAACTTAAGCAGATGGCCTGAGCCAGTTTCTGTGCCTTTGCATGTAAGGAAGGTTTAGTGATAAGAAAAGGAGATTAAATTGGTTTTGCTGAGAATAGTTCTATTTGAAGGTCATGATGTGTAACTAGCTAGTTTTCTTTAAAGAATTTAAAAGAAAAAAGAAAAGCATGTCTGTGAGATTTCATCTCTGTGATGCAATAAACAATGGCTGAGAAGGCTTTGGCTATGAGTTAACATAGCTTGATTTCATTTCAGCCAGGGGAATTTAGTGAAGGCTGGATACTGCAAAATTTGCAAAACTAAAGGCACTTGCGCTTTCTCTCTCTCTCTCTCTCTCTCTCTCTCTCTCTCCTCTCTCTCTCTCTCTCTCTCTCAATCTCTCTCTCTCTTGCTCGCTCTCTCTGTCTGTCTCTCTCTGAGTTACAGTGAGTTCCCACAGATGTGCAATGCATAGTAGATGTTGGGCACTTTTTAAACAATAGCATAATGGAAAGTATTCAGCAGCTTCTCTGCATTCATGTTAAAAGAAATATTTCTTTGCTAATCCCGCAGTAATGGATTGGGGAATCAAACTGTGCTACTTCCTTCACTTCTCTTTGGAAAGTTGTCTCTCTAGTGCCATCACATTGCATTGTCCATGGAACAGCCACCAAAAGAAGTGCCAAGGAGTGACCTGATTCATATATGCTAACCCACAGTTTGTTGAAGTCTGAATATATGTGATATGCAAATACAGCTGAGCTAACAAATCATGCTGTTGGGTTATGAATCCTGGGTTGTTTAGACCACAGATTGTCATTAACCTAGTTTGCATGTAACAAAGACCCATTGGTTAAAAAGCTAATGGGTTCTCCTACCTAAGCATAGATGTGTTAACGTGCTGCCTGCAATATGTCTACCTCTTCTGTTTTTACCTTACAACCCATGATTCTTTTGTAGGTTGTGATACATGAAATGCAAACCCAAACTGCTAGTTTTTTTCAGGGACTCCAATAAGCCATGGTCTAACCACCAGTTTCATTACCAAGAACTATGCCTGTATTAAGTTTGAAAGAGTACTTGGTTCTTTAGAATGAGATCACAGAAGGGTATACAGCTCAGAGACTAGTTAGATTTGCATGATGCATCTAAAAAGAAAAAGTGCTACTGCTCTGCAGTTTCCAGGTTCTGGAATACAAAAGTGAAGCTGTTCAGAGGCTCTACTAGCACAAGGTCTTTAGACCTTAATGGAGGAGTTGAGAGAAATGGACATAGCTTACCAGTGGAGCTGTTCATTTAAACTAAAGGTGAAGCACAAGAGGAAACAACCTTGTTGCATCCTAAAGCATGTATTTGGTTGCTGATCCTGCAGTTCCCTACAACTTCAGACAGAGATGGTAAAAACCCAACGTAGCAGCACAGATGCCCCATTTGATTTGACCTGTAAGGTAGCCCTTTTCATTTTCACACAGTTTACTTTAGCATTTGTGTTCTGATGCTTGAAATACCCATTTTCTTAATGTGATTTGCATGTACATTGTGGAATAGTGGTGCACACCTTGGGCAGTTTTTGTTGAAGAACAAGGACATTAGAGCTTAAGAGGTGCCGTGCTGGACCAGACCGAGGGCCTCTCTGGTCTAGCAGTATCAGTGGCCAACCATCTCCTTTTGGCAAGCCAACAAGCAGGACACAAGCACAACACCCTTCCCCATTTTCCCCGGTGTACCAATACTTACTGACTTTGCTACTGGGTGCAACACAGAGCCTGATGAACCAGTAGCCATTGGTAGCCTTCTCCTCCATGAATTTGCTCAGCCCCCTTTTAAAGCCATCCAGAGTTGTGGCCATCACAATACCTTAAAGGAGGTGTATCCCATAGTTTATGCTGTTTGAAGAATTACTTCCTTTTAGGAAGCAGTAATGTAACCAAAGAGAATGCTTTTTATCCAGCTCAAGCTCAATGTTTTGTGTATCTTTGCCCCTCTTTAGTTCTAGATCCAGAGCACCAGTGACCACTGCTGAAAACATCCTCCTCCTTTCCCTTTTTTGCTTTAAAAAGCAAAAGTTTCACTTTTAGGCTCATAGCAGTGATTAGCTGAAGGCACAGTTAGAGGGGGAGGAATAACTCCTACACAGAGGAAGCATCTTTTGACTCATTGTTTTTGAAGGTGTTGCACTTAAAAGCCTTTTCCACACGTGTGGGAGAAGTTTCCTAATTCAGACAGATGCATCTAGATTCTGGGTTCTGACCTTTTTATTAAAAGTTGGCTGGATTGGTGTGGGTTTTTTTAGCATTTTTGTCTTAATTCTGGGAGGAAAATTTAGCTTTCATTGTTTTGAAGGTGTTTGCTTATGAAACAAAAACTTCTAGTTTGCATTTGTGTTTCATGTAGTCATGTTCTAATATTTAATACATCCTGCAATTTATCATGTGTTGTAAATGCTACTGTTCACTTTGTAGCTGCCTCTCCATCTGTGGACCTCCTTTATTTGCAAATTTGCACAACTACCCTCTCTAGCTTCAAACTGGTAAAGATTAAAATGGTTTGTTTTTATGATAGGGAGTTTCATGATAAACTTTACTTAGACACTCTGAGGACCTTCTATTTTCTCTTAAAATTTGTTGCATCATAGATTATGAGACTCTGCTTTAGGTAAGACCTTCGTACCCTGGCAAGAAAAAGCAACAAAATGGATCCTGTTGCTATGGCATTTTTCACAATGGGTTGGAATTTGTAGAAAGTCAGTTTGGGGCACACTGTTGTGGACATTTAGAAAGCAAAAGTCCTACTGCTCCCAGCATGCCCCAGCTAACCATCCCAATTGGGGCATGCTGGGAGTTGTAGGACTTCCTGCTGTCTAAACATCTGTAGGATCATGCTTTTAGTATGAATCATATTTGGGAAGAATGTGACTGGCCTAAATCAGAAAGATTGTTCAGTTCCTACTTTTAAATTAAATTAAGGTCAAAGAGAAAGCACTCTCCTAGTGCTTTTGAGGGGTTCATTTGAATCTAAAGAGTGGTCTGTATTTTTATTTTTGCAGGGAACTTTGAGTTTGAATAAGGGAGTGGTGTGATTAGTTGTGTCAATGGATTCGCCTTGTCAGCAGTCTTTGAGTTATGCGTAATTGTTCCCATTAGCACTTGCTTGAACCAATACTGTAGGGGTAGCTGTATTTTTTGTCCCAGGAAGCAATTCAGGGGCAGAAAGCAGCATGGAAGGAAAGAGTTAACTTCCATCTGCTAGTGCCATGGCTGTGATGCACCCCATCCCCAACTATGATGATGAATTCCAAGCAACCCTGCTTGGAAGGCATGAGCTCCATATACAGGTTGAAGCAAATTTTGGACCATCTTCAGTCAAACTGTCCATGGGGATCACATATCAAATTAGATTCAAATATCACAGAACAAAATGAACTTGGGGCTGTGGCAGGCAGGAAAAAGGGAAAGCCTCTCTTTTCAGGGTGTAATTATGTATATTTTGTGGTTTCCTGTAATTTGATAAAACCCACAGTATAAAAAGAGGCGAATGGTTATGAGTGTCACGTGGGAGTAGTGGAGGGGCATGACTCTGAGTGACACAATACTTCAAGTTCTGGCTCTCCTCCAGTTCCCAGAGCCTTTCGCCGAGAATTGTGGAAACGTTCTATTACACATAGCAATGTTTAAGTAACTCTCTCCATGGAATTTTGATTGTACTAGTAAAACTAAAACTGATTTTAACTTCCTAGGAGTGAAACGTCTTTAGACTTCCAAAGCACACCTTTCCCCCAAGAGTTGTATGAATATTTTACTGTGCATCTTTTGTTTTGTTTTTGTTTTAAGTGGTGGAGCTCATAGGCAGTCCAGAAAAGATTATTATTCACTTGGAATCGTCCAGTAATATTTGATAATACCACCATTGTATATGGCCCCCAGAATGGAAGCAAATTCAACTGGAAGAACTGAGAAATGGTCCTTAAAGCACATGTCACCGAAATTACTAGTCATGCAAAAGAATTAAGAATTTCTCTTTGGAAAAATCCCTCTTCTTTAAAGGAGCTTCTGGGGCTTGCTTCCCTAACAGTCATAGTACTTATGAAGATAGCACTGGCATCCTGACAAACTCAGTTAAGAATGGCCGGTCCCCATCCAATTACACTCCAAAATTAATCTTTACTAGATCTGGATTGGACAATGCAAGTCAAATATTAGTTTAAACTGACATACCTTACATTTTAATCCAAAATATGCTTTTTAATGAGCATCTTGATGGGGCAGTTGAGCCAAAATCTGTATTGCAAACTATGAAGTGTGAAAACCGAAGGGTTCAGCAATGTTCCAATCCAGAGAGAAATCTGGGAGCTGAAAATTGATTCTGTTGTCTTAAAAATTAGGAATTTGGATGAGTTCTTCAACCATCCCTACTCAGGGCTATATTTTTTCTCCATGGCTATTCCTTTCTGTTGTGAAAATTCTGCAGATGTTATAGGAGCTCAAACTTGCTTCTAAACTTAAAGATATTAAAAATACAGATCAGTGCTGCAAAGAGAAGTCCAATACTGAGGGAAATTCTAAATAAGAAGCTTTCTGTGTTTACAGAAGAACTGACCTTAGATCTTAGCATGCCATGAACCAAAAGGAGAAGAAGAAAAAAAGCTCTGAGGTTCACTCTGGCGAGACATTCAACATAAGGCCAGAAAGAGCAATCTGTATACCTTGGATAGAACTGACTGGGCAATCCTTTTTCACTTCTGTTGGGAACTTGGCGTGATTGTTCAGTTCAGTTGAGTCTTTGAAAAAGCCTAGGCTTCCTTTGGAGGCTTAACTGAATGAGTAGAACTTGGGGTGGATGTCTGCTGGTGTGGTCCTATTTAGTTTCCCTTGTACAACATGTTCAGTGCACCCCACTGGTAATCTAAGCATGATTTTGTGTGCCTTGTCAGTAAAGATGAAAGGAAGTACTTCCAGTGCTCTCCGCACTGCTTGGGAACCGAAAGTGGAAGAAAACCATTGTCCCCATGCCCTGATTTGGGCTTTCCAGAGGCATCAGGTGACCCACTGTGAGAAATAGGACACTGGATTGGCTAGGCCCTGGGGCCTCTAATTTGTACCAGTGAGCTCCATGAATATCTTTCTTGGGTCCACCAGTCTCCCTGTCCCTCTTGATTTTACTTAACTGCTTAAAATTATTAAAATAGTTTTGTTTTAAATTGCAAAGAGAAGCACTGCCCTTTAAAGTATTGTCTTCATTTAAGTCCAACAACTCAGTAGTAGCCACTGTCTTGTGTTTTGGAGCTCAGACCCCACCTCTGCCTCATACTTCGGTTCTTGGGCAAGGTATTCTAGTCTTACCAGTTTGCCTTCTGGGAAATAAATGTTCTGTGACCAGTTGTGCCCATCATGGCCGCCATTTTATGAGAATGCCAATGAGCATATCTCAAAATCCCAGAGGTGCCCACTGACTCATAAAGGTTTGGGATCACTTTGGTCTGATCCATCAAGTATATTCTTTATGTTAGTATTGCACCAGCAGGTCCCACTTTTGACCTCCACAGATCTGAATGCACATATCTCAACAAAATCTGCACATGTGGATAGAAAACTTATTTGCTTGAAAATTAGGGAAGAGACTTCTGGGAAGGCGTTTGCTACCTTTTAAAAGAGCAAATAGGTTGCTTTGGGGTGCTCCTAGATGCATGGCCGTACATAGAGGCACAGACAGCTTTTCTGTTGAGGAGTGCTCTTTCATAGCTTGGCCCTGACGATCCATGCATTGCTAATCTTAAGGGTAGACCACCATGATGTGCTTTATGTGAGTCTGACCGAGAAGCCACAGCTTGTGCAAAATGCTGCACTTAGAATTCTGAGAGGGGCTGCTTATTGGGAATTTATAATCCCAGTTCTGTAGGAGTTGCATCATCTGCCAATAAACTCCTGAGGCACTTTCAAGGTGCTTGTGTGCATATATAATGCTCTCAATGGTTTAGCACCTGGTTAGCTGATGGAGCACCTTCTTGCTTATGCACATACTTGGATATTAAGATCTAGTGGGCACACCCTCTTGACAATGCTGCATTTTCTTGGGGTTTGCAGTGTGGCATCCTGAGAGCTGCATTCTCAATACAGACACCCCAATTGGGGAACTCCTTCCCCCTTTTATACAGTCAGCACCTGATCCTGTGGAGCCAACTAGGTTTTTCACTGGACCTGTGCTGCTGCATTTTGTAAGTTTACATACCTGTGTTTCTGTTTCCCTGTTTTACTCTCTTATTAGTTGATGCCATATAATATTGTTGTGGGTTTTAAAAAAAATGTTTCTATCTCACCATTTCTCCTCTTGTGAGAAACCTAAGGTGGCTTAAGCAGCTCCATTTTATCCTCATGATGGCAACCCTTTGAGGTTGGATAGTCTGGCCAGAACCTGGATCTCACATGCTCCCGGTGCAGTACTCACCACCATCACACCACCCTGGCATTATTTTATACAGGAAAGTAGTTAGTAGAGTGCATAAATCTGATGATGTGGACAAGGTGCTTGGACGAGTACGTCCCACCACTGGCTTATTGGACCCTTGCCCACCTTGGCTACTTAACAAAGCCAAGCACGGGATTGGGACCTGGATCTTGGAAGTGGTTAACGCTTCTCTGAGGGAGGGTTGCGTACCTAGTCTCTTGAAGAAGGCGGTAGTCCGACCGGTCCTGAAGAAGGCGTCACTGGATCCAGGGATGGCCTCTAATTATAGACCGGTGGCCAATATTCCGTTTCTGGGCAAGGTGTTGGAGCGGGTGGTGGCGGGACAACTCCAAGCACTCTTGGATGAAACTGATTATCTGGACCCATTTCAGTCCGGCTTCAGACCCGGGTACGGTACTGAATCTGCCTTGGTCACCCTGTATGATGACCTGTGCAGGGAGAGGAACAGGGGGAATGCATCCCTGTTGGTTCTCCTGGGCCTCTCAGCGGCTTTCGATACCATCGACCATGGTATCCTTCTGGATAGGCTAGCGGGATTGGGGGTCGGGGGCACTGCTTTGCAGTGGTTCTGCTCTATCTCAGTGGCCGATTCCAGAAGGTGGTGCTGGGGGACTATGGCTCTGCGCCATGGCAGCTTTGCCATGGAGTACCGCAGGGTTCCATTTTGTCCCCTTTCCTGTTTAATATCTACATGAAACCACTGGGAGAGGTCATCAGGAGGTGTGGGCTGCGGAGTCATCAGTATGCTGATGATACCCAGCTCTACCTCTTGTTCTCTACTGATCCAGGTGAGGCAGTGGCTGTACTGAACCAGTGCCTGGCTGAGGTAATGGGCTGGATGAGGGCCAATAAACTGAAGTTCAATCCAGACAAGACGGAGGTCCTGTTGGTTGGTGGATCGGGCTTCGGGGAAGGTGAATTGAACTTAGTCCTGAATGGGGTTGCACTCCCCCCTAGGGACAAAGTCCGCAGCTTGGGAGTGCTCCTCGACCCAGAGCTTTCTTTGGAAGCTCAAGTGACAGCAGTGGCGAGGAGTGCTTTCTTTCAGCTTCGACTGATCTATCAGCTGTGCCCTTACCTGGAGAATGGCTGCCTAGCGACAGTAATACATGCGTTGGTGACTTCCCGACTTGACTTCTGCAATGCTTTCTATGTGGGACTGCCCTTGAAAACGGTCTGGATACTTCAATTGGTTCAAAATAGAGCTGCCAGGTTGCTGATGGGGACTGGGCATTATGCTCATATGACCCCAGTTCTCCGTCAGCTACACTGGCTCCCCATTGAAGACCGGGCCCAATTCAAGGTGTTGGTTATGACCTATAAAGCCCTAAACGGCTTGGGCCCTGTTTACCTGAAGGAGCGCTTACGTCCATACTTGCCCACCTGCCCCTTGAGATCGGCGGGAGAGGCTCTTCTCCGAGAACCCTCCGTGAAGGAAATTAGGAGAGTGATTACTTGGAGGAGGGCTTTCTATGGAATGCGCTCCCCAGAGAGGTCCGCCTGGCGCCGTCGTTATTTGTTTTCCAGCGCCAGGCGAAGACCTTTTTATTCAAACGCTATTTTAATGGTTAATATTTTTATTAGTTTTAATTTTTGGCCAGGGCGACTCAGATTATTTTTATATGTATTAATATTGGATTGTTTATTGTTAATTTTGAATTTTTTTTTTAATGTATGTGAACCGCCCCGAGGCTTCAGTGATGGGGCGGCATAGAAATGTGCAAAATAAAATGAATGAATGAATGAATGAATGAATACCTAAAACAGTATCATTCAGGTGAATAGCAATTGCTCCTGGAATTCCTCCTGAGAGTCTGCAGAATTAGATCTGAAGTACTGTTTAGCTTGTTATGGAATGTGGCAGACCAGGAAAAGTCAGTGGCTTGCAGCCCTTGCTTTGCTAAGGTTGAAAGCTGTGAATATTGCAGGGCAGGGGACTCTTAGGGCCTGGGTTGAGATAAGGAGATCAGAAATGGGAAGCTGTTTTTCATGCTGCAAGGAAAAGGGTAGACAGGGAAGATGATAGAGTGCAAATGGATGGAAAACAAAGCAGGAAAAGAAGTGGGGATGGAAGGGGGGAGGCTAATACAAGAAACAGATGGTGGCATTTCAGGAAATGCAGAGAAAGTGGAGAATTGAGGGCTCAGCCAAACAGTTCTGCCCATTTCCAGTTAGCCAGAAGGTCAAAAATGATGGGCATTGCAGGCAGGCCAACACAACTGGAGGGCACCAGGTTGGAGGAAAGGGGACAAATAACCACAGACATTAAAGGAAGGCTCCTGTTAGGCCAGGGGACTTTATGAGAACCAAATGTAATGATCACACTGTTTAACGTTGGAGCTTGATGACATGGAGAAGATAGACTAGCTGCCTTTCAGCATGTTGGTGCTGGAACCGCACCTGATGCAAAGCAGGCGCTGACCTTTTTACACTCCTGGCGGCTGTAAGACATGGAGGAGGTGGGTTTCAGCATCACACTTGTTCTGTCTGGAGACTACAGGGAACAGGAATTAGAAGCTTGGCTTGCCTCTTGGTCCTATGCTATGAATTGTCTTGCCCATATTCGTGTTGCTGCATTCAACAGGACTGAATTCCACATGGTGGGATTGCATGGAATCAAGATATTACTTACTCTTAACAATTTAAGATTTTTCTTTTCTTATTTATTTATTTATTTATTTATTTAAATATTTATATGCTGCCCCTTGCAGCAGCCTCGGGGCGGCTCACAATATCAATATTCTTTTCTTTTTTCTTTTTTTAACACAGAAACAGAGCGAGTCAGACGGGGCCTCCTGGCCCATTCAGCCAGCTCTGCTCATGACATGCCCACCATGTGCATGTCCAGCCTATCCTTGAACACCCTCACCGATGGGGCTTCAACCACCTCCTGTGGAAGCCCATTCCATACCCTTGGGGTCCTAACTGTCAGGAAGTACTTCCTGGATACCCTTGGGGTCCTAACTGTCAGGAAATAAGTTTTTATTTTATTTTGGGTGGAAGCAGACTGTACTGGGATTTCTAAAAAGACACTCTTTCTAGGTCTGAGGAAAGGCTGAAAATCAATAGAAACCAAAGGACCCTATTGCAGAAATGTGCTTGTGCGTGCACAGGTCAGAAGTGGGAGTGCTTGGCAGACCTTTCCTGTGAGAGCTGCCTCCCTGCCCCTCTCCCACCACATCCTTTCTTTCCTCCGCAGGCATCCCCTGACTTAGGCTGCAGTCCTAAGTCAATAGTGGCGTAAAAGCCCCATTGATGCTGAGCACTGGTAGGGTTGTGCCCTTTGATTCTGAGAATCAGAATGGCGTTATGTCCCATGACCTCTTTTTGTGTTCTCCACTCTAGCAGTTCTTTATGCACCACAAAGACATGCATTGCTCGATGATACACTGACCTTAAGGAAAAAGTGATCTAACTAATGGTTACAATTTTCCCATTCAGGGTGTTCTGTTTAGCGCTTCTGTATGTAGTAATTCTTGGTTCTCGATGCTCTTCTGTTCATTGTTTTGCAAGATGGTCATGGGTATCAATTCTAAAGTTCCAACATGCTTTATGTGCATTTGGCATTTGCATTATTTAAGAAACGATAGAGGTTGGGCTGGGATTTGTCTCACTGGGATTTGTTCTCAGATGGTTGAATTTGTCACTTATCGCATAGAAGGACTACTCTGTATGTCTGACAAAGAGAGCTTCTAGTTTGTGAAAGTTTGTTTCGTGCTAAATGTATTTTAGTTTTTAAGATACAAGTATGGGTTTTTTGAGTTTTGCTGTAACACCCTAGCTAATTGGACTGAGGGTTTATGCAGTCCAGCTGTGGATAGCCAGCTGCCTGAAGGAAAGCCTCAAAGAGGGCAGAAGAGCTATAACACCGCCCTGTTCATGTCCCCTGCTGCTGGTGTTCAAATACTGCTTCTGATACTGGAGATAATAGACAATGATAACCTTATGGCCATCACAACACGTTGCAATAGCAAAACATACATTGGTACCTCAGCTCATGAATGCCTCAGTTCACAACCAAATCAGGTCACGAACAGAAATTTCAGAAAAATGTTGTCTCAGTTCACAAATTCCGCATTGGGTGACGACCATGATTGTGGCCATGCTGCCGCATGAACACGACTGCAGTTGCGGCCATCTTCCCTGCATCTTCCCCCTTCTTCTTCCTCTCTCTCCCACCCCCGCACAATCGCAATTGTGCCCGTCTTCCCTGTACGAGCACAATTGCAATCATGGCCATTCCCACCCCCCTTCAGCACGATCGCTATCGCATGATTATCACTTGGACTCTCCCTCCAAACAATAACCTCCCCCACACCTAGGTTAGTGTTCTCTACTGTACTGTACTTTGTTAACGTTGTTTCAATTTTTGTGATTAAAAAAATATTTACAGATCAGATTAACCTTATTTACACTGAACCTTATGGGAAAATTGGCTTGGTTTGCATCCAGTTCGGGTTGCAACCAGAGACCTGGAATGGATTAAGTTTGTGAGCTGAGATACCACTGTATAGTGAAACTATGTGCTATGTGAAGAAGCATTCCTATTTATCTATCATCACTCTGTTTCATTGGATAATCCTGAATTATGAGAGGAGAAAAGTATTTCTATCCACTTCCTCCACACCATGCATAGTTTTGTACACTCCTTTCATGTCTCTCTTTACTTACCTTTTCTCTAAGCTAAACAGTTCTAGATGCTGTAACTTTTCCCCACAATGGAGTTACTCCAGCCACTTTTCCATTTTGTTTGCCATTTTCTTCACCTTTTCCAATTTGACAGTATCCCTTTTTAGGTACGCTGACGAGAACTGTTCACATAAGTGATGAACACAGCTGTCCTTCTTGAACTGTGGTATAGTTAGGTGTCAGAATGTTGTTCTTACATGCCATCAAGATGCCTCCAACTTAGGGTGAGCTTAATGAAAGGGGCCTCCAGAATGCTCTATCCTTGACTGCCCTGCTCAGCTCTTGTAAACTCAAGGCTGTGGCTTCCTTAAGAAATCCGTGTATCTCATAATGCGTTAGTTGGTCTTCCTTTTCTTCTTCGATGCTCAACTTCTACTAGCATTATTGTCTTCTCCAGTGAGCCTTGCCATCTTATGATGTGCCTGAAGTATGACAGCCTCAGAATAGGGCTAGGAAGATCTAGGTTCACATCATCAGCCACTTTGTCATCTTAGGAATAGTCGCACCTATTCCACACCTATCTCATAAGGAGAGGAAAAGATGGAATATAAATGCAGTAAGTGTAATGGAAATAATGAAGCCTCAAGTATGTACATTTACTGATTTCTGACATCCAGAGAGAGAGAGTACAGAAAATAACTTCGTTTTGATCAAGGTGATCATCTTGTGTCTACAATTTTTGTGGATAATTCAGTTGCTCTCCAGCCAGCTCTGTGGAATGCAGGTTGCTGGGCCATCGTGACAGTCACGAACCCCTTCTTCTTCCCTGCTTGCAGTGATATTTCAACCTCTTTTTAAAAGAGCAGCACAAAAGGAGCACCAAAGGTAACTGGATTAAATAGCAGGTTTTGGGGGTATGCATGTTTAAGCATTGGAAGTCTGCCAAAGCAGGGAGAATCTGAAAATCACTGGATCAGGAGCCAGATAACCTTGTCATTGTAGAGTGGCAAAACTTAGGCAGACTTAGCTCAGAGTCACCCCATTCCATGGCTGAGTGGAATCAGCTCCCAGATCACCACTACACTGCACTGTCCCTTCTTTCTGTGAAAGGACTGTTACTGAAAGCAAATTCCTAGGTTTACAGAACTGTGTTTGCTTCTTCAATTCTAAGAGTATTTCTTATTTCCCCTCTGACTTTTGTTGGTGGTAGCAAAAAATAAGTGGGATCCAACCAGCTTGAGCTCTGCCCAGCACTGCTGTAGGAGGAGACCAGTCAGAGCACCAGCTCCTGGTCAGTGTGGTGGTGAGGTTGCAGGCTGAGTGGGTCCTTTGGCCAGTCCTAGTAGTCTCAGTGGATGGGGAGCCACTGCGGTCTCTCAGCCCAAGTGTGATGCCCGGGACTTGCCAGGGCTCAAATGCTTGTGCTACTAGCACATGAGGGTGTGGGGTGGGGAGACAGCATCAGTGCAACGCTGCAACTGGTGGTTTGTGCTGGAAGTGGTTGGCACAAGAGCACCTACATGTAGTATCTTAAACTGCAGATCCTTCTTAATGAATTACCTAATGACCGTTTTCAGGTGGAAAAGGGAGGTGTCTCCTTTTACAATGCTTTGTAACACTTTGCAGTATTTATTTATTTATTATTTATTTATTAAAACATTTCTATGCTGCCCCATTGCAACAAAGCCTCGGGGCGGCTTACAGCATATAAAAAATACAGCAATCTATATAAAACCTATCCCCCCCCCCCCCCCGGTGCATCTTAGCAAACCTAAAATACGATCCAAATTAAATATACACAAATTATAAACAATAAACCACACGGTTAAATAAATACCGTATTTTTTGCTCTATAAGACTCACTTTTCCCCCCCTCAAAAGTAAGGGGAAATGTCTGTGCGTCTTATAGAGCGAATATGTGTGTGCAGTAAGTCTGTCAGATGTGCAGCCCATGGGGAAGTGTGATGGGAATGTGCCTGTGATTATGTGCCCATTTGATTCAGAATATTTTTTTTCTTGTTTTCCTCCTCTAAAAACTGGGTGCGTCTTATGGTCAGGTGCGTCTTATAGAGCGAAAAATACGGTAAACACAAATAAACTATAAACAAATTATAACCATTAACTAAACAATAAATAAATACATATCAGTAAACTAAAAACAAATAGACAATTTAACAATTAAAATACGATTTAAATAAAAAGGTCTTCGCCTGGCGCCGAAAAACAAATAACGACGGTGCCAGGTGGACCTCTCTGGGGAGCGCATTCCATAATTGGGGCGCCACTGCCGAGAAAGCCCTCCTCCGGGTACTCACCCTCTTAATCTCATTCACTGAGGGTTCCCAGAGGAGGGCTTCTGTTGCAGATCTCAGAGGGCGGGACGGCATATATGGGCGTAAGCGCTCCATTAGGTATCCAGGTCCCAAGCCGTTTAGGACTTTATAGGTCAAAACCAGTACCTTGAATTGGGCCCGGACTTCAATCGGGAGCCAGTGGAGCTGACGGAGAACTGGGGTTATGTGAGAATAACGCCCAGTCCCCGTCAGCAACCTGGCAGCTCTATTTTGCACCAATTGAAGTATCCGGACCATCTTCAAGGGCAGCCCCACGTAGAGTGCATTGTAGAAGTCTAGCCGGGAAGTCACCAGCGCGTGTGTCACTGTCGCCAGGCAGTCATAGTCCAGGAAGGGACGCAGTTGCTGTATCAGCCAAAGCTGTAAGAAAGCACTCCTCGCTGCTGCCATCACCTGGGCCTGTAACAACAGTTCCGGGTCGAGGAGTACTCCCAAGCTGCAGACCCTGTCCTTTAGAGGGAGTGCAACCCCATCTAGGACAAGGCCCAATTCCCCCACTCCAAGACCCGAACCGCCCACCAACAGGACCCCCATCTTGTCTGGATTGAGCTTCAGTTTATTGGCCCTCATCCAGCCCATTACCTCAGCCAGGCACTGGTTCAGCACAACCACCACCTCACCTGGATTGGTAGAGAACGAGAGGTAGAGCTGGGTATCATCAGCGTACTGATGATTCCGCAGCCCACACCTCCTGATGACCTCTCCCAGTGGTTTCATGTAGATGTTAAATAGCAAGGGGGACAAAATGGAACCCTGCAGAACTCCATGGCATAGCTGCCATGGCGCAGAGCCACAATCCCCCAGCACCACCTTCTGGAATCGGCCATTGAGATAGGAGCAGAACCACCGCCAAGTGGTGCCTCCAACTCCCAATCCCGCAAGCCTGTCCAGAAGGATACCATGGTCGATGGTATCGAAAGCCGCTGAGAGGTCCAGGAGAACCAACAGGAACTATAACAGTAGTAGTTTTAGCACTTCAAAATAAGTTTTGGAAACTTACACCATGACTAAATAATGGCACATTAAAACTTTTGTATGTGTGAATGCATGCTTGATGATTTATTTCTTTAATGTGGTTGTGTCCCACCCTTCATCCTATCAAGATTTCAGGGTGGTGCGCAATCAGTTTACTGGACTTGCTGCTGATTCATTTAGGAGGAGAACTGCAGTCTCATTAGACGGGAGTGATTTTTTCTTTTTATAAAAAGGAAAAAAAAATCTATAGCTGGCCACATGTAGCTCACATGTTTTTACTTTTGGAAACCCATAGATGAACTTCCAGTAAATCTGTGGTTACGCATTGGAATGGATTGTAAAGAACACATTATTTTGTTCCAAAGTCAACAGCAAAGTGTTCTTCTACAGAATACGTGCAGCACTATAGTTTTAATTTGTGTATGAGTGTGTAGGAAGGAGAGAGAATCTGGAGTCGTCAGTTACACGTCAGGGGGAAGGCTTGCATAACAGTACTTCTTCCTGGCTTTTAAGCTTTCCACATGTGGAGAAATCTTGGGAGGAGGGAGTACAGGCCATGGGGCGAACATGTGTTCTTAGACTACACTGCTATCTGCTCTAGCCAGCATGCTAATGGTGAGGGATAAGGAGAATCGTAGGCCAGGATATCCATCTGGCTACCTCTGTACTTAGACCAAAGAGGAGCAATAATGCACCAAATCCCAATCCTTTCCTCATCCTCAGTGCTCACAGCTTGTAGGTTCCCATTACAGTCCTAATCCTTGCTCCCCACTGGGTGAATATCTTCCTTTTGTGACTTGCATATGCAATGGCAAAATGATATCTGGTGCTCTTCAAAGCCAGTCAAACAAGTTGTTGGATCCTGCACAGAACTGTGCATTAGAAATTCAGACTGGTCCAAAGCATTTTTCAGTCTGAGGAGCAGTTTGGCATTGCGTATATGTGAACCGCTTAGGGAATGTATTCTGTTACACACTATATAAGTATTATGAATAAAGAACATTAGGAAGGTGACAAGTTGCCACCCCTAGTGCAGCAGGAGAAGGATTTCCTGCATAAAATGTTCATACCAAGAACCTCTAATGTATGACTCTGTAACAGAGGGCAGCCCTGAGTATCTGAAGGCCTCTTCAAGGCCCACATCCTGTCTACATGTGCATCATAATAGTCCCTTCTTGGTTTGAGATATGGACCTTTTAAGGTGGAAGTGTGTAACTTCTAGTCTGTGGTTACAATTTGGCCCATGCCTTTGTCCTCCAACTGTCCCCTTTAGCTGTGCCACTTGTTTACTTATGAGGTGGCTGAGTGTTTCCTGCTTTCGTTTGTGTTTTCGTTTGTCCCTACCCCCTCTTCCACCCGCTGCTCCTTACTGTCCCACCAACCCTCCTTCAGCCCCCTTTGGGCTGTTCTCTCCGATTCCCAGGTTGGAAAAGGAAAGTAAGAAAAGTAAGGAAAGTAAGAAAGCAGTCCAAAGAGGCTTTCTCGAAAGGGAAACAAATCCCTAAAAAGACAGCTCCAGTGCTGGAAGAGAGTCATGATTTAGGGGAAGGATAGCAATTATTTGGGGTGATCTATGAGTAGGTTTCAATGTGGGGGTCAATTTACAGAAATCACAGGACTCAGGATGGTTAATCATTTTGTGGGAGATGTATGAGAACGAATGGCTGAATGGTTTTGTGCATGAATGGCATGTGTGTCAGGGCTGTAATCAGCCTAAAGGTTTTTTGGGGGGTTGCCAAAAATCAGGAGGGAAGTTTACTTAGTCTACAGGCTTTTTAAAGAAAAAATGCAAACAGATCTTTAATTATTTGTTTATTAAGAAGAGCGGAGAAAAAACTTGGAGCACAACTCCAGCTGTGTGTGTGTGTATGTGTGTGTGTGTGCGAGAGAGAGAGAGAGAGAGAGAGAGAGAGAGAGAGAGAGAGAGAGAGAGAGAGAGAGAGAGCGAGCGAGCACTAGCTAGCCCTACTATGCGCCTGCTCCACTTCCATGAAGTCACTGTTTTCCTGGAATAAAGGATCCTGGGATAAATCCCCTGATTTAGGGCATGGCCTTTAACATGTATTGTGACAGTAAGACCTGCAAGGTGGGTAGCTATAGCCCACCTTTCCCACCCTCATGCCTTCTAGATGTATTGGACTACAATTCCCATCATCTGAAGCCAGCATGCTCATCTGGAGCCAGTCTGGCCATGGTGGTTGGGGATCATGGAAGCTGTAGCCAAATATATCCAGAGGGTTCTGGATATGGAAAAGATGGAGTCGTTTATGTACTCTGTAAGATTTTTGGAGCATTGGCTACCACCATAACCAGAAGGACAAATCGGTCGGTGTCCTGGTTTTTTGTGAGTACAGCCAAGACCTTGTCAGAGTTTGGTTCAGAAGGAGGACAGAGCTCCTGGCAGTGGTTTTGAATCGGTGTGTGGCGTTTACAGTAAAATTGGATCAAAGGCTGCCTACCACAGCTGGTCAGATTCATTCTGTTTCAGCACCAGGTTGTAAATGAGGAAGGAGATTCTCTGGATTTCATAGTGGAGACAATGACTTGGATCCAAGAGAGTGATTGTCTGAAGGGAAGGCACTTCCATTCAGCCAAGAGCAGACTCTTCAATCACACCAGCTTCCTCTGCCTTTCTGCAGCCTTCCAGGAGAGCTCTCCCAAGGTGGGTAGCTTTCAGTGGGGTCTGCTAGAGCCAACATTCTACCTGCAGCCCTCCATACTGGAGGGGCAAGAGCACCATTCCCACTTTTGTGAAAGCAAAGTTGGAAAACATAGTTTTCTCCTACACATGTTCCCAGAGGTTTTTGTAGGTATCATAAAATGTCACCCTTTGCATTTCAAAATGATTTGCTATGGCGATTTTCCTGAATTTTCCACATTGCATTAGAACTTATTCCAAAGTATTAAAATAATTTTGCAAGACTTAATGTTTTAGTGATAACCATGCTGACACTTTTTTTTAATATCCCTGATAAATATTAAATCATTGAGGTTCTTGCACTGAAACATACATGTTGAACAAATTAGTGATTTGAATCATAGCGTGGAGCCAGAGAGAATTAAACCTGTGTTTAGAATATGACTCTTCTTAGATTATTCCTCATAGGAAGGATTTCTTTCTTTAAAAGGTGCCAGTCACCCATCTTTTCAGTACTGTATCGAAATAGAATCTCAAATGGCTTCTTTTTACTGCATAGCTTTTCAAAGATTTTTTTAAACTTCTCTTTGCAGGCAGTTACAAATCTGGAAGGATCTGCAATAGCAAAGCACCTACAGTAGGGTCGCTGCATCATCAGCAAAGAACTCCAAAGGACGTCAACGTGAGGACGCCGGGTGCGGCCGACATGACTTCAAGTTGCATCATTCCAGTGTTTGTTTTGATGATGGGATGTTTGGCAGCTGCAGGTGAGTGCTGCTATTATAATTCTGACTTCAGTGTAATTCGTGTTCTGAACCAGCACTGGCTGCATGTTTGCAGGGCCCTTGGAGACGGATTCTGAATGGGCCCCCTCCCTCAGTAGACCTGCCTTCTTACGGCGATGCTCATCTGCTACTCGTGCTCTTTGCCCTCTTTCTCATCTTTGCTACTGCCTGCTTGACTGAGAGCAGTCCTGCAGACCAACCTGAACATTGCTGAGGGACTTGGGAGGGCATTTAGTAAATTTTTGATTTCTTTTGTTCTACAAATCAATTGGATATGGATGTTCTGCTTTGGTACCATTATCCAGTTTACTGTTTTCTATGCCAATATGATATGCCAATATCATAACCAGTGTCCTGTGATGATAGCCATGGTCCCTGAGGAAGACCCATTTAATGTCTGGCATAAGATTAGTAGCCTGTACCAGCTGCACGCTGTGAAAATACTAGACTTCAGAGCAGGACTTTGTTAGCCTGTCTGATAATCTGGCCTTGGCACAAATAGCCTTGTTCTCTGTTGACAGAATAAAATAAATAAAGGTCTCAGTAGACAAATTTTTAACGATGCTACAATGTGTCTTTGAATCATCTAAAGATAGCCTGTAGACTACCAGTGGTCCGAGGCCCGCAGTTTGACAACTCCTGCCCTGGAGTGTATAGTTAGCATTTGGAATAGGCTCCTTTCTTTTTTTACCTGGATTAGTCATTTTCTCCAACTTGTGGGAACACTTGGAATGATTGCCCTCCAGAATGCCCCGTCCTTGACTGCCCTGCTCAGCTCTTGTGAACTGAAGGCTGTGACTTCCTTCATGGAATCATTCAGTTTCATATTTGGTCCTCTTTTTCTTTTTCTTTTTTTTTTGCCTTTGACTTTGCCTAGCACAGCTGTCTTCTCCAGTGAATTTTCTCATCTTCTGCTTGTAGCACAATCATTTCCATCTTGTTACTTTTGCATCCAAGGCAAGTTCTAGCTTGATTTGATCCAGGAGCCACTTACTTGTCTTTCTGTCAGTCCAGGGTATTCACAAAGTTCTTTTCCAACACCATGTTTCAAACCTATCCATTTTCTTCCTGCAAGCTTTTTTGTTGAGCTTAGATTTATGATGGAATAATGCTTAGATGTGCATTACTAGTTTAATTGTGAGCATTGTCTTAGTGTCAAGAGGGACCGTAGGTTGATGCTTTAGCATCAGCTTCACATGTAGAAGTACCCAGTTGGGACAGGAAATCTCCTGCTGAAACTCTGAAGAGCTATTGCAAGTCAGTTCCAATGACAGTGATCTTACTAAGTCAGCTTTCAATGTTCCTTTCTTGGAAGAAAACAGAAGGACAGCTATTTAGGAGAGAAAGCGTATTGATTTGCTATATGGTGTTACCTTCTGCTCAAAAATCTGAAAATACATATCAAGTGCATATGGCCCTGCAACAAGCTTCACTTGTTTTTCCACATCAATAGGTGTTCTGAGAATGGTCCTGTAGTTCACAGATGCTAGCAGCTGTTTTGGTGTTTTGTTCTGGCACAGAAGTAGAGAGGGAAGTGGCCAAGTGGAGATGATGTAGTGGGGAGACTGGTCAGTGGACAGATGACTATTTTAAATTGAAGATGTCCTCACTGTGGAAACGATGACCCGATGCAGTGGCAGACATGTCTGGGCAATAAAGTACATTACAAGCTGACCTCTTTTTTTCAATCAATAACATGGAAAATAATACACTTTTTCAAGAATTTGTTTAAACCTTCTGGGATTTTCTCCAGGGTTTAGCTGCACTAAAGGCATACAGCCAGTGTGATGCTTGGATGTTGTAATGGTCTAATTCTATGGCAAATAAACATTGAAAAATAAGATAAATGGGTCTGATGCTGAAGGTGAAGCATTGCAATGACATGCAAGGTAGAGTATTGATTATTAACAACAGTACTGGGGCTGCATATTGTTCTTTCAAGTGTTCAAAGCATCTCATGTTATTGCAGGTATTCTTATAACAGATTTGGAAGGTATATCAGAATTACTATCTCCCTGTGGTGGAAGTTGGGTTGGATGATAGTGGTTTGCCTGTGGCCAAAGTGAGATTTGAACAAGAGTCATCTGAGGCTGCAGTCCTGCAGAGTAAGCCCCAGCGACCATGCTGAGTAAACATATCCATTCATTTCATTTCTTACTCATAGGTTTAAGGCATTTTTATTTCATTTCGGGTTTAAATGAAATTTATTTCATTTCTTTACCTCTCATTCTCTGGACCATTCACAAAAGTTACAATCCCAAAATGCAAAACATTATATCAAAACTTGGACAAACAATATTTAAAACAAGTCAATTACAACATATTGGTGTCTGGTAAAACAACTGACATTAAAATGCCCATCATATCCTGTCCAATGCCTAGAAGCAAAGGGAAACATTAACCTGGCACTGAAAAGATGACAGAGCTGGTGCCAGGTGGATATAAATTGGGAGGGCATTCCACAGCCAAAGCGCCCTATAGAGGATTGTAGCCTTAATTATTTTTTTAATTTGATTTAACCCATGAAGGGACCTACTGCATGAGTTTTGCAAAAGTAACTTGAATTATCACAAATCAGTGGCAATCTACACCAACTAATTGTGTGTGCAATCTACAACAACACATGTGCATGCACGCACACACACTTCTCTGAGGATATAACTTGAACTCACAGAGAGGATCTTTTGTCCTTTCCAAAAGCATAAGAGAAAGGATTTCTGTGGCTGAGACCCAGGGAAGGGTGTGGCTTTTTGTGCTTCTAAAGTGTTAAGACAACACTGGTGATCAGAGAGCATCTTTCATCTCACCTGAGAAACCAGGTCAATGCAGACAACCTCGTGTTGCCTTGGGCAAGGCTGGGCCCTATGACTCACATTCTCCTGTGGTGAGACGACGGTGCACTGTCCTGAGAAGTTTGCTTGGATTGTTTCTGATCATGACACTCCTGGTTAAATCCCCAGATTCCCTCACAGCCTTGTCACATTGCCTCAAATTAGAACAGCTACCCAAAAACTCTCATAAGTTAGTAAATCATACTGTTTAGTAACAGTTTGGATTTGTGTACTAGTGGAGTGTTGTACTCCTTACTTCATATCTTAACAAGGCCTCATATTTAGGGTTTTTGTGTCTTGTTTTAATTTTGTGTGCAACTTATTTTCACAGCTGTTGTAGCAGGAATTGCGGAGGAATGGATAATAATAATATTTTCATCCCATATGTTCCTTCATTCTGAAAGGATACTGTGTTGCATTTCACATCTCAGTTATGCAGCACCATGGTGAGCACTTGTAGAGGAAGGGAACAACCAAAATAAGCAATTCATTTATTGTTCTTCCCTGTTTTGGTGGAGAAAAATTCTACATTAAGGTCTGCAAAATTAAATTAGAACTCATGAAACAAGAAATCCCTTGAGAAACATGTCACTGTATCTTAAGAAAACAAAATAAAAGTAAGGAAATGGGCATTTGGGTGATTTTTCCCTTGTTGGCTATCCTTCACGCTCATTACAGATGAGCTTCTATTTCAACTTACATTACAGGGGTGGCCAGACCTGCTGAACAGAAGAGTCACATGGCTAAATGTCAGATATTTGAGAGCCATGTGTGGGTGCTGGCAGGTGGCCATTGGGCACCCATGGGTGGCGGTGGGCAGCAGGCAGGCACCTGTGAGTGGCAGCAGCAGGCAGAAAGGCTCATGGGCACCCAAGGTGGCAAGCCACAAAATAAACTGAAAGAGCTGCATGGACTTCTCTTGCCTCGATTTGATCATCCCCGTCTATTGTTTGTGGTGCAGTCAGCAGCAGCCCCTTGGCTTCTTTCTGTTTATTTCATTCCATTTCCATTTCCGTTGGAGGACAAAGCTTTGTGTGCCAGGCAGGCCTTCCTGCACCCGCTAAGCTAGCCTGGTTTCTCAGGTGAGATGGAGGATGCTCTCCTTTCACCAGTGTTCACTTGCCTGCCTGGTCAGCTTCTGTAGGTGGAATGGTAAGTCTGCCATCTGGCTCTTTGTCACAGGCACTGAAGTGTCTTGCAGAAATGGCTCATATGTTACACTAAGCCATCTGCCAACAAACTGTGCCATGTCAGTTGTTTGCGGAACTTGTGCTTACCACAGCTTTCCTCCTCCTTCCTCCTCTCACACATCTCTCAGTGTCCTTTGCAGCAGACGCCATTTTGTTTCTCTTTCCTCTCTCTGATAGTCACTGCTTTTTGTTTGCTGCTGGTTTCCCCATCACCGAGCCTCAAAAATTTGTAATATTTTCAGCCCCTGAAAACTGCACAGCTGTGGTAGTTGTTCTTGTTCCCTTTCTTGTTCTCATTGTCTGTCTCTAATAAGTGCACTCTTGGCTCTTTGTTCAATTTCCTTG
This sequence comes from Varanus salvator macromaculatus, assembly GCA_023646645.1. NCBI lineage: Eukaryota > Metazoa > Chordata > Lepidosauria > Squamata > Varanidae > Varanus > Varanus salvator. The sequence continues at coordinate 10,738,209 of JAIXND010000659.1, forward strand.
TATGTTTCAGTGGTGGAAGGAAGCTGCAAAGTGGAATGGGTAACGTAAATGGACATTGACAAGGCAAGACTGCATATAGGCTATTTTGGACAGTGTTCCTAGGGACCAGTTGCTGAGTAATCATTTGAGAAGGGGAAAAGGTTAAAGGGGAAAAATTGGCAGAAGTAGTGTATCAAAAGGGCTGAGGAGGGACTGTCTCACCCGTAACAATGTAATGTCAGTATTAAAAGCTCAGCTGACACTTTTCAGGATCTTCCACCTTTAGGGTTTCTAGGGTAATTAACCAGAAAGAGGAAAAATTAACTTCCTCCCTTTTCGCAGCTTCTTTCTGAAGTACTTACTGCTGTGCTTACTGTGATTCCCTGACAGTTGAAAAATAAAAGTTCTTCCCTGAGAGAAAGGAGCTAAAGCGGTTGGTCACAGATGCTTAGCTCAAACTGGATCATTGCATATAAAGATGAAGTCTCCCTCAGTGGGCTTGATCCTGACTTTTCTAGAACCGTATGCATAAAATGGTTAGAAGTTCATTTTAGGACTGGAAGAGACTTGAACACTATTGAATCCAGACCTTGGCTGATCCAGACTTGGAACTAAGCTGTGCAATATGAATCACTTCAGTTTCCTCTTCTAATTGTTTAAGATATACAGATCATCTGAGGTTTATCCAGAAATCAAAAAGGAGAATCAGAAATGGAACAAAGTGGAAGTCTGTATTTGCAGTGCTCAAGCATTCCACAAGATTTTCTGATACTAGTGTCCTGTGTTAGACATGGAGAATTTCTGTCTTCCTTTTTTGTTTCTTTTATGCACTTTTCTTTCCTTTTGCTTTGCTCAGTTAATTGGTGTCTTAGTATCTTTACATAGTATTAGGAAGGAGGGGAAGGGGCAGGAGTAGGCACAGTGTAGGAGTTCAATTTGCAGAGTGCTAAAATCATGTATTTATTTGACAGTAATAAATGGATGTGATGCTTTAATGTGTGATTATTTCCTTTGGGGGCAGGGGGGAGCCTCAAGCCTGGACCAAATCCAGCTTTCTGCATTCTCCCAAATGGCTGCGGTCCTTTTTCTTGACCATATCCCTTTTCACCAAACACTGATCATCTGGTGATCTCCTGGCTTTGATACAGTTCTTTTCCCTATTCTAAACTTTATTTCTGTTAGTAAGAACTTTGTCTTTTTTGCCTTTTAACCTGCCCCTTGCACATTTAGTCATGCCACCACTGGAATATGGCCCCCCAAGAGCTCTTGCAAAAGTGAATTCAGCCTACAGGATAAAAGCATTTCCTACCCCTGGTTCATCTGAACCATTAATAAGAAGTCTGCATTTACAAGTCCAAAATAGCTGTATTACAGATATTTCAAGTGGAATAAACTCTGTACATCAGGAAACTTTACATATTTATGTAATGTGCATGCTTCACATAAATGGTGCCACTGCACCCCCTCCCTTCCCTTCCCTTCCCTTCCCTTCCCTTCCCTTCCCTTCCCTTCCCTTCCCTTCCCTTCCCTTCTCTTCCCGTCCCGTCCCGTTTCTCCATCCTCCTCCTCCTCCTCCTCCTTCTCCTTCTTCTGGTCAGGAGCTGCAAAGAGTTGAATTCAAATCTCCATTTTGCCATGATGCTCACTTGATGACCTCAGGCCAATCACACTAGTTCCTGCTAGCTTCTTGGACGTACAACTCAGCACATCTGGAGAGCACTAAGTTTGAGGCAGGCTGATATAGTAGATCTGTATCTACATTTTATAACTGAGCCGCATCTAGTTCTTGAATCACTTTCCTAAAATGTAGTACTTAGGTCTTATTGTGCTGTCCAAAATGTAGGGGGTACTGAAGTCTTCACTGACTGTATGACTGGTGGTAGTCAAACAAGAGATGATTTGCTTTTGCTTCAATTAAATTCTGGTTTATTACTGGCAGATGCTTGGCTAATGACTTGTTTCTAGACAATTTCTTGTATTTTTCCAGAGCTTGCCTGTAACTTTGGTTGCTGGTGCCTTCAGTGTCCCAAGGAAGGAGTAATAAGCAACATGAACATTTGGCATTTAGTTAAAGCTGACTCTAGATGATGCTAGAGTACTCAGAAGCATTGGGCAGAGTTGCTTATACCTAGAATGATCACTTCATTCTCTGGTCCAGCTTCTACAGGAGGAAATGTCTGCAGCATCAGAGTTCTTCAGAAATTTATTTATTTATATTGCGATTTATATCCTACCTTTTTCCTACAAAGGGCTCAAGGCAGCTTACATCATCTCTCCGCCTCCATCTTATCCCCACAACAACAACCCTGTGAGGTAGGCTGGACTGAGAGTCTGTGACTGGCCCAAAGTCACCCAGTTGGCTCCATGGCTGAGCGGGGACTAGAACCCGGATCCTCTGAGTCCCAGTTCCAGGCTCTTAACCACACTGGCTCTGAGTGAAATGCTCACTCAATGCATACTATAATGAAGAGATGCCCATTTGTTGTTCTTTCCAAAGCACTTCGCCAAAAAGAAGTTCTGAACTGCATTCCAGTGCATTGATTTTCCATGTTCTCCTTTCATTCTGTTCTTCACTGTGTGAACTATGATTTTTGTATCAGAAGAAAACCTTTGCTGAGGATTCTGCGAGCAGTCCTGGAGCTAGAATGGGTATGTGTTCTTGACACAGGCCAGTCCTCTGTCTAAAGGGCTGACAGAGGACAGTCCTCCATTTGGAGGTGTCCTCTATTGGAGGTCAGGTCAATCCAAATCTGGGGAGAGGAAGGGCCTTGAAATTTCCCATCATCAGTTGCACCCAGACAGCAGAGAGAACTGGCACACAGGTCATCTGCTTACATTCTTTTCCAATATGGTGAGATACAGTATATTAGCATCTGCAAATTCCATGTAAATTTATGATAGTTTCTCTTTTTTGTTGCAACATTTCCTTTTTTTCTCACAATGTGTAAGTAGCCACCCTAACGGACTGTGAGAAGGCTTTGACTGAGAAAAAGAGTTGTGAAAACTTGAAGCCTTGGTACTTTGTATTTCTGCACATGAGTGATATGTTTTGGAGTTGTAGAACTCTGATGCAAATGTTTCTTTCATGGTGCTGTTACTAGTTAAAATCCTTGTTTATTATTACAGAGCTATTTGTTAACTATTTTCAATTTATTTTGAAATATATTCAGGCTGTATTCATAAAACCCAATATCCAGTGGTTAATGGATCTCTCTCATATATAAGGATGGAATTATGCTATGTAACTTTATTAAGAGTTGTAATTTTACATAAGCATGCAGAATACTTACATGTATCCAGACTGAGTACATTCCTCCCTAATTAGAGACCCATACTTCTAAAAGACACATACTTCAATTCCCATCAACCCTAGGTCTCTGCATGCTATTGGACTGCATCATCCTTGAGCACTGGCTTTGCTGGCGAAGGATGATGTGAATTGTGGTTTGAGCACAGTGGGGGACCCATGACTGGGAAAGGCTCTCTTATACCAAGGATAATGGACTCAGCTAGCTAGTAATACTGCTAGCTCATTCTAGCTAGTAATATAGATGAATGAAGTTTACTGTTTAAATAAGTTCCACAATCATATACGAATGGATTCAATGCTTTTGATAGTTACAAAGGGAAATCCACTTCAAAAAGAACACATCTGGTGTCTATGAATGTGATGCCATTTATACATATAATCAAAACTTTGTAGTGTTAACAACAGTGTTGGCACATGTAAATATATTCCAATGGAAAAGTTTATCATGTACAAGGACTGTGGGAGTTCAATTGCATTTTTTAATGAGCACATCAGGACAGCAATTGTTTTTCCAACAGCAGATGCTTCATTTCTAACTAAGGCACTTGGGGCTGTATTTTTTACACTGCTTCATGTATAACTTAATTCTTTCTGCAGACAAGCCAGCTGTTTGATAGGTGTGTGTATTCCCTATGCAGTAGCCAGTGTTTTACAAGCTGTCAGTTATTGGGGTATAAACAGTCACCAAGCCAGTCTCATAAGGATACATCTCCCAGGCTGTTTGTTTCTAAGTGGAATGTTCCAATTTTGTTGCAATATTCTGTCAAGAGATTATGGCTGTGGAAAAATATATGTACCCGCTGAAAAGGAAAATGTAATTAACTCCAGTTCCTTCTAGAATGTAGACACTCCATCTGTGAGGAATACCAGTGCCTTCATCCAGGTCACTTAGCCTTGAAATGGCAGTGTACCATTGCTCATTCATAAAAACTGATGTAATATGACAAATAAGGGCATAAATACTGCCAGTGGCGGAAGGAGTTGATCGCAGCACCTTGCCAAGTCTCAGCAGTGGGGCGTGTGAAGCAATGAAGAGAAGAGGGTACCTGAGCATCCTTTCCACAAAACACTTCCGAATTAATTTATTTATTGTTATTTACTGTTACATAGGAACTGCAGGTGGCGCAGTGGTTTAAAACACTGTGCTGCTGGGCTGGTTGATCGAAAGGTCGCCGGTTTGTCCCGTTGCTCCGTCCCAGCTCCTGCCAACCTTGCATTTCGAAAGCATGCAAATGCAAGTAGATGAAAAGGTACCACTTCGGTGGGCAGGTAACAGTGTTCCGTGCACTTCGGTGTTGAGTCATGCCGGCCACATGACCACAGAGACTGTCTGTGGACAAACGCTGGCTCCCTCGGCCAGGAAACTGAGATGAGCACCGCCCCCCTAGAGTCAGGCATGACTGGACGTAACGTCAAGGGGAAACCTTTACCTTTACCTTTACTGTTACATTTATATGCCACCAATTGTCCAAGGGGCTTTTAGGGCTCTTTAGGGAGTGGAACTTTGGTGTCAGAGTATAAGGCTTTAGACAGTTGCAAAATAATGCATTCTTAGAAATAATGGTTCAGTCCACATCCTGCTGCAGTTAGAAAGAGCTCCCATTTAACCTAAACCACTTGTATTATGATCAAGCTGTGACTGATGCTTGAAACATGGCATGCTGGCTGAAGATGATGGGATTCGCAGTTCAACACATCTGGAGTGCACCTGGGTGGAGAAGATCACTTTAGGCCCGTCTTCCAGAGAAGAAGAATTCTGTGCTATCCTACTTTCCATTTTCTTTCTAGCACAATAGACTTGATTTATTGAGTAGGGATACATTTTCAAAGTTAGCGACCAAAGCACAGAGAAACAGTGGATCTTCTTCTCCTTTTTGGTCTTGTTATCTGTCAATGGTTTGGAAGGAAGCTGCATTTAGATTTGGAAAGGAAAGAACTTTTAAGATTGTGGATGGCCAATAGTTATTGATGGCCAATGGAAAGATAAGGCTGGCCTGGATAGATCTTGTTCTGCTCCAGCAAGACAATTCTCACATTGTGATATATTATGTGCACTTTTAAATGAAATTTGTTTACCCATGACCCGGTCTTCTGTTTTAACGGGCACAAGAGAAGCATATCAAACGTGGGGTCATAAATGTCATAAGATGCATTTGTTTTAACCGACAATTTTTCCATGTGAGATAGTGTCTCCAGAACTTGGAACTGACTTGGCAGATTACAAAACTGAAATCCATCGCAGTGTCTTTCTTGTGTGTGAGTAAACCCCTCCTGTAATCACAGCCTAAGCTTCCTATTAAAGATTCTGATGAGGATTTAGTTGTTTGAGCTGTCCATCTGCTTGTGAGTAAATGTCACAGTTAGGAGAGAACAGGACATCTGAATATGTACTGGTGGCACTGTTTCCGAAATATTTATCCTGGGACTGCGATGACCTCATTTAATTAGAACTTTGAAGCTTTGAATTGGAGTTTGGCCATCCGATTGTTCATGTCAGCTGCTAATGGTTCATATGAGGTGGTAAAGCAACACTGAATAATTTGTGAGGCAGGGGGGAGAGCTTCTTTGCTGCTGTCTTTTAAAAATGCTTTCTGCATTTTGAGGAAATGGTGCTTTGACTGGATACTGCTCTGTGTCATTTAATTTTTTTGGACTAATGCTGATCTTTCTTCTCTGGGTTTAATATTTCTAGCTCATAGTGTTGTCCCAGCTTATGAACACCACTGAAATGATCCCCCTGCTAGGAATTTCAGGTGTGTGACCTATCACTGTTAGGTAAATGAATTGGCAGAGCACTTTCCAGACTCTGGAAGAGCCATAAATAGACACAAATTATATCAAGTGAAACCCCATCTCATCTTTTATGTGGGACAGTACTGCCCCCCATCTAGTTTTGCCCATCTAGAACATGCCCATCCAAGGTTCTTAAGATCTATATTTCAAGTGCCCAGCTGTGTTTGCTTTTGGATTCTGGCTTGGTAAAAGTTGAGGCCAAGGTTTCCCTTGCCTTTATCCATTTTTGACTCCAGCTAAATTGCAATCCATAGGGTTTAACATCTTTAATCCTCCAAGATAATTTTCAGTCTTCCTGGCTTAAGGCAGTCTGAAGCTGAGGAATTTGGGGTTCTCCCTGGAAGCTGTCCTGGCAAGGAGTTTGGACCTGGTGAAAGTGGCCAGAATGCAAAGACTGTTAGATATTGAATGGCAAGAGGATATTAGCAGAACTCCAAACTTCCTGGCAGTGGTGAATGTTAGATATGTTGCTGCACCAGCTGCCTATCTCTTGTTACTTGAGCTCCTAAGGCATAGGAGGGCTTTCTTTCTAGTCAGATGGAGAACATTTCCCCCAGTTGTTGAAGGTCGCTATAGAAGGATGCCCATGTCAGAAGAAGTGGAAACAGCATGTCATGTTTTACTGTTCACTTTACCAGGAAGTACATGGTAAGTTCATCCTCTCCCTGATTAGAAAATTTACCAGCCACTCAGATGCAGAGCTGGCCAAGATTTTTCTAATGGGAACTAACTCACAGATCATAGCCCAGAGTGCGAGTTTTCTGGCCGCCACTTGTAAAATTTGACAGAGTATTTTCTGTAACGAGCATTAATTTTACATCTGCCTTTTTAAATACAATGTCTATAATCATCTGTTTAGATTCTGGATTTTAAATCTAAATGTACAGTGATTCGGGTTTTGATGCTGTTTCTTTGATTATGCTAGTCATTGACTATATTAATAAACTGATAGATTGAGTCAACACCAAAGTATCTAATGGGGACAGTACAGACGGGACAATGCATGTGGCTTGTCTGTGCCTGGTTCATGACCTTGTTTCTCTTCCTCATGGCTAAAGTCGCCTAACCCAGCTTTGTGCTGGATGACCCCTCTGCTAGTCTGTGCAGAACCAAGTTTATCTTTTTTCTCTGGAAGTGCATTGGCTCTCTCCTCAAACTCTTGGAAAGCTTCCCTTCATTATAGCTTCAACTTTCTGCTTGCTTCAGCATTGCTCTGGTTTTTATATCTGCTTCGACAGAATCTCCACCTTCAGACTTCCATTTTCTTTGGAACTGCTTCAGTGTTGGTTCTGTCAGCACCTCCTTCCTAGCTGGGCTTTCTTACAGTAATACCATGATCATCATCACCACCAGCATCACCATCATCATCTGTTACCACCACCCTTACTATTACAATGTTAAGGAAGGACCTCACATAAAAAAAAGGGAAGCTCATAGCCTCTCATTTCTAAAATATCTAAACGAGGCATAATCCTACAATGTGACCTCTCTTTAGCTGTTCACCCTCCCATATTTTATCTCCCCTCATTTCAGTTACCTTGCGGAAACCTTGTGTTTTTGTTTTCCATTTGAAAAGACAGGCTGCTATCTTAAACAATTGTTAATTTAAAAATGCTTCGGCATGCTTTTGTTATGTAGCCTATCAATTCAATATTTTTGTCCTCACTCCTTAGCAACTTTAGTGTTGCTATACTCATTTTATTAATATAAGGTTCAGAGGCACAGGTAAGAACGACTGCTAAATGACATAAAAAGGGCACCAGCAAACTCCCTATTCTCTGTTATCGCAGAGTCAGAAGAGAAACCAAATAGTTCTGCTTCTGAAGACATTTTAAACCATTGGTAGAATAACATTCTGGTCTTTCCAATAGTTGCGTCTATCGAATGTTTACCTTCCTAATTGCAGAGGAAAACTTCATTAGAATCTGGTATTATCTCACTTTATGCACATTGCAACCCTGTTATGTAGGCTACCAGTGAGACAGAGCTTAGACCAAAGCTACCATTGAGACTCATGGCTCAGAAGGGATCAGCCTATAGCTCCCTAGACAACATTTCAGTGCATCACACTAGCTCAGTCTTGAAAGCTTCCATTTCTATCCTTCCCTTATGTTTACAAGATCTAAACTGTGTATCTGCAGTGGGAAGCCTGTAAATAAGTCAACACGCGAATACCCGACCAAGCCCATATGTTACTGATGTGATTCAGAAGAAAAGAATTCTAATGAAATGTTATGAGTGCTGCACCATTTAATAACATTGTTAAATCTTGTATGTAGAAAAGGCATATTCTCTCTTCTTTTTGTCCATTTGAAATATCACAGATAAATACTGTACTAGTGACCTGTTTGCCAGAAATAATTTTATTCCTTCCTGAATGTATCCCGCTGAGTATGAGCCTTAATCTACTTAAAGGAGTGGATTGCCTAAAGAGAGTTCTTTAAAAAAGAAAAAAGCATTTTCAAGAATAAGTAATCTGGAATTCAGTGTTCATTGGACAGCATTCTTGATTTCTATAACACTAAAGTTAACAATTGTTTTAGTGGTTGCTTCCAAAGTTCAGTAATTATTATTTACTCGTTTTAATGAATAGAGAACAAGGGATGATAGGGCTAACTTTTTCACTTACTGTTTCCATGATGGAGTTCTGAGTAGTCCAAGATGGCTGGTCTACAGCTGCAAGAGGTTGTTGCTACATTCCATCAAGTTGTCTCTGACTTACTGCAACCCTACGTATGAAAGCCCTCCAAAATGTCCTATCCATTGCTCAACTCTTGAAAATTCAAGGCTGTCAATTCCTTTATGGAATCAATGCATCTCAAAATAAAAGGGGTCAACAAAGTTTCTCTCTCTTGACAAGAACAATAAGAAGTCTCGCAGTACTTAAAAGAATAGCACATTTATTCTGGCACAAACTTGTGGACAGTGTCTGTTTGATTAGATAAAATCTGATATTGACATTCATCTGATTCATTCTTATGGACATTGGATAGTGTCCCTGAAAGCTTACGGCAGACTAAAAGTGGTAGCCTTTCAGGTGCCACAAGAATTGTTGTTTTTACCATAAGAGAGGAACATGCCTGATGCTTTGGTAATTCTCTCCAGGCAGTTTCTTTCTGCAGTACTCCTTGGAAAGAGGAGAGAGAGTTGCAAGTGGTTTTAGGAACAGTCTCTTCTACCTCATTCTCCAAGTATTAAAAGTATTTGTAAATAGTGTCAGTAAGGCAGATATCTACCTATACTGATTTTTAACAGAACTTTGTTCATAATCCATTTTTATGCCCAGTAATTCTTCTACAATTCATTTGAGGATCTAAATGAATGTCAGATGAGAAAAGCTTTAAAAGCAATTGGCCTTGTAACCTCTTAGATAATCTCATGCAACATTAAATCTTAACCTTGTAGTTAAAGGACAGTTCTTCTGAAATCAGCCAAAACAGGCTGTTGTACATGCAGTGAAAATGGATTACTCTGTAGTTTGGGAGACTTTTTCCAGTTGTAATGAGTGAAAATGGCACTTGGCTTTGTTCAGTTAGTGGTTGTATGAACTATTTGCTGGGGACTATGTGCAGCTAATACACTTCATTGCTCCAGTATAAAAGGCCGTATGCCTATGCACATCTGTTGCTGAGGAACACAATTGGGGATTTTCCACAGACAGCTGGTTAGCTACAGAATACTGAATTAGGTGGACCCTTGGTCTGGTCCAGCAGGACTCTTCTAATGTTTTTACTAGTGTAATAAATATGTCTTCCACATAGAAAAAATGTAATTGTCCTTCCTTCATTGGCCAGAAGGGATTCATTTGGTTCATAACAAATTATTTTGAAAGACCATTTCAGAAATAGCTTGCAATGTGGTTGGTGTTCAAAAAGACAAAAGTTCAAAGCTTTTTGGAGCCTTGGGAATTACTTAATGTGAGTACTTTGATTCCCTGATTTCCAAGTTGTTTTTTCTATATGTGCAATGTTTACTTCCTCTATGATGGCCATACCATTCCAAGGGGATCTTAACTGTAACAACAAAAGAAGGTTTAGAAGTACAGGAGCACAGACTTGTTGGAGTGAGCAGAAGCTCCAGGCTGAATTAGGGGCTCAGTCTCATCTTACTGAGCCTTGAAGACATGCTAAAAACAGCTCTCCACCACCTAAAAGAAGTGCTCACCACTGACATATTGGCGAGCAAAGTTGTGGAGTTCTGCCAATGTACTAATTTGAATGGGTGTATGTGGTGGTGGATGTACCCACCATTAGAAAGTAGCCTATGTATTAGGAAGAGTTAACCGTGCACTAGATGAGTCGTGGGCAGGCTTTATGATTGTGGACCTTGTGTATTTTTTTTTTTTTTAATTTGAACTCCAAGATCAACTAACTGGAACCCAATGCAAAAGAGATATGCTTAGAATCAATTCTGAGCCCAGGAATTTGAAGTACTAAAACTGAACAGAGCTCACGGGATTTCTTCATTTCCATGCTTTATTTAAGCATTATTGTGCTGAGCTATTTTTAAACCATGGGAAATCAGAAGCCCTAGTGGATCTATTGCAGTTTACTTCTGATTTACCAATAGATTCAGATCTGCCTTTATTTATTTATTAGAGGTTTTATAGACCATTCTCTTCAGCATATGGTCTCAAAATGGCTTCCAAATAATTAAAATAACATAACTCATCTTGTACAAGAGGTACCAACTAAAACCATCCCAAAGAAAAAGAAATGCAAGAAAGCAAAATGGCTGTCTGAGGAAGCTTTACAAATAGCTGAGGAAGGAAGGGAAGCGAAAGGCAAGGGAGAAAAGGAAAGATACACCCAATTGAATGCAGAATTCCAGAGAATAGCTAGAAGAGATAAGAATGCCTTCTTAAATGAACAGTGCAAAGAAATAGAAGAAAACAATAGAATAGGGAGGACCAGAGATCTCTTCAAGAAAATTGGAGATATGAAGGGAATGTTTCATGCAAAGATGGGCATGATAAAGGACCAAAATGGCAGGGACCTAACAGAGGCAGAAGAGATTAAGAAGAGGTGGCAAGATTACACAGAGGAACTATACAAGAAAGAGCTTAACGTCCCTGATAACCACGATGGGGTGGTCACTGACCTTGAGCCAGACATCCTGGAATGTGAAGTCAAATGGGCCTTAAAGGATCTGAGCAACAACAAGGCTAGTGGAGGTGAAAGTATTCCAGCTGAGCTATTCAAAATCTTAAAAGACGATGCAGTAAAAGTGCTATACTCAATATTTCAGCAAATTTGGAAAACTCAACAGTGGCCACAAGATTAGAAAAGGTCAGTTTACATTCCGATCCCAAAGAAGGACAATGCCAAAGAATGTTCAAACTACCACACCATTGCACTCATTTCACATGCTAGCAAAGTGATGCTCAAAATCCTACAGGCATTGGAAATGAATATTGACTTACAACAAGCATTACAACTACTGAAACCAAAGGAAGAAATAGTGAATATTGATTTGCAACAAGAAATACAGACATTGGAAATGAACGCTGATTTACAACAAGCGCTACAGATACTGAAAACAAAGGAAGAGAGATGGGGCAGGGGTGTAAAGAAGAAATAAGAGAATTTTTTATCTTAAATGGAATGATTTAAATGGGTTGACACGTTTATATGTGGTATGGAAAGGTTAAGTTACATGATTCTTTTGTCTTTAAGTTACTATACTAGAAAATTTTACCCATGGAAGCTTCTCTGTATCCAAATGCATTGAATTCTGAAGGGATTATAAGATATGATCTAAATTGAGCTAAGAAATATAAGAACAGGGAGTTGATCTTTCTCTTTGTTGGTGACATAAGGTCTAGATACAATTGAGATATGTTAAAGATTGTAAAGGGTGGGGCTTTTATAAGGAGTTAATAGCATTTGATTAAGTGATGCTTAAGTTAGAAGAAACATTAGCAACTTAGTATAAAGAAAGTTTGTATAAAATCTATTATAGGTAGTAGTTGTCGCCAAATAGATTAGCTAAGATGTTTCTAAAGTGGTCAAATGGATGTTGGGTATTTAAACATAAATTGGATATTTTTATTACGTAGAATAGAGAAAGTGGTACAAAAATCCTTAGTTTCTTAAACCTGAAATTTCTTTTTAGTAGGCATTATATTGGAATATTAGCAAATAAGAGATGTATTTGATTCTACTTGTAATCTTTGTGGTGAGGAGTCTATTTGCTTGATATTGGAAAAATGAAGACTTATCCATTGACGAATTGATTAAAAGATCCTGAATTGTGCAGAAATGGTCAGACTGAATTTTCCATTGAAGGAGTAAGAAGATACTGACTTCTATCAAATTTGGAGACTTTTTTCTTTATTATTGGCTAGAGAAATGGGACTTTGCATAGATTTAAACATATATATATATTTGGATTTGGCTTAGATTTAAATATGTTCTCAAGTTATTATAAATGGATTTGAATATGACTAAGGAATGTTAAAAAGAAAGAAAAAATGAGTAGGGAGCTGACCCAGTATGTCTGATGTAATTGATTATTGATGTTTTTAGCGTTAGTTTAAAAATTTTAATAAAACTTATTTAAAAAAAAAAAAATCCTACAAGCTAGGTTCCAGCAGCATGTGGACCAAGAACTACCAGAAGTACAGGCAGGATTTCGAAGAGGGAGAGGAACTAGAGATCAAATTGCCAACATACGGTGGATCATGGAGAAAGCTAGGGAGTTCCAGAAAAACATCTACTTCTGCTTCATTGACTATGCTAAAGCCTTTGATTGTGTGGATCACAACAAATTGTGGCAAGTTCTTAAAGAGATGGGAGTACCAGACCATCTTATTTGTCTCTTGAGAAACCTATATGCGGGTCAAGAAGCAACAGTGAGAACTGGACACGGAACCACTGATTGGTTCAAAATTGAGAAAGGAGTTTGGCAAGGCTGTATACTGTCGCCCTATACGAAAAAGCAGAGACATCACCCTGCCAACAAAAGTGCGTATAATCAAGGCTATGGTTTTTCCAGTTGCAATGTATGGCTGTGAAAGCTGGACCATAAGGATTGAGGCCATTGAATTGTGGTGCTGGAGGAGACTCCTGCGAGTCCCTTGGACTGCAAGGCAATCAAACCGGTCAGTCCTAGAGGAGATCAACCCTGACTGCTCTTTAGAAGGCCAGATAGTGAAGATGAAACTCTAATACTTTGGCCACCTCATGAGAAGGAAGGACTCCCTGGAGAAGAGCCTAATGCTGGGAACAATAGATGGCAAAAGAAGAAGGGGACGGCAGAGGATGAGGTGGCTGGATGGAGTCACTGAGGCAGTTGGTGTGAGTGTGAGTGGACTCCGGGGGATGGTGAAGGATAGGAACGCCTGGAGGAATGTTGTCCATGGGGTCGCAATGGGTCAGACATGGCTTCGTGACTAACAACAACAAAATGTATCTTCTGCCCTCGTTGATACATATATCAATGTATGTGTAGACAGAAGGAATCCTCATGTGCCCAGGGCAACAAGGTGGGCTGGGTTTTGCAGGTAAGGACATGCGTACTGTAACTGGTACAGAAGATACTTGTGCAGTAAGACTAAAGAATGTTTATGCAAGAAAAGTCAGTAGGATTCTACTTTCAAATCCTGCATGCAAAGGTCTATTCAGGCAATAAAGAAAACAGAACAAGTACTAAAGGGAACTCCCTTCTGGGGTTCAGCAGAGAGATATTGATGTATTCATAGTAAACATGATAAAGAACAGATAAGCCTATATTGCCAAAATGGCATGATAGGAAGTACAGTTACACTCCCTGAATAAATAGAGTTGCAGTGTTTGGTAGACCTGGATTAAATATTCCAGCTGAGTTTAGTAAACTGTCGATTCAGATTTATTAACTTCAGTATCGAACTAATACTCGTTTATAAAGGCTGGTGGCACCTGAAATAATAAAATTTATTTATTTATTTATTTATTTGCTATCCATTGAAGAAGTTCTTAAGAGCATCTTAAAGAAATCCAAAATGTTGTGTCCAAATTTATACCCTGCATCATTAAGTTCAACATAGTGGAATTTTAGGCTGCTGTAGTTCCTGAAAAACTGGTTTAAATTTTACAAGACTTCCACTACTGGATTGTTTAGTTTAGTGTTGTGAATGTCTTAAATTGCCTACTTCATAGCTGAAAATTGTCAATTTTGTTGTATGTTGAAAGGTTGTCTGGTGATAAAGATCCTAATAATCTCTTTAAAGGAGATGCATAATTATCATGGAAATTGGTATTACTAAATCATGATTGTATGGATATGGGATGAGCTATACCTTCAGTTTCCATCTCCTGGTTTTGTGAATGAGAGTCCCAGGGGTAGCTTATAAATTTTCTAATAAGAGCACTTTCATAAGACTACCATACTACATTTTCTGGGAACTTTGTACTCCCAAAATTAGTATGTGAAATGCCCTTTGCTTAAATGAAACACCATAGAACCAGGATGGGTAAACCGAGGCTCGGGAGCCACATGTGTCTCTTTGAGTTTATTTTGCAGCTCACTGCTTGCTGCTACGGGTGCCCACAGGTGCCCTCTTGCTGCTTGCCCTGCCTGCAGGTACCTGTTTGCCAGTCAGTTCCTGCTGCCGCTGCTTGCAAGTACCTGCTTGCAGCTCACAAAAATCTGACATTTACCATAGACTGCTCATCCATTGAGCAAGTCTGGCCACCCCATGATAGAAGAATATATTAAGCCTTCTGTGGTTGGAAGGAATATCTGGATGCACTTAATGGCCAGCTATTTAAAACTTTAATTTAGTAGAATTGTGTGTGAGAGAGAATGACAATGCTTATTACAAAAATAATATTTATTTTTACTTATTACAGGCTTCAATCCTGTGTGCATGTATTCAACAGAACTTACTTCTGAGTAGACACACTTCATTGTAGGAAGACAGGAGCATGTTACATTAATATTTGGCTTCAGAATTATTGATGTTTTATGCCCCTTTCTTGATACCTGCTTTGTGACAATTCATATTTAGTAGAGCAGCTGTGCTGACATTTTGTTGAGTAATACATTTGTGTCTTTGTTGAGCTGGGGAAGAGAAATACTTGAAGGAGAAATACCGTGAAAAGGGTTGGGATTTTTTTCCTTAAAGAAAATGTGGCAAACAGTTTTTCTTTATTTGAATGGTTTTTAATAAGTTTGAAAAAAATGGAATTTGGCTGATTATCCACAAATGTCCACTATCTCATCTGCTACTTAAGTGAAGAGAACAGCTGGCCAATAAATGGACAAACAGCAGATTGAGATAACTTCTGTTGAAGTTGCATTTTTGTCCTCTATAGATAGATGTCCTCATCTTGAAGCAATACAAATTCAAATGTTGTGGAAACTAGATTTTAAATACATGGAGAAGGAGATAAACATTCTGTTTCCTATGTGTTTAATTGTTGCGGAGGTGGGAAGTCTTAGTAACAAGGAGTGAGAACTAAAATTGACATTACAGTATGAATCAAGGAAGATGGAAAGAGTGTGCTGGTTTATTCCTTACATGGTTTGTTTTTCAAAGATCTGACTTCCTTGATAACTTTCAAAAACTAGTTTGTGTTGGAGGGAGTCTCATCTCCAAACAGGAAAATGTTACTTGCATGATTTCAGTACCAATCCCCAAAAGGATTGTTGAGAGATAATTACAAGTTAAGCTGTGTTTTTAATGGTTAGGATTTCCTTTTTGATTCCTCCTGGTTGTATAATGGCACCGTTTTCGGGAAGAGCTTGCAAGTGGATATAAACCCATTGTGCCTGTGTAAATCACAGGACCTATGGGGGTGTTTTTATCCTGTGTGTGGTGGTGGATAACCAAGGCCTTGGCAACCTGATGTCATTCATTGGACTTTGCATGTGTAAACTCATTTGCAGATGTGGTGTCCAATATGTGTAGGCCTCATGCATGAAATCTACACGCTGGAGTGTACATACAGCATGATTAACTCCTATGTCTATTTGGCTCTACTGGTAGAGGCTTGCTGAAGATGTGAAGTCCAATGAGTTAAGAACAGGTTAGAGTGGCTATCAGCCAGTAAATCAGCCATTTCTATATTCCTTTCCACAAATAGAACTTAAACATAAGTTAGGGACTTACTGTCTCTGTCTATCAGATTTGTAATTAAATAGTGTCAGAATGACTTCTGAAATCCTTGCTTGCTTTTAGTTGGGCTTTTTAGTTGGGCTGCATAGCAGCTTTTAAATGTCTGCATTTAAGGACCTGGCTCCCAGGTGGGAGACAAGCAGGAAGAAAATAGAAGGAATAAGTGGATGATTCTCACAACTTGGGTGGAGGGGGAGGATGTCAGCAATGGGACCCCCTGGGGAGATGGGCTGACTGCATCAAATTAGTTGGGGTGATTGTGACAAAGTGACAGCAAAGAACTCCAAAAGGACATCTCAAAACTGGAGGAATAGGCATTTTACATTTCTGATGAAAAGCTGTTCTGTAACAAGGTTCTAACTCTTCCTATCCCTTCAGTGCTGGTTTTAGACTACATTATTCTTGAGAACTGGCTCTTCCTATAAGCTGTTTGAAGATATCAGCACCAGGTATCCAGAAAAAGGAAATATATATGTGTTCCCCCTCTCTGCTCCATAGTTGATAGGTAGCAGAAATCTGGTTTCTTCTGCCCTGCTCTATGATTAGAAAAAAACAGTGGGGCCTTTACTCTAGTACAAGACTCCTTCTCTGAAAGGAGAACCCCAAAGTCAGGAGATATTTCCTGCTCTCCCCCGTCTCTATTTTGAGATTTCCAGTGCTACTTTGGAGGCAGTGGATTAGGCTTGGAATTAAACCTAACATTAATTCTCTGTGGAGGTAGACTCAAGCAGGCTTTGTATGTACAGTGCTGGTAATTCAAAATAAGTCTTTGCATGGTATAGTTGCTGAGCCAAAGCAAAGCTGTGTTTCTGGGTTGCCCTCACATCATCATGTTGTTTGAGTCCAAGTGAAGGTTTGCTTTCATTCATTCATTCATTCGCTTATTTATAGGCTACCTATAACTGCCAAAAGGCCTTCCTAGGTGGCTTCCAAGGTGAGAGTGATGGGATTGCAGCTGAATTTTTGAGACCACCCCTGGTTCACATTGGACTGGTGGAAGTTATTCAGAGTTTTAGTAATCTCCTCTCTGCCCTATAGTTGATAGGTCATGGAATGACATCTGGCTTCTTCTGCCCTCCGTCATGATTTTTTTTAAAGCAGGGCCTTTATCCTAGTACCAGCCTCCTTCTTTGAAAGGAGAACCCAAAGGTCAGGAGATACTTCCTGCTCTTCACCCTCCCAGAAGTCACTTCAAAGCTAAGAAGCATTTGCAGATGAGACTGGTGGAGTTGTGGTTACCCACGGTACTGTTGTGAGCTCAGTCACAGCCCTTGGGTAAGGGATGAGCAGCAGACACAGAACTGAGAAAATATGGCTCACAGAAGTAAAAATTTTAATTTGCCCACTGCAGTGCATGTATTTTGTGTCTACGACTGCATTCACAGGCCATTTAGACAGAAAATAGACCCATAACAGTAGGATTTCACCATAGTTTCTTGTGTCATGTGACACCCCCCCCCACCGTGGTGTGTGAACATACCCAAATTGTGACATGTTGCTTTGCTTTCCATATACTTAGAGTTAATGACACTTCAACTGCATATCTGAAAAACATTTTTGCATAACAGCCCTTCTGTCATTTCAGCAAAACCACCCTGGTGTGGGTGAGCTATGTAAAATAAGCCATCAGTACAGAGTAAAAGTTAGCGGAAATGTAATATGTAATGCCATAATAGTTGATTTCTTAAATTACCAGAAGAGATAACACCTCTGGTGTTTCCATTTCCTCATCCTGCTGTAAACCATTCCAGTTGTGCCTGTAGGCTACGATCTTGCATATGTGCACCTCCTACACAAATGAAAGGGGATCAACTTGTACCTGGCCACTTCATTTATTTATTTGAAATATTTTTATACAGTCTTTCCTAACCTCAAGGTGATTTACATCAAAATAGTGCAGAATACGATCGAACCGTGATTCAAACATAAGCCAACAATAACATTCTGGGATAAATCAGCCCTTTAAACAGCCAGGAATAACAACTCCTGGACAGCCACTTGTCACTTGCAAGACATAGCAGCTGCAGTTGGGTTAAGTTGGTCCACATTTTCATTTGGATTTCTGGAAGAAGTTTTGGTTGATCACTGAATGAAATAATCGGTGGTCATGGTCAAGCATTTGTGCTTGCCACTAGTTCAAAAGTTTCTACCTGGGCCTTCCTAAAAGCCTAACTGGACAGGCAGTAGCCTGCATCTCTCAGAAATGTTTCCCTCCAAGTGCCTAATTAAAAAACACCAACAACATTCATATTCAACACCTTTCTGGCATTAGTTCAGTTAAGTAGCTGCAATTATGCTGGCAAGGAAGTGCTGAATACAGTGACATAACTGGAAGGATATATGGAAGGAATATATATATAAAAGAACATGTAGGGTGGACAGCAGCCATGCTTCCCTTGACATGTCTTATTAATGTATTTTTTGTTTACATGAGGATTTATATCTTGAAGCTTCCATCATAAGAGACCATCAGTCAATATAATTATTAAACCATAAAATAGCACAGCTGTTAGACCCTAATAATGCTGACATCAAACATTCTATGCATCTTTCTGTGATTTCCTGCTGACGAAGATTTACTCCATTATGCATTTTACTTTGTCAGTATTGGACCTTTTCTATAAGTAAACTTAGATTTGGCCTCTTGGCATTACTAAATCAGTGCTCAAGAGAAGGGAGCCCTATGTTCCAGCCAAAAGAGTACTGGTGAAATAGCTATCTTAATTGTTTTCCAGCAAAATAATGCAGCATACCATGTAATACTCAATGAGTGTGAACTTCTTTTTCTGAAAACACATTTTTTAATGGCTGTCATTATTTTCAATAGTGTGAATGGGCAACCGGCACATGCCCTTAAGTTACAAACTGTACACATTCCTTAATCCATCAAGCGCCGAGTGCATTAGGTTTCACTACTGTAAAACTTCTACTCATTTCACCTGCCAGTTTTTGCTACGTGATGTGTTTAATGGTATGTGCCCTGCCCCTTTTTATGGCGAGATGATTATTTATGAAGGGTGTGCATGTGCGTGTGCACACAACAAAAAGAAAAGCACTCTTTTAAGTAAACAGAATGTTAATTTGATGCCTTATAATGTAAAACCATTGAAAAAGTCACCTAAGGAGAAACTGCTTTCATTTTGAGATTAGTTTTGCCTCATAAATCAAAGCTTATAGCAGTAGGTTCCAAGAGGCTGTTAAAGAAGCAAAAGTTCCATGTGCAACTTTAACTTCAACTTAACTCTTGAGTTTGTTTTAAAAAGACATTAATGGCTTTAAAGAAGCTTTTGGCCATTGTGTAAAGTATTAATAATTACCAAGTTCATAAGAAGCTGAGCTCTGCTTTTTAAAGTCATTTATGGTGCAGTTCGCTATGGATGCCTGTAACTCTTTGAATCTGGGGGATTGCAGGGATCCTTTGCAAATAATTTGGTGGTTTAACTGTGGGGCTTTGGAGCAGGAGGGAGGCAGGCTGCGGCACTGCCAGGAGGGTGCCCACAAGAACGCTCCCTCACTTTCTCTGCCAAGTTTGTTCTTACACCCTTGAGATACTGCTGGCACAGTTCTTTCCCAATTGCCAGCAGGGCATGGAGGGCACTCTGAGTTCGGATCTCCACAGTTGGAGTTGTTTGCCAGCCTCGAAGCTGGGAATCCAAATGCTGTTGAAGGACCACTTGATCATTCTGTTAATTTTGGTTTTGCCTCTCAGTGAAATTGCCAATTTGTGAATGTTACAGAAGCACCAAGAAGTAATTGTTGATCTAAATGTGCAGGTAAATTTGTGGTACAAATGTCTGTACTATTTTGGACAGTGTGTGACGGGGGAGTATCCAAATGGATATGCAGGCATACCTATTAAAACCTTTCTGCTGATAAGAGTACTGTGATATCATGGAGAAGGGTAATAAAGGGCTTGGGGTTAACAGACTGAGCTGTTAACAAAAAGATGAATCAAGCCTTCTTGAGTCTGAATGTTCCCTGTGCTGCAAAGATTGCCTTTTGGCTGATGGGATAGGATATAAATCCAATAAAGAAATAAAGAAATAAATTCATTAGGAGGCCTGAGCTGAGCTGCCTGAGCCACAGCCTGCCCTCTGCAAAATATAGGGTTGTTGCACGGATTGCAGCCTGATAGTGTGTGCAGTGCTCTTTGCTCATTTGAAAGCCCTATGCAAGTGTTAATTTTTGTTATTTCTACATAGTTTATCTGCCTGTCTGGATCAGCCCAAAGCAAGGGTTTCTCAAAGTTCTTGAACCTCAATTTGCTTCACCCTCTGAGCCTCCCAACCCTTTGGCTACCACATCTTTAGGAGAAGTACAGGGTCATTCCATGTGGCTGTATTATGTAGCCCAGCGCTGTGTGCTGGGACATTAATCCAGCACTGACATTATGCTTTATTTATCCATCCTCTCTGTTGGAAAAAGCCTTTTGCAGCAGCTTTCACATCAATTAAAAGTGATGATAACACATAACAACAGAATAGCAGTCTAAGCCTGGTTAAAGCTCATGTTGGCATAATTGCTCAGAGCATGTATTTCTATATAGAGGCAATGCCAGGACCAGGGCGGGAACCCCAAATCTTTTATTTGGATCCCTGAATCCCTGGGAGGCCATCTGTACCTCCACCTTGCTGTTCATGGGCACTTGCTGAAACAAAGCCACAGGGGCCCTCATGATCTCTGCTGCATCTAATTGCCCTAGATTAGCTAGCTTTTGCTCCGATGTGCTTTGCCACCTGCTGCCTGCCCCTGAATCTTTCTGCCTGAGGTCCCCCCGCCCCGCCCTGAAATGAACTGCCCTGCTCTCACTTGTCCACGTGCCCCTACTTACACATAGAGGTGTCCTTAGGAGATAAGGCCATTTAAAAACACAAGAGATGTGTGCGGACATACATTCGGACGCTGAAGCATAGGTAAATTAGCATATACAAATTTGTGCAGGTTTTTGTTTGGGATCTTTTTGGAACCTAGCACTGCTACAGTCTATACAAATAGACTCTGACTCAGTTTGCATATCAGTTTGTAAGCCGCCCGGAGGCTTTTTGCGAATGAGGCGGCATAGAAATGGTCTAAATAATAAATAAATAAATCATGCCTGCGATTTGAGGGGCCAGAAAGCAGCATGTGGGTCTGCTGCTTCTTCCTCAATTGTCTTTTCCATTTTCAGTCAGCTTTTTATTGTGACATCCAGACTGGGAACGCTGAGTTGTTTAGGGGCTAAACCCTTAATCCAGAAACAGACTTGGGGTCACAAAAACAACCCAAGAATGGGCTGTTCCTGGTTTGCTTAGCAAAGCAAAAACAAATGAGCAGACACTCCTGTACACTCACAAACAAGCCATGGTTTGTTAGCCATTTATTCTCTAGTTATGACCTGAATCTCCTTCTCTATGTTCTGGAAACAAGCCCCTCAGAAAACAGATGAGCAAATTTCCTCCCAATTAAGCTGTTGATGAAAACAATTTCCTACTGTAGCTCTGTTCTGTGGGAGAGCTAGCCCAGACACTAGTGTTTCCTCCCATTAAAAAAGAGCACCACAAGAATAACTTGGGTTCATTTTAGTCAGGGTAGCAGAATGTCCCTGTCGGGTACCCTGGAGGGAGCAATGGAGATGATGTCAGAGCTCTTCAAGGAAAAGTTTCATTGAGAACATCTAATCAGAACAGTAACAATGATTAGCTCTGTTCCAAAATGAGTGATGAGAAGTTATGCCTTCCAGCAGGCTGTGCTCGTTTGCTGTCACTGCTTTGGCTTCCAGCGATGGCCTTGAAAGGCTATGGAGAGTCATGATTGCAGATGCTCTAAATAGGATAGGGTGGTCCTTAAAGGGTGATTTCCTCATATACAAAAGAAATACAATAGTCTCAGTTTTGTGGAGGTTAAAGTTTTTGTTTTTTTGTTTTTGTGAAGGGCACACAAAACTACAAAATTGATTGTACCAATCAATAAGTCGTACAATGTTGTTTTGATGAGATTAGAAACCAAAGGAAGATAGAACACTAACTATTGTGGGAGGTCCCGTGGTTTTGGCAGGAAATGTTCACATGCATAAGTTTGCTAAATCTTTCTAGCCATCCATTCAAGGCAAAATTTATTCTTTTGAGCCAAGGTGCTCAGGAGACATACAACCCTGCAGCAAAAATATTGCTCTCCAGCAGGATGGCATGCAAAATCTACCACCTAAAAAGCCTCGGTAATTAAAGAAATCATTGCCTGATCTTGGAAAAGTGTTCAAGTTCAACACCAGTAACACCATACAGGGGAGTGGATTCCAAAGTCAAGGCAACCAATTTGAAAAGATCTATTAGAAGAAGGCCAAAGTGGAGAATCTTAGGTTTCCTGCTCAAACCAGTATAGTGTTAAGGCTGAATGCAGATGGCTGTAATATCAGTCCTTTGTTGTTCAGAGAAACTGTAAAGCTGTGCTTACCACAGGATCCTTTCTGTCTACCCTCCCACTTTCCAAGCTTCAGAACGTCTGTCCTAAGTTATTGCCACAAAAATTGCCACAAGACAATGCACACCCTCCATGCTAAGCTTCAAAGTCAGTTTTCAAATGCCAGTTAAGAGGGGACCTCATTACAGCTAATTGGCTAAAATCACTGCAGATGTAGTTTAGCCACAATCCAGTTGCCTGTCAGTGTAAATCTGGGGACTCATAATGAAGAAATGTTAAAGGCAGTCCTTCAGACAGAAATCCAATAAACTAAGGGTTTCTTATCCACAAGTAAATTTATTTAAATATAAAGTATTAGGGTACTTATATTAGGTAAGAAGGGATCACTTCTTTTGAAATCCTAGGTTCATGGAAAGCTCAGCTTCTTTATGATGGAAGCATCCTTCAGTAGTGGGGAAACAGTCATGCTCACAAATTTATTTTGAATGCCTAGTAATAAAACCCAGTATCAAATTGCCTGGGACGCAAGATCCCACCCTGTCCCCATGCTTTCATAACATCCACATGAAACCACTGGGAGAAGTCATCCAGAGGTTTGGGCTGAGTGTCATCAGTATGTGAACAATACTGAACCCTGCTTCTTGTTTCCATCTACACATCCCACAGAGGCTGTGGAACCCTTGAACTGGCATCTGGAGGCTACTTTGTGGTGGATGAGGGTATACCAGCCAAAAGTTAATCCAGACAAGATGAGTTGGAAAACCTGCTACTCTGGAGCAGGTTGCTACCTGCTACCTTAAGTGGAGTTGTACTCCCCTTAAAAGACCAAAGGTCGCATCGTCTGGGGTCCTCCTGGATTGTGCTCTAACTGGGGAAGTTAGGTGGCTCTGGTGGCCAGGAGTGTTCTTGGCAGCTTTGGCTGAACCTTCAGCTGTGGTCCTGTCTGAAGAGGGTGGACCTTGCCTCAGTGATCTCTGCACTAGTGACATCAAGGACGGGCCATTGTGAAGTGCTGTGTTTTGGGCTGCTTTTGAAGACAGTTCAGAAACTGGTACAGAATAAAGCCACCCAAGTGTTGGTGTAGACAACATGATTCAGTCATTGATGCCTATAACTGTGCCAGCCACATTGGTTACTGGTGTATTTCTGAGCTCTCTTCAAAGTGCTGTTTTGAAGCCTTAAAGAGTTTGGATCCAAATTACCTGAAGGATTTCCTTAACTCATATCAGCCTGCCCACATATCAGCAGTTTAGGTGGGTGGTTACATGGGAGAGGGCCTTCCCTGTGGTGGCACCATGCCTTTGAAATAAGCTTCTGTTGGAGGTTCACCATGTTGCAGCATTGCAGGCTTTTAAGAAGACCTTGATAACCTATTGTTTGTTAACTACCCAGAGAGCTTGGGCTATTGGGTGGTATAAAAATGAAACAAACAAACAAATGGCCTTCTCCTTAAACGATTGCTGTTGTTGCTCCTACTGCTGCTGATTGCATTGTTGGTTTTTACCACTTTTTATATCCTAATAGTTTAATGTGTTTTATTGCTGCAAGTTCCCTTGGGAGAGATACTGCCCTGAAAGGCAGCCAAGAAATATTTTAAATAAATTAATTCATCAAGGTTAGGGGCCTACATCAGGTGCTGTGAGCCTGACAGAAAGTACATACCTGCATGGAGCTCAGACCTCTCCCACCAGAGGATGCCCATGAAGGAGAAGAGAGTCAGTGCTGTTTTGCATGGCTAATTCCCCATCTCTTAAGCTTAGGATTGCATATGTTGTATCCTCAGTGCGCATTTCATGCTTTCAAGAAGTGATATTGAGCAAAGCTACGCTAGGAGAAATGTTGGGATGAAATGTCAGCCCCCTGTGCATCTTCAGTCTGACTAAACCTAGTTGAATTTTTCAATTAAATCTTAAATTAATAGCTGTTGTGTGAGGGAGGGTTCCCTCCTCCCCCAGTTTCTTGTTTGAATCTGTTTATTGCATGAGGCCTATTTCACTGTGCAAGGCAAATGGTTGTGCCATGGGAACGGTCTTCTGTTGGTTGCAAAATGAGATATGTCAGCGTCAACAAATTACATTTGGAAGCAAGGGAATACAAGTGCCTTTTCTCTTTTCTTTTTTTAAACCAGCCGGCTCTGTTTAGGCCACATGCTGTTCTCAGCAACTGTATCTCTGCGCCTTCCATATATTAGTCCTCAGAGCTGGAAAATGGCCAAGGTGAAGACGAAGCATTCTGTCCCACATGGATTAGCAAAGATTCTCCCAGGTGGATTCTGACATGTAATGAAAGCCCCAAACACTTCGTATGCTTGCCCACCCCATTCTCGCCCTGCAAACTCCTGCGCTTACCTCCACAGAGCAGAATGATATACATTTGAGGCACCAAGTAAATCATATTCTCACTAGAAAGAACATTTAAACGGTCATGTTTAGCAATGTAAAAATGATACTCCTATAGGTCAGCTGTACCTTGTTACCATTTAGGGAGGAATTGTCTGAAACAGGTGCAAAAAAGGCAATAAAAGTTGCCTTTGGACCTGTATTTTGGAACAGAGATGGAAAGGCTCAGTGCACTGTTGATGTTGAAGAAAGGAAGGTAGAACCCCAAATAGAATAAATGAGAGAACCCTTTAATTCAAGTGGATAGGCTTGGCTTCTCTAACTCAGAATAAGGTTTTTTCCATAAGTGTGTCTTTGTAGCAAGCTTCTCTGATCCCGTTGCCCTCCAGGTGCTTTGTACAAGAAGCTCCCAGTATGTCTGATCTTAGGCCACGTTAGCTGGAGCTGATGGAAGTTGCTGTCCAAAACATTGGAAGAACACCCTGTTGGGGAAGGTGGCTTCCCAGTGTCCACAAAACAAAATCTCTTCTTTTCTCCCCTATTTCACTCTCCAGCCTCACTCAAATATGCATGGCTGAATACTTACCAGGTCAAAATGGAAAACGCACATTCTTTCTTGGTTTTGAATACGCTAAGCCAATGCTAAGCTATATATTTTCTGGCAATCTTCCAGGAAAGCAGGCTTTCTAATTGAAAACAACCCCTGCTTATTGCTGACCTTCAGAATATTCATGGCTTTTCTGGGAACGAGGGCCAACATTTGTTGTGTGCAGGCACTTAAAAAACACACAATGTCCTCAGGGATTAAATTGTAGTGGTAACTTGTGTGGGGAACGGACATTGCTATAGTAACCCAAAGATAGTTTATGTCCATTCTTTAATGATTCTGCTGCTGTAAATGGAAAATACAGCTGTGGATCTAAATCAGCATTATTATTTTTTGATATTTTTTAAACCTGGGTCATGGCATTTTTTTTTCTGTCTGCATGTGAGGATCTGAAACTTCTTTATGATGACAAATATGTTTAAAGTGCATGTCAAGGAGGCATAGACCTTAGGAAATGGCCTTTCCTCCATTTTACAAGATACCCTTTGATATCCTGTGCTTGAAAAAAACACGTGAGTGGATCCAGACGTAGTCATACATTGATTTTAATGGGACAAAGATTTATCCATTGAGACTAACTTAAGTACCGTTGATTTCAATGAGTCTGCTCTAAGGAATAGTTATGGATGAAGCTCTCAGTTCCAGTTTTTCCTTGGTTCCTTATTTATTAATCCTCTGTTTATTCTGTATTTACTCCCATATCAGTTTGTGACTTTTAAAATGCTTCATGCACACAATTCTCCGAATCTTTTTTGCCTGAAAAAATTCACTTTTGCATTCAGGCCTGATATTTTTGTGTATGCTTTAATTACTATCATATGTATCCTTTGTCCCCCCTCTCTTGATCAACACATTTTTCTACATTTACTTGTTTGGAGAATTGCATCACAAAATTCTGCGAAGTATGAATATCAACTGCAGTTCACCTACTGATCCAGAAAGTGTGAATTTAGCAGGTTTGTTTCAAAATGCAAACGGAATGAAATTCTTCCCATATCCATATCCAATCCATAAACTGTTATCTCATGATCTGCCCTGTTTCATGCTGATTATAGATGACTCCATTCTACAAATGATGTAGGGTGCATTGCTGGCTGGGATGTGATGGGAATTGTAGACCTTTATCTGTCTAAACTTGCATAGGATGGTGCCCTTTGGCACTTTGTACATCTTGCTAATGAAGATGAAAGGCTACAGGAGTTTGTAAAACATGAAAGGAGTTTGTAAAACATTAAAACAATTTTTAAAAATTAATGAAGAGTTTTGGGGTATGGGAAAGGAGAGTGAACGTGTTAAAATTGTATTATGTAAGATGCATATAACATTATAAATGCAGTGTTTAATACTGAACTTCAGTGTGCAATCTATTTTACAATTGGAATGGCTATCTGGTCATTTGGGGCTTCTTTTTTTTTGTTTTTGTGGTATTTCCCCATGTAGATGTTTTCCTAGAGATGTTGAAGACGTGTTATACAGAGTATCTGTCTTTCACCAGTCTGCATGATGAACTGGAGATGATCACAACAGTTGAAAACAAGCCCAAACCTCTAGACATATTATAATCAGAATTTTAGAAATGAGGAACCAAAACTTAAGAGTCGTCTCTTAGGTCATCCAAATCCAGGCCTAAGTTGGGGCAGCTGCTTTGGTCAGGCAGAAATCTGCAATACATTTAGGTTGCCAAGGTGACAGTAAAACAACAGTGGTAGCAGCTAGAAGACTGAGCTACAGGTCAGGAAAATCCAGCATAAATCTCATCTCTGCTTTTGGGACCTGTGATTTCAGCTTGTGCATTTCTGATGCAGCATTAAGGGCGAGCAGTGCGATAACAAAGTTTGTTGGTTACAACAAAAACAGGCCATTGCAATAGCAAATGCTGTTTTAAGTGCATGTAAAGCATGCATATTAAATGCATGTAAAGCATGCAAAAAACAAACCAAAACCCCTAACTTGAAATACATGCTGATCAGGTCTGAGCTGGTAGTACTTGACTGTGAAAGGATTCTTGGGAGTCATGGTGCACAGCTTGATGAAAGGTGGAGCGAGATTGTGACTGCTGTAAGCAAGCCAAATTCTATACTGGGGAACATTAGCAAAAGAACTGAAAATAAAGCTGGCAATATCATCATGGCTGTGTACAAATCTATGATGCCACCACACTTGGAGTCCTCTGTATAGTTGTGGTTACCACACCTCTGGTTTTGTAATGATAATGCAGAGCTGGCAAAAGGTGCAAAAAAGGACAACCAAAATGATCAGGGGACTGAACTGTTGGTGTCCCCGCTAGCCAGGCGTCTTACAGACCAGCCAAACCAAGTGCCAATGAGGTTCAGTCAGGTGGAGATTCGTTCAGTTTCTTTATTCAGCTGAGCAAAGCCACTGGGTGTCTGCTCCCTACACGCAGCAACACACACGCATTCCTGCTTTTCCTCTCTTTTTCACTTTTTTTTTCCTTTTTTTCTTTTTTTTTTCCTTGCAGCAGCCTCGGGGCGGCTCACAGTCACTAAAAACATATACAATATTAAAAACTGGCCCATCTCCAGGTAAAATTTAAAAACATACAACATACATACAACATAAATAAATAACCATTAGATTAATCTTAACTTAAAAATAATATTAACATTTAAAATGCTGTCTAAATAAAAAGGTCTTCGTCTGGCGCCGAAAAGCAAATAATGACGGCGCCAGGCGAGCCTCTCTGGGGAGCGCATTCCACAGATGGGGCGCCACCGCAGAGAAAGCCCTCCTCCGGGTACTCACCCTCCGGGTACTCACCGGGTTCCCGAAGGAGAGCCTCTGCTGCTGATCGTAAGGGGCGGGAGGGCATATATGGTCGCAGGCGCTCCTTTAGGTAACCAGGACCCAAGCCGTTTAGGGCCTTATAGGTAAGAACCAACACCTTGAATTGGGCCCGGACTTCAATGGGGAGCCAGTGGAGCTGACGGAGAACTGGGGTGATGTGAGAACCACACCCAGTCCCCGTCAATACCCTGGCAGCTCTATTTTGCACCAATTGAAGTATCCGGACCGTCTTCAAGGGAAGCCCCACATAGAGCGCGTTACAATAATCCAGCCAGGAAGTCACCAACGCATGTGTCACCGTCACCAGGCAATCGAACTCCAGGAAGGGACGCAGCTGATGTATCAGCCGAAGCTGATGGAAAGCGCTCCTCGCCACTGCTGACACTTGAGCAATCAAGGTCAGCTCCGGGTCGAGGAGCATTCCCAAGCTGTGGACCGTGTCTTTCAGAGGGAGTGCAACCCCATTCAAGACTAGGGTCAGGTCCCCTACACTGTTGCCCGACCCACCTACCAACAGGACCTCCGTCTTGTCTGGATTGAGCTTCAGTTTATTGGCCCTCATCCAGCCCATTACCTCGGCCAGGCACCAGTTCAGCACAGCCACCGCCTCACCTGGATCGGTGGAAAACGAGAGGTAGAGCTGGGTATCATCAGCGTACTGATGATTCCGCAGCCCACACCTCCTGATGACACTTAATCTCGCCCCCATTGTTCCCTCACCCAATCCCCTCTCAGGGTGTGCCTGACCCTTCACCCAATCCCCTTGCGGGGTCTGCATGTCCACTGCATGCCTGGCCTCGTGCAGGCCCCTTTTCTCCGTCCAATCCCCTCACAGGTGGAGTGTGATCACTGCGTGCCAGTCCTTGTGTGGGGGTCTTTCTCTACTCACTGCCTCTTTATCACCATTCTTTTGCCTTAGCTCTCCAAAGCAAGCAGTTATACAAAAAGCAAATGGCGTTAGTTAAGCTAAAAGCAAATAACATTAATTAAGCTAATCAGGCTCCTTCAGAACAACATTGTCCTTTGCACTTAAACTTGGTAGCTGTATGCAAGCCTCTCAGTCTCAGCCTCTACCCCCGTCTCCAGATTGGGATCATAATACTGATCTACTTTACAGGGATGTACAGATTATAATGAGCTAATATACATAATGCACTTTTAGCACTCTAAAAGCGCTACATAAATGCGAAGTTCTTGCTGTTTGATTTTGTTCCCCACTTCTTGCATGGCGGGAAGTTTAGCTTGCTTCCAGCATGAAAGAGGTGAGTCCAGAATGCACCCTTGCCCTATGAGGTTGTATAACGTCAGCCACAATGTCAGTGTATCCACTCAACATGGAGCTGCTGCCATATTGGTATATTTCTCATATCCTCACACTACATAATTAAGTGTTCACTTATGGGCATCTCCAGCTATGCAATACACAACAGTGACAAGGAAAGCTGCACATGCTGAATTTCTGCTTTGTATTCAGAGAGCAAAAATCTGTGCGAGCAATGCCACATAAATTATTTATGAAAGGTGCTTGCAATCTTTTCTAAACACTTTTTCTTACATGTCTTTATTCAGATAGGCAGTTGCGGCAGTGCAATGAAATAAACTAAGATTAAGGCAAGATAGCTAGCACAAGCAACAGCTCACAAGCAACTTCAAACCATGGTTGAATCCAGTGGTGCTGTTGTGCTAGTAGCAGGAAAACCACTGTAGGAATGGATTTTCCCCGTCCCCTTGGGTTGAATAACCCTTTGAAGGGTTAGAGGACTCTGGAAAAGATTTGGGAGGGTGTAGTGGGGGTTGATAGGGAAGTCCTGTTGCCTCATCAGAGGCCCATTCTCACAAGGTAGAATCCACCCATGGTTTCAGATCATGGCTTGTTGCCCACAAGTAAAGTGTTGTTGGCTTTTTGGGTAGGTTTGGACATGCAAACAAACAGTAGTTAAGCTAAGGAAATCATGTTTTAGGGTTAGGTCCAATTACAACTAATGAATATATCTGGTTTTTCTGCTGCATCATGGCTTTTTTCTACAGGGAATTGATTCCTATTCATTTTGTAGAAATGTGTTGCATTGAAAAGAAAATATGCAGTTTGTCTCACTCAACAAATTGGGGTGGTGACGAGGACATGTTTGTGACAGCAGAACATAAAAAAGGCAGAGAGGGGTCTGTGATACTCCTTGCAGTGATGTCAACAGGCATCACCCAACAGGGTCTTGTGGCACTAGTACAATGGTCTTCTCCCCAGCATGCAGGATAATTCAGCTTGTTCAAGTCAGCATCTGTTTTCTAGCATATTGATACAGTGGTTAGACTACAGGGAAGCAATGAATCTGCCACATTGGATGATCAACATCAGCATGGTGCTTTGGGGATAGTTGTGCTATTCCATATGCAAACCACATCACCTAGAAAGCCATTGAACAGAGTCAGCAAAAGCATCTATTGAAAGAATGATATTTTGTGCATGTGTTTGTGTAACTCTCCATTGACTCAAGCCAGCAAGCATAGACACCTGCAGAAGTGACTTCCATGTGTAGGTTGTCTTGATGGATCAGCAAGTGGGCATATCAGCTCAATACTAATATGCATCTTCACCATGAGGAACATTCAGACATCAGACCCCATGGGGTCTCCATTCACTTAGCCAGTAGAGCTGAATGCTGTTCTTCCATCTGTGGAATATACATTTTTGTGGAATATCGTCTCCTGGAGTGTCTGTGGCTCTACATATGATTGTGACTGGATTGTGGCTAAGACATTCTGGACTGTTAGAACAAAGCAAAGATTTTGAATAAAACCTCTGATTTGTATTCTGGGAAGTTTGTTTGTGTTGCGACATGCGATTGAAAATTGAGTCTTTTACATCCTTCCTCCTCAAGCGGCACAAGTAGCTAGGTTGTTTGTTTGTTGTAATACTGGGGCATAGAATAAAAGGAATGCATGGGGCATCTTGACAAAGTTGAGAAAAGAAAGACTAGAAAGGAATGCAACAGAGTAACTAATTTAGGGACCTGGGTAGCTATATTTTTTAGTTGGATTAATTCTGCTTTTATTTCTAACTTGAAAGCTGTTTTATAATTTGATTGTGGTGGAGGGGGTGGGGGTGGGAGAATGCCCATAGGTTTTTTTCACTGATGTTGCTGTTCTTAACTTTTAGCAAAACATGTTTGCAGAAATGAAGCCAAAGCTTAGACTATTATAAAGAAAGTGACGGGGGTGTTGTTTAAGCTCTTGAAAGAAGATTGGCTTTCAGGTTTTGTGTAATGAGATTGGTTAATGGTACTGAACTTCTTTTCAAAGGGTCAACTATAGGAATTCAGCCTTCAGCTGAACTTGGAAATGTTATTATTAATTATATGGGGATCTGAAGCCATCTTTTTTTTCTTTGTGCCCAGTGCCTTCCACTCAAGGAAGTTGCACAGACTGCTATTTTTATGTACGGTGAGAATCTTTGTGCAGGAAAATAGCCTTTCAGGAAAATTAAAATGTATTACAATGCATGATATGCAGTGCAGGGGATGATGCAGAGATCATCCCAGTATTTGCGACTTGTTCTGGGAGAAGTGACCTTCCTTTTCTTAACTTTTGAACGATCCATCCTGCTTGACATTTTGTTGGCTGAGTCTGCAGTCTTTGTGGTTTGCTTTTATACAGAGATTTTTTTGAGTACCTCAGAAATCCTTATAACAGAGAAATAAGGCAAGTTATTCCAGACCAGAGGTGGGTTAAGACAAAGACTTCATCATGTTTTTTAAGGTCTCTTACATGCAGGTATGTTGTAGAATAGTAGAGTTGGAAGGGGCCATGAAGGCCATCAAGTCCAATCCCCCTGTTGTTGCAGGACACCAAGTTACACCATCCCGCTCAGATGGCTGTGTGGGAATTAACACATGAGCCAGTGCTTCCATGCTGATGCATGATCCTTCTATAGACCATGTTGCTGGACTTCATTTCCTCAGAGAAAGAGGGCTTGAAATAGTTCCGGTGGGGGTTCCTGGAAGTCAGGCATCAGTGCTGTTACCTATCTCCTTACCTACCTCCAGTGTTGTTACCTACATAGCTCCAGGAATGGGGTTGCTGTGTTAGGAATTTTCAAATGTAGGAGCCAAAATGAGCTCATATTTGAGGTTAAATGTATACCATCTTTACATCCTTTCCCAATCTGGTGCCCTTCAGATGTTTTGCATCTATACTGTTCTATACCCATCTGCCCCAGCTATATGGTTAGTGGTCAGAGATGTTGGGACTTGCAGTCAAAAACATTTGGAGGGCATCAAATCAAAAAGTCTAGTCTAAATCTATAAAGGCCTCATTACAGAAAGGCTATAGCCAGGTTAGAGTCAGTGCAGTGTAGGACCACAAGGTTGGTGGCCGGTTTGCAGGGGATGGGGTATGAGGCAAGACTGAGGGAACTGGGTCTCTTCAGCTTGGAGAAGAGGAGACTCAGAGGGGATATGTTGGCGACACACAGGTATGTGAGGGGATGTCACATGGAGATGGGTAGAGACCTGTTCTCCCCTGCAGAGGAAGGCAGGATGTGCTCCAATGGAGCAAAGCTCAGGGAACCAAGGTTCCATTTAGATGCCAGGAAGCACTTCCTGACAGTCAGGACCCCGAGGGCATGGAATGGGCTTCCATGAGAGGTGGTTGAGGCCCCATCGGTGAGGGTGTTCAAAGACAGGCTGGACATGCACATGGTGGGCATGTCGTGAGCGGAGCCGGCTGGTGCTGGAGGTCAGACTAGATGGCCCAGGAGGCCCCTTTTGACTCGCTCTGTTTCTATGTTTCTAAATTATGCTCCTAGCCAGTACAATTTGCAGTACCAGTCTAGCAGGAACACTTGTTTAGAAGCATGAATACCAGCATAGTAAGAAGATGGCTGTTAATTTGCAGCTGGTTCCTGACTGAGTGGATGTTAGTGCACTGCTAGCATCCAAGTCTATGCCCCAACCACTGGTGCTGAAGAGGCTGAAGTTGACCGGTTCTATGAAGGCCTACAACACCTTCTAGAATTATCACCAAAAAATGATGTCCTTATCATCATGGGGGATTGGAATGCTAAAGTAGGAAGCCAAAAGATAACTGGAATAACAGGCAGGTTTGGCCTTGGAGTACAAAATGAAGTAGGACACAGGCTGGTAGAATTGTCAAGAGAATACGATGGTCATAGCACACACTGTTTTCCAACTACCCAAGAGACGACTCTACACATGGACATCACCAGACGGTCAACACAGAAATCAGATTGACTATGTGCTCTGCAGCCAAAGATGGAGAAGCTCTATACAATCAGTAAAAACTAGACCAGGAGCTGACTGTGGCTCCAATCATGAGCTTCTGGTTGCAAAATTTAGGCTTAAATTGCAGAAAGTAGGGAAAAGCACTAGGCCACTCAGGTATGACCTAAATCATATCCCTGATGAATATACAGTAGAGGTGACAAATAGATTTAAGGAATTAGATCTGATAGACAGAGTGCCTGAAGAACTATGGACAGAGGTTCGCAACATTGTACAAGAGGTAGCAACTAAAACCATCCCAAAGAAAAAGAAATGCAAGAAAGCAAAATGGCTGTCTGAGGAAGCTTTACAAATAGCTGAGGAAAGAAGGGAAGCAAAAGGCAAGGGAGAAAAGGAAAGATACACCCAATTGAATGCAGAATTCCAGAGAATAGCTAGAAGAGATAAGAATGCCTTCTTAAATGAACAGTGCAAAGAAATAGAAGAAAACAATAGAATAGGGAGGACCAGAGATCTCTTCAAGAAAATTGGAGATATGAAGGGAACGTTTCATGCAAAGATGGGCATGATAAAGGACCAAAATGGCAGGGACCTAACAGAGGCAGAAGAGATTAAGAAGAGGTGGCAAGATTACACAGAGGAACTATACAAGAAAGAGCTTAACATCTCTGATAACCACGATGGGGTGGTCACTGACCTCGAGCCAGACATCCTGGAATGTGAAGTCAAATGGGCCTTAGGAAGTCTGAGCAACAACAAAGCTAGTGGAGGTGAAAGTATTCTAGCTGAGCTATTCAAAATCTTAAAAGACGATGCAGTAAAAGTACTACACTCAATATGCCAGCAACTTTGGAAAACTCAACAGTGGCCACAGGATTGGAAAAGGTCACTTTACATTCTGATCCCAAAGAAGGGCAATGCCAAAGAATCTCTCTCTTTCATTTTCATGATAAGGAATATATATAGACATGTACTTCTTTCTGTGACCCTGCAGAGATAGAAGCTCGAGATGTGTTTACTTTTGTGTGTGTGAGTTTTGTTTGCTGATTTATGAATTCCTGCACAATTTGATACAAAAATAAATACAATCCAGTCCTGGACTCATGCCTCTGGGTTATAATGTCTAGCATTTCCTTACTTATTGTCTTTAATTTACCAAATGGTCTATTATGACTCAGTTTCAGCAGTACAATAAACAAAACTACTATGTGTTGGGTTGAGGCATTTTGGTTAGCATTCTATTAAAACACAATGGTTTTAAAATCTGTGAGGTTTATTTATGCTTCATATAGAGTTAGTTCACTTTTTGTTTTGTTTTGGCTCTCCCTTGGGTGCCAATATGGAACTTCACTGTAAAACTAGCTGAAAGTTTCCTGTCCTTGTTACTTAAACAGAGCATTTCCATCAATTGTTTTGCCTTCAACTTCCTATCCTTCCTATAGTTAAGAAGATTCAAATCCAAGACAAATTTATGGGTTATCTCTGGAAGTGGTGGGGGGGCGGGTTGTGAGAGAGGGGAGGGAGAGAAAAACTTGACATAATAAAACTCATTCAAGTAAAATGAATAAGCCCAACACCACGACTTTTATAACTCTTTTAACTTCATTGGCATTTTCCTAGTTTTCCCATTTATTATAATCAATGACTCTCCCCTCCTGCAGGGAAGGGTTTCCCTTTGTCCCTTAGCTGGAGCTGGCTAATTGGTCAAAACTCTACTGAAATATTCTTTAGGTCATCAGCTCGAGACTCCGATCCTGGCATAAGGATATTGAGAGGAGAATGCACTCAATATAGTTTGTATCAAAGCCTTAGTTTTGTTTGGGAACAAACATGAATTGGGGACGATATGGAGAGCTGGTCAGGTAGTTTTACACTCCCAGGGAGAATTTGAATTTGAGGGACCCGAGATACCTGACTGCAGGGCAAATAACTTTTATAACTTAGAAAACATAATTTTGGATGTAGCTTGAGCTGTTGGTCAAAGACAGCAGGGTGAAGGGACTAGAAATTTCATTGTGCTTACGCAATTCTTTGGATCACCTACATAACTCTCTGGGTTCTGGCCACTGTATATTCTGGCCTATATAAACACAGTGCTGTTGACCGCGACTTATTGTGTGGTTATCCTTTCTCTACTTCCACCAATTAACTTGGAAGATGTCAGTTCAGATGCATATACAAGAGCTAATGAGGCAAATATTGCCTTTCCAATAGGATGGCAGCCATGTTCCAGAAATATTCCCCTGGCCACTGTGGACTTGTCTCCTGCTGCAAGAGGAGGAGCCGTTCTGGGTTTTAGGATCCTGTAGCCTGTCACCATACTGCCAAGCCTCTGTCAAAACATTACTGTGGAATTTATTCCTCTGTCTTGCAGGATGTATGCTCTGTGAGCACTAGAGGGAGTTTTGCGCTTGGTGCATGTCTTAAAATAGTTGTCCTGTGTTTCTGGCACAATAAATAGCACTCATATTTCTCCCAACTTGGCCTTGTTTCAGAGACCCATGATATCTCTGTGGTCATAATGTGTAATTCTTGCAATTACTTTATATATAGGCAGCCGGCAGTACTTCTCTGCAGAATGTGACTTGTAAAGCACAGAAGCACAGTAAACTTACTGATTTAGGCAACAATGAGTTTGTTGCAACAGAAAGCCAAAATGCAGGTCATATATTTTGAAATAGAAGCGGACGGAGCCATGGAATGTGGGCTGAGGGTGTGTGGATGTTTCCCCACCCCCCGGAGAGTGAGCCTGTGAAATTAGGAAGAGATTTTTCCCCTTTTTATTCCTGCAAAATGAGTCTGTCTTATTGAGCTCCTGGACTAGGCCCCAAAGTAGGGTCGCTATATTTTGGCCTTGCATCATTTTACATGGGTTGCTCCTAGAGTAACAGTGGTTTGTTGGCTGGATCTGCCGAAAGGGTTCATCCCAGTTTGGGATGACATATTAGAAATATGTAGTACCAAACTGAGTGGTTTGACATGCATCCTACTATTAAGACACTAGGACAGACAGATCTGAGTATCAGAAAGCCATCTGATCCCACTGGTATCTGCCTGTTTGTGCCATCCTGTGACCTCCAGCCCTCCCATTGAGTCCCTGTCCCTACACTGGAGCCAGTCTTCTGATCATATCCATGCTCATTTTTGAGGTTAGGAAGCCACTTGGACCATAATTGCCCCTTGGCTGTATTTGCAGAAGACTTGGTAGCAACCCACATTCTAGCTGTAGCTTTGCAGGTTGTCTATTCTTTCATTTTATCCAAGGTTGAGTTTTGGCTTTTTCACCCTTAGAATTGCCGAAGCAGAACTGAGAGAGATATTTTGGACACTTTTATAGAAAATGGAGAATGGTACCAAAAAACAGCTCCTTGGCCAACAGAAGCCTAGTTTGCATGTGCTTAGGAATTATAGATCCTGTTGTTCTTCTCAATTCCATTTCAAAGTAATATATGAAGAGGGCGTTGGACTCGGCTGCATTTTCATTCGTCAACTGAACTCCAGCAAATATTGTGGATGGGAGCAGTGACTTGGCAGCAGGCTTGGTACATCTGTTCTCAAAGACGTCTTTGTTTACTCAGTACAGATGTTGCATTTTGGGTTGCCTTCTATGTATAGTGCTTGCTTGACAGATGTGGCATCAAAGAAGCTTCTTAATTCATTCCCTTGCTCTTCTTTTGTATTCAATGTTTAAAACAAATAGCTGCAGCTGCAATCCTCTATCCTCTTACCTGGGGGAGTGGGGGATGGCCTGTTGAGCTCAATAGGACTTTTGAAGAGAGGTGTGTAGGATTGCTCAGTTAACTGCAGTTGTAATCTCACTAGATATACTGTGTTCCATCAGAAGTGTCTTTGAATATATAATGAAAACCTTGTTTGAATTTGTTTGCTGCATAATTTGGACGCTGCCACATGCAGTTCACTGCCCTTTTAAGAAGAAACACACTTTAACAGTTGCCTTTTTCAGTTTAATAATTTTGTCTTTCAGTGCGTACACTATATTAATCAAAGATGGTACTGGAGGAAAGCCCATGAAAGTGTTCTAAATTCAAAACAATGTTTTGAACTTCATTACAGAGGACATGGCCAGAAACTGAATGCGACAGGCCAAAGTAGACCATTTTCCTCTTGGGCAGTATGTTTTATGGCCAACGGTGCTAGGCTAGTAGCTCTTTAAGAAACATCTACATCTCTGTCTTATTGCAGAAAGAAATGGGAGAAAAGGCCTATTTCGCTGCATGACTGATGAAGCAGAATGGTAAGCGGGGAAACTAGGAGAATTGCTTAAGTCATGGGCATATCCCACTAAAGAGTACACATAACCAACCATGTTGAGTTTTTCTTAGCTTTCAGAATGAGGTGAAAGAGGAATAAGGGAGATTATTGAGGCTTTGAGCAGCGTGGATTAGTCCTCTATAATCTGTTACCCACCAAATTTATTGGATGCCCCTCTCATCATCCCTACTATTGTGGCTGCAACATGCTGTCAGGGGATAATGGGAATTGTAGGCAAACACATAGACAGAATGCTCAGTTTCAGAGGATCCTGAGTATATTTGTGAGTTGATTGTAAGTTGCACTGATGCAACATGGTCTCCAAGCTTTTGGGGCACATTTGAGAATTTGTGAAACAACCCCATTGAGGATGAAGCTAGTCACATAATGGCTGTCCTGAGGGCCTGGGTAGGAGGGAAGACAAAGCACAAGGCTTGAGACTAGGAGGGAGGGGGAAATTGTAAGATAAAGTGATAGAGAAAATGCTAGAGGCTAGGATGGAGAGAAGAAGAACAAGGAAGGAAGGAACGTTGTGAGGCTAAGGTGATGGATGGAGAAAAAATGCAAGGCTAGAGAGTGGGCAGGAGGGGAGGGATGGGTAGCAAAAGGGAAAGATATGTGTGGGTGGAAGAAGCAGTATTTATTTATTTATTTTTCAATTTATATCCTGCCTTTTTCCTACAAAGGGCTCAAGGCAGCTTACATCTCCTCCTCCATCTTATCCCCACAACAACCCTGTGAGGTAGGTTGGGCTGAGAGTCTGTGACTGGCCCAAAGTCACCCAGTTGGCTCCATGGCTGAGCGGGGACTAGAACCCAGATCGCCTGAGTCCCAGTCCCATGCTCTTAACCA
This sequence comes from Varanus salvator macromaculatus, assembly GCA_023646645.1. Taxonomy (NCBI): domain Eukaryota; kingdom Metazoa; phylum Chordata; class Lepidosauria; order Squamata; family Varanidae; genus Varanus; species Varanus salvator. The sequence continues at coordinate 10,776,898 of JAIXND010000659.1, forward strand.
CTACACCACACTGGCTCTCACACCACACTGGCACATTTATTTACTTATTTAGCACCCTCTCCTCTGCTTTGCATTCAAATGACTTAACAACAGCTTTCATTAAAAAATGACACAACAAAATCAAATGGGCAGTTGAAGAAATTATTCAAAACAGATTTATAATTAGCAGTTGGCCATGTAGTCTCCCAGAGCAGTAAGAATCACCCCCAGGTGACCAGACAGAAGAACTTTGCAATAATTTGGCTCTGTTTGACTGCCTAGGTAGACCAAAATAGTCTGTAAGATCGGGTCCAGTGGGAATATCCTATTGTGAGTGTCCCTTCCCTGGCCTTGATCACATCATTTGTTCAGCTGGGCTATGTGGACTGTCGGTAGCCAACACATCACTGCCAGCTCTGTTCTGTGGTCCTCCTTGTTCAGGATCACATCTGATGTACTTAGGGAGATGACCACACCTGCCCTTGCTCATAGCTTGAACAGTACAGCAGGTTGAGTATAAATACCCACCCTCCCCAACCTGGAAGGATTGGACAGATTTATGGAGGAGGAGGCTATCTGTGGCTCCTAGCCTTGCTGGCTGTGTGCCATGTCCTTTAACAGGTGGCGTGCCCGAATATGCCAGTTGCTGAGGAGCATGGGCAGGTGGAGGTCTTTCATGTCATGAGCGGAGCCGGCTGGAGCTGGGGGTCAGACTAAATGGCCCAGGAAGCCCCTTCTGACTTGCTCTGTTTCTATGTTTACATCCATCCTGCTTAAGTGATCCTGTCGTGAGGCTGTAACTCACATACCAATTACTCACACAGACACAGGCAATAAAAGCTAAAGTCCTTTATTCCAAACGACTACAAGTTTTATGTGAACGACAGATAGTGTAGGAGCTACCGTAGATAGTACTGAGCCACACAGTTGCCCCCTCCTTTCTGACCTCTCTGAGATATGCTGCGTGGATCTCAATCTCCTCGTCCGTCCCTCCCTCCCTCTGGGGGCTGGAGAAGCTTCTCTCTCCTTCTTTCGCTTTGTCTCTCTTCTAATTGGTCTAAGCCTCGAAATCTCCTTCTCAGATGGGCACTCTCCATGGCAAACAACTGCCCAGCCTGATCTCCAGGAACTTGCTCAAAACCTTCAGAGTCAGGTGGCCGGGGGGGGGGGGGGTTGTGCCATGGGCACCAAGTATAAACCTTCCTGCTCTAAAGCCTGATCCTCGCGGGGGGCTCCTGGCCCTCTTTCGTGTGCTAACAACTTCTCTGAGTCGTTAGGCATGACAGATCCTGTGGGCAGCTGGTTTGCCACTACATGTATGGTGTGCTGGACCAGATGGACCTTTGGTCTGATCCAGTAGGGCTTTTCTTATGCTTGTATCTGTCCACATGTTCTTGTGTGGTTAGGGATGATTGCAGGCGAAGTTGTATCTGCAGGGCATCAAGTTGTGGTATAAGAATGTAAATAAGATGTTGCTTTTGAAAAAAGTGGAAATGAGCACCCCCCAAAAAAAATAAAAAATAAAAAACCAAAAGGATTGGGTTGCTCACATCCATTTGCATTGCTGGCAGGATAGACATCATGTGACCAAAGAGACCAGGAGCCTCTGCGATAGACTGTCATTTGTGATATTTCCATTTTCCTTTGGGTTTATTTTATGTCAGTCATCAGCATCTCTTTGCTGAACAATCATCACCATTTAGTGGAGATTTTGCAGTTAAAGTTTCACGGGGGACAGCTTTTAGGCATAGTGCCTTCAGCACCATCCAGATCCCCAATGGTCCTTGAATCGAGCAGATGGCAATTTGTATCTCTTCAAAAATGACAGTATGAATATCCCTGGTGCTCCTGAAGCCTGCTGCTTCCAAGTCTTGTAGCTTTTGAAGGAAACCTCTTGAGTTTTACATGCATACACTGTGACACTGCAACATTCTCTCCTGTGAAGTTCTGCTAATGAGCATGTATTTCCTTCCTTTGTGCAACACTTCCCACTGGCACAATCTTTAAATTTGGGGAAAATCCAGTAGGACAGAGCCAATGCGCTCTAGAGACTACAGCGCATATTCATGTAATTTGTGGGACTCAGTCACACTTTTCAGCTGACAGCCTCAAAGAGTTCTCTCTGGAAATGGAACACACTATATTGGCCAATATTAAAATTAGAATAAAATCCACCATGTAGTTACATGTTGGCCTCAAGGTTGTAATATTCCTCTTTTTCTCACTTTTTCATTACTTTATTACAGCCCAACACACGTTAAACATTAGTTGCCTAGTGATATGGGAAATCAGGATGCTAAAATTATACTCAATAATTTCCAGATGCTAGGATGAAAACTGTGTGTTTTTCTTAGGAACACATAGCTATGGGAAGAAGAAAAGTTCTCATTATCTCAGAAAAAAGTAATTATTTTTTAACATCAGCCACTCTTGAATGTTTTTGATTGTATGTCTTTTTATGGTATATAATATATCCCTACCCTGTATGTCAGTAGATTGACAAGGGGAATTGGTTCCCCAGCCCTCTCCCCAAACAACTCCTCCATATACTTGTCATGTTACCAGCTCTATAATAAAATCAATTGTTAACCTACCACCCATCTTTACTGGACTTTAAGAAGTGTGATTCATTTAAATTGAGTTATAACTACAAGCAAAATGCAAGATGTTTGCCTATGTTATTTCTGTTTTTAATACAGTACTTTGACTCAAGGGGCAATTGGTGACATATTTGTAGTGACGTTGAGCTGGATCAAGGGCCTGTTTTCCTCAGATAACAAATTCTGCTTATGGAAGATCCCTCTGCCCAATTTTGGGGGATCTTCCTTCCCTCACATCATAGCTATGGGGCATCATTCATCAGGGTCTTCTGACTCTCTTATCAAGTTTATGTGATGAAACAACTTGAGTTGTTTCTCCCTCTACAATCAAGAGCCCTGATTTGACTGTCACAGAGAACAATCCTGGGTTATTAAGCACACTGGAAGTAGTCAAGTGGTCGGAAGGAGCACACCCACTTGCTTACGTCCCTACAACCCATGGTTAATAAACTGTGGGTTGTTTCATCATGTGAAATGGTTGTCTGTGTAGCATTTTTAGAGGACTGAGGTGGGGGGAAGCTCCAGTTCTGTCAGCACAGTGAATGATTGAGGCCATCCTTGTTTTAAATCTGAGCTTTAACCATTTTTGAGGACAGGCCAAGAAAGCTATCTCCACCCCCTTGAAATGGATGGGTGAAAACCAAGTGAAGTGGAACATACAATTCTCTGAGCCACGAGCACACTTTTAGTTGAGTAAAAAAGTGAGAAAAATGATTAGTTTCAATCAGCGTCAGCAGAGGCGGGCTGGCTTTCTATGAATGCTTTGAACATGTATAGGCAAATTGCAGTGGTTGAGGATAGTTTAGAGGAGAAGGGCTGGGATGTGGTCTTCAAATAAATTTTTGGCACGTTTTGCGCAGTCATTGGCATGTGGTTTGGCAGCAGACAAGTACGCCGTCAAAGCAAGAAACTGTTTGTTTTGATGTTGAACACTCATTGTTGGGGAATATGACTCACAGGCAGTAGTACTGGAGGGTCAGTGTTGTTTTGTGTTTATACTGTCTATGGTTACACAGACATGGGCTAGTGAGAATGTCTAGGACTTTCAGTTGATGTCCTGGGTCAATCCAAGAAAGATCAGATGCACCAAACACATACTCTAGAAGGTTGCTGGTATAATTCATCGGAGTGTCAGTTATTTGTTGAACTGGCTCAGAATGGTTACTGACGGCTGTAGTCATCTCTAATTACCTTCCACAGAGCAAGATCCGGATGATTAATTAATTGAATAAATGGCATGATGTGGCAGAAACCTCAAAAGAGTTGTTACTTGAAAGATGGTTTCAACAGCTCTATGGGTTTTCCCCCCTTTCATTTTTATTTTTGAGTAGGCACAGCCCTCCCTTCATGATCATAAAATCCCCCCTATACACCCCCACACTACTGCTATATCTGTTCTAAGACAAAAAATAAAAAGACTGCAGTTGTTTGACACACGTTTCAAGTAATGCCTATTTTGGCCCTTGGAATTGAGCGCTGGAGTATTAGAGCAATTGCAGATGAAGAAGGGCAGGAAAAGATGCTACTTCTTTTCCTGTTTGCCCTTCACTCCTACTCCTAGTAAGACCCTAGCACAGACTTCCTCAACATGGTTCTTTGCCAGATGTTTTAGATGGCAGTCCTGCCATTACACTTCCCAGTATCCACTTTTTTTACTGAGAAATTTGTTGAACCCAAACATATGGCAAACTGAGGCACTTAGTCTGCAGCTGGACATGATTATCACTTGCTGAGAATGGGCCCCAAAGCATTCTGGGTGCACAAAATAAAGAAGAGTGGTTGCAAGCCACACACTTTCCTCTGTAGCTTCCTGAACTGTGTGTGCATACATGCACATAAAATAGGAGGGGCAAGGGTTTTGATGGGTCTCAAGGGAAGCGTCTCTGGGTGAACCCCAGGCATGGATGGACAAACATGCAACACATTTTGTAACCACTTCATCATGATAACTCATTAGGAACTGATTGAGTTAGTTCATACAACATGAGAAGCCAAAGTATGGTTTGACTGTGAATTGAGTGTGGGCTGTTGTTGAGCCATGGGTCGTCACTGAATCATAGGTTGTTATGCTATGTGAATCCAGCTGTGGTATCAAAACATTGTTTGTTAACTGTAAACAACCCACAAAGAAACCAAGGGTAATTTTTGTGGGCTCTTTGTGGTAAACAAACTAACCTTTGTTAATGCTGTTTGAATCACACAGCAACCCAGAATTCAGTAAGAACATACACCTGACCAATACTCAGTCTGTACTTTGGCTTGTCATGTTGTGTGAACCCAGCCGGTGTGGCACCTCCATGGTACAATGCTTGTTGTGTGTTCAAAAGTTTCCAGGTTCAGTCCTGAGCATCTCCAGTAAGGCTGGGAAAGACTCCTTTTGGAAACCCTGGAAAGCTAGTGTCACTCCTTGTTGATTGTAAACAGATACAAACACAACACAATCCAATAACAACAGACCTGTCAGATGTGTCCATTTTGCCTGCATCCTATAATAGAATCCATTGTTAAATAGTATCTACACCACCTTTTCTCAGAAATGTGCCCTAGGTGATGCTCAGAAGCATAATGTAGAACAAAAGCAAATCATACTGTCAAAATGTATAGCATTCAAGAATTGCAATCTAATGAGGAGCTATCCATAAAGCATAGAAACCTCAGAAAAACTAGGAACTACCAAACTCTGAAAGGAGGATATATAGCTCACTGCTTGTGTCCTCAAGTTTAGTCTTGCCATGCCTGCTGGAGGGAGCATTCTGAAAGTGCTAATACTAAAAAAGATCCACTAGAAGTGGCAGAAGGAGTAGACCTCTGCAGATCATTTCCATGGTTGAGGAAGTGATGGGGGACTCCTATGGGAGGAGTTGTATCCTGAGATACAGCCATGTTTTATATTTCTGTTTCCAGTTTGCATTCAGCTACAGTGTACGACTAATGTTGAAGTGTGTGAGGTAGAAGCGAAAACCACAGTACTCCTTCTCTGACCTCTGGAATGAAAAACATGCAGGCTACCACTGTGGGCTTGTATGTAGATTTGGAGAAGCAGGATTGCTTTCCATAAATATTTGCCCGCCTTGAGCTTCCTGCAGATGTGCTGTATTTGTCGATCCCGCCACACACTTCCGCTGCCATGTTGTTGTGCTTTACTGCAACCACAATACTTTATACAGCATGAAGAAGAACAGTATTATACCATGTTGAGGAGATAATTTGCAAGGACATTGCCTGTATTTGGGGCTAGAAAGGGCTGCTATCAGCTGCAGGAATTGCTATCGGAGTCCAATACTCCAGGCATCTAGATGCCTGCAGTATCATGGTGACTTTCCTAAGTGGTGTTTGCATTATAGATCAATGCAAAATCAGTAGGACTGCAGTGATCATACATTGGTCGTAATGTTCTTTTTCAGATTTGCAACAAGAGTGTGTGGTGAGTCTGTATCTTAGTTCCACCAATGCCTACATACAAAAAATTCTAGCATTTCCCCTCACACCCTCCTCCTCTTACAAAAACCATAATTTGAGGCATTACCTTTTCATTTCTATTACATAGAACCAGGGTGAATAAAAATCAATGATTGTTTATTTAAATCAGAATTTTTTGAATTAAATTGGATTTTTTCAACAATATCCTTTTGGGGAGTGGTGGCGGGGAACTATCTAAAGATAGTTTTCTATTTAAGATACATTATAGTACAAAGGTTATTCCACATGATATAAGAATTAGTTTTTAATTATGTAGCATGAGACTGTATATTCATGCAATGTTTACATTTTTGGTAAATGATTTCCATTAATCCATGAACAATGACATGCTCTTCCAGAGGTTTCTGTAAGACTATTGGAAAATTTTTCTGTCTAGAAGTTATTTTCACAGATGCTTTGTTTTACAGTTCTCAGAGCTGTGAATTTGTGTCTGCAGAGAACACGTGCCTCTTTTCACAGCAAAAATGTTATAAAATAAACCTACAGAGTTGACCTTAATCCCATTGTTGCTTTGTAAATCTATGTACACAGAATCAACCCCTTACCTCTTAAGCACGAAGTTTCAAAAAATTCAGTGACTACAAAGATTCTTGGGAGTGGAATAGATCTACCCAAGAAGCTAAGTGTGAGGAGGGAGGGGCACACAGTAAAAATGAAAGTGAAACCTTTTGAGCAGAATGCTTTTCAAGAAAAGATCCTATGGATCACTTTAGATCTTTTTGTGTAAAACCTGAGGTTTATCATATTATTCTTTCCCTGGAGGAGAAAACGTATAATGCAGCAAGTCATAAATGAGACGCAATTTGGAAATATTTCAGTGAAGTTCCTCTACCTATGAGTAAGGCATGCACACATGCAAATTATGTAGAAAACCATGATTTGAACCTAGTTTTACTGACTAGTGATTTAAATCAAATCCACCCTGCATCGAGCACTGCCCAGTCTTGTGTCTTGCAAGAGTGCAGAGAAGTCATAATCATTCTTACACTGAAGATGAAGAATCCAGAGGTGAAAAACTGCTTGCTAAGATCATCTGATGAATTTCTGGTTGAGTTAGTTTTTAATAAAGACCGTTTTAATAATAGATCTTCAGTCCCAGGTCTAATATGTAACTGCAAGGCAACATTTGATTTGCAAAATCAGTACATTTAGAAGAACTATGTATTCGTTAAATGCTAGTTAGCTGATACTAATCTTGCCATTGACTGGGTTCAAAAAACGCAATAAGCCATGGTGGTTTATAAGCCTCAGGTGCCTTGTTGTGTTTTCTGGGCCCAACCAGAGTGGTTAACAACCCATTCTGCTGGGTTCAGACATCACAACAAACCTCGCCTGGCTTGTAAGCCACTGTGGCTTACTGTGTTGTGTGAACCCAGTCAGTGGGAACATATTGCAGAAGGCTGTATTTGTAACAGTGCATACAATGAAAAGAAATGCAAGTGGGCCTAAGACTATAATCCTACATAAATCCCATTAAAACCCATAAGATGGTAACCTATTTTGCCGCTGAGACTCTTGGTAGTTCTGTTGGGCCAGTGGAAGCAACTTGTAGTTCCTGAACTAAGTACAGAAATGAATGACAATGCTAATTTCCAGAATAGTTCAGTCAACTGTGAGTTCAGTCAACAAGATCTTTCTTTCTTTCTTTCTTTCTTTCTTTCTTTCTTTCTTGCTTGCTTGCTTGCTTGCTTGCTTGCTTGCTTGCTTGCTTGCTTGCTTTCTTGGAAACTAGCATTGTTACTTGTTTCCCCTTGTTTCAGGAACCACTGAATCTCTTTTGCCCTAGCATGGGGAAGCTTTACTGCCCATAAAATGTAAATGAGTTTAGGTTGAACTATACATTCCATTCATAATTTTTAGATTACATGTAGATTAGTCAGATTACGTATAGTAAGCCCTCCACATTTGTGGGAATTAGGAGTGGTGGACCCCCTTGACACTGGAAAAAATGTAAATACCCCCACTCTGGCCAACTCACCAGTGCTTCCTCTTTGCAATAAGGAAATGCCAGAGAAATTTCCTCTTTCTCTATGGTTTTGACAATTTTCCACAGTAATTTGTTTAAAAAAATATTAGGCTTTATGGCAGTTTGTTCAAAAATACAGGTTGTTCATAACTCAGACGTTCATCACTCAGGGACTGTCAGTAATCCTAACTTTTATTCAGAATGTAAGACTCAATGGGACTGACTCTCTAGAAAGTATGCATAGAATTCATCCTTGTAGCACAACCGTAAACTGGTTTACCTAGAAATCGGTTCTGTTGCTTTCAAGAATGCATGCATAGAGTTGCAGCCTTAGGATTTTAACTGGACACTTAGCTCTCTACTGATTTTAGTGTGTGAGTTTGAGTTTTGATTGATTGCACCCAACTTGTTTAATTAATATTGTTGTTGCTGTTTGTAACTTGCATATTATCTGCTTGGAACCTTCTACAGTTTATAATATAATAGACCTCAAACTGATAAGGAAAATCCAACTGAATCACGCTCTAATTTCATATATTCTGTAGCCTTTCTTCTCAAAGCAATGTTCAATTTGTCATTACCTCTGCAGGTCCAGTGCCTGCAAATGAGTGTGTATTGTCACCTGTCAACAGTTCACACCCAGTTCAAGCCTTGCTGGAGAGCTTTACAGTCTTATCTGGCTGTGCAACCAAAGGTACTGCTGGATTGCCACAGGAAGTTCACGTCCTCAATCTTAGGAGCCCTGAAGAAGGTTTTGGGCACCATGAAAGAGAGGTAAGGGGGAAACTGTGCCACTGCTTGAGCATCTCTACTGGGGGATGCCCACCAGGCAACTTTGTCTAAGAATCTGGGCGTGGTGGTGAAGCCATGGCTGGTAGAGAGAGAGCAGAAGGGAGAATGTTGTGCAAACTAAGGGGTATTCATATGCATTTTGAGACAAGCTCCACCTTGGATCTTCCAGGGTGGATAGATAGCAATCCCTGCTTCTGACTAGACCAGGCTGTATGTATCTATTAATCAAGATTGTGGGACCCTTGACTGCTTGGAATCAAGCAGGTTTTCCCAAGTTAGATAATGAACTAATTATTTGTGGATTAACTGTTGTCCTTCTCTTCCTCAAAGGAGCTTAGAGTGGTTTAAATAATAACTCTTCCATTTTATCCTCACAAGTAACCTGTAAGACAAATAAGGCTGTGATGGCCCAAGGAGCTTTGTGTCTTAGCACGGATTTGGACCCAGATGTCCATATTCTTATTAAGCACTTGACTCCACCACAATAGTTCTTTTGTCTGAAGGAAGGATTTTACTGAAATGTAACAACACACTGCACAGAAACCTGTTGCCTTTTGGTTTAGAGATGAGAAGCTGCTTTTGGAGGGAGAATTTGGAGTGAAGAAAAAGTGAAGGAGAGTGGGGCTTAGTTCTTGCTTCACCCCACATTTCTTTCCTCCAGATTAGCTCTCCCCCATGTTCCCCCTCTCCAGCATAAATTGAGTTGCATTTTTGCAATGGTGGGGGGAGACAAAGAGTGGAGAGATGCAAATAGGGAAAGCAGAAAGCCTTCTTCCCCGTCCTACTTCCATTTTCTAAATTCCTCTGTTCCAAAGCGATCTGTTGTTGTTTTGAACCATCTGGTCTCTCTTAGCATGCTTTCTTGTAGTCAGTTCCTAAGGGTGCAATTGTATGCATATTTAGACAGGGAAAAGTGCTACAATTCCTAGCATTTCCCAGCTAGGCATCACTGGCTGGGGAGTGCTGGGAGTTGTAGGTCTTCTTTCTGTCTAAATACAATTGTGCCTTAAATCTCAATACACTGAGAGATATTTTGTGTTCATCTAGCTGCACTTTTAACCTTCTGTAGGATCTAGAAGTCTTCAATTGCCGGATTAGTCAGTTCACCCTTCACCACTAATATGTGTAGCTTCATTTAAGGTATGACAGGAAAGGAAGAAACAGCAATAAGAAACAGATTTTTGAAAAGAGGAAAACCTCTTTTCTTCAAAGCCAAATTGCTTGTGTTGCCAATTAGTCTTAATATTCTTGGAGGTCTGCCATAATCACTATAAACAAATATTTAAGTTCATCTTCCTTTGACCTTGGTAATGGGCCTTCGGTAAGGAATGTTGTTCAGATAGGAAGTGTTGCTAACTTCACTTTTTTCTGTGCACTGTGCAAATGAGTTATTAATGCAAGTTTCACATCCAGGGAATTAGTAAACGAACCTTTGTTCTAGTTGCTATGCAAAATAAAGGAAGGAAGAGACATTTTCTTGATGTTAAAATTGTGCAGTATTGTTATTTTCTCTGAAGGCAGATCAAAACAGAACTGCTAGAGGGAAAGAGAGAAACATATTTCCAAGCATGATAGCACACATCTCAAGTGTATACTTTAGAGTTCCATGGTGAACTAGTGTATACGATGAACTCAGTTGAGCAGAGAGAACAGAATGAGCAGGAGTCTAATTCTCAGGTTCACAGGGCCACAAAATTAATGCTGTGATCCTAATCTTGTGCACTTAAATTCATGGTGTTATTTATTTTATTTCAAACATTTATATCCCATTCTACCGACAAGTGCTCAAAGTAGTTATCCCACTACTTTGAAGAGATTTTGCTTCCCAGTAGATTTGTGTAGTATTATCACCTTGTTATATGGAACACTGTGCCAGCTCGACACTGCAAGCAAGGATATTATATGTTGGTGTTGCAGGGATGTTTTCTTCAACGACACAAAGATTTGCTGCTCCTGATAATCAGGAGAAGGGGAAACCGAGGCCAAAGCCGTGGGATGTGGGAAACTGAGGGGTCTGGCCTGATCAATATATCCCAGAACTCTTTTCTTGACTGAAAAACAATCCTGTGTGTTACCTGACTTATTTTGGAAATCTCACCAGGCATCACTTTGAGCATCAATCAGAAGGTTCCAGATAAGCTATTGATTTTCTGTCAGAAGAGGTTGTCTCAAGGACGTAGAAACCACCAAGGCCACCATTTCTTAGAGTCAGGGCTTACTTATGCCTGGGTCTGAGTTGGACTATGGCTCACATAATCCTCGAGTAATGCAGGCCAGTAGCTCTCAATATGGGGTGGTGTTCAGTTGGTTTTCCCTCTCTCCTTGCCACCCTTCTATACCATCAAAATCTGTTGGGGAGGATCGGGGAATTCCTAGAAAAGATGGGGCAGCAGAAGGCTGCTGGGGAGAAGAGAAAAAACCACTGTATGAGCTGACTTCCAATCATGTGATGTTGGCTTTCAGCCTCTCCAAATCCTTAACTTTTAAGCAGATCTGCAACCACACAGGAAGCCAACCTTCCCGTTCAGTTCAACCTTCTTTAGGGCTGATAGCAATAAATCACATCTTAGTAATTTACCCATGATGGTTTTCCAAGGAGATGTTTCTGAACCAGTCTTTCCTGTGTTTCTGGGAGTGTTATACGGAGGCCTTGTGTGCACTGTCATACAGTGCATTCCATGTCTGCAATCCAATTTGTTTCCTGTATCCTTCTCAAAGCTGGGTAGCCTTTAGGGATGGTGGTTGAGAAAATGAGCAGGAAGCTAGGAAAGTGCTTTGTGGCAGCAGCAAGGAACAGAAGAGTGTAAACAACTGGATTAGCGTCGATTATTTTGCTTATAGGATAGCAATCTCAAAACAAGAGCAGAGCAAAGGTTATCTGCATCCTCATGGAGGTTTCGCAGTTCTTGTCACTTGTTGAGAATAAAGTTGCTTCACTGCTTGCGATGCTTCCTGTTGCCTGCCAATCTGTTTAGCAGGAGCAGAGATTTATATGTTGACTGTGCATTACTGCCAAGAGCTTGGAATATAAACAGTGTTTTCTGTCCTGTTTTTTGTTTGTCTACCCCTGCTAATACGTAAAGAAGTGGCAGGCAGGCAAGCCTGCACATGCACTTGGTGGTCTCACAGATATGACAAAGATCTTTTTTTTTTTTTTAATACATCTCTCCCATTGTCTCGTTAGATGTGCTGTTTTGTTCTTTTAACTTGTCATGCTATAGATTCTGCTTAAATTACATATGCCTTACATGCTGAGAGAGTGCAAAATGCTGTCTTGCAACAGATCCCTCGCACTGCTCATGCATTAAACATTCTCTCACTGCTATTCTCATTCTTATAACCAGACAACATACTGTGGTTGCATTTTTGACACTCTCTTAGAACATGGAGAAAACAAAAGTATCTCAAACGTAACCTCAGCATGTGGGGGCAGGAGGTGTGGGCTTTTCTTTTTTAATCATTATGTTGCAAGCATAGATGAAGATAATAAAAATATTTGTGCCCATTAACTAGATTATGATGGAGAAGTGTTTGCAAATAAACGGAAAATGTACATTCTTTGAAATATTTCTAGTTGCATCGGAAGTTTTTACTGGTTGCTCTGACTTGAGTTATAAACCTGAGAGTTAGAAAGGTGACACAATTGGTTAACTGTTTTAAGATAAAGAATTTGAAGCTATATTTCCATCTGATTGCCTTAATTTTGCAGTTGTGCTCAGGAAAACAGTACCATGGAGAGAAGAATAAAAAGGTGTGTGGTGTTCTTAAAAAATTAAGATCTTTCTTAGTTTCTTTAGGATATATTATAATCCTGTAAGCAGAAATTTCTCATTGAGAGGGCTTACTTCCATGTTTGTGGGTATAAGACTGTTAAGATTTTTAAGAGAGAGAGGCAGAATTCTGACCTTTCTGTTAATGTGCATATGTGTGTATTTGTGCATGTGTTGCTAGGGAAATAAAATTTAAGTTCCTATATTGGATTTAGTGATGTTCAGCTGTATTTGAGGTGTAAGAACAAAAGAGAGCAGGTTAAGGGTATGTCTTTCTGGTAGCTTCCGTAACTTTGTCATTTCTTGTAGTTCCAAGGCTGGATGTTCCTTGGGTGGGGAATCCTAAGCAGACACATTGGGATAAAGTACCATACAGAAAGAATTGGACAGGATCTCAGTGGTAATCAGGTTGCAGGAAATTCCACTGCTACATCCAGCATTAACTTAATAACTTCTAACAAAGTGGGAACCATTGGGCAGTGTACATTCATGACAATAAACCTGTGGTGGTGGTGGTGGTGGTATGAACCAGGCCAATATTAGCCCAACTTCAGCCCCATTAATTTTAATGGGTCTTCTCTAAGTAGCACTAACATATGGTACCAGATTAAATCCCAGACAACATATTAGCACTACACTGTCAAAATTCATCACATAGTTCACTTTTTTCATGAATGTATCCAGCCACAGGTACTCAGGCACCTGTGGTTGAAACTCTTTTATGATTTCATTCATGTAGTCATCAGAAAAGATGATCTTTTAGAATCACTGGTAATTTTTGATGCTCTTATCTGTAACACAGTAGGTGGAAGTGAGAACTGTGATTTCATTCAAGCTGTCCAGAAGATTAATTGCTTGAATTAGTTCACAGTCTTTTTACTGCATTTAGATATTACAAACAACCTTCTATAGTGCTTTTTACCCCGTGAGTAGCTTTTGCCTACACAAAAAATCCATTCTTGTTTCATGTGGACCCTTGGTCTCATTTACTCTGGACTGAAGTCTCTTCTGGGTTATTTTCTAAGCCAGCTCAAAAATTACTGGTCATTGGACTTGGAACCCTTTTTGGGTTTAACCACCAGAATTTTCAAAGAAGATTGTATGGGGTCCAGAAGTCTGTTTGGAACTCTGTGTCCAACAGAAACATCAGGCTAATCATAGTTTACACTAAAAGAGATAAGAACCAATTATTTTCAGCAGAATGTTTCTTAACCACAGCTCTTCTTTTCCACTTCCTTTAAAACTGCGTAGTAGAAATTATATAAGAAGTAGCAGTTATATTGCCTGAAAAAAGGCTGGATGGGTCTTAGTTTATGCCAAAGCACAAAGGGAAAATGTAAGGGCATTTTTAAAAATAAAATTGTCTACCATTTGCATATACTGACTTGCTTCAAAAATACTTCGGGACTTCCTTGCAAAGAAAAGATGGGGAAAACATGGTGACTGCTTATTTGTTTACTTATTTATTAATTTTCTAACCTGCCCCATTAGTCATATGGCTCTGTGGGTGGGTTACAACAACAAAATACAAAATAAAATACAAAATAGAGTAAAATACAGATTAAAATACAATATAAAATAACAATTACAAATAAAAAGATCTATATTGAAACTGGGAGACACACAGTAATGGTAGGCAGTAATCTAGTCATGGTTAAGTCATGACAGAGTACAGTAAAATAATGTTTTGGCCCAATTCAGATGCAAAAACAAACCTTTCTTTGATTGTTTTTCTTTCTTTCTCTCCATCATGAGTACAAGGAGAAAAGACATAAAGCTTTCCATTCCTGGTTTGTTCTGTGTTGTTCAGACAAGGGATCCTACAAACCACAGTTGGTTAATAAGCCAAGTTATCAGCATAGAAACAGGAATTGACAGTTTAAAGACATCAGCTTTAAATCTCTTTCCAGTGGGGAAGTGCGGGACCCTAGTGCGGCAATCATGGTTATGGGTAGTGTACAAGCTCCCTTTTTCCCAAGGCAATTTACATAACTCTGTTTTATCCTCACAACAGCAGCACTGTGAGGTAGGTTAGACTGAGAGTAAATCACAGGCACAAAGTTGCCCAGTAAGCTTCATGGCTGAGTGAGGCCTACAACCTGGATCCCCTGGGCCCCCGGTCCAGCACTTTAGCCACCTCTCCACATGCAACTGCAAGTTTAGAAACAGATGAAAGGTTTAGTTTGTGTACCATTTCCCCCTTGCTCTTTCTGATGTGTACAAAGAGGGGAGATTAGCTTCTCTTTCTGTTTTGTGGCAAAGGCTAGCATGCCACTGTTTCCAGCTGCAGCAAAGCATAATTTGCCTGCAGGTAAATCAGGTTCAAACTGGAACTCTGGTTCATCTAACTTTGCTCCAAGTGTGGTTTGAGAAAAACTTTCTTTTCTCCTTGGACATTGCAGCAAATTATAGTTTGCTGCTAGGCAATACAGGGAGTTTCTAATCTTCTCCACTTGCATATGAAGGAAGAGGGAGGAAGAGGAGGAACAGGCATACAAACTTGGGACTTGGAGCTGCTTGTGCTTATGGGCACAAAACAAGGCTGGTGAATCCATGGCAAGGAATTGGCAAGGAAGCTATCCGAGAAAAGAAGGCTCCCTTCAGAAAACGGACATCTTGCCTGAATGAGGAAAAGAAAAGGGAGCATAGGTTTGTCCAAAGGCAATGCAAGCAGATGACAAGAGACACAACATTTTGAGGAACATACTCCTTGAACACCAAGGCCAACACTAAAGAACTATTTAAATATATGGGAAGAAAGAAACCAGCTAAAGAAGCAGTTTGATCATTATGGACAGGCTAAATTAATTCATTTCATCTGTCTTCAGAGAAAAAGATACAGGATAGATATCCTTGAACTTATTTAGAAAGGGAGTCTGAGGGATTAAATCATATAGTGGTAAGAAAAAAGAAAAGACATTTCCATTCCTATTGACAAATTGAAAGATACCAAATCACCAGTCCAGAGTTCTTAGGAAGCTCAAATATACAATTGCTGACCTTCTTACAAAAATATGTAAATATCTCTAAAACCTAACTTTGTACCAAAGGAGTAGAGAATGAGCAAAATAGCATTGTTTTTAAAAGGATCCAGGAAATTACAGGACATTTCTTCCAGGTAGAGCAGGACCTCATACCTGCAGGATTCAGTTCTAAGCCTCCTAGGGGAGGCCTGAAACGGCAGATACTAGCCAACATTATAGGTATTATATACTGTACGCCAACATTTCTTTTTCACAATTTCATGGACAGAAGATTCATTTTAGCAACCTCAGCATATGATTTTTTTCCCCTTCCCTATTAAATTGAGAAGTTCGACTTAAAGGGTTAGGGAAGCACTTTAAAGGAAGCACTTTATGACTTCTCTTTCGGACCGAGGTCAACTGCAGTTAAGTAAAAACTAAAAGTTCTACTGTATTGTGAAGGTATTATGAAAGCATATAAAGGGACCACATGGCTTCCACAAAGGTAAGTTATTTGAGAGTGTCAATAAACAGATAGAGAGGGCAGTAGACATTCTTTACTGGGACTTCCAAAAGGCATTTTACAAAGTCCCTCACGAGAAGCTCCTGAATAAACTTAGCATTGCTGGAAGAAGAGGGGAGGTTCTCTTATGGATCCATAACTTGTTCAAGAATGGAATGCAAAGAGTGGGAATAAATAGGCGATCCCCCCATTGGAGGGATGTAAGCAGTGGAGCCCCACAGGGTTCTGTTTTAGGACCAATTCTTTTCAACCTTTCCATAAATGATCTGGAATTAGGAGTGAGTAGTGAAGGGGCCAAGTTTGCCAATGACACCAAAATATTTAGGGTGATTAAAACAAAAAAGGGACTGTGAGAAGCTCCATGGGGAGCTCTCCAAGCTGGGAGAATGAGCATCAAAATGGCAAATGTGGTTATGTGCGAAGTAAGACATGTTAGGGTAAATAAATTTATTTATTTATAAAATTTGTATGCTGTCCATTACTTGCGTCTCTGGACAGCTTGCTTAAATCAAGCATCAGTTGATGGGAACTGAGCTAGTGGTGACTGATTATGAAAGGGATATTGGGATTGTGATGGACAGCTTGATGAAATGATGATCCAGTGCATAGCTTCTGTGAGAAAGACAAATTTTTATCAGGCATAGTTAGGAAAGGAATTGAAAATAAAAGCACCATTCTCCATGCATATCTTTGGTGCAATTGACCTAGAATATTGTGTACAGTTCTCATCACTTCACCTGTGAAAGCACATTATTGAGTTAGAAGAAGTGCAGAGAAGGGCAACTAAAATGATTAAGGGGTGGGAACAACTCCCCTATGAGGAACATTTGCACCTTGTTTAGTTTAGCAAAAGCCAAGTAAGGAGAGACATTGTGCTTGGTGAAGAAAATATTTCTCCCTCTTCTATAATGCTAGAAGCTGGGTTCATCTCATGAATCTGACTGGTGGGAGATTCAAGACATACAAGAGGAGGTACTTCCTCACACAGTACATAGTTAAATTATGGAATTCACCATCACAAGAAGTAGTGGTGGCCATCAATTTAAATGACTTTAATAGGGATTGTATTGTACAAATTCATGGAGGAGGAGGAGATTGGTGTCTGCTAGTTTTCAGTAGCAGAGGCAGTCTGTCCCCGCACACAAGTTGCTGGGGAAGGGGCTGTTGTATTCATACCTTGCTTGAGAGATTCTGTAGGCAGCTGGTTGGCCAATGTGTGAACAGAACGCTGGACTAGGTATCCTCTTGGTCTGATACCATGGCTCTGTTTTTATTCTTTCTTGCAAACAGCCACTAAATAAGTTCAACATTTTAGCTCCAGAGGTATTGCAAGCTTGAGTTGGCTTCTCTGGGGTGGGGTGGGGGAGTAATCAGCAGAAATACTTCACTGTCCCATGAGTTTTTACTCTAACATACACACCACATTTTTTCTCATCTTGTAAAAAATATGGACATACCTTCCAGATCCCCCTCTTAAAAGCTGAGAATATTTTACTCTCCTGTGACTCATGTACTTGCTTTTTCTGCTGGCCTTAAAGAGGGAAAAATGTTTTACATTTCCAACATAACTATTCAGCCTAAATTTGACATTTCCTGCATTTGACTGAGGTTTTTCTTCTTCTGAAGTGCACCTGTAAAGTGATCTACCTCTCATACCCAGCTGGAGAAGTACGTAATTTGTGGACTGAACTGACCTTTAATTGGACAGAAATGCTGGTATTCTTCCATGAAATTGTAGCTGAAAAACATGATTGCATAATTAGTCAGGATAAGAGTACTTCTTATGAGGTCTGTTCATTAAAATAAGTTATTCAATGTTTTACATTTTTAATTATCTACAGCTGCAATCTTCTGTGCTTTTACAAGGCAGTAAGTGACTTACTTCTGAGGAGACATGTGCAGGATTGAGCTGTTAATCTGTTGAAGTTGTTAATAGTGCCTTTACTTTTAACTTGGGAGGAAAATGTTTTTCCATCCTTATTATAAACATAAACATAACTTACAACTTTGCTCCTATAAGTGTAGCAAGACTTTAAAACTGCTAGTTGCAAGTAGAGCAGAGAAGTGTTTATTCAAGATTCAAAGTGGCAGAAGGGAAGGCTGTGGAATGTTAAAATCAGGCCAGTATCACTGTTGCCCTTCAGTCCTGCCACATTGTGCTATTATCAAAATAGATAAGGGCACGGGCAGACTAATCCTGTTTCTCCAGCCTGTGCAGCACACATTCTAAATGCCAGTTCAGAAGTAGCAACTGTATGGTAGGTTGAGAACAAGCATCAAGTCAGTGGGCTCCCAATTTGCCCCTCCCCACTCCCTACCAGTTTTAGGGATTCTATTGGGATTATTTTAAGCTAGTTTTATCTTACCTTACTAACCAGCATGTGTAACCAGACTCAGATCCTGATTTCATAGGATCAATGGTACACTGGGATTAAATCACTTTTTTCTGTTTTGGAGGTAACAGGAAACTGTAGCTTACGCCAAGCACAACAGAAGCCCAAAGCTGGAACAGGAGGGAAGAAGAGGAGGAAAAGGGGTGGTGTACAAGATTAGCACACTGCTTTGGGCTTAATAAACCACGTTTTTTATTAAACCAAGACTATTTACATCTGAATCATCACTATTTTTCCTTTCCTGGGGCAGCCCTTATTTTCTGGTAACAGCCCCCAGTTTTGCTTCCAACATCAATTTATTAGCGTGAGTGGCTACTGCTGTCATATTCTAGGGTGCATTGCTCCTTTCCTAGGCTCTTCAGAAGTTAAGCTACTTAGTGGTAGTTCAAGAATTCATTTTGTCTGTATTGCACATCTAGGTAAACACCACTTAAAGCCCTGTTTTTATGCAGGGCACTGGCATGTTTAAGCCATACGTACTTTAAGTGTTGATTTTTTGAATATTTTTAACCAAAAGAATGGTTATCTTCTTGAGTTTTAGATTTGTGGAAGACAGGCCTACATCATTTAGCCACCTTACATAGCTTAATAAATTTAGCAATGGGATTTTGAAAGAAGAGAAGCTCAGAAAATGAAACTTATGATGAGAATAAAGGGTTGTTGTTTTTTATAGGCATTCCCCATTTTCACCTCTGGACAGTTTGGCACTCATGTGGCTTGACAACACTATAAAGGTAACAGACTGAACTCATGAGAATTTGACTACTGAGTTGTTATTTTATGGAACTGTTACCCTACCTAAAGATCTCTTTCCTGGTTCTTCACCATTAACTCAGACCCCATCAGCATGTCTGAGCACAAGAGAATTCCTTTTCCCCACAAAAACAGCACCTGCTGGCTGCCAAATTGAAATTCCAGATGCATGATGACCTCCTTATTATATATGCATTTATGCACACAAGTCAGTGGCGAGCTTGCACATGGTTATGGACAATCATTGGGTGCAGCAAGTTGGAAGATTCCATTCATATTGATAGTATCTTTCTGCCTAGGCTGTTTCTCTGGCCTCTTTCAAAGCTGCGTAACTACCAATAGGATTGAAACCTTGAATCGGGAAGCACCTAGGAGTAATTATATTGTTCATTGACTCACGAGATGTGATCATGCATCCCAGGGGGGCAGGGGAGGGTGTTATCCTGTTTTTGCCATCCTTAACACTTCTATTGCTCAGTCATTGGGACATAGAATGGGGCACAAAAGGGGGGATGGTTCCTTTTTCTTGGTTAAGTTGAGGTTAGCTGGTCGCACATGCCAAGGGCTAAACAATGGAAGATACTTCTCTGCCACCGTAACTTACCATGCGGGTTGCCCACATGGACCTCTCTAGTGAATAGGGACCCTTTTGGCGTTTGCTTTCATGGGTTCAAGGACTTGGCCATCAGAAAGCACCTGCATGTTTCCATACACTGAGTAAAGCAATAAAAGTCCATGGAGGAAGCCCATGAAAGCTTTTGCTCCTCTGCAACCATCCAGGGTATTTGTGTAATTCCTGATAGTGTTCCATACTTGAACTCTGTTGCATCTTCAGAGGGGATCAGTAAAACCTTCAGAGTTCTTTGATTGAGCCATTTTTAATTTTTATACATGGTTTTTATCCTACCTTTCTTTACCGAACTGAACCGCTTCAAACATCCTATGGGACATTGAAACTTTGAATTTTTCAGACTAGCTCTCTCTCGCTCAACAGCAGGGCAATACATTCTACAACAATGCAGCAGCAGTGTGGTTATTTGTCTTATATTTCTGTATCAGTACTTGCTTTCTGTTGTTATTAATGGATCCTGCAAGGTAGGGTTGATTTTGGAAACTTCAGATTTTGTAGTAAAAACTTGCAAAAATAAAATGACCAGCTCCATGCTGTAGCTCTTTTAGGGAGCAGTCTCTTGATCTCTGTGGGATAGTTGGCATAAGTTGCCTTTGTAACTTTACATAGAAATAAAACAAGCAAATGTGTTTTATTTAATGGATAGCAGACAGTCTTGGCTCCCAGGGATGAGTTTGCATGTGTAGGAATCCTTTTGACTGCTGTGTGCTGTGCTGAGCTGAGACGTATGGATTGTTTTTGGTCACATACAATCATTTTGTTAAGGAAAAGATTTTGCAGGTGATTTATGTTTTGTTTTTAAAAGCTCAAATCCATATCTGGGTTAAGAAATAGAAACAGTGGCATGGACTGTCTCAGTCTAAATTCATGGTTTCCTATATACAGTGTATTTACCCTACTTAAAACATTGTGATTGCCAAGGCAGGTGTTCATACCAAACTAAGACTGTGATCCTTTGTGATGCATGCAGAACCTAGTGATCATATTCTGTACTTCTAATAATGGCTTGATTACCAGGAAAAGCTATTGGCCAATAGCCCCAAACTCTTAGCAACATTGCTAAAACTACCATGTTCTCATATTCAGGACTTCATGTGTTCTATGAATTTTCAGGATCAGTATTTATATTATCATAGGATCTGTTTAAAAATGTTGATATCCTGGAACTTAGATAGCCACCTCAATATCACACAAAAGGGCAGGGGGTGTACCACCCAAAAAAGAAGAAAAAAAATTGCATGTACTAATTTACAGACAGAATATAAAAATTAAATTTCACAATAATTTCCCACCCAAACCCCTCCAAATTTATCAGTTCTACCCCCCCCCCAGAATCCCCCCCCAATTTTTTATGATAAGACAAGCTGTTGTGGGCCTTCTTGTTTTGGTTTATTTGAATCCTCTGCATGCCCCAGAGAAATAAAGGCAGGACTCGCCTCTTTTCCTCTTGAGTTGTGCTTCTTCTAGCTTGCAGCTTCCATTGTTACTAGGAAAAGGGCAGTTGGTGCCACTTCACTGCAGTGGCTGCATCCTGTGACTCTCCACTGAGAACAAGAACAGGCAATGCAGTGCCCAGCAGTGCCCAGGTGTGCACTGCTCCTCCCCAGAGCCAGATCCCCAGAATCCCAGTTTTTCAGAGGCAAACTTGGATTGAAGAAAGGACCTTATGTTGACTCTGCGATGTAAGTGGCAGGTGTCCTT
This sequence comes from Varanus salvator macromaculatus, assembly GCA_023646645.1. NCBI lineage: Eukaryota > Metazoa > Chordata > Lepidosauria > Squamata > Varanidae > Varanus > Varanus salvator. The sequence goes on from JAIXND010000659.1 coordinate 10,798,449, forward strand.
GACTGGAACAGCAGCACCAGCAGTGATGGGGAGGTAGTTGCATAACTTGACAAGAATATATTGCATAACTTGACTCTGCAAATGCAGAGTCAGGAACAAGTGAGGATCGGAGACTGAGTAAGCATGGCAGGTCTAGAGGTGAAGGCAGAGTCAAGAACAGGCAGGAATCAGATATCTGGGAAGGCATTGCAGGAGTGGTGTTAAGGGGAAAACAAGAAAACAAAGATTCCTGTTGCTGTGACAGAACTGGACAGTACTGAGAAGTCATTTGCAAAGCTTCTTTCAATTCCCACTTGGTCTGCATGATTGTGCTGGTCCTAATCCTGCAAGGACCTATAGATTTGATGTCAATCCTGCAAGTACTTGTAAGGTGGACCAAACTGCCTCCTTTGTGCCACCAGGGGAAGCTATCTCAATCTGCAGAGCCTGTCACCTCAATATTATGGACTGTCTGAACAGTAACTAATATGTGCACACACAGCCCCCTGGCACATGCACCCAGAACTACAATTTCAAGTTTCTTAAGAACAAGTTGTGCTGTCAAACCAAGTGTCACATGGCAGTGATGGCACAGAAACTATATGGGAACAGGCAGAACTGTTCTTTATATCAAGGCAGCTGCTGCCTCCCAATTTCTGCCTTGCTACTATGGGTTTCTAATCCCCATGTCTTCTACAGTTCCCTCTTACCCCAATTCCTTACCACTGCAGATGCAAATCTTTGAAGTACTGAGGTTTGGAAGCTGGTTCAGTTATGCAGTGTGTGTGATCTTACTATACCTGGTTCCAAATACAGACTTGATAAATGGGTTTTAACTTTTCCTTTCCTTCTTTGCTGTTTCTTCTGAATGCTGCTAGAGCCAACTCAGTTTGTGTACACAGTGAAAGATGAATCTGAGTGCTAGAATACTGGATAATTTGGCAGAACTCATTACGAAAGGCAATCTTTGCACAGCAGGTGCTAAGAACTGGAAAGCAAATGTAGGCTAAAGTCATTGGCAATATTATGTGGCAAAGCTTGTACGTAGCTTACTGTATCGCTGCCAGTTCCCTCAGCTTCTTATTTCATATGAGTGCTAAAACTTTCCCAGATTTTAATTGAAAGCAAAACCCCTAAGAAAGCCAAACTTTGCCTCTAGCCTAAGAAGGGTGCGGGTCGTCTTTAGAGCAGCAGTTTTCCTGGGAACTAAGGGCATCTTGGGGCACTTACCAAGTCTTCCTCAAGGAGAACCTTAATGGCAGGCTGTTTTCTAAAAGAGACGATGAGATAATTCCTTCTCTGTAATATACAGTGAGGCAGTGGTGGCAACCAGCATTCTCAGTTCATACAGACCAGCGGTGATAGCAGTGCTCCCGCATGAACTGAAAGTGTGTCCTAGGGTATCCTCTGTACTCCTTTGCAGTGCCATGCCCCAGGTTTTCATGGCAGATGTTGAGGGATTTGTCAGAAATAAATCAAGCCTAACCTGACGATGGAAGATCCGTGGCTTAGAGCAAACATGCAGGCCTGCGAGGCCCCTTCTGACTTGTTTTTCCCTATGTTTCTGTGTTTGCTGACTGGCTCAGCAAGCTTCATAACCGAGAGTTTTGCTGCAACACAATTCTCCTCCTACCTGGTGCCTCACAGTGGAGAAACTCTGCCTGCTGGAAAATGTTGGGAGATTAGTGCAGAACAACTGGAAAGTAACAGGTTTGGGAAGGTTGTCCTGCACACATGTTTAGGGTGCAATCTTACACTGGTTTGGTCAGACAAATGCTGGCTGTGAAATGCTGGGAATTTCAAGACTTTTTGTCTAAGCATGCATAGGATTGCACCCTTAGTCAAAAAGTCATCTACATTGGAGCTCAAACGTATTTTACTTTTTTATTTTACTATTGCATTTATATCCCTCCTTTTTATATCTAGCAAAAGATCCCAGGTAGTTTACATGATCCCTCTCCTCTCCATTTATGACTCACAACAGCCCTGTCAGTTAGGATAAGACTCAGTGACCAATCCAAAGTTACCCAGTGGAGACAAAACCACATCTACTGGGCCTCAGCTGGGCACACGTAATAACTATACCACACTGTCAACCTAATGCAATATAAATCTACATACAGTCAATTGATTGGCTAAAACCAAGCAATTATTCTGTTATTAATTGAAAAGTTGAGCTCTCTACATGTGAAACTGCTTCCCTGGACTTGTGCATAGTGCTTCCTTTCTCTTTTCATTCAGATACCTGTATGAAATTGCACAGAGTTTGGTTTTGGGATGGTACAGAAATGAACGAATGAGCAAACAAACAAACGCCTCTCAAAGCAGAGGTATTTTCTTTGGATGTTCATAATCCCCATTCTGAGTTATACCTGACTGCATTTTGTCACATCCCTCCTTGCTTCTGTTGTGGGGTCTTTTCCATGCATCCCAGCAGATCATTGTAGCTGCACCCTGGGCTGAATGGAGAGTTGCAAAGGGCCTTATGTGGCCTATGGACTCTGGGTTGTCCACCCCTGCTTTGAGAGGATGCTTTATAGGCCCCTAGGGGACTCACATTAAGGGCTCTAGCACAGGGCACAGGTTTCTTATTCTGTGCACCGCTGGGATGGTTCATAGACACAGGGAACTTCCTCAATTTGAGCGCGTTGTCACTGTAAGAAGCCATACACCTCACTTCTCAGGTCCAGTTCTAGGGGTACTGACCTGCAAGTCAGTATCAGCCATACTGTGAGCAGTATGAGGAGAATCCACTCTCCACATTTAATTCCTGATAGAGTCCCCAGCGCAGTGTTGCTGAGGTGGGGCTTAACATGGGACATTTAAAATGGAGTGAGACTAAGTGCATGTTAAAAAGTTTTTAAGCAGAATCCAAGGCAGGCATCCTCAGTGGGCCCTGCTGAGGCCATGGCGCGTTGGTGCCTGTCTGAGGTTGCCATGTGCTCTCATTTTGAGGGTCATTTTGGTATCCCTCTTCCTGAGAACACCGTAAGAATCTAAGAAGAGCGAGGCTGGATGAGACGCCATGCCCATTCAGCATTTTGTTCCTGCACTGAGAAGGCCACAAGTATGGTAAGCGCTCAGAAGCTCCCTTCTGCTCATGTTGCCCAGCTCCTGGCATTCAAAGGCCTGCCATCTCTGATAATGGAGGTAATATCCATCATGAGTAGTACTCATTGATAGGTGTAGCTTCCATGAGCTTGTCCTGTTTTAAAACGGTTCCAGCTGCCGGCCATCACCACAGCAAGCACATTCCATAGCTGAACTGTGTGCCGTGTGAAGAAGCCCTCCTTGACTGAACACCTGTTTCTTCCTCCGCACCAGCCTCAGATTGTCGTTTGTTTTGCCCTTGATTCCAGATGGAATTGGTTTCCAGCCCTTTGACCTGACCACTTGTGGGCCTGCCTGAACCAGACCTTTGCATGTTTCCACAATGCAGATCTTTTATCTCTCTTGTGCGGAATAATGTAGGCACCTCTTATCTTTTGTGTGTTTTCAGTTTGTCATGCTGCAATTTATCTGTCCAATAAGTACTTGTCAAAATGTGGGTTTCTTCTTTCAGTAAAGCAACAGTTAAAAATTGAGAATACTATTTTTTCCCCCACATATGGAAGTATACATTCACTGTAGCATGTGTTTCTTGCTATATCAAAACATACTTTTTCTAAGGCTCCAGCACAGTTAGCAGTTAATTTTGCATTTCTGTGGCTGTTTTGGTGGAATTTGCATGTACTGGGATGGTGAATGGGAGAAGGAGGAATAAATAACTTTTTCTAGGAGTTAACTTTGTTTGGTTTGGGGTATTTGTATGTCTAAAAAAATAACTAAAGAATAGTGGGATTCAGAAGAAAAACCAGATAATTATTTGACATACTGTAATACCTGGTAATTTCAGATGATAAAATTCACCCTTTTAGGCCTGAAAATAGAACTTAATCCCAGAACGCTTTTGATTTTTACTGTTAATAGATGATCAGCATCATGTAGAAATGAATAAGTAGAATTCAATTTATTTCTGATAACTTGCATACTTTAGAGAAAATTTTGGGGCATGATGTATGTTTTAAAATACTGTACACACAATATAGAGTACTCTAGGGTGCCTGGTGGTCTGAAGGTGGTAGTTTTGCCCTCCTTCCCACCTGGCCAGTTATCCTTCTTTTTTAGCTTCTTGAACATGCTTAGAAGGAGAGTTGTCCCATCACCACTCCCAATGGCAACAGAAAGGACATAATTCTTTTTATTTCCAGAGTAGCTTTTATAGGAATAGGGGTTACAAGGCAGAGGCAGTCTTTGTGCTCCCAAGTAGATCCTGCATGTAGCCCTATTCACCATCAGTTGTTTCGCTGCTTTGCAGTGCAGGAAGCCTACAAGACAGATATTGATAGAGTATAGGGTATAGTCAGTGTTGGTCTGTTCGAAGTCTCATTTGTTTCAATGGGTCTGAGCTCAGTAGGACTAGCATTGGCTACAATCCCATGTTTTACATAGGAAGATGCCTTGCATGAAGACACTGCTCCATCTATTTATCCACCTTCCTGCCTACTTATATTTATAGCCCATCTTTTTTGCTCCAAGAAACCCAGAGAAGCTTACATAATCCTTCTCTACATTTAGTCTTGATAGTTAGGCTGTGAGTCTGTGACTGGTTGAAGGTTACCCATTGAGCTGTGTGTTCGAGAGGAGACTCCCAAGGTCCAGTCTGATACTCCAGCCATCACACAACTCTGGCTCTGTTGTTGACATTAGCTGGCAACAACTCTCTGTTTCAAGCATGCTGCCCTAGTCCCAGCTAGAGACACCACACTTTAAATCTGACTTGCTCTTCCTTTAAGTGTCAGCTCCTCCTTTTACCCTTCAAGAGGAGATCGGACTCCTACCAAGACGTTTCTGATACTATCAGCCTATTTGCACTCTTTTGCTCTGTTGCACTTGAGTAGGCCTTTTGCCTTCCTACAACATAGTCTGGGTGCTCATTTGGCAAAGGGCACTGCGAGGATTTAGTAAAATTCTTGGAGTAGCCTGCATCCATCTGTTGACTGCCAGTTCCTACCTGTATGTACAGTTGTCAGTTTCCAGTGGTTGTTTTCTAATTTGTTCTTATTCCAGCAGTTCTGCCCATAATAAATCATAACCATACAAATAGGTGCCACTTCTAAAAAAGTGAAGAAAATGTCTAAACTGAACAAGAATTTTATTTGGGGCAATGATTAGTATTAATCTAGTGCCTCAATAAAACAGTATATATTAAGGGTCAGCACTTGGAGGTCTCAGGACCAAATCATGGGGCAGGGGGCACTCCAGCTGCTAAGCAAGAGGCAGGACTTGTGAGGAGGCTGGTGACTACACAAATGGGTCTCATTGGCATGTGAACGGTGGATAGCAGTATAACAAGTGAGACAACGAAAGTAGCAGTAGTGAGAATGTACCAAAATGTGATGAGGTAGAATAGCCTTCCATAGTCCTGTGCCCCCCTGGATGCTTTGGACTACAACACCCAGTACTGCTGGCCTGGGTTGAAGGAATTTGAAGTCCAAGACATCTGGAGGGTGCCACCTTCAAAAATCTTGCAGCAGGATTTAGAAGAGTTGAAGCACTGTGGCATGGTTTATAGGCTATCCCAAAATGGGTTAACCTTCTCTTTATACCTGAGCACCTAATTTGGTTTATATAAGTGCTCCTTAAGGCATAATACTCTGGTTTTGAGATTTGCAGATAGAAGCATGAAACATCTTAGGCTTAGAAGTCTATTTTCTCTCTTACGCTTTTCTGAACAGCTGCCTCAATATGGGCATGGTAACTTGATATGTTTTTGCCCTGCTTTATTAGTGCAAATTTGTAATGGTTGTTTTGGAAAAATGTGCTGTGAATTACTCTGGAGCCCTTCACACTAGAGTGGTTAGTTCAGCATTAGAAAACCCTGGGCATTGACTTTCATAACAGTATTGGTGAGCATGTGATTTGAGGCCTTAAAGTCAGCAAAACCAAATTATACTTCAACGGCCCTCCTTAACTTTGATCATTTCTCAATATCCGTGCCTCAGTCTGTTCCTATAATACAAATTACTTTGCCAGAATAATGGGGCACAAGCCCATAATCTGTTTTTGTACTTTGGTTGCTGTGGTGATGCTTGATCTTCCATGAAACTAGTATCTCCAGGGAAACGGAAAGTTTGCAGCTGTCTTTACCTCCTTGATATCGTATGCGTTTGCAATGCTCTTTTGAAAAGAATCCTCAACTGCATAGACATGTAAAACCCACAGAAACATTATTCAGTAGATAATACCCGTTTTCATGTGCAAGATGTATTAGCTACTAAATGTGTACAGTGAACTTCAACTTACTTAATAACAAGGCCCCTGTATTTCTTATCTATTGCTCTATCAGTATGGGGAAAAAACAGAAATAATTTTCTAATGAAACTGCCGTTTCTATTTTAACTAAAAATATAAGGGCTGTATTTGTATCTTCCTTTGGACTTAATGGTTGGACGTGTACAACTTCACAGTGCATGATTTGATGCTGCTTTAGCAAATGGTCTAAAAAACTGAAAAAAAAATTTTAAAAATTGAAAACACATTCTTTTTTACAATACACCTAGATAGTAGACTGTATAGCAAGTTAAAGGGCCTAAGAGAAAGTATTTGTGTGATGCCCCCAAAAATCAGTAAAGTAGGTGCCATGCAGACCTCTCTGGAAAGGTCAGCTAATTTGTGGCAGCTCACTAAATGTAGGACATTCAGTCCAGGTAGGGCTGTATGACGAGAAGTCGTCCTTCAGATTGTGTGAAGAGTTTCATAAGCCAAAATGGACACCTTGAATTCAACCTGGAAACAAACTAGGGGGCTGTTAAGATGGTGAAGGACTGCTGTGATATGATTATATTGCCCAATTCCAGTCAGTGCTCCTTCCACCATGTGTTGTATTAACTGAAGTTTCCAGATGATTTTCACATCCCATGTTTTGCCTGAAGGTGTTGATAGGCTTTTGGATTGGCATCACCCTGTCCCATGATGCCATGCCCAGTGGATTGATCCTAGAAACTTTCTGCATCTTCAGGTTGTTCAGTTTGTCTGTCCTACCCAGTGTCACCTCATATCCACTTAATTTCTTAAGAGGACTGAGAAGGAAGTTAGTTTTTAAAGTATCGTTTACACAGGCCCTTAAAGAAAATAATTCATCTACTGGGGAGCGGGGGATTTTGTATTCCAAACATCACTAAGTAGAGGCCAACCATGCCTCCCTCCCACAATTGCTCACTAACAAGCAGCAGGTCTTTCACAGTTTGCACACACTATCACAAGAGCTAAGATTATCTCATCTCTTCCCTGGAATTGCTTGTAATAGTAAACCTCATGCCAAGCTTACAAGCCTAACTCTAGATTTCCCCTCTAAAGACTGGTCAGCCCTCATGCCTTAGACTTTGCAGCAAAGGATGGTTTCTTCCTTCAGACAGGCTCAGATGACTTGTGCCTCTATCGATTCCTATATATTTGGAAGAACGAATGGGGCAGGAGGGAGCTCTGTGAAGTTAGGTGTGCTTTTCAAATGGTGGGGCTGACTGTGCATCTCCACCCTATTTGCTTCACGTTTTGTAGTGGGACATCAGGTGGAAAGGCAGCAGACAGTGATGTTGTGGTTCTGTTCCAGGCTCCTTTTTCAGGGCAGAGGCTTTAGGGTTGGGTTGTGAGTGGCATTCTGATTGCTGCCGAATGCAGTTGGCAGCCTGCCTCCTCTACTCTTTTAAGGAGGAGAAGGACGCTTCCGGATGGAGAGCTCCTAGTTCTATGCATCAAAATCAATTGCTTTTAATACATATGTGCCTCTCTGTATTGTTTGTCTATATGCCTACATGTGTATGGTTTTTAATAATCTATTTTTAAAGTTTTAATCTTTGTAAACCACTAAAAGAGCTTCAGTTACTGAATGGTAGAGAAATGTACGAAATTAAATGGAAAAAAGCATTTATTTTGCCGTAATGGATTATCTTTGGTAAGAAAAAAGGCCAATTTTCCACAATGTGTTGTACTTCAGATGAGCTAAACTAACTGCAGGCGCCATGGGCAGTGGCAAGGGAAGATGGGGGTTGTCATCCCAAACACCAGGTGGGCATGCATTTGGGGAAGGCTGAGGAAGATGAAATTCATTGTGGGGGGGAAAATGGAAGGGTTTCAAATGGAAGCTGATTGTTTGTTTGGCCTCATAAAAATCCATGAATGGAGCAGGTCAGTCGTGCAATAAAAGTACTGTCTGGAAGCCCTATTAAGGCCAAGAAGTGCAAGCTGGGAGCTAAGAAGTACGAGGTTCAAATCTCATGTGCACCAGCAGACATGTTCCTTCAGTCTCAGCAAGGTACCCAGAACTCGCATTGAAAAAATCACCCACACATTTTCTTTTCAGCAGCTGAAATTGCTGTGAAGTAGGTTTCTGTGGGTGCTAGAAATTGGGTTCAAACAAGTTTCATTCTCAGCCCCCACCTCTTGTTCTCAGCCCTTTGGGCAGATTATTTGTCCTTTGCCATGCCTCCAAAGGCAGCCATATTGTGGTAGCACCCACAACAGGTTCCTAAATGGCCAGTTATGCCCATACGACAGCACCAAAAGGTTGGCAACCCCTGAACTAGAGCATGCTGCACATTCACAGCTTCAAATGTTCCTCAACGGTAACATAAGAAATAATAGTATAAACCTATAACAGGGCCATGTGTAAGGATTATTCAACTAATGTATGCAACAGTCTTACAACACTAGAAAAGATAAATCAAGAAATGCTTGTGCTTAATTGGTGAATTGTTGCTGTTGTTTTTACAGGTTGCCTTGCATTTGAATCCAATTTCTTCCATTCATATCCACCAGAAGTCACTGGTGTTCTTACTGAACTCTCCCCTGCCCTTGGTGTGGAAGGTGAAAACCGAAAGGCTTGCCCCAGGGGTTCCAAGACTTTTCATTGTGAGTATTCAGGGCTTCCTCGTGGCCCTGTAGCCACTTCATAATGCTGCAGTATGCAATTGATGGGTGAGGCCAGACTGAATAAATGTTAATTAGCTATCCGGTTTCAGACAAAAGCTCTTGGGGGCAATCTGGTGGCTTATGAAAGCAATTTGAGAAAGCTTGGTTATTTATTTGTACTTTGTTTAAAATGGAGGAATTTTTTTTAAAGGAATTGCCCTTAAAATTGGAATGGCTCTGATTGTATGACTGTTGACAACAGCAGGCTTCCTGCTTCGTGAGGCTGTGTGGCCTGTGACAGATCATTAGGCTCAGTAGTAGCTCTGCCAAAGGCCAAGAGCACGGTAGAAGTGTTACCAACAAACAACTTGTTTCCTGTGTGGTCTGCAACCAGAACACTTATTCGGCTTGTGCTGAGCTTCTCATGCAGAGTAGAAGTGCATTTTTTACTTTTCATTTTTTTTCAGCTTGAAGTTTTGTTAAAGGCACAAAACTAGATCCAGAATGAAGTCATGTGTACTTCTCAAATACTGGAACACCACTTCTGCAGAAAGATCCAGCTATTACCTACTGTTTTGTAAATCGAAGCTGCATAGTTTGCCAGGATGTTCAAATTTGCTAGTTGTAAAGCTGAGCAGACTGGTTGTTTGGATTGCATTTTTAGGCTATGATATCATGTCTCATGGTGAATCCTTAAAGCATCATTATATAACATGCTAATTTCAGAATCAAACAGTCCTGTTGCTGGTTGCAGAAGAGCTGAGCAGGGCCCAGTTCTGCTTTGTAAGGCACAGCCCACTGCATTCAACAGAGCCAGTGATGCTCATCCGGGCCCGGAATGAGAATGGAACTTTCTCCAAGTGCACCTGGAATCCATAATTTATTAACAAGAACCAGCCTTGCTGCTATTAGCCGTTTCAAGGTCAAATAGCAGTGTGGGATGGAATTCTTAGTGTGCTGCAGACTTGATCTGGTTCAAGTCTCTGTGGCTACTGTGAGGGGACAATCTCAGTCAAAGATGCACTTAGCATCATGTGTAGGTTGATCCTGGAGTGGCCTTTTGATCCCTTTAGGCCATATGATTCTATCACAATCCATGTTGGGCTTCCTAGCCTTATTCACTTATTTGTCCCCCTTCTAATGAAATGTGAAGATTTCTCATAAGACATAACCAACTTTGATCTGAGGACTGATACACACTGCTGATGCCATATGTGAACATTCTGCTGCACAGATTTTGGTTTTTGAAATATTTAATATGCATGCAATCACAATATTATTTTGGGGCTGGAAGTTTGTATTTCAAGGTTCTGGAGTTAATTACCTTTATATAGTGATAGGAATTACATGTGTGCCAGTTTTTCATTGCATCAAAAATTTCTCCCTCCAGTATCCAAAACATTCAGAAAAGTCTCTTCTCAGTTTGGACTGTACTGCCATCAGTGTATAGGACAAAGAACCTTTTCCTTTAGTCAAGCGTTCCCCAACCATTGACCATGCTGGGTGGGAATCATGGGAATTGTAGCCTAAAACATCTGGAGCCTTACCTAGTTGATGAAAGCTGCTTTAGTCCCTTGTACTGAATTATTTTGGTTTAAATTTTGGGTGTTCCATACTGATTAGCCATGGAAAAATGCAGTGTTTTAAATCTTAATCATTAACACATTTTCCTAGGTAATTCCCAATTAAAATAAATGGTTCAAATGATTAACAAATCAATGTCTTAAATGAGATATATCTGTGTCCCACATATTCCCAGTGTGTCCTACACTGTACTAATGCAAAATTATTGTGTCTGTCTCTATGGAAGCATTTGTTTAGATGATTCATAGACATTCTGGCTTCTCTTGCTAATCTGAAAGAACAGGTTGTTATTTTCCACCAAGAACGCAAACTTTTGAGGTAGATCTGCTGCTAATAAAATGGTGCAAAAATAGAACTTAAACTTTCAGGAGCGAAAGAACACCTTGGAGTAAGTGGCAACAGTTAAATTACTACAGAGCAGCATGAGAAATGGTTTGGTTATTCAGATCCAAGCTAGTTTCAGTGGTCATCAAGATGCCTATAGGAACTTCTCAAGCAGAGCAAACCTATGCTAGCTTCCCCTTTAGCATTGAGTCATTGGAGAAATGCCACATGTGCATATTGAATTTCCATTGTCCCGTATCAAGGTTGATATCCAAGGATAATGATATAGTCAAAGCATTCAACATACACATTTTCAGCAATCCTTACAATACCCTCTTAAAATAGGCCAGTTTCATTACCCTCATATGACAGGTGGAGGGCTGAGGCTGAAAAATAGTGGTTTGCCTATGGTCAGTAGGGAATTTGTGGTGAGGTGAGTTAGAACCAGCATTAACCTAAGCTAGCCTTCTCCAGCCTGAATTTGAAGTCCCGTCAGTCCCAGCCAGCCTGGCCAATGGTCGGGGATACTGGCAGTTGTAGTCCAAAATATCTGGAAAGCATCAGGTTGTAACATTTCCTGTGCTGCTCAGGAATCTTGATTAGCATAGTCCATAGGTCTTTTGCTGATTTGTTTGCTTGTCTCTTTGAGTATTGTATTTTACATGTGGTAAGTAGAAAGATGCTTAATAAATCCGTCTTAAATACATGTACAGTCTTAATTATGAAGAATTATCCCATGAAACGTGTCTTCACTACAGATTCAGGCTTGACATTGGAACTCCATTCAGAGTAGAACTATTAAAATGAATGGGACTTAAGTTACAGTTACATTCACTGGCCTGAGACAACATAATCAACACCCAAGGGTTGGCTGAGGGGTGTTGTTGAAATGTGGGTTATTATGTTGTCTGAACCTAGCCAAGGTAATCAACCATGGTGATAACTCATAGTTCAACAGTCCATGGTTCAAGAACTCAGTGGTTTATCTTGTTGTCTGAAGCTAGTCATAAGATTAAGATTGAAATCTAGCCTGTGGAAAAGAAGTTTCATAAATGTGGAGCCAAGTCAGAAGATTTTTCTCTAGGTTTCTGCTAATCTTTGAAATTGGCATAGGGCTGGCCAATAGCAGACTCTTTGTTGATTCAAAAGACTACAGCAGGACTCGAGGACCAGTGCTCCTGGCAAGGCATATAGGGTGCAAAGCGTTTGAGTTACTCTGACTGATAGAAATCCCTGCAGAATCTTTCTTTGGTGCTTCGCTTTTTTATAGCAGTAGCCCTAGTTCAGGAGCTGGAAAAATTGTAGCAAGACCTAAATATTCAAAACAGGAAAAATATTACTTGAGATATGGATGATGTCATGTAGCATTAAAACAAAAATATTGAATCTATTTAGATAAACTAACTTCCATCAGTGTGTGGGTCAGTGGAAATGTGCATGGGATATCTTTTTATACTTGGAGACATTAGCTACATTCAAATACAGGAGAGCAGTGCTTTTTTTGTAAAAAAAAGAAAAGAAAAAAGTGCCAGAACTCACGTCTTGGGGTCACACTTTTACACAATGGTCACCGCTGGCAGTAAGCACTCAGCTCGCGACCACATGACCGATCCCAAGCCGAGCAGCGTCCCAAACCGATCAGTGCCCTCACAAACAGTGGCGACAATCAGCGGCGACACACAAGCAGCCTGCAGGCACTATATTAATGATTTCTGCCGCTGATCTGCTACACCCAACAGGGCAATTCACAATCACTTGGAAAAATCCATCAAAAAAGGGTGCCGGAACGCCGTTCCGGTGCGTTCTATGACAAAAAAAGCCCTGCAGGAGAGTATTTATGCTTGCTTGTTTCAAGATTTTGCCATCTGCTCTCCTAACTGGCTGATTTAATAAAGTTCCACTCAGCAAACAACTTTGTCCTTTGGAACCAGAGAGACATAATAATCTGTTGGGCAGGTCCTTTTATACTACACTTAAACTTGTTATGCTGCAAGCTTCTTATGTTGTTTCTTGTCTAATTGATGACTGACTTGCTTCACTGATAGGTAGCTAAATTCTTTCTATCTTCAGCTCAAAACAGGAAGTTGATGCCAGTCCAGGAACAGAGAACTTCTTTCAGCCTGAGGGCCAAATTCAGTTTCAGAAAAGCTTGGTTGGCCCACTTTCCTGTGGTGGGTAGGACAAAATGCAAAAGAGATATGGTGAAAAGTGCTGGGACAAAATTAAGATTATTTTAGTTTAATGCTCTTACCTAAGGCCAAAGTCATCCACACTATTGTATCCCTGATCACTATGTATGGATGTGAAAGCTAGACAGTGAAGAAAGCTGACAGGGAAAAAATGGATAGATTTGAAACATGGCACTGGGGGAGAGCTTTGTGAATGTCCTGGGCAGAAAAAGATGAACAAGTTGGCCCTGGATTAAATCAAGTCAGAACTTTTTCTGGAAGCAGAAATGACAAAACTGAGACTGTCATCCTTTGGACATGTCATGAAAAGGAAAGGCTCCCTGGAGAAGACAATCATGCTAGGGAAAGCCAAGGCAGAAGAAGAAAAGGAAAGCCAAATATGAGATGAACCGACTCCATAACGGAAGCCACAGCCCTGTGTTGGCAAGAGCTGAGCAGGGCTTTCATGGACAAGACATTTTGGAGGACTTGCATTCATTGGGCCACCATTTATAAGAGATGACTTGATGGCACCTAACAGCAGCAGCAGCAGCAGCAACAACAACAACAGTGTTCTTGCTCCCGATAACTAAGCCTTGGGGAAGGCATTCCAGACCTTTAGAATGGGGCAAAAATGCACAAAAGCAAGGAAATCAGCAAAAGACCAGTGTTTGGGAGTTAGGGCTAGGGCTAGGGCCAGGGCCAGGGCCAGGTACCCCAGGTGGCTCACATTTGGCTGATGGTCTGATATTCTGCTTCCTTGTGGTAAAATAAGTTCCTTTAATTACTCTATTTTTTCCTGCAAATTCATCTTGCTTTTAATACATTGTTTTTATTCTTTTATCTATTCTAGTTATTTTAACTGTTTACCACTCAAGAATCTGCCTAGATACAAAGCAGTACACAAATACTATAAAACAAACATCCTGTATTTTAAGATGCAGCCCAGTGCTGGCTGGAGCCTGCTGGTAGCTGTAGGACTTTTTTCTTTCTAAGCATGTGCAGGATTGCACCCTTAATGTATTTTATTCTGTCTTTATCAAATTGTATTGATCTGTGACAGTCATAAATGTATTGATTTGATTCAGGCTGCTTTCTCATTGAAAACCTTCTTCCCCTGGCACATCTTTTATGGTAAAGATTTTTACCCTTGCAGCAATAAAACCACTGTGTACAGTTATGATTTTGGTGGGAAAATAGCCTGAGGAGAACGGGTTAAAAAGGTCTGTAAAAAGAGTCACAGAACCGTGTAAAGTCAAGAGTGAAAAAAGAAACCACCCTTTTGAGAGTCCACTGGGGGTGTACAATCAAAAGAACATTTACAGTTTATTCAGACATACAGGAAATACATGTGGCATGTAGGTAGCCCCCAAAGGGGCTACAAAGATGGAGTCTGTACAAGATGCTTTTATAAGCTATCAGTTACATACACAGTTTGGAAGAGGTGTGGGGGAGGGGGGAACATGTACACAGTATACTAGAGGCACATTAGAATAAAAGAGAAGGGTTGGATGGGATTAAAATGACACAAGGAGAAGAACCTTCAGGAAAGGCAGACTTTGGGGTGTCTAAGATGAACCTCCAAAGGAAGACCTTTCAGGACAGGGGCATTAGCATTCCTGAGGTGTAGGTAGAAAGCATACTTTTAGTCACTTTGTTTTTGACTTATCTTCATTAGTTCTTATTCCCATTTCATTTGTATATTATCAAGGACAGTTGTAAATTTTACCTGATCCCTAAGGCCTTTATTACCATTTTGTGTGTCCTTCAAGTAAGTATCCATGTTGAAGGTTGACTGACTAGAACTACAACATATCAGCACAGAAATTTTTATGTGATTGATGAGAGGGCAATTCACCATTATTTAGTAGGATTTTAAAATCTGTTTTCTATTGAAATGCTGGCATGTATATTAGTGTGGTGGCTGCCCTCTGTATACCCTAATCTCTTGTTAGGAAGTAAATTATGTTGTTCTCTGTTAAGGAATTAACTTAAAGCAGGAATAAATCATTGTGAAGGGTAGACTTTTGAGATCTTTGGTAACCAATTAATTCAAGTAAAAGCTGAATGTTAAACACACATATCCCAACATGCACACAAAGTAGAGTGAATTAGTTGACTGAACCTGAAGTCCTGAGCATACTTATATTTCATTGATTGCAACTGGATTTATTTCTATCAATGTAATACATTTATATCAGGCCTTTTTTCCTGCAAGGAACCTAAAGAATGCTCTCCATTTCACCTTCACCGGCAGAATGGGACATCAGTGAGAGGAAGGAGTTAACCTTGCATTTAAAAAAGATGTTCAATGGCATTCAGTTAAGGAAGTTGAGGACTTCTGTGACTATCATTTCCCATCTCAGCATGTGCTAGGGGCTGCAAATAATCTCTTTCAGGGATAAATATTTTTATATTTGTTACATTTGTCTCTTACCCTTACTCCAAGGAGCTCGTGGTTGCATATACTGTATGATTCTCTTCTTCTCTACTTCATCCTCACAACAACCCTGTGAGAGTTAGACTGTGCTTCAGAGACTGGCCCAAAGATGCTAAGTGAGCTTCAAGGCTAAGTATGTTTCCTATGGCACAAGTTCTCATCTTTTTTGCCTGTAGGATTTTGTCCCCAAACTCAGAAAAGTGAGGTGGATTTGAACATGGAATCTCCTAGGTCCTGTAATCCCAATTTTACTTGAAAACAGAGGTTAGAGCATACAGGTAGGGGAGTTTTTTGATCTTTGTGTCCCCCCGCCCCCAACAACTAGGATCCTTTGCCAGCACATAACTTTGGATCCTTCTAGAACTCTTAGCTAGAGTTAGTTAGTTAGAGCTAGAGTTAGGCAGAGATTCGGCAGCTCTCTTCCACCAGACAGATAGGTAGGATGCACATGAACCTGGTCAGGTTGTTGTTTGTTTTGCTCATCACTGAATCCATATGCAAAGAAGGTATGGCTCCTGCACTCCAGTAGCTATACAAAAGAGGAAATTGTCGCAGGCACTCCTTGCATAAGAGGTGCCAGATCCCTGCGTTCTTTTCCACCTGGCTGCCCTACGTATCACCAAGAACTTTTTCTATAAATTATTTGGTTTCACAATGAGCTTTTCATAAATTTTGCTTGCCTGCTTTTGATTTCTTCCTTGGTTTTCCTTTGTTTGTTTGTTCCCAATCTCACTCTGAGCAGAGGTTTGTGCATCTTTATGATGAGGTCTTGGTGGAGCGGGGCTGTAATGCCAGCAGACTATAAACACTACACTGAGAGCAGATAACCAAGCTGTAACTTTCATTTAAATTTCTACATGCCATCTACCACTGTAGTCCCGTAACCTGAAGATACCTGTCAGACCAGAGTATTAAGGGTGGGAAATATGCTGCATGAACATAAAATTATAAGGACAATATTCCAGCTTTCTCTACTGAGTCATGCTAGTCGTTTTTGCTGTTTAGAATTTTGGCTAAAAGGAAATTAATATACAGAGGTAAATAATTAGATCTGTTTCTTTAGATGGACTTGAAGTTTCTGGTCTGTGATGCAAAGCAGTTTTGTTAGCAGACTTGAAATAATCAAAACCTGTTCACGCATGCACATGTTTTTTTCCTGCTGGTTTTAAATATATCCAGGCTGTAACACATTCTTAGAAGGAAAGGGAAATCCCAAACACACAGTTGCTAAATTGTCCCCCCATCTACCTCACCCCCCACATCTTTTTTTATTTGGCTACAAGCAAGTTTCCACATGAACGTATTGGCAGAAAGCCATGGTTTTATGTTTTATTCTTGTTTCAAAAGGTGGCCTTTGCAGGTGTTACTCAGCTGGTGGAAACTTTTGCTTCAAGCAGTAGCCCTTTGACTTTCATTGCTCAAGGTCTTCCCTGCTGGAATGAGGCTGTTATGGAAAGACAATGAAACTTCCCTAGATACTTTCCTCATTTGCCACAAAACATCACTAGGTTTAACTACGCAGTGAAGGTCAAACGTAACGGATTACTCCTCTGCTTGCCAGTGATTCCTTGTGGGTATGACAGCTCTTTTGCTAGTTCCCTAGCAAAACTAGCGTGACCATGTCATTTTTTTTGCTACAGTGGACAGTCCTCTGTTCAAAGGACTGACCTGTCCAAGCACAGAATAAAAAGAACAGTAATAAACAGGCAGAGCCAGCAGAGTCATTCAAGGTGCCCATCAATGTAGCAGACTAAACAGACTATGTTACCTGGTCACAGTCACCCCTACTCTGGGAAGTACTGTACTTCTATTTATAATTACTCCAAATTTGCCTCTGTGCATGAATACTGTCACATATAAATGTTATGCAAATATGTAATCTTCTGCCCTCCTTTTTGGTGATACATTTTCTCTTTTTCAGTGATCCGTAAGTTGCCCTGCTTCCCACTCCTTCAAATCCAATACCAGTTCAATGAATAGGGATTTATGAGCATTGTCTTGCATGTAAAGGGCTATAGAAATCAATGGGCCATGTGCTGTGTTCCTGTGACTGGTTTCCAACCAACCATACACAGAATTCTGAAGGAGGGGATTCATCGGCACACCTGTAACCTCCTAACCTTTTGTTCACAAGTACTGATTTTAGTAATGTTGCCTTACATCTGAGAGTTTGCAGGATAGGGGCCTTGACAGATTTTGCAAAGTGCAGGACCTGCTCATGTTAAGATCTGTATCTGCTGTGAAGGTAAGTATTCGCAGAGGATTTTAAACACATAGCCAGACATATGGATGATTATTCTACTTAAGACTGGTAACTTATGAGTCCTGTATGTCTTTTTGGAAAGGTAAAGCTGTGTCATTATTTCTGGTTTGCTCCCTTCCCCCAAGAATATGTTTCAAAAATGTTGGCCCTCTGCCATCAAACCACAGGCAGCTCTTGGGTTTGCACTGGATTTTGGATGACTGTCAAAGCTCACTGAAAAACAAGTGCTGTTTCTTTTCCTGTGCCTAGCATTTAACGGGAAATCGGGAGGCTTCATTTCCAATCACTTGTTAAATCAACCCAGATGTGAGCCGAGCACCAGAATAAGAAGAGCGGAGGGTAGAGCTGGAAATGTTAGTTATAAAATGTGAATAAATAGTGACCTTATATGATTCCAAGGTATAGAAGAGAGGGAAAGGGACAACTATGCTAAATGTAATTCAATCGTTCGTGTGTGTGTAATTTTATGGGAATTTTGAAGGTTGGCTTTCTTCATTCTAAAACCATAAAACAATTAACTGTTTTACTAGCTTTCCTTAATTAGTCAGCTAATTGCTTTCCTATCCCCTAGGCTCCTTAAAACTATTTAAAAATAATATTCAAAGTATTTTTTAAAATCACTTTCTCATGCCACTAAATAAATTTTGAAAATTTGCCAGGAATCTATATTCAGAATGCAAAGTGATCTTTTTTATGTACACATTTCCACTGCAACTTTCCACTGCACTTGGGTTTATTAAACTTACATAAACTAATAGGGTAAAAATAGAAGAGATGGTAGTTATGGTTAGGAAATTATGAGATAAAGTGTTTAGAATACGATTGTCATCTTAGATTATGTAGCATTCCCTACACTAGCTTATTTCCTATTATTACATATATTATTACACCCTCCAGATGCTTTCAACTATAATTCCCAACATTTTTGATTATGGCTGATCCTAGCTGGAGCTGATGGAATTACCTGTTACAATTATATCACAAGCGGCATGTAATATACTTGTAGCAGGTTCAGCATGTAGGAAGTTCATTGGCTTGGGGCTTTGTGAAAGGCTTAGGTGGCACAGAAGCAAGCACTTAGAACTGGATCCGGAAGTTTCAAAAGTACATCTGTACTGCCAGGTTGGCATAGGAATTTGTGGACAGCAGCACATGGCAAAGTGGCCAGTGCACTAAGTATTCTATCTGCATCCAACCTGAAATGAAACTGATTTTGGCCAGTGTGCCACAAATCTTCTGAAAGGGAGACTGGCCTAACAGGTTTTGCATACAGCTTGGTTTTGTTGGCAGGCTGAGTATGCAGTAAGGTAACTGCTGTGTATTGTATACAACCCAAATTCACAAATTCCACACATCTTCACAATCACTGTTAAGGTTAAATTGTAGCTGATTATGTAGCTTTGCTAGCCCAAGAAGCCAAGTAGGCTTCAGAACCCAGATCTATATGCTTGTTGTGAACAGGTTAAGGTATTTCCATCTGCTGTGAAAGATTATTATTCAGCAGGGATTTAATGTTCCTTGACTCCTGATATGTGGGGGAAACAGCAAATTGGGTTATAAGAGATTCCAATCTCTTATTTGGAATTTGTTGCATTATTTTAACTTTTTCTTATCATGGTATACCCTGGATAAAAACTTTCTAGGCTTCCCATGCAGTGGTACAAGAATCAACTGTACCCCCATCAATTTTAAAGTTCTCTAATAATTTAGCTAAAATCTGTTATTTGTAGCTTCTTTTAGTGTTAGTTTTCCTCACAGAATTCCACTGTTTCCCAGTGGATGAATAGCTTTTAAGACCAGCCAGATTTCTCTGATTTAGAAAATATCTCATCAGTGACAGGTCATCGTTGGTTGCCTTGTTTGGGAAGCCAAGCATGGTTGGCCAAAACATGGTTCTGAGAAGAGCAAAAGAGGTCACAGAAGAAGATTGGAGAATGGGGAGGAAAAGGCCCTTTTATGGAGCTGCCTGTTTTTGAAGATTAATTTGTTTGCATCTCAGTGTGATGGCTTGAGAACAGTTACATTTGTAAGATGTATCACATGCTCATTTATAAAAGTGAAGCGTAAGTGATGGCAGATGGCGCCTCTGCAGAGTGATTGGCAAAGACATTTTCATAGCCACAAGACTTGGCAGAAGGGTTGTTACCCAACTAGTTGGCTGGCCAGGTAGTCTTCAGACAAGCACTATGCATGCTTTTTTCTAGTCATGGCTGAACCAGAGAACTCAGTGTTCCAGCTGGGAAGCATCGTCCATTATCAAAAGGTTATGATCTCATAAATCACCTGTTTGCACATTGAGCTAGTGTGTTGGACTGGGATTCTGGCAGTGTGGGAAGTGAGAAGGGCAGTTGCTCTTGGCGCACAATCCCACAGCATGCTGATTTGGACTCAGAGGAGGAGGAGCAGGGGAAGGCCTTGGAATGTGGGTCAATTCCAGACATTGAGATGAGAGAAGTGGAGATGCTTATCTCAAGATCAGACTCCCCAGGTGCTCAGGCAGCCCCTGAGAATTACCAAGATTTACAGTTATCACGAGGGGGCTTGGAACAGGGGAGTTTCTCAGGGACAGATGAGGTAGGTACAGCTCTCAGCTCCATGATACAATGTCGGCAAAGGAGAGTGGCCCAATTAGAGGATCAGTGTGCAGAAAGAAGGTGTGCCCATTTCCAAAAGGCACCTTGTGAAAGGATGGGGCCCAAACATACTCATAAGGAGAGTTCCTAGAAGTAAATACCAGATTGGGTTCAGTGAACTGCTCTGTGCATGCTCCAAGTTTCATTCTGGATGTTTGTGCTTCTGGAAGATGCTTTGATCAATGAAGAACTTTTTGCTAGAAAGGTCTGTGATTTTGAATGTGGAAAGGGAGGAAACCCAGCTCATTACACATAGGATTCTAGTTCCTCCTCAGCTGTGAATGTAAAAAAACAAAAAACAAAACAAAGTTTGTTTTAAATCTGAAGCCTTCATATCTTTTGGGCTCCTACTTCTATTATCACTGACAATTGTCTTTGCTGGCTGGGGCTGATGAAAGTTGTAGTACAAGATGTTCAGCTTGGGGAAGACGGTTCTGCTCTGTTGTTATACTGTAATGTGCAGGTGATAGCGTTATGGATGAGTGGGAAAAAATAACCCCATGAACAACCATATCATTGACTGCACTGGAGGTGGGAGTGGAAGCTCATCAATATTGTTCTTCCATGTTGTAGAACAGTTACTGCACTGAAAGAAGGTTGTTTCTCTCACTGCTGATTCAGATTAAATGCACCATCTTTCTTTTTCAACTACTCAGCTTGTCTCTTTGAATTGCATGCTCTGAGATTAAACTCTAAAACTGCACGCTTGGAATAATAATTGCAAAATTACTCCTTGAGTGCATCTGTTTGTCTATGCAGGTATTCAGTGATGCTGCTCACAAGTTATGTGATACTGCCCAGCTTCCATTATTCATGGAGTCTATTTACCCCTTTCTTGTTCCGTATCCCTGTTAAAAGATGCTTAGGAGCTTACCACTTTCTGTTATTTCAGGCAAGTCCAGCTGTTGGCCTAGGAACACTCCTTTCCCAATTCACATGCACCTTTTCCATTCTGTATCTTTCAAGTCTCTCTCCTTGAACAGATCAGTTCTATAGAGGAAGCAGTTAATTTTTGATGAAAAGTGGTGAAACAAAGTGACGGCTGCCTTTTCTTTCCCTCTTTGGAAGAGTTCCTTGAACACAATCCAAAGAAAATAACATGCTTGGCTCATTTAATGTAGCCTTAAGCCCTCATAGTAAAACTTCAAGACCTGGCAGGCTCGATGGAGTCCTCCTTTGCTCTTGCTTCCTCTGCCTGATTTCAGACTTCAAATTTTCATTTGATTTTTGGTAACACTTGTGTAAAGCCTAATTAGTGTTAATTATTTTGCATTCCACATGGGAAATGGCAGCAAGCCAATTTGTGGCTGCTGTTAATGCAATGGCTTTCTCCCCTTTCAAGTCTTAAAGGGAGCTTGGGCCTTTAACTCAGATGCAGCCAGGAGGGAGAAATATGTGTTCAGCCAAAATGTTGCAGGGCTGTGCTTTCAGGCTGAAAGCCAATGATCCCCGCTGCCAGTCTTGGCTTTAAATGGGCAGAGCTGGTTCTTGGGATAGCATAGCAGTGGTGGGTAGATGCAAGTGAGAAGGCGAAGAACGCAGATCAGTGAAGCAAGGGATGAATGGACATCATAATATTTGATCTTATTCCCATGGCTGATCCTTGGTTCTATCTAACACCAGACCGTATTCTCCACATTGCAAGTTTGGGTGGTAGAAATTCCTAGCCAGATAATTACTAAAGCTAGTTCATTCTGTTACTAAGTTAGGGAATAACTTTCCTAATAGATTTATAACCTAAATTTTCAAATGTTGAAAATGACTCTATGCAGGAGGCTTTCTGTGGCATCTAATTTTTATGATATTTTTGTATATTTTTAGTTTTTAAGTTCCCACTGGGTGGTAACAGCTTATCATTCTAGGTGCTCTTTTATTTCTCTATGAAGAGGTATTGGTTAAATAATGCAATACAAGGAAACTGTTGGATGTTAATAATTAAAGATTAATAAATTAAGGTTGTGGGCCTATGCATGTTTAGACAGAAAAATGGCCTACAGACTCCCAGTATCTCCCAGACATCCCTGCTGGGTGTTGTAGGACTTTTTTTTGTCTAAACACACATAGGATGGCACCCCAAGTTTATTATGTATGTATGTATGTATTTATCAGATTCAGATCCCACCTTTTTTCATACAACAAACTCAAAGCAGCTTACCCCATTCTCCTCTTGCTGCTCTCAATCTTATTTCCACAGCCGGAACCCTGTGGGGTATGTTGGGCTGAGAGTCTGTGATTGGCCCAAAGCACCCAGTTGGTTCCATGGTTGAGTAGGGACTTGAACCCAGATTACCTGAGTCCCAGTCCCATGCTCTTAATCACCATACCACACTGGCTCTCTTATTATCAGAGATTATTAGGATTATTTTTCTAAATTCCAAAGCATAGGGAGAAATTGGCATTATTGATATGTGTCTAATGCAACCAGCATAAACTTCAGGGCCTTGAAACTCCAGCGTTCTATAGCATAGGTTTTGGAGAGACTTCTCTGGCACTCTAGATATTTTCAGATTATTTCTTGCTTCTTTGGTCTGAGGAGATACATAGGGGTAAGCAACCCAAGAGTATTTTCATATGCTTCAGCCAGCATGGCCAATGGTCAGAGATGATACTTTTCATGAAACATTTGGAGGTCACCTCTGTACTGTGCTGTAAACACAGGCACGGACTTCAAAAGAGGTCATGCACAGAGTACATGAACTCATCTACTTTATAAGCTATATTGGGAGCTGATTTCCAGTATTTTTCATCAGTCTGTGAGCTATGCAATCATGCTGAGGCCTTGCTTAGAGGAAGATAATATAGGAAAATAGATAACTTTTTCATGTTGTCAAATTTCACAGTGTGAAGGATTGCATCATAGGAAACATGTTTCGGGGGAAAGCAGGGACTGTTAACATTTGAGTAGAGCACAGAAGCAACAAGGAGAAATAGAGGATTGTGTGACAGTTTTACAAGGTGCATTTGTCTAAAGCCCTGTGACCAAGAAATGTCTCCCAGACAACTAAGTCAACAGTGCATTGCTCCAAATAACAACATGCGGCAAATGGGTTTGAAAACACTTGGCTGACTTCATCTGGAAGAACACAGATGTATCTTGCAACAATGGATGCAATTCAGCAAAGCATTGTTTACACAAAATTGCAGTGTCCTTAGCAGGTCTTTCTTTGTTGTTTTAAAGATCAGAGATTGTTGCTGCAGTCAACAATATAAACCCACACTTTAATAACTAGAACACACTATTAGTTTAATAAATCAGGCATTAAAAAAACAAAGGGCTATTATGAGCCCCTTCATTGTTCACATGTGTCTTTGAATGGCTATTTCTCTGTACATGATATTGACACTAGTGCAGTCTCAGTGTTTCTCAATGTAAGGAAGGTTTGTTTAAAATTTGACAAGCCTGATTTTGAAAAGTGTAGGATCTCTAGACAAAATGGCCAGTTGCATGATTTTAATTTGTGACGTTGTGGACAGGAGTATGTATTTCCCACTGTAAAGAAGTGTACTAGAAGGAAAAATCTTATGTCAGGAAAAATGTCTTTGCAAGCCAGGCATGCAATTTTACCTGCATAGTTTGACCCAATTGATAAAGTGGAATTCTACCAATTCCATATCTGGTTTGCACTGGTGTATGCGGTGCTCTTTCCCACTGCTGGTGTTCTCTAATTACGCAGATCCTCCATTAGGAGTGTGTAGCATATTGTGTCTTTTGAACAGCCTCCCTACAAGGAAGAGTTCTTTTCACTCAGACAAAAAATAGTAAAAGACAAGAAAAACAGTACAAGAACTTCTCTCTCTGTGCCAGAATTGTTCAAAAACTTTCAACTAACATCTGCTCCAACTCCCAATGAGCCTGTTTATTTGTCGCTGGCCATGTGACCATCATAAAACACTTCTATTTAAAAACAGGTTCCATTTGATGTAATGCTTCATACATCATTTTAAGTAGAGATGCCGCAAGAACGTATCCCATCTCCTATAAAAGAAGAGCTCCAAATGTCATTGTTTTACATTTCATTAAACTTTCCTCTGGCAATTCATATCCTGGAACTGTCTCAACACATGCTTCTTAGGCTGAGCATTAAGCAGCTTGAACAAGACAAATCTCCACTTAGGAAGAACCCTCTGGATCCCAAACCTCAATCAACCATCCCTTTTGCCAGTCTGCTAGCAGGCATAGGGAGCTTTGGGAGTGAAGTTGCTACAATATTTGGGATGGGGTGGAGAATCATCAGTGCATCTGGCTCATATGTCATGGTCACAGGCATGTGTTGGCTTTTCTCCCACCACAGAGAACTACCTGATTTACAAAAGAAGCCCACCCCCTGGTCTGCACTTCCTATGGGCTCTGTGGAAATCAGAGCTTTGTTCTTAAAAAGAGGTGCTGATGGGAGGGGAAAGCACACTGCAAATCATCATTATTTTTATTAACGTAAAAATGTATCTCCTTTTTATATTTCAGGAATCTATCATATAGTAGGTGACTGCCATAGCTGGATTTAAAAAAGCATGGAAAATGTCCCCAAGCCCAGGGTTATGGAGGTCGGGTTCTGGGTTGTTGTCAGGCCTGATTAATGGGCAACTATTGAGTCAGGAGTCATTCCAGAGAAAGAGCAAAACATCGGAACACCACAGACCCAGGAAGTCAGTTGCTGCACAGGAAAAGTTGCATCATGGACAGGAAGGCTTTCATAGTCCTTTCACTGAAGAAAAACCCATGTCCAGCCTGGATGGATAGAACTAGTCAAGTACATGAGGAGCCTTCCCTGTCCAAGCAGCTGCTGCCAGCTGCAGCCCTGATGGCTTATTCAGCAGGCAGCTGAGTAGAGAGCCAAAGGCTCCGGGTTCTAACCCCAGCAGCTCCAGACAAATATGTAGAACCAAGTTATGCTACAAAAGTCTGGTGCCCTCCAGATGTTTTGAACTATGCAGAATCCCTGCTCATTGACCATGCTGACATGTCTATGGGAATTGTACTCCAAAACATCTAGAGAGTACCAACTTGCATACCCTTGGTGCAAAGTGTACAGTGTTCAAATAAGTGAGGCTGAATATCTTCCCCAAAAGTTATTCATGTCAAGTGTTAGAGGGCTGCTTTACTGTCTACTAGTTCCTAGAATCAAAAGAATCATTGCAATTTTGGAAGGGGGAAATGTCCGGAAAGAATCTTTAAATGAGTTTTATTTTCTGTAACATGTATCTATGGTCTCGGGGGGTGGGGGCAGTATCTATAAGATTTATTTTAATTATATGTTTAAACTTCTATGTTTATTTTAGCTGTATTTTTTGGTTGTATTTTAGATTGAAAAAAATTTAAAAAGCTGTGAATGCAGTGACATGATAGACAGGTGGCTGTGAAGCCCTATTGTCTCTGCATTGTCAGCAGTGGAACATAAGCCATAAGAACATCTCCTGTGGTGTCTTACAGCCCTCAGAACATTCTCTCTGTGGAACACATTTATTTATTTATTGCCTGTCCATACCACCCCTCAGCCAAAGTTCTATGAGCTGCTCCATAGTGGCTTAATGTTGCTTTGTAAGCCAGTGTCTCTTTACATAGCAAGCTCATCAGTGAGACTCTTGTTTCTCAAAACTATCATTACAGTTCACTCTGCATTGATAGGCTGATCAATGGGCAGACATTTATATCTATTTTACCTAGAAGCTCTTAAGATCTTCTATCCACCTCTTAGATTAGATAAGCTGTTTTTACCAGAGGGGTTTATTTCATTGCTCCTGCATGGTTGCTTGGCTTTATCTGGGTGGAATAAGCAGAATTTGACATGAGTGCAAACTTTAATGCAGGTTGCTACATGGCATTTTTGAACTTGACTCAATAATTCCTGCATCACCTCCTTGTGCTGTCTGAGATGCACTGATTGTCTGATGCCATATATGACAGCTTCATCAGCTTCGTTGATTTCAAGCCCTTTATTGAAACATATTGATATCAGTACAGGCTGTTGAGGTGCACATGGACTCTGTGCTGGAAGCTATAAATGCAGCAAATACTTTTGAAGTTCCATCCTTTCCTTTGTGTGGCACTATCATAGCATAAGCTGTGACTTGGTTCCTCCATAGCTTTAAAGCCCTTCTGAGATGAGGTCACACATGTTTCCTGAAGTAATGCCTGGAAATACCTGAGCTGAAGCTTCTTAATTAGATGACTTTTGTGCTTTTGTTTTGCTTATTCATTAATCTATGCATACAGCTGAGAAAGGTCTACTGTCATTAATCTCTAACATTTTGGGCCACACATTAAAACCCCGGACACCTATTTTTCTGTCAAGAACATAGCAATGAACGTCCCCACTCCCACCCACCACAAAAGAAATCCTCATCCATATGGAGCCTTTTACTATTTATCAGTGTCATTTATAACTGAGGAGAATCCAACCTCATGCTCTCTCTTATGAAGCCATATTCAAAGTGAATGCACCTTGCCCCATGGTTTACAGTAGCATCTATTTAGCAGATGTTATAGTAAGAACTCCTATGATGAGCAGGTTTTGGTATGGCAGATTTAAATGACTGCTTGGAGGAATGATTGGCCTCTACCAGGTGAATATCACATTAAAAGGATGTTTCTATTCTCAGGTTTCAGCAGGTTCTATTGTGACCTTTGAGAAAGAAAACTTCTCCTTGTCAGCAAAAATAGAGGAAAAGCCCCTTCCACAAGGAAATAAGCATCTATTAGAGTGGGCCCAAGAGGAATATGGGGCAGTAACATCTTTCACCGAACTCAAAATTTCTAGAAATGTTTACATCAAAGTGGGGGAAGGTAAGTCTTGTAAACAAAATGACTAGGGCTGTATGTTAGTGAATGGAAATCCATCAGTCTTCATTTTACAAGTTCTGCTTTGGGAATTTGCTTGTTGTCACTAAACTGAATATCATTCCAACAGTTGTTTCCTTTGTACATTTATCATGGCAAGAGTTTGAATGCAGGGTGTGTGCGCGTGTGTACGTACTCCAGTTATAGTAAACAATAACTGTAGACCATTATGACAAATGCTTGCCCTCTGATGAGTACTTCTTGATCTCTCCCCTGTGTTGCCAAACCTGAGGTTAGGAATGAGAGATGCAGGAAGCAAGCATTATGCCAACTGTTTTGCCCAAATTTACCTCCCCTGCTATTCAGAGTGATCCTCTGGTTAACAAGAAAGTTGACCAGATCAGAAAGTTTTTCCAATTAGGTATGACAGTTCTTTTCCTGGTCTCTGTGCATCACACACATGGGCTCTGTACTGCGTGGGAAGTTTCTGTAGCTAAGCCTTCAATGGGGTTGGATCTCCCCTTCTTTTTCCATGTTAACGTGGGAGGGGTTCCCACCCATTCCCTCATTTCG
Source organism: Varanus salvator macromaculatus (assembly GCA_023646645.1). Lineage (NCBI taxonomy): Eukaryota > Metazoa > Chordata > Lepidosauria > Squamata > Varanidae > Varanus > Varanus salvator. The sequence continues at coordinate 10,826,137 of JAIXND010000659.1, forward strand.
TTTTGGCCACCATCATGCCTAGATCAGGAAGTGCTTCTCTCCACAAACCTGAGTATTTTTTCAGCATTCTCTGACCTTTCTACCATTATCTTTACTTTCTTTAAATAATTGTTCTTCCCTTTTCACCCGCTTGATCTTGCAAACCTATTCGCTTCACTTGTTTATGTTAAACAAAATCTACTAATATATACATTTTTCCTGCCTTCTCTCTCTCTGGGTTGCACAATTCATAACAGGATTGCTGTGCTACTTCAAATTCCTCATGTTGGAGTCCACCATATTATAGCAGCATGTTGCCATATTCCTACATTTCTTTTTTTCCATATAGGTCTGCTGGTCCTTTGGGGGCTTTGTCCACTTTTGTACTTACTCTGTAACCATTCTGAGTTGCACAGGAAGGCATCGATTATTTGGCAATAGTTCAAAATCTTTTTGAACCAACTTAACATTATTGTTTCAGTAGAGAAACTTCCTCTCTCGTTTCAGCATTTGTTAGCTTCTGGTCTCTAATCCCTTTGTCTCCTGAGCATCCTAGGGTTAAACCTTCTAAAAAAAGTTCTATCACTGGGAAGAAATCTTGCCGCTGAGAGCAATAATAATAATAGCCCTTAGCAATAATAATTTTATTGAGGAAAGAAAATACATGATAAATGATCCTGATGTATTCAGAAAAGAAGTCCTCATATTGTTAAGTCAAGAACAGTCAAGTTTATTCCAACACTGGGTCATGTTGGCTGGGAACTGGATGCTAATGCCTAATTTGTATAGAATTGTATAGAATTCTTCTCCAGCGAAAGTAGTAGCCTTCAAGATTTGCTTCTGAATTGCAGGCAAGCAGGTTGGCAGCCTGCATGGGACATTATTTGTTGCTTGCATTGTATGGTTTCAATACTTTGCGTTCCTTGGCTGTTGGTGCTCCAGGCTGCTCTACCAAATCCTCATCAGATATCTAGCTATTTACAATTCCTTTCATACCACTATATGAACCATACAGTGCAGTAAAGGAGGATAGATGAAGATTAGTAGGATTCATTATATTTGCTTTTGAAAGTGAGGTTAAGATGTGCTTTATGCTCATGTGGAGAAGAAACAGGTGGCTGGTAAATGGAGAAATGCATATATTGCAAATGATTTAGAGCAATAATTTTCAAGCTTTCTATCATGAAGGAGGCTTTCTGTCTTTAAGGAAGTTTTCTACATTTACTTGTCTGCTTAGGAAGACATGCTTTTCTGCATGAAAACTCACAGAAACCTAGCAATGTTTAAGCATGTGATATTTAAAGGCTTCCAAGGCCTTATCACCTGAACTTTACTAGGTGACACAAGATCTGCTAAGGCCCTTCCTGAATGCCCCCAAACATGGTGTGGTGGACCTTTGTTAAGCAGTATTGAAGATTTACCCACAGTAACACTACTACTCTAATGTCTACAGCCAGCTAGAAGTGATAAATAAGCTGCAGCAACCTGGCTGAAGTTAAACAATTATGGCTTTTGTAGTAGGAAGGCACCTGGAAACCCCCTGTATGCCATCTTCTGTTTTAAGATAGAAAAAAAGGAAGGATATAAGTGTATTGAAGTAAAGTTTGAAACACTCTGGCCTGGACAGTATGGAACATTATTGTATTGTTTTCCATAAACAAGGATGTGAGAATGCTTAGTAAAACAATAAGTTAATAAGTATGTAATTAAGGCACCCCTTTTTGAAGAACAAGCTACATCACGGCTAGCAATGTACAGGTCTTATTAAGCCTTCACTTAGAAGTGCAATAAATGGAAAGCAGAACCAAAACATTGGTATGTTATATTATATTGAAATATATAGGGATATACTACCTATGGGACTGCAGGTGGCGCAGTGGTTTAAACTGCTGTGCTGCTGGGCTGGTTGATCGAAAGGTGGCCGGTTCGAATCTGCACACGGTGTGAGCTCCCGTGCTCCGTCCCAGCTCCTGCCAACCTTGCAGTTCGAAAGCATGCAAATGCAAGTAGATAAAAAGGTACCACTTTGGTGGGCAGGTAACAGCGTTCCGTGCACTTCGGTGTTTAGTCATGCCGGCCACATGACCACGGAGACTGTCTGCGGACAAACGCTGGCTCCCTCGGCTAGGAAACAGAGATGAGCACCGCCCCCTAGAGTCAGGCATGACTGGACGTAACGTCAAGGGGAAACCTTTACCTTTTATACTACCTATATGCAATTAGGGATCATTTAAAATCCTATCCAGAAAAACTGTAAATATTTTACTTTTTTCTTACTTTTTTCTCTTTGAGGTATGATTTAAGATTTTGTTTAGTAACACATAATGAAAGATTTCAAAAATCCATTTTGATCCATCCTTAAAATGATTACTTTTCTCTAGAACTGAACAACTAACAGTGGCTCATAGAAACATGGAAACTGAGCTGGGCCACTTGTCCATTAGTATTTTCTACACAAGTGTTCTCAAACTTACTTTTCTAGTGTACTGTTTCAAATTTGCTGGGGATTTTGAGGGACCATTTAATCACGTTTTTGTTCTAGAAATCGAAGCTTTGGGTAACTTTTTTTTTCTTCATAAGTATCATCATCAAAACCAGTGACATATTATGAAAGCCACAGGCCATATGTGTGACTGCTGAGATGAGACCCTTTAAGGAGGCACCTTTAGGGGCAAATTGATAAAATACACCAGTGCTGAATTGTGAAAATCATAAGCTCTCAGTCACAGCCTGTTAGCCTATTTAACCCACTGGCCCTGGTCAAAATCCCTGGTCTTCATGGACTGGTAGCAGCTGTTCCTGGATTTGGACTGGAGTATTTCCCATCTTGAGAAGCCAGTGACTGAAAATGGGACGTTTTATAGTCAAACTTTATCAGTTAGCATGGCTGTAAGTCAACTAAATAGCCGCAATAGTTGATGATAACACTTTAATTGAACAGTTGAAAGAAAGCATAATAGTGTAGAGACCTTTCCTTGGAAATGCTGTTGATTGGAACAGGAGAGGTTCCAGAAACACATAATGAAAATACAGGAAATCTCTTGCAATGAATTGCCTTATAACATGTAGCAATTTTCCTAGAGAAATTGTTGGCAAGCCATTTACCAATTTAAAAATATTGCATTGCTAGTATTGAGAATTATATTTGCATTGCTGTTTTATGTGCATTAATTTGAGTTCGGCATGGCCAACTCCAGGATCACTTTCTGTCATCTGTGTGGGAGGAGTTGGCAGAATATCTACTGCTTTTAGATCCCATCTGGCAGTGTACTTAACAGATGTTTGGGGAGTGTTCTGTCAAACTCTATGAATAGATTTAGTCTCTAATAGTTTACGTAGAAGGATCTTCTGGAGAAGAAGGTAAAATAAGCCTTCAAAAACCACTTAATAAGAAAAGCAATTGAAATAAAACAGCCAGTCTTTCAGCACCTTCATAGAAAGTGATGTGTGACCACACTTGATATAGTGTGTACCTCAAGGGTCCCCCATGGTTTAGGAGCTGTGGGCACATTTGGGAATTTGAGTGCTGTGGGAACCACCACATGATGGCACACACAGATGATGTGGTTAGTCACATAATAGATACTGTTCACAGAGGTGTGTTGTGGAGACGAAAATAGGGAAGCTACAGTCTAGGAAGGAGAGGGAAATAGCAAGGCAAACAGGAGAGAAAGGGTGAAGAGAGGAAGCAACAGCAAGGTAAATAGGTGGGCAAGAAGTAGTGAGCGTAGAAGCTGCAACTGGAGAGAACAGCAAGATAAGGAATGATTGGGAGAGAAAGAACAAGGCTGGGGACTAGAAAGGAAAGAAGAAGGCTAGAGACAGGAAAGGGGGATAAATCATGAGAAAAGTGGTTGAGTGGAGAAAAATGGCAAGGCTTAGAGGCTGGTAATGAGGGGAGAGATAGATAGCAAAGGGGAAGGCTCTGTGTGGATAGAAGATTAGGTGGGGCAGGAAACAACTCTTTCCTTCTCTTCCTGTCCTGATTGATCAGCAGGAAGGGGAACCAGGCATCTTAATGGTTTTCTGTTTTTTAAAATTAAAAAAAAAAATTGAAGTGAGCAGGGAGTAGAGAGCTTGGTGGGCTGCTGGGCCCCATGGGCACTGCATTGCAGACCCCTAAAATGCAGTGTTTTAGTTGTTTCGCTTGAAAAAGTGCATTGCCTCTCTGGGAAAGATTTTGAAAGGCCTGGGAACAACTCATCTATGAGGAAAGGTTACAATATTTCATTTTGAATGGGTGGATGTGATATTTATAGATATGCAGTGTGTGGGGATTGCAAATGGAGACGTGCTTTTCTTGTTCTCACATAATAGCGGACCCACTGGGTCATCCAATGATGGTGAGCATCTTCTGTGTAGCCAGCAGTGTGCATGTGCCAACTGTTTTCCCCAATGCACATTTGACTGCTGTCTGACAGTATCTTGGAATATGCAGGTGGAAATGCACACAGTTTACAAATTATTGTGTGCTAATATATTTTCCTGGGCATTTGTCCTTGTTTTGTTTTGAAGAATAGCATATTTTATCAGGAGCTAGTTGGCTTGTCACTGTGGTAAACTTTATAACTGCATTTGATAAACTAGGATTGATGGTTAGAACTGGTCTATGTGTTAAATACATCTATTCTCCTCCTTCCCTCCCATTCCCCCCTCTCTCTTTCTTCAGATCAATTTTTTCCCACAACATGCAATATAGAAAAGAACTTCATTTCTCTGAACTACCTTGCGGGCTATCTACAGCCAAAGGCAGCAGAAGGTTGCATTGTCTCCAGCATTGGCCATGACAGAGAAGTTCATATAATTGAGCTGATCACACCAGACTCTAATCCATACAGGTAAATGGCTTGATCATATTATATTTTTCCAAGCCAGGAATAGCTTCTCTAGTTTGACTTCAGCCCAACACACAGCTTTAAAGACATGCAGTATCATGATCAGCATTTCACAATCAGGAGACCTCCAGATGTTTTGGATACAACTTCCAACAGCTGCAGCCAGCAAGGCCAATGGTCAGGAAGTCTGGGAGTTATCCAAAAGGTTAAGGCCATCAGGGTAAGAAAGGCTGGTGCAGAAGAAAAGTGTAGGAAGTAAGAAAATTTTATTATGCTCTGTGAGAACAGATTTGCTGGAAAATCTGTGAATGCAAAACAGGTGAAGTAGAATTAGTATAAACACATGTGGATTATGATGCTTTGAAAGAAGAGTATCAATATCTTACAGCAAACTTTTTAAACAAGAGAGAAATTTAGTACTTAGCCTTTAAACCATATTAAAGTTGGATGTAGCCTTTTGCCTAGAATTTTGAATCCAAGTCCCAGATTATTGTAAGGTAAAAATGCTACTAAGTGTAATACAGGTATTGGCTTCTGGCCTAAAACTTTGAGAAGTAATATTCATTGATCATAGTCTTACAGGACCTATTCAAACTTTGCTTGACCATGAAAACACTTCCATGATTAGGATGTCACCTTGGAGGAGAAGGGGAAGTACAGGAGACCAAGATCCACACCCCATCTCACCTGCAGCTAGGGTGGATGCTGACACTTTATTTATTATGCCATCCATTACTTGCGTCTCTGGATGGCTTACAACATAAATCAAAATAAAATAGGTAAATTGGCACTTCCACTCTGGCTGCAATTAATAAAATACAAACAATAAAATCCAATTCCCATTAAAACATATTAAAATATTGATTAAATAAAAAGATCTTGACCTGGTGCCAAAAAACATATAATGACAGTGCCAGGCGGACCTCTCTGGGGAGCGCATTCCATAGTCAGGGCCCAAGAAGAAGTGCACAATCACAAAAGAGGGCACTATTTGCATAATGTTCTCACGGGCAAATATGCATGTATGAATGCACATTTAGAAGTAATACTAAGAGGTATTGTTTTAATAGAATAGAAATACAATTTGCATTGCATAGCATAAAGGCAAGGCAAGCAAATACGAGACACAGTAAACAGACTGACTTGTGGACCTGTGGATCTCCACCGTCTTCTCTGCATTTGTGTGCTGCTTACATGCAGATGGACAACCTCAGACCCCTTTCTGACTCTCCTTTCATGTTATGCTTGTCTACCAATTAAACCAGACTTGGATGCTAGAGCCCAGAAGCAGAGGAAACCTTCAAAAAGAAGGCTGTCCTCTGCCAGCTCTCCAAAACAGGGGGCTGTCTTATATACGACAGAACAGTGGGGCCCCAGACATGAGTTTTAGGGATAAAGTAAGCCTCTGGGTGGGTCTTCCAAACTGGACTCATTATTACTGTTTTTTGTCTTAAGCTTCTATTATTCTAGCAAACACTAGACTCATAAGTACAGGAATGTGTGTGTGTGCACACGCATGCAAAAACCCTCAGTAGTATGTTGAAAATGCTCCTTTTCTTGTCATTGCCCAAATGCACTTTACTTTTTTATATACTGCCCACTAAAAGCCAGGAAGTAAAACTTAGGCCGTAGAAGTGGTAGCTGTCAGTAGTTTGATGTTGGTGAATTCTATTAGATGGATTTATAGTTGTGAAAATGAAAATAATGGGATACATGAGAAAATTCACATTTATTTTCATTAAGGACCTTGCCTCCCTCCTCAACACATAGTAAAATATTTTGGAAGTCCATTCAGAACTAGAGGGAGGTGTCATATTTGCAACTATAAAGAGCTCTCTGGGTTGCAGCTGATCTGTATGCAGTGTTTGCCCTTTGAATCAAAGAGGAAAGCAAACAAAACTAAGGAAAAATGGCATAAACAGGGGGGAAAAAAGACTTGTGTGTTCTCTGTGGGTTTTTCTCAGACACCTTAGGAAGTGGATTTAAATGCAACCTTATAATCCAGGACTTTATAATTAGTCCTGGATTTTGTTCAGTTTTAATTCTGCAACACTACAAAAGCTTCAGAGTAAAAGGTTCCAAAGTAAAAGGGGAAATCCTCTTTGAGCGATTCTCACCGCTTGTCTTGCAAATTTAGATTGTACTGGCCCACTTCTGATCTGTCAGTACGTGACCGACTGCAGGGGTAGGGGCAACATTTCCAAGCTCTGTCATACTGCCCTGATCCCAAAGAGGCGGTGTGGTGATCTCCCAGGCTGTGTCAGGCTGAGCAGCAGCCCTCATGCCACAGAGGATGGAACCGGAGAAAGAGTCCCTTGCAGCTGTTGGCAGAGCTGCTCAAACAGGGGCAGAAGGGCCTGTGCAAAAAGCAACAAAACAAGGGTGAGGTAGGAGTCTGGGGAGGCAATGAAGAGCAGTGCATGTGGCTGAATGAGAGTATTCTGGAGTAATGGAGAGAGAAGGTACTTGTGAACAGGGAGAAAGCTGCTAGGGAGAACAGGTGGAGGGCAGGCCTATTCATAAGCAAGAGCTAAAGGATGGAGAATTGGGTAATGCTGATGTAATGCAGCTGGCAGAATCCTTAAAAACTGCCCTTTATTATGCCTATATTTCATTTAGAATTTGAAAGAAAGCCACATATAAGTCTATATGTGCAAATGTCCTAGGAAATATAGTTTCCAAAGCTCAACAGGCAGAAACATTTTTCCAGCTTTTTATTTTTTTTAGTTTTCTGCTACAGTGATCTTGCCAAGTTATAATTCTGAGGTATGTTAAGGTGACGTGTGTTTCAAATGAAAGCAATGTATTGGATCTAAATGTGTATCTAAAACTTGTGATACAGAAATGAGAAAACATTGCATCCAAGCACACACTTAAGCATTCTACACGCAACACAAGTTCCAAGTGATAGTCTTTAGCTATCACTCAGGAAGAGAGAGAACGTGTAGCCAGCAAAGTTGAAATGAGAAAGGAAAGCTGTTGGGCAGTAATTATTAGCAAGGAAAACAATTTGTTTCCATTGTTATGTAAAATTGTTTTAGCATGTGTGGCGTAATAGTCTGTTTTGCACATGTTGTACTGTCTGGGATAAACTCCAGCATTTTAATCAGCTGGCCAGACACTGGAAACTTGATGGATTGGAAGAAGGTTGATAGTTGAAAATTACTGGCATTCAGGCACATACTCTGCTTTTATTTTCCACATTCAGTGCTTTCCAGGTGGATATCATCATCGACATTCGACCATCCCGGCCAGACACTACACTTGTCAGGGATCTTGTACTTATCCTCAAGTGCAGACAGTTTGTCAATTGGGTCATCAAGTCGCATCATGTTATGGGGAAGCTGGAAGTAATTGTAAGTAGATACAGCACCATTTCTTCTTTGGATGAGGCATGGCGCTGTTAACAGCTTATGTTTTTATGTGAAGAAGTGAGCACAAGATAACAAATGTCTGTCTAAATTATCTCCTGGTTGTTGCCCCGCCCCAGCCTGGCTTCTGAGTGATGGGTGGTGTCTCATCACGTGGGGGATGAATCCCCCTCAATTCTGGAAGTGTCCTTGAGATAAGTATTGTCTGCTGTTCTTTGCATGCAAATAAAGACTTAATAGCTCTTTTCTAACAGTGCATGCAGAAATAAGCCAAACTGGCTGAAGAAATTGAAAAGGAAAGATTTATTTTAGGTAAGGCTTCTCTCCTAGGTTGAGGGAACACAATAACCTTCACTCAAGGACTGAATGTAGGTTGTCTTGAACTATGGGTTGTTCCTGAAATATGGTTGATTGTGCTGTCTGAATCCTAACAAGTTATGGTGAACAACCAACAATTCACAACCCAGCAATAAACCATGGGGTCTCTTCATGTGTTGCTTGTTAACAAGTCATGGTTGAACCCACAATTCAACAAGAACCCACATGCAATTCAAACTCAACACTTCACTGTGGGTTATCATACTACCTGAAGCTACTCTTTTTTAAGTTCTAGTTATATTTTTCTAGAGACCGAAGGGACTAGCTAGCCATGCACAACTTCCTTGCCCACATGCCTGAAGCCAATTCATAGATGAATGAGCTACAACTAGTCAGTAGAAATGTTGCAATAACTCAAGATTGGACCATGACCAGTGCCAGCTCTTCAGGCTAGGTCACTGGATCACACACTCCTTGTTCATTTTTATTTTTATTTTTTTTACTAGCACTAGTTCTGAATTAGCTAGTTTACACAGGAAGTAGACCAGCTTTCCCTGCTGTCTAGCATTTGCTCAGAGGAAGATAGCCAGCTAAAGCTCCAGTCTCTGCCAGCCAATACTTAATTTGTCTTTCCCTCCCTCTTTCTGGGTTTCACTGGGTATTCTGGTAAGTGTAACCCAAACAGTCTGGGTAGTATAAGGAGAACAACTAGGCCTAGAAAAGTGCAAACAGGGAACGCAATGAAGCTCTATAACCAAATAAAGTAAATTTATTACAGTAAAGGCACACATAAGTAGGGAGAAAACATAGTGAAGATACCTGATAAAACAGGAAAACAAATCCTGTACCAGAAATCCTGGTTCACCAAAATCTAAAGCGTGGGAGTTGGAACAGCACCTGGACATGTGTTAGGACCCACTGATGATGTTGCATAGACTTTGCTCAGGGCAAAGTAGAAGGAAGGAAGCCAGAAGACACCTCAGAATTTGCTGTTATCAGCTTACATGCTGTTTGACTGGATGTGATTGGCCAAATGTACAGCTAGCTTAGTCAAAAGGTTTCTGGGAGCCAGAAGTAGATTGAACAAAGGAACATCAGATTTGAATCAGGACATGGTATATATTTATTTTTAGGCAGTTAAGAACTGGAGACTTATTAATCCTTATTGAGCTGCTGCTTCGATGCATTGCTCAACAGCAACATTGCTTTTGCGACCTGTTTATGGCCTTCCTGGAAGCATTTTGCTGATCACTATTGGAAATGGGACACTAGACCTGATGTTTGGTTTTCTCCAAGAGAGTTTTTCTTAATTAAGTAATGTCTCAAGTTGTTTATTTGCTTGAACTAGTTTCACTTTCTGCAACTCTCCTGAAGTTTTTCATTCAGTAGAAATTGGATTGGTCATGAGAGGCAGTATTATGGAGAAAAAAAGGCTTAAAGTCAGGTTGCCTACGAATAAAGTTGTAGGCAAAGTTGTAGGGTTTTATATGGCATAAGGGTGTTTTTGATGTGCAGAATCATAAAAGATGATAGAGACAGGAAGGCCAATTTAAGGGAGCTTGTAATCATCACTCTCTGAAAAACAAAGGCTGTAATTCAGTAGAAATTACTATAAAGCAATTTCTGTTGAACACACTGGAATTTGCTTCCAATTAAATTTACACTTACAGTAGATTGCACTCTGTAAAGCAGCAATCCTTTGCACACTTACCTGAAAGTAAGTGCCACTGAGTGCAGTTGGAGTGGCTTCCAGGTAATGACACATTGGGCTGTGCTATGAATCATATGCGATGCATATTATTACATTTATTCGTATTCCACCTATTCCTAACACTGGGTTTCAAGTGGCTTACAAGAGTAAAAACTGAACAATTAAAATATTGATTAAAATATACAAAAGTTAAAACATACATAAATTAATGACATTATTATACACTGCACTCTAAAATGCCAAAATGAAAACTAAAAATAATATAGACAACAGAGTTCTTCTAACATAATCTCATAGATACAGGTTATTCACAAAGACCTGAAAGGTGTTTTTTTGTCTTTTTCTTTTAACAAGTAAAGGTTTTCACTTGCCTCCAAATCATAACAGGGAGGCTTCCAATCCAGCCTCCCTGAGCAGGGAGTTCCAGAGCCTTGGGACAACTACTGAAAAGACCCTCTTCCACACTCCCACCAAGTGGCCCTTTGCAAGAAGTGGGCCCAAGACAATAGCCTCTCCTGAAGATCTTAGGGTATGGACAGACTCATAGGGGAGACTATGATCTTTCAAATACAGGAAGTCCTCTACATACAAATGCTCTGAGAGTGCGTTCTGCTCTGAGAGTGCATTCGTAAGTCCAATTTGTCCATAAGTCCAACAAAGTTAGCCTAGGTATCCAACTAACACAATTGGCTATATAGCACTGTACTGTAACAGGTTTATAACAATACTGGAGGACTTCCATTGATGTCACTGGAAGACTTCTGGAAGTTATACTTTGCGTATGTGGCAGTGCGGAAGTGCAGCCTTATTGTTCATCTGATGGGTGCTTCCTCACATGGCATTGCTGTTAGGTTGGTGTGACCTGTGTTACACTTTGCTGGACTCACCTCTCTCAATTATTACAGTAAGCTAAAAAAAAAAAGCCCGTTCACATCTTTGAAGGTTCTCAACTTGAAGGTTCATATGTAGGGGACTTCCTGTAGGCTGGACCTGTCCTTCATAAGGCTTTGTAAGTCATGGGACATATATAAATGACATCCCTGAATAGAAGAAGGTCACATGAAACAACCCCAGTCAAGGCAAAGGGTTTACTGCAATGCCTATAGAGGGTAAGGAAATAAATATTAGTTTATCCATCCCAATGACAGTTGAACACCACTGAGATGCTCATATCATCTCATCATGTGGGAAAAGTTGGAGCAAGGGCAAAAGTGTTGAAAAGATGGACTAAGGTGAATTCCATTTTTAAATGTTTGTCATGGCCTCTGTGCATCACACATATGGGTGCTGTGCCTGCGCAGTGCCTGTGGCCAGAAAGATTTAAAGCTTAATGGTTTGGGCGGGAAACTCCGCTCCCCTCCCCCCTACAGTATAAGAAGGTGGAGTGCCCGCCATTTCCTCAGTCTTCTTGCGACCACCATTCACTGTGCCTCGAGCCTTTCGCCTCTCAGTTTGTACTATATCATATATCTTGTTACCTAAACCGCTGTTTTTCTCTTAGCTTGTTAAGATTCCAAGTTACTACCCTCCCTGTTAGAAGCTTTCTTCTTATCTCCATTCCCTTTTCCCTGTCCCCCCCTCCAAAAAAAAGTGTTCTCTCTCTCTCTCTTCTTACCTTCGCTATCTTCTCCTTTTTTATCCTCAATGGCTCAGCGTGCGGCTTTCCACAAATGTTCTCAGTGCAGATCTAAAATGTTGCCTACTGATCTGCATGACCTGTGCCTTCTCTGTCTTGGAGAAGGGCACAGGACTGATAAATGCAGCCACTGCCAGGCTTTACTAAGCAGGCGAGGAAAAATTGAGAAAACCGTTTGAGCAAACTCTTGTGGGACCAAGCCCTGCTTCAATCCAATCAACTAGCAGGCAAATCTGCTGCGCCATCCTCTTCTTCAGCTACCCCTCCGCCTTGCCCATCAGCTGATGGTGCTCCCTTGTTGGAGAGTCAGCGCTGCTCTACATCTTCACATAAGCAAAAGGAGAAGCGGAAGCATAGTGGGTCAGACACATTCTCAGGCCATAAGAAGCCTAAGAAGGACAAGGTGGATGAGGCGGCGCGCAAATCCAAGAAAGCCGACCAACCCTGACACCGTGATTCGGGCTCGTCCACTCCATCGATCCCGACAGCCACTTCTGGACCGGCTCATGCAAGTGACTCTGCCCAGGTCCCCATGACGGGTTGCACCTTCCATCCCATCTTCGCCTGAACACCAGGAGGCTGCCATGTTGGGATCCATCTCTGATGGAGAGATCTGAGACTCTCCTCCAATGGCACACTCGCCCACTCCTCAGCTGTCACCTGAGGCTTCCCTGAGGGCCCCACCTCAACAGGTGTGATACCAGCAGCGTGCCTCCATCTGTCCCTCTGGAGAATGGGTGCAAGCGCCCTATAGGTTGACTTATTGTGAACCATGGGATGACTATCCATCCTATGGGTATTACCCCTCGGTACACGATTGTTCCCTCTCTCCGGTTCTGAGAGATGTTCCATCAACCTCCAGAGCGGCTCAATCCAGGCTCCCTTCTTCGCCCGTCGATTCCTCCTCCAGCCTTCCACCTCATTATGACTCAGACTCGGAGGATTATGAAGTAGCCTCTACTTTGCCAGACACTGTGATCACCATGCAAGGTCCCAGCTCACCAGAAGAGACTTACTCAATGTTTGGGGAATTAATGGTGAGACTTACGAGGTGGTGTGAGAGCCAGTGTGGTGTAGTGGTTAAGAGCGTGGAACTGGGACTCAGACGATCTGTGTTTGAGTCCCCGCTCGGCCATGGAGCCAACTGGGTGACTCTGGGCCAGTCGCAGACTCTCAGCTCAACCTACCTCACAGGGTTGTTGTTGTGGGGATAAGATAGAGGAGGAGATGTAAGCTGCCTTGAGCCCTTTGCAGGAAAAAGGCAGGATAGAAATAATAAATAAATAAATAAATAAATAAAGTTGGAGATCAAAGCCAAGCACCACTTCGATCCCAATACCGATAAATTTTATAACATCTTCAAGAGCGAGCAGTCCGCTGCCATCATCTTGTCACTTATCACCATCCTTCGTCAGGTGATGATGGAACCATGGAACTTCCCCAATCAGCCACAACCCACTTCACGACGCTATGAATCCATGTACCAAGTCTGTGAGCAGGATATCCCATTCCTTCTGCATCACACGAGACCAAACTCAATTGTAGTAGAGTCGACTCAAGGCCGCAAGTCGAGGAAACACACCACTCCTCACGATAAAGAAGGGTGTAAGATCAACATGTTGGCTCACCGTATATACGCCACCACAGGTCTCAGCCTCCAGATTGCTAACTAAGAGGCTACGCTGGCTCGCTACCAATATTTTCTGATACAAAAATTGGAAAATATCACAGCGTTGCTTCCAGAACAGCAGAGAGACCTGGCCCGGGTTTTCACAAGGAGGCAATGCAGGTGGTGGTCCAGACTCTCCATGGTGAGACACCATGTTGATTGCGACTCCAGGGTTCTCGTCAGTGCTGTAGCCCTCCGTTGCCATGCCTGGCTCCAGAACTTCAATTTTCCTGATGCAACAAAGCATCATATTGAGAACATGCCCTTTGATGGCTCAGGGCTGTTCAATGCCCAGACGGACCACAAGATGAAGACGATTCATGAGTCAAGGGTGACAGCTCGTCGGATTGAAGTCCCCAACCAGTCTCTGCGTAAGTGGTCTTGGTCCCGTCCATCCTACCGGTATCAGCCCCATACACAATTCTCTGGCCGACAGCAATTTCAGCCTCGTCAGCAGCGCTGGAAGCAACAACCACAACGTTTCCAACAGAGCTGTCGTCGACCTCATTCGGACAAACACCAACGCTGACGGGCCAAGTGAACCTCTCCTCATCTCTTAAACCCACCTCCCCTCTTCCTTTTGGGGATCGACTGTAAAGTTGACTCTCCATTTGGGAGTACATCACATCTGATCAGTGGGTTTTATCCATTGTACAGCACGGTTACAGAATCAATTTTGATACTATACCCACACCTGGACCTATCTGATTTACACCTCAGTCATCAGTTCTTGTAGACAAAGTTCAACAGCTTCTTTGTAAAGGAGCAATTTGACAACTCACACGCTCCAACAGGTTACACGGCTTCTACTTGAGATATTTCATGGTTCCTAAGTGTGATGGTGGTCTTCATCCAATACTGGACCTACGTGACGTCAACAAATTCATCAAAACTAAGAAGTTTCGGATGATCACCCTTCAAAACATCCTTCCGTTGCTCAGGAGAGAGGATTGGTGCGCTTCTTTGGACTTAAAAGATGCTTATTTTCATATTACCATCCATCCATCCATCTCTTCTTCAATTTACGGTTGGTTCTGACCAGTTTGAATATAACGCTTTGCCATTTGGACTGGCTACTGCTCCCTGGGTCTTTACAAAATGCATGGCCCCAGTGTGTGCGCATCTTCAGCTCCAGGACATTCAAGTTTACCCTTACCTGGACGACTGGTTGATTGTCTCCTTGTCTAGAGAAGGCCTTCAATCATCGATTCGGACTACTTGTACCCTCTTGGATGATTTGGGACTGTGTATTAACCACGAGAAATCGTGCCTTGCTCCTTCACAGATCATCGATTTCATCGGAGCCCATCTCGACTCTACGATAGCGAAAGCCTTCCTTCCACAAGGATGACAAGATAACCTTCGTGCATCCATCCAGCGAATCCACATGGACAGAACTGTTCCAGCACTATTGGTGCAGAAACTCCTCAGTCACATGGCCTCCACCAAAGTCTCAGTAGTCCCGCATGCCAGACTATGGATGAGGCCCCTTCAACTGTGGTTCAACGGCCTCTTCCAACCCCAACGAGACTCACCTCAGCGGCTTCTCCGCCTTCCATCCTCCATCCTCCAAACTTTATCATGGTGGACTATACAAAACAATCTGTATGTCAGCATTCCATTCTGTCCGCCTCACCCTACTCTGACTCTGTTCACCGACGCCTCTCTCACCAGATGGGGAGCCCTGTGTGCCAGACTCTGTAATCAGGGCACCTGGGACTATCAAGAGACCGCCAAACACATCAATTACCTAGAACTGCTGGCAGTCTTCAAAACCCTTCGGTCATTTGAGGGCACTCTTCAGGGGCAAATTGTTCAGGTTGCCTCCGACAACATTGTGACTGTATTCTATATAAACAAACAAGGCAGAATGAAGTCCGCCTCCCTGGCTCACCTGGCTATGCAACTGTGGGACTGGTGTATCCTGAGGGAGATTACCCTCCTCGCCGTTCACACTCAGCAGGCAGATGTTGACGACCCATGAATGGGAACTAGATCATTAGACCTGCCATTACCCCTTTCAGACATGGGGCTCTCCAGACATAGATCTGTTCACCACTCACACAAACAAGGTGTGCAAGATTTACTGCTCCCGCACAGGCATCGGCCCGGGTTTGAAAGGAGACGCTCTAATGATACTGTGGATGAACATGTTCTTTTATGCGTTCCCCCTGATACCACTTATAATGAGAACCCTTGCCAAGATCACTTATGACAATGCTCAGGGAATTCTCATCACTCCCTGGTGGTCCCGCCAGTCATGGTTCCCTACTCTTCTCTGTTTGTCCGGCAACACCTTTTGATGAATGCCTCTCATACCTCATCTGATCACTCAACAGAATGGGGCTGTTCGTCACCCAGATCTTCCTTCATTCAATCTGACAACCTGGCGCATTCGATGAACCATGGTGCTCCTTCGGTACCGGCGGCTTCAGTGGCTCTGACACTGGCCCGGCACTTTCCGGATACTGCTCCTCATTCTCTCTCGATACTGACAGATGCTCCGTCGGATCCGAGTACTCTACATCCCAATATTCAGTTCATTCTGCAGTCTGCACTAAGACCTGCGACCTGCCGATTTCACGCGACCAAATGGAGGCGCTTTACATCTTTTGCTGAATCTAATAGCTTTATTGCTCACTCAGCCTCCATTGAAAACATTCTTCAATTTCTCTTGTCACTACACCAGACTGTACTTAAACCTTCATCTATCAAAGTTTACACTGCTGCAATCTCCCACTATTGTGGCCATGTGTTAGGTTCTTCGGTATTCTCTCATACCCTCATTCATCGATTCCTTAAAGGACTGCAAAATCTACAACCACCAGTTAGACCAATTATTTCTACTTGGAGCCTCTCTGTTATTTTGCAGGCACTCACCAGACCTCCTCTCGAGCCCTTGGCGACTACTGACTTGCGCCTCTTGTCTTGGAATACTGCCTTTCTCATTGCTATCACATCCACTAGAAGGGCCAGTGAGCTCTGTGCACTCCGTATAGACCCTCCTTATCTCAACTTCCATAAGGAGAAGGTCGTCCTGCATACCAATCCGGCATTCTTACCGAAAGTTGTGTCTCCTTTCCATATCAATCAAGACATTATCTTACCAGCCTTCTTCCCTACTCCAACTACACCGATACAGCGATCGCTTCACTCTCTTGACGTTTGTCATTGCCTTGTCTTTTACTGATCTCGCACAGTATCTTTTTGCAAAACTAACCGGCTTTTCAAGTACTCAGACCATGACAAGGGCTCTCCTATTGGATTCCAAAGACTTTTGAAATGGATTGTACAGACCATCAAACTGGCATATCAGCTTGCTAAATTTGACTTACCTGTCATGCCGAGAGGGCACTCCATGAGGGCAGTAGCAGCTTGTTCTGCTGGCATCCCGATCCAAGACATATGCAAGGCCACCACTTGGACTACTCCTTACACCTTTGCCAGACATTGCTGCCTTGATGTACATGCCAGGCATGATTGCTCCTTTGGTCAGGCAATCCTTTCTTCTGTTCTCCAACGACGACATCGCCCTGCCTCCGGGTTCAGTAAACTTGCTAGTCACCCATATGTGTGATGCACAGAGGCCATGACGAAGAAAGGCAGGTTGCTCACCTGTAACTGTCGTTCTTCGAGTGGCCATCTGTGCATTCACACAACCCACCTGCTGGCCCCGCTCGGTGTCGGTGACTGGGTTTCTACGGTACCATATTTATTTTGATGGTGGATCCATAGATGGTTTTTTTTTTCCTCTTAATGTATGGATTTATTTGTAAGTGTATCCCTAGTATTCAGCAGATTCCCTGCAATACTTAACGCTCCCGTGGTCGGGGGTGGGGCGAACGATCGGTCTCCAGTAGACTGAGGAAATGGCGGGCACTCCGCCTTCTTATACTGTAGGGGGGGAGGGGTGTAGAGTTCCCGCCAAAACCGTTAAGCTTTAAATCTTTCCAGTCACAGGCACTGCACAGGCGCAGCACCCATATGTGTGAATGAGGCCACTCAAAGAACAGCAGTTACAGGTGAGCAACCTACCTTACTTTTTTATTATCTATATTTGTTTACAGCAAGGTCACCTACAAAATACCAAATGGGAGATGTATTTTTTTAAACAGCAGAATCCTGTAGACATTTCAGAGTGAGCTGCATTTGACCACTAATAAATCTGAGTGCTTATTTTTATTTGATACAATGTGCAAATATGATGTAAGTGTAAGAATGTAAAAAGAAGCATATATGTGCAGAGAGGTAAACAGTTCTTTAAAATGGGTGGTTCCAGTTATGACAATCATTGTTTGAAAAAATATGTATTTGTTCAGCTGTTCTATCTAACATTAAAGAGAGAGAGAGAACAGGAAATCCTGCAAATTTAGAGATTGTTGCCGTCTCAATCAGTCCCAACTTGCCTGGTTATTTGAAACATGTGTAAAAAAAATTATATCCAGATTTGAGTCCACCAAAGAAAGCATCATTTGGGCAGAAGCAGAAAGGGCTGGGAGAGCTCAGGAGTGGGAACTCCCCACTCCCGCAATTGGATTTGCTCGCACTAACAATACCCCCATTGTTAATGAAGCCCCTTTCGATCCCACCTGCAGCAAAGCATTCAGAGGGCCAGAGAGAGGTAGCGAGATTACTTGGTACATTCTGTAAGAGAACCAAGGGCCCTTTCAGGCAAGGATTTTGAAAGATTCCATTTTGTTGTCTCATCCCTGAATTTACAGTGCCAACTTTAAGTCTTAGAACAATGTGAGTTTTTCCATTCCAAAGGATTAGGAACTGCCTTTTGAGTGTCCTTTATTTTACGGTTTGCCGCATGATCTGATTTCAGAATCATTTTAACATAAAATGGTATCTTTTCCTTGCAAATATGAACTTCCATTTTCATACCCCACACAGTACGATTAGTGTTTACTGTACACTGGGAAATACTGACATGGGAATGTGGCAACTGCGGGCATAGTGACTCATGCGTTGCTTCCTCTGTTTTGGTTGGCCCTTCCACATAACTGCAGGTTTTGTTTATTGTCAATTTACACAAGTGTCATACAGATATCTTTACTAAAACGAAGCTAGTAAAACTCTTAGCAACACTGAAGCTTTCCATGGAGTTGCAGCCAAACACCAGTTCCTATCTCAGTCAGTTCATCCAGTGCTTTTACAAAACTTTCTGAGCAAGTATGCTTGAAAAAAGCTTGTTACTTCAGCCTGAAATATTTGTTGTTGATGGTCAAAATTACTCTGTTCTTGCTGTGCATAACATTTAAACACTTGCCTCCATAGCAAGACTAGTTCCATGAGTGCAGTGCTAAATTCTGAAGTGCTTTATCATGACTGTCTCTAAAACCACATCCTCTGAGAGAATCCAAAACTGTGGGCAACGGTGTTAATCCTTATTTATGCATATGTATATGTCCCCACCCCTGTGTAAATGTGCACGCGCATGCACTCACACACACACACACACACACACACACACACACACACAGGGCCAAGGAGAAGCCATCCATGCTCTTCAAGGAGCAGCGATATAGCAATTACGAGTATCATGTTGCTATGCTGGACCAGATGAGTGGTCCGTCTAATACAGCACTCTGTTCACACAGTGGCCAAAGCAGCTGTGCATGGACTCGCAAAAGCAGGTTATGTGTACCACAACCTCTTCCTATCCAGGTTCCCCAGCAGCTAGGGTACATAAGCATATTGCCCCTATTATTGGAGGCAGCATTTAGCCATCAGGACTAATAGCCATTTTTGTTCCATTCATTTTCCAATCTTCCTTTAAAGCCATCCAAATAGAAACATAGAAACAGAGCGAGTCAGAAGGGGCCTCCCGGGCCATCCAGTCTGACCCCCAGCTCCAGCCGGCTCTGCTCACGACATGCCCGCCATGTGCATGTCCGGTCTATCTTTGAACACCCTCACTGATGGGCCTCAACGACCTCCCGTTGAAGCCTATTCCACACCCTCGAGGTCCTGACTGTCAGGAAGTACTTCCTGGCATCCAAATGGAACCTTGGCTCCCTGAGCTTTGCTCCATTGGAGTGTGTCCTGCCTTCTTCTGCAGGGGAGAACAGGTCTCTACCCATCTCCGTGTGACATCCCCTCACATACCTGTATGTCACCAACATATCCCCTCTGCGTCTCCTCTTCTCCAGGCTGAAGAGACCCAGTTCCCTCAGTCTCACCTCATACGGCATCCCCTGCAAACCGGCCATCAACCTTGTGGCTCTGTGCTGCACTGACTCTAACCTGGCTATATCCTTTCTGTAATGAGGAGCCCAAAACGGAGCACAAGACTCCAGTTGCGGGCTCACCAGAGTAGTATAGAGTGGTAGTAATACCTCTCTTGATCTAGAAGCCACACTTCTGGCTATGCAACCAAGGGTGGTGTTCGCCCTCTTGACCACTGAGTCATACTGCTGACTCATGTTTAGCCTGCAGTCAACCAGTACCCCGAGGTCCCTTTCACAAGTGCTGCTCTCCAGCCATTTGTCACCTAACCTGTACTTATGGCCCTTATTCCTATGCCCCAAGTGCAAGACCTTGCACTTATCCACATTGAATGTTTCCTGCCCATTTCCATTGCCTGTCCAGATCCTTTTGAATCTGGAATACCTGTTCCTCAATTGTGGCCACTGCTCCAGTTTTAGTGTCGTCTGCGAATTTGATCAGCAGACTGTTCACCCCTTCTTCCATGTCATTTATGAAAAGATTAAATAGGATCGGCCCCAAGACAGAGCCCTGGGGGACCCCGCTTGTCACTGACTGCCATCCTGATGATTCCCCACTAATGGTTGCCCTCTGCTTTCGGTCAGTCAACCATGCCCTAATCCACCGGACAGTGCTTTGGTGTATCCCCAAACTCCTCAGTTTCTCCACCAGGATATCATGGGGCACTTTGTCAAAGGCCTTGCTGAAATCCAGGTAAACCACATCCACTGCATCCCCTCCATCTAGCCATCTTGAAACCTTGTCATAGAATTCCACAAGGTTTGTCTGGCAGGACCTGTGTGGAGGGTGTCGCTATATCTCATGAGAGCAAATTCCATAATTAAACCATGAACTATGTGAGGAAGTAAACTTCCCTTTATCTCCCCACCACTCAGCTCCATGGGATGACCCTAGGGACTACCAGAAAATGGGAACTGCATTTTCCCATTAAATGTGGGAAAATGTGGGAATTGCATATTCCCATTAAATAATTAAATGTGCAGCACATCCACAAGCATCATGAAACCACCTGCTCAAGATGTTCTAGAAGCGTCTTTCTCTCCAGTCTATTATAAACATACTATCACAGAGCCAGTTGTAGTGGTTCTCAACTCCACAGGAGATGTATTTTGTAAAGCTGGCAGAACTTAAGTGCCCATTGAAGACCAAGCTGTGGCAAAATACTTTTGATTACAGCAGCAGGGATTTATGAAATAAATGGAGATTGTTTCTAACAATACATCCTTGATGGGGAGGTGCATCTATATCCCAGGTAATGTGAGGATTTCAGCTAAACTCAGAGGGGAAAAGGCAAGTCTGAAGAAGGAGCGAGGCCGACAATGTAATCAACCCTGCTAATCTAAAAGTGCCAGCACTTCAGCCCCCTATGACTATCAAATGTATTACCTGCATTTCCATGATTTTTTAAAAGTTTTACAAGACTAGGAAAAGCCCTGGTTAGAATCATTCTGTCTCCTTTTTGCCCAGGCAGCAAACAGTGTAGGCTTTGGAAAAGAAACAGAACGCTCCATGGTGATGACTAAAACCATAATTCCGGACATCCCATCTTCTCACGAGACTTTGATTACGTGGGCTTATGGCCATGGCTACTATCCCGTTATTTCCTATACAAAAGCACCTGTCGCTAATAGGTTTCATCTACGGCTTGAAGACACTGGTAAGGAAGACTATGGGTTTCTGTCAAATGCTACAACCTTCCTGAAGTCTTAATGGTCCAGTTTACAGGAGCCTTGGGCACATCAGACAAGTGGTAGTTTTCATGAAAGAAACTCATTTTTGCTTCTGGGCACACAAGGTAGAATGAGACATTAGTGAGATGAAGTGATTAACCTTGCATTTTTAAAACATTTAAAATGTTCAGTGGTATACTGCTAGGGATGTTAAGGGCATCTGTGACTTTTGTGTCTAGGCTGCAATCTCCCTTTGCAACATTTGCTGGCTAAGCAAATAAATCTCCTTAAGAGTTTCATCATCATCATCATCTACATGTGTATCTTAACTGTGCTCAGAGGAGCCCATGGTGTCATACATGATTCTTTTCCTCTATACTTCATCAGAACAGCAACTGTATGATGTCGATTAGGCTAAACTTCAGTGACTGGCTCAAAGTAAACCAGTGAACTTCACGGCTGAGTGGGGACTAGAATCCAGGACTCCTGTTTCCATGTCTACCAGTAGACCACACTGGCTTTCAGCTTGGGAAGACTCAGAGGGAAAAATAATGGGATAAAGAGTTAGTCATAATTGTAAAGAAATTAGGGGAGCAGCTTAATATTCCTGAATTCCTATCTTTCTCTAGAAGAAATGAATGATGAGGAAGACCATCTCCTTCCACCAGAGCTGAAGGAACTGCTACGTGGCACCAACCCTCATCCTGTTCCAGTGCCACCCTTAGATGGCAGCATTCGTTTTGACTTCCGTCCTGACAATCACGAGAGAAACTTGCCATCAGTTGATACAATGGACACCATCATGGCCAATCATGGCTTTGATCAACTTCTTCCAAAAGTCACAGAACCAGAAGAAGTGCAGG
Organism: Varanus salvator macromaculatus; assembly: GCA_023646645.1. Classification (NCBI taxonomy): domain Eukaryota; kingdom Metazoa; phylum Chordata; class Lepidosauria; order Squamata; family Varanidae; genus Varanus; species Varanus salvator. Next base: position 10,848,420 of record JAIXND010000659.1, read on the forward strand.
GAAGTGTTGATGTTGCCCTGTCAGTAAAATGTGATGACACATCAATGACTGTAGCTGTAGCAAAAGACTCACTGGAGGTTAGTATGATGCCTTAATTTCGTATTTGAGTAAATTAGGGAAGAATACATTGAATGTTGAATGAACCGTGGACAACAAACTGACATAAAGATAGCTTTTAAGTTTGTTGGGTCTACATTTACCAAATTCACACCTGCCTTTTCCTACCTGTTGCCATCCAATAGCTATGGGAGTTGCAGTCCAATGCATAAAGTATGGGTATAGTTGTCAAATGTGTTTCTCAATACAATTAAAAACTTGAATTATCTACTGTTTTTCTTTCATATTTTACTTATTCTATTGTTGAGACCCTACTTTGTCCCCCTACAAGACTGGGCTGCATTTTTGTGATTTCAGGGGTTGAACAAGATCTATTTAATTATGAGTGGGCAGGAGATTGCCACTAAGAAGCAAGGAAAGGTTTTCTACTTGCTTTTCATGAATAGCCACCATGCCACCACTTCAAATGGTGTTCGAGGATTGTCAGTCCGACATTCCTACAGATGGGCACTTCTTATTACTCCCAGAAGCATTGTTAAGCAAATGAAGGCAGACAGCTCTCTGCTGTTTCCTTTTACAATAGTCAGTTCCTTCATTAATAGAATTTGCCAACCCCCAGTTCTTGTCCTTGTCTTGTTTTGCCCCACCTGCAAAATTGGTGGAAAAGTACAGACCATATGCTTTCTCCCAGCATTGACATTATTTTCTTTCTTGAAGCAACTATAGGGTACCAGAGGTCTCAAGCCGAAGTATTTGGCAGTGAGACTCTGGCAACCTGTGCTAGCCTGTCATGGGAGGCAACAGCTGGCCAGCTTTCAACTACACTTCAGCAGTTCTACATAGGTAGCCAGAGAATGGCATTAGAACAACAAGCTTATCAGGGCTCAGGTGACACAAGGGACCCAAAGGGTCCCTTTTTGCCCATAAAGCTGCTGATTCCAGCCTGGGTCATTAGTTTGAGCACCTTGCCTTGACTGACTTTTCTGTGCATGCTGCAGAATGTAGAGTCCTGAGGCACTAGAATGGGTTCTACCACTCCAGGCTGCCACTAACAGTTTGAATGCTCTGCAGCCTTTAAAAATAAGACAAAACTGGCTCAAATACAAAATGAGCATAGGCAGGAATGCTAGCTCTACTAACTCGTCTTCTGATAGGGAGCTTGTCTTTTCAACATAGATGGCATCCCCACCCCACCCCACCATAATGGAGTGGTATCCCCTCAGGATTCTACCCCATTGTCCTGATCTTAAACAATAGCATGTGTAGAGAAGGCTCTTGCCTCCCTTTAATTCCTCATCCTCACTTACCTTATTTTTATTTATTTATTTATTTAAATATTTATATGCCGCCCCTTGCAGCAGCCTCGGGGCGGCTCACCTTATTGATTGCCGGCCTGCCTGGCCTGGTTACTAGCTTTCATTCAGACCCCAGGTTCCGAGAACACTGTTAATCTTGGATAATGAATTACACAAGATGGTCACTAAGTTTCTTACTGTGTTCTTACTCTTAGGCTAGTGGCTACATTGGGACACAACTTTCCCTGCTGGATCCCAAATGTAGAGCTAAGGCAAACAGGACCCATTTTATTTTAGAATCACTGCTTCATGACTGCGGGACTCGACGGATATTCTACCCTTTGGATAACATCGTATATCTGAATTCTGTGAGTTTCTTAAAGGAAAAATGGTTGGGGTTTTTTGTGGGGAGGAGTATCATGTGGCATTATCTGATATTGACCTGGTTTACACATTAACTGTCAGTTAAACAACCCATAGTTAGTTGGGGCCACACAGAGGGGCGTTCAACCCTTTCCCCACAATCTTCTATCATCAACATTACTCCGCCAGGGCAGGGGAAAAGGCAAGTCTTGACAGTTTAGTGTTTAAACCGAAACCCTCTTTAATGCTGTGCTCCCTTCTGGAGGCAGCATTCTTGGAATGTTCCCAGCCACCACCACCCTAGAGTAATGCAAGAGACAGCCCACTGCACAGACTTCCAAAGAGACAGGATCTGCTCCACACAGTGTGCGCCTAGCTGGTTCTCTCATGCTTCCAGTAATGGAAGGGAGGTGACACAGTGCTACCTCTGCAGCAAGGTTTGTCCCAAATAGAACTCTGTTAGGAAGGCCAGCAGGCTGCCTGCTTCCCATTTTCTGTGAGAATGATGTAGGAAGCTGCACATACAGCTTCCTCCCACCTAGCTGGCTACAGAAAATTCAGGACTAGGAGAATGGTTACTTGTAATTCTGCACTGATGTCAAAGCTGGTGCTGCCTAGGGTATACTTTCCAATGTACTTGGAATATGCTTTCCAAGGAACGCCAGCTGTTGCACTTCATATCTCTTTGCCCCTCTTAATTGCAATGTTTATTACACTATGTAATGCATAATTTTGTGTGCCTCCTTGTACCTACCACCGATCAGGGATAAGAGAGAGGAGTGGGGAAATACAAAATACCACCTTGTCACATCAAGCATTGTATCAAAGTACACCACACAAGCTATAGAGGGCAAAAATACTTGGAGCAGCAACAGCAACTTGTGTCTCTCATAACACCTACTTCCATCAGGCTATATTTGTGGAACCTGCCTCATTCATTTGCTATCTATCATCATCATCATCATCCTGGAATTTGGGAGTCACAGGGCAATGGTGGTTTAAAAAGGCAACAGCTGCAGTCAAAAACCTGTTTAGAGCCTGAACCTGGTACATCAGCTCTCAACTGCATTCCTGTAGTAAACAAAAGCATGTTCGTGGGTACCTAGCAAGGCAATCTTGATTTGCTCAGTAGGTTTTAAAGTATTGTTAAGATACGTCTAGAATTGAAATTTAATCCCAAGTGAAGGATCTGATTTTCTAAGCAGTTATGCAAAAACTTATACGTCACTTCCAATATTTCTGTCTTCAGCACTTAAAATTTGCACTGTGATCATGAGTACATGTTGGCCAGCTCAGGTAAACAGGCAGAGACATCTCTTGGCCTCTGAAGTTTCAGTGCATAGTGGCAGTTTTGGCAAATAAAGAAGATCTTGTTTTCCAACTCAAACATAGCTAAGGCAACCCGATCAGACATAGCTTGATTCAAATATTTAAAACTACAAAAAAACCCTTCAAAAATCCTTTATTGGCCAGACCTTCTAGTTATTAATCCAGAGATGTACCCAACCCAAACCATGGATCAACAGGCAGTGGAAAGATACACATCTGGATCTCCACTCAGCAGCTGGCCCTCCATCTCTAATGCTGGGTTAACCCAAAATTTGCCAGTAATTACCTCTTACTTGAGAAACAAAGCAGATATTTCTGAGTATCAAAGCTCCAGCCAGTTTCATCAAAGCTGATAGAAAAATGCCTAAAAACAATGAAAGACTAATACATTACAGTACCCCTTTGGAGAACAACTATCACTCATCTGGACAAACAAAGATGAAATTGAGTGAAAGAAAAGCTTTATAGCTTATGTGGTTTTAAATTTTGTGTATTTTGTATTATACACTTTTAATGATGCTTTAATATGCTTTTATACATTGTAGCTTTTTTTTTGTGGCGTGGGGGTTAAATGTGCTCTCTTGTGCCCAGAGAGCTTTGGCTATTGGGCTTATAGAAATTAAATAAATAAATAGGAAATGCAGAGGGGCAGAATATACATGGAATGCTTGCATACAAAAATCAGGCAGAAGATGGTCTAACACAGTTTAATGCAGGATTATTGTAGGGGAACTAAAAAAACCCAATAGTTACAGTAAGGGGAGTGCAGTTGCATAGACAGTGGTGAAGAGAAAAAAATGAAGCAAGAAGGGTAATCATAATCATCCCTTTTTAAAAAAGACCACTTTTAGGAGACCAAATGAGCACAAAGTTAAAATTCTTTGCACATTATATTTTGTGTTGATTCCTGAAAAACAGAATGCATTTCGAGTCCATTCCGGTGAGTGATTATTTTTTAAGAATGCTGAATATTCAGCTTTACCAGAAGCAGCAGTAGACCAATAGTCTGCTGCAAACCAATACCCAGACTGTTTTTTCTACTCCTATATGGTAACTCTATTGATCAACTAAACTACAGGTTTGGAAACAAGTTAACGCCAGGGTGATGTGCTTAGGTGAACAGAGGGTTTCAAGTCCTCTGTTACAGAAGTCACTGGTAACCTTAACAAAATTATTTTCTGTAGAGTACATGGTTTAGAGTACATACATAAATGGAATGAGGTCAAATTCACATACTCTCCCTGCCTAGAATTCAGTTTTAGTTTGCCAAGTACCCAGCTTGTTGTTGCAAGAAATCTTCTAACAAATAAAGGATATTGGTTTAAAATAAACTCCAGGCAATTGCTGAATGAACCAGCTAGAAAGCCCAGATTGTTTCGCTGGCTTGTTTAGCAAACTAGAGTTATGTTGTGGCCAAGCATTATAGATACATGCAGCTACTGTTGCAGCCTAATTCCCTTCACAGGATGGCTATGAGAATATAATGGAAGAAGCCACTTTCAAAAGGCTGGGTAAAATGGGGTAAATAGTACTCAGTCTAAGGCTGCTCTGACGGCATTCCATTTTCCCCATCAGTAACTATTCTGGGCGCATATTTCTGACTTTGTGTGATAAGTGCTATAGAACTAGGACCAAAATAGCTGTCACAGAAAATAATTTATTAGTGTTTCTTCTTCTTCGTTAAAGATTGTTATTCAGCTGTCATCACCAATTGAAGCCAGTGGATGGGGGATGGATTATGAAGACATGGAATCAGGGGATAATGGATTCCCTGGAGACACTGATGAAACAGACATTTCCAATCGGCCTGAAATTGTGGTGGTGTGTATCCATTGCCTGTTGTCTGACTGTAAAGAAAATGCACTGGTGGAATGATTCCTCACTGGAACCTTTATTACCCACATCTAAGATAAGCCAGGCTACTGATACACAGCGAAGCAATTTTTCTCACTGATGCCAATGCAGTCTTTGACTGGGTCCAGGCAGCAAGTTATGGGAACTTGTTTGGAAGAGGGTAAATAACTGAGGGGGCCTCTTCCATAGGTACTGCATTTTTTTTAAAGAGGGGACCATTATGCCTCTGTGTTATCCGAATCTGGGAAAGTGAAAGTAGCCTAGACCATGTGAACCCCAGTTTTGCTGTGGAGCATGCTTAGCACATACTCTATCTTTTTAAAAAAAACGAACAAAATTGTTACGATGAACTAGAAAGTCCTGTGGCTATTTGCCACTAAGTACCTGCCAAATTGCAGCTTCATAACCCACTGCCAATTATTGTTAGCTAAAGGGCTCTTTTTGCTTTGCCCCATCCTTTCCTAATCTGCTCGTTGGTGGGCTAAGAATGGGAAGAAGCACTACCATAGCTTTCCACTTTGCTGTGTGGGGCAGATGGAGTGGTTTTCTTGATGCAGGAAGATTGCTGGGAGGGGATGACAGCTGGGCAACTAGCAGTGGGCAAAGCTAGATGAACAAGTCAGGTGTGGGTGGGTAGGTGGGGGAGGGTAAATCAGGTCTGAGTGAATCAGTGGAATGACTGAAGGGTCCAGAACCTGATTCCTTCTCTGAACCCATCAGTTATTTCTGTGTATACAAACAAAATGTGTCATGATCTGTTATTATCTCATTATTGTGAACCGTATTTTTTACAAGATTGAGCTAAAAATAGGTTGTACCAGACTGTTAATACCAAGAAGTAGAATGCAATCCCTGTTTTCCCACCACTGATGATGATGACCTTTTTCCTCTCCCTTTTGGTCCTGAAGTTAATTTGCCTTGTTTTGTTTGTCCCAGTTCAACTGCACATTCCATCAACCCAGAGCTCCTCAGTCTCCTGTCCACTGGCCATCTGACACACACATCGGCAATGTGACTTTTGGCATGGAACTTTATGAGACAGCCCTCTTCAGTACCCCGACTCAAGGTTTCTTCTCCATTGGAGAGAATGACCAGATTTTTGTTGAGGTAACAAAGTCTTATGGAAGTAGAATCAGTGCAATGTTCTCCAGGAACATGGAAGTTCAGTTTAGTCTGTTCTTGTCTGTCCTAAGCTGGTACTTCCTGATCACCTCAGGCGAAAAGATGCATCCTCTTGTGGTTTCCGAAAGGTAGGCTGTGGAGATCATGAGGAAGAGGATCCGTTTGTGGTGGAGACCAAAGAATACTGTCGACATGGGCAAGCCTAACACAAATATGTGTATCCTGCACATTAAATCCTCAGTCAGACAATAGTCATCACAGACTGTTGAGGCTTTGGGGAAACACAATCACATTAGTAGGAACTGCTGCCAGCAAAGAATAAGCATTCATTCATTTAGCAATGAGGCTTAATTCCACCCCCCATTCCATTTCAGAGCTCTGGAAATAATAACCTATTGTTCATGTTTCTCTCTCCCCTTTTCTGCCTTAGATAAGACTGGATTGAGACAGGTTTGTGAGTGTATGCACACAAGCACACACACTTATCTATTTTATTTATTTGTTTGGTCTGTATCCTACCTCTCCACCAAAAATGGTGCTCAGCAACAAGACAGGTTTTAAAAAAAAGAATTAAAACAACAACAAAAGCAAGCTGTGCCCTCCTTAAATTTCTCCAATTTCCTCTTTAAACCATCCAAGTTGAATATACCAACAGTGTTGGCCGGAAACTATTCCTAGTGTTTCAGTATTTGTACATTAGTTCATGTGCACTTCTAGTATTTATGTACATGCCTGATTTCTAGCTACCAGGACCATTTCTGTTCATACTTTCCTTTCCCACTAAGAGTATGATCCACAACTCAGCAGCATGTATGGCACTTTGTGACTACTGCATTGCTCCTTGGGTCCTTGGGCATGATTGTAGAAGCAGAAGCAACAGCTCTTGACAAAGAGCTGCATGCTTATGGTGTCCTATTCCCCCATCCAAAGCACCTGTTTGAATCAGGATTACAAACCAGCAGTGATGGTTTGTAGCATGGCCTTGGCAGCTGGAGTGGGTGTTTTCCCAGCCCACGGTCTACTCAGGGTTTGCTGGGTCTCAGCTGTCTCGTTGCACAACAGAGCAGGGAAGTGCGCAGTACCAATGTAGCAGAGAACTTGTATGGAATATTCCCTCTGTTGAGAAACTGAAGCAAAACCGAAATGCTTCAAATAAACTGGGCCTTTTAAGTAGGTTTGTTTTTGCAGTTAAAAAAGAGCTGTCATTCCTTTTTGCCCTCTGGGATGAATCCACTGGCTCTACATTTCCATCTGGCCCCATTATTTGTTCTTTGGACAGATGTTCTATTTTTTCATCACCTGTCCTGGCACAAGCTTGGGGTTTTTTTTTCCTTCTGACACACTGGAAAATATTTATCTGTGCCTGACATCTGTTCCTCATCCTCTAGTGACATGAATTATTATTTTTTGTTTTCAAAATGCTAGTCTCTTAGTTGATAAATAGCCCATGACATAATCTGCTAGAGCTCTCCATTTCTTAATTTTGCAGAGCACTTCTAGCATTACTGTTTTCCTTCTTGGTTGATCCCCATGCCTGTGGATATCAACTTCAGGATTCCTGGCATCATAACATTTACTGAGGCATTTTAAATTTATTTTGAGATTTTTTTTAAATCAATAGCCTGAGGTATCAAAATAGTTTTGTGTATATTTTTCTCTCATTCTCCATGTTAGAGGGAGCAAAGACTTTGAAAAAAAATAGTAGGGTCAGAGAAAAACAAGTGAAAAGGCGATAATCAAATAATATAAGAATAATCCATTTTTAAGAGCAGAAGTTCTTTACCAGCTATATGCAAAACAAAAATCAGCAAGTAACATTTTCTTCAGAATTGCCTCTCTATGAAAGATGGAAGTATAAATAACAGTTCGTTATTTAATTACTCCATTCCAAGTAACTCTGCTTTCTTAATATCACACAGTCTTCAGGCTCTTGCTAGAAAACTTATGAAAACTCCAAGCTTTAAAAATAACTTGGTGTAAATAAGTTTTTGATTCTCATAGTTGATGATCTGTGCTTTGAAGGAAACAAGCAAAGAAAGGTTAACATCTGCTGGGTGTTACACGGTGCAGGCCTAAGCATGCTCAGAAGTAAGTGCCATTGAGTTCCATCAGGCTCACCCTGTGGTAAAAACATTGCAGCCTAAAACTCTCAGATTTCTAAATCTATGTATCAAATTTCCTTGGAAAGAAGTGGGAGGTTCTACATCTGTTCACAGTTTTCCAGATTAAGAATATTATGAAACTTCTCCATGGCTGCTCCCAGGCTGTGAAACACTCTGTTAAGGAAGGCTGGATTTACTCCCTGTCTCCTGTCCTTCTACCACCACTTTATTCAAGCAGGCCTTTGACATGATAGTGGGTCTGTTGCTTTGGATGCTGTTTTTGTTCTGTTTTTATGTGTTTTAATGCATTGTTTTATTAGTGTTTGTGAGTGAAAGCCACAATGAATCCCATTTTCATCATTAGAAAGGTGGACCGCACATCAAATCAAATACATTGGGCATCTCACAGGATAGTCAAAATATGTTAGTGTCATATAACTAGGTATCCTAATGAGCCACAGTCCTCTGATGTATATTCTAATTTTCACATGGTGCTTAATGCTAATGCAGCTGCTTTTACTTGCTCCAGCTGTTCTTCAGATGTCTAGCTACATCATACTGTAAGACTTTTATACAGCAACCCTTCCAAGGCACAGCCTTATATCATCTCTGTATTATAGAAGTGAAAATGTATCTTAACATCTATTGTATAACTTTCTGTTTTAATGGTAGTTTCATTTGGGAGATCAGGATTACTCAACTTTTACCCAGTGAGTTCCTTTACAGTAATAATTTGATCCAAAGAAAATAAGCAGTTAGACTACATAGATACACCTTTACAATATGTTCCTACAATGCAGCTAATATAGTCAACCCTCCATGGGAGGGTTTGTGCCCTACATGGAACCATTTGACAGCATTCACACACTATGCAAGATGGGTGTGCGTGCGTGTATGTGTACACCCAACTGACCAAACTTTGCTGCTGCTGCTGCTGTTGTCTGAGCTCTGTTTGGCAGCACCTTTGACATTAAATGCTGTTTCTAAGGAAAAGGGAAAGTAATAGAAGAATTATAACACCTCTTCTTGTTTTTGTTTTCCTGATGCAGATTTCTGTGACCAAGGCTGAGAGATCCCTGGGCTTTGCAATCCAGACATGCTTTATTTCTCCAAATTCATACCCTGATAAAATCTCAGAGTATACCATTATTGAAAATATTTGCCCTAAAGATGAATCTGTAAAATTCTACAATATTCCAATGGCCAATTTTCCCATAGCCAGTGCCCAAACGGACAAAAAGCGTTTTAGTTTTGTGTTCAAATCCATATTCAACACCTCCCTTCTCTTTCTGCACTGTGAGGTGGCCTTATGCACGAATAAAGAAAAAGATGCTCAAGGACTGGCAAAGGTCAGTGTTTCAGATGTTTGTTTCACATGATTACTTCATATGTTTACTTAAGTTGCTTTGTTTTCTTCTAGAATGCCCAGGATTAGGTGATGGTTGCTTTCTAGGTGTCTGGAACTACAGTTCCCACAAGCCCTAACCATTGACCATTGCGACTGGGGTTTATGGGACCCATAGCCCGAACATCTGCCTAGCCCTGAACCTTTCCCATCACACAAGTGTAGAATCGGTTGAAATAAATGCTGTGTCAAGGCGAAGTCTGTTGAGGACTGAGTTAACATGTTGGCCTGGCACAGGGCTGTGTTTTGACTCTGATGTGTTGGCATCATTCACCACCTTGATGTGACACATCTGCTCTGTAGCAGGTGCAGAGCGGCTTGTCATGCCAGGGTGCTGAAACTAATGGGCAGTTTCCTTAAGGGGAATAACTGGGAGACAAATGCGAGAAAGGCTGCCATTAAACCAGCTTCCTCCGAGCCGGTATCTGATCGGTATGCTGGGTAAGAGCTCCCACAATAGCCAGCCAGTATGGCAGGCTGGGGTTCATGGAACCTGCAGGCCTGCACATCTGGTGGGAACCAGTTGGAGGCTGCTGTAAGCTGGAGCAAGCAGTTCTGTTTTGCTTTTTTAAATTTTAGTTGCCATAGTTAATGTTGGCAAATAAAGGAAGTGTCTCTTTTTAGAATAATCATGTATGAAGCCACACTTCAGAGACCTCAAGCTGTTACAGAATTGTAATTTATTATTACAAACTCAGTTTCCTGAAGGCATTTTGGCTCATGTAGAATAGCCTGCTTTAGGGAACACACAGCTTCCGTACCAAGGTTTTACCCTGACATTACATTGTAACTGCCCGGAGGCTTTGTTCCTCTTGCTGCATAGATGGGTTATTTCTGGATATAAAAATGCTTACTTATAATATTTTACATTTCCTGAAAGCTGCTTGCATATAAGGTAGGTTTATGTTCTTACCCTTGTATTACGGATAAGGAGCTGAGTTGTACATTAAGTTACTCACCTAAAGATTGCCATGGAGTTCATAACTGTGGTAAATTTGGACGCTGGACACTGGAGCTCATAGTACATGCTCATAACCACAGGGCTAACTCTCCCTAACAGAGAGTCTGGGGTAATACTATATAGATTATCACATCAGGGGTAGATGTATCCATTCTTCTGTTCCACCAGAAAGAACCTCTGTAAAAAGTTCAACTGTATTCATAGGTATTTGCTGAAAATACTTACAAATGCTTGCAATTAACAACAATGGGATAAAATTTATGGAGAACTGTTGTGGCTCTTGACAGCTTGATGCATATTTTCCACTAAATGATTACAAATGAGAGACATTACTTTCCACTATGGGAGTGGTCCAGATTAGTCTAAGCTATTCAGTGTTCATAGCATTAGGTATAAACAATGCATTACCATTAATTTTCCAGATCCTGCTGAGATATAATAATGCTATTGTTTCTGAAGCTCCATGTGTGAATTATTATATTGACCTACCTAGAGAGGATTTGAAGGGAAAGAAAGGAGTGTTTGAACTTGTTTTCTGCATTCCTTTTATTGCTTTTCTCACATTTGCATAGTATATTCATTCAGTGGTAGCATTCAGCTTATCTGAATAGGGTACAATATTATTTGTTCTGAGAAAAAAAGCAATTCATTTTTTTAAGTGGATAAGTTTCAAAAATAAGTATACTTAACCATCAGCCTTGGAGATGGTGTATATCACTTCCACTCTCTTTGGACATCCCATTTAGAGTCATCACATAAATTGGGGCACCTACTCTGCATTGCGAGTTCCTTGCCTGCAGATCAAATCAAGGGCATTCATTGGGGAAGTTTATGGCATTTCTCTGGTCCACATAGCATGTTAGAACATACGAAGGGCATCAGAGAGCCATGCTGGATCAAGCCAATGGTCCTTCCAGAGTGGTAAACCACTGTGGCTGTGGGATCCCTCAAGCAGACTATAAGTACAACAGTTCTCCTGCCCAAACTTCCCAGCAACTGGGATGCATGACATGCTGCCCCTAATACTGGTGGCAGCACATAGCCATCAAGACTGGTAGCCATTGATAGCCTTCTCCTCCAGGAATCTGTTTGACCCCCTTTTGCAGTCATCCAAATTGGAGGCCACCACAGCTTCTTGTGGCAACGAATTCCATGGTTTAACTATGTGCTTTTATTTATCCCAAATCCTTCACCAATCATGGGATGACCCCAGGTTCTAGTATTATGGCAGAGGGAGAAGCAAGTCTTCTACTCCACTTTCTCCATACTGTGCATAATTTTGAGCATTTCTATCATGTCTCTCCATAGTCACCTTCTTTACTAAGCTAAACGATTCCAGTTGTAACCATTCCTCATTGTGGGGTCGCTCCAGTCCCTTGAATATTTTAGTTGCCCTTCTTTGCACTAGTTCCCATTTCTTTATCAGCTGCCGCAACCAAAATTGTATACAGTCTTCTAAGTGTGGTTGCCCCAAAGATTTGTATAAAGGAAATATGATCTTGACAGTTCTATTTTCAGTTCCTTTCCTAATTATATGCCTACCATAGAGTTTGCCTTTTTCACAGCAGCTGCAGTGTTGGGTTGACATTATCATTGAGCTGTCAACCTCAGTCCCCGGATTTCTTTCTGGATGAGTCACCACTAGCTCAGATCCCATCAGCTTATGCTTAAAGTTGGGATTTTTTTACCCCAGGCAAGTGGATGGAGGAAGCTTTTTACAGCAGTGCCAAAGCTGCATCCATACCACTAGGGGCATTATAGTGAAGGGACCCTATTCAGCCTTGATAATTGGTAACTTGGTATTACATTTTGTTGTAAACTTTTAATGATGTGTTAATATGATGCCTCTTTTATCATTATTTTTAATGTGCTGTTGTGAAGACTCCAGAGAGCTTTGGCTGTTGGGTGATATAGAAATTAAATAATTTTAAATAATCTCCATATCGAGGCAGGATATACATCTTGAAGTGCAGCTGTGGATGCTTCCTTGGAATATGTTTCAGGAGACTTGGGTTTTGATAATGTTCAAGTTTTCTGCACAGAAAACATCGCTAAGTACTGCTGATAAAGAGGCAGCTGTGCGTTTGCTCTGATAACATTAATGCTTTAAGTGGGTCCCTGACCTCACCAGCTCTCCACGGTTTCCATCCGGCAGTGCATCCCTCCTGACGAAGCCTGTGACTTTCTCAGTGTTGATATGATCCTGGCAATGATGCAAAACAAGAAGACCTTCACCAAACCCCTTGCTGTGATAACTCCTAAAGGGAAGTCAGAAGGTACCAAACCCATTTTGAATCTATTAAGAGAAGTGCACTTCATTATGTGTTAAAACCTGAACTGTAAAAATATGCCTCCAGGTGCATATTGTTTCATTTTCTAATGACATTATTGTTTCTGGATGACAGGGCCCCATCATCTTTGAGCATTAACATTTGTTTGCTTTTATCTCCCTTCCATGCTTATGAAAATGCAGCTTGGCTAGGGACTGGGAAAGGAATGCATTTTGATGCTATTTAGCAGCATGGGATTCGTAAACATTAAATAACACTGTGCCATTGCTTTCAGCAATTCATTATAATTTAAGCACCAAAAGCTGTATAATTTCTTTCATTGTGGCTATAAATATTTATTTAAGCATCATAATTACAGTGGAACATCTAGCTTATTGAAAATATTAAAGCGTGATGTGCTTTGTAAATAAATGGAGCAGCCACAGGGAAGATGGCTACACCAGTCATTTAAATCATTCATATTAAAAGATGAAAGCCTGGAAGGATTTCATTAGTTTTCTCCTGATATTTTGTGTGGCTATATGAATCCATTTATCTTCTTTATGAAATACTAAAGTATAGATTCATGACACTGTATGCTGTACCCTGTAGGAAAATATATCTCCAAAAAAGAAAAAGACAGAATGCCTAACAAGACCATTTGGGGCATGCAGCTGCCTGACATCAGGACATTTGCTTGCAATTTCTGTATGTTTCCTTAAACTGGCATATATCATTCTAAGGAAGTGAGATCGCATGGCTCTAAAGTACAGTACCCAGAACTTTTGTATTGGTCCTTCAAGTATATCTTACTCCTTCTAAGTAATGATGGGTTAAGATACCCTAGGTCAGTGATGGCGAACCTTTTAGAGACTAAGTGCCCAAACTGCAACCCAAAACCAGCTTATTATCACAAAGTGCCAACACTATAATAAAACCTGAAAACAGGTTTTAGTTTAGAAAAACAACTCACAGCCAGTCCAAGCAAATCTCTCTCCCCGCCCCTCCCCTTGGCAGTGCACTGACTGGACATGCAAAAGCTTGGACGAGTATCAGCAAATGAGTCGCAACTTGTGATGTCATCGCCTGGTGCTGCTACTCCTTTCCAAGCATGCCCATGGCCCCTATGTGCGCTGTTATCTGATGGTCGGCTACTGGGGCGATGCTGGGGCGACTTGGCTTGTGTGCCAATAGAGAGGGCTCTGCGTGCCCACTGTGGCACGTGTGTCATAGGTTCACCAAGAGTGCCCTAGGGGGATTTGTTATTTCCCCAGAAAGAAATAACAAATTCACCACCATTGGCCTGACACTACCCTGGTACATTCCCCTAACTCTAATATAGGGGAAAGTTCCACTGAAAAGAGGGCTATTTTGAAAAAGCCTTCCTTGAGTAGCTTTTTCTGCACAGCTCAACATTTCTGCCCATTCTAAACACATTCCAGCCATCAAAACCTTCCAGGACACCTCATTTTTCTCACCCTAACCCAGTGATGGAGAACCTTTTAGAGACCAAGTGCCCAAACTGCACCTCTAAACCCACCTATTTATCGCAAATTGCCAATACTACAATAAAACCTGAAAACTGAGGTTTTAGTTTAGAAAAAACAACTCACAGCCAGTCCAAGCAAATATCTATCTATCTATCTATCTATCTATCTATCTATCTATCTCCTTGGCAGCGCACTGACCAGACATGCGAAAGCTCGGATGAGTATCAGCGAATGAGTCGCGACTTGTGATGTCATCGCCTGGCACCACTACTCCTTTCCGAGCATGCCCATGGCCCCTATGTGCACTGTTATCCGATGCTCGGCTGCTGGGGCGATGCTGGGGCGACTTGGCTCACGTGCCAACAGAGAGGGCTCTGCGTGGCCACTGTGGCACACGTGCTGTAGGTTCGCCAGCAGTGCCCGAGGTGGATTTGTTCTTTCTCCAGAAACAACATTTGCTATTTCCTTGAAAAATAACCAGTTCATCTTTTTAATCTTGAATGCAAGATCTCCTGTTTATATGAGTTTTTTAGCATTTGCAAAAACAATCTGCATCTTAGGAGCTGTAGTATGGAATCACATGATGTGTTGGGACATCAAGCACCACCATGTCATGGACCTCTTTCTGACTGTTTTCACATGACCTGCCTGATATGTATGATTCTTTTGCTGGTGGGAAAGGACACAGGAGCGTAGGTGGGTTTCTGAGCTTGCCTTAACTGTTGCCTCATCCTCCATGAGCTTATTGTTGCCACCACCCCTTCCCAGGAACCTTTTGTTCTGGAAAGTGTGGTTGATGCAAGGATTTTTTGTTTACTCAGCCATTTAACATCAGCATCAGTCTGCACCATGCCCTGAAGGCCTCTTCCCAGCTGGATCCCCTTTATAGTAAGCCGCTCACAAAAAGACTCCAGTGCGACCCATCAGCACCCACCAAAGTGCATTTTTCTTACCAAGCAGGAAAAGAACCTTTCACCCAAGGACATCATCATATTTCCTTAAAAAGGAAAAGGTTAAACACACCAACTAAATGCATGCACAAGAATGGTATAGTTTAGATGCAGACTACATATGCTAAAATGCATAGGGAAGGTGGCACCTGGGAGAAGCTGTTTGGCGTTTTTCTGCTTTGGCTTAACAGAAAGCTGCAGAAAAAACTCTTGTTCATTATTGATTTCAACATCTCTCTTATTAGAATCTTTACCAAGATATCCTCAGCAAAAACAGAGTATATAATTTTGACAAATGTGCTCTCTCTCATTCACTCTCTTGCTCTCTCTCATAATGCAAATTCTATTGCATTTTGTGAAGCTTTCTTCTTCATGGATAATTACCTTCCAGTATTTCTTATGGGTAATTTTTGCGCAGGCAGAGCTGAAAAAAAGTAATTGCACCAAAACAGAGCTCTTGCTTTCCTCAATCTCTTGTTGGGTTTGTCTTTCTCATTTTCTAAAAAAAACAATAATTCTTCATCTTGACATATGGTAACTGCCATATGAACTTTATCTGAACTTGCCAAAGATTTGAAATACTGAAGGATAAATTAGAGCCATAGACTTGTTAGACTTATAAATATCACAAGTATTTATTCTGCGATTACTTATGCAATAAATGCCCAGAATTTCATTTTCAGCAGAATCTGTGGACAATTATATGTAGCCTTTATAGAAATGTTATTCCTTGCCAAAACATGCATCCATAGTATGTGATAATTTGAGTTCTGTCCAGTGAATTGATTCTGCACTTGAGTGGGGGTTTTTTGTGGAAAAATCAAGATGCTGTAACCTTCCATGAACCCTTCTCCCAGTGTTTTGATCATCTGAACACTTCTATCCCAGTGTAGTTTTGTACATTGGGCACACCTTATCATACTAGGGTTCTTCTAAAATTCAGGTGTGACTGACCTGCTAGGGCATATCATTACATTAAATCAACAATTAACAGATTACATCCTGATGCCTACTTTGTCACAGCCACTCTTCTGTGCTAGACAACACTGGTGAAAAGAATGGCCTCCATATTTTTTCAGTCACTGATTAAGTCTGTCAGAGCCAAGGCTGTAGCCAATCACATTTACACTCAGGTTGATACATGCCTTTTCCAAAGCATAGCTGGAAACAAACAATGAAAGCTTAGGGGATGCAGATAAAATCTTGCACTGTAATCTGGACCTGAATATGCAACAAAGAGTGAATGTACAATATGGTTCAAACTGCTAAGAAAGATCAAACCACAAATTTCAAGTCAACCAAGCTGAATCTGCATTTTCAAAAACACAGTAGATTAATATATATTGCCAAGGCTTGAGAGATGAGCTCACAATATGGCTGTCCATGCAAAGTCTCCTTTCCTTGAGCTCCTTTGACAGAGTGAGGATACTCATGGAAACACATTTTAAAATTTTAGATCAGTTTTGGCCTTGCCTGCTCTTGCTTGCTGTTCACATGACACTTTAATTAGAGGGTTTCAGTGGTTTCATTGGAGATCAAAATCTTTCACTTGCATGCAAAGATTGTTTGAAATTCTGGAATGCTTTCCAGGGAGATTTAAACACTGAGGATCAGAAATCCTTTAACGTTAGTTCTGCAGAACATGCTTTTTTGGCATTTAAGCAGTTTATGATATACCAATGGAGCATTGCCTTGTGGAGGGGAGGGTTCAGAAACAACTGTTTCTGTTTAATTCTGTGAGGCTGCAGGGAGTTTTGCAACTTTTTATTCTTAACACTAATGAATCCACTAAGGAGAAAGCAACAAAGACTTGGTCTCCAAACAAACTACAATTAAAAAGACATGCATGTTTCTTTGTCTTTCTGGCGCTATTCTGCAGCTTTCTGATAATTTCAATGACTGGAGCAATCCACAGTTGGCTGCATGGATATAGTTTTGGTTGGAGTTTGGACTCCCCTAAGGAACCTATTGCTTGGGTAGCTTAACTTGGACAGATTGTTTTTGCATTTTATTTTGTGGCATGAAAAGAAGACGAGTGTGTTAGAGGACATGATGCTGTG
The DNA here is from genome assembly GCA_023646645.1 of Varanus salvator macromaculatus. Taxonomy (NCBI): domain Eukaryota; kingdom Metazoa; phylum Chordata; class Lepidosauria; order Squamata; family Varanidae; genus Varanus; species Varanus salvator. The sequence goes on from JAIXND010000659.1 coordinate 10,865,678, forward strand.
AGGGCAGGCCAAACTAATTGTGCGATGCTTGGTGGAATATTTCCCAGAATATTTCAGATGTCCAGCTTGATAGGCAATAGTACACAAAAAAATGTGTCTTTCTTGGCATACATCTCCATCATGAATCAAGCAGTCCTTTTCTTTAAGTTAACTGCCACTGTGAACCAACAGCAGATTTGTAAGACTCAGAATATAAATGATAGTAATGTACTACATGACTAAATAAGAGCATTTACATCTCCAAGATGTTGGTTATCATCCACAATGATGCAAAACAGACCAGCTATTGTATGTTTTCTTGCAATCCATATTATTGGATCCATTCCTCTTAGATTTGCACCAGAAGCCAAACAAAGAGACTTGTAGGCTCTGTAGAGTCGGGGAGTCAGAACAGAATGTTCCGTTCGGGATGTCTTCTCTTCCGTCTGCTCTTCATGCACGTGACCCCCATTAGTAATGGTGAGGTTGTTTGCCTGCATGGCTAGGAGAAAACAAACCCTTCCATGTTTTCTTTTACAGTGGTAGTTTTTGCAGGCTCAGCCACTTGCCTGATTGAACCAGATCCCAGTGAAATTATGGAAGCATTTAGATGCCTTTGACCTAGAGCTGGTGGATGGTTTTCTTTCAGCAATGTACTTTTGTAGGTGTCCTGCATCCAAGAGTCTCACTTGCTCCAGGATGCAGGGGTGAGCAACACATGTCAAAAGATACAGGAGACTGCATGCACCTTAAATAATTGTGAGATGCAAGGAACTATGTATGTTACAATAGAGCTAAGATGATAATTCACTTTGGTGAACTGGTCATTGCTGAGACATGCATAAATGATTATTTAGCAAATTATTGTGCTTACTTAGTAGCAAAATATCAACTTTCAACTGTTTGCTGGGTCCAAAGTGAGTGCCTCTGTCATTGGCATAACCAGTTTCGTTTTGCTAGCACATCTTAACTTGACAGATCTCACTGGTCACATGATCATGCTATTGACAGAGTATGCATGGTGGTGGTCACTGCTGGGCACTCTCAGTGACATATGTGATGCAGCCAGAACTTCTTTCCTCCTTGCTTGGGGGTTTTAAAGAGGCTTTGACGATACCTAACCCAGTTGAAAGAACATTATTTTGCTTTCCTAAAGAAACACTGAAAAGCCAAAATCTGTTTTATAATGGCTACTTTCATTGCATTATTTCCATTTTAGGATTTTTAAAAGCATATTCACACTCAAGATGTTTGTTTTGTTTTGTTTTTAAAACTATAAGGTTGGGCTATAAGTTGCCACACCAGTGTTCAGGCTGGTTCTTTAATGATGTGCCTGTTGTTCTTTATTGACACAGTTCTGGCCATCTTGTGGTATGGAGATCGCTACCTCAGGCCCACTATGCTTAGAAAGAACAAGGAACATAAAGTTCCTGTGGATGGAGAAAGGAAAATAAGATGATGGTGGTCCCAAATCCATCATCTACTGGAAGGAGAAGCCAGCATAGGGAATGCAGAAAGCACTTGGATAGTCTTCATAATACTGCAACATGCACACTTACAGACAAATCCTTTGAGGGCTATGATTAAGAGAGAAATGGATTTCTCTTCCTTCGTTACACACCCACCCAGGCTTGATCATCTCTGACTGGATCTCTTAATATGTTACAGACTCTGCACAGGGATTGCTGATGTTGTGTATAAAATTCTGCTGAAACAAGTATCATTTCTCTCTCTCTCTTTAACAGATCGATCTTCCTACCCCAAACCACCTGAGGGGTTACCACGTAAGTTACACATACTTTCTTGTTCCAGAAACACAGCAGAATGCTGGGTTTTGTTTTGTTTTTTAAAGAGCGTAATTGTTATTTGCTCTAAAACAGCCCTCCAGCTGTTTTGGACTACAACTTCCAGCATTCCTGACCAAATGGTGACTAGAGCTGATGGAGGGTTGGAGTCCACAACAGCTGGAGGCCACCAGGTTAGTGAAGGCTGCTCTGAAATTTCAAATTTCTAAACCAGTCACTTGCACTTTAAAGATTCTAGACACAAGAACACAAGAAAAGCCATGTTGAATCAGATCAAAGGTCCATCTAGTCCAGCACTCCATACGCATGGTGGCAAACCAGCTGCCCACAGGATCCCTCAAGCAGGACAGGTGCAAGACCTCCACCTGTCCAAGCTGCTCAGTAACTGGTGTATGCAGACATGCCACCTCTGGGAAAGGAAGCAGCACATGGCCATAGATCTGAATTTAATCACCTCTGTACTTCTACTTTCACTGGAGGTTGTCCCACTGTCAGTGATATTAAGCCATGGGACTCTGTATAAGACAGTAGGACAAGTTTCTAAGAAATTTGTCATAGAAACATAGGAAAATGTGTTAGACTGAGACAAACCATTGGACTATCCAACCCAGTATTATTGACATCGACTACCAGTGGCTCTGCAGGATTTAAGGCAAGATTTTTTCCAGCCCTGCCTGGAGATCAAACATGAGACCTTCCACATGCAAAGAGGCCAGTGAATTGTGACCTCTCTCTGCAAAAAGCTTGTGAGGGGGAGTGAATGAATGGTGGCCTTGGACACTGGGCACTTGGGTTCAAATTTCCATTCCACAAGAGGTTTTGGGTCTCAAATGGCCTTACAGAGCTGGTGCGAGGTTAAGGGACAAACCACCTGGCAAGCAAATGTATACCAGCTGCAACAGACGACTACAAACCTTTTACAGGAGCGGGCAAGGTACAGTTGCTAAGTGAATGGCCATGACGGCTAGCCTTTAGCATCTCCTGCTGCTTCTCTACTCCAAGCTACCCTCTCCCAAAGTGGCTTTTCCTGCATAGTAAAGGCCTGATGAGGTTTTGTGGGTAAGGTGTAGTGGAGTCCTACTATGCTGCTCTGGGCTGCTTGGAGGAGAGGTGGGATCCAGGTGCAACAAAGAGATGCAGTTCAGGGGAGCACAGAAAGAAGTCCTCAATATAGATGTGAAAAAGGTGGCATTTGTGGCAGCAGAACCTTTTGGTGATGGGATACAGGAGAGCAGGTCTACTATCTCACCGTGCCAATCCAGGGAAACAGGGCTGTATCAGTCCTCTGGTTTCTCCCTTAGCTCCAGATGTAGCCTTGTTCTGTTACTGTCGTATAAGAAATTAGTAAGGACTATATCATAGAAATCAAATATCAGAATGGCTGGAAGTGGCTGCAGTGATTCAGCACACGTTCAGAGCATTGCATTCAGGAACCAGATGAATACTCACACCAGTTGCCCTGCTTTTCCCATAGAGAGCTCAATATTGCAGCCTGGAACTGAATTCCGTAATTAAAACCACTGCCAAATAGAAAAACAATTGTTTCTATTTATGTCTTTGCTGACTTTCAAACTGGCGTTGCCTCCCCGTTAACAGTCTTTCCGCTCCCCACCTAATAGGCTAAAGATGCTGGGGAAATGGAGCAAAATTGGCAAGGCATTTCATTATTTGCATTTTTTAAAAAAATCCCACCCTACCCCAAGACATATGCAGGAGGGATGTGTAGATTTTAAAATAAATCTACTAAAATTAGATAAGTGATTGGTATTAGTCTTTCAGATTTAAAAACAAGCAAGTCCTAACAGAAAATGTTGCCTAATGTCTGAGCTGGTTGTCCATGGCCATGTTTTTAGAGTGCATCGTGCTTTGTTCTAGTGGTGCATGTCCCACGTCACACTAACCCTAACCCCTTCCACAGGTGCAATAAGCACTGTGGATTATGCTTTCCTTTAAATTGGAACTGTGGTCAGAAATCTTGATATGTAGCTTCAGTGCAGAAAAGCTTTCTGTTACCCTCAACTGCCTGCTTAAATTGGTCAAAGCAGGGATGCTCTTCAGGGTTCAAATCCAGCCTTTCCGGGGCCCCCATATGAATCTCTGATGGTACCCAGAAAGCCAAAACCCTGTCCCCAAAGGTCCAGTCATTCAGCAGTTTTTCAGCTTTTCTGCAGCTTTTCGGCCTCTCTAAAAGTTTGATTACTGGCTGTTAGAGCATTAAGGTAAACTATGGTGGCGTGGTGTGCTTGTCCTGCCCCATTGGGCTCACCCCTTTTGCCTTTGGTCCTGCCACCCCATCACCGCAACTCTCATCTTGTCTTGGTGCCCTAGCTCTTGATCAAGCTTCTTCCTTTCTTCTTCAAAGTCTTTCAAAGAGGAGGGAAGGAGAAGGCCAGAGACACGTGAAATTGGAAGACAGCAAAGGAAGGATAACCTCTGTTTCTGGCCAGGAGAGGAGGGGGATGAATTTTACTTTGCTGTCAGCCAGCCTGCCAGTGAGCCATTGGCTATGTTCACATGGTCGTTGGGAAAAGAAGCCATGCTGCAGACTTTCCCCAGCATGTGATTTGACCAGCTGTGCTGTGTGGCGTGCCACATTGTCCAGACCCAGTAAAGTACACAGTGGGCAATGGCTTTGAAACTACCCTAGAGTGTGTCTTTTCAAGCCACACCTGCTGTGAAGGTCTTCAGCTTCAGGCCACCATAACAGGAAATAGCATATTGGCATCCAGTCAGTTTATGTAGGGCTGGGACAAAGAATCCATCATGGCTTCATCTTCTAATGATTGTGCAAACCCAGCCAGGAGTTGCTGTGCCCTGGTTATAAACTGCAACTGGCAGGAAAAAAGCATCAGCCCCTTTTTTCATCTTTATAAATGCAAAGATGACATTCTAAACACTCTGATTCCACATTTCAAATGTGAATACTAAGTTGTTCACTTTTTCTCTATTTCACAGCTGTCTTCTATGGCCTGGACAGTGTGACAGTTGTGGGTATTGCCTTTGCCGCTTTTGTGATTGGTGCACTGCTCACGGGAGCATTATGGTTCATCTATTCCCACACTGGTGAGTACAACCACGCCTCAAATTGCATTAACACCCTTTTAATTCTGAGTGTCTTCATTGGGCACAGATTTGCACTTCCAGGGCAATTATAGACTACTGTCCCGTTCAAAGGTATGCAGAAGCAACCTTTTAACAGCAGTGCAACTTAACTGCAGAGGAAATCAATATAGCATAGAAAGTAACTGTATTATATGCAGATGTTATGCTTTCACCCCATAATTTATTGGTTTCTTAGAGCAAAATCATAGCAAGGAAGAGATCAGCATATTTTTATCAATCATGAAAACTGAAAGCTGTATCTTTACTAGTATTCTCCCTAATGTGCCATGAAAGAGAAGACTGCAATCCTATACCTATGTGAGTTCAGTAGGGTTTACTTATAAGTAGACATGTGTAGGAGTGTGCTGTGAATTGGTGTCCAATGGTAAATGTATGCCTTGGTGCACATATATATTCTCAGGCAAAAAATGCTACTGAATGAACAAACAGGACTGTCACTCTGAGGCAGAAAGACAGTATTCAAAGAATAGAACTTTTCTAGCATTCTTTTAAAAAAATCAAGCCCAAAAATGCGACCAACCAAGACAATTAGTATGGAGAACTGCAGCTATTACTGTACATGGAAAAAATAGCTTATCACTCTTGTATTGCTCAGGTTTAGGGGGCAAAAATTAGTAGAAAGCAGAAGAAGAAATTACCAATGAATGGCTATGTGTGGGCATGTTATTTCACACTTAGAATGCATTTCACACTACTTTTGAAATCAGCAGAAAAGCCTTGATGAATTATCAGTGTACTCTAACGAGCTCTTCTCATAGCCTAACATAATGCCTATTAAATATGTTGATCTTTTCAAAAATAATAAGGACCAACCTACAGTAGAAGCAAAGGCAGGCTCCTATGGTTGGTTGGTTGGTTGTTTACTTTTAGCTGCAGTCACAGGGGGCTTCAAATTTGATCAGCGGTATGGGGGAACACGTAATTAGCCCTTTCTCTAGTTCCTGTTTTCTAGATAGAAATTGAAATGTTTTATGAAAAGAAAAGCAGATGAGCAGCTGCTTTTGTATGGGGAAAATGGCCTTAAGGGAAGACTTCATTGTCTTCTTTCCATTGTAACGCCCTTCTAGTCAAAGGCAGACCTACAGAAAAAGTAAAGAAAAAAATCCCACATATACACATATGTGTCACCTGTGCCATGTCTAACCGGCCCTTCAAGCATAACACAATTTGAAAAACACCCTTGGGAATTATTGCTATTAATAGTAATAATAATGGCAATGGAGGCAGAACAATTAAGCCTTCAATCAGTTAAACCTTCAAAAGCAACACAACAGGCTCCCTTAAGTGGCTAGAACAGAGATGACAGGACATCAGTGCTGAGCCTTCCCAGCATACTGGCTTTTATGTGCATCCTGACTGGGACAGAAAGTAAAATGAGGAGAGCTCAGTCTCTATCACTGCCTTTCGAATTATGGTGCTTTGATTGACCTGCATTACCAATGGCTGGGAACAGATCCTTCTGGCTTTTTGTGAAGTATCTGTGTTGTTAAATCACCTGGGTTGGTTCCATAGAAATGCAGCTAATAGTAATAGTAATATGCTTCTTATCATGGGATAAACCTGTGTAGTTTTGTTCCCCCCCCCTTTTCTTTTCTTTTCTTTTCTTTTCTTTTCTTTTCTTATAAAATTTTATTAAAATTTTGAACTACAAATTTAAAAAAAACAATCATCAAATACATCGGACAAGCTGGGTCAGCCCCCTATAACATATCTTTTAACATTCTGTAATCATAAATCAATTTATAAAACCTTAAAGACATCTTTAAGTCTACACCAAGTCCCGTTTCTCTAGCCAGTCATAAAAAAAGTTCCAGGTTTGATAATAGTCTGTATCATCCTTTTCCTTCAGTAGTAGAGTCAGTCTATCCATTTCTGCACAATCCAGAATCTTTTTCAAAATCAGCTCCTCAGTGGGTAATTCCTCACCCTTCCAGTGTTGAGCAAGCACGATCCTCGCCGCTGTGATTAAATGTAATATCAAGTACATTTCTTGTTTACCAACATTTTCCGGTATAATGCCTAACAAAAAAACTTCAGGTCTAAAGGCTAAAGATTTTTTTAGCATTTCCTCAAGCCATTTGTGTATTTTAATCCAATACTTTTTCACGTAATCACAGGTCCCTCCCCTTTTCCCTTGCATGTGCCATTTCCTGGACACAGCAGAGTAAGGAATATTCTGCCAAGTTGTCCAGATTAGATTTGTTTGCATTGGAGCTTGGGGAGTAAGGAAGGGTTTTTTTTTTTTTTGGTCTTTTTTTAAACTTTGGGAGGGTCATTGTGACCCAGTTTTAGAACTTCTGCTATAGCTTAATCAGACTTTTGGGAGACTTTCTCATTTGGTTTTCTTCAACAACTTGGCTTGTTTCTAATTAGATTAGAGCAGTCCCAGTAGGACAGTCAGTGGTTTGCTTTACACAATCATATCTTGGCTTAATGAGCCAGGATAGGCACAAAACTTGTGCACCAGTGTAGCACACCTGTGCAAGTGTAGCTCCATTCTGAGTTCAGTTTCTTGGTCATGCTGAAATCTTATGGAACACCAGGACCTGCTTTTGTACAGAGGTATTTGTTGCCTTTACAGCTTTCACCATATTCACTTATGCATAGTAATACATTTTGTGGCTCATGTAGAAGTAAAACATTTTGCTCAGGTTGGAGGAGCTTCAGCAAAATAGTTAAGGAAAGTATGGTCCTCTGTAGTCCTCCCCACTACTCAGCTTGTACATGAATAAATCTCGCAAGTGTGTAAATAAAGACCCAAGAACACCTCTCTAAGTTATTAATCTGAAACTGAACACAAGCCGTTTCAGAAAGCAGGCTTTATACACTGCTAAAAATGTCGGGTGTTGTTTCCTCCTCAGCATTTAAGGACCATACTTCCAATTAGCATGTATAACCCCTGCTCTTCCCCGTCCCTCACCAAAAAAAACCCCCAACCCCCTTCTGGAAGTTTAGAAGAGTCTGATAGGATCTGATCAAAATGAACTGCCAAAGCAACAAATTAAAGTTGGCAAATGGGGATAGCAAAGCAGTCAGACTTCCTGGACAAGGAGAAGGACTGGAAGCCTTCATGGGTGTGAATAATAAAGTACATGCTGTTGCACTCAGATGTTTGTGCTCTACCAATGGTTTAAACCAAGTTTGCAGCCTATAGATGGGAAGTGGCCATTTTGTGAAACTGCCACATCAGTCTATGAAATAGAAATCTGATGTGTTAAGACTGTTTAACATGGGCTCAAGGGACTGGGATTCATGTTGCCACTCAGACACTGCTGGCTTGTTGGATTGTGCTTTCCATCTGTAAAATAAAAGCAATAGCAAACAACCTCATAGGGTTGTTGGAATGCGTGAGAAGTGCTCTCCGCCATCAGCTTGAAGAAGACCCAAATATGCAGATTAACACCCTCCCCCTGCTCCCCAGAAATCTACCTTGCAGTTTTCAGATAGATGTTACGTTACTGAGTTGTGCTGTAGTGTCAACCTCACCCTTGAAGGGCATCCTCCAAGTGCACCTGTTTTGGAAAATGATTCAAACTCTTATTAAAACAAAAATGCCTATGGTTGTGATCCTGTACCCATTTATCTAGATGTAGATCCTATTGTATTCAGTGAGCCTTTCTTCTGAGTAGACCCAGATAGGCTTGCCGTGTAAGTATGAGTAAGGCTTTAATCTACTGACACTTTTTAGGAGATATAAATAAGGGAGATGCTGATTTTTATTGAATTTTTAAAAAATGCAGACACTTTTAATTGCTATTTGCCTCATGGTAGCACCCAAATAGGGAAAAAGCTAAACCATTAGCTGAGTCTGATTAGTGTAGGATCCACTGTCCAGTGCAGGTCAAAGTTTTGTGTGGCCCTGTCCACTCACCACTGCTGTCACCAGCTGCTCTTGCTGCTCGTCTCCTTTCACCTCGCTGCTACCACTTGCTTGCTCGCTGGACAAGCAGAGAGGCAGTGAGCGAGTCCACAGTGCACCAGTGCCCACTCCTCCTCACTAGTTCCATTGTCCAGGCCAGCAGAACGAGCAGGGAGCACACAGATTGTGGCAGTGAAGAAGAGGAGACTGTCCAGGAGCTGCTTGTCTGTGTGCGCTTGGCAGGTGCCTGACATGCCTACACTTGAGGGAGCAAACGCTGCTACTAATCAGAAGTAAACAGCCACAATTTCAGAATTTCAGCGGGGGAGAAAAAACGGGGAAAGGAAGCATGGTGGCCTGTAATTACATTTTTGGAAGAACTTCTAGCTTGACTATAAAAGTATATGTTTGTATTGAGTCTGCCAGAGGACTGGTCTTTTTATTTGTCTTTTATTTTTATTTGTTCTGTGCATGGGCAGCAGAGAGAAAAGTATTGGCTCCTAATGGGATGATTTACTTTTAGTTGTATTATTTGCATGTTGTGTATATTTTGGATTTTTTATTTCATAAACTTTTAATTAAGTTTAGGGGGGAAATGCCAAGGGTGGGCTGCCTTGCATTCTTAAAAACCAAGGATCTAAACGAATGGATTGAAATAGAGATGTGTTTTGGAGATGCATAGGAAAGTATAATTTTACAGAGGGGGAAAAGAAGGTAATTTAACTAACACCTCTCTGGCAGTTTCTCCCCTCTGGAGCAGCTTTTGAGGGTAGGCAAGGGACATATTGTTAAAGAGCTTAGAGGAAATGGAAGATAATAAGCTGACCTTGGGAATTAGTGACCTTTTTCTCAGAAGTCTCCTGAATGCCCCTGAGGCCTAGGAAGAACAGTAAGGAAAGGGCTAACTACACAGTATTACTATTGCAGCGGCAGCAAGTAAACTAATCCACTCCCTCTGCCCTCTCCCTTCTTTGTATTCTGGAAAATTCCATGCTCCAAGTGGCAAGCTGGACTATGGGATGCAGGTGCTGAAGAAAAGAAATGTAGGCAAGGATTGCTGGGAAGGGAAATTGAGGCAGGAACCCTCCTGGTCAGATACAAACCATCTTGATGGCCATGTTTCCATGAACTTCCTCCCCAGTTGGTGGGACATTCACCAGTCAATGTGGATTTATGACTCCTAGGATTATCTCATATACAGCTACTAACAGGATCAATGGGACTGTACTGAGGTTCATGGTAGACACGGAGAACTCTTTTTCTTGGAAGAAGATCCAGAGCAAAGATTTAAACTCCAGCAGAGGCCTGTGCCAGTAAGATGAGGGGGCACAACCCTAAATTCGAAAAGGGAAAATGAAGAAAATTGTCTCGCAAGAAGAAAGGGGTGAGGGAACATATGAGACAGTGTATTTTTGGCATCTAAATTTTGACAGCTGTGCATGCCGTTTTCCCTGAAGACGAAAAGGTATTCATCTACACAAAGTTAGAACAAAACGTTTACAGATCAGCTCTGATATGCCGTAGTTGCTGCAGAGCTCTGTGCAATAGTGTGGTTTATAGAATGGGTGACAGCGTAGCTGTAATAGGATCCAGCAGTCGGGAATGTAGGCCAGTTCTACATTTTGCAGATCACTTTCCTGGCACTGGGTTTGAGGGGCCCTATTAAGGGAATGGAAGCATCTGCAGCTTCTGCATTTATATGGAAATAGGGTGGCTACCCCTCCCCCCAAGTATTCCCAGTTTTTAGTAAAGGGAGGTTTGCTTCCCACCTTTTCTTTGAGATGAGTTTTGCAGTGTTAGGGAAGGGTATTCATGTGCCTGCAGTAATGACCAGTAAGTGACCAGAGTAATCTTCATGTGCAACTTTAAAGGTATTGTTTACAGCAGCCTTCCCCATTCTGGTGCCCCCCAGATGTACTGAATTATAACTGTCATCATTCCCAGGCAGCCTGGCCATGGGAGTTGTAGTCCAAACAGCTGGAGGGCTCCAGGTTGTGGAAAGCTGATTTATGCTGATTACTACTAAAAATATAGAAGAATACAATGCTGCAGAAATGTCAGGTTAGGTTTTGACCTGTCTCAGAAAACTTGTCTCATCTGTGAGTGCTTTCACAATGATAATACCATGTTTCCTCAGAAATAAGACCAGGTCTTATATTAATTTTTGCTCTAAAAGACACACTAGGGCTTATTTTCAGGTGATGTCTTATTTTTTCATGTACAACAATCTACATTTATTCATTTATTCATGTACAAAAATCTACATTTATTCAAATACAGTCATGCCATCTTCTTCTGGAACATCATCATAACTCTCCAAACCCCGAATTGTGACGTAATGGACGTACTAAATGTCCGTCTGGATAATGATCTTAACTGGGGCTTATTTTGGGGGTAGGGCTTATATTACAAGCATCCTGAAAAAATCATGCTAGGGTTTATTTTCTGGTTAGGTCTTATTTTTGGGGATACAGGGTAGTAATGCATATTTTCTCCATATTGCCATCTCTGCCTTCAATTAGATTAAACTGGATTTTGCAGTTCTGGATCAGCCCACAGTGGTATCGTCCCTACAGGCTCACTAGTGAAATCCTAGTACTATGACAGGCCCGCCACCTCCCTCCAACGGGACAACTGATTTTCTTCCCTGCCTCTGTGCCTTGCTACTCCATCCCATTCCTGCTGCTTCTGTGGCTTTCATAAGCACCCTGTGGGATTCATTCCCAGTGTTTCCTTTGAATCCATCTAAAAAGCAAGACAGAGTGGTATAGTGTTGCACAGGGATGCCTGTATGGAGGGAAAGCCTACAACTCCCACTGGCCTGACTCAGCATATGCAATGCTGACAAATGATGGGAGCTTATTTCTTTATTTATTAGATTTATATCCCACCTTTTTCTTAAAAAGAACTCAGAGTGGCTTACATCATTCTCCTCCTCCTGTTCTCAGTCCCATCCCCACAACAACAACCCTGTGAGGCAGGTTGTGCTGAGAGTGTGTGACTGTCCCAACGTCACCCAGTTGGCTTCATGGCTGAGTGGGACTAGAAATCAGATCTCCTGAGTCCCAGTCTCATGCTCTTAGCATCTGGAGGCCCACAGGTTGCTCACATCTGGTGCAGTGGATAGAGTGTTGAACTGGAATCAGTGAGTGCCAGGTTTGACCATCCAGCCAGCTGCAAATCTCAAGATGGCTTTGAGGGAAGAATACACATGTTTCCTAACACAGCTTGCCATGAGGATAAAATGGAATTATTTCTCCTGTTCAGTTTTTTAGCTCCTTGGAGTAATAGCAGGATACAAATGAGATAGATATATATCAATTTAAAGAAAGTGTTTCTGTACAGGCTAGAGCATGCACTTGGCTCACCTTCCGGCATACTTATCCTCGAAACACACGCAAAAGCTTACAAAGGATCTGCCTGACTTCAAAACTGTGTGACTTCAGTCTCTTGACAAGACAGCAGTAAATCAATCCTGCCATTCTCCAGTGAGCTTGCAACCAGCTATTTTGCCAAGCAACCAACAACACAAGCTGCCTGTTTCCATACAACTGGTGCATGTAGCTGTGAGCATCTTGCAGCACTTTTTAACAAAAAAGTTAAATTTTCCTCTTTGAAGCCTCTGTGTACCATTTCTTTCTCCTTCGGAAATGACAAGGTGAAGGTGCTTATAGACAGTCTCTCTTGTAACACTGAGTTCTTGTGTTTAGCTTGCTTGCTTGTTTGTTTCCTCCCCCTTTCCCCCACCTCCAGGAGAACCAGCCGGAAAGCAGCAGGTCCCCACATCGGCCCCAGCCTCGGAAAACAGCAGTGCAGCCCACAGCATTGTCAGCACACAAAGCACACCCTGTTCCAGCAGCAGCACAGCCTAACCCAGGGGCAGGAGGCAAGTCCACAGAGCAACGTAGGAGAGCAGGAGCTGTTCAGGAGGTGTTGCTTGTTGTTTGCTGTGACTGGTTTGGATTCTTTGGCAAAATGAGGAGGGATTTTCTTCATTGTTGTGTCTTTCCTGGACAAACATGGTCCTTGGACTCCTTGCAGCATGCTTGGCTAACACATGACAAAGCTACTATTTATATGCATCTGTGGACTGAGTAGAAGAGTCCATGGGCTCTCAATGTGAAACACAAGCCAGGTTTTCACCCCCATGAATGCTGCTTTGTCTGTACAGAATCGAGATGTTATGTTCCACAAATGTCAAGGTGACACAAGGGATCTGTAAAGGGATTTCAGTCTCATAAGCTGGAGTAAAGGCTTTGTTTTCCATCTCCCCACCCCAAGACTTTCCACCACCCTTTAGTCAGGGGATTCCATCTCTTCAGAACAAGAACATTGCAAACACAGAGTGATTTGCCATTAAAGATAAGAACGCTTATAGATTTTTGTAGCTGTGCATGGCCGTTCCTCAACAGCTCCTTCTCGATGATTCATATCATTGTTGAGCCAGCAACAGCCACATTTTGTCCCTGCTGAAAGGATTTGCATCCTCTTAAGTTTAACTTTTGGGATGCCAGCAGAGACCAAAGCCATAGAACTATGGGTTAAACAAAATGTTGATTAGTTATTTCTAAAGACACGCACTTATTCATACATCCAGAAGCTTGCTTATATACATAATGCAAAAATTCAGAGATGTTCCGGTTCTTCCTTTGCCCTCTGTCCTTATTGGGAACTCCCAATTTTCATTCAGAACCTGTTTGTCTCATCTCCTTACTCAGAAATCATTTCCAGCACAGTGTCTATTATCTGTTACATGTAGTCTGGGAATTTGCCTGTAAGGCATCACAGAAATAGCTTGCCTCAAAGGTTTGTTTCATACATGCCTGCAAGCATACAGAGCTCCTGCACATGCAACAGTGAATAAGGAAAACCCATGTTTACCACACCTAGCATGTCCACACAGAAGCACTCTGGAGCTGTATTCTGAGGGTTCTGGCATACACCAGAATGCCAAATGTACATAGTTAGCACATGTGTGTGCACAATGAGGTTATACAAGCCAGTGAGCCAATTCTGAACCTTTGGCACACCTAAATATACTCTAGCATAAGAGGAGGTGCCAAAAATCAGGAGAAATGTAGAAAAGAAAATGGCCAATCAAGAAAGGTTCCAGTGTTGAACCAAGTCAATGTCTATTGTGAGGGAGATGGTTTTTGTTTGTTGACTCATGGTGACCTAGAAGTATATTCTTTCTAGTACCAGCATTTCTGAATTTGATGCAATCAAGTACCGGCATTTCTGAATTTGATGCAAGGACATCAGATGTGTACACAGTTTGAAAGTGACCCACATAGCTGAGCTTTTAAATTGAGCAATGATTTTAATATTCTCATATGTCCTCCATCCCAGAACAAGGCTGTACAATGTCTGTATTATCACCTAGTCTTTTCATCAAAAAGTATTTGGGGTCAGGCCTGAATTCTTCGTGGTTCCAATTTTTCCTTAATTTTATGGTGACTTATCTTTCCAGAGGAGACAACTGTTAAGTGAATTGTTCTGTATGACTCATAGTGTATCAGAATGAACTGACTCCTTAAAAGCCCCTCTACATTTTGTACCCACTAGCTAGTTAGTCATCTCAACATTGCAAGTTGATATATCCCAACATAGCAGTTGGAATGCAAAACTGGCACTAATATTTACAATATTCTTTAGAATGCCTGCCTCCCTCTAGCTGTAAAATGCCTACCTAATGAAAACCGGAGAAAATTATTGGAAAGTATTGGAATATTAAGCTGTCACTTTATGAATTGAAAGACAACCTTCTGGTTCCTTCCTTGAGAAAGCAAACTAAGTCCAACTTCCCTTTTGCAGACAACCAAACATTGCTCTTATAACCTTCTATGAAATTGCTCCCCCACCTCCTTTACTGGACCAGACATTTTTCTAAAGAACCATAGCGTTCAACTTGCAAGAGAATTCTACTACAGATTCAAGCTGTGGGGCTATATTCTTATTGGTGAATAATTGAGATCAGAATGAATATGATAGAAGTGGCATGGACAAGAATACATGACTGTTATTTTTAATCAGGAGTTTGAACGGAATCCTGTAAATACTTTCCCATTGCAGCCAAATCCTTAAGGTTGAGGGTTCAGATTGAACTGAGTTTGAACTGCGATCAAGAAAGGTGGTGGGATAGAAGGCATATCACCATCTGGCCTTTTTGGTTTGATTGCTTGCTTGTTCAAAGGGGAACACAAGAAGAGCTGGGGATTTAGTACAGCTTCTCCTCCCCAGAAAACATTAACCGAAAACCCCATTGCTACTCATATTACTCAAATTAGTGAGACAACCTCAAATTACTGAGGTTGCCAGCTGAGCGGAAGGCTCTCATCGAAACAGGTTGTTCTTCTTCGTGGTCTCTGTGCATCACACATAATGGGTACTGTGCCTGCGCAGTGCCTGTTGTCAGCCAGAATACCAAAGCTACAACGGTTTTTGGCGGAAACTCTGCACCCCTCCCCCCTGGTGCTATATAGGGTGGAGCGCCCGCCATTTCTTCTTTCGACCGCTGATCGCATTGCCTCGAGCCATTATTCTGTCCTCTCGTACCTGATTTTTCTCTTAAAAATTTTCCAGTTGAATCTATCCAAGTTATTTTCTCCTGTTTCCCAGTTAATTCTCTTCCTCTTTACACCTTCCTAAAAAAAAAAAAAAAAAGTTTAATATCTCTTTTTTCCTTACCTTTACTATTTTCTTATCTTCTCGATGGCTCAGCGCACAACTTTTTGAAAGTGTTCGAAATGTGGGGCCAAAATGCCCCCAGTGGACCCACATGAGCTCTGCCTCCTCTGCTTGGGAGAGGGGCATTGCACTGACAAATGTGGGCACTGCCAGGCCTTCACTAAACAGGCCAGGAAAAACCGAGAGAACAGGCTGAGAAGGATCCTTTGGGATCAGGCCTTACTAGCCTCCGACGAGCTCTTTGCCCAGCCAATGTCAGACGGCCCTTCTATGGTGACCTCCCCTTGCCCACCGTCCAGGGGAGTTGCTTCTGAGGAGACCTCTCGCTCCTCCCACTCCTCGCTCAAACAAAAGGAGAAGCGGAAGCATTCTGTCCACAGGGATCCATCGGTCCCAAAGAAAGCCAACAAAGATAAGTCGGGCAAGGCTAGCTGGAAGCATAAACTTGCTCCAGAATCACGGAGAGATTTGGATTCAGCCGCCCTATCGGTCCAGACAACACCATCGATCCTGACACCCTCGGCACCAACACCAAGGGTGCTGCCCAGATCCCCACAAAGGGTTGAGCCTGCGGTCCCGATGATGTTGCATCTGACCCACCCGTTGTTCATGGGTCGATGTCGGATGGAGAGATTCGAGACTCTTCTCCACGATTGCTGCCGTGCCATCAACCGGCCCACTCTCCAACTCCAATGCCATCCTCTCCGGAGGCCCCTCGGAGGACCATGGTGGTTGAACCCCACCAGCACTGCCGCTCATCTGGTCAATCTGCCAGATCATGGGTCCTGATGCCTTATGAAGGTCTGGAATCCTCACAACCTCACTATTGGGGACACCCACCCCCATACAGCTACTACCAACCGAGGGAATACAGACATCGATCCCGACCGACAAGGGCTGAAGCTCCTTCTAGTTCAGCACTGACGACCTCTCACCATCCTCCTTCTCTGGCTCAATCATCCTCCAGTTCGCCATACCCATATGACTCAGACTCTGAGGACTCAGACGAGTGTTCTATGTCCTCGTGGCAGTCATCTCCACCCAGGGACCTGGGTCGCCTGAAGAATCCTACGCTACCTTCGGCAAATTTATGGGCCGCTTAACTAGAGCCCTGGAGATTGAAGTTGAGCACCAGCCCAACATTAACAAGGACAACTTCTATGATACTGTCCGTAAAGAACAATCATCCACCATTACCATCCCATTAATTACAACCCTACGGGAGGCTACGGAGGATACATGGACCTCTCCCAACCAGCCTCAATCGACATCTAGGAGGTATGAGTCCATGTACAAAGTCAAAGAGCAAGATATTCCCTTCCTCTGAAACATCCGAAGCCCAACTCCATTGTGGTCGAGTCTTCCCAGGGGCGAGACAACAGGGAACACTCAGCCCCTAGGGACAAGGAAGGCAGAAAAATTGACCTTATGGCTCAACAAATTTATGTGGCTATGGGACTAGGCTTGAGAATTTCCAACTATGGGGCAACGATGGTGAGGTATCAGTATTTTCTGATGCATTGGTTGGATTCGATCACCTTGTCCATCCCAGAGCAACAACATGACCTGGCCTGGGTTTTCATAAGAGAGGCTATGCAGCTCGTGATTCAACAGCTCACTACAGCCCGCCATCACGTTGATTGCGATTCATGCACTCTAGTTGGCTGTGTCACTCTCCGAAGGCATGCCTGGCTATGCTCCTGTAATTTTCCAGAGGAAACCAAGTGACGGATCGAGGGGATGCCCTTTGACAAATTGGGCCTCTTCCACGACTGGACAGACCACAAGCTCAAGCATACTGATAACGCTCAGGCTATCGCTAGGAAGATGGAAATCCCAGGCTCGACCCATCGTAAGTGGCATCAATCTCACTATCCAAGATATCAACCTTACCACCGTTTCCAGCCACACCAACAATTTCCCCAGTGGCAACAACGAAACCTCACGCAACCGGCTACCCAATATCAACAGGGCTGCTGCCGCCAACCCGCCAATAAGAGGCAACGTCGACGGGTCCCACGAACAGATCCTCTCTCTCCTACACCCTCCCCCGCTCCCTATGGGGGCCGGCTGTAAAGCTGACTCCCTCTTTGGGAGACCATCACATCTGACAAATGGGTCCTTTCCATAATTGAATTTGGATATAGAATCAAGATTGATGTCATACCCCCTTCGGGTCCGGTATTATATATTGTCCCATTGAAAATTCTTAGAGAAGAAGTATCTCAGCTACTCCATAAGGGAGCAATCCGCCGAATCTCCCATTCCGATGGACTCTGTGGTTTCTACCCCAGATATTTTACGGTACCAAAGAGGGATGGTGGCCTACGCCCCATACTTGTTCTAAGGGGCATTAATGCCTTTATTACGACTAAGAAGTTCCGTATGACCACCTTACAAAACATCCTCCCCCTGCTCAAGAGAGATGATTGGTTTGCGTCCATTGATCTGAGGGATGCATATTTTCATATCGGTATCCACCCATTTTATAGGAGGTTTCTCCGCTTTACTGTTGGCCTTGACATTTTTGAATATAACATTCTCCCCTTTGGACTTTCTACAGCCCCCAGGGTATTTACCAAGTGCTTGGCTCCGGTATGTGCTCACCGTCAACAAGGTGTTCAAATTTATCCATATTTAGATGATTGGCTCATCGTCTCTTCTTCCCGGGACCGACTTGTTATAGATATTGACACTACGTGCACCCTCCTAGAGAACTTGGGGCTTCTCATTAATACTGAAAAATCCTGTCTCACTCCTACGCAGGTCATCGAGTTCATCGGGGCACAAATCAATTCAGTCCGGGTGCAAGCATTCTTACCACGGACCCGAATGGAAAGACTCTGTTCCATAGTTGGGCAGGTTCAGGAAGGCGGACAAGTTTGAGAACTGGTTATCCAAAAGCTTCTGGGCAATATGGCTTCAACAATCGTAGTTGTTCCAAATGCCAGACTACGAATGCGACCACTTCAGCTGTGGTTCAACACTATGTTATAGCCCCTCCACGATTCCCCGAGGTGACTTCTCCTTCCCTTTGCCTTGGTTCGCCAGACTTTGACTTGGTGGATGAACCCCAACAATCTCCTCGTCAGCGTTCCGTTTCACCAGCTACAACCCTTCATTTCGCTCCATACCGATGCGTCTCTCACGGGTTGGGGAGCACATTGTTCCAACCTACAGACACAGGGCACCTGGCAAACACACGAGAGGTCCAATCACATCAACTTTCTCGAGTTGCTGGCAGTTTTCAAGGCACTACGCTCCTTCGAGCCCATGCTGCGCAACCGGTCAGTACAGGTGGCTTCCAACAACACAGTTACAATTTTTTACCTGAACAAACAGGGCGGTACAAAGTCGGTACCGTTGGCTCAACTGTCCCTACAGATTTGGGACTGGTATATTCCCAGAGGGATTTCGCTCACGGCAATCCATCTGATGGGAGTAGACAACCAAGAGGCAGACACCCTGAGCAGGAAGATGTCGTCAACCCACGAGTGGGAATTGGACAACCAAGTTTGCAAAGACTTGTTCACCCGGTGGGGCACCCCAACATTGGACCTGTTCATGACAGCTTCCAGTTTGAAGTGCATGACCTCTAGGGCGGGATCGGGTCCGAACTCACAAGGGGACACCTTGATGGTGAGTTGGTCGGATTTATTCCTGTACACCTTTCCTCCGATCCCGTTGATTACCCGCACTCTGGAGAAGGCTGCCCAGGACCGAGCACGAGTCATCCTCATTACACCATGGTGGCCCCATCAACCCTGGTTCTCGACCGCTCTCAAACTGTCACGACACATGTTCTTCCGTCTGCCATGGGTCCCTCATCTGATTACACAAGGGAGAGGGACGATTCTTCATCCCAACCTCAACACCTTCAACCTTACCGTGTGGCTCCTGCACTAACTGCCTCTGTTAACCCGCGAAGTCTCCAACAAGATACTTCGGTCTCGACGACAGTCTCATTCGGTACTGAAGGTCCTCACTCGGGTCTCCTCTGAAGCTGCATCATCTCAACAAGAAATTGAGTTTATACTACAGTCTGCTCTTCGACCATCCACTCATCGATCGTATGAGGCAAAGTGGAAGCGTTTTATCACTTTTGCGGAAGCCAACCATTTTGCTCATGAATTGGCATCCATCGATAACATCCTTTCTTTCTTGCTCTCCTTGCACCAGTCTGGACTTAAACCTACCTCCATTAAGGTTTACATCGCAGCTATATCCCACTTCGTGGCCCTCTGGTTCATCTGTGTTTTCTCACATGCTCATTCGGCACTTCCTCAAGGGGCTACAAAATCTCCATCCTCCGACCCAATTGTCGATACCGACTTGGAGTTTATCAGTGGTTCTCCATGCACTCACCAAAGCTCCTTTCAAACCCCTTGCAACGACGGATTTAAGATTACTATCTTGGAAGGTGGCCATAACCTCGGCAAGAAGAGCAAGCGAACTCTCCGCCCTCCGTGTGGACCCACCATACCTTAACTTCCACAAGGAAAAGGTAGTTCTGCATACAGATCCGGCATTTCTTCCTAAGGTGGCCACAGCATTTCACATTAACCAGGACATTGTGCTTCCAGCATTCTTCCCTTCCCCGTCCACTCTGATAGAAAAATCTCTCAAATTCCCTTGATGTACATCGGTGCCTAGCCTTCTATTGGTCATGCACTGAGAGCTTCAGAAAAACAAAATGCCTATTCATCAAATATTCTGAATCTGACAAGGGTGCTCCTCTCTCTGCCCAGAGGCTATCGAAATGGTTAGTCCAGACTATTGAATTTAGACCTTCAAGATAGACCTTCCGGTTGCCCCTAGGGGTCATTCTACTAGAGCCATGGCGGCCTCCTCGGCCTTTTCATCGGGTGTCCCATTGCTGGACATTTGTAAAGCTGCTACATGGACAACTCCCTGTACCTTCACCAGGCACTACAGGTTGGATGTTTGAGCCCGACAGGATTGCTCCTTCGGATGGGCCATCCTTTCATCCATCCTTCACTGACAACACCGACCCACCTCCAGTGAGTGAAATTTGCTAATTACCCATTATGTGTGATGCACAGAGACCATGAAGAAGAAAGTCAGGTTGCTTACCTGTAACTGTCGTTCTTCAAGTGGTCATCTGTGCAGTCACACAACCCGCCCTCCAGCCCCACTCAGTGTCGAGGGACGGGATGGTAGTCTCTATTGACTTTTCTTCTAGATAACATGCTCTGCTAGGGGGCGATCTGCCAGTCTCCAGAGACTGAGGAAAATGGCGAGCACCAGGGGGGGTGGGGGTGGAGTTCCCGCCAAAAACCATTGTAGCTTTGGTATTCTGGCCGACAACAGGCACTGTGCAGGCTCAGTAGCCATTATGTGTGACTGCACAGATGACCACTCAAAGAATGACAGTTACAAGTAAGCAACCTGACTTCCCATCTTTTAATACCAGATACATAAGCAATATATTTCATTTCATTTTATAATTACTTTACATCAATGTACGGCTCCAGATGTTAGTCCAACCAAAAGCCTGCATCCCTGGAACTGGGTACACAGTGTCAGTTCCTCTGCTAACCTTCAACCTTGTTACCCTTTATCCCATTTCATAGCAATTTATGCTGGCAAAGGGAGCAAAATTGAGTTCTTGCCAGATTTGGAATGTATCAGAATGAAATTGGAATTAATAGAAATAAATTATTGCCTTTCTCAAGTGTTTGCAGGACTGGATCAGTGGGTGGTATCTGGACAGCCAATATGCTACCTGTATATTTAAAGTTAATGTGCTTTGCCTAACCTTCAGCTGAATGTATTATATAATCATATATGTACGGAAACTTTTTAAATGTCTTCAAAGAAGACTAGAGTCCTTAAGTTGATGATAGTTATATTTTATTACATTAAATGTGGATATATAAAGATATATAGATATATATATTTAAATATAAGTGGCTTTATATCAGATGTTTAATTTCAGTAACTGTGAATTTTTCTGTTTTGTGCATCCTTTTCCCAGTTTAACCCTTTCCCCCTCAGATTAAAAAGAAAAGTAGAGTAATACAAGAAGTATTATAAATTTGGTTGTTGGGATAAAAGATTAAAACTGCATAAAATAATTAAATGTATATTTTTGAGAGAGAGAGGCTACATTATCAATATTTCTATCAAAATTTACTCTAAAGAACTAGATATATATTTCCAGATGTACAAAATAAAAAAGCAATATTTACAAGTAGGCAAGCAGCTTTTTAAGACTTATATTCAAGATTAAAATATAATTGATTGACCTTGATGCACTTAACTGAGAATATTTCAGAATCTCACTTTATTATATAGTGACTATATTATATCTACTTTATTAACACCTTGAGTTAATGAAAAATTCTTACTAGTTGATTAGACAGTTCAGCAAATTCCAAATGCAAATAATAACCCTAAAAATAATTGTTGTCCTTTAAGTTTAGAAGGGTCATGCACATACCTTTGTTCATATACCTTCATCCAGGGATGTGCATATACTTGGATGTGTACACAGATCTCTTGATGATGTGGGCTGAGGCCATTCCACGTGTGGCTTCATTCCATTTCTAGAATGGGAAGCTCTTGGTGAGAGAATTCCACGCATGCCAAAAAAAAAGAAGCTTCTGTGCCCATCCCTGGATCAAAGTAATAGACTGTAAAGGCCAAGAGTATTGCTGTAAAAGTTCTGAGATTGGTGATACTGCTGGACTGAGGTTCATTTACAGGCTGGACAGACACACTGCAAAAAAGGGAATTTCCTTGTACATGACTTTGCCGCATGACTGAACAGTGCCTTTTTCCAGAGTCATTGATGTCTGTGTTTCTGTTACAAATGTAAACTCTACATTTTTATGTCATGTATTATTCACTGCAAGTATTTTATGCTATACTATTTCATTTCGTGGTGTGTATCAGTGTTAGGTTTTGTTTTGTCATGAATTTTGTCTTGCCTTGTTAACAAACCATAAAACTGTGCAAGTAGCCAGCCTGGAGGCTGGGCATTGTCCAGCAGGAATGTCTTCTGCTCCTGGTTTGGCATTTCAAAGGGATTGTGTCAAAAGCTCTTTGAAAATGCATGTATATAATGGCTGCAGGATCACACCTGACCATAAGCTAGTTGAAACACTCAATGCATTCTAAAAGTCCTGTGAGGCAAGACTTCCTGTTTGTAGGTATCATGCTGACTCTTCCTTAACACTGCTTGGGCTTTGGTGCATTCAGCAATTTTACCTTTAATAATTTTCCACCCAAATCGCCTTGGACAAGTCTTAGATGGCATGATTTCTATATAATCACCTTCCCCATTTTCTTCTTCAAAAAACTACTGCTAACATTTGTGGTCTTCTGATCCTCCGGGTTTGGTAGTTGATTTTAATAGGCTTTGTTTAAGGAGAGCAATTTCACATTTGAGTCTTTGAAGACACTCAGTGAATGTCACCCAGCCCGAGTATGTTTGTCTGTCATTCGTCGGATCTAATGTGCCATGTTTGTGTTGACAGTTTTTTCAGGGGGAGCATTTCAAGAACTAAATGGATATCTCACCAACAAACTTTCACAGCAAAGAATGATAGAATTAATTACATTTATTTCTCCATCCCTTTTAATTACTCCTTGTCATATTTAAAAAAAGTAAAAAATGATCTTTAAGTAAAGATGATTACTTACGATCTTTAAGTAAAAAAGATCATAGCACCTACATGATCCAGATATATTTGCAGATACAGATATCTGGATGGTTTGTTTTATGCTATCACCATTAGCACTTCAGATTCCTTCTTTGCCTTATCAATTTACATATATTTAATGCTTGCCCACATGAGGTGGTTTCTTGTGGTGGAACTGATAAAATTCAGAAGGCAGAATTGATGTTTCAGAAAAAATGATTTCTCACTGTAAAGCGTTTTTCCAAAATGTATCAACTTCACTGAACTTTGCCTGTCATGTTCATATATTATCTAATGAATAGCTCATGCCTTTTCAAATATTTTGCATCTGGCAGCTGTTACTTTACTGTCACAAAATGTCAAAATGCCATGCATTGTGTAGAGTTCACACAGAGTTCTGCATATCACTTTGAAAGACAATTTTATGTTCTCCCTCTCCTCAAGTGTCATGATTGTGTAAGTGCGTCCTTGTGTTTTCTATGATCTATATCTACCTCATGCTTCGAAAAAAGACCCTAATGCTGATTGTAAGTGCAGTCCAACAGGTATTGCTATGGAGTGTCCACCATCAGAATAAATGATGATGGTTCACAGCATCCACACCTGCTGGCTTGCACTCTGTGTGAGTAGAGTATTTTTAATGAGGCTCGTTGGGTTTTGTTTGTCAACCCTGGGGTGTTCACAAAGCAACTGAATCACTGTCTGGCGTCTGCCATTTCCCAAACAAATTTCTTTCAACTTTTTAAAAATGAGCCTAATTACCTTTATTTGTTTAACGGAGTGAGAGAAATATGCCTGCCTAATCCCTGTGGCCAGTTTGAACACCCCATGTGTCTTTGTCTCCGTATTATGTGTATTTCCAAGATCTTTGTGTAGATGAGAAGTTGTACAGTTTTGATAATACCTTTGTCATGTTACCTTGACTCTCTGTGCTTAATAAAGGTATATCAGTTAGTAATTGAATGTGACTTTTTTCTCCTGAACTACAAACAAACCCACTTTGAGTTCTATTGTATTGCAAGAGGGTTATAAAACCATACATTTTGTTCAAATATAATGGTTTTGAACATTATATAATAGAATGAGGAAGAAGACATAAGTGCCTTTGTTCACACTTCCTATATAGCAGATGGATAGATGCTGTGGGTCACTGTGCCCCCTCAGATCACCTTGGCGGCCCTGCACCAAACCATTCCTGAACGCAAGGGGAAGATAGATTCCTTTCTCTTTATAAATGTGTATTTTAGATTCTTAGATTTCTGGTTATTGAACTAGAAAGTTCTGTTCTCAGACCTGGAATACCTTAAAGCAGAGTTATTTTACTTCGCAGACAAGTTGAAGCCATGTAAAACTTGCAAAGAAGCAACTGCAAGCACTCAGCTCTTGGACAGTTTGTTACCGATAATAATTGTAAACAACCAGAATTAATCTGACACTGATCGGAACAGCTGATCAGAATAATTGATCAGGAATGAGAAAAGATATTACATACACCCTAAAAATGTGTTGTACAGCAATCAAGATTTTAAAATTTCAACATCTAGCAAGTCTTCTGTACAAAGCAGGAGAGTTGGAAGGTCTGAATCATAACTGTTTCTAAGAATATGCTTTTAAGTCCTTATATATAATATTTGCCCCACACTGAAATAAAGTGAAAAAGAAATTTGAAAGGATATATACATTTTGATATTTGTATTTGT
Source organism: Varanus salvator macromaculatus (assembly GCA_023646645.1). NCBI lineage: Eukaryota > Metazoa > Chordata > Lepidosauria > Squamata > Varanidae > Varanus > Varanus salvator. The sequence continues at coordinate 10,890,498 of JAIXND010000659.1, forward strand.
TCAGCTCATATTCCTAAATCTAAAATAAAAACACAAGTTGCACCTAATTGCCATGTTATTTTAAGAAAGTGTTATGCTGTTCTTTTGAGTGTAATCCTAAGAATATTTAATGACACTTTCTCCCTAAAATTCCTGGGACTTAATGGTCCAAGTCAGTATGGTCAGAAGACGGTGGTTAATTTCTTTTGCTACCATGAGAACTTAGGAATGGTTTTCTTTCTCTACATTTATCTATTAATCACACTCCCAACTATTTCAGCAGGTATATGAACTCTATAGTTGTAGGAGCGGTCCGTTGATATCCCCTGCCCGCAGAGGATAGCTCCATGCATGCAAAGGCAGTGCAAAGAAAGCCAGTTGGACAGCCAAACAGATGCAGAATTTGCAATTTCAATGAACAAGAGGGGCATCCCCTCAAAACACCTGGCCACTTTCTTGATTGGCTGGCATGACAAAATCATTCTGTCTGCAAAGCTTGCAAAGTGTGTATAACAAACCTGATTCTACCACATCATAGGATCCCTCAGCTTGTGGAAGTGAGAGGGCTAATGCTGGAATTATTAGCCAGTAGACTCCATGTGACCTATTTGTCCATACATCAATTGCGCTGCAGCTGTTTCCACATGCCAATTCTGGTTCACATGGGAATTGGCCTCTACCAAGTCAAACAAGATAACATTATATCAATTATTTTCTAATAAACTAACAGTAACAGTTCATGTTCTTCCAAGTTAGACAATCAAACCTGCCCAAACCAACATATCCACCCCCTTTTCCCTCCACTTTCGGCCCAGTACTCCTCTTAGAGCTCCACCCTACCATCACTACTTTGCTTCAATTGTCAAATCCCTCTCAGACCTCAAGGCCAGCTTCATCCCAGGAATCAACCTCAGTTACCATAATGTGTCAGCATCAATAGAGCTAACCCCAGCAATAAATTGCAACTGAAATTTGATAAACACACTTTTCTCATTATACCAAAAGTATAGTCCGTGCAATTGCCTTTTGGATGTGCCAATCCTGTGCTACCTGCCACGTTTAGAAGTAAAACCACAGCCCGCTAACTGCATGTCATTATCATATTCAAAGTCATCTGAAGCCTTGGTGATTTCAATAGGATGGCTGGAGACACAGAGTAAAGTCTGAGTCAGAGTAAAGCCAAATATACTTTGGCTGGAGACTCAGAGTAAAACACAATACACATGCTTCTTAATTATTTAGAGTGAACATTGAAATCAGTGAGACTTAGGTTAGCTAAGTCTGAATCCAAACCCTCTTCCATAAATATGTTTAGGGTCTGTGTTTAAAATGTTTACTCCAGTGTGCTTAGAAATATGCTTTAATGCCAGTACCTTTAAGAATCATGTTCTTTTGCAAATCAGACACAGTCCTCTGTTTCAAATGAGAAATCCTTTGGCCCTTCTGATGTTGGATGACAGTTCCCATCATTCTTGACCATTTGACAATGCTTCTGAGACTCCACTATCATCTGGCAAGCCTCTGGTTTGTCACCCCAGTATATCTGCTCACAGAGGGGTAATAGACATTTACATAACCAAGCAAGTGATATCCATTTTACCTTATTAGTACAGAATTTTCTTCCTCAACTCCAAGTTAGAACAAACCTGGCTTTCCATTATCTTGAACATTTATTTTTTGCAGGGAGGGGGAGTTAAAAAAAAAAGATTGTGTCATACAGTTCATTTTTCTTAGGGACAGAAATTGTTCACAAGCATTCAGTTGTGATAGGTTTATTCTTTTAAAATGTTATAAATTGAAATCTTAGAATATTGCTAAGAGAACATAATTTAACAGTGTTGGTTCCTGCCAGATTCTTGTGAATGAAGCAAGTATTTTGGATAAGAAAGACTAGGACTAAATGTCAGTTGTGAGTAGAATACAGACCAGATATTTTCTTACTCTAAACAAAGTTTAAATATATAGCAGCATGGCTGAGACCAAGGCAACATACGAGGCCAATGTTCTTCTGATAAAGCACTATAATAAGTCATTTTGTAATAGTAAGGCCAAAATTTATGAGGACTGACGTCTGCTTGCTGCCTTTGTTTTTGTTCCTCATCCCCAGTGCCTTAACTTTAGAGCAGACCTTCTGAACTTATGTGCATTTACATGGATTGGATTGCGTGCACACATACAAAAATCAAATGACATCACCCACCTACCTAAAAAGGTCAGAGCTTAAATTATTCTTTCATGGATTTTCTCATTTACTGGAACCCGAAAGGGAAAACTCTGCAGCCTGCATGGAAGAGTTTGGCTTACTCTGCTTAAATCAATTGGCGAGGGAGCTGCCTTTTGCACACCTCTCCTTTTGGGCACTGGCGTACTTTTCTAATCACTTCGAAATACATTGAAAAAGAAGCACTTCACGGATGGCCATAAAAGCCTGAAAGATGTAATATAATCATGCAAAGAATACATAATGAGTTCTTTGGGCATTTATATATGAGGGAGGCCTTTTACGGGAGAGAAAACCCCTTGGGTAGTGTTCTATTTTATTTTTAAACCATTGATTAATTTGCTTATTTTACAACATAAATTGATAACACAGTTCCAGCGACAGGTGGCACAGGCTGTAGACAATCCAGTGAGGCTGTCTGTAGCCCTCTGAACTCAGAGGATGATGGATGTCCTATGGAGGGCAGAAGGCACCTGAAGGTGAATGTCACCTCCAAATTGATTACACCCTGCAACACACCTGGATAGCCAATCTCAGCCATCTAAGTGTTTGGACTTGGCTCAGGTGCCTTGGAAAGTGTAGCTGACACACCAATCAAGAGTCTGGATGGGAATGTAATTGCCTTTCTCCAACAAGAATATAACAATAACAAACTCAACTTCACCCAGATCCTACTCAGTGAAAGTGCCCCCTGCTGTACAGACAATGTAATGACACTTCGCTCCCCATACACTCCCCATCTTGATATACTAGCTTCAAAATGGAACTTCTCCTTGAAACAGGAAGAGTACAGTACAACTGGGGGCAAGAAAGGCAAATCCACACCAGGGTACCCCAGAGAAGGATCTCCTTACAGAGTGATGCTCTGCCACTGGTGATCTATTAGGAGGCGGCGCCTGGGCTGGCTGGCAGGGTTGCCTTTCATTTTCTTTGCTTGCTTTTTCATTGCCTGGACTGGAGATGGCTGGATGGTTTTAAAACCAGGCTGACAGGTTAAATGGTAGGGAACCTAAGCAGAACCAGATGTTCCTACTGTACTGGTGAGGAACCCCCCCCCCCACCCCTTTACGATGACAAAAGGTGCTAAATATTTCTGCTGGCTGCCATGACTCATATGTCACCTCTATTGCATATTGCGAGCATTAGGGATCAGGACCACGTTTATACCACGTCAGTGAACAAGATGTAAATCAGTCTTTCCTTGCCTTGCTCACACCAGAGCAGCATAGCTCCTTTGTGGAGGAAAGCGTTTGCCTCTAGCTTGGATCCCAAGTTTTGGATTAGATTGGCAGCTGCGGGATGTGGGGGAGGGGGGGCAGGGGAACAAGTCTGGCCTATTGCTGGATCTGTAGCAAAAATGCAGAGATCAGCAGGCAAAGGTCTACATGGTAAAGAAAAAGACTCCGTCATCTAAATGCTAATTGCTGCAGCTCAAACTGCTTTAAGGCCCCAGTTCAAAACCTGGCAGGCCTTCAAAGACTTGGTCACTGATCCTTCTAAGGTCCTCTCGGCAGTGCTGCTGACCCACACAGTGCCTGAGCTTCTGAAATGGCTGCTTCCCCGGGGGAACAGAGCCCATGCTGTCTACCAGAGAATGCTTTTGCAGTATCTATGCAATGCACGTGTACCACTACCGGACCATCTGCTGTTGAACAAAGTGCAGTTTCCATTGTGCTGAAAACAAGGGGTTGTTTCTCACACAAATGCAGTTGTGTGAACTGTGGGGGGAATTGGAAAAGTGATGCATGCAGGGATATGGCCTGTGAAGTTTCATTTGTTTCAAGTTTTAAAGACTGACTAAGCCATGGGTAGGTTGGCAGGCACAAAGAAGCAGAGATATTTTTAAAGGTGGGGCTAAAATAATTGCACCCTCATGAAAAATCCTAGAGAAGGGAATGAGAAGTAGGGGAGGCTGTGGTGCTGCTTGCTGCTATCCCCCCACTTCCCTGGGATGAAGTCATTGGGACAAGCACCCCCAATTCCTCCGCACCCAAAATCAGTTCATGAGGCCAAGTGCAGCCCCTCTCCTGTGCTGACTTTCCCAACACTGCCCACCTTCAAAAACAATGTGCTTTACTTCTAAGTAGGTCCCTTTGAAATTGATGTGAAGTACCTCTGAGTGGACTTGTATATCAGTGCATTTTCAGATAGTTGTTCCTTGTGGCAAGAGGTCAAAGAGGACACTTGAGAAGACATTCTGGATGTTATTTTTTCCAAGGACAGAAGAGATGCATTCACTTTTCATTTCACATGCAGAGAGAAAGAGAAGCTGGTGGGGAGAAATGGCAGGGCAGGCAGGAAAGCGACCAAAGAGTGATCCAGCTTAGCTCCTTTTCAGAGCTGCTGCTGTTTTGTTGAGGCTCCCGGTGCTGAGCTCAGCCAGGAGGAGCCTTCCTCACCCAGCCATGTGAGAGGTTGGTACTGTTCACCAATCCACACCTCCAAATTAGCAAATACTGCCCCCGCCCCAAAGCCCTCATAAGGTATTGCATGAAGCACTTCCCGCAATCTACGGAAGCGACTCCTTCTTGCCCTGAAACAGTACTGCAAATTTAGCACACACTGGAATATGGACCTCAGAAAATTGTAACGTAAAAACTGGACGTGGGATGAAATAGCAGAAATAGCATGAGAGGGTCAGTCTGGGGTGTCACATGAGGGTCAGTCTGGGGTGTCATGTGAGTTGAACACTGCAGCATCAGTGAAAATCCTTAGTGTAGATCTCACCCACCACAGGCCAGGCTGCATTCGGAGGACTCCCCAGCACTTCCCAAAATTTCCTCCATGAGCAGCAGTGGTGGGCACCTTACCACTGCTGGTCTTCCCCCATAATGTGCAATGCTGAGGCCCACATGGGATAGCCTTGCCCATGCCCAGCATGACTTCAGGCCGTGCCTTGCCTAGAACATTTGCAGAATTCTCTGCAACATGCAGGGGTTTTCTTAGCGAATTCTATGTGGCAAGCATTCCAGGAAGGTTGGAAGCAGGGGAAGTACTGTTCCTGAGCACTGATTTTCAATTAGAAGGCTTGCAGCCTGACCTACGGATTGTATGATTCTCACAAGCAGCATATAAATGAAAAGCGTGCAATAGTACATTACTGCCCTAGTGCATGAGTATCCAAAAGTAGACCACATGTTTCTGATTTCAATTCCCAGCATTCCTGACATGACCATGCTGACAGGGGCTTCTGGGAGTTGAAGACCAAAACATTTGGCAGGAGACTTTCTGCACATGCCTGCTCTAGACTCTCAAGTCCATGGACCAATGAAATCTTTGTATAAACAGTTATTTTTATGCTTCAGTATGCCATGCTTAAAAGCAATGTGCAGCTGCCTTGAGTAGCCACTTCCTGATGTGCTCATCATCTCATATCCAGATTTTATTAGTTAAGTGGAAAACAGTTCATAGCTCATCATTTTGCTTTTAAATGCTGCATTCCCTGGAGTCACATGCTAAGACAACAAGCTGTTCTCTGCAGAAGATGCTTGTTAGAAAAGTTAACATTCTGAACCAATAAAATAAAACTGGATTTTCTAAGAGCATGCATATGTTAATGGAACATTTCACCCATATTAATCTTTATATGAACATTTAAGTGATGCAGTTTAGTTTGTCTTTCAGGTTATGGCAAGGAAACCTTTAAATAATATTGAGGAAATGGCTGAAATGCCTGGCAGTGTGAGAATTAAGGTGCCTTGAAGGGTTGTCGTTTGCTTGGCTTTGTTTTTTAATATATTGTTTTACTGTAAATATTTTTACAGTAAGAGGCGATGTCATAATGCTGCAGGCAAATTTGAGGCTAACAGCCCCCACTTCTATGCATGTTTGCTTGGAAGTTTGCCTCAGTCTCTTCAATAAGGGTTGCTAATAAGGCAGTGTGCGTGAGTGTGGCTGCCATCCCACTCACAGCAGCTGGTAAGCAATTGACTTTCTTTTCATTTCATCCTTTCTTCAAGGAGCCCTGGGTAGAGCAGAAGGTCCCTGCTTTTATCTCACAACAACTCTGTGAGTCCGGTTAGTCTGAGAGAAAGCAACTGGCCCAAGATTTCCCAGAATCCTTCAGGGCCGACTCAATCTTGGCTCTTCTAGTCCCACAGTGCTTCCTCTTCCGAGTGAACTTTTAACGACTTGGCCTTCATGCCTTGGCAGCCTTTCCCAGCTTTGGGTCCCCAGGTGTGGTTGGGCTTCAGCTGCCATCATCACTGGCCATTAGCTATGTTGACTCGAGATTATGCAAGACGTAGCCCAACACCACCTGGGGAACAAAGGTTAGGAAGCACTGCTTTTAAGGCAAGACTGCACCAGTATGGTGTGGAAGTGAGACTTGGACTGGGGACACCCACTCAGCCATAGGGTTCAGTAGGTGACCTTGGGACCATTCACTCCTCCTCAGCCCAACCTACTTGGCAGGGTTCCCGTGAAGATAAAAGGGGCAGGGGGAGAACCATGTATGCAACATTAAGCTCCTATCCTTAGAAGAAAAACCAGGATATAAATATAGGCCAGTAGCCAACAGTATCCTTCCACTAGCACAAATTATGTTGTGCTAGCATACGGGATCTCTAGCACACCACCAACAGCTTTAACTTGCACGATGGGTTTTTCCAAGGCATCGTGTCACACAAGCTAACACTATGGGCCTTCCGCTGGATGTTCTTGAAGTGAGTGCTACATAGTTTGCATTAGCAGAATGACGCTGTTGTATACTGCCTACTATACAGAAATAGACAGCATTGAAATGCAACATCTCCATTTTAATGCATATGTTCCCTTTGAAGAAGATGAACTCTGTAGTATTAGCACCTGGATCTGGTCTCTGAGAAATTCCCCTCTCTTGTGATTTCCACCTTATTTTTACGAGGAGCACAGTAAGACACAAAGCATAAAGTAAGTCTAATTTGCCATCATTTGAAGTATTCAACCTACTTATCACTCTTGTCTAGCAACTTTTTAAATTTTTTATTTCTTAGATTTATATCCCACCTTTTATCTTACAAAGAATTCAAAGTGGCTTATATCATTTTCCTCCTTGGCTTGGCTTGTTTCTACACTGGCAGGAAGAAAGAAGGCAGACTGAAACTCCACTCCCCAACTCTGCTTCAGACCACTGTCTACAACCTCCGAGCTGGGAACTTGAGCTAACCCATGGTCCCACTAACAATGCTGAGGACCAGAGGATCTTTCTCTCCTTGTTTTTCTCATCATCATTTAATTGTTTATTTTTTTAAGACTGCCATAGCTGGCATGGTTTCATTTTTGACTTCTCCTACCCAATATGCCAACAGAGAGAAAAGTGAGTGGGGAGAAGTAAACCATTCTGAATAATACTTACTTTAGCCCAGAGGAGCTCCCAGATCTGTGCACTAGAATCCAGGTTGGGCATTTTCCTGGATATCCTGAGGTTGGGCAATCTGTGACCTTCCTGTTGTTTGTAGACTGCAGTTGCCATCAGCCTTAGGCAGCACAGTCAAGGTGATGGGAGCTGGAGTCCGACAACATCTGGCGGATACACCTCTGCCCTCAAATGTCAGTCAGACTTTTGGAATGCTAATCAGGACATTTCTCCTTTCCTTGCATTTGCTGTGGCTGGAGTAGCAAAATTACCAAGGATATATCAACAGTTATGAGAAGTAGGACAGGGAGAAAAGAGAAAGTCCTAACTCTGGACTGAGAATTCAGTGTCTGTGGAATTTCCCTCCCCAGGTAAAAGAGAGTTTACCTCCCATTTTGTTTAACCACAGGTGCCTAATCTGGATTGTGGATGGGTCTTGTGAAAGGCATGCACAAGTAAAGTAACTGCTCCGTACCAACCCTGCTAGCAGGAAAATCATTTTCAAATTAAACACCACTGCTGTCAAATCAGCAAAGCTCCGATGGAGCCAGTGGGGCTGATTATACCTATACTTGTCAAAGAACTTGCACAAATGCACTATTTCTTATTTAGCATTAATACAAGAAACACTAATCTGACAAGGAGCCATCTTGGATACAGCCCAGGAAGTATTTCAACATCATTCCCTAGACTGATTTCCCCTTCCCATTTAGCTTGCATTTCTTTTGATAAATAGAATTATTCCCCTGTCCCGCAGATCATACATTTTGCATGGTTAGTCCAACATTCTCCTCCCTGGTTGTTGCACGCACCTGATTTTATGTATGTAACACCAGAACATTTCCAAAAATTTCTTCTTCCCATAACACATCAGATTCTCAGATTTCTAACTTTAAGGGCCTTTACTCAAAACATTTGGTTTCAATATTTTTATTTAAATCAGAAGGGATTAATCGTTGCATTAGCCTATACAATGTACAATTTCTTTTTTATTTCCTCTTTTTAAGGAAGGGTGTGCTTGATGCCTGAAGACTGGTTATTTTGAGCTCATGAAAAAAGGTAGATCTTAATAGTAAAGCTCTTTCAAGGAATGGGTAAGTACACTCCAGGGATGCTGGACAAAGTTGAATTGGACAACTATGAAATTTGTTAATTAGTGATTTAGCTGTCAGTTTCATAGCAAGGTCTGCAGGTTTTCCTTGCTGCTAAAACTTTAACAGCAACAGTTCCAGATTGTTCTCTGGCTGAGGTGAAGAAATTTGGAGGGGCCAAGGCCAGTTTAAAGGTGAGGCATGTGTTTCAAAGAACAATCACGTGCCCAGAACACCCAGACAATTGCAGTTTTAAGGGGGAAATACATTCTTTTGCTGCCACCATGGGGAGACATGCCAGGGATACATACAACCAGGCATCACATGCTGTGCAAGGGAAGTGCTCAACGATGAAAAGATCCAGGGCTCAAGAGAAAAAACAAACCACAAATTTGTGTATGCTCTAAAGTCTGTAAAGGACCCTGTCTGCTATGGCCCCTGCTATCTGTAAAAAGTAATGTCAAAATTTCAAAAAGTAAAAAGTCAAGAGGGCAAACACCACCCTTGGGTTACATAGCCAGAAGTGTGGCTTCTAGATCGAGAGAGGTATTACTACCACTCTACACGACTCTGGTGTGCCTGCAACTGGAGTATTGTGCTCAGTTTTGGGCCCTTCTTTACAGAAAGGATATAGCCAGGTTAGAGTCAGTGCAGTGTAGGGCCACAAGGTTGGTGGCCGGTTTGCAGGGGATGCTGTATGAGGCAAGACTGAGGGAACTGGGTCTCTTCAGCCTGGAGAAGAGGAGGCTCAGAGAGGATCTGTTGGCGACACACAGGTATGTGAGGGGATGTCACATGGAGATGGGTAGAGACCTGTTTTCCCCTGCAGAGGAAGGCAGGACGCGCTCCAATGGAGCAAAGCTCAGGGAGCCAAGGTTCCATTTAGATGCCAGGAAGCACTTCCTGACAGTCAGGACCCCGAGGGTGTGGAATAGGCTTCCACGGGAGGTCGTTGAGACCCCATCGGTGAGGGTGTTCAAAGATAGGCTGGACATGCACATGATGGGCATGTCGTGAGCGGAGCCGGCTGGAGCGGGCGGTCAGACTAGATGGCCCAAGAGACCCCTTCTGACTTGCTCTGTTTCTATGTTTCCAATGCATGGGCAAGGGAGGTCAGCTAACCCAGGGGATCATCAGGGATCATCAGAGACTTTGTACCTTAATTTCTGCAAGTACCCATGGACAAGAGGTCCATAGATTTGGGGCTCCAAATGATGGAATTGGGGCACCAGTGCAAGTGGGTCAGCTTCTGACACCCCACTGGCTACCATAACTACCCATTCAGACCAGGAGAAAAGGTATTCCTCAGGGAGCCTTTCTGAGGCAAGCTACTTTTATCCCATTTCAACCAGAAGGAACTTTGAGCATGCACATTAAGACTTCTCCCCAAAACTTGCTTGCCACGAAGGTCTTCAGAACCTCTGTCATGATGCAAGAAGTCTTCTTAAATTTCCAGCTCAGTTTTGTGGGGACCACAAAGCTTTGTCAAGAGTGTATATTCTTGGTAGCCCAAATAAAAACACCTATATCTCCCCCACACCACTTCACCATCAATCACTAACTGTTGTGCATTCATATATATGTATTATTAAATATTCCAAAGAAGATGGTCACTTGCACGTCACCCCAAAAAGTAGAAATGCAGCACCGAAAATAGGGACACATTTCATAAAATGTACATAAACTGATTTAAGTGCACATTTAGAAATAGTTAGTGCAATTTCAATAAAAAATATACTTCATCAGAGTGGGCAGGACTGGCCCTGTCTGTACATCACTGGGTGGTTCATGAGGCTCAGCAGCAGCTTAGCCACATTGTACATGCCAGTCAGTGCTGGCTCATTTCCCAAATTGCCCTTGCCAGGTGCAACTTTTTGTGTCATCCAGACCTGGCAAGGCTGGCTTATTGGGATGGATACTAAACTGTCTAGAACCTATAGCCTGTTGTAGGTTGCTTTGTTGATCAAGTCAACAGGTCTCCTTTGCCAGGTTCAGATGACACAAAAAGCTGCAGCTGTAGGGGCTTCCATCTGCTACTTGGTGCCTGACGGCACCACAACCTCTTTGGTGAAGTAGTTGTGGTGGGCTGTGGTGATTGTGCAAACCAGGACACAGAGACCATGTTTGGAAGGGACATGCTTGGAGTCTGAGAAGAGCATGCTCTTTAGTTCCTAGGACTTTTGATGCAGGCTTGGAAGTGAATTCACAGGTCTAATTATCATTAAATGGTCTGGTTAGTACCACTTCAAACAGCAGGTGGGGTTCATATAACTGAACTTTCCTCCAATACCCCACAAAAATCACCAACATATAGACAATTAGGGTGATAAGGAGAAGCTAGGCTAGAACAACCTGAAATGGTTGGGTTTTATGTGGAATGACTTTTTAAAAGGGAGCGTGATATTAAATTACTCAACTTATACTCTGAAATGGAACAGTTAGGATGCAAACTAGGTAATTAAATCAGGTATATGATCTCTTAAGCCAGCATGAAAATTGCAGTTTGCTTATGGTAGTGAAGCTCACAATTGAACTGAAGATATTCAGAATGTACCTTTACTTCATATGAGGCCAGCTCAGACCCTTTTGAATCCAGCAAAATTACATGACATTTCCTCACGATCTTGTACCTGGATTGCTGCAACAGGGCAGGAAGGAGGAAAAAGTAAAGGAGAGAGGCAGGTAAATTAAGGGAGAGAGGAAGTGCCTCCATTTTTATTTTCCAGTCCCAGTGTCTAGTAATTTGTGTAGAAAGGAATGGGTGGTGTCCTAGTAATTTACAGGGGAGATGCTGTGGGTAGGCAACTGTCATCTAATCACTTTTTGCAATCATTCTTTGAACGTGCTAAAATCCTTGTGGATTTATTATTTAATACTCACAAGAAAAGAATATGCAAAAGAGTGCAGACTGAGATAAGCTAAAAGTAGTTCACCTCTCTCTCTCTATAAGCCAGGTCTGGATATATAGCATTTTAAGTTTTTAATGCAAAGTGACTTTGCCCACCAAAGAGTAAACCATGTTTAAACATTTGTTGTACTCTAAACATCTAGATCCTCTCCAGTGTCTAGCTACATGCCTAAATATACCCTTACAGTGTTTGATTTTGTAAAAGTATGCCAAAAAATTTTCTAGGACCAATAGAGTCAGTTCAAAATGCCTAGATGGCAACAAGAAAATATTAAAGGCTTATTTGGAGTAATGAAGTATGATAACTTCCTTTTTTTTTTTTTTTTTTTGCAGTTTTTAAATAGTAACACACAAATGTCTGATGGTGTAAGGCTAGCCACTGGGCCCTAGAAAGCCTAAATCTGAACATCAGCAAAATGCATGTAGCAATTCATGCATTTCTCCTAAATTATTAAAGGGTAAGATTAATTACACTTGAAACAGCTAACTTATCCATCCCTATTTATTTTAGATAATTAGGTTCAAGAAGTTCTTCACATATAACTGTTCGAAAGACCTTTCAGCACTTCAACAAAGTGATACAATTTGTAGAAAGTGGGAAATTGACACAGCATGAAAAAGGACTGGATGGCTGCAAAATTTCATACTAACTCTATGTGCATAATAATAGATTTACTAGATTTCAAAATTTTGTAGCCTTCCATTGAGGGATGCTGATCCAGAAAAGATGTCACATAATTTTTTTTCATGCTTTTGGTTCTATTTTCTAAAATGAATAAAACAGTGGCACTTCCTTTTTGTTTTTAAGGATAAGAAAATGGATGATTATTTCCTTTTTGCTATAGCCCTGAAAGAGAAGGAGGACTCCCTTCCCAAACACTTGGGCAGTGCTAACAGAAATGGCAGACTTCATAACCCAGCATTGACAGAGCATTTGGTACCAAGCGTTCTATTCTATTCTATTTATTTAATTTCTATAATACCAGACAGCTAAAACTCGCTGGGCCATTCACAAGCTCTCTTGGCATAACTTCTGTGCCAGTCAATGCTGCATGTTATGAGACTGAACCGCAAGAGTTACTGTGAAGGATTCTACAAGATGGTCAAATGACATGTGTTCTGTGGGAGGAAGGGAAGGAAATTTGATGTATTGCACCAGCAAAACAAACGAGCGAGCCAGCCCTACGCTCACTTTGGAAAGCTCCCCCAACATGTCTCATTACTGATAACAAAATAGAACATTCCTTTGATAGGATCTTTTCACAGTGATGGGATGGTTCTCTCTGTTGAGCCCAAGGGCCTAGCTCCAGGGTTCCCCATTGTGCCATGTCTTCCAGTACATTAATGGAAAGTAACGTCCACAGTCTGTGTTCCCATAATTTCATACTAATTTTATGTGCAGAAATCTTCTGAACTCTAGTAGCTCTCTCCAGCTGAAGAGATTAGCAACAGACCCCTCGCTGCAGTGCTGACCTTTGTTGGAGATCTGATTTTCAATCAAAGCTGCTCTTGCGTACTTCTTTCCTTTCATTTCTGACAGCTACTGATAATTCTTAGTGCCTATTTTTGTTCTTTCCTGTTTCCTCCATATATGCCCCAAGGCACTGCAAAAAATGGTGCATTGACCTTTGGGAGAAAAGACTCACAAGCTGTGAGCTTGTAGACACGCAGTGAGTAACTAGAAAGGGAACATGTCCTAGAATAGCTTTCTCTCTCTCAGGAGCCCTCTTCATGCATGCAAAAGGGAATTATGCACAGAACTTGGTCCATTCTATAATCTGGCCATGAGAATCACACAGAGAATGGACCTTTGGGGTCCCAGCCTCACTATTTATGCATAAGACACAGACGCCTGCAAGGGAGCCCCTAGGCTCATATAATACATTTTCAAATCTTCAGCATGCAAGATTGCAGAATGTGCAAAACCTACACATGCAGGCTTCCTTTCCTTGTAGAGATTCATGCATGGAGGATGAGAGGAAGCCCGGAGGTCCCTTTCTATGTGCCATTTCCCCTCCATAACTGAGCTAAATGGTTTGACCACATTCTACTAGTTGCATCTTTCACAGCAATTGGGGTTCTGAGTACAATTCCTGTACTCAGGCTTCCCACTGCATGTGAAAGATGAAACTCAGCCAGTAGGGTGTGATTCAGTGAAGGTGGGAACCCCTTTCCTTTTCACAGGATGAAAATTTCCATGCAGGGAAGGAATGAGTGCCTTAAAGAGGTCTAGCATTTATTTGCTATGTAAAAGGTCACCTCATTTACAGTATACCCATTTTAGCTATTGTTAAAGACACAAGAACAGACCAGGTTGGTGGTCTTTAGTCAGCAAGGAACATTTGGCATTGTTTTAGAGTGTTGACTTTATGGTTGAATTTACTGTGAGTTTATCAGTATTTTTGCAATTTATGTAGCATTTAATACAAGGAAGGAAGGAAGGCGGGAGGGAGGGAGGGAGCGAGGGAGGGAGGGAAGGTGTTCTTTAGGGTTGAGGGAAATCCCTTAATTCCCACCAACTCATGTGAGAACAAGAGTTGAGCATTCACAGGTCACAGGTCAGTGTTTGGTTCTGCTGGGCTTTTAAAATTACATTTTGTCAGACAAGATGAAGATCATTCCAACTCAAATCTTACTGAAAATATTCAAAGTCGAAACAAAACAATACCAAGTGTACTTTTCAGATTTATATTTATATTGTTTATATTTATAAACCCATATTTGTGGTCATGATTCTCCCAAAATACTATATACAAATAAGTCTAGCCAAATTGCTTGTCTACAACTTCTGAGTTACAACCTCTACTGAGGAAGATCCATCAACAGCAAACCAATGAGTTCTACATCTATACCACTGCTCAAGGACTAACATATTTTACTTCATTAAATGAGGTGGGTCTAGCACAAACAAAACAAAGTTCATTGGAAAACAGCCTTAGGGTTGGGGTTATGTTGTTATGCCTGAACGTTGAAGAGCAGGAGGACTTCAGAGAGGCCTTTCAAGCCAAAATATTTTAGTGCTATATTACTCTCCACCCATCAGTCCTTGTAGTACGACAACTACAGCAGCCAAATTGGATGAACTTCCACACAGAGCCACATTTAAATTACGATACTTTTTAGTATAGCTAATACAGCCCTTTCCTATATACTTGATCAGTCTGAAAGCTTCTATAGCATGTCCTGCTTAGGGAATGGCATTTCCCCCCTATTTTTTAATATTGCGGTGAAATTTAGACAGTGATTTAATGGATTGTTCTAAACTGCTCGGAAAGCTTCAGCTATAGGGTGGAATAGAAGTTAAATAAATAAATAAAAATTGAAAGCTGCATATAATCTAGGGGGAGTGACCAAGTCAAAGCCCCTTCCTCTACCAGACTAAATGAACTTTTACTTCAATTTATTTTTACTTTCACTTAATTTAAAACTCAGTCTCTCCACTGATTTCATTTCTCTTTCCTCCTTGAGCCGTATCCGCAAAGGTAATGTTCACTGAAATGTTTATTGGTATTTTCCTCTCTAAATTATAATTAAATGAGGCAGTTTTATTAGTATCAAAGGATTAGTTTTTGGTTTTCGCACCAGCAACTAAAACTAAGGAACAGTGATTTTATGAGGAAATGGCCTATTAGCATAACTGATTTCCCTTTTTGGTTTGATATAAGGTACATTTGCTACCTGAGGGGACAATATCTTTCCTTCAAGGGAGACTTCACACTATTATCTCGTCTGTTTCCAGTTAGCATCTGGAGTAGATATAATAGCATGTGTTTGTCAAAACAGAAATAATTTGTATAGGAGAATAGTCTGCACACATATTAAATGTCATGCTGAAACTTGAACACTCCAAAGATCAGGAGGCACCAGCAAGGGGTTCTCATGATGAGGAAATATTGTTGTCAAGGGTAAGTTTAAATCAGTTGCATTTTGTTGACTTTATTTCAAAATGAATTGTGTGTTTCAAGACAACTTTGGACAACTTTAAACAACACACATCCTATGTTTTTCTACCCAAGAAAATGTTTGCTCCCCACCACCTGCCATGGATGTGAAAGCTAATGCTAAGTTAGATCAGTGAAAGAACAAGAATCCAACCCTTAGACCCAGAACATTCTTCAGGGAAATCCTGGCTTCATAGATTCAAAGAATTACCTCAGCACCACATTAGGGAACTTCTCCAAGGCCTGTCTCTAAATTACAGTATCATATGCCAAATTGGCCTAACTTGCAGAGCTATTATGAGGTCAAACAAACAACACCCTTGCACAAGTGCTCTAAAAATATTGATAATAATGGATTGGGTTGGTAGATCCTTGACATAAAAGTTGTTTCTGTTCGCTAATACAGAAAAAGCATGTCGGGCAAATTGGGTCAACTTTAATATGAATAGCAAGCATACATAGGAGATAAATGAAACTCCATCAAGACTTATCCATTAGCACTCCATTTATTATTTTATTTTCTGGAAGCCTAGAAAAATACTAACATAATGAATGAGATGCTTTTAAACCTGGAGATTTTTTTCCCTTAAAACATGTACTGAGGGTAGGGATCCTGGGCCAAGCACTTCACAAACTGTTAATTGTGGTTGGTATCCTAAATCTGGCTCAGGACTACTTCATAGCTCAGTCATATGCTTTTTGCAGTAGTTCATAACAGGTATTTTAACAGCACGTTATTTACAAAACACTACAGGGAGTGATAATTCACCCATTAGCAATGGTCCCCCCATTATTTGTCAGTGAACTAAACCTATGAATCTACCTCATATTATAAGCAATTTATGGCAAAAACCTGTGAAAAGAATATGTCTTTTCTCTACTTGTATAAGCAGCTCTGTCTAATCCCTGAATTCTAAGTTTCTCTCAGTAGAACTGAGAAACTCCACTGACAGCAGAGATTTCCAGTTCAGGTTACGGAATGGACTTTAGAATGTCCTTTCAGACAAGATCAAATGTGCTTTGCTCTTCCTCATAAGGCTCTCTCCGGACTGAATGAATAAGGCCCACTTGAAAGACAACCATTTGAGTTAACTTTGTCAGGTAGAAGGGCAAATGATGAGCTTTGTGAGGTAAAATGACAAGATGACTTATTTTTACTTCCCTGCAGTGCCAAGTGAGTTACAAAGTCATACATTTTATTAACTTCAAGAAAATGACAGCCTAGTCATAACAGTTTTCATACTTCATACACTTATAATATTAAAAGCTGGGGTTGCATGCTGTTGTCTGCTTACCTCACAGACAGCACAGAAATAGCTGTTGGAAAAACAGCCAAAAAAGTTGTGTGGTTTTTGAAAAATGAAGCGTCCAGGGCATGGAAGGGTCACATTTTTCATATGCAGAAAAACAATGCATGAGAAGATGCCAACCTGACATTCTGTTCCAACTCACGTGTCCAAGGCAGTAATATAAGGCCATGTCTTCCCTTATGCTTCCTCCACATACGAGTGTGTTGTGCTATGTCGGGAAATAAATATTGTGCCTTGCTCCATAATGCATATATGTGGCAGCCAAGCCTGAGGCTGACTATTATGGGAAAGAAACAATAATTTATTTAGCCTGCTTACATTATAAAAATGTGTCTTTTTCCTTTACATGGATAAACTCACATTTCAGGAAATGCCCGTGTAAGAAATGGCTCACAGTGGCAAAGCTGTGACAGTTAGGAGTGTATTTATCCAGATTATAAACGCATCTAAACCTGAGACAGATGAACATAGTGTTAGTGATGAATGACTATGGCTCTGTAGTCATCCCTTCCAAAGCAAATTGAGTATGGGAATAACGAGTTCACTGTGCAGGGTGCTGATTGGCTGATTCTTGAGACCATCACAAATCTACCTCTTTTCCATCACTCTGGTTCTGTGGGATGCTATTTGGTCTTTGTGGCAGTCACAGAACACTCCTCCTTCCTTGAAGGTCTTTTTAAAGAAGTCTAAAGCCTCCAAACAGATTGGCTTTTTTTCCCCTCAAAGGCACCAATTAAACATTTAATAAAATAAACATGGTGGGAACCTGTGTGTGTGGTGAGCATGAGAGTGGGTCAAAAGTCCAGCATCTTTGTATGTTGTAACTGTCAAGGGGAGGCTAAAGTGGAGTACAGAATTATAAGCAAATTGACAAGACAAGGGTGCATACACACTAATTTACCTAGAATTGTGAAGGTCCACAGGAGAAATAAAGGTAAGAAAAAGGAGAAACCCTGCAATGTACACCAGAAATACCAAAAAATGGGTGGGTGATGAGATCAGTAAGTGCACCAACTGAGGTGTGGGGAGACAATAACTCCCTTTTGACAATATCATCCCTTTAGCTTTCAAGTGTTACTGAGTCTTTCCTTTCTCTTACTATTTTTTTTTTCACAACTGTGTACAAATTCATAGATATGCAACCTGGTTTTGACAGCTTCCTTGTTTGTTGCCTACTCCACTTTTGTGTTCCATTGACATACAAAACATAAAAGAAAATTGGCTAGGCAAGCCTATGTATATCAGACATGCAAAAGTGTGCTCCTGAGGGCCTGTGGAAGAAAGGAGAGGAAAGGAAATAATTAAAATATTACAAACATTTTTGCATATTTCCAAAGTGCAAATTGTGGGGAATTAATAGGGGTCCCTCCAAAAGCTGTTTTGGCATTAGTGGAGTGGCAGTAACTAGAAAAGGAGGCTGGAGGAAGACCTGTCAAGATTGTATAGAGCAGTACATGGTTTGTTTGTTTGGTTTTGCTGTTCTTGCTAAGTAGCTTTGTAGCCAATCTTGGCAACCCATGAGAAAATTGCTCTCCCAGGTTTGGACAAAATGAGAGTCCACCATGGCTATGAACAAGCCATGAGGTCTTAGGGTGGCTACTTTTGCTATGAATTTGGACAATTTGGACAATGAATTTGGACAATTTGGTCTGATTGCTCATGGTGGTTTGTTTGTTTCATGTGAAACTTACTGATCAGGTTCTCACAATACAACCAAATATTGACAATTCATTGAGAAAAGTGCATATATCCATAGCAGGCCTTTGTTCCAACAGTGAAAATATTGGATTCAGAGAACATGAAGAGGATGAGTGTGGGTTGTCACTGAAGTGTTCTTAAAACTTGGGTTATCATGTTGTTTGAACCCAGCTGTGCTATCAAGCCATGGGTTGTTAACCTCATACAATCTATGAAGAAAACGCATGGCTTGCTGCTGAGTTATCAGCTATGGATTTTTTCTAGGGCTGTTAGCTCAGCTGGGTTCATACAACATTGTATCCCACTTTTCAACATTAGTTCACAGTTCAGCAACCAGTCAGGGTGGATTATCATGTTGTCTGAACTCAGCCCACACTGAGCATTCATAAAAGACAAGCCTTTAAGATTGCCGCTTAACAGAGCAGGCAAACCATCCTCTACAGAACTTCTCCCTTTTCTGGATTGAGTTACAGTTTATTGACCTTCATCCAGTCTATTATTATATCCAGTCACTTTTTAGAGCACCTCTTGCTTCACCTGGGTTCAGTAAAGGGAGAGACAGAGCTGGGTATCACCTACACACTGTGACATCTCAGTCCAAACAACCCAGCTTCACGTAGATATTGAACAGCCTGGGGGATAAAGCAGATCCCTGAGCCACTGGAAGTCTAATTGCCAAGGGACAGAGTAATAATTCCCCAGCATTATTTCCTAAAATTGAATGGTTAAGTAGGAGAGCTCATATAAAACTGTACCTTCAACACCTAGTTCAGACTTTTATCCAGAAGGGCATCATGGCTGATGGTATCAAAAGACACTGGAAGGACCAAGGGAAGCAAGGGACTTGCTTTTGTGTCTCCATCTCTTAGCAAGGGTATCTGGCAGGGTGACTGAAAGAGTTTCCATTCCAAAAGTAGGCCTGAAACTTGATTGAAATGGATCTAGTTATCTAATTTCATGCAGGAATGCTTGGAGCTGGCTGGCAACATTTCATTCCAGCAACTTGCCCAGGAAGGGGATGTTAGCAACTGGCTGACAGATGTTTAAAGGCATGATCCTATGTATGTTTGGACTGAAAAAAGTCCTACAACCTCAGCTCACCCCAACCAGCCATGTTCCCCAAATCTTCCAGGTCTGGGTCTGGTATCTTCAGGTTTTACTGCATTATCTTCTAAAGACCCGTATCACCCTGCTCTTCCAGCAAAGAATGCACAACCTTCTGGATGCAGCCATCCAGGTTCTTGCTCTTAGAAGTACTAAGCCAAGGAGAGCAAAGTTTGAGCATACAGGTCATCAGCTGGACTTGACCAAGTGCCTTGTCCACATTGACAGGCTATAATAACCGAGCATCCCTTACTAAATTAAGAGCAGGGTGCTTTGGACACAACTATTAATGGACTGCATTAACTGCAGTATCCAGCTGGTGATGGAAACAAGCAATTTTAAGTGTGTCTGGTAAAACCCGGTACATATCTTCCTCCACTTGTGTTCAAGCATCTCCCATCTTGCTTTACTGCTCAGGTGGATGCCATGGCACAGCATGGGCCAATGGTCAGGATACCATGTCTGAATAGACATACATAAGATTGTGCTCTAAGTGTTGCATTATGGGCCTTCTCTGAGAAAAGAGGTCATTTCAGCCCCTTCCTGTCTCAGGCTAGTGTTGACAGAAAGCCATGCTTTCCTGCTCTAAGACTCTCATGGGATCAGAACTTAGGATTTAGGGAGGGATGCCAGATGCATCATAGGGTGAGTCATTCATTGTTGCCAGGATGGAGAGCTGAGGAAGGGAAAGAAGTAAGGAGGCATTGGCTACAGTGCCAAATTGAGTTTTTCATTAACATTCCCCATGGGGATCCTTTTCTTTTCACTGAATTCATTCCAAACATGTCCTAGAACTAATTTATGACATCACCTTCAGGGAGTCATTTTTTGCCAGCTATGCATGTGTTTTGCAGCAAAATCCATGAGGGAAATGAGCAGAGTCTGCATGAAGAGAAAGCAGGGGAGGAAACTAAAATTCTTAATGAAAAACCAGGGCATCCAGATGAGATGCTTGTTTATTGTCACTAGGAGCTGAATCAAAGACGTCATCCCATCATCCAGCTGTTATGTGATCCAAGTTTCATCTATGTACTATCTGTTTCAAAAATTTATCTAATATCATGTTATTGTCTTTTTTAAAAAGATAATTCTTGCCCATCCCTTCATTGTTCCATTCAAAAGAAATGACCCTTAAGTAATCTGCATTAAACATAAATTCTGAAGTATATATTTGTTTCTAGCAGTTTTATCCTGGTTTTGTGATCATTGTTGTCTTCCTGAGTGTCTCAGATTGAGAGAGAGAGTCCCTGACCCTAGATTTACAAACTAAAAGACAGGATACCCAAAGGAAGAAGAGTGGAGGAAAAAGGAAGGGGGGAACAACTGGTTTTTCAAGGCTGAACAAGTTGATGAGTTAGAAGTGAGCAATTAAATGCACTATGGACTAGCCTGATTTTCTCTTTCTCTTTCCTGAATGGGGTTCCTGTTCGTTTGGCGTATGGCTGGAGCTAAGGCGTTCTTTTCCCTTCCTTTGACAATCCCAGGAGGGCTGTCAGCTGGAGCTGAGTGTTCTTTTTGGCAGGAAGGGAGAACAAGAGCCCCACACCTGCTCTTCTTCTGCTGATGGATGGGCCAGGCTGGTCACCTGCTTGGATTAATGATATTTTTTGAAGCAAGGGGTGCAGGTCACCTGGCTGATGACAGAAGCCAGAGTCTTCTTTCTTTTCTGCTCTCCAGTCCAAATAAGCATGGCTTTTATGTCAAGAAAGATATGAAGAAAAGTGCCACAATTTCAGTATTCTGAGCTGAACCCAAACCTACCATAGTGCCAATACAAACTTACTTTGTATCGAGGGAGTTAAACATGGGAATTGAACCAGTATTTTATCCTGACAAAGAATGCCATATAATGCTACTTGTTTACATATCTTTTCTGCATGCCACCATCTGTTCAGTGTTTGTTTTAAAAATCCAAAAGGACTTCACAGTCCCTTTTCATTTTATAAAGCCATTCTGGCTAAGAAATGAGCTGTGATTCACTTCTGTTCCCATGCATCATCACCAAGTGTTTGTAAATTTAAGCTACTGGGTCTATCCATTTACATTAGTCTTAGCACCATTCCATTGCCCTGTGGAGAGACCCAGTTCACTAAGGGAAAAGGGTGGCCTTTAAACACTGCATAGTAATCCTAACATTTTATGCTGCTTGATGCAAACAGAGAGGAAATAGAAATGCAACCTTGCCATGCTTTGGGAAGACTAATGCACTGCAACGGGCTCACACAACTTGACTTGCCAAGGTGAATGCAGCCCACCGGTCAGGGGTTCCACGAGCTTGTTATTCCTGGGCAGAATCCAGAGGGTGCTTAAATCCCTTGTGATTCCTTTCTGCCCACTGATCCCTTTCTGCAAACAATGGATTCTGCTGATTTTGTTGTGCAAGCAAAACTCACTGCTTGTGCAAGGAACATTTAGTAGAAGCCCTGAAAGAAACTGCCAACACTCATTTGTGAGCAGAGGCAGGTCACTGGAGCTCCCTTATGTGTGCTCTGCCAATCTGCCTCCTTCCAGGAACAAACATTCCTGCTCATTTTGGAGTGTCCTGGAAGACTTAAATTGTCATTGAGCAAACAGTAGGGCTTCCTGGGACAGTGGAGTTTGCAGGATATAAAAGAATAGGCAGGGCATAAGCTTCCCACTGGATTCTGCCCTTTGTAATCCTAGACAGACAGGCAGATTTTTCTACTTCTGGACTGACAGCTTGCAAATTAATGAACATAGAATGCAGCCTTATACTGACCACTGGGGCATCTAGGCCAGTCTTCCCCCAACCTGTTACTATCCAGATGTAGACTTCAATTCCCAACATTCCTGATTATTGGCCTTGCTAGCTAGAGTTGAAGTCCAAAACATCTACAGCGCACCAGGTTGAGGAAAACTGATCTATACAATATTGTCTACTCACTGATTGTCTCCAGTGCTTCAGAGAAACTCTGTCTTATGTGGAACCTTATGAGCCTCATTCAGTTTCCTAGGATACAGCACAATGAAAAGAGTTGTTACAAAACTGTGCCTATTACATCATGCCCTTCTCAAGCAACATGGGCTGCCAAGTCAACCGCAAGAAGAGTCTATTCATGTGGTCAGCCACATGGCTGCACCATTTTTTAGTACTGAGTGACCTTGCATGCCCCCTTCCTTTTCATCTTATGTCTAAGTCTTATGTCTAAATATATAAATATATGTAAATAAATAAGTCTTGAGTCTCCTGTTTCCTCCCCCGCTTCCTTTTCATTGGGAGCCGGTGTCCTCACCAGCTCAGAAAGCCCAGCTTGGCTGTCCTCCAAAAGATTAGGTGACCGCTGGATTCCTTCCTCTCAGTCCTTGGTCTCAAGCTCGCTCACTCTTGGCCTGTCATCAACACCTCCCACTTCACCATCCTCTTCCAACGCAGAAGTGTCAGGGTCACTGGGGGCGGGGGTGCATCTTCAGAGGTGCTGGGCCAATCCCTATAGGTCTGCCCCATCCCCATTTTCAGAGTAGAAAAGTACTTAGAGATTAAGGAGGCAGGGCAGATGAAAGACATGTTGGCTGACCTATGGTGGTGATCAAATAGATAATGACTGTTTTCCAGGAGACTATGTATGAAAGCAAACTTCATGTTGTTCCCACAAAAGAGATTATGTATGAGCTGTCCCATGTGATCCAGCAAAATGTGTTTACCTGATAATTTCTTACTATTTTTATGTTCACTTCATAATTTATCAATTGTGTCTTCACAAAAGTCATGATTTCCCTCCTCTCCGTTTGAAGTTGGGACTTGCTTGAAAATATATTCTGATGTTATGTACTTGTAACTTGAGGAGGTTTTTAAATTTCTCATAAACTCATAATCAACCATGATACATAGAGCTTCAGCTACTGGACAGTATAGAAATAATATTGAGAAGCATGTGCAAATTTCATGTCCTCTCTGCATTTGGTTTGGCTTTTTAGCGATTCTTAAGTGGCCACCATAGCTCTCTGTAGAGGCATCAGAGTGACAACTGGAGCTATTGTAACCCTCTAGTTCCAAGTAAACACTAGATAGGGTCACAGAGGTCCAGTCTCCAACTGAGAGCATTCTTGTCATTAAAATCATCTTCTGAGTTTAGCTGAACAGTGTATCAGATCAGATCAGGCATCAACTGCACCTGCAGTTCTCTGACTAGCAGGTAGCAAGGGATAGGTACACATTCTCCTCATGTTTTGGAGAGGGACCATGACCAGGAGGCAGGAGACTCCTAGGTCAGTGAACCTCTTTATCCATGACAGGCTTGCTTCTGAGCTTCATTGGAGCTGCTCCATGGTGATTAACATCTTTGAGAGATGAGTTCATCACCATGGACAACTCCAAGCCTAACATGGATGAGGAGCCCCTCTGGCATAGGAGTCACAAGCTCCCCCATCAAGCTAAGAGGTCAAGTACCTGCTTTGTATTTGGAAGGTCCTGGCTTCAATCACAGCATCAGCAATACAGGACTGCACCCCAACAAAGCTCCCTGTGTCTTACAGCACTTGGACGTGGATCCTATGTTACTTTGGTGACATCACAGGGAACGAGGAATCCTAATTACAGATCTGTTTGCCACTTCCTCTTACATATTCATTTGTAAACTGCTGCTAGGCAGGAAATCCATTTTGAAAGATGGATGACTGCACAGCAAATAAAAGAAAACATCTCAAGTATTTTGGTATGCAGAACTGTCACTCTTTCCAAAATCAACAAGGCTGGCTGGCAAGATTTCTTCCCTTGTCCTTTTCCTGTTCCATCCCCTCTGTTCTTCAGCACATGGAGGTGTTTGTTCCAAAGTATGCCTGGAACTTCACTTGCTCCTTGCCTGCTTAAATAAGATTTTTGTACCAGTGTCAGTTTCTGTGTTTGAAGCCCAAAATGTGTGTGTGTGTATGTATTTCAAAACTACCTCAATTGGCAGGTGGAGTGGGGGGGGGGTAATTCTGTATATTCTTTATATAAAAGGAAAGAAGACTTCTAATTTGTCAGTGCAGCTACACTCACTGTGGCTGGCATTCTATTTCTTAGAATGTGCTAAAACACCATTCCTCTCTGTTTTTTTAATCTTCTTCTGAATAATATAGTTCTTTGGGAATATTTGCTTTCTCTAGATTCATCAATTATACTGTGATGGTCTTCCTTTCAGAATTCTGTGAGTAGGACTCTCAGGGTATGGATGTGACACACAGGCATGAATCGCATGGCTGTGGCAGGGTTAACAATCCATGGTGTCTTGTTAATGAAGCTGTGTGTACCAGTTGCACAATGCTGGATTTCTGTAATGACTCCCACTGGTGTGGCTTCCAAGCTTGACGGGGGGGGGGGGGCATGGCTCGTTTGAGGACCAGCAACCATCAAATAACCCATAGACTGTTGCTGGGTTGTCTGAAGCTTGCTGACTGCACTCCTGACTACAAGCCATGCCACCTGAATTTGGAAGATACAGCAAGGTGTGCCAGTGAAGGTAATTCAGGGGATCCAGATGAAGCCATTACGTGCAGTGAGGTTAATAAGCAACTCTGGATTATTTCCATGACTAAGGTCATGTGAACAGCTCAGAATGTCAACACCCCAGCAAAGAGTTTCTATAGTAATTAATCACTAGCTCATTTTTTCCTTAAGGGTTCGGATTGATTGGTTGGTTGGTTGGTTGATTGAATGGCTAGGAAATGCCCAAAAGCAGGGAAAATCCAGACCACCCTTGCAGGTAAACCTGGTATAATCTAGGTCAGATGAGCAGAAGGTAGTTCCAAATGAACTAGCAGTTGATCAACTAGGGATTCTAAATCCTTATTGTCTAAAAGCAGCCCCCCAAAAGTCTTTCCATTCTAAGGGTACAATCTTAGGCATGTCTAGACAGAAAAAAAGGCCTACAACTCCCAGCATACTTTAGTTAGCCATATTGGCGGCAGCATGCTGGAAACTGTAGGCCTTTCTACAGTCTAAACTTCCACAGGATTGTGTCTTAAATAGGTAACTTAGAAGGGACACCTGCAGGGTGCATATGGGGGAAACCAGGGTAGCTTTTCTGTGGCTGGCAGGACATGGTTCTGACCCTGATCACAAATTCCTTGACTGATCATATTCTC
Organism: Varanus salvator macromaculatus; assembly: GCA_023646645.1. NCBI lineage: Eukaryota > Metazoa > Chordata > Lepidosauria > Squamata > Varanidae > Varanus > Varanus salvator. The sequence continues at coordinate 10,916,169 of JAIXND010000659.1, forward strand.
AGAGCCATCCTAAGAATGGCTTCTTGGCATATTTCAGCTCATCTGAGGCACAATTTCACACCTAGCTCCAACTGGTGCCTGTTGGGGAATCTAGTAAAATCCAAAGTAGGTCCTACAAGCCTGAAGTGTTTTCACTCCTGACCTACTTGTCCTTGAGAGAAAAGAGTGATAGACTGCAGCTTGAGCCAAATATGAACAGAGATATTAGAAAGTCACAGAGAAAGAGAGAGGCAAGTGTGGGCCCTTGAAGAATTTTCAGGTGCTGGCTGCCTCCTTGGAGATCCAAAGCACAAGCAGCAAGCTGTGGTAGACTGTTGAAATGTTTCGGCAGAGTGCATGCATATTTGTAAATAAAGCAGATCTTGCAAATCCTGCTCCCTTTCAGTGTGTAGCTCCTCTGCTGAAGGAACTGCACTGGCTCTCAATTTGCTACTGGACCAGGTCTAAGGTTCTGGTACTGGTGTACAAAGTCATAAGCAGCATGGACCAGTATTCCTGAGAGGGCATCTTCTCAGTCACTGGGGTTATTGGGGGACATTCCCCAGGTGGTCCCACAAGCCCCCATGGCCTAATTGCAGTCTACCAGAAGAGCCTTCAGAGTGGCAGCCCTGCTGCTGCTGGAGGTCAGGAGACTACAAGCCTGTGATGTATTCAGCACCTGCTGAAGATGTCTTTGTTCTGTGAAGACTCTTGCTGGCTGGCCATGATTTTACTGCTACTCAATTTTCAAGGAATGGTTTTATACTTTTATCTATTTTATTGTTCATAGCTCTGGCATCTGGGTAGATATTGAGTGGTATTTAAATGCTGCAAATAAATAAAACAAGCAATTTCAGATTATCTTAATGGGTGGGTGGTGTCGAACAGGGAGAGGTCTTTGCTAAGATGTGCAGGAAACAGAGAATTTATTTAAAAAACACGCACACTATAAAATAAATCCAGAGGACAATAGGAAATCAATTCAGACACTGGAATGTCAGTGGGCATGCAATGCATTTCCAGTTAAGTTCTTGGTAACTTACTCATAAGGCTGCCCCTTTCTCTTCTGGAAAAACTAACAAAACAAGTCATGAAACTGGTATATTAGGCCAAACAAACTCACTTGAATATGAGTCCTGCATGCTGCATTTTCTGAGCCGAAAAGTTACAATAAAAGCAGATTCATCATCTGGGGGGAAACCAGATATATAATGTGTGTGTTAAAGCAGTATGATATATGTGGAGCTCTAAAAACAAATGAGTATGTACTTTGCTAACACAATTCAAGTGGCATAGCCAAGAACTATTGTACCGTGCTATCTGGCCTTCAACAAGAGAGCTCCAACAGAAAAGATACAAAAGGTCATTACGAATGGCCTCCTTTTTCGTACTGTCCCTGAGCTGATAACTATTCTAGTCCAGTGACGATAAACACCAAGTGCGGTTTGGTCTACAAGGTATTCATTGCATTGCACTATACAAAATACCACACTCTGCCTTTTCTTTTCACAGTCAGACCATCATTGTGCTCGTTATTTGTGTACACTTCTGGATATTTTGGCGAGGTCTTAACTGGTCTAAATGGAAATCATTGGTGTGGAAAAGAACACCAATCCACTTTTACAGAACAGTCATGTAGCCTACAGAGTACTGCAGCAGCTCACTCAACTGGCAATTTTCTTTTTGAGAAAAGCCAATGAATGTGTATATGAAAACAGAAAACACTTTTTGTTGTGTAGCATTAATGAAAGGGCATATGAGGGCACTCCAGTAATAAAGGGATATAGAAGGACACTATTGCTGTTGTCACAGGCCCTTGCTGCAGGGTAATATCCCAATTCCAGTGAGATCTCTTGCATAAATTGTGAGAACCTTTACTGAATTCCCATACCCCGAGTCCTGCAGACCCTGGACATGTGCATAGATAGTAACATTTAAAGCCTTTACATGGAAATCTTGACATATATTGATTTAGCTGCTTCTTGGAGCAAATTGTATCAATACACTCCCCTTTGTCACTTACTTTTCAGCATTTTTCCAATGCTGAGATTCCAATGAGTAGATTCATGGGGATGTGAGCTGAATCCAGGCTTAATCATAATTAGAACAGAGGGACATAATTTATTCATGACTAACATACATTTTTATTTATTTAAAACATTTGTATGCCACCCCCATTGCAACAAAGCCTCAGGGCAGCTCACAACATAACAAATGTTGCACATCCTCCATATGGATAAGCCATGTACTTCTACATACTAGGTGATGGCGCAAGGAAAAAGGACTGGCCACAGCCTTCAGAAGCTCTTATGTAGCTACTGTTTGGTATAAAAGCCTAGAATAGTACTCCAGAAGCTGTTCTACTCCAGCAAGGTTGTTCTTCTATGCTTACAAGTTACTTTTGGAAAGTGATAGTGAAGCAAAATCAATTAGAGATAGTCTAGCACTCAAAGAAGTTCATTTGGGAGGCCTGCTTTAAGCCCCCTGTCAAGATTCGATTGTGTCTTATTAGGATTATTAGGCTCAGTCTGAACTTTGACTGAGTAATTAAGAACCTTCTATGCTCAGCTGAATATTTCTCTGTTGCCACCAGTGGGAAATAATCCTCATGTGATGGGAACAGCCCATATGCTATTAATTTGCCAAGGACCATTCCAATAGGAGACCAAAACCATTTATGATTATTTCTGTTATGTTTATTTCCGCTACAAATGAGTAAGATTTTAGTCATGAAGCAAGTGTTGTCACCACCCTTAACCTTAAAACCACATGCAGTCCTTGGAAGCAGTGTTAAGCGATTCAGGAAGAGTCTGTTTCATTACACTGATCTTTTGGTGAAAAGTTCCCTTTTGTAGTTCTGTTTCAAGGCAATCAGGCCTGAGGAAGAGGATTGTTTTGAGAAGGTTATACAACTGAATGCCTCGATCGCTAAGAGTACTGATGGACTTAAATGACGGGGCTCATGATGGGGAGGTGTGTTTGGTTTGCATTGGAAAGAGAATGAAAATCATAAAAACGATTAAATAAAAAGCAGATGCTTTGGATCTGAACAAGAACATGTTTGGGGATACAAAGTACTAGACTAGTGCAGCACTGATGACTAATGCAGGGATTTTTTTTTTAGCGTGTGTCCCTGGTATGTCTGGATAACTGGATGGTTTACGTACAGCCTCTCAATAAGGATCCAGATACACATTCCCCATGCGTCTACCCCAAAGAGAACGGCAGGCCCCAAAAAGTTCCTGAACAATTTTGAATCAGCTTTAAAAGGGGAGACATTAAAACCAAACAACAAGCACGCATACTTGTCCTTGCCTTTCCCAGATCTGCAGTTTAAACCTCAGATTGACGAGAGATCGAAAGAACTGGGCATCTTTAGCCTTCAGAAAAGATGACTGAGGGGAGAAAAGATAGCCCTTTACATGTACTAGAAAGGCTGTTGTGAAGAGGAAGGCCAGGATCTCCTCTCTCTTCAACAGTGCAAAAAGACCCCAGAGTGCAAGACAGAATAAGAAGCTCAAATTCCAACAAGCAGATTATGGCTAGAGAACAGAAAAATGTCCTGCCTGTTAGAGCAGTATGACAATGAAACCCATTACCTAGGGAGGCAGTGGACTTTCCCACACTGGAAACATTCAAGATGCAACTGGACAGCCATCTGAGAGGGATGGTTTGACTTGGAGTCCTGCACTGAGCAGGGGGTTGGACCCAAGGTCTAGCCCCTTCCATCCCTACTATTCTAAAATTCTTCCCCTGGGTGCTAAACTGTCTTTACCATGCAATCCTACACTTGTCTACTTAGAAGTGGGCCCCACTAAGTTCATTAGGACTTACTCCCAGGTAAGTACATAAAAGATAGTAACCTTATTCAGTTATAAATGAGGTACCAAGAGAAATCAAACAGGAAACACTCCCCCACTCCCAGCCCAGGGGGAAAATAAATAAACTCAATTACAAGTACATGCAATAAACTATATTCAAGCAGAGATTAATTCTAACTCAATAGAAATGAAATAAATGAAATACTATTGGATTCTTCGCCTGAGACCAAGAGGCCACAAGAAAAGGACTCTAGTTTAACAAAAAAAATACTATTGGGACTAGCTTTGTCCCCAAAATCAACGTCTAACCATTAGTACTTAAGTAAGGAACTCACCTCCTTCATGAATCACTGCCTTGTCGTGGCGAAGGGGCTTGCGTAGCTCAATGAAGCTATGAGCTATGCCGTGCAGGGTCACCCAAGACCCATAGGTCATAGCAGAGAGCTCTGACAAAATGTGATCCACTGGAGAAGGAAATGGCAACCCACTCCAGTATCTTTGCCATGAAAACCCCATGGACAGTACCAACAGGCAAAAAGATATGACACCGGAAGATGAGCCCCTCAGGTCGGAAGGTGTCCAATATGCTACTGGGGAAGAGCGGAGGGCTAGTACTAGTAGCGCCAGAAAGAATGAAGCGACTGGGTCAAAGCCGAAAGGACACTCAGTTGCTGATGTATCTGGTGGTGAAAGGAGAGTCCAATGCTGCAAAGATCTATACTCCATAGGAACCTGGAATGTAAGATCCATGAATCAAGGCAAGCTGGATGTGGTCAAACAAGAGATGACAAGACTGAACATCGACATCTTAGGAATAAGTGAAATAAAATGGACAGGCATGGGTGAATTTAGTTCAGATGACCATCAGGTATACTACTGCGGGCAAGAATCCCTCAGAAGAAATGGAGTAGCCTTCATAGTCGATAAAAGAGTAGGAAAAGCAGTACTGGGATACAATCTCCAAAATGACAGAATGATCTCAGTTCGAATCCAAGGCAAACCATTCAACATCACAATAGTCCAAGTCTATGCCCCAACCACTGGTGCTGAAGAGGCTGAAGTTGACCAGTTCTATGAAGGCCTACAACACCTTCTAGAATTAACTCCAAAAAGTGATGTCCTTATCATCATGGGGGATTGGAATGCTAAAGTAGGAAGCCAAAAGATAACCAGAATAACAGGCAAGTTTGGCCTCGGAGTACAAAATAAAGCAGGGCACAAGCTGGTAGAATTTTGTCAAGAGAATACGATGGTCATAGCAAACACTCTTTTCCAACAACCCAAGAGACGACTCTACACATGGACATCACCAGACGGTCAACACAGAAATCAGATTGACTATGTGCTCTGCAGCCAAAGATGGAGAAGCTCTGTAAAGTCAGTAAAAACTAGACCAGGAGCTGACTGTGGCTCCGATCATGAGCTTCTGGTTGCAAAATTTAGGCTTAAATTGAACAAAGTAGGGAAAAGCACTAGGCCACTCAGTTATGACCTAAATCATATCCCTGATGAATACACAGTAGAGGTGACAAATAGATTTAAGGAATTAGATCTGATAGACAGAGTGCCTGAAGAACTATGGACGGAGGTTCGCAACATTGTACAAGAGGCAGCAACTAAAACCATCCCAAAGAAAAAGAAATGCAAGAAAGCAAAATGGCTGTCTGAGGAAGCTTTACAAATAGCTGAGGAAAGAAGGGAAGTGAAAGGAAAGGGAGAAAGAGAAAGATACACACAATTGAATGCAGAATTCCAGAGAACAGCTAGAAGAGATAAGAATGCCTCCCTAAATGAACAGTGCAAAGAAATAGAAGAAAACAATAGAATAGGGAGGACCAAAGATCAAGAAAATTGGAGATATGAAGGGAACATTTCATGCAAAGATGGGCATGATGAAGGACCAAAATGGCAGGGACCTAACGGAGGCAGAAGAGATTAAGAAGAGGTGGCAAGATTACACAGAAGAACTATACAAGAAAGAGCTTAACGTCCCTGATAACCACAATGGGGTGGTCACTGACCTCGAGCCAGACATCCTGGAATGTGAAGTCAAATGGGCCTTAGGAAGTCTGAGCAGCAACAAAGCTAGTGGAGGTGACAGTATTCCAGCTGAGCTATTCAAAATCCTGAAAGACGATGCAGTTAAAGTGCTACACTCAATATGCCTGCAAATTTGGAAAACTCAACAGTGGCCACAGGATTGGAAAAGGTCAGTTTACATTCCGATCCCCAAGAAGGGCAATGCCAAAGAATGTTCAAACTACCGCGCCATTGCACTCATTTCACATGCTAGCAAAGTGATGCTCAAAATCCTACAAGCTAGGCTCCAGCAGTATGTGGACCGAGAACTACCAGAAGTACAGGCAGGATTTCGAACAGGAACTAGAGATCAAATTGCCAACATACGCTGGATCATGGAGAAAGTTAGGGAGTTCCAGAAAAACATCTACTTCTGCTTCATTGACTATGCTAAAGCCTTTGATTGTGTGGATCACAACAAATTGTGACAAGTTCTTAAAGAGATGGGAGTACCAGGCAATCTTATTTGTCTCTTGAGAAACCTATATGCAGGTCAAGAAGCAACACTGAGAACTGGACACAGAACCACTGATTGGTTCAAAATTGAGAAAGGAGTTCGGCAAGGCTGTATACTGTCACCCTGCCTGTATACTGTCACCCTGACAGGAAGGCCTGGAGGAATGTTGTCCATGGGGTCGCGATGGGTCGGACACGACTTCGCGACTAACAACAACAAGGAACTCACACTTTTGTAACAGGATATGAGGTGAACTCAGGATAGCCAGAACAACTCTCAGATTAGGACTCCAGATTAATCAACTCCAAAGTTAGGTTTATTAACAAATCACAGAGATCACAGAATCTTTCAGTAAATAAAGAGAAAACTTGTTAATGCTTGCTTTCTCTGATAGCATATCTGTATCTTATGTAACTACAAGGAACATGATAAGCAGTAACAGTAGAGCCAGAAAGTCAAAGTCACACTCTGCCTTCCTAATAGAAAATTGCAGCCAGCTCACGTTTTGTGCGCCACCCCAACACTTGGAGTGAGACCTAAGAGCTCACATGGGGGTCCAGAGGTGCCTAACTGGTTGCAAACGCAGCTTGTGAGCACTGGCACCCCCTCCAACACAGGCTGTGCTGGGTGATAGCCAAGGCGTGCTCCTTGGGGAACTCAGGTGCTTCCTTCCCTCCTGCTGTCACAGGTACAACCCCACCATCAGACCTGCCATCTTGGGTCCATGGAACATGCTGGGCTACATCTCCCAATTCCAAGCATCAGAGGTTGTGTGAGGGAAAAGCCTACTGGGACTGAAGCTCTGGGTCATTCATCTGGAGGCTTTAATCTCTGTGAAGTCACCGGCTCCACCATCCTGCTTTCTGTGGGAACTTGCTGAAATAAAAATCCAGGGCCTTCATAGTCTTTGCTGCATCTGATTCACCTGGACTGGTGCTTTTTTGCCCACATGTGCATCATGTTATGCAGCCTTTCTTGCACCTGAGGGTTTTACTTCCCCTCCCCCTGAAATCCAATGCCTCTCTCTCCCCTGTCCATACATCCTTTTCTGCAAATGGGGGTATGCTTAGAAGATGAGGTCCTTTAAAGTCATACACAGGGAAAGAGACCAGAGCATAAATAAATTATCATATGCAGATGTGTGCTGTTTTGTCTCCTGTGAGCCTGAGCCTTGGATTCCTTTGATAGCTTGCACAGCCCCACCCAGCATGTTCCAGAACTCATAAAGGGCAGTGTTTTCCATCACTACCACCCAAAATCCTTACATTAAAGACATTTTCCTGCCCTATAACATTTTCCTCTCTTCCCCCAGTAAGATGCCTATCTTTAAAACTGCAGCCCAGTGTGAACCCCTGAAAAAGCTGCACCGCTTCACCTCCCTGTATCTGATGAGCTGCTATTCAGTACCAAACCAGTGCTCTGTGCTGAGAAATATAAGAGCCAACAGACTAGCAGAGTATGTCTGAAATATTTTCCAACTGTGATTATCTGTAATGCTTCATGGTTTTTCTTGAAACACAAAATGCTAAAAGAAATGAAGCAGACAGAGGAATAGGAGAGGATGGTCTATGCATCAGGCAGACAGAAGGTAAATGTGTTAACATTTGGAAACTGCTTCCCAAATGCTCGGCAGAGATTCAGAATAGATGGCAAATGTTAGGAACTTGGGATAACTAATATGCTGTGCATAGGAATGCTAGTAAAGATTCCCAAACCCAGCAGAATCATCTGGTGTCCTAAATGGCAATTGGAATTAAAACTTTAAAGACTGTGTGCGTTTCCTGATATGAAGTCAGTCAGTCAACAGAACCTGTCAGAGGGGGAAAATGGACAGTGAACTGCAGGGGTAATACAGAACTTAATCTTGCAGCAAAATAAAACCTAGAGAAATGTTTTTCTTTTTGGTTAGAACCAGAATCTGTCTTTGTGATCTAAGCATTCCTCTGGCTTCCCAATGTAGGCTCCCATTTCTTTTCCCTCAAATAACCCATGGCTTGAGGGTTGCCTAATGCTGAAACAGGCCCTGCCATTTGAATCCACACAGTGCACAAAGCTGTGGCAAATCTGGGTTCCAGCAGACAGCAATTAAAAAATTTCACCAGTAGGCACCTGGTGTAACAGAACAGTTCTTGCACAACTGTATGTCGGTTGTTATGGCATATGAATAAGTGCGGTGGTTGTTGTCATCCTCAATTTTTGTGTGTGTGGGAGGGCACTTCTTCCACCTTTTCATTTCTACCAAAACAACAACAACAAAAAGAAAAAGAAAAAAATCCCTGGAGGAAAAGATGGAATAGCTGGGATCTAGGAGCCTCCAGTCTTGATGCATTTCTAGACATATTGACAGTGTTTGGAAATTATTATCTTTTGTTTAGTTTAATCACTAAGTCATGTCCGACCCATCACAACCCCATGGACAACATTCCTCCAGGCTCTCCTGTCCTCCACCATCCCTCAGAGTCTACCCAATCCCACCCTGACTGCCCCAGTGACCGCATCTAGCAACCCCAAACTCTGCCATCCCATTCTCCTTTTGCCTTGGAAATTGTACCTTGATTTAATAAGCCAAGATATAGCCAAGACTGGTGCCCATGCATATAGCACTTCCCCTTCTGCACAGGGTGCCCAACTGCAACTGCAAATCTTCAATTAACCACAGTTTACTATTTTATCTGAAGTAGGGAACTATAGCTACCAGTCTGGGAACAAGCCAACTTCGAACCATGTTCAGCATCCACTCTTAACCCTGGTAGCTGCAGGTTCTCAGTATGGATGCAAGGGGGAAGGAAAATTAATGAAAGACATTCCTGGCCTATTACATTGGTGGCGAACCTTTCAGAGACAAGTGGCCAAACTGCAACCCAAAACCCACATTTATTGCAAGGTGCCAACACTGCAATAAAACCTGAAAACTGAGGTTTTAGTTTGAAAAAACAACTCACAGCCAGTCCAAGGAGATATTTATTTATTTATTTATTTGTTTATTTAAAAGTTTATAGGCCGCCCCATTGCAACAAAGCCTCGGGGCGGCTTACAACATAGTTAAAACAATATATAAAACAGTACAAAATTTTAAAATAATTTACCTCCCCCCCACGGTGCATCTCGGCAACAAAAATTAAATACCCCTTACCAAATAAATAAACCACCAACAGACACCCCAATAAATACAAATAATAAACATACATAAATCAATAATAAAACCACATAAACTCAAATAAAATCAACATTAACAATTAAAATAAGACTGAAATAAAAAGGTCTTCACCTGGCGCCGAAAAGCATATAATGACGGTGCCAGGCGAACCTCTCCAGGGAGACCATTCCATAATTGGGGAGCCACCGCCGAAAAGGCCCTCCTCTGGGTACTCACCCATTTCACCTCCCTCACAAGAGGTTCCCGGAGGAGGCCCGCTGTTGCAGAACTTAGGGGGTGGGAGGGCATATAAGGGTGTAAGCGGTCCATTAGGTATTCGGGTCCCAAACTGTTTAGGGCTTTGTAAGTTAATACCAAAACCTTGAATTTGGCCCGGACTTCAATTGGAAGCCAGTGGAGCTGACGGAGGACTGGGGTTATATGAGAATAACGCCCAGCCCCCATCAGCAACCTGGCAGCTCTATTTTGTACCAACTGAAGTATCCGGACCGTCTTCAAGGGCAGTCCCACGTAGAGGGCGTTACAGAAATCTAGTCGAGAAGTTACCAACGCGTGTGTCACTGTCGCCAGGCAGTCCTGATCCAGGAAGGGACACAGCACACACACACACACACACACGTATATATCCGCTTCGCAGCGCACTGACCAGCCATGAGAAAGTTCGGACGAGTCGCACCTAATGAGTAGTGGCTCGTGACGTCATCGCCTAGCACCGCGACTCCATTCCAAGCATGCGCATGGCCCCTGTGTCTGCTGTGATCTAATGCTCGGCTGCTGGGGTGATGCTGGGGTGACTTGGCCAACGTGCTGACAGAGAGGGCTCTGTGCACCCACTGTACCATGGGCACCATGGGTTTGCAAACATTGTCCTAGCCCTACCCTGGTGCACACCCCAACCCTAATATAGGGCTAAAGTTCCATAGAAAAGAGGGTGATTCTGAAAAAGCCTTCCTTGAGTGGTTATTTCTGTACAGCTCATCATTTCTGCCCTTTCTAAACACATTGCAACCATCAAAATCATGCCAGGACATCTAGTTTTTCTAACCCTAACCCTATGCTGGTGCACACCCCTAACCCTAATATAGGGCAAAACGTCCATTGAAAAGGGCGATTTTGAAAGAGGCTTTCTTGAGTAAGTTTTTCTACACACCTCATCACTTCTGCCCATTCCAAACACATTCCAACCATCAAAATCATGCCCGGACACCTTGTTTTTCTAACCCTAGCCCTATCCTGGTGCAAATTCCTTACCCTGATATAGGGGTATAGTTCCACTGAGACCAGGACAATTTTGAAAAAGCCTTTCTTGAGTAGCATTTTCTGCAGAGCTCAACATTTCTGCCCATTCCAAACACATTCCAACCATCAAAACCATTTCAGGACATCTTGTTTTTCAAACCCTAACCTACCCTGGTGCACACCCCTAACCCTAATAAAGGGGTAAAGTTCCACTGAAACTAGGACGATTTTGAAAAAGCCTTCCTTGAGTATCTTTTTCTGCAGAGCTCAACATTTCCGCTCATTCTGAACACATTCCAACGTTTGAAATCATACCTGAACACCTAGTTTTTCTAACCCTAACCCTACCCTGGTGCACACCCCTAACCCTAATATAGGGCGAAAGTTCCATTGAAAAGATGGCCATTTTGAAAAAGCCTTCCTTGAGGAGCTTTTTCTGCACAGCTCATCATTTCTTCTCATTCTAAACACATTCCAGCCATCAAAATCATGCCAGGACACCTCATTTTTCTAACCCTAACCCAGTGCTAGTGAACCTTTAGCGACCGAGTGCCCAAACTGCAACCGAAAACCCACTTATTTATTGCAAAGTGTCAACACTGCAATAAAAACAGAAAACTGAGGGTTTAGTTTAGAAAAAAAAACCCTCACAGCCTGTCCAAGGAAATATTCCTATAACCTTGGCAGCACACTAACTGGCCATATGAAAGCTTGACCGAGTCGCGGCTAATGAGTTGCCGCTCGTTATGTCATCGCCTGCCACCGCTACTCCTTTCTGAGCATGCGCATGGCCCCTATGCTCACTGTTATCCAAAGCTCTGCTGCTGGGGCGATGCTGGGGCAACTTGGCTCGTGCTCCAACAGAGTGGGCTCTGCGTGCCCGGTGTGGCACACGTGCCATAGGTTTGCCACCGCGGGCCTATTGCAACAAGGCAAGACAGGAGCAAGGAGGATCAAGTGCTGTGACTATGGAATGGGCAGAATCTTACTTGCAATTAGTATATCATAGAAACATCCTTTGCTAAATTGTCCAAGTTCCAAGCATATCTGAAGCTGTTTGCCTTCCACTCTCTCCCACTGTGCTCCTCCAGCCACTTCTCAATGTTGGTCCCTGCATCTGTCCCTCTATTCTCCATTGCTTTCCTTCATGAATCCTTCCTGGAGATCTTTCTTCCCTTTCCAGTCTACACTCCCATCCCTTATCCTGTTGCCTTTTCAGATCTGCCTTCAGCTCAACTCCCCCTCTGCACAGAAAAAGGAATGATGAACAAAAAAGCGAGGAGGAGAACCCACACATCCATTGTGCTTCGCAGCCACACACACCAATTTTGTTTCTGGGATGAGTGAAAGGCACACAGAAAGCAAAGAAAGCTGGAATTCTAGCGATATTTGTCTGGGAGCAAGCCCCACTGAATTTAGTGAGGTTTTCTTGTCCATAGACATAGAATCATAGACAAGTAGAGTTGGAAGGGGCCATGAAGGCCATCAAGTCCAGCCACCTGCTGTTGCAGGACACCAAGTTGCACCATCCCACTCGGATGGCTGTCCAGTTTATTTTGAATGTCTCTAGTGTGGGAGAGCCCAGCACCTCTCTGGGCAACTGGTTCCACTGTCGCATTGCTCTAACAGTGATGATTTTTTTCCTAGCCTGAATCTGGGTTGCTGCAACTTGAATTGATTATTCCATGTCCTACGCTAGGACCTCCTGGGCAAGTTAAGAAAGAAAAATAGCAGAGCTGGCTGGGCGTGCACTGGTGTATGTGCATGGGAGAGTTCAGGTACATGTGGGCTTGTGTGCATGCTCATGGTGAATCAAGGGGACTGAATGCATGCCCATTCTTCTTCTCTCTTGCCAGCTACCATGAAAAATCATTGCAGGTGAGGCCCAGGAAGAAGATGGCATCATAAGAAGGACCTGAAAACTTCCGTGAATGGAGGATCAAGAGTGCATAATAAATGCCTTATGTAGGGAAGGCCTAAAATAAGCAATTTAAAATGTATGCAGGTTGGATCTGAGGGAGGTGGAGATGTGTAGGCTTCCATTCTAACATTGCATTTGTATTTCTCTTTTTCAGAAACCTCCCATGGGGCGTGTTTGTTGCTTGCCACAGCATGTTTCCTTTATGTGAAAAGATATTTTGTCAGCAGTTTGTTGTCATTGGCTCATTTAAGCTAGGAATGCCTTTTTATAAGCCAGTGTGGTGCTCCCTCGATCTCCAGGGTGCACTTAGAAAGAGAAGATTCTGTGTATCATGGATGCTGGAATACAGAATGTACAATGAAGCACGCACTTTGTGTAAATAATTGTGTAGATCTGATGCACATGTTCCATATTAGGTTTCAAAAGTAATGAATGTAACCCTAAGCAATGGGAGGAAAAGAAATGTTATGTATTAGGGCTTTTAGGTTTGGTTGTATAAAATACAGTGCTATACTGCAAGGGTGACCAGATGGTCTGATATCATGAGTTGCGAATGGAAACCACTGAAAGCCCAGTGGTCATTTAAACACTGTGTGCAAATGCACCTTGGCTGTCAGAAGATTTGAAAGCGCACAGATTTTTCCCACGTATCTTTTTCCCCAGCCATGGCTGGTCCTGAAGGGATAGGAAAGTCAGAACTTGTGTCAAGTCAGCTCTGGTTCTTGATTGTTTGGCCCAGGATGGCCAATCTGACAAGCAGTGAACCGCCAAGGTCTCTGTGTGCGAAAAATGGATCCTATCACCTTCTAAAGAAATCTTTTTTGAAAACTGGAGATGTGCAGGACTGAACCTGGAACACTCTGCATGGAAATCATGTGCTGTACCACTGAAAGTGAGCTCATGGGGGAACTCAAGGCTGGGGCTGATGGGAGCTGTAATCCACCAGTTACTGGAAAGCAGCACATTGTCCATCCCAGACATAAGTGATAGAAAGCAAACTTCAGATGGCCAATTTTGATGATGGATTCGAAAGGAGATAACTTCAGTATTCATCCCTGTGGGATTTTAAGAATGGAGAGAAGGGAACGTACATTTCATTTCATTATTTAGGAGTGAACATGCCCAAGGTCTGCCATGCCTCTAGCGCAGAGTTTGACACTGAGTAAATTGGGGTGGGGGGGGGGCAGGAAACTTCATATGAGGCGTGAGGCCTTCTACAAGCTCAGGCACGCATAGTTCACAGATACTGAGTTAAAAACATTGGCTGGGGTCACACATCATAAGCAACTCTGTGTGGTTTCCATGGTGCATGGTGTTTTGCCTGGATGTGCCACAATTCAGTGGTTTCTATTCTAGAGTGGTTTCCACTCTTCTCAGACAGTCCTCTCACTGTTGGCCTGTAACCAATCAGCCACCACGTTGAAATACAATCCCCCCTTGAATGGCTGGAGCAGCTCCTACAGCAGCTGGAACCCTTTCAGGGGATTCTGTGGTAACACTGTGGAAACGATGATGCTATGTTTGGACAATCAGAGAAACCATGAAAACTGATGAACAGACTGTTGTTTCTTATTGTGGTTTCTAAAAACCAAACAAACCATGCTGAAATACCATGAGAGGATTTAGGAGACATGGCAGATCATCCTGCTCGAGAAACCACCATAACGTTTGTCTTGTGAGTCTACCCACTATCTTAACTATGTAGTGTGTAGATGATCTTGATAGTTTTGTTTACCTTAGTGTAAGCATGTGGAGCCCCAGTCTAGATGGGACTACCACATACAGGTAGGGGAGGACTTTCCCACTCAGCTAATTCCAGCAAAAATCATCTGCTCCTCAGACATTTAAATTTCTCAGGGTTTTCAAAAGGTGAGAAAACCCTCTCTTGACTCCAGTGAATTGAATTATTTTTCATATAAAGGTAGATTTATATTCTACCTTTTTTCTTTCAAAGAACTCAAAGTGGCTCATGTCATTCTCTTTCTCCTGCTCTCAGTCTTATCCCCACAACAACAACTCTGTGAAGTAGGTTGGGCTGAGGCTTCTGACTGTCCCAAAATCACCCAGTTGACTCCACAGCCAAGCAGGTACTAGAACCCAGATCTCCTGAGTCCTAGTCCCATGTTCTAAAGTCTGCAAACAACCCTGTCTAGTACGACCACTGAAGGAATTCATGGACAAGCAAGGTCAGCTAATCCAGGGAATCACCAGAAATCATCACAGTCCTTGTACCTTAATTTCTGCAAGTACCCATGGACAACAGGCCCAGAGATTTGGGGCTCCAAATGAAGGAGTTGGGGCACCAGCCCACGTGGGCCACCTTCTAACACCCCATCAGCTACCACAACTACGCATTCAGAGCAGGAGGAAAGATGATGTCAGAGGCACTGCATTGCAACAGTTTCACTCCTACTTGGATGGTAGGCTACAAGTGGTGCTTGGAGGATATTGCTCTGCCCCTTGGAGTCTCCAGGATGGAGTTTCACAGGGGTCAGTCTTGTCCCCCATGTTATTTAACATTTACATGAAACTGCTGAGTGATATAACTTTTTTCATATCTGCTTGTGGTCTTTAATAATTTCTAATAATTTCTCTTAATATAATACACTTGATATGTTATCCTTCCTAATTTATGCAATCTTGGCACATTATATTCCTAATATACACATTTTTGTTTGTGTGTTCTGATTTAAGAACTATATCACAAAATTTGGAGAAGTAAAACTTTGAAGTATACTCACAATTTGATTTTGTTTGGGGGAAATGCAAATTACATAAGTTTTCCTTACAGTTTAAAATGCAAACTGAACAAAATTGCCCTGGTTGCTAATGGCATCCAGGAAGTGATTAAAACAAGCATTTTCAGAGCAAGTGCTTCTTACAGCAGGCAACCTGGTTCACTCTCCAGGCACTTGTAGGATCAGGCCTGAGGATGCTTGTACGAATTAGAGCCACTGCAGTCCTGGAAAGCAGCTGGAAACCACAAGAGGGGCTACAAAAGGCTGCTCAGCCCTCCATGGTTTCATCATAGTGTCACATGGGCTCTGTGGTGGCTGCTTCATGGTCCTGATCTGATTCCTGCCTTCAGTCCTGCATCTCTGCCATGACTCCTGCCTGTTCCAGATGTTGTTATTGTCTCTGGTCCCATCACTCCTTGGCAGGGCTCTGATCCTTGCCTGCTCCTGACCTTGTATTCACCTCTGCTTCTACTGACCCTTCATGGTATCTGGCTTCTGGTTGTTCTTAACATTATTTTATTATTAATTTTCTATCCCACCGCTTTTCTTTCAAAGAATTCAAAGTGGTTTACACCCTTCTCCTTCTGCTGCTCTTTGTCTTTGCCGCAGGCCCCATTGTCCATCTTGGCAAGTCACCTCTATTCCCCCTGGTCTTGGTGCTTGAGTTATAGATGCCCTGCCACATAACCTGGAGCTGATAAGCATGTCTTGGATGAGGAAGCTATTGGAAGATGCATTTGTGGACAGTGTTGTGACATGGCTAGCAAAAGGGCTTGTTGCTGCATTCCTATTTTCATAGGCGTTACATATAATGGTTGGGAGTAAGGAGACATGCATTTCCATTTGCCACCACCTTAACTGCTAAGCACTTACGGATTTGCTGTTTGTGTTCCCCATTTTCACAGACAGATATGTAAAATATGCAACTTTATAAGTCTGCTTCCATTATATTTCCAATTGGGAGCTTGAAAACATGTCAAGGAGAATGTTTGCTCAAGATTTTGGCCCTATTTGGCTGGCAGAAACAACTTGGCTTGAATCCTTTTCCAGATTAAATATTTTGTATTTCACAAAACTCAACTTTTTGCAATCAGTTTATTAGTGTGAAAAATGATGAAAAAGATTTGTATAGAACTGGAGTAAATGCTGTCTTGACAATTCAGCCAATGCCCTTTTACCTAGCTTTGGCTGTTGGAAGGTATAGAACATAAATAAGTGTTGACATCAGACAGACCTCAGTGAGGAGAGCATTCCATACTTGGGGGCACCACAAGAAGGCCTTCTTCCTTGCTGCTCAGCTGTTCTGATCCTGAATGCTGGTCATGCATTTCCCCCATCCTGCAAAAGTGGTACTGGAGTAGGGTGAAGCTATGCCCCCCTCCTTTCATTCCCAATCTGCAGGATGCTACAGTAAGAGTCTTTCTTTTTGCATATTTGCTTAAACTGAATTAAAGCCAAACTGCAAGGTGTGCTATTGTGTGCTTTTAAAGATTTTTTATTTAGCTTTACATCCTCCAAAGGACAGCAGCACCTCTTTGGGTTCTGCAGGTACCATTCACCTATTTCAGAAATATGATCTACTCCAAGATTTTATTGCAGTCCCACATCACTTGGGTCACTCCTGCAGCACATGACTCAGCTTGTTTTCTGTCTCTGTCATTCTCCCTCTTCTTTTATTCTGGAATTTCCATTCCCACTTTTTGCCCTCTTGCATTCCAGTTGTGGAGTCTACCTTTATGCAGGTACTCACCCTGCACTGCCCTTGCCTTCCCTGAGCAGTGGGGAGGGGAAGGGAAGGAAGTCCCATGGGACAGACACTCAGAGTTCTTTCAGCCGTTTTGCTGCCTCCTTTGCCCATGTTTCCCTCTGGGGAAAAAAGAATAAAGCTTTTGGTGTGCGTAGAAACAAAGAAATAAAGGCATGCACGTCCATGCATGAAGACTTCTCTAGCCTTGGAATGAGGCCAGCCCAGAGGTAGCTGTGGAGCTGGAGGGTCTATGCAGGGTGCCCTCTGGTGGGCTTACATGGTAGTGGTGGTCGCCAGGTGGCTAGTCTCACACCATTTAAATTTTCCACAGTGCTCGTTCTGGGATATCATATGAATGGAGCTCTTACCAACCATCTAGCACAGCAAGTTGCAGAAGAAAATTAAGACAAGTGTAACCAATGGGCCCTACCAGGATGCCAGGTGTTAAACAGTCTGCCATGATCCTAACATGCTAATTTCTACCACAAATTACATTTGCCTGGGGTCTTTGTACCTGAACTATGAGACTGCTTTTTTTATACAACTTTTTATTAATTTTCAAAACAGTACTAAAACATCCATTATCACAAACATCGAAACTACTGAGTCAGCCACTTACTACACATCTTTTAACATTCTGTGATCATTTCAAATACATTTAAAAAGTCTGAAAAGAAAAGAAAAAAAAACCCTTTTTGGATCTAAGCCAGGTCCCGTTTCTCCAACCAATAATAAAGTCCAAAATTTGATAGAAGTCACTATCTTCTTTCTCCTTCTGTGATAGAATCAGTTCATCCATTTCTTACAGTCCTGTTCTTCATACTAGAAGAAAGACTCTCCAAGTTTTGTAAAAGTCAGTGTCTTCTTTCTTTTTTTAATAAAAATTTCAGCCTGACCAACTCTACACCGTTCCAAATCTTTTCATTTTTCTAGTATTAAACAAACAGACTCCTCCTTATAATAATTACAAATATGAGTGAATGCATTCTTTGCTTACAAATATTCTAATCTAATATCTACTAAAAAAGAAAGAAAAATAAGAGGGAGGTTCATGTTCACATGTCTAAAATCCATTCATCTTCTTTAAGGACATCTTATCTACCCAATTTAACAACAGCAATTATCTATTATGTTCTTTAAACAGGTTTTCTTTAAGCTAATTTAATAGGAAATGATAATTACAAATACAATCAAATAGGTTTTTTGCTTACCAGTATTCCAATCTAGTATCTACTAAAAAGTGAAAGTAAAATAGAAAGAAATCTCATGTTCACGCTTGATTCTGTTTAGCACAGCTCATCTTACACCCGTAATCTGAACTATGAGACTCTGGATTATGTGATTAAGTGAGAGTTCTGCTATTTTGCTAGGATTGATCATGGGGTGCTCCTCTTTTGTAGACATATGAACTCCAGACAGCAATGGTGTGATGGCCCACTACGCCTGCTGAAAAACTAAACTCTTCCCTGCCTATGTAGTGGGGTCGGGCATGATAGCATGTTTCCCTTATTTCAGGTTTTTGGAGTTGACTTTGCTAAGGCGAAATACCACAAACTGTCACCAAAGAATCCAGAACACAGAAGATTATGGGAGCAATATTTTTTTTAAAAAAAGAGAAGGAACGTGTCAGCAAAACCCTCTGCCCTTCAGCATTCCCGTGGCTACATTCTTTCACCAAAAGGAACTTTAGGTTTTTGTTGTTGTTAAGAAGAATCTGAGGGATCATCAGTTTTTGCAGAGTGGATAATGCTGCCCTCAGTGCACTTTGATCGTAAAGACAGAGGGGAGTGTATTTAATCATGAAAAAATGAATAGGGGAAAGGTGGAGGAGGGGACCCCCCTGTTTCTTCCTTCAAATAGCTCCTTTAGAAGCATTTTGCTTCAGTTTAGTCCAGCCATGTTTTGTTACAGTGTATTTTTCAGATTATGGCCAAGGCACGTATTTCATTTCCTAGGTCCCCTCCTAAAAACCCCTATTACAACTGTTCCATTAGTTCCATTTATGAACATGTATCTTTTAAAGAGCCGTGATTTAGTGTATCAGTGAATGTTCTGGGGCTTGCAGAGCGAGATGTGATGGCCACTGGAAGTTTGCAGTGTGACATCCATTATTTTTCCTGTGAGAACGAAGCCCTGGTGTGCTCTAAAATCATTTCCTTACTGCTCTCACTCCAGAAATATTCCTAATTCCTAGCTATTGCCTTTTTTCGAGGCCTGCCAATCTAATGCTAGAGAGCTCTGGTCAACCGCTTGTCTCACCCTTGCCCTAAAATTACAGGGCACTGAACATTTGTAAGTGTTAAACAGCAAAATAGGCAAAATAGAAGAGTTTCTTTTTCTGGAATCTGTTATTGTTTCCCCATCTGATGCAATGGTTTTGTTTGTTTGTTATTGCTTCTAACTTTCCACTGATTTATTTAATTACAGTGGTACCTTGGCTCATGAACTTAATTCGTTCCAAGACTCGGGTTGTGACCCAAATTGGTCGTGACCCAAGTAAAATTTCCCCATAAGGTTCAATGTAAATAAGGTTAATCTGTTCTGTAACCATTTTTTAATCACAGAAATTAGAAACAAAGTAACAAAGAACTGTGCAGTACAGTAGAGAACACTAACCTAGGTGTGGGGGAGGTTATTGTTTGGAGGGAGAGTCCAAACCATAATTGTGCGATAGCGATCGTGCTCTTGGAGGGTGGGGGGAGACAGGTGCAATCGCAGGCACGCTTGGGGAGGAGACGGACACAATCATGGTCGTGCTTGTACAGGGAAGATGGGTGCAATCGCGGCCATCTCCCCCCACCCCCTAGCACAGCCATGATCGTGCCCGTCTTCCCTGCACAAGTGCAATTGCGATCACAGCCATCTCCCCACTCCACAGCACGATCACACTTATCACCCAATGTGGACTTCACAACCTGAGACAAAATTTTGCCAAAATATCTGTTCGCGACCCGATTTGGTTGTGAACTGAAGTGTTCATGAGCTGAGGTACCACAACAACAACCCTGTGAGGTAGGTTGGGCTGAGAGTCTGTGACTGGCCCAAGGTCACCCAGCTGGCTCCATGGCTGAGCGGGGACTAGAACCCAGATCGCCTGAGTCCCAGTCCCAGGCTCTGAACCACTACGCCACACTGGCTCTCCACACTGGCTCTTATTGTACTAATTGACCCTCATCCAGTGCACAGTTAGGAACTTAGGAAGCTGCCTTCTACCAAGCCAGGCCACTGCTGGGACACAGACCACCAGCAGCTCTCAGAGGTTTTAGTTTTCCAGACCTGCCTAGAGATCCTGGGGGTTGACCCTGGGACATCTGGTATGCAGGGAAGATGCTCTGCCACTGAATACAGCCTCTTCCTGGATTACATGCACGAGTTCCAGGGAAGTCCATGGGCCTGGATTGTGTTCACTGTCCCTTGCACATATTGGCCCACCTTTAGCCATTAGGTATTTGCACCCCTCCCTTATCCTAGAAGTGACATTAATTTGTTTAGGAGCCAAGAGTCCAGTATGCCAGATCAGGCATGGAGAATTGAGTGGTCCCATCCAGTAGAGAATCAACCATGTTCTGACAGAAGATAACCCACAAAAGCCATTTCTAGAACCTAGTTGGGAGAGTCCCAGAACTACTTGGAGGGCTTGAGTGTTAGCAGTAATATGGCACTTGTCTAATAAAAGGAACCAATTTTAATAATATTTATTAAGGGTCAAGTCTTATGGCAGTAGATGCTCTCTGGCCAACTACAGAAAAAGGCAGAGACTCCAGTGTGACCTCAGAAAAGCCCTCCAGGGCAGCCATAAGGATCCACTTTTAGAAGGTTCCATTCCACCCTCTCAACAGGCAGACACTTTCCATGATGGTTGAGGCTCTGGGGGTGCTGCAGAGAGGGAGGCAGAAGGCACAGCCAGCTTCTGATGAACCCAGCTGGTTCTTCAGCGCTTCCTCCTTGTGAAGAAGTGTTGGGAACTGGATTCACTCCTCCCTTTCAAACAACAGACAGTTCTTTGGTGGAAGCATTTTATTGCCAATGTACATCCTGCAAACTATTACCCAACAAGGGTAGAGTCTCTGAGCATGCACAGAGCAGTTTGTTGAACCCAAGCTAGAAACTATTTCTGAGAAAGCCAGGTTGCTTACCTGTAACTGTCGTTCTTCGAGTGGTCATCTGTGCAGTCACACATAATGGGTACTGCACCTGTGCAGTGCCTGTTGCCGGGTAGAATACCAAAGCTTTAAGGGATTTTGGCAGGAACTCTGCGCCTCTCCCCCGTGGTGCTATATAGGGCAGAGCACCCGCCATTTTCCCCAGTCTATGGAGACCAGCAGATTGCCCCCTAGTGAGGCATGTGGTCAACTTGAGGAGTTGCTAGGGATAGGCTACTGTCCCGTCCTCCGACACCAAGTGGGGCCGGTGGGCGGTTCATGTGACTGCACAGATGACCACTCGAAGAACGACAGTTATAGGTAAGCAACCTGGTTTTCTTCTTCATGGTCTCTGTGCATCACACATAATGGGTGATTAGCAAGCTAACTGACCGGAGGTGGGTCGGTGTTGTCAGAGGAGGATGGATGAAAGGACGGCCCATCCGAAGGAGCAGTCCTGTCTGGCTCGAATGTTGAGTCTGTAATGCCTGGTAAAGGTGCAAGGAGTCGTCCATGTGGCAGCCTTGCAAATGTCCAGTAGCGGGACACTCGCTGAAAAAACCGAGGAGGCAGCCACAGTAGAGTGTCCCTTGGGGGCGATGAAGAGGTCCAGCTTGGCTAGCTGGTATGCCAGTTTGATGGTTTGAACAATCCATTTCAAAAGTCTCTGGGAGGAGCTGACAGCACCCTTGTCGGGATCGGAGTATTTAACAAAGAGGCGCTTGGTCTTTCTAAAGCCCTCTGTGCATGATCAATAAAAGGCCAGGCATCGGCACACATCGAGAGAGTGAAGGGATTTCTCTATTGGGGTGGAAGAAGTGGGGAAGAACGCTGGCAGAACGATGTCCTGGGTGACATGAAAAGCTGTAGCAACTTTAGGGAGGAATGCTGGGTTGGTTCGCAGGATTACCTTCTCCTTATGGAAATTGAGGTAAGGTGAGTCTATGCAAAGGGCAGAGAGTTCGCTCACTCTCCTCGCAGAAGTAATGGCGACTAGGAAGGCTACCTTCCATGATAGCAACCTCAAATAATTCGTAGCTAGAGGTTCGAAGGGGGCTCTGGTAAGTGCCTGGAGAACCACCAAGAGGCTCCATGTCGGTACCAACGGCCGGGTTGGCAGGTGGAGATTCTGTAGTCCTTTGAGGAAGCGACGGATAAACATGTGGTAGAACACAGAGGATCCGGATAGGGGACCACAAATAGCTGCTATGTACACCCTAATTGAAGTGGGTTTAAGTCCATCTTGGTGTAGGGAGAGCAGGAAGGAAAGGATGTTATCGATGGAAGCAAAGTCGGGGGCAAAGTGGTTGGTTTCTGCGAAGACAGCGAAGCATTTCCATTTTGCCTCATACAACTGGCAGGTGGATGGTCGTAGGGCAGATTGCAGGACGAAGGTGATCTCCTGTTGCAATGAAGTTGGGACGGAGGAGGCTCAGGTAGGGTCGCTCGGTACCAACTGTGGCTCTGATGCCAACAGATGAGGGGTGGGCATCGGGACCGATGGGCTTCCTGGAACTGGGGGTAGGCGATCAGGAGCAGTCAGTGAAGCAGCCACACAGTGAGCTTGAGGGTATCGAGGTCGGGGTGGAGGATTGCCCCCCTCTCCTGCGTGATAAGGTGAGAAATCTGCAGTAGACAGAAGAACATACGATGGGAGAGGTTGAGGACAGTCGGGAACCAGGGCTGTCGGGGCCACCATGGTGTGATAAGAATGATCCGTGCCCTGTCGCAGGCGGCCTTTTCCAGGGTGATCAGCGGGATTGGAGGGAACACATAGAGGAAGGAGCCCGACCAACTCACCATCATGACGTCGCCCCGTGAGTTCGGGCCTGACCCCGCCCTGGAGCAGTAAGTCCCGCACTTCGAATTGGAGGCCGTTGCAAACAGGTCCAAGGACAGAGTACCCCAACGGGAAAACAAGTCCCTGCAAATCTGTTCATCTAGTTCCCATTTGTTGGTTGACAACATCTTCCTGCTGAGAGTATCTGCCTCCTCATTGTCCACCCCTGCTAGATGGATCGCAAGTAGGGAAATCCCCCTGGGGATACACCAGTCCCAAATCTGCAGGGACAGATGGGCCAGCGGTACCGACTTCGTGCCGCCTTGTTTGTTTATATAGAAGACGGTGACTACGTTGTTGCAGGCTACCTGTACCGACCGGTTCTGAAGGGTAGGTTCGAAGGAACACAGCATCTTGAACACCGCCAGTGCTTCGAGAAAATTGATATGCTCAGACTTTTTGTGAGCCTGCCAGGTGCCTTGGGTACGTAGGTTGGTGCAACGTGCTCCCCAGCCCGTGAGGGAAGCGTCAGTATGGAGCAAAATTGAGGGTTGCCGCTGGTGGAACGGAACACCCACTGTAAGGTTGTCGTTGTTGTCCACCAAGACAGAGCCTGGTGAACTGAGGAGGGAGGGAGGAGTGGTCGTCTCAGGGAGTCGCAAAGAGGCTGGAACATGCTGTTGAACCACAGCTGAAGTGGTCGCATCCTCAGTCTGGCAGTCGGGACGACTGCGATTGTCGAAGCCGTGTGTCCTAGGAGCCTTTGGATGGCTAGTGCTGGGGTCCGCCCGCCCTCCTGAACCTGTCTGACCAAGGAGCAGAGTCTTTCCATTCGAGCCCGTGGAAGGAACGCTTGCGCCTGAACTGAATCCAGTTGTGCCCTGATGAACTCGATGACCTGTGAGGGAGTGAGACAGGATTTCTCAGCATTAATGCACAGTCCGAGGCCCTCTAGGAGGGTGCATGTAGTTTCGATGGCAGAAATAAGGTGATCCCGGGAGGAGGAGACAATAAGCTAATCTTCTAAGTAGGGGTAAATTTGTACAACTTGTAGGCAGACTGGAGCCATGCACTTTGTAAATGGCTTGTTTGCAAAGGGCGGCCTATAAATTTGTTAAATAAATAAATAAATACCCTAGGAGCTGTGGCGAGTCTGAAGAGGAGGACGTTGTATTCAAAAATATCAGATCTGACAGTAAAGCGGAGAAGCCTCCTGTAGTCCGGGTGGATGCTGATGTGGAAGTAGGCATCCTTTAAATCTATGGAAGCAAACCAATCTTCTCTCTCTAGCAAGGGGAGGATATTTTGCAGGGTGGTCATGCAAAATTTCTTAGTTGTAATAAAGGCATTGATGCCCCTTAAATTGAGTATGGGGCGTAGACCACCATCCCGTTTCGGTATTGTAAAGTATCTGGAATAGAAACCATGAAGTCCCTCGGAACGGGAGATTCGGCGAATCACTCCTTTATGGAGTAGCTGGAGTACCTCATTGCTGAGGACCTCAGATGGAGCAGTGTAGTGCATTGGTCCCGAAGGGGGCACAGTGTCGAACTCGATTTTATATCCATTCTCAATGATGGAGAGTACCCATTTATCAGATGTGATGGACTCCCAAATGGGGAGCCGGCTTTGCAGCCAGTCGCCAAAGGGAAGTGGGGAGGAGAGAGGAGAGAGAAGATTAGCTTGCGCAGCCCGTCAACGTTGCTGCTTGTCGACGGGTTGGTGGTGACAGCCCTGTTGATATTGCATGGCCGGTTGTCCGCGGTTGCGCTGCTGGCGCGGTTGGTACTGTTGACATGGCTGGTAGCGATGGTAGGGCTGGTATCTTGGGTAACGAGACTGAGGCCACTTATGATGGCTAGAGTTCGGAATTTCCATCTTCTGGGCAGTAGCTCGAACATTGTACATGTGCTCGAGATTATGGTCCGTGCAATCATGGAAGAGACCAGAACTGTTGAAAGGCATTCCCTCAATCTGACGCTTGGTCTCATTGGGGAAGTTGCAGGAGCATAGACAGGCGTCTTGACGGAGGGCTATGGAACCGAGTGCACGGGAGTCACAGTCTACATGGTATCAGGCTGTGGTAAGCTGTTGTATGGAGAGCTGCATAGCTTCCCAGATGAAGACGCGGGCCAAGTCATGCTGTTGTTCCGGAATGGACAAGGTGATGGATTCCAGCCATTGCATCAGGAAGTACTGATATCTGGTCATCGTTGCCTTGTAATTTGAGATCCAGAAACCCAGTCCCATAGCCACGTAGATGCATTGTGCCATCAGGTCTATCTTCCTGCCTTCTTTGTCTCCAGGGATTGAGTATTCCCTGTTGTCTTGTCCCTGGGAAGACTCAACCACAATTGAATTAGGTTTCGGGTGTCTCAAGAGGAACGGAATATCCTGTTCCCGAACCTTATACATCGACTCGTACCTCCTGGATGTCAGGTGGGGTTGGCTAGGAAAAGCCCAAGTGCCCTCCATGGCCTCCTGAAGGGTAGTGATAAGCGGGATGGATATGGCGGAGGACTGTTTTTTATGAATGATGTAGTAAAAATTGTCTTTGTTGGTGCTGGGTTGATGCTTGACCTCAATTTCCAAGGACCGGGTAAGGCGGCTCATGAGTTCGCCAAATATGGCGTAGGATTCTTCAGGGGACCTGGGGCCCTGGGTAGAAATGACCACTCCGGGAGATGTAGAGCAGCGATCCGAGTCTTCCAAATCCGAGTCGTAAAGGTAAGGCGGGTTGGAGGAAGACTGGGCTGGAGATGGTGGAGGACGAGAAGTCGCCGGTACTGAGGTGGAGGGCGCTTCAGTCCTGGTCAGCCGGGATCGGTGCCTGTGCTCCGGTGGCATGGGATAATAGCCATATGGAGGCGGACATCCCCAATAGTAGGGCCGAGGAGGTTTGGGGCTTTAGTATGGCATCGGAACCCAACTCCTGGTAGGCTGGCCCGAAGAATGGTGGCGGTGGTGGGGCTTGGCCGGTGCAGGAGGCCTTGGAGATGCCTCGGGCAATGAAGTCATCGGCATCAGAGAATGGGCCGGCTGGTGGCTTGACAGCGACCACGGAAGATAGTCTCGGATTTCCCTGTTGGACATTGATCCATGTACGATGGGTTCGGGGGGATCCAGTGCTGCAGGAACCGGGGACTCGACCCTCTGGGGAGATCTGGGCAGCGTAACTTGCATCAGCGCCTGCAGTGTCAGTGTCAAAGGCATCGGGACCAACTGAGCCGTCTGGACCAATGGAGTGGTCGAACCTGAGTCTCGGTGCAGTTCTGGGGCAGGTCTATGATGTTTGCAGCTGGCTTGTTGGTCTTGTCCTTCTTAGGCTTTTTCGGGACCGACAGATCCCCTTGGCCGGTGTGCTTCCTCTTCTCCTTTTGTTGAGTGAGGAGGAGTGGGAAGAGTGAAAGGTCTCCCTGGAAGCAGCTCCCTCGGATGGCGGACGAGGGGAGGTCATCATAGAGGGACCAGACGGCGTAGCATGGGTGGCAAGTTCGTCAGAGGCTATCAGGGCCTGATCCCAAAGGATCTTCCTCAGCCGATTTTCCCAATTTTTTTGGGCTTGTTTGGTGAAGCCTGGCAGTGTCCGCATTATCAGTGCAGTTCCCCTCTCCCAGGCAAAGAAGACAGAGCTCATGCGGGTCTGTTGGGGACATTTTGGCCCCACATTTGGAGCACTTTCGAAAAGCCTCACGCTGAGCCATCGGATAAAGTGATAGCGAAGATGGATAGTACGAAGGTAAGAAGGTTTTAAATTTTTTTTTTTAATTCTTTAGTAAGAAAAAAGGGGTTGTTTAACTAGGGAAGGTAAAGGTAATAAAACTTGGATTATTTCAACTGGGAAGAAGGAGAGAAGAAACAGCGATCAAAGTAGAGAGAGAGAGAAAGAGAGAAACAAACAGCTCGTGGCATTGCGATTGGCGGTCGAAAGAAGACTGGGGAAAATGGCGGGCGCTCTGCCCTATATAGCACCACGGGGGAGGGGTGCGGAGTTCCCATCAAAATCCGTTAAAGCTTTGGTATTCTACCCGGCAACAGGCGCAGTGCCCCCGCCCCATTATGTGTGATGTACAGAGACCACGAAGAAGAACCCTCCTTTTCAGTATCCCTGGGCCCATCCCTCTGGGTGTGTCCCTGTGGGATTGCCAAGCCTCGCAGATGGCTCACTCTTCTCTCCTGACACTGTGTCATGTGGTCAAGGATCAGGCCGGGTTCTTCTGGCTCCTCCCCCATGTCCTCCCCCACCAGCACGTCAAAACCCTGTAGGTTTCCGGAGTCTGCCTCAACACCTGGTGTTGGCAACCTTGAGAAAAGCTCCTCCTCCTCTACCATCTCTGGGTCAGTAGACCTCATTTCCCAGGTCTCACCATCCTCATCTGGAGAGTCACTGCCACCCTAGTCCTGGAAAGCATGCAAAGAATAATATCCTCTTGCATTCCCAGTGGGAAGGGAAAAAGATTTTAATGGCCAAAATTAACCCTCTAAATGATTTTGAGGTCAGGGGAATGTGGAGGTGATCCTGACTTCCATGCTCCTCCTGAACTTGACTGGATATCTACAACCTTCCAAGTCCAGAAAGTTACTGGCTGCCGCTAAGGAGTCCTCTACAGGAAGATTGTAACCTGCTGTTGTACAGGGGCTTCTTCGAATGTTTTTGTTGCTGAGAAAAGTGCATCCATTACATGGGCTTTTTGTGGCGCTTTGTATTTCTTTGTTTTTTAATGCATTCAGGCAACCAACCACAAGGTGGTAATGCAGTATAACTGGTTTGCTGCAATTTAAAATTTAACACCATACAAAAAGGCTGGGAAACTTGGGAGAGACCCTGGAAGCAAGGACATGGTCCAGTGGTTGCACAAGCATCCAATAAATGCCTGGTGTAGAGAGCCCTAAGTGATAAAGGCACTGGGCAAAAAATATTAGTGGCATTGTTTACTTCTTAACAACCATATTCTGCATTTATTTCATTTAATGTATAGGAGAGGAGCAGAGCTGAAGAGGAGATCATGGGTGCTGTTCCTGCTGGTAGCCTCAGTGACCACAGCACCACTTCACATGAGTGTCTGTATGCAATTTATGATCCTGGATTCAAGCATGAGTGGATTCTCGACTGTGTAGAGAGTGTCATGCACACAGGCCTCTATGCAGACATCAATTCAGGGACAAAAATAAAGATTCAAGATTCATAATGAATTATCACTTATTAATAAGTGGCTGGCAACACTTTTACGTACAAAGACATTCCAACAAAATGAGAGCCAAACTAATGTTACATGTGTGCACGCTTAAATAGCAGCCTTTGGTACATAGGTGGAAGGGGGACTAGTTTGGATACTGACCATGGCACAGGATGTGAGCAGGAAGGGTTAAGCCAAAATTCTGATCTTGACTGCGGTCTCCGTAGTTGTTGCTTAATTCAACACATTCAGTGCAGTATGGTTTAGATCTCAGATATAAACACCATCAATGGAAGACTTTTTTCCCACTTGGGGGAAGTGCAACCCCAGGCCAAGAGATCCAAGGGTGTGGACTATTATTTCTTTGGAGAAGCCGGGAAAGGAGGTGCTTGTTTGCCAAGAGGCGTTCCTTTTTGTAGAAGCCTGGCAAGTTGCCCAAAAAGGAAAAGAAACTCTTGGCATTGAACAGCAGAGGAGATAAAGCTTTTCAAGGCCGACAAAGGTTGTCAAGATTTCTGACTAAGCCCGGATCTCATCGAGGCCCATCTGCTCCTTTCCATGGATCTTGTTATAACAGTACTCTGTCAACAACGTGTTTCCCATTTGTGGGATTCTTGGGGCTTTAATGCATTTAGTAACTAAAGCTTTTTGAATATATTTCTGTTTATACTGATGGCCTTTGTCTCTAGCTGAGCGTAATGAATGCAGGTAGTAAGCTGTGAGAAAGGAGAGAGATGAGATGATGTCCAGAGGAATATTCATAAAGTCTCTTATGCCTCCAGGGAGATGCAGTAACAATGGAAGACATTAGTACTGAGGAAATGGAGTAAAGGAGGACAAGGGCTTGGGGAGAACTTCAAAGCACAGCATACTTCCAGGGGGTCCCCAGGTACCTTTCTTTTGGTGTTACCATGATAGTTTCTCTGAGCCACTAAGAGTGTATGTGGCTTCTTCTGTCCTGGCTTGTTCTTCCGCCATCACTGCAGAGGGCTAAAGGTACCACTGCAGCAACCAGCTCAATAGGAGTCCAGAAACCCGATGGGGTTCGGTTTGTTCTTGTTTGCAGTAGGTGAAATTACCTTGCCATAATATGTCATTTGCTCTCCACATTACAAATTCAGCATTATAAACCTGGATAGAGGATCTCTATTGTGAGATGGCAATGCTAGTATGAGATCTCATGTCATGAGTAGAGCCAGCTGGAGCTGGGGGTCAGACTAGATGGCCCAGGACACCTTCTGACTCGCTGTGTTTCTATGTTTCTATACCTCAATGCACAATGTAACTTTGGTAACACATTGTAACACAATGTAGCTAGTGCAAAATGGCATCTTAAGGGCCATTAGCATCCCTAATATCCCACAGCTTTACGCCAAAATAAATCTGTTAGTTTTCAAGGTGCCAGTAGGCTCTTGGTTATTTTCACTAGACCAGGCTAACATGGTTCCCCTGTGGCTTCCCCCGCCCCCCATCACAACAGCATGTGTCACTCTGCATCTGTCTCTTATTAATGGTTATTACTTGCATGTTGTTTACAACTGCAATGGATTGACATGGAGCTACCACAGATGGAGGCCATGGATTCAGCCTTTCAAACCAATTAGTTCCTTTGGCAAACATTCCACGCACAGAAATTTTTCATTTCCTTCTAAAACTAAGGTGTTACAAAAATTACTGAGCATGCAGAATGATGGCAGAGTCTGGCTGCTCGCTTATGCCAACCACGCAGATGGTGGAGGTGCAGAAAATATCAATTAATTCAATCCCAGTTTGAAGTACAAATATATTAAAAGTTGATTGGCCCATAGTCAGGGCTTGTTATACCTGAAATAAGAACAAAAAGATTATATTTTATTTCCAAACCCATTTATTTCAGCTTTCAAAAGCATCATTATTCTTCTTACAAAGAAGCCTGTTCTGGCCTGCCTCTGGGTTGCTGTGTGTGATTCTGCACTTACCTCCAGTGGTAAT
The DNA here is from genome assembly GCA_023646645.1 of Varanus salvator macromaculatus. Taxonomy (NCBI): domain Eukaryota; kingdom Metazoa; phylum Chordata; class Lepidosauria; order Squamata; family Varanidae; genus Varanus; species Varanus salvator. Next base: position 10,946,377 of record JAIXND010000659.1, read on the forward strand.
GCCTTCCCAGAAAGAACCATAGAGAGCTATGATGGAAGCAAAGCCTCTCACCATACAGGGCGCTGTTAGGCCCTCCTTGTCCTTATTCCTTGCTCACTAAAATACTACTTATAGGCATTATTTTCCTAAAATGTGTTAGCATAGGGAAGGAGAGTGTATAATGTGAAGTAGAGTCTGCTCATGCACCTAAGGAGGGGAAAGGTAAGTAGGAGATACAGAAATAATTGGGAAGATCCTTGCCCAATTGTTCCTCTCATTCAATTTGAAAGGTATGCTAGATGCCCTATAATATAATAAAGAAACAATTTAAAACAATTTGAAATATATACTGACTACCCTGCCAAATTTTAATCAGGTCTCATTTTTAAGTTCAAGCACTTTTCTTTCTGCTGTTTGTTATATCTGGCTAATGGCTTTTCAAATGGTTTGTGTTTAGCAGAGAAAGACACTAAACTTCAAACAGATAACAGAAGAACGTTTAAAATTAATACACAAACGAAACAGCCTTAACTCCAGTTACAGCAATATACAAAACAGACACACAAAGAAGATTTCAAACTTACAAATATGTTGCAGAAAAAGGCCTTGATTTCCTCAAGAATTCTTCAAGACAACTTGATGGGTTCTAGTCTTGCCTTAGGTTTAGAAGAACCAAACCTTAAAGCCAAGGTGCAGTCATGCTTTATACTCTTTCCTAGTATCCTAAACTCTATAGTGCCATATATTGTTTGACATTTTAAACTTTCTGATTAATCCTTCATTTATGTTCTAGCCTTCTTGGAGGACCCTTTCTGTATCCATAAATTCCCTTATCTTGCGAGTAACAGTGTCAGGATACATACATGATATTTCCACTTTCTTATTTTATGGAAATATCCCAAATTTCTTAACATATCCTGTGCATTCCTTACAGCATGTCTCTCTTTTCATGGAACAAAACCCACAGCCACTTCTTACCTTTTTTTAAAAAATAAACCTATACCTATTTCCAAATCAGAACTAACCTAAAGCAGCTTCTTCAGCATTCAGACCCCTGCCAAACTCTAGGTCTGCAAATCAATGCAAAGAGGCGGTGGCCCTAGAAAGCCAGCACGGTAAGCTTGCAGAACCTTTGTTCACAGCTGCAGCTTCCTGGCGACCCAGTCTGTGCACAGGGCGGCTTGTCACCCTGCCTCAACGAAGGGAATGGCAAGGAACAGTGCCAGTGGCGGTGCTCAGCACGATTGGTCACATGGACATGTCCTAGTGCTCTGGGGATGATGGGGAGACTGCCAGAGCTTGCATTGACCTTCCTATGCAGGGCAGTGCTAGGTACCAAAAAGATCTGAGACTTAGGCTCACAGGACAAAACCAAAGCAACCTCCTCTAATTTACACACATTAAAATATGCTCTAAACTCTGTGTGTGTGTGTGCGCGCGCGCACACGCGCGTGTGTGTGTGAGGGAGGGAGGGAGGGAGGGAGGCTGACTGCTAGGACATCCCCATTCATCCCCAAAGGGATGAATGAGCAAGGGAAAGGGGGGCATTTGATTTCAGGGGGAAAAATGAACCCTTACAAAAAGATTCATTGGGGAGGATAGCAGGAGATGAAGAGCATGTGGGCAAAAACCCCCAGCAAATCTAGGGGGGAAAGGCCATCATACTTTTATTTCAACAAGTGTCCATAGACAGCAGGGTGGTGGGGCAGATGGCCTGCTGGAGAACCAGGGCTCCAAATGAAAGATCTAGGGCTCTGTTCCTAGTGGGCTTTACCCTCACACTGCCTATGCCCCTGTGTGCTTCCTGTTTGGACTCATTGAGCAGCTGTGCTGGGAGAGCTGGAAGCCAAACTTTGACACTCTTACAGTACCCCAAAGGGGCACCCACTCAAACCAGCTCAAGCAGCATCACACTGTTGGGCGCTTTGCAGTGCTTGCTGTAGTTACAACACTGCCATTGCTACCATTAAGATGACAAAGTAGGTGGATGAGTGACCCTGCGTGGCATTTTGCTGGGGGTAAAAGAGGCTTTTGCCTGGTGTCAGCATTAGGAAGGAGCATAGCCAGTGCTTTGTTAAGAGTAGCAATAGTAATTCAAGAATAAGTAGGAGAGAATCTGCCGATACCATTGTCATCGAGTGTAGAGTTAAGTGTTCCATTTCTGTCTGCCTAGCTTTATAGCTCATTTGTGTTTCCACCCACTTTCTGCCAGCAATGAATATTTCCTTTTCATTGTTTGTTCCCTGGCAAGTGTCTTAACAGCTATTGTTGAACCTACAATCTATATTGGATAAGAGAGTACCAGAAGAATTTGGTTGCCAAATATTTATAAAATCCAATCTCCCCATGGGCCTTCTGTATGCATAGAGTTGATTTGTGTTATGCTCTGTAACTATTGCAAAAGCATATTTGCGTATGTATGTGTGGAAAATTTAGTTTAGATTTTTTAAAAACTATGCCAGCCTTCCTTTAAAAGCTATAAGCAATTTTTCAGTATGTGCCTGAACAGTTGATGACTGTGTGGAGGTTTTTTAAATTTCACCTTTGATTGAACTAATGAAAGATTTAGTTAGGCCACTGAGTAGGTTTCAAGAAGGCTAAGTTGCTCTTTTAATCAAGCGACTTTGCCAAATATTTACTAAAATAGGACAGATGCTTTTAAAAGTATAAATAGTTGGTTACTTATTTAAATAAAAAGATCCTTACCACCCTTATTTGGTATAGTCCTTTGATACTGTTTATCTTTAAAAAGAGAGAGAGAGAGTTTCCATTGTAGATTTTAGTAGTAAAATAAGAATCATTACCAGAAATAAATTAGTTATCTATCATGTGCTGTAAATGTTGATGCAAAGCACACAGCTTTGTTACATTCTGATCTGCTATAAACATGTCAGCCATGAAAGTTGTTAATAAAATATTTTTTTAGTGGTAAGACTGTTACAGTTGTTATGGGTACAACCCAATACTTCACAGCACTGAGATATAATAATAATAGTATTAAATGGAAGGTGAAAAGCCCAGTTCTTAATTTACGATGAGTAACTCAAGGTGGTTGTGTGTTTTGAAATACTTTAATGGAAAACTGGTTATTAGGATGGGTAAAAGACCAGTATTCATCTATTCTTACACTGACAGAGACATTTTCAAGTCTCATGAAAGACTCAGACAAGTGCCATTTTCCAGCTAAACACTTTGAGTAACTCTTGTTGCAAAAGGAATGTTCAGAAAGACTGGCCAGAATCCTACGTCTTCATGCATGGACAGGCAGGGGGTCGTGTGTGTTTGCATTTCCGGTTTCCACTTTTCTTTTCTGTGTTTCTTCTGCCTTATGGAATGCCATTTTAGAGGCTCTTCAAATCTTTGCAGAGTATGTTTTGCTGGATGCAAGAGTGGTTGTCACTGAAAATCTGAAAGGCCTCCAACGTCCAAGCTGTAGACCAGCCTTTCCCAGATTTGTATTCTCCAGATGTGTTGGAACACATTCCCAGGGTCCCCCAGCCACAACTGGAGGGCCTTAGGTCAAGGGAGGCTGTTATACATGGAATGCAGCTCTTTAGGGATCCTAGACATTCTTGCCTTGTGCTTTTCAGTCCAACTCAAGGAATGAACCTAATTCAGAAAGCGAAGTCTCTGTGAGCCATCTGGGCTTCATTTCATGTTGCAGCACTTCAAATTGCTGGTCTCTCACCTTACAGGGAAGCCCAAGAGAAATGGCTGCTGTTTTTTCCTTCTGAAGCTTTTGTTGGCTATGATCTTGCGGGAAGCAGAAAAAGGTTACTTGGTGTTTGCAATATAGTACAGACATTGGTCCTACTTGACTGGCGTTTTTGCTGCATGTTCTAATGGGACTTATGGGTACCATGCTGCAGATGGTGGAAACATTACTGAGTTGTTCTAGTGCCTGAGACAGACATGATGTACCGCCTTCCCTGAAAGTTGTCTACATAAGGCTTTTACACCACCACTTCACCAAGGCTTTCAGATTCTTTGCTGAATTAGTATTGGTATCCTGACACTTTTCTTCTGGGTTTTTAATTTCCCTGGCTTTCGATACGTTTCATTACACAACTGCAAGGTGGTACTGCAGAACAAACATACACAATTTTCATTCTGGTTCATTCTGTAGTTTTCACATAATACCAGACTTTTCTAACACCAACAGTTGCACAAATGCTTGGAAAGCATGTGAGAGGCCCTGGAGAATGACAATATCATGTCAAGTACCTCCAAACTATGGTGAGTAAAGAATCATGAACGCACAATACACGTCTCGCGTATTAAAGCTCTAAATATCGACTGGGTCCTTAGCAGAGCGCTACAGCATATGCTTTGCATGCAGAAGGGCCCAAGTTCAGCCCTTGGCATCTCCATTAAATATGGGAAAGACCCCTGATTGCAACTCTGGAGAGCTTCTTCCACCCGTATAAGCCAGAGGTGTGTCTTCCTAGACCAAAGCTTCCTAGGACCCTGTTTTAAGAAATATAAACTCAAGATCTTATATGGGAGCCATGCTGGTGCAAGCAAAGGATTGGGGTGCATGTCCCTGGGCTAAGGAATCAGAAACAAAAGAAGCTGTTGCCTTTTGCATTTTAAATTAGCCCCATTCTCCATCCACAATGGCGGGAAGGAGAAATCTTATTTGGTAATGTTAAGAACAGTTTTTTAGCCCATTATTCAACTGTCCTGCACTATTCCCAATAATTGTTAGACATCCGGGAGTTTATTTGCATCTCCTTGGACTGTGGCAGGGAGAGCTATTCTACTGACAGATGTGAGGTTTCTGGGTTAAGAATGCCTGCAATTTGTCTTAATTTTATTTACAGAGCTGGTGAACCCTAAGACAGGGTATCACCAAATAGCCCTTTCGTTGGAAGGTAACTATGTCTGAAGGCTTCAGTTTGGAAGAGATTGTTAACATCTTTGGGGGTGAGGAGATAAATATCCAGCTGTGTTTACAGAGATTTGATGTGGGAAAAGCATTTTGGCTTAGCAGAGACTCTTGAACTCTGAGCTGTCTGTCTGGAGCCTTGCATGTCATGTCTGGATGAGGCTGATTGCTATTTTCGAGTCCAGCTTGTGCAACAACTAGTCCCCATGTTACTGAACCTGTGCTTCAGTATTCCCACTGGCTTATTTCCATTTCCAAGCCCTTACTGGGAACCAAGTGTTTGTTGACCCAAGAAATGCCTCCTGATCCTTAACAAGAGTGTCCTTGTGAGCCCAGGTGGAGAACATGGGTGGGAAAGCACTATAGTGCAGTACTTTCCACGCAGAAGGTCCAAGGTTCAGTCCCTCCAGGACAGAAGCATGCCTGAAACCCTGGAAAGTCACTGCCAGTCAGTGTTGACCAAACTGGGCTAGATGGACCAAGGGTCAGACTCAGAATAATGCAGGTTCCAATGTTCCACACACTCTGAGTGTTGATTGGGAAAGAAGCCTGGCAGCCATGGAATCGATTTGTGTGTGTTATGGCAGATAGAAATCTCTGAAAAGGTCTCTAAAATTCACTATGAGAAGAATGGGGTGAGGAACACTACCTGAGATTGCTTCAGAATGACTGGTTGTGCTTCTAGACAAAGCTTTTACTGGACAAAAGAATAGAAATTTACAGGGTTACAGAATTTTGCAGGAGTAGTTGGGATTACAGATGACTACATCTTCTATTTGTGCCTTAGCCTATGTTTCCCACTGCTTCTGCCATCTTTTCTCTTTCCACCAAAAGTCAATTAAGGTGGAAAAGACAGAATCACGGCATGATGCCTTCTGATTGCCAATTCTAGGTGGTCTCCCATGTTTTCAGTGGGTTTTATTTTTTGTTTTTAAGTTAACGCAGTGCTGGCCATACAGAGGTCATTGCTGCCAACTTTACTAGTGAGGATTTCTTTCAGCTGCTGAGTGGACATTTATGTCTGATTAACCCTGAATCCAGTGCCCAGTCCCTCAGCTGCCCATTCAATCCAGCCCTGCTTAGCTACATTATTTTTGAAAGATTTTAAATTAGATTGTTTTTTCAGATAGCTTGGGACCAGAGCTCAAGATAAAAGCATGAAATCAAATAAATAACAATGGCTGTAGACTTTTTAAAAATGGAGAAGTGCCTTTTTATGCAATTTAGACTACCAGTAAAAGAAAGCATTCTTAAAAGTTACAAATCATAATGAAATATACTAATAGCAGTTCTAGCAATATCTAGGAAAGACATTGGTTGGCATTGTGCAAAAATGACTTGAAGTTAGATTTAACTGCAGGAGATGGAATCAAATGTCCTTTTTACTGAAGACACCAGGCCAGACTCAGGGGCATTATTTCAAACCATTCAAAATAACCGAAAAGGCCTTTTGACAGTTCTCTCCCAAATGATGTTAAGCCCCAAATGATATGCAGCATGTGCATACAGCGTGAGGAAACCGTGCTTGTGATGACCTCGTATTGCAATCCGCAGATGGTTCCTTTGCCTAAATGCCTCTTATGCAAAAATGCTCTATGCTGTGCGACTGAGAAAAGGAGAAGGGTCAAAACATGTTGTCGTACTTACCATGAAATTACAGAGTAGACTGTTAGTAACACCTCTCCTTTACTAACTAGGGCAGCCTCTCCCAAGCTGGGGCCCTTCAGACACTCTCCAACCCCAGCTAGCATGGCCAATGGCTTGGCCATTGATTTGGGAAAGCTGGGCTAGACAAATGCCCGTTTGGGTTAATGAGACCTTTCATTACCTTCCAGCATATTGGTGTGCGGACAAATCAGAACCTGCCACAATCTGTGGAATTCACTTGCTCCTGCCAGACTTTTTAGTGAGGTATAAAGTTGATTTTCTGCCTCTTCAGGGCGAGCATGATAGTGGGCTTTGGTAAGTGTTCCCAGGGGATGCTACTCAAATCACTGTTACTGAATCCAATTGTGAAGATGAAGGATATTTCAGTGGGACTGAGGGGCTGGAGGTTGCTCAAGGTCCTGAGATGCAATGTGGGGGAGGTAGAGATCAGCTCAAGGGCAGACATGATGATGGTGGGCCAGACCAACCTTGGGAATACCAAGGAGATACAGCTAGAAGGAGGGCCCCTGAGACTGGAATTCCCAGATGGGGCTCAGCTCCTCCCCTTGGAGCTGGACCCCATGACCAGGTCCCAACAGAGGCCAGAAGACCAGTTAGATGAGAAGCATGTGCAAAGGAGGAAAGTCCCACTTTCAGAAAGCTCCCTTCTCAAAGGCCAGGGCACAAGCGTGTTCATAAAAAGAATTCTTGGAAGTATTTCTTGGAAGTCATCACTAAATTGGGTTCAACAAACAAATAAAGAGTGTTTTGCAAGAGAAAAGGCCTGAGGCCGGTTAGACTCAGGACAGCTTGAATCTCTGAACACTGCTTTGCCTTCTGCTACTAAATGCCCAAGCCCTAGAGCAAACATGGGGAACATGAACCCTTCTAGATGTTTCTGGACTCCCAGTATCCCCATCTACTGGAAGTTGCTAGTTGGGGCTGATGGAAGTTGGAGTAATGTCTAGACAGCAAAAGGCTAAATCATTTAATTTGAATGGCACCACCTACAAGTTGCATTTATAGCTTGCCCTCATATTCTTCGCATAAAAAGCACCAGTAAACTTTGCACAAGCCCTCCCCTCAGAATTCACAAACCTTCAATTAGTCTATGTCTTCTGGAGAATGGGGAGTAGGAAAGGAGCAGATAGCTTTTTCTTTTTGAAAGGTTTTCTCCCCAGTTTAAGAAAGACCAAAGTTATGTGCATTTTTGTTGGCCTTGCATGTGGAATTCCCTTCCTAGGGAGGCTAGGTTGGCTCCTTCTCTCTTTTCCAAAAGCATGCAAAAATTCTTTTGCTTCCAGCAGGCATTTGGGAATGGCCTGTGAGTTTGCGCTGGATTAGTTTTACTCTTGGTATTGTTTGCAGTTATATGGGCAACAGTGCATTGTCCCATAGAGGCTCCATGAATTGTCCCTTAAAGGTAAACAGTAACATTACTCACATCTGACAGCTATTTGACACATGAACTGCTGTACATGCATAGTGGATTGGGGACAGGTGCTGTGTCTTTGCCATTACTGCAAAATCTAAGAGGCAAAAATGGCTTTACCTTGTCTCTTTGCTCCCAAGAATCTTAAATGTTTTACTTTAACAGTGCTTGCATTAGAATAAGAAATGGTGTGTTGTAATGGCTATAAAAGGAATATGAGCTAAGGTTCGGACACAGCAAATAGATCAGTCCTCTTGAAGCTTATCCTGGCATTACAAAGAAATGTGGGATGATTAAATCCCAGAAGAGATGGTCTATTTGAACGGGCCAAGTTTTCTAAGTGAAAGATAAAACTGGTAAACGTGGTATGTTAATTAGATTAAGAGGCTATGTTCTATAATCCTTAAAGCCTACCTAGAAGACTGGCTTCAAACAGATGTAACTCAAGCCAGATGAATGGAAAAATCATTAATTAGAGTCCTGTCTATGTTGTGTGTGTGCGTAGAACAAAATGTTCCACTCAAAAAGTATTTATTTGCCATAATTTTACTGAAGTGAAACTATTCTAACACAGTGCTACTACTGGATCAGTCTACCCAAAGCGTATAAATTGTCTGAAGAAAAAGCCAAAAATGAACTGTGTCTTTCAATAAATAAATAATGCACAAAGGCCATGGTGACGCTAAGACTTTTGGCTATTTCTCATTGCTAAGTGTATTATTAGCCTGTGAGCACACTGACAAATTAATCAAAGTGCTATTCTAAGAATAATCATTTGAATTAATGCATATTTTTAATAAATTTCTTACCCCTCATTCCTATATATTACATACTCAGAAGAAAACCACACTGAATCAATGGGACTTCTTCCTATTGAAATGGCTAAATTATTGATGCCTTAACATCGTTTTCAAAAAAGAGGAATAAGACTCAAGTTGAGTCGCAACAAAACTGATCCATTTCACCGGTAATACTGGGCACGTTGACTTGGAAGCAAGTCATGTTTAGGTGGGGCTACATCCTTAGCAGGCCTGTTGGTAACCTTAAAGAGCATGGCAGACTTGCATATGTGCTGAGCTGTTTCCTTTCACTTGATCAGAATTGGCCTTGGACATATCCCAAGACAGGTGCAGTTTGAAAAGTGACTAACGTGACTAAACGTTTTACAGACAGTGAGAGGGAAATGATTGTGTTGCTGTCACCAGGGTTAATTATCTCCACGTGTATTCAGGAATTGTTGAACTCCAATATTATGTATTGGAGTTCTTTAGAATTAGTAACAGTGTCTGTGATCTTTGGCCCCCTATTAAGAACTGATGACACATTGGGTGAAACATCTATATTGCCCATTCTCAACTATGATCATCATGCATGTTACTTGAGTGCCAACCCACATTCAAAGTTAACAACTGATTTTAAGACAAAATGTATGTTCTCAATTAGAAAATTATGATTTGACAATACAGCCACAAATCAACTGAGAACATTTTGGATTCTTACCTTCTGTACAGGATAAAGGAAGTAGAAGAGACTGTTGGGACAATAAGTTGGTGTTGGGCCCCTTACTCACGTTACATTCCTTACATGTAGGCTACTGGAGACAACTTCTTCCTTCCACTGTGAAGCTGTCAGCAGAGGCCCTGGGCCATGCAGAGCAAGCCCTCACACTGTGCTTCCTTTCTACATTGACAGAAAACTACTGTTTTTGAGTGATGCAATGCTTCTTTGGGAAGGAGTGTGGGTTGCACACCCATAAGCCAAGTTTTCTGATGTTCTTTGACAGCCTAGAAGGAGTTGAGTGATAGCAGTTCCCAGTCTGGATGCAAAAGATAGTTATAGTCTTGTCGGATGAGATCGAGAGGCCATCTAGTCCAACGATGTCAGCAATTGCCACAACATTTGCAACAACCTTTTTAGTATCAGAATTTTTCCAGTGTTTTTCATTATGAATTGTTATTTCCCAGAAGTTCTTCGGGATGATGAGATTTTCCACTTGTACAGTCACCAGGCCAGTCCTTCAAAGCCAGCGGTTTTGAAACTATTGGATGCAGAAGTTACTGAATTGCTCACTGCTAGCTTTTAATTAATTTGTTACCAATTGACAATTGAGTCTGTTATGCCAGTATCACTCAACCAAGCAACCTTTACTGGGTGAGTATCATTCCTCTTTTTGGGTCAACCACTTCTTTTGAATTGTTTTCTTAGAACTGTGTGGCATTTCCCTTCACTCAGCTCTAAACCCCTCATCTGCATCCAGGTGTGTTCACTTGGGAGGTGCTGGGGCCTCAAAAGGGAGGCATGGTTGGTCTGAGGGAGTGAGGAGAGGTCAGGTGAAAAAGAGACAACATGACCCAGTGTGTGCTTGCTGCTCCATCACTGCGTACGCACCAACTCCGAGAATGAAGTTGCCCCTTACACCGCCGCACCCCTGCGCCACCCCACCGCCCACCGGAGGCTGCGCCGCGCCGGAGACTCCGGAGACCTGCGCCAGCCCATCGCCGCGTCAGAGACCCCGGAGACCTGAGCCAGCCCATCACCGCACCGGAGGCCACACCGGAACCGGACCGGTACGCCACCCCACCACGCTGCAGACCCACCGGGTGGCCGTCGCGGCTCCTGCCGGCACCCACCAGCACCGAGGCCCCTGCTCTGGACCCGCCCCGCTCAGGTCGTGAGTGGCAGGCATGCCGAGGAGGGCGGGGTGGGGCAAGGCCGTTAAGGCCGTTGGGGCCGCTTGGGGGCTGGGCTGGCCAGGGACTCTGGTCATTGGGAGTGGATGCTGGGTGGGGTTTTTTAGACTATTTTAACCTTTTAGTTGGTTTTAGGGGCCCATCTCAAGTCAGTGTAGGGATGTTTCCTGGGGAGCACGTGGGGGCCACCATAGGGGTGCTGATGGGCAATGGTCGCTATGGTGGTGGGGGCTTAACGGTGCCACCTAGGAGAAGGTGGGACAGGTGGTTAACACCTGTCCCTCCTTCTGGTTATTCCCCCAGCCGGCGGGTGCCAGGTAGCCTTGTCAACTGCCCCACGGGCCTGACGGTGCTGTTGCTTAATGCCAGGTCGGTCCGCAATAAAGCCATCTTCATCCATGACCTGATTGTGGATGAGAGGGCCGACCTGGCCTGTATCACCAAGACCTGGGTGGGGGAGGAGGGAGATGTTGCCCTCTCAGAACTGTGCCCGCCCGGGTACCTAGTCCAGCACCATCCATGCCCGGAGGGGAGGGGAGTGGGGTTGCTTTAGTTTATCGAGCTTCTTTTTCCCTCACGGGGTTTCCTGTCCCCTCGAGACCAGGACTGGAGTGCCTCCACTTGGTGTTGGGCGACCAAGACAGATTGGGGATTCTGTTGGTATACCGTGCACCCTTCTGCCCAACAGACTCCCTGCCTGAGCTGACGGAGGTCGTCTCGGACCTGGTGTTGAGGACTCCCAGGATGTTGGTCCTGGGGAACTTCAATCTCCACACGAAGACTTACCTTTCTGGGGCGGCTCAGGACTTCATGGCTTCCATGACGGCCATGGGGCTGTCTCAATATGTCAGTGGCCCGAACCATGAACGTGGACACACACTGGACCTGGTTTTCTCTACGGGGCAGGAAGAGGGTGATCTGAGGGTAAAGAACTTACATCTGACACCCGTGTCATGGTCGGATCTCTCCCTCATGAGATTTGAGCTCAAAAGTGGCCTCACCCTCTGTAAGGGTGCGGACCCGATTGTGATGGTCCGCCCCTGGAGTCGGATGGATCCGGATGGATTCCTGAGGGCTCTGGGGGATTTTCCGGTTGACAAGGCTGGTGCTCCTGTTGATACCCTGGTTGATATATGGAATGGGGAGATGATCAGGGCTATTGACACGATCGCTCCTAAGTGCCGTCTCCAACCAGGCAGAGCCCACTCATCCCCGTGGTATACATCTGAATTACGGGCGATGAAGCGGGTTGGTAGACAGCTAGAGTGTAGATGGAGGAAATCACGGGACGAATCCGATCGAGCACATCTTAGAGCCCATTATCAGGCCTATGCTGTGGCTGTGAGGGCGGCGAAGAAGAAATTTTTCTCCGCGTCCATTGCCTCCTCACAATGCTGTCCGGTGGAGATTTTTTGGGTGGTACAGGGGCTGATCAATCCTGGCCCCAAAAAAGATCTGGTACCACCCTCGAAAGCCCGCTGTGACAACTTTGCCACGCATTTCAGGGAGAAAGTTGCTCAGATTCGTCACGAGCTGGACTCCACTGTTGACACAGATTCTCTCGGGGAGGGGCCAACTGTACCGGCTTCTCCCCCATTGATGAATGAATTTCAGTTTTTGTGGCCTGATGATGTGGACAAGGTGCTTGGATTGGTACGCCCAACCACCTGTTTACTGGACCTGTGCCCATCTTGGCTATTAAAGAGCGCCAAGGACGGGATTGTGCCCTGGATCGTGGAGGTGGTCAACGCCTCTTTAAGAGACGGCTGGGTACCTGCTTCTTTAAAGGAGGCGGTAGTCCGGCCAGTCCTAAAGAAGGCATCCCTGGATCCAGAGGTGGCTGCCAATTATAGACCGGTGGCCAACATCCTGTTTTTGGGCAAGGTGCTGGAGCAGGTGGTGGCGGGACAACTCCAAGCACTCTTGGAGGAGAAGGATTATCTAGATCCATTTCAGTCCGGTTTCAGACCCGGGTACGGCACTGAATCTGCCTTCGTCGCCCTATACAATGACCTGTGCAGGGAGAGGGACAGGGGGAGTGCATCTCTGTTGGTTCTCCTGGACCTCTCGGCGGCTTTCGATACCATTGACCATGATATCCTTCTGGATAGGCTGGCGGGATTGGGAGTTGGAGGCACTGCTTTACGGTGGTTCAGCTCCTATCTCAATGGCTGATTCCAGACGGTGGTTCTGGGGGACTATGGCTCTGTGCCATGGCAGCTATGCCATGGAGTTCCGCAGGGTTCCATTTTGTTCCCCTTGCTTTTTAGCATCTACATGAAACCGCTGGGAGAGGTCATCGAGGTGTGGGCTGCGGAATCATCAGTACGCTGATGATACCCAGCTCTGCCTCTCATTCTCCACCGATCCAGGTGAGGCAGTGGCTGTGTTGAACTGGTGCCTGATGGAGGTAATGGGCTGGATGAGGGCCAATAAACTGAAGCTCAATCCTGACAAGACGGAAGTCCTGTTGGTGAGTGGTTCGGGCTTCGGAGTGGGGGACCTGACCCTTGTCTTAGATGGGGTTGCACTCCCTCTGAAAGACAGGGTCCACAGCCTGGGAGTGCTCCTCAACCCGGAGTTGACCTTGGTAGAGCTGCGTCCCTTCCTGGAGTCCGACTGCCTGGCGACAGTGACACATGCATTGGTGACTTCCCGTTTAGACTTCTGTAACGCGCTCCACGTGGGGCTACCCTTGAAGACGGTCCGGATACTTCAATTGGTACAAAACAGAGCTGCCAGGTTGCTGACGGGGACTGGGCGTGGTTCTCATACCACCCCAGTTCTCCATCAGCTACACTGGCTTCCTATTGAAGTCCGGGCCCAATTCAAGGTGTTGGTTCTTACCTATAAAGCCCTTAACGGCTTGGGTCCTGGCTACCTAAAGGAGCGCTTGCGACCATATATGCCCTCCCAGCCCCTACGATCTGCAGCTGATGCCCTCCTCCGGAAGCCCTCTGTGAGGGATATAAGGAGGGTGAGTACCTGGAGGAGGGCTTCCTCTGTGGTGGCACCCCACCTATGGAACGCGCTCCCCAGCGAGGCTCGCCTGGCGCCATCATTATTTGCTTTTCGGCGTCAGGTGAAGACCTTTTTATTTAAGAGCTATTTTAATTGTTAATTTATTAATTTATTGTTATTTTTATAAGTTTGTATTTTTATAGTTGACTTTGAGATGGGCCAGTTTTTAAATAGTTATTTTTAAATAATGTATTTTCTATTGTAACTGTGTTTATTATTGTTGTTAGCCACCCTGAGGCTTTTTTGCAAGGGGGCAGCATACAAATGTTTTAAATAAATAAAATAAATAATAAATGAATGCAAAGCTTTTTCTTCTGCAAACCCACTGTGAAAGCGCATCAATTCTAAGACAAAAAGCTACACTGAGAGTTCATCCATCATTAATTTAGTCCAATATCCTGTTTCCAAGAGCAGAGAAACTCAGGGAAACTCACAGGCACTAACCCTCCCTATTGTATGTCCACCAGCAATTGGTGGTGTTTCTCCCTTGAAGATAAAAGTTCCATCAGGGTGTGGGTGGGAAATTTGTAGCTCTCCAAACATTGCTGGACTACAGTTCCCATCATCCCTGACCATTGTTAATGTTGGATGGGTCCAATGGGAAATAGCAGTCTGCCATCTGGAGGGTTACAGGTTCCCCGTTCCTGCATTAAACCTACATTTCCTTAATTTGCCCAATCCCTTTAAAGGGCCATTCAAGTCAGTCAGCAAAACCACATCCTGTTGCCCTGCCCTGCATAACTGAATTAATATTGTCCTCTAAGTGTGAATACTCAGTTTTATCAAGTGATTGCATTTTGGAGTGTTACTTTCACCATGCATTTCATAATTTGTCACTGACAGTGAAAAAGATAATACTATTTTAGGGCTTTCTAGAAAATGGTTGAAAAATAAAACACTCGATATTGTAAAGCTAATGCAACCAATTTTCAGAAGCACGTTCCCTCTGCCCACGGAAGTCGCACACAGAAGGCTGTTGTTACTGCTTATGTTGATATACATACCAGTCCTGAATGTATTCAATCCACTTTTCAAGCCATATAAATTTGTGGATGTGAATTGGATAAAGCATATATTGTGTGAAGTAGCACTTTCTTTTCCCTGTTCTAAATTTACTAATAACCAAATTTGGATCTGCCTTTAGCAGAATATAGTGGTCCCTTGTACGGAAGAGAAATAAAACAGCCCATGTTTTCTGGGTGGCTTGTTAACCATGACAAGCTACCGTTGTTGGATTTGTACAACATGGCAAGCCTACTAGTGGTGAGAGAAATTATACATATCCCCTGGCACATGACCTGCATGTGTAGAACATGCTTGCTCTCTTATTACACAAGGGACCATCAAGCAAAGGACCAGACTTGTTAAGGACAAATCTAAATTAGATTTGGATGGTTCCGCCCCCCGTTCCCACCATATTCATGTGGACCAGGCCGATATAGACACCAGGCGAGCCCTTCTGCAGAGGGTACTTCATAACCAGGTGCCAACCATGAAATGTTGCTACCTCATTCAGCTCCTTTTGCTGGGGGACCAAGAAATGACTGTTAGGGTGCAATCATATGGCCCCCAGGGCCACCCCTGGAGCCATAAGATATGACAGGTTTCCCTCCGCACAGGTGGAAAGAGAGCTCCTGAGCCAGAGGACAGGGTCTCCTCTAGAAGACTCCTCCACCAATGAGACTTTGAGGGCAGAAGGGAGAAAAAAAAAAAGGAGTGTGCCCCCATGGATCCAGTCTTGCATCGATAGGGCCAAAGGCTCCCTCATTCTCCTTGTACCCTCACCACAGATTAAAAGATGGCAGCCCTGGAGCTAGAGTAATTAATTTTGCTCCCATGGGAACTACTGGGAGCTGGTGCTAGGGGAAGCAAAAAGAAAAGAAAACTCTGGAAAATGAACCAGAAATAAAAAGAAAATTAAAACCATCACACTTCCTTTTGGTCAACATGACCCCAGCAGGACTTGGAAGTGGCAGTTCCTCTGCCAAGGATTCTCGGTGGTGTTCCCTGCCAACCTCTGTAGGGCTGCTCTGCCTGCACATGTGATGCTTAGGGCGGGACAATGCTGCAGCGTTTTCCTGTCTAAATAGATATAGGATTGCATTCTTAAAGTGTTTTCTGCAGGAATAGAAATATCTTGTGGTGTGCTTGAGGTTGGTCTATATTGTCTTTCGGAAATCACTTGTAACACACACATAACATTAAACCATGTTGCCTGGTGGACTCACGGCATGGCATCCTCCCTTGGGTCCTGGGTTCAGACAGGTGTGCGGTTTCCATGCATGAATGGATTCCACCCTCTTCCATCTTTCCTCCCAATGGCGGCTGGTATCCCATCAGCCCTGTGGCTAAAAATCAGTCCCAGTGTGCACTGCTTTTGCCTGCATTGCCTGCCTCTCCCTGATTGGTCTACATGCTTCCCTGGGTATGGCCTCAGCCAGCTGTTCCTGGGGGTTTTTTGCCTGCCGCTCAGTGAAGCAACTGCCTACTCGCTAGAGTAACATTAGAGTAGAACTCCCTGTGACTGTCTTGCTCTGTGCCAGTGTACAAGCACACCCCTCCCCACTCCCTCACTGCACATGCGTCCATGCTTCCCCGTGTGCAGGACTTGCTCATGCTGCCAGGGATCTCCTCCCCCCTGCAGCCAGGCACATGGAGGGCATCAGCACAGGCACCCATGCCAGGGGTGGAAGGAGCACGTGTTGCTGAGCAGACTTTCCTGAGGGAACACATGAGGGACAGTTCCCTGGGAGAGTTTTCTGCTGGCTGTTTGGACTGTGCTTGTTGCACAGCTTGAGTGGGGGGCAGACAGGGGACAGCAGAGCCTTCTAGCAGTCCTGAGGAATATCAGGGACAAGATAGGCAGGAGACATGGCCTTTGTCAATGCCCACATGCAACCTGTGTGCTCCTCTTGTGTAGGCAACTTTTGCAGGACTGGCTGCATGAGCAGACCACATGCTAGGTAGTTTCCAGGCACCACCTGAGTAACCTGCAGCGGCCAGACAAGAGTGCCAGGCACAGCTGTCCTCAAGGTCACTGCTGCTGGAGGTAGCACAGTGTGATGCCACCAAAATCCCAAAGCTGCAGGTGAGCATGCGAAGGCAGCACACAGAGAAGGTGAGGGGAGGAGCACAGAGTGCTGCTGGCTGCAAGTCGGCAGGAGCAGCTGCTGCAGCTGCAACCACTCTTTGGGCTGTACTCTATGGAAGAAACATGGACACCATGCAAAGGGCTGGTTTCTGTGTTCAGACATGAAAACAAGCCACGGTGAAGCATGGAGACCATAAAACAGACTGTTATTTCTTTGTTTGGTTCCATGGAAACCATCCTTATCATGCTTCATATGGTTGCTGGGTCCAGGCAAGCTATGTCACCATGGTTTCCACTGTGGCTTGTTATGTCTGAAACCAGCCAACATCTCTGATTATAAAATTATTCAGGATTCACTACACTCTTGTTCTTGAACTGGAAGCTTTAGTTCTCCTAGGTTTGAGGGCTTGCAGGAAGTTAGGCTGAAGAGTTTGAACAGAAGAGGGAGAAGAGAACTGATGTGGAATCAGAGAGAGAGAGAGAGAGAGTCCCTAGGCTGCTGAGAAGAAGCCAGGGGTCTGCTGGACTGGGAACTATGTAGATCACCATCTTGAGCTCAAAACAAACAAATCTTTCAGAAAAAAAGGCCACAAGCCTCCAGTGGCCTCTTATTCAGGAAACTGAAGTCTGAGGGAGTGTTGGAGCCCCTGAAGAAACTCATCACCTCTTTTGAGTGGGGTACAGGAGTGCAAGAGCCACTGTTCTGTTGGCTTTATTTACTCGCTTATTAGATTTTATTTATTTATTTATTTTACAAATTTGTATGCCGCCCCCTTGCAACCAAGCCTCGAGGCGGCTCACAGCAATAAATAAATAACAGGCAATTACCTTATTTAAAACTAATATTAACATTAAAAACTGGCCCATCTCGAGGTAAAGATAAAATACAATAAATAACACAAATAAACAAATAGACAAGTATAAATTAGATGTATAGATTTACATCCCATCTTTTCTTTTTTAAAGAACTCAAAGCAGCTTACAATCTTCTCCCCCTCCCACTGTCAATCTTATCCCCATGACAACAACCCCAGGAGGTAGGTTGGGCTGAGAGTCTGTGACTGGCTCAAAATCACCCAGCTGGTTCCATGGCTGAGTGGGGACTGGATCGCAGATGGCCTGAGTCCTGGACCCAGGCTCTTAACCACTACTCCACGCTGCTCTCTTCTGTGATTAGACATTCACATAAATAGCTTGAGTGGCTCAGAGTGAATTTGACCCTCATGTATGAAAAGGCTTTAATGTTTGAATAAAACACTAGATGGCAATGGCTGTTCACCCAAGATTATTCCATCTTGTCCCTCTCAATCTGCCTAAGGTTTGGTTGAAATTTAAGCAGCTATCTTGCTCTCACTCGGTAGTTGAACATCTCACTTTCCTCTTCCACAGAGATGCTTTTCTATCTGTTAGCTATCTTTTGAGGTAGAAATACTCTCAATTATTTAAAAAAAAAGTCTTGGAGATTGATATGCAGAGGCATTAAATAAAAGTCCTAGGTGTATGTAACACCCCTATGAGAACCCTCAGTGGGACCACCAGTTTTTTAAAAATCCAAAAGGGGTTTCTAGCTTCATTCTCATCAAAGCTACTAATCCTGATAGGAATTTTGAGAACCTACTGCAGTACGATATTGTACAAAACTCACATGTAGTGCCTACATGGGTGCTGGGATTACAGGGAGAAACTTCAATAGGAGCCAACAACCTGCAAGAAAATGCTGCAGTTTGGAAGATTTCTGTTGATTGTTCCAGGGAGTCAGGGACAGCTTCATCCATTTAACTCCACTTTGCTCCCACTCCTTGCTATTTTCTTCCTTTTCCCTCTCTGATCTCCCAACCTCAGCATTGTGTGGCCACTGAGCATGCTCAATCCTCATTGGGTTGTTTGTGATGTTCTTCCCTTTACTGTTTTCCCCCTAAGATTGTATGTTTTTGCAAACCTCTGAGCCTGCTATAATGATGATTATTACACCCAACAACCAAAGCTCTGTGGCGGTTTACAACAAAACATAAAACACAATATAATATCAGACAGTGATGACAGTGTCATTACAATTACCATACAACTTTTAAAAACCACATTTAGCACAAGTATAAAAAGCTAGAATACCTTATACATATTAAATAATAAAACATGTTTAAGCAGCTAATAGAAGCACCAATAAACTAATTAAGTGCCCTGTGACAAAGGACAGTCTTAACCTGGTACCAAAAGGATATTAAAGTCAGCACCAGGCAGGCCTCAGTGGTGAATTTGTTCTATAACTAGAACGTCTCTCCTGAGCATGGGCAGTGCTATTTTGGCGACATAAACAAAGGTACTTACAGCCTAAATGTGAGAAATAGATGGAATGATGATGATGATATGATGGGAACTGCCTGTAATCATTCCTACAATGGCAAGAGTAAACTGTTTGCATCCTCTGTAGTTGCAGTACTAGCTGTAGTTTTTCAATGGGAGATTAAAGCAAGCTTGCTCATTCACCTATATAAATTAGATCTATAATGACAAAATGATTAGATGATCCAAGTTTGTTGCCCTTTGACAATCATCTTTGCAGCAGGCCATTAGCTATGTAAAGCAGTTAGTGGAAATCAAGCAGCTGACAATGCAATCCTATGTCTACTCAGAAGTAAATCCTACTAAATTTAGTAGGATTATCCAAGGGAAGTGTGTGTAGGATTATAGCCTAAGTACACCTTATTGACTTCTGAGTACAAATGATCTCTCTCCCCCCCCACCTCCCCGGTTTATGAGCCATTGCGAAACTAGTGTGTGGGGTGTTTGGAAAAGAAAGAAACACTGAATACTCTACCAGGATGTTGTAGCTCTCATTTCATTTGACTGTAGCAGCAGCTAAATGAAAATCCAGATCAGTTATACAGGCACACAAAGAGAAATAAACAACTCTTGCATACTTCACAGAAGAGGAATGTATTTAAGGGGGCTTTGGGAACTCATGGATTTAATGCCACTTTCCTTGGCCATCAAAACTACTTTTGCGAACCTTTAAGCAAAAAGTAAGTTTACTGCACTATTGGAGCATTAGGGAACTGCTTAGTTCTTACTTTAAGGGAGGGGGTTTTTTAACTAAAGGATTTTTATTGGTGTTATTGATTTATAATAACAAGAACAGCTGAACAACAATAACGAAAACTCCAGTCCTTAGAATATTGTAGTAATGCAGAATGCAGCATATGGACTGTTTGTTATAAAACAATGTGTGAAATGGAGTTGTCATTCTACTGGGCTCCTTGTGCAATTTTTGCAGTAAAGGCAGTCAGTCCTCCTTTTTCACAATTTTCAGGAGGTTCTCATTCCACTGGCATCATCCTATGGGAAGCAGGAAGTCAGCAACCCCACAGCTTCCCCCTCATTTTTTCTGACTTTTTCTCCTCCATGATTTTTTGCTTGGGGAAAGAGGAGTTATAGATGACTTTTGTTTTTAAATCTCTGCTCCTTTGCACCAGCAAACATGCATAAGCTTAATGTTATGGTTAAAAAAGTAGGAGGAAAGCTGAAGAGCCATTTCCCGTCATTGAACGCTTTTGCAACTTTCCCTACTTCTCTCACAATTGCATATGTGCACAGCACACGATCATACATTCAACACAGTGGAAGCTGCACTGTATTTATTAGCATGAGCCCCAATTAATAGCACATGCATTTTGCATAAATACCATAAGCAGTACTCTTCATGCTGATGTACAATAAACATAAATACCTTTAACAGACACCCACAAGGCATGTGGAGATAAAAGGAGAACACTGCCTCTTTGCATTGCAGAAGTGTGAGGCTAAATTAGACTAAAAGCCTCTGCGGTCCTGTATTCTCTTCCTACAGTGGCCAGCCAGGTGTTTCTGGGGAGCTGGCTAGCAGGACACCAGCGTGAAAGCAGGCCATGTCCTGCGCCTGCAGCCAGAAGCGGCATGCTACAACTGAACTGCCCAGGGTTTCTGTCATCTCATCCTGCTGCAGCTGTGAGCAAGGCCTTCCCTTAAGCACTGCAGTGACTCCCTCCCATGCACAAGGGAGCATCCTCATCCATGCCTCTGGGGAGCAGCAAGTTCAAGGGTTGTGTTGTAGCTAAATGAAGTTTGTAGTAATGTTCTGCCAATGTTGTGTTTGCTATTTCTGTTGGGGCCTAAGAAAGTGGGTGGATGGAACCAGCATTTTTGGTTCTTGCTTGATGTAAAAGCTGGCCTGTGTTAAAAATTAAGGGAGCAGGGTTAGAACTTTAACTCATGTGGAATCTATCTTTGCTATAGACACACACATCAGAGCCATTCTGATTGGCTTCATTTATATATGCATATCTGCATTAAGTCCTGTTGCAATCCTTTGATAAAATGACTTGTATATATTAAGGTAGAGGGGTTGTTTAGTGAATACTTTAGTGCACAGATTCACAAGCAGGAAATCAGATGATTTATTTCATATTTTTCCTGTTTTCATTATCCTGTTTCCTTTGCATGTACACCAGATGCATGAGGGAAGGGGAACAAATAATCTCCCTCCAGATGCAGTTAGAAGCAAGCCATTCCTGATCCACTGAGATCAGTTCCTTATGTTCACTGCAAACAAAACCTTTAAAATTCCTTTTGTTCCCAGAAGAAATTTGAGAGGGTAAATTCAGCACTATAATTATTCTGAAGCTTTTGGTAGGCAACAACAGAGTGGTTTGGGCTTCAGTGGCATAAAGGATTTGCCAAGTACATAACTTCTTATAGGATTGTAAGGTGGGGTTTCCAAATTGTCCCAAAAAATTAGAGATGCAGTGAAAGTCTCTGCTTTTTTGATGGACTTGAAATTCATTAATTCACTCACTTATATGGAACATCCATACAATCCTACTGCCAAACAGGCATTTCAATCTCAAGTGGCCAGATGCAAAAGAAGACAAGGTTTCTGCACCTTTCCTGGTTGTATAGAATCATACTTCCAGGAGCACAATTTTGCATCTTTGCAAAACTGCTGGGTTTTGTTTTGTTTTGGTGGTGGGGGGGATGATCACTGCCATGGTAGATTTCATAGGGGGTGGAGGGTCACAAAAAAAGCCATGGGGTCTCACATGTGGCCAATGGACCACATGTTGCCCACCCCTAAAATAGATACTTTATACCTAATACCAGATGCTGTGCTACATTTACTCTTACTTATATTTTTATTCTATTTTATTGTTTTGTGAACCATCCCGAGATGTCTGTGATGGGATGGTATACAAACATTTTAAATAAATAAATAAATAAAATATTGAAAAGCATGGGATGCAAGATAGAGAATCTTTCAGTACCCAGGAAGTCAAGCAGGAGCATCATCTCCTAGAATTTATGAGAATCTGAGGTGGTTTCCTATATGATTTTTTAATGTAACTATGTTAGTTGTTCCTAGTCTGTTTATCTACTCTGATGTTGGAAGCTGCTGTATTATTTCCAATAAATACATAAATAAATGTGCTTAATAATGATTGGATTATGTCCATACAGTTTGACCAATTGTTTAAGACCAGTCCATGGATTTCAATCGGAGTCATGTCTGCGCAGACTTTACATCCCTTGCTGCAACTTGTGGGACTTGGAAATATTGACCACTGGGTGGATATTTACTATTATGTTTGTAGTAAGATCACTTTTCAGTAGCACCCAGAGAGCTTTTATCATCACTATGATCTATTGTTCACATCCTCTTTCAGAGCATCTTCAAATTCTTCACTAGCAGACGCTCATGCCCCCCTCAATTCATGGAACGTTTGCCAGACAGTGTAAGAATCTTGAATATTACAGCCTCTTTTCCTCCAGATTTTGGAAAGATAAATACTCTTCCATTAGCTTCTGCATCCTTTTTGGATTGTTCCAGTTGTACTACCTGACATTTTATTTCCTTTGGTTCTTATTAACACATCCCCATACTTACAAAGCTGGATCCCAGAAGCATCCCTTAAGCTTTCTAGTAAAATAATAAGCAAGGACTTCATTTTTCCAAACCCTACATTGTAACTTTGGATGACACCAGCTAGTCATTAATTCAAACAATCTGGGCTCAGCTGCAGCAAGACATGGATATATTTCTCTACTTGAGGTCCCAAATCTCTCTTAATATTACTACTGTTTAACTGGGCTTCAGCAAGGAATATGAGGGGAACTGGTCATGGTTAAGTGGAGCTTGTGTAAAGTTGTGTGAGGTTGGTTCAAATTTTTCTGCTCAGAGATAATTTCGACTTGGGGTAGATTAGTTGGGAACTTATTTCTTCAAGATGAAAAGAATGCACAAGAATCATGCAGTTACCTAAGGTCCCAATCCAGTACATAACAGCTTGTGACAATGATGGGGACATGCAATGCAATGCAGATAGAAATAAATGGGCCCACTCAGGCAAAATGAATGGAGAACATCAAGTGTCTTCTCATCTGAACGTTCAGTGCAATGTAAATATGTACATTGATACATTTACATCCTGTATGTGCATTCAACTCCTGTTTCCACAAGCAAATCTACACGGGGGAGGCAACTATAATGCACATATCTCATTTGCTGGATGAGGATATTAGTTTAATATGCGTTAGAAAAGAGGGAAAGTCCTTATAATTAGAAAAGCAATGCGACAGAGCACAGGTTAATCTAGAACTTTTCTCCTTGAGATACTACATTTCCTAGTGTGGTCATTCCACAATCAAGGAAAGGGTTAAGGCATGTTTGTTTGGTTTTTTAGTGGCTTTAAGAGCTCTTCAATTATGGTAGCCATTTTGGACATGGGATTGAAACGTGCAACCAACGAGTTACAGTCTGAAGTGTGATTTAGGAAAGCCATCTGATATTTCTGAACGTGTATCTTGGGTTTCAAAGAGCCCATTTCATTTCCTTTATTGCAGTGCTTCTTTAGCTGCCAATTTATTTTTATTTTTTTGTATGTAAGAATGCTATAGGAACAAATGTGGCCAGATGGTGTTGATTTGCAATTCCTAGCATCTTTCATCTTTGGCTATGCTTGCTGGGGCTGATTGGAGTTGCAGTTTGCAACCTCCACAACAGCACACATACCCTGTCCCTGTTCTGAGAGAACTCAAGGAAGCAATGAAGACATTGAGTGTAGAACTTAATATAAAGCTTCCTAAAACAAAATGATTCTAAGATGGCAAAATGAGACTCAGAAACAGCAGGGAGTTAGGTAAATTTGGCAAATGTCATGTTTTCTTTCTACTAGAACAGCATTTCTTACACCTTTGAATGGCAAATGAGATTTATGACAAAGGCAGCAGCTTGTCTTTCTTCACTGTTGTTATTAAACATATGGGGTGACTTCTACTCTTCTACAGGAATCTCTACTTTTAATTTCTTAAAAGTAATGAGAACTAGTGTTTTGGAGATATGCTTGTCTCCGAGAATCATCAAGTGGGAGCTGGAGGAGGTAAGGCAATAACGAAGCATTTGTTCTATAGAATTGCTAGAAGTGGCATCTTTGCATGCCTTATACAATTCTTGCGTGTAATTTATTTACCAGTTTTATTGCATGCCATATAAATTTCATAGTTAATGAAACGTAAGCAGAGTATTTCAAATGGCTTTATTCCCCCCACTTTTGTTCCTCATTGACACTAGGCCGGAGAAAGCAGTTTTGGTCAAGCGGTATGCAAAAGAGCTTGGAGAATGTTTTGCCCGACTGCTCCATCCATTGGAAAAGTTATATTGAAATGGTTGTACATTCCACTGCACAATATAAATCCTTTGAAAATGTATGGATTTATCGATGGTGCTACCTTGTAATAGCGATGATATACAAGACGAACTGTTTACAAATTGGGGTGGGCAAGAAGTATTATCTGCAGAAACTCTGTGTGTTTG
Source organism: Varanus salvator macromaculatus (assembly GCA_023646645.1). Lineage (NCBI taxonomy): Eukaryota > Metazoa > Chordata > Lepidosauria > Squamata > Varanidae > Varanus > Varanus salvator. The sequence goes on from JAIXND010000659.1 coordinate 10,970,965, forward strand.
TGCTTTGAACAGTAAACCAAGCTAATTTCTATGTGGCTCAAGTTCATTCAGTGATAAAACTGACTACACCAGACTGCAGGGCAGTTTCTGACCTAGTCGATTAATACCTATGGGAAATAAGCAAATACACTCTGAAGAGTTCCTAAATATCTTAGGGCAAAGATGTGTACCAGCTAAAGAAGAACCAATTTTTAAAACTCTTCTTGACACTGTAGTAAGCTATTTTAAAGGGGTACCTGATAGTGTAGATATACCCCTTACCCCACACACATACATTGGATCTAGATTTAGGAGTGTGCAGAAACAGACTTTTCCCCACAGCAGTCCCTCCAGCACCCTGAAAATGCTACTATAGATATATAATGTGTATGTGCCCCCTATTCTGCTCATAATGGGAGAAGGGAGACTATTAGATATTTCTACAGGTAGTTATCAATTCAAGTGGCATATGCACTATCCCGTAACTGCTCATAATAAATGCCACTGGAACTCCAGCAGAACTGAGCCTGCCCACCCTCAGCCCAGCTGTGAGAAGAGGCACTCTTAGGGTAGCTGCATGTCTTACCCTCACCACTGCCACCATGCTGGGCCACCTTATATATAAATCAGAGGTCTTGGAGATAGGGAAGATGGTGGTGCCAAGTCATTTCATTCAGTTCTTCTTCTTACAGTGCTTGGTCATTAAAATTATTCTAAAACATTAAAGTGGAGGCTGGTGTCAGCCATGATGGGGCACATGAGAAGTGGCATTTTTCTCTCTATCCCGAGCGCTGCTTGTGCCTACTTTGTCAGCATGCTAACACCTCATCCCCACCTCATGCTGCATGTATACACCAGCCTCATCATGGCAGGAAATAACAGGTTGCTTACTTGTAAATGTGGTTCTTTGAATTGTCATCTGTGAACTCACATATATTCATAGAGATAAGGTGGTCTTGCAGTCACCTTATCTTGCAACCAAGAATATCGAGCTTTTGTTTCTCCACATCTGTGTAGGATGAGCTCATCTTGTGCTTCGACTTTGTTTGAGATGCTTCCACTATAATGAAACTGGGTACAGGGTGCTTAAAAAGAAAGGAGCTGTCATCCTCCTGAACTTTGATCAATGGGACTTACGTTATTCATGGAAAACTTGTGCCACTGATTTCATTGGGTCTCCTGTAAAAGTATGAGCAAGCCTAGATTCCACACATTGTCTTTATTTTGTCACAATATGGTAACTTTCTTTTTTTACCCTTATGCCTGACAAAGGATAGAAGGAAAAATGGTTAACTAAAGACTACAGAGATGGAGCAATACAAAGTACAGATGACTCCCCACACAGAACTGTTTATGTAGGAATGTAATATTCCCTCCCTCAAACACACACACAGAGAGAGAGAGAGAGAGAGAGACCCTATAAAAGAGTTTCAAGACTTTCCAGTAGTGGAGAATAAATGCACTCTAGGGAGACATACCACCTCTGCTGGTTTCCTTTCTTCCTCCGCAGCCCAGTAAATTTATGCTGGTTTTTGTTTTGAATACAGCCAACATTCTTGGAAAGGCAAAATGAAACCATGGCAGTACTGCTAGAGCAGGGCTTTCTCCTAAACATCAGATTACATTTTTAGTAAATTAGTCCATTTCTGTTGAGATTTTGTTTGTCCTCTATGAAATATTACGTTCTAAAAACTATGTAATAATTCCAATTTCTTTGGGAGAACAGAAAGATTATCTGCATTGGCTGAGGTGACTGTGACATCAGGGTGCCTCAAACCCTGCACTGTGTAAAAAGGTTCCTCTACAACATGCCTGATAGTAGTGTCCAACTCTGGGGCTAGTGCTCATCTGTTTGTAAGCCAAAGAGCCAGCATTGTATGAAGACACTTTTGTGGTCATATGGCTGGCATGACTAAATGCCAAGATGGCATGGAACGCTGTTACCTTTCTCACCAAAGTGGTACCTATTTATCTACTCGCATTTTCATGCTTCCTAATTGCTAGGTAGGCAAGAGCTGGAACAAAGCAGCAGGCGCTCACCCTGTCATGAGGATTCAAACTGACAACTTTCTGATTAACAGCTCAACAGCTCAATAGTTTAACCTGCTGTGCCACCTGTGTCGTATCCAGTTGTCAATCCAGCAGATGCATGCAAGCCTCCAGAGTTGGCAGGACAGAAGTGCATGACTGTTGCTGTGCCTCTCCCCTGCTATTTATATTTTATCTAGGCAACCTTTTTTGGCTGTCTAGATAAGGCGCTGTGGTGAGGAGAGGGAAGAAGTTAGTGTAAGCCCTTGGTTCCAGCCTCCTCCTCTCCCTGCCTCCCCTTTCCCCAGCACACCCCATTTGGCCCTCTCTGAGGCCTGGTTGCAACCTCAAAGTGGGAGCAGCCAGTGAAGTTCTTTCTGCTTTGGCTATGAAGGAGGCAGGGCAGGGGATCTAAGGACCTCAAAGAATTCTGTGCTCTCCCAGATGGTGTTGGGAGGCTATAGGTTTGCACCCTAGATGTCATATATTACTTTTACTAACAATGAAGTGGTTCTGACACACGAGAAACACTGATGTCTCACTGGACAACTTTTCTTGCAATGTCTATCCAAGCTTTCCATAGCTTCTTTTCTGTAGGACCACGCACAAACATTTTGTCCAGTGTGCTTTTTTTTTTTACTCTTGTACCATGGTTTGCACATTATGGGTATTGCAAAATTGCCTTTGTTTTTTTGTCATATTGATTACAGGACATTCAACCTTCCATGCTCACCAAATAGTCCTTGAAGAAAGATAGGCAATTGTGATGTCACAGCACAGCCAGCCTAGCTGCTACCTGCTTGGGTTTGTTTGTTTTTTTTGTGGGGGAGGAGGGTAGCAAGATTGGAACCTTTGGTCATGCTTTCATCTTTGAGCAGCTTTCAAGAAAGAAAGAAAAGAAAAAAGACAATGAGACCAGTTATAATTACTTTTAGCAGAGCATTGAGAAATATTCCAATTTTAGAAGAAATATTGGGTGCAAATACTGTTGGAAAATCTTAGGCAATGTAAGATGTTGTGGCTGTCTCCTTATGTGACTTTGTTTTGGTCTCTTAATTTTTGCACCTTTTTCATCAGTGTTTTATTGTGCAAATAAAAAAACCAAACTATACCACAAAGAACAAAAATATAACAATTTTTGAATATAATATACTAATTTTAAATATATATATGTTAGTACATAACAGAACATAACTGCCATTATGAAGTTATTATGTATAGACTTCAACAAAGGTCACCTTTTCAAAAATAGAAAGTTTCCTGAAATTTATTTATTTATTTTTCAATCTATATCCTGCCTTTTTCCTACAAAGGGCTCAAGGCAGCTTACATCATTCTCCTCCTCCATCTTATCCCCACGACAACAACCCTGTGAGGTAGGTTGGGCTGAGAGTCTGTGACTGGCCCAAAGTCACCCAGTTGGCTCTATGGCTGAGCGGGGACTGGAACCCAGATCGCCTGAGTCCCAGTCCCAGGCTCTTAACCACCCATTGTGTTTATAGGTGGCAATCAGATCCATAACCAATAAAAGAGTATCCACTCCCTGGCAATTTTAATAAATACTACCTGATCAAGCTGGACTAAAGTTGTAATGACTTGTTTGTCAGCCAAAACTGCAGTTACTATTTTAATGCCAACATTAATCAATGAAATAAGTCAATAATTAGCAGAGAGGGCATGATCTCTGTCTGGTTTACAAATTACTGTAATATAAGCATCATTGAACACTGATGAAACAGCACTCAACTCAAAAATAAAGTTACATAAATGAAGAAGTTTGGGAACTAGAAGCCTGGAAAATGCTTTATACATCTCAGTTGAAAATCCATCTGGACCAGGTGCTTTCTTTCTTTTCCTATTATTTATTGCCTTTGTAATTTCATCAATCTTCAAAGCTATTATTAAAAACTTTATTTGTGACATATCTGGTCATGGATAATTAACCTGGGGAGGGGAATTGATATCCTACTCTAATATTTCAGCCACTGCTATACAATTCTGAATAAAAATTTAAAAACTGAAAATTTATATATTTCAGATGTGTAAGTATCTTTCCACTATTGTGCTTAAACACTATGATAGTTTCAATGTTTTTGTTGTCAAAGGAAATTTGCCAGTTGGCCCATTCACCACTTTTCCAATGACTATCTTAAACGAACTAGTGCAGATTCCACTTGCTGTGAAAACAGTTTATCAAACTCATATTTAGCATGTTGCATCTCTTGATAAAGTTGTGCATATGAAGAGGTGTCAAAGTGACTTATAAGAGTTTTACCAATTGGAACTCTTTGTCAGTCATTCTTACATTTGTTTTTATGAGAAACATAAGCAATAATTTGGCTCCAGCTGAAAGCATTACTAGCTTTCCAGCCAATTCAGTATGAGTTGGTTGTATCCTCACTGATGTAAAAATATTCTTATAACTCAGCAAAATTTTGATTTTTAAAAGGCTCATCCTTTAACAAGGAAATATGTCTATATCCATAACAATTGATGCACATGGTGCATGTGTGCATGCTGGTAACTTTCTAGCAATTATAGTCTTCAATAAAACTGGACCAGTTTAAGTATTTGAAGGTGACACCTATATGATTCCTGTTCAAATGTTAAAAGCAGCTCAGTGCATTATAGGAAGTGTTTATCCTGCTAATCTTGTAATATCAGCCTTTTAGCTGTCAAAAGGCGTAAAGAATCCATTTATGCCAACAATTCATTAACTTCCATAAAGCAAGACTGTAAGAGAGAATTTAAATTTAAAAGATCATGTGCATCAATATTAGCAACAGTTCCAGTACAAAATTTATCTGCATAATAACCTCTTCCACAAAAAAGTGACTACTGGACATTGCCACAACATTTGTTTAAAATTTTATTTATTTATTTATTTATTTATTTAAAACTTATATATGCCGTCACCACATGCCTCATAAAAGAAGCATGAGCTGCATTACATTATTAGGGAGCTCTGTTTATGGGGTGAGCTATGGTACCATGGGGAGAGGAATGGAACAGCAGGCCCTGGAAAATTCAGCAGAGGCCCCTTCCATGAGTAGAGCTCTTCCATCAGAAGAAGGCAAACCCCTGGTAAAGGACGTTGCTTTCATGGGCCTTTTATAAATCACAGGAATATGATTACAGATTAAGTGTGTTGAACCCATTTCACATTTATTGTCTCAGTAAACTTTACAGTAGTCATAGCAAGTACATAGAAACCAAGCTGGGCTGTAAAGTAGGATGGCTAAGTGTCCCCTTTTCAGAGCACAAGCCTCTATATAAAGGCCTGTCAGAGGACTGTCTTCTATCTGACAATATTCTCTGAAGAGCCATCCTGTCCCATCCCAGTTTAAAGATTAAGAACCCTAAGAACTGTTGCCTATCGATAGCTGGCACTGCAGCAGCAGTCGCTTGATCCCATCCTTCTCCACTATGGTGAAGTTTACTGCATTTCTATTTGAATTATAATCATGATTATTCCTAAATGGACAGTCACACATATAAAGTAGCATATAGAACTATCATGCATATGTATGCTCCCTTTTTTGGCAATGCATTTCCTCTTTTTTGCCAGTTCATGACTGGCCACTCAAAGCAAAGACAGATCAGCATTATTAGCTTGTCTAAAAATGCCTGTGGCAAGTGAATGAACAGAAGACTTCCTACTTGCTACTCGATTTGGCTTGCCACTCTCTCCTCATCTCTTTAACTGAATGCTCTCTCAAGCAATGTAGATGCTCTGAGATGATGTAATTTACGCATTACATAATTGGAGTTGAAGGGGATAAAAAAGCCTCACCCCGCTCCCTCCCCATCAAACCAGAGATCTCACCAACTACAAGGCAACTCACAAAAGCAGAAGACCCAGTGTACTGAGGGGAAGTGTCTGGATGTCATGAAATTTGCCTGCGATAAGAAAGTCACACCTAGGCTAACACTGTAAGATTGAGTTGTATTTAATTAGTAACACATGTAAGCATGATCAAACTTTTAGTTTTGCCTTTTGCTCACAAACTCACAAGCAGGAGGAAAGTGTTAGGTTGCAGAAAAAATACCGTATTTTTTGCTCTATAAGACTCACTTTTTTCCCTCTCAAAAGTAAGGGGAAATGTCTGTGGGCCTTATAGAGCGAATATGTGTGTGCAGTAAGTCTGTCAGATGTGCAGCCCATGGGGAAGTGATGGGGAATGTGCCTGGGATTATGTGCCCATTTGATTCAGAATATTTTTTTTCTTGTTTTCCTCCTCTAAAAACTAGGTGCGTCTTATGGTCAGGCGCGTCTTATAGAGCGAAAAATACGGTGAGTGCAAAGTAAACAGAATGGCATTTTATACACAAACACACATACATGGTTTATTAAAGCACTTTCTTCTTTTGAAAAATGGAAAATACATTGCCCCCTTTTTTGCAGCAGACAGGCTGTCTGTCTGTCTGTCTGCCTCTCCCTACTTCTCTTTCTATCATGCCCACACAGAACAAAAGAAAGAATGCATGAAGGGAGAAAGAGAAGGCAGGGGAAAACAAGTAAATTGCTGAATATTCTTATTAAATTTTAAGGATGTTAGGATGCATTTCTACACATAACTGGGGATAGGTCTATTTGAATTCAGTGCATCTTAGTTCTGACGTGTAGGACTGTGCATTAAATCATGCTATAAACAGTAAAGGTTTTGATTCAGTTGTCAATACTGGGTTGATACTGGGTTAATTGCTTTGCCAGAAATGGATTTCTTCTTTCTTTGGCGCCTCTTCCAGCCCTTTGGACATGGGACACACAAACCAGCAGACCCTATTGAATAGGATGTTCTAGTGGGAGTGGGAAGGGGGGTCCTGCAAATTTTGGAGAAAGGCCAGTTGCTCTTATAGAAGACAGATCTTGGATCCAAAACAGAGACTTGAAGTGCCTTCTTTTTAAAGATGCCACAAGATGCTTTGTTGTTTTGCATGCAATAAACTAACATGGCTTTCCCTTTGGAAACATTTATTTCCACTTCTATGCCCCTGCCCAATAATCCAAGAATTCTCTGGGTGGCTTACAAATCTTAATGCTATATCCCCATGCTTCAAGACATTATTTCCCACCCCAAATTATGGTACCTATAGATGTACATCTCTAGGCCATTTGCTTACTTGTAGAGGTAAGCTGAACATGTTCTGCTGTCACTTACTCATGTCTAACGTCCTGACTGTCCTATGCATGTTGTGTGGCTCTTGGGTGGCATTTTTAAGAGAAACTATGTAAGTAGTTTAAATAGTACCATTTTTAGTCAGGTTACAATCTAAAATAGCAGGTATAAAGGCAAGATTTTCTGGAGTTTTGAGTCACATTAACCTATTAGGTTCCCAATCTTGTGCCAGGAAGATATCACTAGAGAACGCCTTCTAAGATACCTCATTGTAGCCTCTGTTACTTTACATCTAGATTAATACATTTGGTAATTTACCTTTATGTATTATACTTGCAATGCTGCAATGCTGCCTTTTGTTGGATTAATTTTGGATGTAAATCTAAGAAGGATAACATTGACCAAAGAGGAACTTCTCATTCTGTTGTGTCAAACATCTCAGTCCACTTGCTGCTAAAGCGATCCAAACTCAGCTGAAGACTTATTTGTGGAAAGATCAATACTACATGCCTTTTGCCAGAATAGTCATAGTTCCTAGTGTGACTGAGGCAGAAAGGGCACATGGCCCAAAATCTGACTGTAACAAAATATAAGCTTCTGATGTTGGCTTCTTGATCTAGTTTGAAGTCCAAATCTAGCTGCTAAATGCATAATGAGATTAGTTCCTCTTCGGGTGCCATGCTACAGAAGTTCCACTGAAATCAATAGGGTTTTTTTGTGAGTGATAGTTGCATAGTTGATTACAGTGTTAGTCTTGACAAGCCTAATGGATAACACCACACATTTGATCCTTGCTGATATTATCATTATCATTATGAATCTTCTCAAATATCTGTCTCTGCGTGCGTTTCTAGATCAAAATACAAAGATGATCATTTGACTGTCATTTTCATGGTGTTTTTTGGTCCTGTCTGCCCTAAGCCACATCTTGCTAAACAATCTATTTTCTAAAATTGCAGGGTGGACTTGTGCCTGAAGATGGACATCTTTTCAGCACATACTTTATAATTTTGGACCAGGGTTCAGGAGGCCTGGTGTCACCAACTGGCATCGCGGAGCAGTAGCTGGGCTGCAACTGGGTATTGCAACTCTGGGCCCTCACATATCAGAATGCTCTGGGGCACTGTGCCATTACATTTTTCATCAAGTATTTATATTCAGTTGTAAAGGTTAAGAAAGCCATTTCAATAAAAATCTGTAAGAAAAGACCTGCAAAATCTTTATTTAAAAATTGTTTCAGTTTTCATAAGCAAGATAGAATTGATTGAGATGTGTTTTTGATGCAGCCTGATTCTGCAGAATTACAGAAGCTTATTTCCTACAATTTGCTTTATGCTCGCTGCAGGAAAGGAACCACCTTCTGCAGATTTTCAAGTCATTATTTCAGAAGGTAGCTCAAAGAATTTGGCTGCAAACTGAGATTAGCAAAAGATCAGCAAAAGCCCTGGCACAATTCTCAGGTGTAGTAGAAGTGTCCCTTTACTATACTGAGATTGAGAAAACTGAAGAGATATTGACACCTATTATGGGTGGACTTTGGGGAATACATCTAAATTTTTTTTCTCTTTTCATCATGCTGTGGGAAACCAAGACCCAAGCACCCTCACTTTCTTATGTGCTATATCCCTGAAATGGAGTTTTATCTTGGTGGTAGAGATTATTGAGTTTCTCAGTTCTAGGCTTGTGACTTATAAGGGTGGCTTCAAATATAAGGTAAATGGTATACACCCCCATTTTTTTCTCTGGTTCATGTCTTAACATAAGCTAGTGAATTAGTCTTCCTCCTCCTAAGCACAAGTGGGTGGTGCCTGGACAACTCCAGTCTCTCTTGGAGGAAACTGACTATCTGGACCCATTTCAGTCTGGCTTCAGACCTGGTTTTGGAACTGAAACTGCCTTGGTTGTGCTGTATGATGACCTGTGCAGGGAGAGGGACAGCGGGAGAGCATCCCTGTTGGTTCTTCTGGACCTCTCAATGACTTTTGATAACATCGACCATGGTATCCTTCTGGATAGACTGGCTGAGCTGGGGATTGGAGGCACAGCTTTGCAGTGGTTCTGTTCCTACTTGGCTGGCCAGTTCCAGAAGGTGGTACTGGAAGATTATGGCTCTGTGCCATGGCAGTTATGCCATGCAGTTCTACAGGTATCCATTTTATCCCCCATGCTATTCACATCTACATTAAAGCACTGCAAGAGGTCATCTGGGGATTTGGGCTGAAGAGTCACCAGTACGCTGATAACATCCAGCTCTACCTTTCCTTTACATCTATTCCAGGTGAGGTAGTGGCCGTCCTTAATCAGTGTCTGACCGGTGTGATGGGGTCGATGAGGGCCAATAAACTGAGACTTAATCCAGACAAGATGGAGGTCCTGTTGGTAGGTGGTTCAGCTTTCTAGGTAAGTGATCTCTGCCCTGTTCTGGAGAAGGTTGCACTGGGACAGGGTGCATAGTTTGGGAGTGCTCCTCGACGCAGAGCCATCTTCAGCTGAACCATCAACTATATGTCCTTACTTGGATGAGCAGAACCTAGCGACAGTGACCCATACTATGGTAACCTCCTTATTGGACTATTATAATGCGCTTTATGTGAGGATGCCTTTGAAGATGGTCCAGATACTTCAGCTGGTTCAGAATAGGGCGGCCAGGATGTTAACAGGGACCAGCAGATATGCACATATAACACCAGTCCTTTACTACCTGCACTGGCTACCAATAAAAATCCAGGCCTAATTTAAGGTTTTGATGATGAATTATAAAGCCCTAAAATGGTTTAGGACCTGGGTATCTGAAGGAGCATCTCCTTCCATATATACCTGCCCGCCTCCTAAGATCTGGGTCAGAGGTCCTTCTTAGGGAGCCCTCTTTGCAGGAGATGAGAGTGGCTACTCAGGAAGGGTCTTCTCTGCAGTGGTGTCCTGGCTATGTAACATGCTTTCCAGAGGTGTGTGCCTGGTGCTGACACTTTATTCATTTTGGCGCCAGGCAAAACCCTTTTTATTTTCTCAGTATTTTAAGATTTTATGTTTTAAAATGTGCTTTATTTGCGGTTATTTGATGTCAATGCTGTGCCTTATTATTGTACTACTGTCCTGAGATCCTGGTGAAGGACAGGATAGAAAAGCTTAAAGACAGACAGACAGACAGACAGACAAAAAATCTTCCAACACCCCCTCTCCCCGCCCCCCAATTTCTTTTATGGTGCTTACCTGCCATGCCATCACTCCAGCAGCAGCCAGCACAAGGCCAGTAAAGATGTCTTGCTATGCAGTGTGCTGGGAAGTGTAGCATTCCCTTGGCTGCTAAAAAGAAAAGGCCAATTCACCTGGCACAAGTAGGCCTTGGGCAATGTAGTTTGGGAGCTATGCATACTGCATAATCATATGGCAGCTCTGGAGGATAAAGGGAGGAAAGGATCTCTTTTCCTACCCTCCACTTGCCACTGGTAAACAGAGTGGGAAGAAAAGGGAAGGGTGGTTAGAGGCTCACCGGGTGGGTAGAGTGAAGCAGTATTGTGGAGAAAGGTGACTCAGGGTTTGGAGGCTCATGGGAATGAGGGGGATTAAATCCAATCTGACTTTAGGTTGGCTTTGAAAAAGCAAAGGCAGTTTCCAATCTATTGGGGAAATTGGCTTAATTAATTAATTAATTAATTAAAAATATTTATATGCTGTCCTAATTCGCAAAAAGCCTCAGGACGGCTTACAACATAAAATAAGATATAACATAAATAAAATCCCCGGCCCACACTGGCTGCAATTAAAAACAGAAAAAAGCAATATTGAAACTTATTAAAATATCGCTGGAATAAAAAGGTCTTAACCTGGCGCCGAAAAACAAATAATGATGGCGCCAGGCCGACCTCTCTGGGGAGCGCATTCCATAGATGGGGCGCCACCGTAGAGAAAGCCGTCCTCCAGGTACTATGCCTCCTAATATCTTTCATGGAGGGTTCCCGGAGGAGGGCCTCTTCTGCTGATTTCAAGGGGCGGGAGGGCAAATATGAAAGAAGACGTTCCTTCAGGTATCCAGGTCCCAAGCCGTTAAGGGCTTTATAGGTAATAACCAGCACCTTGAATTGAGCCCGGACTTCAATGGGAAGCCAGTGAAGCTGGTAGAGGACTGGAGTTATGTGAGAATAACGCCCAGTCCCCGTCAGCAACCTGGCTGCTCTGTTTTGCACCATTTGAAGTATCCGGACTGTCTTCAGGGGCAGCCCCACGTAGAGCACGTTACAGAAATCCAACCAGGAAGTAACCAATGCATGTGTCACTGTCGCTAGGCAGTCTTTCTCCAGGTAGGGGCGCAGCTGATAAATTAGCCAAAGCTGAAGAAAAGCGCTCCTCACCATTGCTGTCACTTGAGCGTCCAAGGACAGCTCCGGGTCGAGCAGCACTCCCAAGCTGCAGACCTTGTCCTTTAGAGGGAGTGCAACCCCATCCAGGGCAAGGTCCAGGCCACCTACGCAGGAGGTCGATCCACCCACCAACAGGACTTCCGTCTTGTCTGGATTAAGTTTCAGTTTATTGGCCTTCATCCAGCCCATTACCTTGGTCAGGCATGGGTTCAGTACAGCCACTGCCTCACCTGAATAGGTTGAAAAAGAGAGATAGAGCTGGGTATCCTCAGCATACTGATGATTCTGCAGCCCACACCTCCTGATGACCTCTCCCAGCGGTTTCATGTAGATATTAAATAGCAAGGGGGACAAGATGGAGCCCTGTGGTACTACATGGCATAACTGCCATGGCGCAGAGCCAATGTCCCCCAGCACCACCTTCTGGAATTGGCCGTCGAGGTAGGAGCGGAACCACTGCCAAGCAATGCCTCCTACTTCCAATCCTGCCAGTCTATCCGGAAGGATACCATGGTCGACGGTATCAAAAGCCGCTGAGAGGTCCAGGAGGACCAACAGGGACACACTCCCCATCTCTCTCCCTGCACAGGTTATCATACAGGGCGACCAAGGCAGATTCAGTACCAAACCCAGGTCTGAAGCCAGACTGAAATGGATCCAGATAATGTTTCATCCAAGAGTGCTTGGAGTTGTCCCGCCACCACCTGTTCCAACACCTTGCCCAAAAACAGGATGTTGGCCACAGGTCTATAATTGGCGGCCATCTCTGGATCCAGAGACACCTTTAGGACAGGCCTGATTACCGCCTCCTTTAAAGGAGCAGGCACCCAGCCATCCCTCAGAGAGGCGTTAATAACCTCTAGGATCCAGGCACCAATCCCGTGTGTGGCTTTGGTCAGCAGCCACGATGGGCAAGGGTCATGTAAACAGGTGGTGGGATGTACTTGTCCAAGCACCTTGTCCACATCATCAGGCTGCAACAACTGAAATTCATCCAATAATACCTGACCAAACGGAGTCATTGGCACTTCCCCTAAAGGATCTGAATCACTTGTGGAGCCCAGCTTGTGACGAATCTGAGCGATTTTCTCCTTAAACTGCTGGGCAAAGTCATTGCAGTGGGCCCTCGAAGGTGGTACAGGATCTTTCTTAGGGCCAGGATGTATCAGCCCATGCACCACTCGAAAGAGCTCCACTGGATGGCACTGTGAGGAGGCAATGGAAATGGAAAAGAATTTCTTCTTCACCGCCCTCACCGCCACAGCATAGGCCTGATAATGGGCTCTTAAGTGTGTTCAGTCAGATTCATCCCGTGATTTCCTCCACCTACACTCTAGACATCTCCCAACCTGCTTCATCGCCCGTAATTCAGATGTGTACCATGGGGATAAACGGGCTCTGCCAGGCGGGAGAGGACGCTTAGCGATAGTGTCAGTAGCTCTGGTCATTTCCCCATTCCACAGTTCAACCAGAGCATCAACAGGAGCACTAGCTTTATCAAACGGAAAATTCCCCAGAGCCTTCAGGAATCCATCCGGATCCATCCAGCTCTGAAGGCGGACCATCACAACAGGGTCTGCACCCTTACAGAGGGAAAGGCCAGCTCCGAGCTCAAACCTCACGAGGAAGTGATCTGACCATGACAAGGGAGTCAGACACAAATTCCTCACCCTCAGATCACCCTCTTCCTGCCCTGTTGAGAAAACCAGGTCCAGCGTGTGTCCACGTTCATGGGTCAGGCCTATGACATGTTGAGGCAGCCCCATGGCCATCATGGAGGCCATGAAGTCCAGAGCCGCTCCAGTCAGAACAGTCTCGGCATGGAGATTGAAGTCCCCCAGGACCAAAATCCCGGGGGTCTTCAACACCAGGTCCGAGACGATCTCCGTCAGTTCAGGCAGGGAGTCTGATGGGCAGAAGGGTGCACGGTACACCAGCAGACTCCCCAGTCTCTCTCAGTCACCCAACACCAGGTATAAGCACTCTAGACCTGGCCTCAAGAGAACAGGAAGCCCCACAAGGCAAATAGAAGCTCGATAAATTAAAGCAACACCCGCCTCCGGGTGTGCCTGGTGCTGGACCAGATAGCCAGGCGGGCACAGTTGAGAGAGAGACACATCCCCCCACTCTCCCACCCAGGTCTCTGTAATGTAAGCCAGGTCGGCCCCCTCATCCACAATTAAATCGTGGATGAGGGATGTTTTGTTATGGACCGACCTGGCATTGAGCAGCAGCACCGTCAGGCCCGAGGGGTGGTTGATAAGCTTACCCGGAACATTCCAGCTGTGGGAATAACCAGAAGGAGGAACAGGTGTCAACCATCTGTCCCTCCTTCTTCTATGCCGATCTGTTAAACTCCCAATGCCATATCGACCCTTGCCCAACACCACCCCAATGGTGGCACCCACCCGCTCCCCAGGCAACCCCATGGTAGCAGCCGAGTGTGAAGCCATTAAAAGCCAATCCAAAAAATACAATTAAAATACGATTAAAACCCCTCCAACCCTCCCCTCACAAGACACACATACACTAGCCCACACACCCAAAGTTCCTGGCCAGCCCAGCCCTGCATGGCCCTGAATGGTCCCAAACAGTGGCGATGCCCTTAGGCCATTGCTCTTTGGCCGCCGGCCCAAGGCCGCTGGCTGCGGGCCGCAGGCAGCGAGTTAAGCTGGTGGCCCCTCCCTGCGCCCCATCCCCAATCCGGTGCAGCTGCCACCCATGCTGGAGGGGGAGGGGAGCAAGGGTAGGGCCACGGAGAACTCACCAGTGACAATGGAGGGCTCACAGGCCAGCAGCAGCGTCCCCTGGTCCGGTCCTGCGGTGGCCACCGTCCGTCCGTCAGGCAGCGTTGGCGTCAGCAGGCGGGTTGGCTTGGCTTCGGTGTCTGCGGGTGGCGGTGGAAAGTGGCCCAGTCCAGTAATTTTTATTACTTTCAAGCCAGTAACAGCTGGCCTCACAAGCTTAGGGGTATATTGAAGTGAACATGGGGTCAATGCTCAAAGGATATTGATTCATTATTAAATTTATTGTTGGAATATATGATGATTCCCTGGCATGGGATGTCCTGGATTGGTGAGAAAGATGCATAAGAAAACAACTACTGGAGAGTTTTCAAAACTAGTTGAAAAAAGGACTGTTGGAGAAGTCTATAAAATTAAGATACAGAAGGTGGAGGAAATGACAATACCCCTGCAAACTCAAAATCAGTGATGGTGGCTTGTGAATTGTGACAGGGATTGGGTGCAGTTTGCATGAGCATCCACCTAGCCATGGCTTCTTAAGTCACTGGACCCAAAGAAAAGTTGGAAATAGTCTTTCTTATCCATGTTGCTCAGGTTTGGATGGCACAGGCAACAGCTTGGAGGTAATTATGCAAATCATGCCAGGCACAATGAACCACTGTGGTTTGTTTTGATCTTGTGAACCAAGTCAATATGGTGTTACTTATGAAGGCAATGATGCTTTATTTTCCCATATAAGCTGCAGGGAAAGTTTCTGTGTTTATAAAGCCATAATGCTTGCTGGGTGGTCTCATCTTTTGCAGGAGGCTGTATAAAAGGAAGTGAAGCTCTGCTGTAAAAGAAAGCTATACAGTAAAAGAAACAAAAGTAAATTAATATATGGGGCGGGGCTTTTGTATTTGGAATTGGGGTAGTCCATTCTTTTCTGCCCCCGCACTAGTCAAAAAACAATAAGTATTTTAATGAATTTGTATTCTATATAAATTATACATAATGTGTATGCATAATACATTTATAAATCAGTAGTGTGCCTTTAGGCTTAAATTGAAGAATTGAAGAAAGTAGGGAAAAGCACTAGGCCACTCAGGTATGACCTAAATCATATCCCTGATGAATATACAGTGGAGGTGACAAATAGATTTAAGGAATTAGATCTGATAGACAGAGTGCCTGAAGAACTATGGACGGAGGTTTGCAACATTGTACAAGAGGCAGCAACTAAAACCATTCCAAAGAAAAAGAAATGCAAGAAAGCAAAATGACTGTCTGAGGAAGCTTTACAAATAGCTGAGGAAAGAAGGGAAGCGAAAGGCAAGGGAGAAAGAGAAAGATACACCCAATTGAATGCAGAATTCCAAAGAATAGCTAGAAGAGATAAGAATGCCTTCCTAAATGAACAGTGCAAAGAAATAGAAGAAAACAATAGAATAGGGAGGACCAGAGATCTCTTCAAGTAAATTGGAGATACGAAGGGAAAGTTTCATGCAAAGATGGGCATGATAAAGGACCAAAATGGCAGGGACCTAACAGAGGCAGAAGAGATTAAGAAGAGGTGGCAAGATTACACAGAAGAACTATACAAGAAAGAGCTTAACGTCCTTGATAACCACGATGAGGTGGTCACTGACCTTGAGCCAGACATCCTAGAATGTGAAGTCAAATGGGCCTTAGAGGGTCTGAGCAACAACAAAGCTAGTGGAGGTGACAGTATTCCAGCTGAGCTATTCAAAATCTTAAAAGATGATGCAGTGAAAGTGCTACACTCAATATGCCAGCAAATTTGGAAAACTCAACAGTGGCCACAGGATTGGAAAAGGTCAGTTTACATTCTGATCCCAAAGAAGGGCAATGCCAAAGAGGGCTAGATGAATCACCAGTTGGAATTAAGATTGCTGGGAGAAATATCAACAACCTCAGATGAGGTTGAGATGAGGTATCATTTGCAGATGATACCACTCTAATGGCAGAAAGTGAAGTGGAACTAAAGAGCTTCTTGATGCGGGTGAAGGAGGAGAGTGCAAAAGCTGGCTTGAAACTCAACATTAAGAAAACTAAGATCATGCATCCGGTCCTCTTACTTCCTGGCAAATAGATGGGGAAGAAATGGAGGTAGTGACAGATTTTATTTTCCTGGGCACCAAGATCACCGCAGATGGGGACTGCAGCCAGGAAATTAAAAGATGCTTGCTCCTGGGGAGGAAAGCTATGGCAAATCTAGACAGCATACTAAAAAGCAGAGAGATCACCCTGTCAACAAAAGTGCGTATAGTCAAGGCTATGGTTTTCCCAGTTGCAATGTATGGCTGTGAAAGTTGGACCATAAGGAAGGCTGAGCACCGAAGAATTGAGGCCTTTGAATTGTGGTGCTGGAGGAGACTCCTGCAAGTCCCTTGGACCGCAAGGTGATCAAACCGGTCAGTCCTAGAGGAGATCCACCCTGACTGCTCTTTAGAAAGCCAGATCCTGAAGATGAAACTCAAATAGTTGGCCACCTAATGAGAAGGAAGGACTCCCTGGAGAAGAGCCCAATGCTGGGAACAATAGATGGCAAAAGAAGAAGGGGACGGCAGAGAATGAGGTGGCTGGATGGTCACTGAAGCAGTCAGTGTGAGCTTAGGTGGACTCCAGGGGATGGTAGAGGTTAGGAAGGCCTGGAGGAATGTTGTCCATGGGGTCATGATGGGTCAGACATGATTTCGCGACTAACAACAAGTGTGCCTGCTAAATGAAGGACTGCAGGGAAGTGCTGACTGTGCTTCAGTATTAATAACTTCTGTACTAACCCTGGGAGGATCTATCGGGTGGATAAACAAGGAAGATTCTCAGAAAGAGGTGCACAGAAAAGAAATGGAGCCACCAGGTAATGGTTTGTCAGTTAAACTGTAGGTCCACATAACTTTTAACAGTATGTTAGAACTTCCTGTTCTAGCGTTTTCTTCAGTTCTTCATCCCTGACTCCCCTCTGCTGCTTCACCAGCCCTCACAAGCCGGTTGCCAGGCTCTGGGCTGGCATCAAAGGTAGGCATGTTTAGGCACCTGTCAAGGACTTAAACCTCAACAGGGGCCCACTGACAAGAGTCCTCTAGTTACTTCTAACCTTATCCACTGCAATCTGCTTGTTCACCTGTTTCTTTCAGGCTGAGAAAATGGTGATGTGGAACTAATGGTGGCCACCTTACTCCCCCATCCAATTTACATTGGGGCCAAACAGAACTGCAATATTCCTGTAATTTCCTCTTTGAAATATAATCACCTTTAAACTGATTCCAGTTATCTAGAATACATCTCAAGGGTGCACTTGTTTGGGTTGACTTACCCTGTCCCATGATGCGGGCTGAGTGTTCCCCAGAAGACCTTTAGAAGGATTTCAGTAGACCTCTGATTTTCCTTCTGTCAATTCTGCCAGGCGTCCCTGGTCAAAAGTGCTCACACACTTATGCGGGATCCGCTCACCCCGGACTCAAACCAGGGTATTATACCAAAAAGCTTCCAAAACTCCCCCCTTCTGCCCAAGCTCCCCGATTCTACTCGAACTTGACTATTCTCATAGAGTTCAACTCTACTCGGGACTCACCGGCCGTCAGACAGGGGAGGGCAGCTTGCCGGCCTCTTACCAGCACCGGACTCTAACCGGAGGCCCTTTTCCCTCTTTTTGAACTGGGTCTTCCCCCAAGCAGTTTCCCCCCCCCCTTTTTTTCCTTTTCCCTTCTTCTAGAACTGGGTCTTCCCCCAAGCAGATAACTTTTTCTTTCTTTCTTTTTTTTCTTTCCCCTTCTTTTGAACCGCATCTTCCCCCGAGCAGTTAACTCTTTTTACCAGAGGCTTTTTCTTACCTGGGAGCTCCTTGTCTTGTTGGGGTTAGCTCTCTCCGTCTCGTTTTCCTCTCAGCCACCCTTTCCTCATGGCTGGTGGAAGTTTCTGGCCAAATTTGTCTCAGCCCAAATGCTGAGGGAGAGCTAATGCTGGTCGTCCACCCGTCCGAAAAAAGGTTCTTTGAGGGAGAAGGCTTAAGAATTTTGAGGCAAAATTCACCTTTAGTCCGCTGGCGCCCACGTTGGGCGCCAAAACTGTTACCAGACTGAAACCAGTTAACAGCTGGGGCAAACCCCGGGTGGGCCCCAGACCCAAAACCAAACAGAGCCTGAGACAAGACTTAGAGCTAATTGCAGTTTTATTCTGGTGCACTATAGAATAAACGGAGACAGAGGGGAGATGCTTCCCAAATCAGAGTATCGAAAGAGGTGTTACCGGACTGAGCCAGTCAACAGCTGGGGCAAACCTGGGTGGACCCCAGACCTGAGCCAAACAGAGCCTGAGACGAGACTTAGAGCCAAAATCAGCTTTATTCTAGTGCACTATAGAATAAAGGGAGACAAAAGGGGACATTCAGTCCAAAGCAGTGTCTCAAAAGTTGCACCCCAGTACATGCGTTTTATGCCCTAGGTAACCAATTCGGTAACCTAATACACATCTAATGCATCAATACATCAATGTATGCACCCCTCCCGTGCTGGAGAAAGAGTTCTTTCTTCTGTCAAGGACCAGACAGTTCCCATGTCTATTTCTTATCTGCTCGAGATTCACACAGGCTTGCCATGTTCTTACTCCCTGCACATTTGCAACTTTCATGGCGGCTAGAACCAGTTTCCACTGTCCCTTTGATTACCGTATTTGAGGTCAGGCTAGCATGTTAGCTGTGGGTTACACAAAGTTCATTTTGTTCTTATCCCCACTCCCTTTTGGACAGGAAGTACAACATGGCTGCTCCCTTCTGGAACAGTATAACTGTGTTTTTACTATGTGGCCTTCCTCTGGCCAACTACTCTTGGGGTGTTTTGGGATGCTGCAATTGGTAACAGAGGTACAGAGTGCATACATTATATACCCTACGTCATAAATGTTGTCCAGATACAAAGTAAATTTATTTCCCCATTATTCTTTGTTCTATTTGTTAGTTTACAGAAAACTCTTTATTTATCCAGAGACTCCCCTTTCTAATGTGTCTGTTGATTATCTCTGAATTATTCACATCCGCTCTATGTTTCTCAACTATTAGTAATTTATAATGCTACTTTTATAGAGGCTTCACCCGGATTCCAACTGGTCCCAGGCTCCAAAGAGACTTCTCATTTACCCTCTTTGACATCCAGTCATCCTGTCCCAGGAGTTCACACAGGGTTCTCCATACCTCCCCACTCCCTCCTGGACAGGAAGTACAACATGGCTGCAGATTTCAGGCTAAGTGGTTAGTCTAAGCGTTGTGAGAATGTTTCAGGTAACAACTGGGTCTTTGCCTGTCAAAGCAAGAAAGTGGTAGCAATGATAAGAAAGTGGATGAGCAGCAGTAAAGGTGGTGACCTTTATTTATCAGTAGGTAAATTAACTGAGGGAGTATCATCTCCAAAGATCCTCTGAAACTTAGAGCCAGCTGTAATCCCCTTTCACTTTTGACCCTTCTTCTCAGAGATGCTCACAGCAGGCAATGTTGGGAAATGTAGTTCTAAAACATTCTGAGACTCCACAGACTCCCACAGAATTTCAAGTTTTAATCTAAATCACAGATTAGAGATCATGTGGCCTTCCAGAGTCAGCTTGTGAGGGATGATCTCCCTTTCTACCTGCAGATCTTTTTCCAATGGGTATATAAAATGTTACAGCAGCTTGAGAGGTTGACATAGATGCAGGAAATATCATTTTGAGAAAGGGTGGAATATCTTTTCTCCTATTGATTGCACATGCCCGGGCAGGGGGGCGGGGGTGCTCCTAACAGAAAGAAAAACAGCATATTCTGCTGTTTAATTCTACCCCCTCCTCACACTCCACCTTCTGTGTGACATATTTCTGTATTTTTAAATTGCTAGTTTCATTTACTACATTCTCACTGGTTCAGTTATTCAGCATTTGCTACATTATTTTAAACAAATGGTGTTAGATTGTGGGCTGATTCACACATTAACTTCCTAATGAAGGAAAGGGTACATTTAAAGTCCCATGCCTATTCTTAAATTACAAGGAACAAACCATTCTTCCTTGTGTCAGGTGCAAGTACAGGAATTGAGCTGGAAGCAGTTCATCCTATTAGGCTTACTACATTTCATACTTCCAAAGAGGAAAGGAGTAGAAGCTACCTTTGCTGTAAAACACATCCTATCCTTACTTTTAGACAGCATTAACTTGCTTACTCTGGCAGCAACTACTTTCTCCTGACTAGGCAAAAGCAGCTGTTGCCAGAAGCAGCAGGTTAACTGTTACTTTTAAACAGTGCTTTTTTTGTTATAGAACGCACTGGTACAGCATTCCGGCACCTTTTTTTGACAGATTTTCCGTTTTTTGAAAATTTGATGTTTGGTTCATGTGGATTTGAATCGCCCTGTTGAGCGTAGCAGGTTGGCAGTAAAATCATTAAAATGGTGCATGCGGGCTGCTTGTGTGTAGAGTCTGATGCATGTGTACTTCATCCGCACTGGTTGTGCTGGTGCTGCTTGGCTTGTGGTGCTGCTTGGCTTGTGATTGGTCGTGTGTTCGCGCGCTGAGTACTTACTGCGGGCAGCGACCGTTATGTTTCGTTACACAACTGACGTGTGTGGGTGTGTGTACAGTGAGTGACTACGTGTGAAAGGTAAATAATTTCTTTATTTTAAAAAAACGGTGAATTGAAAATCTTTAATTTTTAGTGTAAAAGTGTGACCCCAAATTTAGAAATGAAAAATATTACTAATTACTTCTCAACTACTGGTCCTGCTAATAAAAAGGCCAGAATATTAAGAACTGAATACATAATTTGTTTAATAAAAGATTAACAAGATGTGAGTTCCGGCACCTTTTTTCTTACAAAAAAAGCACTGCTTTCAAAGACTTGAATCCAAGTATAAAGAAAAAGATGTAAATCAGTACCTATCGTAAGCTGATTCAGTGTAAAGGTGACAGCAATCCTGCTGTTCTTTCTGGGAACACAGGGCAAGAAAGGTTAAGTCATTTTTAGAAGTCTTTATCAGCGGCTAGTGCCAAGAATCCAACTCTTTCCTTCAGGATTCCAAAACAGGCAGAAAAAACCTTATCTTTCCTAATTAAGAATTACATACTTAACAGATGTAATTCTATAAAAATATTAACTACTCAACTGCAGGCTATGCAACTTCTGCAAAGTCAAAGCCACCCATCCCACCCTAATGCTCCCCAAACCCCTAAATCACTTTCAAATTTACCATGAAAATTAACACTTTGCTGGTGTTAACTAATATTCTAGTAACTTCATTAACAAAATGCAAGAATTATGAAAGAAATAATACATCTATAAGCGCTGGCAGAGAACTCTCTGCCTGCTAAATTTGGCCAGAGATTCTTTAGATACATAACTTCTCAATGATGTGCTGTGCTGAAATTACATAAACAGCAGAAATTACTAAGACCTAGGCCCCAGGGTTTTGAGGGTTTCAAGACTTTCTGCAATCAATATTCTGACATCTGCAAATATTTATCTCTAACAGCTGATGCCAAAAGCAGTAAAAGAGGCCATCTCTGCAGGCTTTCAAAGATTTGAATCCAAGTATTATTCTACTAAAACTTTTTATCTACGGTTATCTGCAATTAATTATTCCATCATTGAACCGTTTTTAGAAAGTGTTAAGATGAGTAGCATCATTTCTTCTGTGAGGGAATTACTGAGGTGGTGTAAGACATGAGTTACCTTAAAAACCTGCATCTTGATATTTTGCACAAAATGACAAATACTAGAGGTACCAATAGGGCAATTTTGATAATTTCCATGTTTACTCATCTTATTCAGAAGAACAGGACCAATGATGTAATTATGTGCTTGTGTTGTAATTCTTAGCTTCACTTACACAAATTTTAATGATGAAAATGAAATGCAGATTGGGAACAATATTGAGAAGTTCTTTAATTGATGAATTATTCAAAAATGAACTTTATTTACCCCTTCTCTCAATGTAAATAAGATTCACAACAAGCTTTATCAAAATTTCTCTATAAAAATTATACTTCTGATATTCTAATTTTGGACAAGTAAACATCTTTCAAAAGCAGTTCTGCTCTGTAGAAAATAGAGACACATGCATACCTTTTATGCCGCAAGACTAACACTACCCCAAGTTTTGTTGTGCTCCCTTGAACATAACCCTCTACTAACATGATGACTGCATTTCATGTAGGCCTCAGGGATGCATTCCAACATGCTGTAGCCTAGGTCAAACATGACCTTCCCTCCACAGATATTAGTATAAAAATGCATTTTTGAGCCAGGATGACTACTGCACTAATATGCATTTTAATCCTTTTGTTTAGGATTAGTGTTTGGCTCAGAACTGAGGTCAATTTACCAAAATGGAAGTAGCCTTGGGGCACAATTATGTCCTTAATTATCTTATTTTCCTTTCTAAATTCAATATAATGGCAAGTTATGGTGTAGTGAAGCTACCTGAAAAGTGTGTGTGTGTGTGTGTGTGTGTTTTTAATAACAAAGAAAATAGGGGGAGAGTCAAGAAATTCTGTTGCTCATTAATATTTTTCTGAAATACAGATAATTCTTACTTGGATAAAAGATACATTGGTTACTCTGGCAAAGCCATCACAGTTTATAACACATTCTAACAATTTTATGTGCTATGCAAAAAACCAGAGGGATAGGCATTGGCAATACATTTCTATTGCTTTTCTAAGAAAAAAATATGGACTATATAACACAAAGGAATGGTCTGAACCTTTTAAGTTTATGGAGAGAAAGGGTCATATTTCCTAAGGTAAAACTTTTCAATACATGGTCATCACTGTTTGCTATTTCAATGATTCACAACAAGCAAATCTTTATGAGATGCCCTCCTTATTAATTTCAGTAGCCATTAATGGCATGAAAATTACATAAGTCTTGATAACTAAATTGGTAGGAAAAAAGGAAAGTTGGGAAAGGAAAGCAGAGTTTTTGAATTTGAATATTAACGAAGTTACTACAGCAGTTATGTTTGCAGATACTTCACATGACACCCAACATGTGTTTAATTACATAAACCTTTAAAAAACACGATTATATGCTCCCTAAAACTGCATAATTTTCAATTTCTTCTAGCAAAGAGGAGCAATGACCTGGTTCACAGGTTCAAAACAACTCTAGCCCACCTAGGGTCATTTAAATTATTGTGGGCTAGGAGTTTGCTGGGTAAGATTTGCATATGTGGGGGCAGGTTGTCATGTTGTGTAAATCCAAGGAATGTATATTGTGTGAATGTTAAACAACTCTTGTATAGGTCCTTTGTTTAGCAAAGGACAACAGGCTGTGACTGGGTGTGGAATATTCAAAATGACCAGTGGCACACCAAAATGAACAGTATGCAATTCAAATTATATATCTTTCAATGCAAATTATATGCCTTTCAGAGAGGAACATAAATTATCATTGTCACCAGCTTTTACATCTGTGAGGTGAGAAATCCAAGTAAATATGTACATGAAAAGTTATTTTTTCCTCTGTCATAGTCTTACATTGGTTATCTGTCACCTAAGTCACTGTTCAGCTATCTAAGGGAGGGTTGTACTATTAGAAACTGTGCTGAAAGCAGATGTGCTCCTAGAAATCAAAAGCAGCATGGTACAAAAGAACCCCAAGCAGATATTGCTCCTGGCTATGTATATAGACTGTACCAGCACCATTCTAGGGTACAAATGGCCTCCAGGGGTTCATTACAGCTACAGATGTACCCCCAATGGTACAACAGAATCAAAAGCACTTGGACATGACTCAATATATCATGAAAAAAATCTGTCCCATAAACAGAAATGTATTTACTTCAGTTACAGCAGTACAGAGGCTACCCTGAAGCCCAAATAGGTGGAAGCAAGATCTTTGAGAGGATTAATCTCATTTAAAGATATGTCTAATGAATTCCACAGTTTGTATTACTTATAAATACACAATACAGAGTTGTGTCTTTTCATTGCTTCATATTTTTGAAAAAAGGATGCAGCAAAGCATCCTTTGCAGTTATTCTTGTAGCAGGATTCAAGTCTAGTAGTTTATCAAGAAGGTTATAGGCCTCATCAGGAACTTTGTCCCATCCTTTCAGATCAGGTGCCTTTTCCATAGCCTTAATATCTATGCCATCACCTTCATGACAAGTTTGCTTCTCATATTGTATCTGTTTTTTGTGTGGCTGAACTGCAGACTCTGAAATGTCAAGTAGCAAAGTAGGTTCCAGAGAAGGACCAATCTGTATATCACATGTTGAAATGTCGGTGAAAGTACCTTTTCCTCGGAGCCGTTCACAGAGCTTCCTTAAATCCTGTGCTGGGATTTCTTTGCTACAAAGTATTGATTTGCCTATATATTTTAAAAAAAACTGTTGTTAGAATGGGTGTTCTTAAGCAGCTTCCAAAATATACATTCCAACCCTATAACTGTATATAAGTGTATTTTTAATATACACACGCACACTTTACATCTATGGAATACTACAAATTTGTCAAATAATGTCGCTACCTGGTCAATGGAGTAAACCATTTGTAGGAATTTAAGTTGCAGAAGGGCCATTTTTGCCCTGTAGCATCTTTTATAGGTATGGACTTGATGGGTAACAGAGGCATCTGCCACATTACTATTTTATAATGAAAGATCTATTTTATAATTGAATAGCAAACAGCTAATAACACTGGGATAAATTCTACTTATGTATGCATACAGCATGGGTTCCTGCAGACAAGTTTGAGAACTAACTCTTCTGTTTTTTACTGAGTGAGAAAAGAGGTTGCTGATAAAGCTCTAGATGAAGACTATGCAGGTTAATGTTAACCACTTTGTAATTCTGAAAAAAACGTTTCATATTTCATCTTAAAATAATTATTAAAAATAATTACAGTTCTGTGACAGGCACTATCAAGTTTAAGATATAACCTATGTATTTCTCTATTAATACATTTATTTGCACACAAAACTAAACTATTATAAGTAAGCCTATATATTTGATTGTTCAAACAGCTATGTCTGCTGTCAGGAATTAGTTCTTCAAAAAATAAGAGCAGCAGACATTTGATAAATATCCATATGAGGATTTCATGCAGGAAGTCTCTTTTGGAGGAGCAGCAGTAATGACAGTGCACCACTGGTAACAATTTGAAGAGTTGCCTTAAAGTCGAAGACAAAAAGAACAGGCAGTGGGTTCTCTAGCTACCATCAATTGAGTTGCTCTCATCCTAAACCAAACACAAGCAGCAAGATCACTACAAACAGTAGGAGAGGAGACATGGCTCATTAGCAGAGTACATTTTACATGCAGAAGGTTCCTGATTAGAGATGGGCCATCTCCAGATAAGGTTGGAAACATTCCTCTTTGAAAACCAGGAGAACTCTTTCCAGTCAGTCTTGGCAATTCTGGGCTAGCTGAACCAATGGTATGACCCAGTATAAGGCAACTTCCTATGTTTCTAACGTATCAAAACACCTGTCTGAAGGCTGGGGAAGAGGATTTTCCTCTCGGTGCCAGACTGCTTTGAAAATGAGGGATCCGACTGCAAACTACACATATATGACCCAGGGAAAGGACCTGAGGAATTTTTTTTCTGAAATTTCTGTTTACAACCTGATTTGGTCATGAACTGAGGCATTCGTGAGCCGAGGTACCGCTGTACATAGAATAGCACCCCAACTAAACTAAAAAGGGCAAGCAGAAGGAGGGGCTTAGCAAATGAAGCAGCATCTAAGAAAGCTAAGGCTGATGTAGACAACAAGACACATTCCAGGTATTCTGGTCTAAAACTACAATCTGCCCAGACAGCATGATCAACAGTCAAAAAATATGGCAGTTCTGCTCCAAAACATATGAAGGGCACAGGGTTGCCTACCCCTGGACTAAGAGAAGCAAAGAAGCCTATGGCAGAATGCATAGAAGATAAAGTGATACTGAGGAATGAAGCAAAAATGGGAAGATTTTAAGAGGGCTGGATGATAACAAAGAACAGTGGACATTGATTAGAAATAGTCATTCACATCTTTAGCTGCAAACCTATAGTTTAACTCTACTTCTACAAAAGTCTATTGCTATTACTGAAATTGACCTGAGGTGTTCCAATTCTGATGTTTAGATTAATGAATACAATGCTGTTTTATCTAAAGTTATGCAAGTTTCTGGGCATATAAAGATAAATTATCTACAGAGAAACAGCAAACTGATAGCTTCAAACAGACTGAAACCCCCCCACCCCAATCCCCTCCCCTGTGTACCAAATGTTTTAGCAGCTTGAATCGTTTCCTTGGATCCACGAATGGTCATAATCTGTGCCAAGGCTGTTAAATCATCACTTGCTTTGTAAAATGGATACCGGCCACTCAACAAAGAAAGAAATATTATTCCTGTAGACCATATGTCAATTGCTGCAATTAAAAACAAACTTTTAGCAACAATGCCTTATAATTCCAGTTTGTTCTCTGTGTTTTAAAGCCTAAGGCAGCCTTCCCCAACCTGCCCCCCTTCAGATGTAGTAAGACTACAACATCCAGAATCCCCCACCCCAACTGGCTAGCACATTCTGGGTGTTATAGTCCAACACATCTGGAAGGCATCAGGTTGGGAAAGGGGGGACTAAGACGTAATAAACAAAAGCTAATTTTGATTTACATTTTCTCAGTGATAATATAAAAATATAATTTTTAGACCACAGCATTGTTCAGCAAAAGAGTAGAATATGTAACACATGTACCAATATGTCTTAACAGTGATGCATTCAACATAATAGCGCTCAGATATAATTCTGCCTGGCACATAGAGCTGCACATATCTAAGAAATATGCTTGCCAAAATATTTACTGGAAATTATCACAATTCAAAACTCTAAATACACTGGCATATCAAGATTATGCATGTCTGGTCTGGTCTATTCATTTCAGTGAGTTTTAACTGTTCAGAAACACTTATGAAGAAGTGAATTGGGAAACAAGTGAGGGAGAGAGCATTTTGAAAACAAACTGAAATTACTCCCACTCAAAAGCTTGGACAAGTTATACTTAAGACCAGAATGTGATTATGTGCTATATTGTGTGAAAGATAATGAGCTACAGTTAAGCACTTCCCTTCTAAAGCCTTAATAACTTCAGACACTCATAATACTGCCAATGAAGTC
Organism: Varanus salvator macromaculatus; assembly: GCA_023646645.1. Classification (NCBI taxonomy): domain Eukaryota; kingdom Metazoa; phylum Chordata; class Lepidosauria; order Squamata; family Varanidae; genus Varanus; species Varanus salvator. Next base: position 10,998,316 of record JAIXND010000659.1, read on the forward strand.
AAATAAGACTTAAATAAGTATAATTTTGGTTGGATGGTGCTATGCTCATCTCTGGTGGGAATTGTACCTAGGGATATTTAGTTTTTAATATTTTATTAAGTTTACCAAGTGACTTGTGGGAAGGAAAGAGCAAGCAGGAGTGAACTATATCCACAAGAATATGTATCAATATTCACTATACTTTTTAAATATACAATGTATTCATTACATTTTCCAAAGGAAAGAAGTGGAATGAGCCTGTGTAGCAAAGTGGGCAGAATACAGGAATAAAACAGAGGGTTTTATTTTCAAAATGTTCATGGTCCAAACCACACTTGCTACTCTCCTGCCCATAATATATTTGGAAAAGCAGACCTAAAGATCCCTAAACACACTGCTCCTTGTTAGAAAGGATTGATTTGGAAGAGTAGCAAGCCTCTTAGCAAATTCATTAATTTTGTCTTGATCATCATTCTGTATGTAAAGGTTGCCTAATAGATACCTGGGGAAGGTATGCCAATACTATGACTGTTGCTCATCTGACATGCATATTTTCATTTGCTTAGAAAGAATAAATATTAATCTGCAATATTAAATATTATAAATAAGCTTATCCCATAGCCTTTAACAATCTGTATTAATATTATGTTAATGTTTCTTGTTCTCAGAGACTATAGCGGTAAATATGACCTCTCAAGCTCTGAGGTGTAAACTGTGGAGGCATTTAAAACCTCAAGTTTACATAAAGATTAATGCTGAAGTATGCTGTTTTCTTGCTTTTAACAGAAAGGCTGCTAACTCCCAGTACTGTATGGAGCTTCTCAAATAAAACAAAATCTAATATACCAAATACATTTTATATGAAACAAACTTTTTGTGAAGATAAAAAGTTTTTAACAATATTATGGTTACAATCCTGTGTTTCCTAGGGATGTATCCTAAGCTCCATAGGACAGTTCAGATATCTTTTTCTTAGGATAAGGAGAATTCCATCCACAAAGAAAGAGATTCCATCTTAGATGACCCCAGGATGCAAAGCCATCCCAATTCCCACACATGCTATAGCATAGGGGAAATGTATGCTAGGGCTGCTATTTCCATGTTAGTAGTTACAAGAGAATTGTTAAAAACAAAACCAAACAGAACAGGAACAGGAGGAAAGGCAAGAAAACTCTTCTCCTCACTTCTATGTGCCCTGAAGGTACAAATCTGGGAGAACTTTGGATGAGGCTGTTTGTTCACCATTAGAGATTCCTGACACTTTTAGTCAACAGATCGAAGATCTATAGAGGTATATATCTATTATACGGAGATATTTAGTTCCAGTCAAATGTACTATACCTGTAGTTTGATTAGGACACTTAGTTAGCACCTCTGGTGCTCTGAATCCAGGAGTTCCAGCCCTTGGGGCAACCTGCTGGCGCCTTGGGGTTAAAATGAAAAAACACATTTAGGAAGTAATTGCACACAAATTGAATTTTTCATGGCCAGCCACTAAAGCAATCTCCTAAGAAATGCTTTTTATGGTGGTATTACTGAACATTCAGCAAGTTAATAGACCCAAGCTCTTTGGTAACAATCCTTTTCAGTTCAGGACTACAGTCATTCCTTCACCTCCTTGTAGCCTCAGTGATAACTTCGTCAGCTCTGCCAATATTATACTCACAGATCAGATTTAGATTGAGAGAATTAACATTGCACAGGTTTTTCACTTCTAGCTATGGTACTATGATTATGAGGAGCCTGTTTATGTATATTGATCCTATTCAACAGATATCAAATGCCAAACAATCACAGCACAAAACACTGAAAGTGTTATTTATTCTACTACTGTATGTCAGTAGCTGGATAATTATCATTTCATGGAACCTAAACTAGTTTGCAGACCAAGCATAACAACTGACAACCTGAATCTAAATGTCAATGCTAATATAATGTGCCTAAAACACCATTAACGTTGATATAACGCTGGCATAGTCTTCTGGTTTCAGATATTATGCAGGCACTTAATGGATTAGAATTTAAACAGGGTCAAGTGATTTTGTGTAGCTTGCATAGAAAAATATTGACAGTGTTACAATCAAAACTTTCCACATAAAACATTTAAACAAATGTTTAGTCAGAATTGTAAGTGCTGAGAATATCAATATGGAAAGTTTACACCTGTGTGAAATAGTTTGCACAAAATAAGTTTTTGATATATTGTATTGAATAGGTTTAACATACCTAAAACTTCTAAATCCTAAAACTTGTGTCCCATTAATTAATGTCTTTAAGAGCCTTTGACAGCACAGGGATTGGTTTTACTCCATCAAAGCTACTTACCTTGAAAGACAAACGCTGCAGACTCTATCTTTTGCGTAACAGTCACAAGTCAAATTAGCTGGACAACTGCTGGCAGCTTTCCTGGCTAAGCCATTATTCACAGCTGAAGTTGTCTTCTTCTTCACTGATAATTTTCTAGATGCAATATCTGCCACCCTGGACTGCTTTATGAGCTGCAATGTACATTATATTTTTGATGCAAGGCATATTTAAAAACAACTTTGACTCTAGTTACTCTCAAAGAAGTAAAAGTTGTATTAAGCAGCATTTATAAAGGCATCTTGCCAAATTCACAAGACATGCTAACAATAAATCCCACTGGCTATTAAAACATTGAAAAGTATTTCAAGAATTCTAATTTAGTGTGATGGATGGAAATCTAGACATTTTAGTAAGCATACTAATAAACAGAATACTATTATGAAATTACAGAAATAACTGTGTAAACTGCAGGGCTTTAATCCAAACCAAAAGTGAGTCATGCTGAAGTCCCACTGAAATTATACTGGAAGTTGAAGTGATGCTCAAGTGATGCTGCTGCCAAAAATAACAATCCAATTTCAGTTATCATATCCCCAGGGTAATATATAGTTATGGACCTGAAGGATGTATCATCATGTCATGTGCTTTCCTGTTCCTGCTATGTATTACTAGAAGCCATAGAAGACAGGGAAATGTTTGGTGAGGCCATGTCATGTGTTTCTATACATATATGCCATGGAAGAGAGGAGGGGGAACTCAACACAAGGTTCCCATTTTAAAGAGGGAATCAACTGAGTGATGCTGCTGTGTTCTGCAACACTGCCCAGTTGATGTTCTCCTTTTTGCCTGAGTAGTATCCCCTCCTGTTCCAGTGGTCCCCTCTGGAGCAGGAGGCAAGGATTCCTGACCCGTGTCCTCTCTGCTGTGCTTCAAGGCAGGCATACTGCTGTGTAGCAGAGCACTGCTTCACAGCTGTGGCAAGTCAACCCCAGCTCACGATTGCACTATCAAAGCCAGGAGCCTCATTCCTCCTTGCAGTACTTCCTGGAGGTACTGAGGAGGAAGAAAATGGAGGGCAGGAGAATTACCATAATTCTGATAGTCACTAGATACAACTGTCTCTGGATGCAGCCCTAGAAATATTAGCAATGCTGTCATATTTCCATTTCTGCACTATATTCACAACCCCCCTTTTCCTCCTTTCAGGGCATCAAAGCATGAGGAACAACTAACACTGGGTCACAAGACAGCCTAGTAAAAGAATATAATAACTTCTGATGATGTATTTGCAAGGCTGTTGTATTACACAGCTAGACTATCTCTGACAATCCATTTAAATGTTATAAATTCTAGATGTGCTGATGAAAAGGCAATTGATTCATTGGTGTTTAATAAGCAATACTTACTTTAACTGTGGAACGGTCATGAAATGCAGAACTTCGGACATTGAAGTTTCTCTCTCCAAATACAGAGCGCTGAACAGAAAGACGTTCAAGTCCCTCCTACAGTATCACAGAGAGGACAATAAAGATTCCATCATTAACACACTGTCAAATGCAATGTCTTTTGAAAATTGTTTGCTGAGATAACACAAGAAACAGCTGCACGCAAACCTTCTCAGTAGACAATTTTATTGTAAGGAGACCATAATCTAAACAGAATAGAAAACATGCTTACAAAGCACATTATTTCCTAGAAAGAACAAGAGAAGCACTTGCATTGCTATGTAACAATAGCCTCATTATACATCATATAAAGAAAAGCACTAGTCTTCCAAATTTGCTGTAAGGACCTCAGATCAGAGTTACCCTATGGATAAAAATATGTTTTAAATGAGACTGAACTGTAAACATTATCCGGAAACAAATAGAAGGATAGAGCTATATGTTATAAATCCAAATATTTAATCTAACAGAGTGAATAAGCTTTCCAGTTGATACATACATTCTCCTTATATGGGGATTACCAATCTGTTAAAATGACTCATTCTTAAATGCACAATGATCATGACTTACTGATTTTCTAATATGTCACATGTATCTTGGACTTTCTAATTCTTCCACCTATTCCATCTGCTGAACTGACAATAAGGTATTATTCCCTCTGTTGTTAGTTCAGTGACAGAGGAAAACTGGCTGAAGTAAAAAATCAAAACAACCAACCAACCAACCAAAAATGTCATGGGTATATATATGCATTAACTTGCATCTTATAAATTTAAGCTGTAATCTGATGCATTTTTACTTGGAAATAAAGCTCTTTGAGCACAGTCTGGCTTATTTCTGAGTAAACATGCAGTTAGTAGATTTTAAGACAATTAGTGTATAAAAAAGCAGCTCTTCCTCCAAAGTTCTTTCAAAGAGAGAATGATTATTTCTAACTCAAGGGCATGAACATTAGTCTATCTCAGGATATTTTGCCTGAAATAAAACAGAGTTACAAGGATATTCAAATAAACATGATTTGGAGCGGGGGGAGGGGTACTGGTTTACTGCTGTAATCACTGTTTGGTTACATTGCTAAAACATTTTTAGAATCAATGTATCCATGTTTCACTGAATATGCTTTCTATGGATAGCATCTCAGTATTTAAGGTGTACTCATGCCATATTTAAAATACCTGCATCCCTACATCTATGTTTCCCACTACTTTTACCCACCATGAAACTATGAATGACTGCAGCTTTCCAGGGTGTGCCTGTGTGCCATGCATTTAGCTGTCTCAAGTATGGTAATAAACATACACTGCAGAGTGAACCTAATGTGTGAATCAGCACATCCCGGTATGGAAAGGTTTTTGTGATAGAGAACAGACCTGAGATAATAGTTATTTTGCAGTAATTAATACAGATCATTGCCTTTGGCAATGCCCTCGTACAAAAGCTGTGCAAGAAGAATTCTCACAAACAAATAATTTATTTTGTGAGTTGCATAAAATGTTTTTTTTTTTTTTAAATAGATGTCTTTCAATACTTTTACATAAGCACAAATTTTAAACAGAGACTGAAATTTTATTCTGGTATTACATCTCCCCCTGTTGGATAAAATAACTCATTAAATAAATTTACATGGGAAAATTATGAGAAAAAGGAGAGAACCTTTCTTTTGTGTCCTTGTTTAATCTGTGTTTGTGAAACGGAGCAAGGCCTTTTATTAGCCGTTTTTGCAGCTGACTGATGAAGTAGCTGTCTGGATGGTGCTATGGAAGTCACAGAAACCTGGCTTTCCAAAGTTATCTGAGGCTTACTGTATGTGCAACTTCCCTGCTGGGCCTCCGATTGGATAACTTTGAGAAGTTCAATTTTTGTGTCAGGTGTTCCTTGTGCCAAACCAAAGTCGACCAGTGCATACCTAGAAGACAGTTTAAAAACACATGAGTGCAAGTGATTAACAATGCTTTGACTAAGTGTTGTTATATTAGAATTCAGGCTGTTTTGCTCTTTGGCTGCTATCTTGAAGACATTAATGAAGGTTAAGCCTGACTGTGCTACAGCAGCTTTTAAAAGGACTCATCTGCACCCCTATGTTTCAAACATTCTTAAAATTTAAATTGCATCTAATTTGGCTCCTTTTTCAACAAGGCAACTCCCTTCCTTTTGACAAGATGCATGTAAGAACAAGAACTGATTATGGGAAATTGTAATTTATCTACCACCTAAAGATTAGTTTCAGGACTGTATAATACAATGTACCTTGAAAGGGAATTTCCATTTTATTCTGTACAGTTTTTCCTTAGGAAATTAGTATTAAAGAAAAGCAGGAAGTAGTGACCCCTCAGCACAGGTGGCAGCAGGATACAGAGCAGTCTGTCTCCCACTGGCTAGAATCGGAATGGTTTCTAGACAGTTGTATGTGTGAGGAACATGCACTTTAGGCAAAACTATACATCTGATGACAAAGGGCCAAAAGTCTTGTGACAAATGGCTGCAAAACTCTGAGTGCGGACCTATGAACACATGTATATATAAGGATGTGGTTTTCAGCAGAAAATCAGCATGTGGTGAACAGTATGCTTAACTCCTTCACTGCTTTCCTCCTGCAAACAGGATCTGGAAATTTGCAAGAGAAGTGGCAGTTCAACACCTCTTTTCACCAACCATCGTTCTTTATCTGCTCCTTGCCAGCTGTTCATGGCCCTACATTTGCCACTGAATATCTAGTGCATTCATTACATTTGCTAAGTACAAGGTGTACCACTGGACTTGGGGAAATAATTAAGTTTGTTACAGTTCAAGACATGTACTTCCATATAAGAACATAACAACACAAAACTTGGGCAGACTTACTCTTTTCGTTGCCTGTTGTACAAGAAGTTACTGGGCTTGACATCACGATGAACAATGCCAAAATGATGAATACGCTTCAAAGCTTTTAAGAGATTAAACATATAATCTCTTACTTCTTCAAAGGAGAGTTTATTCAAGATGTCCTGTAAGAATGCTACAATAAATAACCTTGCAATCACTTGCATTGAAGGGTTTAGGTATTTTAATAAAAGTTTGAAAACTCACCAAAAATGAATCGTGCTCCAGATATGGCATAACAATAACCACATGATCATTTTTTCTAAAACAGCACTTAACTCCCATGACATTATCCTGTCCCCTACAAGAAAAAAGTGTTGTTCTTTTAGTTTATCTGCAGTGTTGCTGCTTTATTTATTTTTGATAAAAACAATGTTGTCAACATGTGAGCGATATCATATTTCTATTTGCTTTTCTTAATACTCCTCTTTCAGACAAATCTCTGCATGTAAACAAGGGTCTGTTTCTGACAGGTAGAAAACAGAATTATTTAAAAACAGAGTTATACCCAACACATATGTGCTAAATAATATACAGGACAGTATATACTTGACACTGAAAAAATGCAGCATGTGGTATTTTACAAAAGCTTTCATTTTCTGCTTTTTTAAAAGCAAGTGTTTCACCACAGGGCATTTTAACTATGAGACAAGATATGAATTACAATTAAACTAAAAATTGGGTTTATGAAAATAAGCTTAAAAAATCCATGAGCAGTATGTGCTGTTTTTTTTCCTTGCAGTTGCGGTGAGACAATGAAGTGTCCCACTATAAATCTTTCTGCATTGTCATGACTAGCAGGAACAGAAAAAATATATGCAAAGCTATTGATGATTTAAACTAAGCTGATGCTGCAAAAAATAAATGTTCAACATGTACACAGACAATTAGGGGGCAGAATTTAGCTTAGATTATTTCAGCAGAGTTTGTTTTATATTTTAGGGCATAGTATATACAGTTTTGCCACTAAAGACCATGAACATAACTTCAGTGAAAAAGTATGAATCATGTTTTTGATGTACCATGTGCACACCTATCCCTACTGATGCTTTATGCAATGTTCAATGGTAGTTACACTACGAGGTGAGCATTACTAGAGAGCTCTCATCAAACTGATCTTAATGTCATACATGAAAGCAATCTGAATATTAATATTACATACCCTGGACGTTTAAGATTTTGTACCTTTTCATTTCTGAACCTACCCTGCTGTTATAAGACACTGAAGTTCAGCTGCAATTCGGACAGGATGACTAGTAGGAATCAAGTGTTTCAGAGCTACTTTTTCTTCGTGCCCTCCTCGTAGTTGGGCTATGGCCAAGTAAACAGAACTAAATGTACCTGTAAAAAATTATTTCTTTTAGTACACATTTAGCATTCCTTGGTTACAAGAATTAATGGTTAATTTCGCATTTTTATAAGAATCCCTCACTTCACAGGGTCACTAGTTTCATCAAGTTATGACTATAATACATAATCATGAGAGCAGGGGTATTTAGAGACAATTTTTTTTTAAAGGGAAACAGTAAGAAAAGAGTATTGTTTCAAGTGAATAGTTACAGCCATTTGACTAATTCAAAGTAGTCACTAAACATACAAACCACCTGAAAAAAAGGAACCATTCATCTGCTGTCGAGTATAACATGATTCTCAAGTGGGACAAATGCCTTATGAAAATCTTCAACAGAAGTAGATTAAGAGTAGCCTTTTATCATAAAAAGCAATACAATATGGCAGCTGATCAGTCCATTTCACAACCTTGCAATGTTCAAAGTATTTGCCAAGGAAAAATACTACAGGTCAATATACAAAATTCCAAATTATACAAACTTTTTTGTTTTATTTGTTCAGAACATTTATATTTTACCTTTCAGCATTACACTCCCAGGGAAGCTAAAACCCATGGTCTGAATGGCCTGTTGTGCATTCAGCTAACTGCCCCAATGAATTTAACAAGCAAATAGTTAGTACACAATGACAGGACACAAGTAGATACCGGGCAGCAACTGTTGTACCTAATTCTAAATCCTTCTAGCACCAAAGCCATCTATGTTCATCATTACTGTGGAGTCAATTTACTGTTTGTTTAAACAGCATTTGGGCTGATGGTCGGTACAGAAATTAAACATACATACATACAAACTGGTCCTCACAGGTGAAAGAGTATATCTGTTACTGAGTAGTTCCACTTTCAACTGTAAGGGTTAGGGTATCAATAAAAATTCTTGCATACAGGAAACTAGCATCCCAGAAAAAAATATTTTGGCCAAGGCCTCTCCCTGAGATGCTAATATGCAAAATCATGCAAGCCCCCAGCTGCAGATTGAGTTGGTATGATTCAGAATCAGATTTACTACCTCATGTACTGCTTCTGAGTGCCATTCCTGAGACCAAGTTATTTATTCATTATTAGAATTTATATGTCTCTTATCTATGAATAAACCATTAAGGCAGTGTATAGCAATTAAAAACTACACTTTTTAAAAGGCTAATTTAAAAAGATGTATTCTATACCCTTTCTAAAGGTCAGCAGGAATATTAATTCTTGAAGGATTACATTCCACAATTTGGAGGTAATGAAGGACAAAACACCTTCAGGCATGCCTTACAAGCTAGCTTCTGTAGGTAATGGTTCTCTAAAAAGAGACCCTCCTGAACATCTTAAAACCTGGGCAGGTTCATAGTGCAGCAGGTGATATTTTAGTAAGCCAGGTTCTAAACCATTTAAGGTTTTAAAATGTAAGACCAGCACCTTGAATTCAGCCCAAAAAGCAACTGGTCACTAGTGCAGGCCCTTCAGGAAAAGTGTTGTATGGATACTGTGCACTGGTTAGCAATCTAGCTGTTACATTTTGTATCAGCTGAAGGTTCTGACCAACCTTCAGGTATAGATTTGCAGAGTACACTCCAACAGTCTAAATGTGATACAACCAAGGTACGGATAACTATTATCATGTCAGCCAGACCTAGGAGAGATTGCAGCTGGCACATCAATTGGGCAAATGCATCCCTTGCTACAACTGCCTCCTACAGATTCGGAGTTTAAGTCGAATCAAGGAACACTCTCAAGAACAATGCACCATATGACTCCAATTACTGTTTGTAGTTTTTAAAATGTCAATAGATGGTTCTGAGGAGCATGGAGAATCAGACTCATGACTGTAGCACACAGGGAGATTTCTTCCTTTCTCCCCTGTTGCATTTCCCATAAAAAACCTTTCCAGAGGTAACTGCAAAGACAGCATGGAGAAATTTGTTCAACTATCCTCCCTGTGTGCCAAGGACCTGATCACTTTCACTGTAGCCTTTTAAAATAAGACACATTCATTGCGATCACCCACTTAACATCACTTGGATAATTTAACAGTAGATAAATTCATGGAAGAAATGGCTCCCAATGGCTACATGACTGTTCCTCCAGTGTCATAGTAATGATGGCTATATATTGCTGACCCATCATACAGTATCATGCACACTATTTCTCTTAATACCAGTTGCTAAGGCTCTTTTGCAGGACGGCACTATTGTCCCACTTGCAGGACAGCATATCCTGCAAGTGGGTTTCTCAGAGGCAATGCAGCTGAACACAGACTATCAGTAGATAATGCCAAACAGTAAAAGATTTTATTTTAAAAGCCTGGGGAAACGAACCCACTTCTCATTTAAGCACCATTTCAAAATACATAAATTTAAATGGTAAAGCGTGTGTGTGTGTGGTGAGAGAGAGGAAGAGAGTACATTTATCTATATTAAAAGAAACTCGTAAAAGGAATTACACTAAGATGGACAGACATTTAGTAAATGTTCATAAAGAAATTTACCTTCACCAATTTTCCCCTTAACTTTGAATATATTTGCAAGTTGTGGCACTGCTTGATAAAGTCTTTCAATATCGGTACTTGCTCCTGTTAAGAAAGTTAAAAAAATAAAAAAATAAAAATTCCTCTTAACCTTAATTCTTGTAAAGTACCATTTTAATAGTGAATTTTAAATACTAGCACACACTCCATTCAAAATGATTCGTATGAATTTTGGCACTCAAAAAATCTAGCTTTCACCTAAAAGAAATAAAATGATTATAACACTTCCAGTTCATATGCATTCTATAAGTCAGTATATAATATTCTTGAGCAAGTTCTTGCAAAGAGGAGAAGTCTCTTTCTAGACAGTTGCAGATGCCATGGATTATTTGGATCCATTCCACTCTGGTTTTTGCCTGGTGGGAAAAAAGCAGATGTGATCACCTCAGATGGGTGACTTATGCTAGGGAATTTATAGGGTGAGGTGGGGGGGAGGTGTTGGTTTTCCTGGGCTTCTCAGCAACAGAGATGTTGTTCTAGGCCAGATCACTTTCCTTTTGAAAGCTCTCGTTTACCATGTAGAAGTCCTCCTCGAGTTGAAGCTATTTGAGAAAGCACACACGACTTTACTACCTGGGGTGCCTTTTACTAGCTGAGGCTATTATGCCAGCTGTGACCCTATCTGGGTGCAGTGGATCATGTTTGAATTATTATTCAAGTATTAGTTGCAACCAGACTAGATTACTACAAAATACCACATGTGGTTCTGCTTTTGAAGATAGTTCAGAAGCTTCAGCTAGTGCAGAATGTAGCAACCCAGACACTGTTGGGATAAGATATTTTAGGTATGTCGCATCAATTTTGTGCAGTCTGTTTCTGGGCTCAATTCAAAAAGCTGGGCCTTTTTGCTTTTAAGATCATAAGCAATTTGGGACCAGGTTACCACCTGCACCTATCCAAATCTGTCCCAAGCTTTAACAACTGCTGAAGGGGTTCTGCTTGTTTTCCCTCTATTGGCAATTATTAAAACTCTCAAGACTTTTCTAAAATAATTTCAGGTCCCCTTTGCTTAGGAAGGTTTTTAATCTTACTTGCTGTGTGGTTATACCCTTTTATTGCTTGATTGGCAGGCTTGAATGTACACATGGTGCTTTTAAATTTTGTATTGTGCGTTATTTCTACTCCGTGTTCTAGACTGTTTTTTATTTTAAAAAGTGGCCTAGAATATAAGTAAACAAAGAAATAAAAAATGTGAGTGCATGCCAAGTGAAAATCTGTAATCAAATCTGTCCTACCAAAACTCCTCAAGGCACACACACTGCACCTCCCAACCATGTGGGAGATGAGGGAACAGGAAGCCTTCCACTTCTAAAAAGAAAAAAACATTCATATTGACACATTGCACTCTCAAACACACACTTACACTGAATTAATGCCAGTTAAGCACAAACAGCACTTCACTCTTAGTAAACTAACCTACATGTACAGACAGAGAGAAGCGTCATAACAAACTGATGGCAAGAGAACTGAATATTAATATCCACTGTTTCCTAACTCTCAAGAAGTACCACTAGCTAGCTATTTTCAAGCTTCATCAGTTTTGGCCATGTCCTGAAAAGCATCAGATGCATAATATACACTGCAATAATAACAAGCCTTGGGCTTGACAGAAAAGGGGTTCTTGTTTGTACCTGATCAGCATGCACATATGAGCTGAAAAAATAAATCAATGTTTTTTACAATTATTTTTTCCAAACATTATTTTAAGCACAGCATAAATATTAAATATTTGTAAATATTTTAATCTGTATTTCACTTTAGTTTTTTAGCTGTTTGCAATCTGCCTAGAGAACATCTGCTATTTAGCAAATTTCAAAATATAATAAATAAAATTTTGATAGATCAGTTTATATTAAAGATTGTATCACTTATGTATGCCACAAATAGAAAACTAATATACAAAGGATGCTAAGAGCCTGGTCCAGAAATTTATGAAACATTGTTTTCTAGATATAGACAAAAAAGAAGCTGTAAAGCAGAGCAGTACATCAGGTTTATTTTATCACTTAGAGATGTTGAATGCAAAAGCTACTGTCTAAGAATTGAAACCTGATACTTTTCATAATCGTATCACTAGATGGCATAGCAAGGATGCTATATTGTTTTCTTCTGAAAAAATAAAGGCGACACAAACAAGGAACACTAGCTGTGTTAAAAAAATGTTCTATGTTATATGCCTCAAACAATATTTTGACCAGTCTCAAAAGCTTACAAAAATAGTGTAATCAATTTCTTTTAAACGCTTTCATGCTACTTTACAATAGGCTGTTGTTACAACACCGACAAGGTTCAATAAGCATAGAAATCCTACAAGTATGTGGTACCCATGGCCACTATTATGCTGGCAGACACCTGTTTTGGCACCAACCAGGCTCACTTCCTCTCCAGGTATTCTAAAGATTGTTTTTAATTAAGCAAACAAAAATGAAATGTCAACTTCAGCATCATCTTTATTTTTAGTAATGTTTCTGGGTCCCACATAGGTAGAGGCATTCTTAGAATATGGTGGCTACAGTCCACTGCTTCATTTTGAACTGTTCCTGGCTACCCAGAAAAATAAAAAGACTAGTGGGATGAGTGGATAAGGGAGCATCCTGGGGGAATAATGAATGTTGAAACTCAGATGGTAATTCCTTTGAGGAAATAAGTAGGAGTTTAATTATTGGCCATGCTGATCATGGCAGCCATTTTGTGGATGAGTAGCCCACCCCCGCCATCATAGTAATTATTTTGTGTGAGTGACTATGACCCTCTCTCAAAATTCCAAATGCTCTTACCATCCCCCAAAAGGCTTGTGAATCTTGATATAGCAGATATAAAGGAAAAAAATGAGTCAAATTCGAAGTTTAATCTGGGTCACAGTAGGCTATTTCTTATGAAGTTCCTTCATCAGGGCAATCATGATCCCTAATCAAACAGGTAATCTGGCAGGTGGATGAAGTTTTGTCAACAGCAGTCCCACACATTTATAACACTGTCACCAGGGATATACCTATGACATCATTGTTGTTTGTGCTTTACAATAAATGGTAAAACACATTTATTTCCATCTGCTTATGTACTTAAAAATAGCTGCAGTTTTGTTTAAGTTGTATTTTCATATGTTCATCTTATACATCACCATGTGACTGCAGTAAACCTTGAAAGACAGGTTGAACATGTTGTAAATAAATCATAAATGTATCCCCCGATGCCGGACATAGTCTTTCCTCAACTGCATCCCTTCTAAGGTAGTTTATTCAATTACCTGAAAAGACCCACAAGATACTTTCAAATTTCTCTCTTGTACACATGCTATCTTTTGCGGGCCACCAAAACACATGCAATCCACAAACAACATCCCCCAAAATGCAAGTCAACACTGACAGTCCGGGATCCAAAGAGCTATGAACCTACTTCTATTATGTGGAATGGAACTGCCAGGAATGGATTTCATACAAGGTGAATAAACCTCAATGATTTTTTTTTTAAATTAAAAATCAGGTTTTAAACATTTAAATCAATTTTTAAGATTTAAATTCTTTTGTATTTTAATTGGATTTTTAAATAAAATGCTTTTTGAGGAAAATCTATCTAAAGATAGTTTTCCATTTAAGATGTATTATAGTCCAAAGGTTTAGTTTTTAATTACGTTGCATTAGGCTGTATATTCATGCAATGTTTACATTTTTTGGTAAATTAATTCTATTAATCCATTCACAATAGCATGCTCTCCCGGAGGGTTCACAGATGTTTGATTTTACATTCTCAAAACTGTGAATTTGAGTCTGCAAAGATCACATGCCTTTTTCTCAGCAAAAATGTTATAAAATCATATATAAACCTATATAACATCCCATTGTTCTTTTGCAAATCTATGTACACAGAAATTAATCCTTACCTCTTAAGTACTACATTTAAAAATGAATAGAAGATTGTTGGGAGTGGAATAAATCTGCACAAGAAACTAAGTGTGCATAGTAAGGGGCAAGCAGTAGAAATGAAAGTGAAACCTTTTGAGCAGAATAAAATCTTTGAATCTTTTTGTGTATAGCCTGAGGTTTATCATATTATTCTTTCCCTGAAGGAGAAAATCTATAATGGCAACAGGTCATAAGAGACCCAGTTTGGTAATATTTTAATAAAGTTCCTCTTCCTACCGATAAGGCAGGCATGTGTGCAAATTATATAGAAAACTATGATTTAAATCGAGTCTTACTGACTAGTGGCTTAAATTGTGATTGAAATCAAATCCAGTCTGATTTCATATCTTAAGTCCAAAGGTCTCCAAACAGCACCATAACAATCAGGCTTTGCAGCACAATGTGAAGCATGGCACCTGCCACAGTTCGAACATGCCAGCTAGCTTCCTTTTTCCAGAGGCACTTTGAATAATTAAGATGCCAAGAGCTGCTAAAGCCTTGGTAGTCACTTTTCTGCATGTGTGCCTAGTATCTACCCAGAGAAAAGAAAAAAGGGCTTCTTCTTGCCAATGCCTGACAAGATAGGAGCAAGCAGAGCAGTTCATGAGGGGGTGAAAGAAGCAAAGAAGTTCACAGGAAAGGATTTTAAAAAATCTCCTGTGGGCGAAACATATGGCTGGTGGTTGAGGCCACAGATTTCCTTGGTGGGCCCTGTTTCTCCCTAAATAAAGCACTTTGAAGAGAGTGTCTTTTTCAATGTTCTTGTAAGCTTCAGCTATCAAAGGAAGCAAGTTAACAGAATGATAGGGCTTTCTGTATATAAGCTAATTTGCACAGCTGCTGAACTGTCAACTAAAAACCACCAGGAAAGAGGAAAGGAGTGGGTGCAATGAAGGAAATGGTGGAAAGACAAGTAAGGGGATTAGTAATGTAATCCCCACAGTTTCAACTATTGAACAGACAATTCTAGTGTCTTCCACATATAAATTTCCCTTTCATTTACTTCCCAGTCATTTTCACCAGTTCAAGACAGCTAAAAAACACAATTTAGGAGATTACAGAATAGGACAGAACAAATAGGATGCCACCATCAGTAGGATTTACAGCTTCCCCTGCAACAAGGTGGCTCCATTCTGTTCCATTCAATCACCTTCTCAGGATTTGTTTTTTAAAAGAATGTCAGGGAACCACAGTAACTACAGTAGTAAGTACTCAGAAAAAAGAGATGCAAAAAAGGGGTGTGCATTAGTATCTTCCTTCTGGAGTAGCTGAAGATCTAGAGAAGTGTTAAAAATGCAAAGAACACTGAGAAATGGCAGTTTAACACTTGAAATTGAGAGGACTACATCACTAAGAGGTCACTGGGGGCATGGCATGGATAAGATCGTAAAGTTTGGCATGGATGAAATTGCTTCCTACAATCCCATGCCCAAAAGTGGCATAGATGATATTGTTCCCCACAGGCCATAGTGGAATTGGTCTATCATGTTTAGATGACATGACAACTCGGTCACAAGTCCTAGAACCCCTAGAACATAGCTTCTAAGAGTGGTTTATTGCTGAAAAATAGTCCACCCTGCAGTAAGTGGCTGGTGACTGTCAGGTCAAACACACCCAGTTATTCTGTGCTATAGCATACACCAGCTCATTCTTACCTCCAACAAAATGTGACTCATTTTTATTTTAAAAGGATCTAATCATTACTGTACATATCATGATGCAATTGTGAAGAATCCCCAAAAAAGAAAAAGGATGCAATAATAAGAATTTGAAGGATAACGGGCTGTGTTAAAATACATACCTGACACCTTCTTGTTATGATCATATTTCTTACAGGAGTCTTCACAATGTAAGGAATGTTCATCCTGATGAGCTGCCTCCATCACAGAACTTCCTGAAGGCAAAAAAACAAGTCTGTGAGAATTAATGGTGAAATATTTTCAAAGTAAGTGCACTGGTTTTCCAGAACAAATTTGGCTTAAACAAATCCTTTCCCTCACCCTCTGTACACACAGCAAGAATACAACACCATAATGCTGTTTCACATATGAGAAATGGAACCAGTGTGGAGCTGAGGAGTGTACAAATAAATGCAATTCAGCCTGTACAATATAGTCTGATGCTACACACTGAAGACTTTATTCCAAAGTATGTGCCCTAAGGATTGCAGTTTTAAATTAGTCTGTACAGCAAAGGGGAAAACAGGTAAAAGAGTGGTCCGAATTAACAAAATTCAGTAAAATAAAACTGAGGGAATGGAATGCATAAGGATCTTGCTGGATTGCCCTTCATTCATTCACTTTCTGTATAGTACCTGAAGTGAATTACATATAGGCAGAATACTAGTCAGGCCAAATTAAAACTTATTTTGATTTGCAAGGCTATACAGTACTGAGGTAGTTTTCGGGGACAGCAAAGAGTTGGAGGTGTTTTATTGTGGGAGAAACAGGCCCCAGCCAGGGAGCCTCTGGCCTCGGCCACGCGTTCCACCCGCGGATTTTTATTTTTGCGGCCGGGAGTAAAGGGGAGGGGGGACGTTGCCGGTCGAATAAGTGGTAGACGGACGAGGCATTGATTTGCTCTTATTTTCCCGGCTCCATTTTTAAAAAGCGTCTCACTCGCCCGACGCGACCGCCCGCCTCAGTGGCGGGAAAGCAGCGTCCCAACTGGCCTCATTTGCAGGAAGTCGCGTCGGCTGAGGGGCTTTTTTAAAAAGCACGCATGGGAACGAAGAAACCCTCCCCCCGTCCCCTCAACAACCCTCACCTAGCGAGGGGCGGATTTCTTCCTCCCTTCCTCCTCCGCGCCCGCAATGCTCAATGAATACACTCCAACCTCCTGCCGGGCGCACGGTTGGCGACGGCGGCAGCGCCGCCGGGTTCAAGAAGGGACGGCGGGCCGGGGAGGAGTTGGGCGGGCTCGGCAGAGCAGAGAGCAGCGCACATGACGGGAGCACGCCGCGAACAATTGGCTGGCTGAGCGGAGGAGGAGTCCTTCGAGGGGTGCTGAGCGGGAGGGAAAGCGCTTAAAAGCTCAAAGGGGTGGTGTAGGTTGTTTCGGACTGAGATCTGCTGGTGTAAACGTCCATCGGGTTGCTTCTGTAGTCACACTGAAGCGTTTTCACCATGGGGCTGGGGGACGCAGGTCGAAGCCACTGCCTGGCCCGTATCTTTTAAAACTTTTAAAGACTTAAGAGTACCCGACCAGACTTAAGAGGCACTGCCACGGTTGTTGGGCATCGTTTGCAGCAACGAGGCAACAGGAAATGCTGTCAATTGTACTATTTACATATAAGATTCTATAGGGACTGACACTGCTTGTTCCAGGACCCCAAAAGTTACTACCGTTTAATTGCGTTACTCTCTGTTTATTGTGTTCTTGCCAAATAATCCGTTTAAAGATTGGGCTGGGCCAAAGGGATGCTAGCATGAACAGAAGGCGCTGCTATTAATGCAAAAAGGATGGGAGGGAGGGTCCTTCTGTAATTTCCACTCTCTGAGGTCCACATGCTATTCTTCCAAGGCTCAGGAGTAAGTAGCCTTTGGGGTGAGGGAGGAGAGAACAGGAAAGTCCTATTCTGCTTGCATTTGCAATTGTTAGGTTATAACTCATTAAAACCTATGTTGCAGTGGGAAACCTGTACCCCCTTAGATACTGTTGGCCTGCAACCCCCCATCATCTCTGTACAGTGCTCATACTGGCTGGAACTGATGGGAGCGAACTACATACAACAGACTACAGGTCTCCTCCTACACTGTCCTAGAAATACTGAAAAGAAACCTGTTACACAGTTATAAGAATGTGGTTCCTTCCACACATAGCCTACACAGATTTTAGTGGCAATCATTAAAATTATATAACAATCGCTTTGTTTTGGCACTTGCTGGCAAACGGAACAGTCAGTACAGTAACATGTTACCGTGATTTTTTCTGAATGTCTTTATATAATGGTTGGATATATTTTCACCAGAAATGAAATTAAAATGTCACTTTGCATTATCTTTGATAGAAGAAAGTGGCATATAGATTTTGTAAAATAAAAATTTCCAGTATTGTATTTATATCTATTGAGATGTTATTCTGCCTTTTAATGTGTTACCTGCCAAAGTCAGCTTTCAGAACAATTGGTTAAATAGCAATAGAAGAGTAGAAACCTTCCCAAGATGCCAGTAATTGGACAGGTTATAAAAGCCATAAATAAATAAATAAATAAATAAAGTTTTTAAAACCCTTTAAACCTACAGTCTTATACTCATCCTATCTACTTAACTGGGTGAGACCGAGCAGAAGTGTATAGGACTGCACTGTAAGTTTCAGTATAAACATGCAGCAGATAGACCCAATATTAAAGCACAGCTATAAAATCACTGAAAAAAGATTAGTAGATTAAAATTGAAAAAAAAAAGATTAGAATAAGGGATGCCAAGTATTCAAGATTCTTTTAGAGAATAAAAAATTACATGTCACCACATACTTTTTATATCCAGTTGTCCAAATTAAGTATCTTGCACAAGATGCTCTCTAGTCCCTCTGGCCTAAAAGGAACACAATAAATACTGTGTCAGAGGGCCTATATTGCAACAATGTAAATAATTACTATGGGACAGTTTTCTATCTCCGTGTCTGGACTCTGCCTGTTAGTGTTCCTGCTTCTCAGGCTAAGCTCTTTCCACTGTGATGTAAAAATACTACTATTAATAAAGTGAAGGAAGTCCCCAGAAAAAGCTACATGCAGACTGTATAATTCATCTCCATTTAGCATAAAACAGAGCACCAAAGCTATTCACATTTCATCCTCTTTCCAACATTAACTGAATACCATGAAGTGGAGAAGGAAAAGGAAAGGGACATATATACGTGCCTAGCACCCACAAATGTGGGCTTGGGTTAGGCTGGGCTACCACAGAAGACTTTAAATGAAGAGAGACAAATCTATTGTAAAATAGTCTGTTCTTTGTTTGTGGCAAGTGCCTGATGATTAGAAGAGACCATTCTGGAGCACAGACAAATGGAGAAAAAAAGCAATTGAGACTCTTTCAAGTGAGAAAGGCATTTACAGTTTACTGTAATCTGAAGAACTTGAAAACAGCCATCTATCTCCAGCCTATTGTCTTATCCCCAACAGCAATTAATTCCCTATATTTTAGAAGAAGCACATTATAAACACAGGACACTGTTGACATACTCCATTCCTTGTGCTGAGGTACCTCAGTCCCATACTAATGGATAATCAAATGTATTTTTGCAACTAGTATTAAAATTTTCTTGATCCTGCATAATGGTTATCTCAGGTAGCAGATGAGGAAATAAAAATTCTATTACCTGTCATTCTGTCCACAGTTCAAAGCCATCCCACAACATTTGGGAAGAACTGCTACAGCTATTGGGAAGATTTTATGTAATGATTTGATGCTAAGTTGAGATAGTAGTTGTCAAATGCTTACATCACAAAGGACATTATTTTAACTGTTTAAAAATGACGAATGGGTTACTCTTTCAACCAAGGATTGGTTTTTGAAATGAAAACTAAACTGTTGGGGAAATGCCTTTGTATAACATAAACATATGCCTATTTTCTCAGAAGCAAAGACTGACAGCTGGAACAGGTACCTGAAGACTTGACAACTCAAATGAGGCTTGTATTGACAGAACTGTCCTTTAACACAGTGTTGCATTGAAGTCAGTAGTTTCATTATTTCAGAGAAAAAATTATTAAAAAGTCTCTACTAAGTCTCAAGTAGAGATTTAATGAATAACAAGAATATTGTACAAAAATATGCTATATAAGTATTGAATTGCTTTTGAAAAGAATTGGAAGTAAAATATAAAACATATTAAAATCCTTTTATATCTGTCTTATATTCATACTGTACATGGGATTAGATACCAAGACCCTATTTTGTTACAGTTTGAACAATTCAGTATCTGCCGTTAAGACTGTGACATGTATTTTCTCATTTCCTATTGCTGGACAAACCTACCCATCTATTACAGCTCAAAATGTGGAAATCATAGTTCCATGATCATTGTCTGAGTTCCATCAAGTCATTGGTCTGGAGAGAAGAATAACATCTGGGGCTTGTCAGAGCAGGTTAACTTTACAAGGTAGCTCCTTGTAGCAAGACTCCTGGTCAAATACAAGCCTTCCACTGCATTTAAACTGAAGGTTGCAAGCATAAATATTAAAAAACCAAACACAAGGTACCTTAAACTTTGTCTTTTGTTTGAACATGATGTGAAACTATTTCTAAAAGCACTGAACAGAATGCCATTCAGCATGTGGAGTACCAGATACTTTATGTGCACATTTTCTTATGCAAATTATTTCAGATTTACATCCTAATCCTAAACACATTTAGTATACATTTAATTTGTTCAGCCATTAGTCATAAAGTTCATATACAATGTATAGTGGTTTAAGAATCTCCAAATTGAAATATATGTTGATCTGGTGCACCAAGTCCATATGGAGTTGTCCAAAGCAAAGATTATTTACATTCGTTTTGGTAAGAATACAATATATTGATTTGAAAATGTAACCAGTATCTGCAATTTTTATTTTACTTTTTTAGGCCATTTATCCCATACATATTGAGATAAATAATGTGCAGAAAATAATGTAAAAATTCTTAACCTCTTCAATGATTTCCACAGAAACAAAATTGCAACTTATATGGAATGTTTTAATTTCTACCCTCTAATACAACAATGACTTTTAACTGCCATTTGTGTATAGTATAGTATCCAGAGTAGAATTTATATTTACATTTTTATGCAATCTTTCAAGGTATTTCCCAGTCATAATAGAAGATATACTGAAAGTCCCAGTGATTCAGTTTGTAGGTAATAGTAAGCCAAAAATATGTTTGAAGACCATGTAGCTGGCTGGCTTCACAAACTGGGAGTGAACTAACAAGCCATGATTTTGCACTTAACTTTCTTGTAACACGCTAACTAGGAACTATGGTTAAGTGTGCTTGCAAACAGGACAAGGATTGAAAGCTAACTGGCTGTTCTGGTTTAAAGATGGTTACTGATCCTGGCTTGTTTTCAAGCATGTAACCATAGTTTCAGGTTCATATGTCCTAGAAATTTGTGGTTAACTGCTAAATCCTAGTTTATTTTGCCATTTGCAAGAGAGAAAGAATAAAGTGCTGGGAAAGGGCTGCATGTGGGATGCTTGCTATGCATAAATATATAGCTTTAAAAACCCAGGATTTTTGGCTGAGTAATATATATGAACACTGCTCAGGATAATAAAATTTACTTCCATACAGAGTAGCATCTTTTCTTTAAGACTCAATGATAGACTTTTTAAAGTTTTAATGCACATTTAGAAATGAATTAACCCATGGTGGTAAGATTCTGTTAACAAATAAAAATATACTAAAATATGTTCCCAATTCTCTTATTTTGTAATAATGTAACTGAAGTAAATGGAGGTAATGTAGAACTACTAGTTGGAATAAAGTATTTAGATTGATATAGCATATTGATTGATATGAAATAAAATATCTAATTATTACTTGTCTATATGTACTGCACTTTACAAAATATAGGAGAATAAGCTTCTTCCCCAAGGAGCTTACAGAGTAAACTTTTCAAGAGGAGACAGCAGAGAAAGAGGAGAAATAGGGAGGTGAACAAGAAGAAAAGGCTTTTTTCAATCACATGTACTTTGGCTTAGATTTAGTACAGTATAGGGGACTAAATGGTTTATATGTCATCCTCCAGTGCCTCTCTTGTGCTTTGCAACCATTTAGGCAGCTTTCTTTTAGAGCAGGGAAAGGCTTACTAAAAAAAAAAAAAAAGGCTTGTGCATTTTCACAATTCTGCTATAGTGTAGTGACACCTAGCTGTTGGGTAATAGAACAGATGCAAAGGCAGTGAAAGAAAAACTAGCGGCCAGGGGTGCGATTAATTCTGCAAAGAATCTGGAAGCAGGAGTCTTGGTAAAGAAGCAAGTTAAAAGCCTCATGCAGAAAAGACCAATGTCTTGAAAAAAATCAGGTCATAATTGTTACCTATAATTTCCTGAAGGCAATAAATATATGATAATTAAGCTACTAGAGTTTTCCACACAAATGGGATCTACTGATTGTGGACACAAATATAGGCAATGTGGAACTTTATAAAGAATTGTCTAGTGCCATCTCTGTGATCTTTCTGGTATTATGACAGGTTGTGCACCCATCATGACATCATATTTTATTTTCTTGCTTCTCTCATTTTAACTTGTTTTGTGTTCATTTTAATCATTTTATAGTTTTTTATGATACTGTACTTCAATTATTCTATTTGTTCATAAGCCACACAAAGAATCTATGTAATGTTATATACAGTTATATACATCTAGGAATGCATGTAACTGTATATACATTTAGGAATGTATATAAATAGCATGTTTAGACAGGAAAAAGCCTCTACAACTTCCATAAATTCCCAGCCAACCATGTCTGGCTAGAAAATGCTGGGAATTGTAGGAGGTATTTTTTCTGTCTAAATAAGCCAAGGATTGAACCTTTTGTTAAAAAACAAATTTGTGCTGACCAGCTTCTCAAAAATGCAGTACTTTGTCCCTTTTCCTCATAAAACAACAGAGACTCATTTTGTTAACTGCCCTTACATACGTTGTTAGTGCTGAGCTTATTGGTCCAAACTCTTCAGTATGAAGGCAATGGCAAAAGCATTTGTCAAATGTGTGCAGCTGGGTGTTGACTGGATATTCAGACAAACCAATTGCCTTTTAAGATAACTGCACAACACTTTAAAATGTTGTGCAAATCCACCAGATATGACTCTCTTTTCGCATACATAATTTGTCATCTCCATTGATGTTGGCAGAGCTGCTCTTTTTTTGTCTTTTGTTTATTCCACCAGAGTGGCTGCTGGCAGACTCAGGCCTCCTGTACACTGATTAGATGGATGTGGCAGGCAGTGACTACAACGCATGTCGGTAGCTTCTCACTTTATCTGCCATTATTTTGGCTCTGAAGAGCAACCCACAAAGAAGAAAGCACAACAATGTATACGCAAAACTATTTCATGCCTCAGCACAAAGGAACAAAGAAATGCATATAGAGAAAACAATATTTCTCCCCAAATCTCTCCAATTTCTACAGCCTGAGAAAGGTGTGTGGAAGTCCCAGCAGACAGAACGTTCAGTTACGGTGCCCACAGCAGACAACAGCATTAGGGCCCTGAAACCAAAGCAGCCCATCAAAGAGGAATTTTATACTGAATGGAAAAGTAATATATATAGCACTCAAGGCATCTGGCTTAAAATATTAAAAAGGAGGACAGCAGCATGGAAAGGGTTCTTTTCTTCTAGAAAATTGCCTGTGGACTGTCTCTTAGTGTTCTGAAGCTGTTCCCTGCAGCTATTTTATATAATACCTAGTTTTCTACTGTTTCAAAAGTACTAATGATTCTGTGGCTGCAGTATCAGACAAAGCTCTTGGTCCCTTCTTATGCTGCCTTTTCATTCCCTTGAAGTCTTATGTTCTAGCAGTCGTTTTATAGTTGGAGAGCACTGGGGGCAAAATGACCTCTATAGTATTAACTGGTGGATGTTTTGAAGAGTCTCATTTAGAAAGCAGGGAGGAAAATATTCAAGTTTTTATACATGTTTACATGTTGTTTATTAAACTTATGCAGCATTGGTGGGTAATGGAAGGAAAGTAGCTTTTAATGTAGCTACTGTGTTAAATTAGTGTTTTCTAATTTAGAATACAATTCTGTGGTTCCTGGACAAACTTCCTGAGGACCATAGGATGGTCCAGAAAATGCCTTATGAGGTCAGAGACAGTGCTCTGACCTCAGAAGGGAGTCAGAAATCCAACACTCACAGCTGATTGTGAAGAGAACAATGCCAGCCACCTCTCTTAGGCTGACTAATCAACTTTGCAGCAGGGGAAAAGGGGATGCTCCAGGGGAGGGGAGGGGAAGGGAGAACAGAGAGGTCTGGAAGAAATGTATCCTGAGCCTCCTCTAGCTTCTTTATTTCCCCCTTTGAAGTACCCTCATTAGAAAAACCCATCTACTTCCATCTCTATATATATCTACACACCCATACACATTCTCTCTCATATATATGAAAGTTTGGGGAGGAAAAGATTGTTTCTATCACTACTTCTAGCTTGCTCACTTCAGCCCAACAGTGAATAGGGATTTCAGAAGCCTTCAGTTCTGAGGACTTCCAAACAGTAAGGAAGTGTCTAATCCCTTAAAATCTAATCCAGCCTTCACTGGTATGATTACCCTCCAGATAGGTTGGACTAGCATTCCTATCATGAAGATTGTGCGAGTTGTATTCCAACCCATCTGGAGGGTACCATGTTGGGGAAGAATGAATATCCTGTTCAGTCCCTTTGTTTAACTTCTGTGCATATCATTCAGTTAAACACATTTTAAGAAGCTGAGACTGTTTGTACATCTCTCACATCTTACCTACTCCGTCCCCAAGGCTTTTCTCCAGCCTCAATTGCTCAGTGAGAATCACAGGAAGGCAGCTTTCTGTTACACTGGAACAATCTTCTAGAAGAGGGCCTAAAGAATTACATACTTTTAAAATTAACCCATTTGTCACAGTGGTCTGAGGGCAGCAGTGTGAGTAAGCCAAGAATCACAACCTGTAAGAAAAAGTCAAGACAGAAGAGTCCCACAAATGGAATTTTAATGGCTTGCTGCACAGGACAGCCACATGCAAATCTGAGGGCTCCTGCCACCATGCAGCTTGACTCTAATCACCAAACTAGGTTTTTCTTAGAGAAGCTCTACATTTATGGGGCAGCCAGTGAGAACAAATGCTTAGTTGCAAGATATGCATTCCTGGTTTCAGTGGGGCATGTGTCTATTATTTCCATGCATATTATATAGGAGATTATGTAAAAAAAAATCTGGTTTCATGAAAAGTTTGAATTTGTTCCTCTGACCCATCACTCCCTAAGTATGGAGAGTATTTCTTGATCTAGTTAAGACTGTAATGTAGGGCAAACTTCAAATAAACAAATATTTCCCTACAATTAGACAGTATGTCCCATCTATATACATAAATCATACTGTTTTCATACTGGAAAACATATGCTTATGTTTACCCCTGTAATAAATAATACTGCAAGAAAAATCTATTAAAATGACATTTTAATAAAATATGCAAAATGTAACTGAAATTTCAAAGCAACTGCTGCTTGTAAAATCTTGTCTTTCTGCCCTCCTGAGGAATATTCACCCTGAGAGCCTGTTCAGCTGGAAGTAAATCAAGCTTATTTCTCTCAAACAAACAGTTTGAGTTTTATAGTTAGTCTTTATTTAGACTGGAATTGGTGGCAAGCCTGGGATATTACTAGCTTCTACTTTCCAGTTGTGTACCTCCTGCACCCTCCTCAATTAAATGCTTTATGGTGAAATTGAAATGGTGTGTTTGTGTTTCTCTCGGTGAGCTTTTCTTATCTCCAGATTTCTTTTTCAAGTATAGGGGAAAGTGGTTTAAAATGAAACCATTATAAGCAGCATTAGCCCTTCATAACTTGAATATTTGTTTCACCTTCTTTCCGCTCCCCATGCCCCACATATCTTGTCATAATTCTTCATGGGAACTCAAGCTGCTCTTTGTACATGGATGCAGAATCAGATTGTGTCAAATGTGAATGATTCTTCCTTGCACTGTTCCTTGCTTCCTTTCATATGTGAATATTGCTGGGGGAAAGGAAAAGGCTGATAATAGATGTGTGCCTCATTCATATTTGACAATAGCCATGTGCAGCAGAGGTGGCATTAAGCAGCAGACAAGTAGGACTGGAAGCCCAAATCTTTCATTTAGAGTCCCAGATGTCTGCCTCACCAACCTGCTTTTCATTGGCATTAACTGAAATAAAGGTACAGGTGCCTTTTTTCTGCGCCTGATGCCATGTGGCTTGTTGCCCACATGTCTGTCAGCCCCACCATTCACCATACCCTTCAATCTCTCTGCCTGAAGGTTTTTTTTTCCTGAAATCAAATGCATTCCTTTAACATATAGGGGTATCTGTAGAAAATGGGACCCTTTAAAGGTACATATAATAGATGTTCAAACATATATAAATTAGCATGTGCATTTTTTCTTTTTGGTCCTGTGAGCCTGAGCCCCACCTATGCCTGGTACCCTGTACCACCCCTTGCTATGTGCATTTTGTTCCTGGATGGGGGTTCTCCCAGGGACCCAGGGTTACTCAAAAGGAGGATTCTCAGAGGTAGTTTCTGGTGTGGGTTCAACAAACCTCTCTGTGCAAGCTCAGAGACTTTCTTTGATGATTATGCTTTGCTGGATGTACACTGGAGAATAAAAAGCTTTTCCTGAATAATAATCTGTTGTTTTGAAAGGGTGAAGAGGGAAACCTAACTTCTGACAGGACCCATCTCTTGTGAGAATCAGGAAGGGGTGCTGGGAATGAGCACAGATCAGCTGCTAGGTCTTGTGACTAAATCCAGGTGATCTCTTCTTTCATCATGACAAATGAATTATTTGTGCTGTGAATGGCTCCACTGTGATAGATGTTCAAGGTTGTTGTTCAGTCAGGTTGCTAGTTGTGTATTTTTTTCAACTATATTAAAACTATGAAAATGGGTTCTTTCATTAGGAAGAGTAAGGCAACCATCTCAAAATGTAGTCTTTGGACAGAAAAACAAAGCAAATAAACAGTTAAAACTATAACCATAATCAGTTATAACTTGGGGCCCAGGGCTGGCACTCTCATAAGGCTGACTGAAGCACCTGCCTCAGGCAGCAGAACAGGAGGAGCAGAAAATTAAGTTACTTGCTGCCTTCTCCAGCCTGTGCTCTGGACAGCCCACAGCAAAAGAGCAGGTAGTGGAGCTCTCTAGAGTAGCTGCCCACCCTGCTTCCCTTGTGTCATACCCCCTTTCCCTTAGCGTTGCTGTTTCAGGCTCAGTGGAAAAGCAGCGGTACAACACTGATTCTGTCCTCTGACAGAGTGTTCTGCTATGAGTCCACTTCTGCCAATGTCAATGGGGTGGTTTTGTGAGGCCGTAACTCACGTGTCCAATTAACTCACACAGCAGCAGGCAATAAAACTAAAGTCTTTTATTGCTACTTTCTACAAGATTTATGATACAACAGATAAGCACTAATGATGGTCTTAATGGGTCAGTTGCCTTCCCCTTTGTGAAGACTCTGGGGAGCCCACGTGGTATTAGCTTTTCCTGTCACATCTTTCCGCTCTTGGGCGGGACAAACCTCTGTCTTGTGTTCCCTTTTGTTCCAATTGTCTTAGGCTACATCTAAGACTAGCATTAACTAAAGATGGCACACCTCCTGTATCTCTGGACCCTGTCTAGGAGTCACAGCATCAGGAGGTGGGGGGAGGGTATCTTGCTTGTGCTCCTGAGAGCCAGAATGAGGAGAAGCCTCCTGTTCAGAAGCCTCATGATCAGGCCGTGATGGGGCTGTTTGTTCAGAGGGCAAAGGGTCAGGATGTGGGGGAGCTATTTGTTCAGTCGTTCCAGAGTGGGGCTGTGGAGGGGCTGTTTGGCTACTGGGTCCCAAGTATAAGTCATATTGCTCTAATGTCTGATTCTCATTTTGAACATTTGAATCTTTCTTGTGAGGTGTCTCTGTCGAGCCGCCAGGCACGACAGGTGGTGAAGTTGTCTCGAAATTGTTTCTTGAAAGCAGACATAGGAGTATGGAAGCATCCTTGCCAATACTGAATTCTGTGTTCTTGTACAGGTTGGAAACCCTATTCTTGCTCTGTCCAGGATTGGAGAAGTCCTTACAGTTTCATTCAGTTCATCGTTTAGTCTTAAAAAGTCTTTATCTATCTAAAACCACCAGGATATGAAGGATTATAAATATACCTGCCCACCTCCTAAGATCTGGGTTGGAGGTCCTTCTTTGAAGGTGATCAGGAGAGTGGCTACCTGGAGAAGGGCCTTTTCTGTAGTGGCACCTTGTCTATGGAACATGCTCCCCAGGGAGGTGTTTCTGGTGCTGACACTTTA
This sequence comes from Varanus salvator macromaculatus, assembly GCA_023646645.1. Taxonomy (NCBI): domain Eukaryota; kingdom Metazoa; phylum Chordata; class Lepidosauria; order Squamata; family Varanidae; genus Varanus; species Varanus salvator. The sequence continues at coordinate 11,026,666 of JAIXND010000659.1, forward strand.
TTCATTAAGTGCCATGCAAAACCTGTTTTTATTCTCCCAGTATTTTAAGATTTGATGTTGCTTTAAAATGAGTTTTATTTGCTGTTATTTGATGTTAATGCTGTGCCTTGTTATTGTGCTACTGTCCTGAGACCCTGATGAAGGACAGGATAGAAAAGCTTTTATTTAATAAATAAATAAGCAAGCAAGCAAGCAAGCAAGCAAGCTACAGTTCTGACAGTTTATTTAATTCATATAACATAAGAGCAGGGCCTATATTTATATCTTATTTTGAACAGTGATTGCAAGAACTACCAGATCAGTCGATAGGATGGCTCCCATAGCTCAGTTGTGTCTTGGCATATATGTGATGGATGTAAAGAATCTGTAGTACAAATAGAATATATTGGATGTACATCATTGTACAGCTAATGCAAAACTGACAAGATTTATGCCTATGCAGAAATACTCAAGGAGACTGTAAAATTGTTTGGGGAGGAGTGAGATGTGCAGGAAAAATGCACATGCTGGGAACAGCTGAATTCTTTTAAGAGTACCTGAACCTTTGGATTAAGCTCTTAGCAGTTATTTTACATATATTTCCTTTCTTTTTTCCCAGGAAAATCAGAAACCCCAGCACAAGCTAGAAATTCACAATCTAATGTGGAGTGTCTGCTGAACCTCATCTACCAATATATAAACATTCTCTGTATGAGATTGGTAGCTGGAAGGAATGGGTTGGCATCATGATTTCTCTGAAGGGAATTATTCTAACAGTGTGTTTTCCTTGATTCTCCTGCTGTCTCTACTTCTGTTGCCCAAGGAGGCACGCCTTTTTAAAATCCCTCTACAACTAAAGCCTCTTCACCCACTTAGAATATAGGCTGACGGTTAGCCTGTACATAAAAGAATAGAGGGTGGAATTAGACAATAAGAATTCAGAGAATAATGGAAAACCAAGTGGGGGCAAAGATGACACAAACAAGAGAAAAAAGAATGGCAAAAAACCTTATATTCACAAAAGTATATATAACATACATCATGAAGAAGAAAAAATGCACTGAAGGTCACAGTGGCATATTATATTCCCAGCATGAACTGATAGTAAATAATAAATCTGACATACAATAATTTTAATAAATAAATCTTTTCTTTGTATGAGTATTTTGAGAAAGTGTTCAAAATTTAAATTGACAAGGGCCATATCAGTATATTTTCTTTCCCCTTTTAGTCACAGTGGTACAAATTACAGTTTGGGGCCTCACAACTAAAGCTTCATCCTAGGCTTGGCAAGTGGGTTAAAAGAATTTGGCTCTATTTATCTTATGGACCCTTTGCTATGCAAAAATGAAGGTACATATCACCTGTGGGCCCATGAGCGATCTACCCAACTTCCATCTTTGTCCAGCCTAGGAATACAGGAAGCTGCCCTATACTGAGTCCAACCATTGGTCCATCTAGCACAGTACTGCTTCCAGTAGCTTTCCAGGTCTTTCTAGCCCTACCTGTAGATGCCAGTGCCAACACCTAGGATGCCTCTCATGCAAAAGTAGGTCCTTTTTTGCAGGACTGAAAAGTTAGCATGTCAGTACTGCAACAAACTATGGCTTCTTAGTTTTCAGTAACTTTGAGCTATACCTTTTTATTATTCAAGAAGGTGACTGTGTAGGAACTGACCACACCACAGACCAGAAGGATATGATGGCTATTGCTACAAATTACGAGACTATATTTTCATTGGGGTAAATCATCTTGCAGTGGCCATTTCCAACTATATCTGTTTAGTGTTTGAGGCACTAAAAGCGTCTTTTTCCAGTGGATGTATCAAATGCAGAGATAGTCTTGATGCAGGATCTTTGCCCAGATAATTTCCTGCTTGAATTATAGTGGGAATGAGGACTATATGTTTTGCCTAAGACTTCCATCAGCAATAGCCAGTATTGTCACTGATGAAGGATGATGGGAAGGCAAAGTCTCTGAAGGCTCAAAAATTGCCCACCCTGGGTTACAGCAATGTGTCACACATGAGTCTGCCTTTGAACATCATCTTGAAAGTTCTGTTGTTCCAAAATATAGCAGCAAGTTTGTTAACTGCACTAGCTAGTATGACCATAGTACACCAATACCTTGCACCTGTACTGACTTCCAGTCCATTTCTAGGCACAGTTCAAAATGCATGAAACTTTAAAACTCTATAGCTTGGAGTCAGGTTACCTGAAAGTTATCCTTTGTCCCACACAAACTTACCCAGACCTTAACATCAACTTCCAAGGCCCTTCTCCTTAATAACCCTATCAAATGAAAAGCAGTAGGTAGCTATGAGAGTGAGAGCCTTTTCAGTTGTTGTAGAAAGTCCTCCTCAGAGGGGCTTGCCTGAAAACTGTTTGTAGTCTTTTGGGCACCAAGTTTAGTTCTGTCCATTATTTCCATCCTTATTCAGAACGTTTGTATTCATTCCAGTATTACCTGATATTGTAGATTTACTTGTGTGTGTGTGTGTGTGTGTGTGTATGGGTGCCCATGCTTTTTTTTTTAGTTTTAGTCTGTTTCAGAGTGTATTTTTTAATATACTATAAACCACCTAAGAGAACCTTGGTTACTGGACACTATGTAAATATTGCAAATAAGTTTATGGAACTTTAATTCTTTCTAATCTCCTTTCAAAAGGTATCCCTGCCAAGTAGCAAGGAGAATGACAAAGAGATAATAAAAAGAAAAAAATATTTCTTCTAGATAATGCATTGTTTCCATTACAGCTGTATAACCTACAATTATATACTCCTTAAATCTTTGTATTTTGTTACAGTTCTCATAATAACAAAGGCTTGATATATAGATTCTCTCCCTTGGCCATTACCAATTGAGTGAAAAAATATGCATTTATGAAGCTTTATTAATAAGATGTGAATAATTCAAACAGCTTTGACCGTGAAGAAATAGCAGAGTATCTACTTATTTGCATATAAATGAAATGATGCTTTAGTGTCAGAGTTAAAAATTAAATAATATAAAGTTTTACAGCACAGGCCTGACACTGTCATAAATATTAAGGTCATAAGTTGAGATTTTCTAACATCTCATCTTATCATCTTTTGCAGAAGTGTGACTGAGAGGCCAAATCCTGCTTTGCCATATTCGTGTGAATAGTCACAGAGTCCAATGCATGAATTAACATGGATAATACAAACAGATTCAGAACTGTATTTGATAGTGGAAGACAAAGTGCCAGATGCTAATCCATGAAAATATGCAGAAACTGAAGTTATGCATTGGAAAAAGTAATAGCTCAAATGAGAAAACTAGGACAACAAACAATGAATCTCAGAATTCTGTGGGTCTGAGAGAATAACCTTTTTTAACCAAGAGAAAGTAGATATAATATTCCTATGGGCTATGTGAGAGGAGCCCTAAGAGCAAGTAGGAGTTTTTAACAGTCATTTGTAGCACACCCTTGGAACATTCCTAGTTAAACATTAAGCCATCCCAAAAAGGTTCACAAAACCTTAACTGTCCACTGTATCCAAACAAAATCTTCAACAGGGGCTGCCACTAATCTAATAAGCAGTACCCTGCACCCTCAAGGGAATGCCAAATTAATTTCAGAGTTTTTTTAAATTTTGCAAAACTGGAACCTTATTGGGGGGGGACTGTTTAACATGTGAACTAAATTTTAAAATTAAAATTTGACTCATGGACAGAGGGCAGCATTCCAGGTTTCATAAATTGTAGATTCTGCCTTTCCCTCATCTTGAGGCTGAAGGCACAGATACAATCTAGAGTGGGTGGGAATAGAAAATCCAAGCAGGGATTCTCCCCTCTCCCACACCACCATGGAAACCTCCTAAGGTAACTTCTGAAACATTAAAAAAGTGTCCAGGGGTGAGGAAAGGGGTCAGTAGATCCAGTAGCCTATCACCTATCTCTGCTCACAGTGAAGTAAGTCGGTTAGACAGGCCAAGAGTCCTTTTCAACTGAAAAAAAAATAAAGGTGAAACAGCAACTCCCTTTTGTCATTCCATCTGCTTTGCCTGCAGGGCTTTGGATGGGTGGACTGGACCCAACCACTGAAAGACCAACAATCCTATTGGATCACATTCACAGGATGCTATCCTATGGGCTATGCCCCTGCTGGATCCATAGATGAGGCTACCACAGAAAGGGCAGCATGAGCAGCAGAGCTGACTTCCACTTCTTTGTGTTCCTGCTGTTGTGTTTTTACTCTTGATGGCACTCTGAATCCATCTAAAGGAAGCATGGGGGTTGCTCACTTCCCCTCCCTTCATAACCCATGTGGAAAATAGACAGGAGAGGCTAGGAAATGAAGGTTCCTACAGCTTCTCCAGTCTCACCTTAGTCCTCAGGCTGCCAACCCCCATGACCTCTCTGTTGCTTGTGACCTCACAGACCACTAGCATGGCAAATTCTTCAGTGGCTGCAAGGGAGAGCAGGTTGCGGGAGGAATCTGATATCAGAGGCCCCATTCTGAATTATAGCTGTATTTTTACAGCCTCAGACGGGGGACTTTTGGGATGCCTTCTTGGGACCATAGGAATTGCTCTCTTTCTTACAAAAACAAAAAAGTCTGTTTCTAAATCTGTTTTTGCCCCATGCCTTAGCTAACATGTTCAAGGCTGGATGCAAAGTCCAAACAGCTGAAGGGATAATATCTCTATGTTCCATCTTTGATTCCACACACAAAAAAATCCATAGATTTGAGCCATTACTGTGCCTAGGAAGGGCAATATGGCTAACTGGTCCATAGCTCAGTGGTAGACAATGTGCTTTGTGTGCAAAGAAACTCTGGTTCGGTCTGAGACATCTCCACAGTGGGCTGAGAAAGAATCCTGACTGGATGACTACAGGTACAAAATATACAAATTAAGAAAATAACTGAAGACTTTTTTGCAAGGTTATACCGGAAGGAGGAGATTTTGATCAAGAAGGTAAAAGAATGCATTCGAAAGGGAGACTTACCAAAACTACCAGAAAAGTATAAAAAATTATTGAATCAAGAAGTAACAACTATGGAAATAACAGAGGCAATCATGTGACAAAAGAACGATAAAACCCCTGATCCAGATGGGCTACCAGCTGAATTTTACAAATTTTTTGAGGGCGTTTTTGCTACATTTCTTAAAGATATATGTAATGAAGCATTGTTAAATGCTAAAATACCAGACACTTGGGCAGAGGCAAATATCACATTAATACCGAAAGAAGATATGGACTTAATACAGATTCAAAATTACAGACCTATATCATTACTAAATGTGGACTATAAAATTTTTGCCTCTGTATTGGCAGAAAGGTTGAAGAAGTTTTTAATAGACTTTATTCATCCAGACCAAAATGGTTTCCTGCCTGAAAGACAAATGAAGAACAACCTGAGGACTATCTTGGATATCCTAGAATACTACGAGACACACACGGAAAAATCAACGGCTCTACTGTTTTTGGATGCCCTTGATAATGTTAATTGGCAATTCATGAAGCAACAGATGGCGCAAATGGAGTTTGGGGGAAAATTCATGAATGCGATATCAAACATCTATCAAAGACAATCGGCCAGGATTTTAATTAATGGAGAACTTACAAGGGCTATAGAGATACAAAAGGGTACAAGGCAAGGATGTCCATTGTCACCCCTATTGTTCATTCTGACTTTAGTGGTCTTGAATAGAAATGTCAGAGATGACGTGAACATTAAAGGTACTAAAATTAGGGATGAAAAATATAAATTGCAAGCATTCGCAGATGATTTGGTTTTTATAATAGAGGAACTTTTGTAACAATCCCTAAACTTTTACAACGGATTGAAGAATATGGTGAGGTTACAAGGATGAAAATAAATAAAGAAAAAATGAAACTTTTAGTTAAAAATCTTATGCAAGATCAGAAAAAAAGACTCCAAGAACAAGTGGACTTGCAGATTGTTAAAAAGGTTAAATACTTGGGAATCTATCTTACAGCTAAATGCACAACTTTGAAAGAAGACAATTATGATAACTTATTGAAGGATATTAAAGGTGATCTGGAAAAATGGGCCAATTTACAATTGTCTTTGATGGGAAGAATAGCACTTGTTAAAATGAATATACTACCAAAACTTTTGTTTTTGTTCCAAATGATTCCCGTAAAAATTGATAAAATTTTCAAATTTTGAGATTTATTTGGAGAAAAAAGAAAGCAAGGATTAAATGAAAAATGCTTCAGGAAACCAAAAAGAACGGGGGTTTTGGTCTTCCTGATTGGATGTTGTACTATCAAGCATCTATTTTAACTTGGCTAAAAGAATGGATAACCTTGCAAAATAAGAGAATTTTGTATCTTGAAGGTCATGATTTGCAAATGGGTTGGCATGCTTATATGTGGTACGATAAGGTTAAGTCTCATGGGACTTTTTTAAGTCACTTTATCAGAAGATCATTAATGTCAGTGTGGGAAAAGTTACAGTCAAAATTGTATAATAAATTACCAAGATGGCTTTCACCTATGGAAGCTTTTGTGTATCCAAATGTATTGAATTTTGAAGGGATCATAAGATATGATGATATTTTGGATAAGGATGGAGGCCTGAAACTGGATCAAGAAATACAAGAACAGGGACTCAATATCTCTTGGTGGTATAAGGTGCAGATGCAATCAAGATATGCTAAAGACTAAAATATGGGAGTTTTATAAAGACCTAACAGCCTTTGATCGAGTGATGCTAAAAACAGATGAGAAAATGATTAAAAGAATTTATGAGTTCTTACTTGACAGGAAAATGGAAGGGGAACAGGTTAAGGAAACTATGATAACATGGGCACAACATTTTGGATATAATATTGAATTAGAAAAGTGGCAAAAGCTATGGGAAAGAAATATTAAGGTAACTTTAGCAATTTCGTATAAAGAAAATTTATATAAAATGTTTTATAGATGGTATTTGTCACAAAGTCGATTAGCTAAGATGTTTCCAAATATGTCAAACAGATGTTGGAAATGTAAACATGATGTGGGTACTTTTTACCATATGTGGTAGACCTGTGAATATGTGAAAAAGTATTGGATTAAAATACATAAATGGCTTGAGGAAATGCTACAAAAACCCTTAGCTTTTAAACCTGAAATTTTCTTGTTAGGCATTATCCCGGAAAATATTAGCAAACAAGAAATGTATTTGATGCTACATTTAATCACAGTGGTGAGGATTGTGCTTGCTCAATACTGGAAGAGTGAGGAACTACCCACGGAGGAACTGATTTTAAAAAAGATTCTAGACTGTGCAGAAATGGACAGAGTGACTCTATTGCTGAAGGAGAAAGAAGATACTGACTTCTATCAAACTTGGAACCTTTTTTATGATTGGCTGGAGGAATGGGACTTGGCTTAGATTTAAAGATGTTTTTAAATTTTTATAAATCAATTTGAATATGATTATAGAATGTTTTTTAAAGATTTTTATTAAAATGTTAAACTAAAAACTAAAAAACATCAATCATCAAATACATCAGACGAGCTGGGTCAGCCCCCTATAGCATATCTTTTAACATTCTACATTTAAATTTTCATAAATCGATTTGAATATGATTATAGAATGTTAAAAAGATATGATATAGGGGAGTGACCCAGTACGTCCAATGTATTTGATGATTGATGTTTTTTAGTTTTTAGTTTAAAAATCTTAATAAAAATCTTTATTAAAAAAAGAATCCTAACTGAAACCAGAAGAGTTGCCAGTCAGTGTCAGCAGTTCTGGGCTAGACAGACCAACAGTTTGACTATGTATAGGGAAGCTTCCTAGGTTCCCATAATCTCAGGCACCACTTCAGGCTTCTTAACCAGAAATTGTATAAACAGGGTATAGGTGAGGAGACTCAGCTAGATTTTGCTTTAAAAAAGAAAAAAATATTTAATTTAATCAAATAAGTGGTGGAGAAAAGAAATAGTAAACATCAAAGAAGCAGTATAGAGCAGAAGCTGTTATCAAATTGTAAGATAACTGTGCCACATCATTAACTTTCTGTTAGCCTGGGTTTTCAAGTATATTTGCTTTATATAGCAAGAAACTACACTGAACACTTACCGAGCCTTTTTGAATGTTTAAGGTCATTCACACCTCTTTCATAATTTTACAGCATTTTTTAAAGGTTCATCAGTATTAATACACCAATATATTACAGGGCAGGGGAGGCAGGTGCTGCGAGGACAGTAGCTTGTCCGGTGGCACCCGGAAGAGGTGACTGTCTTTACACACCTCTCTCCACACTGATTCCAAGTTCATTCAAAGACCAATTCAAGGCAATATGTTTGAACGTTACAGTCCCTCATGGCTTGGGGCCAAGTTTCTGTAGGCCCGCCTTTCTTCACATGGGCCTACCTAGGCCTCGAGTGTTTTCCAAAACTGTTACTTATAGAAGAAAGAGAGTTTTCAGAGCTACAGGCTTGGCTGGGGAACATACTTCCCAAGAGAGTCACCTGATACATACTTTGATGACACTTTGGCACTTTTTAAAATTTCTGCAGGCTTTTACATTTATCTTAGCTTTATGCCGTTTTACACTGAAACATGTGTGCCTCAGCTGTATTTCTTCTATAGTTTTAAACAGAATTTTAAATTGTTCTGTTTCTTGTTGGAATTTATAGGGTAGCAAATCAATATTGTAAACAATCAATCAAATAAACAGTACAAACTATACCACTCTCTAGGTTCCCTTTCCCTTAGCTTATGCCTAGACAGCAACACCCTGGTATCCTTTTTGGGGGTGCCATTTATTTATGTATGTCATTTTGATCCCAGTTAACAAAAGCTAGAAAATGTTTCAACAAGTACTTTGCTTTGACAGAATTATACTACTACTTTTTATAAACAATGGGGCAGGGACAAAGTAACAGATTCTACTACTAGTGAGATGAAATTGCTACTCAGTGCTTTCATTGGTTTAACAGTGAGACTTGCAATAATTTTTCTGGCCAGAATCCCAAAGATTCTGAGCTACTATCTGTCTTGCTCAGAATATTTTCCTTCATAAAATAAAAGTAGCTTTATTTGCTTTGCGTGTACTCCATGAAGACATGTATTATTTGAGACATTGATTTTCTGTTGCATATTTCTCCCTGGCAGGATCTAACTCTTTCATCTTTGTATGGGTCAACACAGTAACTCCTCTGCCCCTATAAATTTACCTGAATTTCATTGCACTGATGATCTGTCTGAACATACTGTGTAAATATTGTTGCCGTCACTATGACATGATTTCATGGTTCATTTTCAGCTAGTAACTCCTGGTGAAATGAAATGTTATGAGCTATATGTAGCTGTGCAGAAGTTGCACTAGAAAAGTTCTCCTGGACAGGATTTTTTTTTTGGCAGAGGAGAAGAACTCCAGCTGGGATGGGTACTTGACATTTACACTGAGTTTTCATCTTTCATTTTACTGGTGACTCTACCTTCCAAAGTGGAGCCATAATCAAAAGCGACATGAATCATGTATGTACTGCACACAGATCTCACAACTAGTATTTAAATAATATATACCAAAACACTTAAACATCTGGAACATGCACTTTTCAAAGGCTGTATTTATTCTCTTTGCAGTATAAAGTAGTACACTTACATCCTTTGCATTTTCAAATTGTTCTGCATCATAATTCATACTACAATTGCTCTGGCTGCAAAGTATGCAGGGAATACTAATTGGACTTTCCTACATCTGTTAAGTCATGGCAAAGGGGAAAAGAAAAGAGGTTAAGTGATTTACTTCACTAAAATGATACTAGTGACAAGTTACTCTTGGTCATTTCAATCATAAGTGTTTCTTCCCACATATGTTGCTGTATTGCTCATATATCATTATGGATATTGATAAGGAATGGTAAAATAGTATAGCAGGAATAAGTAACATAGTTTCATACAAATGGTTTGGACCACCGTAATGTTAATCACGGACCTTTCTAGCCCTGTAGCTGAAAATATCCTGTGGTTACCAGGTTGCGCACCCCTGCAATGTAGCCCTTGTGAAATACTTATGACACGAATGAGGAACTGGTGGCCTACCCACTTCACATGCAGTTACTTCCCTTCCTCCAACTGCCTCCCTGTGCCTATTAGTTTTTTTGGGGAAAGGTCTTGCACTGGTTTCAACTGGAGGGTTTTTTCAATCCTAATTGCTGGGCTTTGGGGAAGAGTATCTTTTTGAGTGTGTGACAGGGCAGGGGGAGCATTGTCTCAGAACATATGTGGATGACTATGTGTGCCTTTATGTGCATGGATGTGTATGAGACAGTGTGGGCTGGCCAACTTGTTTTTTGTTTTGATCCTGCCCACTGCTGGCATGTTGCATCTAGAATGTATGTATTCCATAGGTGGATGTACGCATTCAACCCTTAAGATGAAAAAGCTTCTCTACCTATGACTTATGGCAAAGTATTTACATGAAGGTAATTTGCTTTTAGCAAAAGCAGTTAAAAAGGAACAATCATGCTATGGAGATCCTACTGCCTGCATCTCATGCTTTCACCATCTGAGGAATTTCAGAGGAGGGAACATTGGTGCAAAGTACATACTCAAAGATTCCCTTTATTTCCAAAGTTATTGCACTTGGGAGGTAGCCTATTCCTATTCATGTTAACTCTGAACATGAACTCATGAACCTATCAAGTTCAAAGAATACTATGCCTAAATGCTTGCAGGATTATAGTTATGCAGCTAAAATTTATGCATGTTTCTTCAAAAAATAAGTATCACTTTTTCTTTTGAGTAAACATGGATAGGGTTGGGCTTCTTTACTGCAATCCTGTAATCAGGGATGGGCAGGCAGTAGATCTCCAGATGTTTTAAACTTGAACTCCCAGCATTCCTGAGCACGGGTCAGGGTGAAAGTTGTTCCAAAATATCCACTCCACTATAGATTGTTCGGGGACTGCAGGTGGTGCAGTGGTTTAAACCGCTGTGCTGCTGGGCTGGTTGATCGAAAGGTCGCCGGTTCGAATCTGCACACGGGGTGAGCTCCCGTGCGCCGTCCCAGTTCCTGCCAACCTTGCAGTTCGAAAGCATGCAAATGCAAGTAGATAAAAAGGTACCACTTCGGTGGGCAGGTAACAGCGTTCCGTGCACTTTGGTGTTTAGTCATGCCGGCCACATGACCACGGAGACTGTCTGCGGACAAATGCTGGCTCCCTCGGCCAGGAAACGGAGATGAGCACCGCCCCCTAGAGTCAGGCATGACTGGACTTAACGTCAAGGGGAAACCTTTACCTTTTTATAGGTTGTTCTGTATCTTATTGAATCCTTAGCCTATTTTTCTTGTCTGTCCTCTGGATCCAAACAATTCAAGAGAGCAATGTTCAATAATTTAAACACACAATAATGTAGGTTTTTTATTTTTGGTTTTTCCCACTATACTGATAGAATGTTTCTATACCAAATCATAAATCCCTTCTGCTAGTCCCTTCCGCTTCAGCAGCAGTATGTCATGTGGCATTTGGGATCCTCTGAGAAATAGCAGACTAAAATCCCCATGAGTGCATGGAAGTACTTGTGCAGTTGTTCGGACTGCAGTTCCACAGCCCAATCAGAAGGTACATTCACTGGGAAACAGAACTTCAGAGTTGGAAACAGGGTAATTGCAACCATGCAAGCAGCAGAAGAAAAATGGAAGTGAATCCTGTGGAAGACAGCCAAGTGGAGAGGGTTCATTATTTCATGATATTCTATGAGACAAGTGTAACTGGAGAGCATCACATACTCACTGCCCATTTCAGACATGCAGCTAATTTCCAGGGATTCCCTTGAGTGAGTCCAACAAGATGGAGAGGGCAAGTAACGCTGAGCCACTAAGGAAGGTAAGCCAGTTTCAGATACTTCTGTGGTCACCAGTGGAACCTCTCCTGAGACATAGGGCCCTGCAGATGGCTACTTAAGCTGAATGGGGGCACTAGATCTGGCATAATACCTTTGGTAACAGTGCAATGTTTTGCTGTATTTTATTGTTATTTTAAATGCTATTGGTTTTATTATGTTTTTATTGTGTTTTTATCTCATGGTTGTGAGTTGCCTAGAGATGCTGTGACACAATTGGGCAACATACAAATGTTTTAAACAAACTAACAGACATCCTTATTATTTGAGAATGGGAGAAAAGAAGCAGGTAAGTAAGAAGTAAAATAAAATGTGGTAGTGTGAGTATTCTGTTCAGGGATTGAATTTCTCCTTCCTATTCCTGCTCTCCCCCAGTGGTCAGTCAGTAATCTGTGGCCGCTGAGTATGTTCTGTCATAACTGGGCTGTTTTGGCCTCCTGATGTTCCTTGCTGCCCAAAATGTGTGTTATACTTCGACAGACTTCACCTCTGTTTCTACATGGGGAGTAGCATTTAGCTGTACAGAGACCAGCATAGAATGAAGATCAATATAAATGTGAATATGAATGGTAATAATTCTATATAATATAAGAATTAGAAAAGTAAAAGACTCTGAGCTACTGCTCTAGATCGAGTATGCAAATTATAAAGTTTAGCTTGATGGTTTTAGCCAAGGAAATATTTTAATAACTTTAACAATGTCAAAGGTGTCATCTGACATTTCTCTGTGAAATTTCAAGACTCTCCTTTCATCTGTGTTGTAAACACATCAGGAAGTATGTAGCATGTCTTGACTTTGAAATGCTGTCACCTACCTTCTGTAGTGTTGTCAGCAGTCATCTTGTTATAAAAAATGTTTCTTTTCCAGCTTCCATTTCCTTTTGGTAGTGTTGACGTACCTCATTCTTTTGCTGAGCTTATAACCCCTTCTGTGCACAGTTTTTATTATCAGAAATTGAGTATGACAGAGTTTCTCCATCCTTTTGCATCATGTTGTTTTCTTTGGTCCTTTGCTGTCACTGAGGTAGTTTTGCTACTTTGAGGCTACACTGAGAGTGTTTAACCAAGTATCTACAACATATTTTGCCAAAAGCACTGCAGGCATTTGAACTCATGTGCATCCCTGATGCCGGAATGTCCATCAGAACCACTCAGTTATTGTCTTTTAATTTAGAATATCCCCAAGCATGAGTGCTACATGTGACATTCACTTCCTTTTGAGTAAAACATTTCCTTGGAATGTTCATATGTTCTGGCAGGGATTTGTATATTCTCACAAATCTGTCATTTAGGTGTAGGGATATACAAGGATTTAGTTTCTGTTCACAAATGATGTGAACATGTTCCAGTCGCAAACTCACACAAAAAGGAGTGCTTTTTCAAGAGATGTTCACAAATGTTTGAATTTGCAATCACACTTGAAAAATGCATTTTTAAATGGGCACTATGCAATCCATATCAAGGAAAATATTCACAATTTTTCAATGGGGAGGAAATGAACAGATTTTTAAAAAACTCAAAACCTCATGGAAACATGCAGTTTTCATATTTCAAATGAAAATAGGAACCCACCAAATGAACTTCAAATTTTCAGATAATTTGATTTTCAGATAATTTAGGCAAGCTCAAAAATTGCTGGTTCTCCCATCTCTGTCTAGACTGTGTTCTCACAAAAACCAAGTGATATGATAAGCCAGGCCTCAGCAACCTAGTGCCCTCAGGTGTGTTGGCCTATAATTACCAGCTTCTGTTAGCCAGCATAGTTTGAAAAAGGCTGCAATAAGCCTTCAGACTACAGTTGGGGCTCACATGTGAGAAAGCTTTTTCAAAGAAAGCCACTTTACGGTAAAGTAGGTCTTATTGCTCCTTCATAGATCACTGCCTTGTTGTGGTGAAGGGGCTTGCGTAGCTCAATGAAGCTATGAGCTATGCCGTGCAGGGCCACCCAAGATGGACAGGTCATAGCAGAGAGCTCTGACAAAACGTGATCCACTGGAGAAGGAAATGGCAACCCACTCCAGTATCTTTGCCATGAAAACCCCATGGACAGTACCAAAAGGCAAAAAGATATGACGCCGGAAGATGAGCCCCTCAGGTCGGAAGGTGTCCAATATGCTACTGGAGAAGAGCGGAGGGCTAGTACTAGTAGTGCCAGAAAGAATGAAGCCACTGGGTCAAAGCCAAAAGGACACTCAGTTGCAGATGTATCTGGTGGTGAAAGGAAAGTCCGATGTTGCAAAGATCTATACTCCATAGGAACCTAGAATGTAAGATCCATGAGTCAAGGCAAGCTGGATGTGGTCAAACAAGAGATGACAAGACTGAACATCAACATCTTAGGAATCAGTGAACTAAAATGGACAGGAATGGGTGAATTTAATTCAGATGACCATTAGGTATACTACTGTGGGCAAGAATCCCTCAGAAGAAATGGAGTAGCCTTCATAGTCAATAAAAGAGTAAGAGAAGCAGTACTGGGATACAATCTCCAAAATGACAGAATGATCTCAGTTCGAATCCAAGGCACATCATTCAACATCACAGTAGTCCAAGTCTATGCCCCAGCCACTGGTGCTGAATGCTAAAGTAGGAAGCCAAAAGATAACCGGAATAACAGGCAAGTTTGGCCTTGGAGTACAAAATGAAGCAGGGCCCAGGCTAGTAGAATTTTGTCAAGAGAATATGATGGTCATAGCAAACACTCTTTTCCAACAACCCAAGAGATGACTCTACACATGGACATCACCAGACGGTCAACACAGAAATCAGATTGACTATGTGCTCTGCAGCCAAAGATGGAGAAGTTCTATACAGTCAGTCAAAACTAGACCAGGAGCTGACTGTGGCTCCGAACATGAGCTTCTGGTTGCAAAATTTAGGCTTAAAATGAAGAAAGTAGGGAAAAGCACTAGGCCACTCAGGTATGACCTAAATCATATCCCTGATGAATATACAGTGGAGGTGACAAATAGATTTAAGGAATTAGATCTGATAGACAGAGTATCTGAAGAACTATGGACGGAGGTTTGCAAAAATGAACAAGAGGTAGCAACTAAAACCATCCCAAAGAAAAAGAAATGTAAGAAAGCAAAATGGCTGCCTGAGGAAGCTTTACAAATAGTTGAGGAAAGAAGGGAAGCGAAAGGCAAGGGAGAAAGAGAAAGATACACCCAACTGAATGCAGAATTCCAAAGAATAGCTAGAAGAGATAAGAATGCCTTCTTAAATGAACAGTGCCAAGAAATAGAAGAAAACAATAGAATAGGGAGGACCAGAAATCTCTTCAAGAAAATTGGAGATATGAAGGTAACGTTTCATGCAAAGATGGGCATGATAAAGGACCAAAATGGCAGGGACCTAACAGAGGCAGAAGAGATTAAGAAGAGGTGGCAAGATTACACAGAGGAACTATACAAGAAAGAGCTTAACGTCCCTGATAACCACGATGGGCTGGTCACTGACCTCGAGTCAGACATCCTGGAGTGTGAAGTCAAATGGGCCTTAGGAAGTCTGAGCAACAACAAAGCTAGTGGAGGTGACAGCATTCCAGCTGAGCTATTCAAAATCTTAAAAGACGATGCAGTAAAAGTGCTACACTCAATATGCCAGCAAATTTGGAAAACTCAACAGTGGCCACAGGACTGGAAAAGGTCAGTTTACATTCCACTCCCAAAGAAGGGCAATGCCAAAGAATGTTCAAACTACCACACCATTGCACTCATTTCACATGCTAGCAAAGTGATGCTCAAAATCCTACAAGCTAGGCTCCAGCAGTATGTGGACCGAGAACTACCAGAAGTACAGGCAGGATTTCGAAGAGGCAGAGGAATTAGAGATCAAATTGCCAACATATGCTGGATCATGGAGAAAGTTAGGGAGTTCCAGAAAAACATCTACTTCTGCTTCATTGACTATGCTAAAGTCTTCGATTGTGTGGAACACAACAAATGTTGGCAAGTTCTTAAAGAGATGGGAGTACCAGACCATCTTATCTGTCTCTTGAGAAACCTATATGCGAGTCAAGAAGCAACAGTGAGAACTGGACAGAGAACCACTGATTGGTTCAAAATTGAGAAAGGAGTTCGGCAAGGCTGTATACTGTCGCCCAGCTTATTTAACTTATATGCAGAGCACATCATGAGAAAGGCGGGGCTAGATGAATCACCAGTTGGAACTAAGATTGCTGGGAGAAATATCAACAACCTCAGATATGCAGATGATACCACTCTCATGGCAGAAAGTGAAGAGGAACTAAAGAGCCTCTTGATGCGGGTGAAGAAGGAGAGTGCAAAAGTTGGCTTGAAACTCAACATTAAGAAAACTAAGATCATGGCATCCGGTCCTCTCACTTCCTGGCAAATAGATGGGGAAGAAATGGAGGTAGTGACAGATTTTATTTTCCTGGGCTCCAAGAACACCGTAGATGGGGACTGCAGCCAAGAAATTAAAAGACGCTTGCTCCTGGGGAGGAAAACTATGGCAAATCTAGACAGCATAGTAAAAAGCAGAGACATCACCCTGCCAACAAAAGTGCGTATAGTCAAGGCTGTGGTTTTCCCAGTTGCAATGTATGGCTGTGAAAGCTGGACCATAAGGAAGGCTGAGCGCAAAAGGATTGAGGCCTTTGAGTTGTGGTGCTGGAGGAGACTCCTGCAAGTCCCTTGGACTGCAAGGCGATCAAACCGGTCAGTCCTAGAGGAGAGCAACCCTGACTGCTCTAGAAGGCCAGATCCTGAAGATGAAACTCAAATACTTTGGCCACCTAATGGGAAGGAAGGACTTCCTGGAGAAGAGTCTAATGCTGGGAACAATAGATGGCAAAAGAAGAAGGGGACGGCAGAGGATGAGGAGGCTAGATGGAGTCACTGAAGCAGTCGGCATGAGCTTGAGTGGACTCCGGGGGATGGTGGAGAACAGGAAGACCTGGAGGAATGTTGTCCATGGGGTCGTGATGGGTCGGACACAACCTTGCGACTAACAACAACAACAGGTCTTATTGGCATCATGTTCTAGACTGACCTTCTCCCTAGTATCTAGTTTTCTGATGTGTGCACTTGTTTACTATCTTCTATGGAAATATTTTCATGCATGTGAAACTCTAGCCCAGTGTCTCACTGATAAAATTCAGAAATAGATTTGGGAGTATTTCACACCTTCATCTGCAATCTGTGAGAATCAGGTTTTAGTCAACTGGACTTAACCTGTGTCTTTCCATTTGAAGAATATGTTCTGTTATGGTTGTGCAACAGTTGTGCAATACTTCTATGGAATAGTATGAGGAGAAGCCTGGCCTGTAATGGATATGATTGCTAGGATTGGGGCACCTTAAAATTACTGGTTTCCAGCTTTTAAATCCAAAACTATTTTAGGAGATGGCAAGGAAAGACCAACCCTATTGAATATGTATATTCTTTTTGTGTTACCTAGGAAACAGCATTCTGCTATTTCCTCTCCCATCCCGAATATACTAAGTAGCTAATGGATCCCCAATCATCTTTAAGAAACCGTACAAATACTAGAAGGAACAGGTTAGACATAGAATACCTTGGAGAAATGAAGATTAGATGCATATTTTTAATTGTCCATCTGTGATAATGTATTACACAGTGCACTCCCAGACGTGGGTTATATCCAGTTTATATCTTTCTACCAAAATAATGGATACCACTGATAAGAGTGATTCCCTTCCCCTGCCTGCAAGCCCTTGTGTGCCCACCAAATCTGCACTAGAGAGTGAGGGACCACCAGGAACAGAGTAGGACAACATATGGGAAGTTATGCAAGGTGGAGGGGAAAGGGAAATCCCATTTTATGAGTGGGAACTCTGCTCACTCAAAGATGAATTTAGCCTCATATGTATTCAGAAGTATGTCTCATTGAGTTCCTATAAGAAGTACATCACTATTTAGTTTAAGCTAGGTCACACAACCATCTTGCCCTGTTCTGTTTTCTTTGCTGGGCTTCAACCCCATGAATAGGTAAAAATCAAAATAATGGTCCTGCACAGTCACAGGTTACTTTTTCCTGGTCTAAGAATACAATTTCTGGGAAGCTTAAGGCCTGGAACTTCTTATATGCAGAGCTAAGGTTCTGAAAGAATTTAGTCTATCCATGAGTTGTGTCAGCAGGTACAAAATGTTGATGTTTTCCTAGTCATTGCTATGGATTGTTGTATCTACATAAATTAAGCTGTTATAGGGTGACTAGTTATGAATTGTCAAAACAGAGGAACTGTACCACTAAAAAAGGAGACAAAAGGAGATACCAATTTGCATAAAATTTGAACACATTAAATTATATGTAAATACAGAATTGGAAATAGTCATTTTCACTTCATTTTAACAGCAATATCTATTAGAAATAGCCATCTCAGCAAAGTGTGGAAGCTGTGGCCAGATGTCCTATATAGTTGCCTATTCAGGCTGCTGCCCAAGTTTGTTTGTTCGTTTGTTTATTTATTTTTGGATTTTTATCCTGCCTTTTTCCTACAAAGGGCTCAAGGCAGCTTACATCAATTGCCTCCTCCATCTTATCCCCACAACAACAACCCTGTGAGGTAGGCTGGACTGAGAGTCTGTGACTGGCCCAAAGTCACCCAGTTGGCTCCATGGCTGAGTGGGGACTAGAACCCAGGTCGTCTGAGTTCCAGTCCCACGCTCTTAACCACTACACCACACTGGCTCTCCAACAATTCCTACAGTTCATTTTTGTGAATTGAACAAGATAGCCTTTCAAATAGAGGACTGTCATCTGTTAAACAGAAGTGCTGTGCATCCTAAAACTGAACTTCTCTATTTGTGAATATATCAAAGTTCCCATTTCTAAATGTATTATTTGGACTTGAAAAAAATATTGTAATAGACTGAATGGTATATTTAGCTGTTGGTGGAGAACGGGCAGGCAGTTGTGTATATTGGGCATACCAATTTTGACAGAGAATGAAGAAAAGTGGAGGGGTAAAGCCCAAAATGTAAAATGAGATTAACTAAAACTACTCAGCCATTTAAAATATAGGCTTCAGAACTTGAGTTTCCTGAGCAAGCGTGAGTTAGTGCAGTGCTGCGTAAAATGTGTGCTCTGCCTCTGGAGAGGAAAATGTTGCCTCACTCCTGGGAGATTCCCTCTGGCTGACATACAAACAGGATTGTGGGATCCAGGGGGAACTGTGTTTAGTTCTCTTAGGGCCCAATTTGGCAAACACTTATGCACTTGACGTTCAGGGGAACAGTTTGCATGAGTAAACTTATTCAAGTGTATAAGTGTTTGCAGGACATGACAATTAAAAGTGTAATGGGGTCAGCAGACTTTTAAATGGAAATACAATGGAAAGATCACTCCAATAGTCTTATTCAAAGAAAATAGTGTTTTATTTTATTTCTTGTAAGGACTGAATAATTACAGGAAATACATTTTTTAAAATATCGATTTGACTTTCTGTTCTGAAATTAAAGGAAACTAGCTCAAAAGAATAGGCCATTAAAAAGACCTGAGCTAAAAAACAAAACTTGAAAGCATGGTGGAAAGTTATCCAGGCAGCAACTGTTTATAGAATATACATAAAATAATGCAGTATGTTTTTAAAAGGGCATGACTTCAGCAATTGTGTGGTAATTATCTGCATAAAAAGCCTGTGCTTCTTCCTACTGGCCACCCTTTCCCCCAATTATTTCTTCTACTGTCATGATAATTCAGTTGATATTTTTGGCTTCAAAAACTGCTTGCATTTCTTTTCTCAATGGTAAACTTCAACAGAACTTCTCAGGCTTTTAACACATTTGTACTTAGTTGGGACATGTCTTATTCTATTGTTGCATGGATGATTGACCCATGACTTTCCGGTGTTCGTGATTTTTCTAGTCTCATTACTCCAGAACATACAGGTTTATGACTTGTTATGTGATCTCTGTGAGTCAAAAAGACTCAAAACATATGGTTGATCAGATGTTAGGCTTGGGGGAAATCAAAAATTAAACTGTCTCAGAGCTGTTAAGAGACTGTTTTGCTATATATTTTATGTGATGTGTGTGTGTACGTGTGTTGAGGGAGATGCCATCTTGGGAAGAGAGACTGAAAAAAATAGCTCTGAAAAATGAACAGTTTGTATGGTTGCTTTAATCTTTAAAGTCTGGTCAGCTAAAAGCAGATGTTGCAAAGTAAGATGGAAACTTGCCTGAGGCCAAAAGAATTGGAGAACACACTTTTTAATGGTAAAAAAGGAAAACTGTTTTCTAAAACTACAGTGGACATGATCTGGTCAAAAGTAAGCCTTTACAACTTCTGATTTCAGTGGAGGGTCATTATTATTAGGAATAATAGTAATATTATTACATTATATTTATATCTTGTCTTTTTCCTCTGGTAAGACACTCAAAGTGGCTTTCATTTTTTCCCCCTCCATGTTATCCTCCTGTTTAAACTCATTCTTAACTCTGTTGGAATAAATGACTTAAATGTGCTTACCTTGATTGTATTGTGTCCAGTATATTTATATCATTTGTAGGCATACTGTTATTTTGTTTTGCTATATAGAAGAGAGTAGATGAACAATATTTTATGAGTTCTAACAAAGAGTTCATTAAAAATCCTAATGGATTTCAAATAGTTAAGTTTTCTTTTGTACTAGCCTCAGAGATAGTCCTACCATAAACCAGGACAGAGCATGCTGCTTCTAATGCAATGTTTTGAGGAATGGTATATCTCTGTAATTACCTGCATTGCTTTCTTGTCAGTGAAGAAAGACTGTATAGTCATAAGAAATTTGTTTCCAGAATAGGAATGCTAGCTAAAATCTTGATTCAAAAGACAGCTTAGAGACTTGTACAGGAATGATTTCCTCTGATGGTACTTTTGGCATGTACCAAAAAGGAACAGATTTAGATTTATACAGGGGAAATGGTGGGGGTGAAGAAGAGACAGAATGGGAGTGATACAGAAAATCTGCATTTGCTGTCAAGGTTGATTGCCACTGAAGAAACAGAATTGAGGATGTGGTCCTGTGCTCATTTACCTGGGAATAAGTCTTACTGAACTTAATGGGAGGTATTTCTGAGTAAACATGTATTGAAAGTATCACAATTGCTAAAGCAATATAGAAAAATAATAATTTTTGCTGAAGTGCTATGGTAGAAGTATACTTGACAGTATTCTTAGCATAGTAAGTTTTTATTTTGCTTCTATCTTATTCAATGGTGCGTATTAGTTCACTTTCGTGAAGTAAAACTAGTAGTAATCACTACAACAACATCCATGGGAGGCTGAAGAAATACTGTGTTCATTCACAATCTTTACATAAGGTAACTGATGAATGGAAGTATTTGGGTGCATCATACCCATTGAACTTTCCAAGTTGAGGAAGGGATAAGTGATAACATTTCCCATTCTACACATCAGAGGTCTCTGTTTCTGGAACTGATGAAGCAATCAGGACTACTTAACTAGTTTCTGTTTGTCTATACTATTGAGAGTTGAACCTATGGATTTTTCAATACATCAATATTAATGACAATTATATTGTCATTGTATAATACATTAATACATCTTCACTTTTTTCAACAAAAGTAGGTTGTTAAAAATGTGGGCATGTTCCTGCAATTAATTTAACCATTCATCCAATACTGATTAGCACAAATCACATGAGAAATTGACTGCCAGTCCACTATTTATTCTCCCCCACTGCCCCTATCAGATTTTCAGAGCTATTTGCTACAATGAGGTTAGCAGTAACAGAATTTTTCCTCCATAAAAGCACAGGAGCCTTCTTAGGCCCAGTTTTGGCAGCTCTGTAGTCTTTGACTGGTCTGAAGCCTTTTTCTTGGTTTTCCCCTCAGGATTTTTGGTTGTGCTGCCCATTTCCTTCAGGTAGGTCATCTTTGGGCTCTCTGCTGCTTAAATTTCCTCACTCAGGGTGGGGTGGAGCCACTCAATTTTCTGTCAGAACTGCTTCATCTGAATAAATTGAAAACTTAAGATACAGGGAAGGGTGTGGTATGTTCTTGACTATGAATTTGAGTATGTTTGGAATTAACTTTTAAACGACTGATTCAGCATTTCATTTAAGTTGCTACATCTAATTCAATGTTACACGATTAGAAACAATTAAAAAGTGCATTTTCAGATGTTTAATACAGAATTTTATACACCATGCACCAGGCACAAGGTAATCTCTAGCAAAATAAATCACCTCTACTAAAGGGTTCATTTGCAAAGTGCCGTATTTTTTGCTCTATAAGACGCGCCTGACCATAAGACGCACCTAGTTTTTAGAAGAGGAAAACAAGAAAAAAAATATTCTGAATCAAATGGGCACATAATCACAGGCACATTCCCCATCACTTCCCCATGGGCTGCACATCTGACAGACTTACTGCGCACACATATTTGCTCTATAAGACGCACAGACATTTCCCCTTACTTTTGAGGGGGAAAAAGTGAGTCTTATAGAGCAAAAAATACGGTATTCAAAATAGCAATTTCCCTGTGCATTTCTCTTGTATTTATCTCTTCCACCCTGGAATATCCCAGATACTGGGTGCTGTAATCCAACATATTTGTAGGGAATCAGAATAGGAAAGTCCACTACACTTGTCTAGTAAAGTATTCAGGATACTGGGAAGACTAGACTCCCAGAATTACTTCCCAAAGTTTGCTATATAATTATGAACATGTTTCTGTCCTCTCCCTTTGATTTCTTAAAGTTTTTTAAAAGAGGTAATGTTTTCCCTCTCTTCACTTTAGCAATAGACAGATTACCAAATGTGTGGTATTACCCAGGAAACAGTCTTTCCACATGGAAAGGGCACATACATTTCTTTATAAGAGAGGAACTGCTGGTTTAAAGTATGATCAGTTATTTGTAGTGTCTCAGCTTTAACCATTTGTAGGTTGCCTGCAGAGACCGGAAAAACAATTATATGAGGTCCTCAGTTTAACCTTTTCTACTGCAGTGAGAGGGAGAATGAGGGAGTTGGGGATGTAGTGCTGCACTCATAGGTATGAAAACAAACAGCAGAAACAGTTACTTTAGAAACAGCAATCCTTCACTTTGTACTCATTTAAGTTTGCTATTCTTTAGAATTTAGGTAACCAAGGTGCTGGTGGTACGTGTAAGACAATCATTTTCACCTAATTAATCTAGAGAAAGGGCTTCCATTTTCCTCAAATATGTAAATAAGAATGCATGTTTATAGTCATTCAGTTCAATATAATACATTTCAAAATGGCTGCTTACAACTTGCCTCTGCCTTGACTCTGAGGGAGAAACATGATTAGGACAACCTTTCATAAACCATTTGAAGCTCTTTTCTCTTTGAACAGAAAATTTGTGTAACCAAACCTACACAAGAATTACTATTGTCCTTATTAGGTTACAAAGCTTATATTCTATTGTGGTGGGTATATTAACTCCGTGTATAGAGTTGGGCAGTGGTTAGAGTGCGGGACTAGAGAAACCCAGGTTCAAATTTTTCTTCAGTCTTGAAGATGACTATGTGAGCTTGAACCAGTGGAAAGAGCCTATGCTGGTTCACCTAGAGCTCCTTGTAGGAAAACTGGAATAAATATATTTCTTTGTCTTTTACAGCTTACTGAGAATTCACAACTCCTTTCAATACAATGGCAGACCCTGCCTTTTCTTTGGATAATCTATTCTTTCAAGGACCAAATGGAAAACAAAAGTAAGTTGGCCCTGTGATTTAGTGGAAACTGCTCACTTTTTTGGAGGGTGGGGGTGGGGAAGGATGGTAGGATTTTTGGATCCAAAAGGATGGATGCATTTTTGCCTGCTTAATGAGTACATAGCTTCATTAACATGAAATAAAAGATTTTTCACCATCAGCTACCCATAACAACTGTATCTCTTTATTCTGGAATACATCAATTCTTTCAAAAATAATTTGTATTTCTCTGCACAACTTTAGACTTCGTTCCACTAATTGCATATTAGGCTTATTGTATGAATTGTCAGTTTTGTTAGCTGGTGTTATAGTTAGGATGATGCACTGGGACTTGGGAGATCCAAGTTCTATCCCATCCACCCCTTGGTCATGAAGCTTACCAAGGACTTTGGCTCTGTCGTAGGATGTCATACAGGTGTTTTGAAGATAAAATGGAGAGGAAGAGGAACATGTAAATTATCTTGTGTTCCTTGCAAGAGGAAAAAAGATAGGATATAAATGTTGTCTTTTTCTTTTGAAGAGGATATCCAAACCATAGGATAATTGTGCATGATTCCCTAGTAGCAGAGCATCTCATAGGAATAGGAACCATAGTGATGTGGTTGTGGCCTGTAGCATACCAAATTAACTTTTAACTAAAGTGGGTTAACAGAAGCCTTACATTTTAAATGTGACACATTTTTCAAGTGTAATATTAGAAGGGATAATTGAGAAGTGCCACAACAGTCAATATGTTCTCCTGTGGTTTGTCATTAATTTGGTGGGAAACACTCACAGTTTTGTTTCATGTTAATATGTTGGAAACAGATATCTAGAAAATGAAGAGCCAACAAACTGGTATATTCCACCTGTTCCATCTGCTTTTGACATTCCATGTACTCAAGAGCTACAAATTGAGCGGGAAATAAATAACCAGAAAGGTAGAATGTTTTGTGGTTGGTTTTAATATGAGGAAGTATAGTACTTCAAAAATAAATATCCTAATAAATAAATACTAACTTTACCTACTTTCTTTGAAATACAGAGTTAAGCTGTGGCAAAACTAAACTAATACACAGAATGAATTATTTATTTGCATGCATCCTTTATTTTAAAAAATAGCAGGAATGTAGATGGTGTGAACTGCTAGCCCCAAGTTGCTAGTTACTGGGTAAAAATTCCTCACCCACCCCAAGTACTTATTCATCCAAAAAAGGAAGCTGTTATTGGCATCAATGACACCTTCTGCTTTGGTACAAAACGCAGCCGAGGTGGGAGGAAGGAGTTTTAATTTGGACCTGGGCACAGATAGAATTTGATCTTGCACAGTGCAGTCTCAGTTTTGATTCCATGACTGTTATTTTTCTATCTCAACAAAAAACCTGTTATGGGAAGTGGGGTGCACATGTCACATGCCATCTAGTTTGACCCTTAGTATCAGTCTCAATGTGATGTGAAGTGACATGAAGCAGTCCATTCCAGGTGGCAGATTTCACAGTGTATTCTTTTTCTGCACCTGTGCACCATGGACAGAGATAGCTTGGCCATAGTGGTACAGGCACTAGTATTTCCTATGTACCCTATGTGGACCAACCCTTGAGGCTTGTATAGAAGTTGGAGCTGGCATAGAATGCAGCAGCCTGCCTTTTTTCAGGAACTGCCACTTTTCAGCATGCTGCTTCTTTGCTGAAGGAACTACACAATGGCCTGTTTGCTCCCAGGGCTGGTTTTCTGTTTGTTGCTGAACAACCTGGGACCAGGATACTTGGGAGACTGCTTCCTCCCTTATCAACCTCTCCAGTTACTGAGGTTATCAAATGACATGATCTTGTTGTTTCTTTGTGGGCCTATGTCCTAACTGGAGGCCAACCATGAAAGAATGTTCAGTGTGGCAGGCCTGTTTCTTTGGAATTCCTGCATCTAAAGGTCTGGTAGGCACAAACCCTGAGTAGTTTCAGTACATCCTGAAAATACCGTTTTTTCAAGAAGGCTTCATTGTGACCAACCATGGATTTTATTGATACTCTTTTTTAACATACTGTAGCTTTTATATTCAGTACTCCAGGATCTGTTCAGATGGGAAGCTGTCTATAGATGTTATAATAAATACAAGTGTTATAAAAATGAATTTGAATTCAAAGAGTTTGCATTTGTGTATGTGCTATGTAATTTTGTCTTTTGGGTTAAGGTAAGAAAAGTCTGAGTTAGGTGTGAGGTGAACATAACCTAGCTTTCTGTCTGATAGTGGTTTACTATAAATAGGATGATTATTATTACATTGCATTATATCCTGCCCTTTTCCCCTCTTGTGAGGAACCCAAGGTAGTTAAATGCATACAGGAACTTGGGATAAATCAAATAGCAGCTGCAGCAGCAACAAATTTTAGACATGTGGCAAGTACAGGGCATATTAGAGCAGGCTTCTGCCATGTGAATGGCTCCAATGATAATACAAGATAGATTTTTAGCCCTTGATAACATACCGCATGCTTTATGATAGGTGTGAGATGTTTTTTCTGTACATCAGAACTCCTTTAAAATATTGCTCTTAGCACTGTTGACACTGTACTGAAGTACTTTGTTAGCACAACATAATTTCCATTAGTAGTTGTATTTTGTTGGATATTGCCCTGCTTATATTTCATTATATACAGGAATATTTTATTTCAACAAAAAGTCAATGATTTGAAATGTTATACATTAGGTTCCATCACATATTTAATACTTTATATGCTGTGATTTCTTAAGATTTGTCTGGCAATTAATTCAGTTTTACTATATTAGAAGTGTATAGCATGTTAGTAATATGTGTTATAACAGAGAGTAGTGGGTTGTCCACATAAATAACAAATGTAGTAGCTATTATAGGATAGCTGAAGTCTGTACACTTTTGTGGGATTGATATAAAAGATGGCTTCTGTGTCAATGATCATACAACAAAAAACAAAGCAAATAAGATCTTCTATGGATAACATTGGCAAGTGGAGAAAACACGGTAAGACAACGAGAACAGTAAGATGACATTTATTTTACTTTATACTTGTGTTATTGAACTAGCAGATTATTGGTATATATCATATTCCTTTTTTTCTTTTTGCATGCACAAAGAGAATTATATGCTATTTCTTAAGAGCATTACTGAAGGATAAAATCCTAAATACTCTAAATCTATGTAACTTTGCTATGAATTGTAACAAGAAAAACCTATAGGTGTTCAATTATAGGAGGTTAAAAAAGTCATTTTCAGACCAATAGCCTGAATTAATTGCATTGTTCCTCCTTGACCTTGATTAATATGAAAACAGGGCTTGTCAACTGCCTTGTAGAAACCCATCAGAAAATAAAATATTAATTAATTTTCCAGAAGGAGATGGTGATAAAAGCGCCTGCTCAGCATTCAGGAAAAGGTAGGGGTTTTTTTAGCCAATTATAATAATTCATCAAATATCAGAATCATTTTATTTTAGATACATTTGTCAAAGACTGAGTTTTTGATCTTTGAAATGAAAGTGCTTAATAGGGCTCCAGGCAGTTGCGTTAATATTCTTTTGAATGTGAGAAAAACTGGTATAGTTCCTTTTTTAATACAGTAATTAGATTTGCTTTAGGCAAACCTTTTTTTTAAACAAGAATTTAAACACAGGATTTAGTTTATTACTTTAGTTAAGAGGCAGCTGAATTACTACCACATACACTTTTAAAATCCAGCACAAAGACATAGTCCTGTGGCATTTTATATATACATTAGTTTACTTTTATACTTTTAAGCTGTCCTATGACTCAGGTGCAATTCAGCTCCTTAAATGTCAATCACAAGATTCATATTATATTAATGGTAGTGAATTAAAACTTTGCCAATTTGCTGCAGTTACCTAACACTGAACTTTTCAGAAATCTGTCCTGAAAGTCCAGGTAACTCTACCTGATCTTGGAAGCCAGCTAGATGATAATGATTGTTGATAGGGAACCCAATTCATTGATATGCATACCACTGCTTGGATGTGTAGTATCCAATGCCTGATGTTCAAGCTGGATTCTAAAAAGGAAGAGGCACTCAGGATCATATCACAAACATGCTGGCTACTGAAGCATAACAAAGAATTTCAGAAGATCAAACTATAGAAAGCAGCAGTTAATTGAAACAACTGATGAAAGAAAGTGCAAGCAGCATTGCAGCTGAACATTAAGAAAACAGAACAGAACAAAATAAAATGACTACAGACATCATATCATTAATGTATACAATGAAGAAATTGAAATTGTGAAGGATTTTATATACCTTGGCTCAGTCATCAACTCAAATGGAGACTGCAGCTAAGAAATTAGAAAACTGAGATTTGGAAGTGCAGCAAAAAAGGAACTAGAAAAGATTGTCAAGTGTAAGGATATTTCATGGAGACCAAGACCAAGATCATCCACACTATTGTGTTATAATTACTATTTATGGGTGTGAAAGCTGGACAGTGAAGAAAGCTGATAGGAAGAAAATTCTTACATTTGAATCATGGTGCTGGAGGAGTGTTTGTGAATAACCTAGCCTGAAGAAAGATAAATGGGTCCTACATCAAATCAAGGCAGAACTTTCCCCTGGAAGCAAAAATGAAAAAACTGAAGCAGTCATGCTTTGGGCACATTGTGAGAAGACAAGACAACCTGGGAAGACAATGTTACAGAAAGTCAAATTCAGAAGAAGGAAAGGAAGACCAACTACGAGATGGATTTATTTCTTAATGGAAGCTACAGACTTGAGTTTACAAGAGCTGAGCAAGGCTGTCAAGGACAGGGCATTTTGGAGGGTGTGCATCCCTAGGTGCCATAAGTTGGAGATGATTTGTTAGTGCATAACAATAAACAAATTAACTGGTTGCAAGTAATAAAAGTAAGAAGAAGCAAAGAGTGTGGTAAAATGAACAATGTTTTCTTAGAAAGGAAAGGGTGTTACCTTTTGTTACCTTTTAATTTTTCTGGAATTGTTCCTGACCAGATACAGTGTACTTGTGACTGTGACAGACCTTGGACTATGCAAACCATGTGATGTTCTCAGAAGGCACAGCATATGATATTCTTGAATGTTATGCTGAAGCAGAAAAAATAGAAGTAAAAGATTTCCTGACAAATGTCTCCCAGCAGTCACACATCTTCCCTACACTTGTGATGCATCTCATTGTAAGAAAGATGCAGAATGCCTGGTTTTGGATGTTACATTAGGTCTAAACTCACTGCAATTTTTACTTCTCTTAGACTGACAGTGTTTTTAAAGCTGTGTTCAGCAATTTTACTTCTGAAAAACAAAACAAAAAAAGTTAACTTAGTTCTAGGCCTGGATCTATTCAACTTAACCTCTAAAATAAATGTGTCCCACTGGGCTTTTATGAGGGGTCAGCCAGCTGAATTTACCTGTCCAGGACTGCAAGAACAGGGGTATAGATTTGAGAAGCATATGAGACCGATGGGTAGTGTTCAGCTAGGTTATTCAAAAGTTGTGCAAGACTGTTTTAAGTTGTTTTTTTAATCGCATATTGGAAAGAAAGTAATAGAAACTACGGAATACCATTGTTATGCAACTAAATGTGTATGTGTATTATAAGAAAATATTCTTTTTCATTTCTTACAGCTTATTTAAACCAGCCAATTATACGTATGTAAATGTAGACAACACAGAGAGCACCAATACCAAGAGAGGAACTGGCATATACTGTAATATTACTAACAACAAAGAGATGGAAAAAGAAGGCCAATGGAAAAAAAATATGCAGATAGCTCAATATCCAGATTTTAATCTGCTTAGTGTAAATGATATTTTTTCTGCTTCTGCAAATGGAAATGGAATTGAAAAAGCACAGTCATTTCCTTGTGTTTCAAAGACTTCTAGCATGGGAGGTAAATTATACTTTTTTTCTGTAATTTTTTTTTGCCTACAAAAGGTATTTACAACACAGGTTTCATGCAATAACTATGAATAATGTATATTCATGAACAGAACTGTAGATGGAGTCAGGAAATACACAATAGTTAAATCTGTTTGAGTAATATAAAGTAAGAAACACAGCAGTATTCATGGAGAAAGGATGTGAATCACAAAAAGATACACCTAAGCCAGATAAGACTACAGTAATTATAATGGGGTGGAATTAAATGCATGTCTCAGAGAGCTTAGTGCTTGCTATTTTGAGGTCAACCCAGGAAACTGATGAAAAAAACACCATACATTGTCCCTTTACATCTTCTGTCTTTCCTCTTATGCGCCTTACCCTGCTGAATCAAATTTAATCTTGCCTGGTTGCAGCAAAGAATTACTTCAGCATTACACTAGCAATTCTTTCTTTAACTGAAGCCCCTTTGCAGTTTGAAGGTGAATCGGAGCAAGAGATGCAGTATGAAAGAGCTCTAGAAAGCTAGAAGTGGTAGGAGATAGAGGGCACATATTTGATGCTTTTTACAAGTAATTCATGGGAGACCACACCCTTGCATTGTGGAATAAGCTTCTTCAGATAAGGCAGTCTAACATGGCACAGAATCTTTTCAGAAGTGATAAACTGCATTTCTTTCTCACTTTTTATTTTTATTTTTTTGGAAATGCTTCATCTGTAGACTATTTTATGGATAGATATGTTTTACTCTAAGTGTACAGGCACATTGTTGTAAAGCAGACCTCATAAACTTTTTAGTTTGCATTCCTCAGATTGATTCAGGACATATGCCTTTGCAGCTTAGCTTTTTGAAGATTGCAGACTTCTGGCTTTGCTTTAAATGCTTGAATCGATTTATTATTATTAATTACATTTCTATATCACCGATAGCTGAAGCTGTTTGGACAGTTCACAACATTTAAATCACTCATCCAGATTTCAACCAGGCCCAACCCTGCTTAGTTTCCAAGATTAGGTGTAGCCACCTGCAACGTCAATGTACATTAGGTTATTATATCCTAACCTTAGCATGTTTACTGATGCATCAAGACTTATGATAAGGCATATGATAAGACAGAGCATTTACAGAAATTAGTACTATATGCACAACTTATCCAAGCAGGATAGCTGTTGGGTTGTATCCAGGCTTAGTCATGTTTAGAGTCGATCATTAAAAACAATGAAACTTAAGTTAGTAATAATACTTTTTTGCACTTACTTCAGTAGGACTACTTGAAGCATGTCTAGAAACAATTTTGGTTTTTATTGGATATTTATTGATATTGGAAATTAGGGAAATTGACATTCAGGCCTGGAGCCAAATTTGACCCTTCTGCAGGCCCAGTCTAGTCTCCTTGAACAGGCTTCCCTGGATGACTAAGCTCTTTTATCTGACCACTAATCATTTGGTGGTTTCAGAGCTTTTGTGCAGTTTTTTCCCCATTCTGAAAGGTTGCACTGCCTTTCCTAAGGTTAAATTACTGGCACTAAGAGCTTTAAGCTAAAATATGCTGGTATTTTTGCTTCTACTCTTTTTGCTTTGGACCTGCCCATCATTCATATAGGACCCCTAACAGTGCTTCCAAAATGGAATTTGACCCTAAGGCTGAAAGAAGTTTAATATTCCTTTGGAAATGGATGATAGCTAAAACAAACACTTATTTTTTACTAGAAATAACTGAAAAAAACTTGACAGTTTTGAGGCCTGTGACTGAAATACGTATCCTTTTATGTGCCACAAATACAAATTTTCTTGGTTATTTAGGATATAAGGTATAATTTTAATATGCTTTTAAAATCCAGAATAACAATATGTAGCTGTATCAGGGAAGCTAACTTGTTATTGTCCCAATGGCCATAGTCCAGAAAAGGAAAAATAAGCACAATCATACTCCCTATGACTGTGGGCTCTAGCAGGCCACCAAATATTCTACCAAAATATTGGAACATTCTGCCAAAATATTAAATAATGTTTAGGCTTGATAAGTTACAGCACAATTCTGTGAAGCTGCCTGCAACCCTCTAGACTTGGAGGTTCATAAAGATTCTGTGCATGTATGGGAGTGACCTTTTGCTTTCTGTCCTGCAAAGATGTTAGACAGCTGATCTTTGTGTTGTACTGCAGAATGGGAGGGAGGAGGCTGGGGTGCCACCTTAAATATTGGCAGCACTGTTTCCTTCCCCTTCCCCTTCCATCCCTTCTCCAAGGTCATTCTTCTGACTTTAGAGAGACCTGATGTGGTTCTTTCTACATGGTAATGAAGGATCAAGATCCTGATCCCCAGCTATGAGGTTGGAGCAATTTTCTGTTCTTGTAGCTGAGAATCCAAGCAATCTTGCAGATGGCTGGATACTGCAGAGGATTGCTCTGACCATAGCATTGCTCTCCTCATTGTATTTTTACATATATTTCAGTATTTATTTTTACCTATATTTCAGTTTCCCCCAAAGGTCAGTTTGCTTTATTGGAAAAAAATGTTTGGATTTTTGTACCTTCAAGGTTTTTTTTTTTTAATGTTGTTTCCCTAGCTTTGGTAGTGACATGTAAGGAATCCAGTTTACTCGTGTGAATCGGTCAAATATTACTGGACTCTGGTTTGGTTTCTTTTTGTCTTCAGTCTGTCTCATACCAGGTGTTCATGTGGGCTTCTGGCAGAAAGTAAGTTCAAGAGAGTCAGCAAAGATGGTTTGTGCACATGCCATCTGCACATCCACTGTACGAGTTGTGCTTCTAGACACTTGACTTGTGGGCTTTATGCTCTTTGCATAAAGAATTGCATGCTTTGCATCTTTTTCGCAATTAAACTATTAGAGTTCCTGAGTGTTCACAGACTTGAGCTTGGTTCATCTTGCTTTCTGGCAAGGGCCAAGCATGAGAAAATGGGCTGGGGAATGTAAGTGAGTTGGATTTCAGCCTTATCATTGCATCCCTAAACCCGGGAATTACTAATTCTCCATGTAAAGTTTCTTCATAAAAATGTGTAAAAGCAGAGTCTTACTTAAATTTGGATAATATATTTAAGTGTTAAAGTTATATACATTCTTCACTGATCTGTGTGTTTCCTTAATATAATTTTAAGCAATTCAATTTAGAAATATTTTCAAGGAGTTCCCTTATTTTAATTATGTTCAATCCAAGGCTATGGATGATGTAAGTATGGAAAAGTTTTAAACATGCTGATATTGAATTATTATATGTGGTAAAGAAGTCTATGTTGTTGTTAGTCACGAAGTTGTGTCCGACCCATCACGACCCCATGGACAACATTCCTGCAGGTCTTCCTGTCCACCATCCCCCGGAGTCCACTTAAGCTCACACCAACTGCCTCAGTGACCCCATCTAGCCACCTCATCCTCTGCCGTCCCCTTCTTCTTTTGCCATCTATTGTTCCCAGCATTAGGCTCTTCTCCAGGGAGTCCTTCCTTCTCATTAGGTGGCCAAAGTATTTGGGTTTCATCTTCAGTATCTGGCCTTCTAAAGAGCAGTCAGGGTTGATCTCCTCTAGGACTGACCGGTTTGATTGCCTTGCAGTCCAAGGGACTTGCAGGAGTCTCCTCCAGCACCACAATTCAAAGGCTTCAATTCTTCGACGCTCAGCCTTCCTTATGGTCCAGCTTTCACAGCCATACATTGCAACTGGGAAAACCATAGCCTTGACTATGCAAACTTTTGTTTGCAGGGTGAAGTCCCTGCTTTTTAGTATGCTGTCTAGATTTGTCATAGCTTTCCTCCCCAGGAGCAAGCATCTTTTAATTTCTTGGCTGCAGTCCCCATCTGCAGTGACCTTGGAGCCCAGGAAAATAAAATCTGTCACTACCTCCATTTCTTCCCCATCTATTTGCCAGGAAGTGAGAGGACCGGATGCCATGATTTTGGTTTTTTTAAGGTTGAGTTTCAAGCCAACTTTTGCGCTCTCCTCCTTCACCCACTTCAAGAGGCTCTTTAGTTCCTCTTCACTTTCTGCCATGAGAGTGGTATCATCTGCATATGATACCTCATCTGAGGTTGTTAATATTTCTCCCAGCAATCTTAATTCCAATTGGTGATTCATCTAGCCCCACCTTTCTCATGATGTGCTCTGCATATAAGTTAAATAGGCAGGGTGACAGTATACAGCCTTGTCGAACTCCTTTCTCAGTTTTGAACCAATCAGTAGTTCCATGTCCATTCCTCACTGTTGCTTCTTGACCTGCATACAGGTTTCTCAAGAGACAAATAAGATGGTCTGGTACTCCCATCTCTTTAAGAACTTGCCACAATTTGTTCTGAGCCACACAAAGACTTTAGCATAGTCAATGAAACAGAAGTAGACGTTTTTCTGGAATTTTTCGTGCCAGGCGAAGACCTTTTTATTTAAAAGTTATTTCAATTGCTAATTTATATTTGTCTATTTATGTTATTTATTGTATTTTATCTTTACCTCGAGATGGGCCAGTTTTTAATGTTAGCTTTAAATAATGTAATCGCCTGTTGTTTTATTTATTGTTGTGAGCCGCCCCGAGGCTTGGTCGCAAGGGGGCGGCATACAAATTTGTAAATAAAACAAATAAACAAATAAATAATTCTCTAGCTTTCTCCGTGATCCAGCATATGTTGACAATTTGATCTCTAGTTCCTCTGCCTCTTCGAAATCCTGCCTGTACTTCTGGTAGTTCTCGGTCCATATGCTGCTGCAGCTTAGCTTGTAGGATTTTGAGCATAACTTTGCTAGCATGTGAAATTAGTGCAATGGTGTGGTAGTTGGAACATTCTGTGGCATTGCCCTTGTTTGGGATCGGAATGTAAACTGACCTTTTCCGATCCTGTGGCCACTGTTGAGTTTTCCAAGTTTGCTGGCATATTGAGTGTAGAACTTTTACTGAATCGGCTTTTAAGATTTTGAATAGCTCAGCTGGAATACTGTCACCTCCACTAGCTTTGTTGTTGCTCAGATCCTCTAAGGCCCATTTGACTTCACATTCCAGGATGTCTGACTCGAGGTCAGTGACCACCCCATCGTGGTTATCAGGGATGTTAAGCTCTTTCTTGTATAGTTCCTCTGTGTAATCTTGCCACCTCTTCTTAATCTCTTCTGCCTCTGTTAGGTCCCTGCCATTTTGGTCCTTTATCATGCCCATCTTTACATGAACCGTTCCCTTCATATCTCCAATTTTCTTGAAGAGATCTCTGGTCCTCCCTATTCTATTGTTTTCTTCTATTTCTTGGCACTGTTCATTTAAGAAGGCATTCTTATCTCTTCTAGCTATTCTTTGGAATTCTGCATTCAGTTGGGTGTATCTTTTTCTTTCTCCCTTGCCTTTCGCTTCCCTTCTTTCCTCAGCTATTTGTAAAGCTTCCTCAGGCAGCCATTTTGCTTTCTTGCATTTCTTTTTCTTTGGGATGGTTTTAGTTGCTACCTCTTGTACAATGTTGCGAACCTCCATCCATAGTTCTTCAGGCACTCTGTCTATCAGATCTAATTCCTTAAATCTATTTGTCACCTCCACTGTATATTCATCAGGGATATGATTTAGGTCATACCTGAGTGGCCTAGTGCTTTTCCCTACTTTCTTCATTTTAAGCCTAAATTTTGCAACCAGAAGCTCATGTTCGGAGCCACAGTCAGCTCCTGGTCTAGTTTTGACTGACTGTATAGAACTTCTCCATCTTTGGCTGCAGAGCACATAGTCAATCTGATTTCTGTGTTGACCGTCTGGTGATGTCCATGTGTAGAGTCATCTCTTGGGTTGTTGGAAAAGAGTGTTTGCTATGACCATCATATTCTCTTGACAAAATTCTACTAGCCTGGGCCCTGCTTCATTTTGTACTCCAAGGCCAAACTTGCCTGTTATTCCGGTTATCTTTTGGCTTCCTACTTTAGCATTCCAATCCCCCATGATGATAAGGACATCAGTTTTTGGTGTTAATTGTAGAAGGTGTTGTAGGCCTTCATAGAACAAGTTGTTGTTGACCTTCAAATTGTTGTAGGTCAACTTCAACCTCTTCAGCACCAGTGGTTGGGGCATAGACTTGGACTACTGTGATATTGAATGATTTGCCTTGGATTCGAACTGAGATCATTCTGTCATTTTGGAGATTGTATCCCAGTACTGCTTCTCCTACTCTTTTATTGACTATGAAGGCTACTCCATTTCTTCTGAGGGATTCTTGCCCGCAGTAGTATACCTAATGGTCATCTGAATTAAATTCACCCATTCCTGTCCATTTTAGTTCACTGATTCCTAAGATGTCGATGTTCAGTCTTGTCATCTCTTGTTTGACCACATCCAGCTTGCCTTGATCCATGGATCTTACATTCTAGGTTCCTATGGAGTATAGATCTTTGCAACATCGTACTTTCCTTTCACCACCAGATACATCTGCAACTGAGTGTCCTTTCAGCTTTGACCCAGTCACTTCATTCTTTCTGGTGCTAGTATCTGCTATTCTCCAGTAGCATTTTGGACACCTTCTGACCTGAGGGGCTCATCTTCCGGCATCATATCTTTTTGCTTTTTGGTACTGTCCATGGGGTTTTCATGGCAAAGATACTGGAGTGGGTTGCCATTTCCTTTTCTAGTGGATCACGTTTTGTCAGAACTCTCTGCTATGACCTGTCCGTCTTGGGTGGCCCTGCATGGCATAGCTCATAGCTTCATTGGGCTATGCAAGCCCCTTTGCCACGACAAGGCAGTGATCTGCCAATATCATAAAATGTGAATTGTATCCAATGTCCTATTTAAATTCCATTCATTTGCTTGAAACTATTCTAAGTAGGATTAACGCAACCAAATCCTCATTCCTATAAACTCAGCATATTTAATTTGTGACCTGACAAGATAGGGGTGTCCTAGAGGCTCAACAAACTTTCTGTTCCTGCTGTTTGCCTGGGACTGGAGAAAGTATGTGGTATGAGATCAATGATGTGAACCTTAGCTTGATGTGCTGCCAAATTGAATATGTACTCATGGCTGGAATCCTATGCACACTTACCTGGGAGTTAGCATTGGTGAACATTGAATAAGTGTGCATAGGATTACCCTGTAAGGTAAGTGTATTAATCACTACACCAACCAACATTACTAATGTTATCATTGAGTATATTTACTTGTTTATTTTTTTATTTTGTTTAATGACCACCCATTACCATCATGCTTTCTGGGCAGCAATTACAATAAAATTACCAATAGGTAACATAAATAAAATAATACAATTAAAATGCACAAAATGAAATAACAAATAATCAAAAGCAATAAAATGTAAGTTAGCAAATTAAAAATAGTGCAATTGATGTAAAAAAACATCTAAGTGGTACCATAAGTGTGAAAGGAAGGGAACATTTTTGTCAGGCACTTAAAACTCACCAGAGTGTAGGTGCTGGCTTTCTGATGGTAACATATTAGATAGCTATGGTGCCACCACAGAAAAAGCCCTCCTTGCAACCTCCCCTTAACCTCCTTTGGGGCAAAGACTTGTAGGAGGGCCTTCATTTATGACCTTAAATGATGGGCAGGAATATATGGAGTAAGGTGCCCCCTAAGATAATATGATTCTAAGGCATTTAGAGCTTTATATGTCTTTGGTCAAGTCCTTGAATTCAGCCTGGATGGGAAAAGGCAGCCAAGCAGCTGACGAAGGACAGGTGTAATATGTTCATAAGAGCCAGTCCTTATTAGCAACCATGCTGCCCTATTCTTCATTTGATGAGTCTGGACTGTTTTCAAGGAAAGCCCCACATATAGTTCATTGCAGTAATCCAGTCTGGAATTTACCAGTGCATGAATGACTACCCTCATCCAAGTAGGAGCATATCTGGTAAATCAGTTGAAGCTGATAAAAGGTGCTCCTAGCAACCAAGTCCGCCTGGGCGACCAGGGAGAGTTCAGGGTCCAGGAGCACCCCCAGACTATGAACGTGGTCCTTTGGGGAGGGGGTGCAGCCCTTCCCAAGACAGGTTTACAATCTCCCACTTGAACTTGAGGTTTACTCACCAACAGTACTTCTGTCTTGTTTGAGCTTGAGCTTGTTGGCCCTCATATAATCCATTAGTGAGTTCAGATATCAGTAAGGGCAAAGACCACCACACCTGGGTCAAACGAAAAAGAGAGATAGAGCTGAGTGTTATCAGCATATTGATAACACTTCATCCCAAACATCCTGATGACCTCTCCCAGCAGTTTCATGTAGATGTTAAAAAGTATGGGGGATAAAATCAAACCCTGTGGTACTCCATGACATAAATGCCAAGATGCAGAGTGATAATCCCCCAGTACCAACATCTGGAGATCGTACCCCAGGTAGGAGCAGAGCCAGCGCAATACAGTGCCTTCAACTCCCAACCCAGCTAGGTGCTCCAGAAGGATACCATGATTAATTGCATCAAAAGCTGTTGAGAGGTCCAGGAGAATCAACAGGGTTGCACTCTTCCTGTCTCTCTCCTGGCAAAGGTCATCCCACAGGGCGACCAAGGCAGTCTCAGTCCCAAAGCCAGGCCTGAAACCAGACTGAAATGGATTAAGATAATCTGTTTCCTCCAAGAGAGCTTGGATTTGCACAATCACTACACACTCAATCACCTTGCCCAGGAAAGGGACACTGGCTATTGTGTATAATTATCCATGACACCCGGATCCAGATTAGTTTTTTTTTTAGGAGTGCTGTAACCCTGGCCATTTTCAATGCAGCCAGCACCATTCTCTTCTGCAGGGAGGTATTTACAGCCTCCAGGACTCAGGTGTGGATCCCCTCCCTAGAACTTCCAATAAGCCAAGATTGGAAAGGTTGAACAAGCAAGTGGTATGCTGGTCTAGGCTAAGCATCTTGTTCACATCTTCGGGTGCAAAGGCAGAAACTCATCCAGCAAAGATGGATCAGATAGTGCAATGAACATCTCCAAAGGCAATACTGCAGTGACTGTGGCATCCAATTTGCAGTGGATATGAGCAATTTTATCCTCAAAATAATGGGAAAACTTCTCACAGCAGACTGCTGAAGGGTCAATAGGTTCTTTTTGGGGGGCAGTGTTTAAAAGACTCCAGGTCTGGACTCTGAAGGACAGGAAACCTTGTCCAGGAGGTGTCCAGGTCCAGGTGGCATGACATGAACAGATTAGTTATTGGATCTGTTTAGCTGTTCTCATGATTTATACTGCAATTTATACCATTATTCAAAAAGAGCTTGATATATGCCAGAGATGGGGAAACTTTTTTCAGTTCAAGGACTGAACTGAATTTTGGAAAAGCTCTCAGAAGCTTCATTCTAGTGGTGGATGAGGCCAATACACCCAGCATGCTGTATCTTAAAGTTCCTACTCTCAATAACTCAACCTTTTAGTTTTCTGAAAAGGGTAGAAAATACCTTTTGAGAGGCATTTTAACCCTTTGGAATGGGAGAAAAGAATGGCACAGAAGCTGGGAAACAAAAAATGATCTGTGGTAAGCAGGGTGTGAGTATCTAGAGAACCCTAGTGGCTGAAAATGGACCCAAGGAGAGTTGTACGGATCCCAGACCTGAAGTTTCCCACCCCTGCTGCAAACCTTTTAAAGAGGATGGTGTTATTTTGATAACAGAGTTATATATACTTAAAATGTTATGTTCCTTATAACAGAACTTTGTGCACATGGGTGCAATCCTATACCTATGTAACTGGAAGTATAGGATTCCTGATCATAGGCTGTCTAGGGCTGCTGAGAGTTGAAGCCCAGAGCATCTGGAGGGCACCAGACTGGCGAAGTCTTGAGTAAACCATTTTGGAGTCAATGGAACTTACTTCTGAGTAGCCATATATAAGGTTGCACACTGTGCAACTAATAATAGTGGCTGTATGGCTAGAGGGTGATTACTTGGAATTTATTGTGAAAATGCTACTGAAGAACAAATTCTACTACATATTTTCATAGATTATGTGTGCTCCTTCCTTCAGTGATGGCTTTTGTGTTAGCAACTCTATCACAGTCTTTGTAACATAAGTTCCTAGTTTTATCATATATTCTTTGTAATTGCTCAGTAGCAGATACTAAGGAAAAAGACTGCATCCCATTTTACTTTTTTTCTCTTGTGTAAAGTAAAAAGTTCACATCTAATACAGAAAAAAATCATTAAAAATGTGGAAGGTTGCATCAGCTGTGATTTAGTGAAATGTGCACCTATACAGAAGTGATAAATGTTTGCAAAATTTTCCAAGTGTTTTAGGCAAAATATATGCACTTGCTTTGTGCTCCATTTACTATTTATTATTATTTTCTAGCTTCTTTACACAGACAGGAATTTTGTGATCTGTTCACCAACTGGTTCTGGAAAAACTGTAATATTTGAGCTTGCAATTACCAGGTTGTTAATTAAAGTGCCAATGCCTTGGTCAAATGTTAAAATTATCTATTGTAAGTATGCCATATGTTGAAGAGTTGTTATTGTTATTAACAATCAAGAAGACAAATATTTCATTCATATTTTGTTAGGTAGATTGTATTATTTTTGGTTATTGGGTGTAGAATTATGGCAGCAACAATAAATGTGTGCTTACACTTTGCCAAAGGTTTTATTTTTGATTTGCAATGTGTGTTGCTGTTGTGTGTCTTTACCTAGTGAATTAGTCTCAGTGTGAAACCTGTCTGAGGTTTCAGATAAACCTCCCTGAGGCAGTATTGAGGTCCCATGCTGTTTGCTTCCTTTCTATATGACTGCACATGCAGAACTGACCATGACAAGGAGGCATGGGATTACCAACTTTATGTTTCTGTCATAATACCAACACAGTGCTGGATGACTTTTGCACTCCCTAGGTTTTACTGTCTGTCTGGGCTTTGAGACTAGAAGAAGGTGGTTGTAAGGAAATTTCCTGGGGGGTGGGGTACGAGTTGCAGGGAAGTCCAAAAGAGCTGAGCACACCCTGCCTGCCAATCTTCTCTTAGAAACCCCTTGTCCAGTATAAGGGCTTGGCTGAAACTGGCTTCTGGTTGTCAGGTGCCAAAACAAAGGAGTTGTCCAAATAGGCTGGAGAAGTTGATCATGGCCCAAGGAGACAGAGGCATAGTTGGAACAGGCCAAAGGGCCAGTTCCTGCTTGGAAGTTGAGTACCAGAGAAAACAGTGCAGTAAAGCAAAGTGAGGCAAGGCACCAGGAGTCTGCTGTTGCTATTTGTGTGTGGGAACAACTTAGAATTATAATTGTAATTATAATTACAAGCCAGCTCTGATCAGGGCTTAACCGGCCTAGGTAAGAAGAGATTGGCCTGTGGCATATTTGATAGTTATTGTAACTACGTGTATCCAGCAGCCTTGTACTACAGTGCTTAGTCAGTGCTTAGTTAGCTAAGTTTTCAGTAGAGAAGCCACACCACAGGAGATAAGGTGTCAGTTGCTGACAACTGGGGTGTTCTAGTTAGAGACACTACACTGACATTTTACATCCTGCATTCACTTTGTTTAGAAGAGATAATATAGGAACTGCACCTTTGCCACTACAATATGCCATTCTGCCTTCAAAAGGTAAGGTAATTCTGCTTACTCTATCCAAAGAGCTAGTAAGCTTTTATTATTTGCAAGAGGATAAAATTACAAGAATTTCATTTCTGTTTGCAAATCCTGTGAACTTGTTCTTTTCACAATCCCAGATACAAATGCAGACAGTGAGAGTCTCAGAAAGTTTTTGTAATTTGAACAACTTATTTTCATGTTTTAATATTTTCATATTTTCAAAAATATGCACTTGTGCAAATGTGCATTTCTTCCTAAATCCTCATGTTCACACTTTAACCTATGGTGGAGGGAAATGTACACGTGTACTTTTTCTGAATGAAAAAAGTATACACTTTTCATGATTAAATAAAATAGACTTCTGTTTGAGAACACAGATGAGGCAAAACAAACTTTGAGCAGGAATTAGAACCCCAGTGAGCTTCTGTACTGCATGTTTGCCTATTCTTATTCTAAATATTTATCTATTTATATTCCACAAAGTGAAGGTGAAAAAAAATACAGAGCACTATGATGGGGAGGGAGTCACATTCATGGTAGAGGAAATGCCATTCTCCAAATCTTGCTGATTTCATGCCAGCTAGAGCAAATACTGGTGGTATGCTTAAAAATTTTTTTTTGCTCTTCCCCCACTGGTGGTTAGAATTGGTATATCTTCTCAGCTTAGGTAAGCTAAGAATGGTGTTCTTAACTTGTAAGAAAAAAATGGTAGAGTTTTTGCTTTGCTTGAAAAATCTGATCATTGTACATGATATGTGCGAAGATCTGTTCAAACCTGTCTTGTCCCCCCCCCCCCACTACTCTGTATTGTTTTTAGTGGCTCCAATAAAAGCTCTCTGCAGTCAGCGTTTTGATGACTGGAAAGAAAAATTTGGACCCATTGGACTCATCTGTAAGGAACTAACAGGGGATACTGCAATGGATGATTTATTTGAAATACAGCATGCCCACATTATTTTGACTACACCAGTAGGTTTCACAGTACTTAGCAGCTAACTCTGCCTCAGTTTTTAATGCAAGATACTTATAATTTCATACAATTAGTATTACTTGAGTATGTACTTATTTTTCAGTTTCTAACAGTAGGAAAGTACTGGAAAACTTCTGGATTGCTTGAAAAAATATTACTTGCAGCAGTAAATTTGATTAGCTTTCCCTAACCTACCACCCTCCAGCTATTTGGATTTCACCTCTCATCAACTCTTGCCAGTATGGCTCATGGTCAGGAATACTGGGCAGAGTAGTCCAGATTATTTGGAGGGTACTGGGTTGGGGAAGATCGGCTTACAATTTATCAACCTATAAGCAGTCTCTGTTTTTGTTTCATGTAGCACTGAAACAAGTTCCTCTTATGTGCAAATTGTTATGCACATTAATAGTGTCAGCATAATTCAAATTTTACAGAAATTAAACAGAAATTTGGATTACTATGACATTATTTGGAGATTTGCGCTTTGTTGTTTTTTGCATAAAAATAGCTTTAACTTGTAAGAGGGACTTGTTAGAACTGTTTTCTTTTGCACATGATACTGTAAGGGCCGGAACATCGGCTGCAGTTCGGACAGGCAGAACACTGGGACAAGAGCTGGAGGCTGGTGGTGTGGTCCAGGGTCAGGGTCAAAGTAGCAGGCAATCCAATATTGTATAGGAGAGAGAGAGCACAGCCCAGAAAAAGTCTAGTGGTTTGATGTTAGGGAAACAGTCGTGTAAGGGTGGTCCAGACAAGAGTGGGCAGGAACAGGGCAGGAACAACTGGAGCAAGCAAGAACACACAGGAGCAGAACAACAGCAGACTAGGGTACACAGGATCAAACAGAAGCAAGGCAGGAACAATTGGAGCAAGCAGGAGCAGACTGGAATAAGACAGGAACAGATGCAGCAGGGCTGGAGCGACGCTCAAGGTGTGGTGATGCAGAAACCAGAGCACAAGAGAGTCCTGAAGACTACTTGTGTTGCTGTGGCAAAGAATCAGTGCCAGAAAGCCTTATATGCTAATCTGCAGGACCTCCAGCTGCACTGCATAATTGCTTTTCAGTTGCTCCCTGCAAGAGCCTACGAGGCTGCTCCTGGTTCTGCAGGTACATGCAGGGTCACTCAGGCCCTGATCCTGACAGATATAGATTGATAGCTGTATTCTAATAATAACAACAATACGTATCACCAAGCAATATTATCACAAAAACCCATTGAAATTAATAGAAAAACTATAATGATAGATTGTACCAATAATAATAATGATAATTTTATGTTTTCATCTAGGAAAAGTGGGATAGCATGACTAGAAAGTGGAGAGATAACTCTTTAGTTCAGCTAGTGAGACTGATCCTGATTGATGAGGTAAAGCAATAACAAATGAATCATAGCAAAATAGATTGAAAGCATAGCATAGTACTTCATATTCAACTTTATTTAATTGTATTAATTTATTGCTTATAGCCA
The DNA here is from genome assembly GCA_023646645.1 of Varanus salvator macromaculatus. NCBI lineage: Eukaryota > Metazoa > Chordata > Lepidosauria > Squamata > Varanidae > Varanus > Varanus salvator. The sequence goes on from JAIXND010000659.1 coordinate 11,069,940, forward strand.
TAGTCTATTACCAATAAAACAAAGGAAGAACAATAAAATATTTGCAAGAACAATATATAAATGAATCCATCATAACATTCTCTCAATTCTTCTTTGCTTCATTAATAAAGCCCTTTTATGAACACCCATCAAAAGAAATAAAATATTCTGTACTAAATTCTCTGCCAGTTTTGGCAACTAATGGAACAGAAATCAAATTTCTCTCTGGACTATCTGTACAATGGGCAAAATAGAAGTGAATCGAAAACACTATCAGTTTGCCCTACTGTGAACTCACATTTTCTCTACATTATAGAAATTCTTAAATATCTGGAATTCAGGATTGCCTGTGGTATTGTCTGAAATACACTTTGTTCATGCTTGCTTTTTCTGTGGAAAAAGTGAATATCCCAAGTTACAGGATCTGCAGTGGTTTTCCTCATGCAAACCTTAAGACATGCAGCCCAGCTCTGGCAGAAATGAAAAGTTTCTTCTCTTAACATAGCTGCTCATGGTATAGGTGGTAGCTTTTACACAAAGCTATACTGTCTTATCTCCAATTCTGGTAAGTTAATCAAATCTCATATAATTCCATAGGTACATGTTGTGAAAGATGAGAGTCGAGGTGCTACTCTTGAGGTTGTGGTCAGTCGGATGAAAACTGTTCAGTCTTCTCTTTTGTGTGGCTTTGAGAATCCTGACTTAGTACTTTCCATGAGATTTGTGGCAGTTTCTGCAACAATCCCAAATGCAGAAGATGTAAGAACTGTTAATGAGATTGCATTTCTAAATTTCAAAAAGTCATTTTTTCTGTTCCACTACAGAGATATTTGTGCATGCATATACCTACCTCTGACAAAGGCAAAAAGATAAATGTTGGCATTTGTGCATTGATTTCACTGTTGTGACAGATAATTAAAAGTCAGTGTTTGATAAGCAACCATTTTTGTTATTGCCAGATGATTATTCTCCATCTACTGAACCCAACAAACTTAAACACTGGCATTCTAATTATTTGATTCCAGAACCTATTGATGAGTCCTAGTTGACTGCCAGAGTGCATGCTTTGCATGCTTCAAGTTTCAATCCCTGGCATCTCCAGGTAAAAGGAAGTGGAAAATCCACTGAAAAACAGAGCCCCTGCTGATCAAATAGACAATATTGATGCTGTCCTGAAGTGTGCCAGTGTTGATTCTTTGATTTGAAAGGAGTGAGGGTAAAGGCTTGTAAGGTGTTTCCTATGCTTTTGCACAATTTTTCAAACTTTTTTTGCAGCCGTTGTTTCTTCCCAAAGGTTAGCAGAGCGTCTTTTCTCACTGTGACTAGTACTAACTGCAAGTCCCAGAGTTTGCAGCAAGAAAGTGATGCCATGTTTGCCATTCTTGGCAAGAAGGCCTCCTCAGAGAAAATGATCTGCTGGGAGCACCAACTGCCCCTGTCTCATTCCAAAGTTTTAGCATTAGGCAAGATAAAAGAGGTGGTGGTTCACAAGCTTAAGGTAAACTGTTGGCAAGCAGTTCTAATTTTCCCTTTGTTCTTTGTGAAAGGTTGAACTTAGTATAATTTTTGACTGTCCCAAGCCATTCTCCTTTTGGACTGTTTCTATTTATTAAAGAAGAACCAAGAAATTCAAAGGTGTGGCTATATTTTTGTTAGGATGGGGTTCTTCTTACTTTTTTGTCTAAAACTGATAGCTGTTTTCAGCAATACAGAACCTTTTGGAAGAAGATAAGCTCTAGGAGACCATGTGAAGTGTCCATGCTATGAAGGAAAATGCTGAAGAAAGCTTAAGGTTCATTAAAAGTTGTCTTCATTTTTACTTTGAAAAACCATGTAAGCTTGGATTTCCTTATCAGTTTTAAAAACTTCTAGTGATAGATCCAGGCCATGGGTTATTTCACACTTGGGCCATACATGCTTCTGTTGTGCCTATACGCTACAAGAACCTCCCCGCCCCCCGCCCCATATGGAGAACCTCCACTGTTCTGATTCAAACAACTAAGGTGGCTCTGTTCCAATACAGGAGTTGACCCCTCCAGTAAATGTGGTGGCTTGTACTTTCTAACTTCCCAAGCACCTTGATTTTCAGGAAAGGGTAGAAAAGAACAAGGACTGAGAAGAGTCAGATCTAGCCAAAAAACTGGGAAGATCTCACTGTGAAGGGGTTGATCTATCAGCTTGCTTTCATGAACAAATAATTACTTGCAGCTTTGCTTTCCCTTGACATCTCACATCTGCTAAGATAGTGTAAAGTTTAAAATGGATCAGCTTGCAGCCTCTTTGACTCAATGTCCATGATTTGTGTTTGTTGTGCTTTCACGGCAGATACCTCTGAGGGGATAGTTCAGAAGGCTTCCTACTTCAGACCTCACAAAAGTACCTCCACAGTTGCACAAAACCAGCTAAAAATGAAACACTAACAAAAAATGTTTGCACACATTTGTGCAATTTAATTTTTTTAAAGGTGGTAACCAGTGACGACCCCTTCAATTTGCTGCTTCAACACTTGGAGGTGTCAACTCAGAGACAACACAATGTGCTGTTTGTGCCCAAAATGTGCACAAACAGCACATTGCAGGGGCTGTAACTTGCTGTCAGCTCAAAGATCATGAAAAGTGATTTCTGAAAAAAGGGAACAAAAGCTGTTATGATGGAAACTTCTGTTATATTACTACTGCTGTCATAGTATGTAAAGGAGATAAGTTGGCTTTAGCTGCCTAGTCCCCTGGGATATATTTACACGTCCTAAGTCAGTGATGGCGAACCTTTTAGAGATCAAGTGCCCACACTATAATCCAAAACCCACTTACTTATCACAAAGTGCCAACACTGCAATTAAACCTGAATACTGAGGTTTTAGTTTAGAACCGGCACGCATGCCATAGGTTCGCCACCACCGTCCTAAATGATCTAAATTGTGTTAACTATACCAACTATATTATTTTATATTCATAACAGAAAAGAGCACCTAAAAGTATGTGTACCTGTGGAGCTTCCATGAATTAAATGCTGCTCCTCTTGAGAAAGTATTTTCAGGAATTAAGCTCAGGTTTTCTAGCTTCAAGTCTAATGTTCTTTATTTTCTCTTTTAAGATTGCAGAATGGCTTTCAGATGGCAAGAGGCCTGCTGTATGTCTGAAAGTAGATGAAAGATACCGCCCTGTGAAGCTGCGCAAAATAGTGCTTGGATTTCCTTGCAGCAGCAACCAAACAGAATTCAAATTTGACTTAACACTTAACTACAAAGTTGCTAGTGTTATTCAAACGTATTCTGAACAAAAGCCAACTCTTGTGGTACTATGGCTTTTCCTTTGTAATTGTACTGTTCTTGTGTACATTCTGGCATTATTAATCCAAACCATGAATGTTCTTATTTACAGTTTTGTGCTACAAGGAAAGGAGTACAGCAGGCTGCTTCTGTACTAGCAAAAGATGTCAAATTTATTATGAATATAGAACAGAAACAAAGGTACGTTTTATGATACAGGCTTTCTCCTAGTATATGTTGATATTCAACAACATAGGAAGTTATAAGCTATGTCCTCTTTATAAAGACCTGATATAAAATTAGTAGCACAGGAGTTTATAGCTTGTAGGTGATGCGGGTAAATAGACAATGAAATGTGAGACAATTAAATATTCTGTTTAAACACCAGAAATGATTATGCTGAGGGTCACACATTTTTTCAAGCAATACTTCAGGCAATATGAATTACCAGTGGGGTGGGTCCAATACTGATCATTCACTAGTGCAGACTTCCCAACTTGGTGCTCTCCAGATGTGTTTGACCAGAACTCCTGTATTTTCTAGCCGTTGTCCATGCTGATTGGGGAAGGCTGCACTAATAAAACAGAAACTAATAGAACAGATTCCCCCCACCCTTGGCAAGGCCCATATCTGCTTCAGAAGGTTGGGGGTCAGCTGTTCCAACAGTAGTAGTCCATTTGTTGGGTCCAGCACAGTGACTATATGATTAGCTTCATGTTTCTACCAGGTTCCTTGACTATTTAGACTCTGGAGTAAATCTTTCCTCTGTAATCTGCTTATGAAATGTGGCCATATGTATACATTGGCATGCACATATGTAGCATAAATCTATTGGCAACTGGGATGTGAATACCAAACATGGCCTGTCTCCACACAATTATAATAAAAAGCCATTTCTATTAACTTTGTTCTACAAAACCACTGGTATGTAGTGCTGTAGTTTCATATTTCTTACACAAGAAATTTCTTATTATTCCTTATGTTTTACCAATGTGCAGTCTGGAAATCTCTATCTGCTCTACAGTGTGATACCCATAAGTCCCCCAACCACCTGATAGCACAAATAGGGCCACATAGGATGTTTTGCATCCAAATGTAAAATGCAGGTACAGGTTTGAATGTGTTTCTTCTTCCAGTATGTATTGTTCTGAATCCAGGCAAGTAGGCTGGCCACAGAGGTGGAGTAAAATGATTGTAAAGTATTTGTAAAGTATTTTAGGCAGCATTTTTTTAAAAAATCAGCATGCTTCCATCTGGCCTTGAGATGACTGAACAAACTGTCATGTACAGAATAGTTCCCAGATGGTCTACAGCAGAGTAGGAAGATGGTGATTCTGGCATGACAATTTATGCTGAGCTAGGAACAGTGCCTAAACATCATGGTTATCTATTGCTATTATTACTGCTGTCTGTTTCTGACCTAAAGCCTGATGGCTAACAAACAAAATATTTTCATCCATATTCATTTGCTAAAGAAAATCATTTTTTTACTGATGCATGTCATGAAGACAGCTAGGGAAAGGGGAAAAGAAAAAGAAGATATAATTGATTAAGAAGAGACATGGGGCAGTAAAAAGCAACAGGGAAAATCATACTCCTAACCTTTTCTGAACCTCTGAAATGGAATGTTCATTTCTGATCTAAGATAATTCCCATCATTTTGAGACATTAATACAAACTGAACTGTCAAGGATACTGCTAATTGGGCTATAGAAAATAATGCTTCCTTAGTCATGATTTTCCCAATGTATATTTGACATGTCTTAGGGAGAAATCCCAGATTGTTATATTTGCATAACAAATTTTAATTAAAAATAAATTTCATTAGTCAAGCAATCCATGGCATTTGTTCTGTTCAGATAAGGTGAAAAAGTTGCAATATAGTTTGCCTTTTGGGCATATGAACTGGACACTGTCCAGTTATGAAATGGTTGGTTACAATGTGGTCATATGGTGGTATTCAATGAACATAGTTTGTTTTTGTAATGTATTTAATGTCTTCTTAACAATGATATTGTACTATTTTCTCTTTCCTCTTTTGAAGATTACAAAAGTCTGCAAATTCAGTAAAAGATGCCAGGCTGAGGGGTATGTAGCATGTACTAATGGGAGAAATTTTTGGTTTTGTTTGTGCAGTGAGATGATTTGATAATGTTTTGGTTTGAAATTTATTTGCAGATCTCTTGGTCTGTGGAGTAGCTTATCATCATGCTGGAATAGAGGTCTCTGACAGAAAAATTATTGAAACAGCTTTTAATGTAGGAGATATACCAGTTCTTTGTGAGTACAAAGCATTTCAGAATTTAAAATTTTGATGCAATATTGGTTCTTGGAGGGAAAGATCTCATGGCCCCTAGGTGTCATCTGAGGGGCCATAGGATTTTCGGCTTCTTAGTACCAAGTTCAGAGACTGCTATCTGACCTCAGACCTGACTATCAAAGCTTCAGTTCCCTCTCCTGTCCCCTTATTGCACCAGATGGTCTCTGGGGTCAGTGAAGTTACCTTGGTTGAAGGGGATATTTTGGACGTGGGGAGGAGAAGACATGGGGGAGGCTAAGATACAAGGTATCCTGGGTTCTGTCTAGCCTCTTTCCCTCTGATACATTAACAGTAGATTGCCAAAAGTAGCTACCTAGTAAAAATACATAGTGGGAGGAATAGAGAGGTGACGATCGCTACTACCATTTATCCCAGTCTGCATTGGGTGAGTGTGAGTCCCTGAATTCAGGAACTTACACTCATTTTCATAGAACTGCATTCTAAAATTTAATAGGTTTTTATTTACAAAAATGAACATGACCATCCTGATAATGATGTATCGTATGATAATATTAATTTAAGAAGTGTTTAAGAAGTGTTAAATAACAAAAGTGAGTAGTTTGCTGGACTTTTAGTAAAAAGAAGTTGTTCTTTGCTAGAAAGGACAAACTTTTAACATGTTAGTTTAAGTAAGTATAAATAATAACAGTAATAGGTTTCTATCAAAATGAAGAACCTCTCTAGTCTAGCGTATAGGTTGGGGACATGACCTAGGGAGAACTGGATTCAAATTCCTGTCATTTGCTCAGTCTGATCTATCTCACAGGGATACTGTAAAAATGAAATAGGACAAGTCCATGCATGCTGCCTTGGAGGATTACTATTGTGATGAATTAATTGTGCTGGTTATTACCTATAAAGCCCTAAATGGCTTGGGACCAGGATACCTAAAGGAACGCCATCTTCCCTATTTGCCCTCCTGCCCCTGAGATCTGCAGCAGAAGCCCTCCTCCGGGAACCCTCTGTGAAAGATATTAGGAGACAGAGTACCTAGAGGAGGGCCTTCTCTGAGGTGGTGCCCCATCTATGGAATGTGCTCCCCAGAGAGGTCCACCTGGCGCCATCGTTATATGTTTTTTCGCACCAGGTTAAGACCTTTTTATTTAATCAATATTTTAATAAGTTTTGATATTGAATTTTATCATCATATTTTAATTGCAGCCAGAGTGAGTCATTAATTAATTTATGTTATGTTAGATATTTGTATTTTATTTGTGTAAGTCGTCCTGAGGCTTTTGCAATAGGACAGCATACAAACAAACAAACAAACATTTCTCATGAAACCTTTAAGAATTGTTGATCTCAGTTTTCTGTTATTTTACAACAAATATATAATGCTGTCCACTTGAGATAATTGTAACATCAGTCAGATTTTCATTTTTAATTCATATGGTCATAATTAGCTAGAACGGTAAGTTCTAAATGTATTCGAATTATAACCTAAGGTTTTCTGGCAGATAGTAAGTGTTGTCTCATCAGAAGGACTTGCTTTCTGCCCAAAATTCTGCTGTTAAATCGACTCTGGGCATTTAAGATTTGAGCAGTAGGCTAAGTAGGTGCACTATTGCAGTCCATGATATATGCAAATGACATTAATATGATATGATATGATACAGTACTGGTGTAAGCCTGCTTAAAATGAATGGGTTCTTATTTATTTTAAGAAAATAATATATTTTCAATGAATGGGTTCATACCTCCAGAACACTTTGCTGATTGCAGCTGTAGTCATAATCTTGTAAAAGAGAAAATATTATTTGCTACTATATATTATTTAATTTTAAAGTGTAGAATAAATAATGATGGGTAGTTCATATATTAACAGTGAGGTCATCTTCGAAGTGTAGAAAAAATGGTATAATTCATGGACAAGAGGAAGGTTTAAGTTGATTTTGTTTATTTTAATTTATTTAGTTTGTTTATGTTTATTTAATTAGATGATTTTTTTTTTAGTTGCCGAGATGCACCGTGGGGGGCGGGGGAGGGATAAATTCATATGCTTTATTGTTTATTGTATTTTAATTATGTTGTTAGCTGCCCCGAGGCTTTGTTGCGATGGGGCGGCCTATAAATGTTTTAATAAACAAACAAACAAATAAATAAATAAATCACCATGCTTAAAGGAATCCTGAAATTTAAAAAACTGTTAAAAAATCTTTAAGAAATTGGCATGCTCAGTGGGTATGGACTGCTGATTGATCATTGCAGGAAAAAAATGGGGTGAGAAAATAAAATGAGGTATCTTGGGAAAAGGCATGACTAATTGGCTGAAACACTAAACTGGAGTGCTCCACACTGCAAGATTTTTTGCAGGTTCCGTTTTGTATGCAACAAAACTAGAATAGATGTAGAATTAGGTGTAGAATAACTATTCTGCCTCTGATCCTGGGGATAGCATATAGCCATCATGTTATTACCCATTGATAGCCTTATTCTCTGTGAATTTGTCTAATCCCTTTGAAGGCCATCTAACCATATCCATGCCTTCTGTTAGTAAATTCCATAGTTTAAACATGTGCTAGGTGAAGAAGTATTTCCCTTTGACTGTCTCAAATCTTTGATCATTCAGCTTTATTGGATGACTCTTTATAGTATTATGAGAGGGAGAAAAACTTCACTTTAGCCGCTCTTTCCACATGATACATAATTTGTTAAGCTTATGCCATATCTCCCCTGAAAAGGAGAGCGCCTAGTATACTACAGCATAGTACTACATGTCTGTTGCTTTTTGAAAATAAATGTTATAAGTGAATTATTTGAATGCTTGCAGTTACTACTAGTACCCTTGCTATGGGGGTAAATCTACCAGCACACCTAGTAATTATCAAATCAACAATGCATTATGCTGGAGGAATGTTTCAGGAATACAGTGAGACTGATATTTTGCAAATGATTGGAAGAGCTGGAAGACCTCAAGTAAGTTGAATCTGTTTTTAGAAGCCATTTTGGATTGGAGTAATAAGTGCACTTGTAATGGCAAAGATCCACAAGTGTTTTGTAGTCATATATGAGTATGACTTTTTATTTGCACAGTAAAATTATTTCTGACTAATTAATACAGGCTTCCCTCCTAGAAAACCAATGAAAGTGAAGCCACAGAGTTGAGTTTGCAAGCTAAATAAATAATGAGTTATTGAAGAACTATCTATTAGAAGAAATAGGAAAGCTCTCATACGGTACCTCCAGATGAAGGGCTACTAGTGCTAATAATCAGAAGATAATATTCACCTATTCTGTCTTTTTTGTTCATGATGTTCTCTGGTAAATAAAAGGACAGAAGAATTGGTGGGAAATCACAGGGAAGTTGCTGGTAGTTGACAATATTGTTTGGACCTTAAGAAGAGAGTGATCTTTCTTTATGAGGATCTTTCTCTATGAGGAGAACAAAAGGGATGCAAGCTAATGATAAAATAAAAAGCATATCATTAATAATATCAAGACCAATGATAAAGAATTAAGCATATCAGAAACAGTATATCAGCCAGGGACCACTGGATGATAATGGGTTTAAAGGAGGATCAGGAGACTGCAAAAAAGCTGAATAAATTATTTTCATCTGTCTTCTCTACAAAGGATACTGGGCAGATACCTGTTCCTGAACTTAGACATTCAGGAAGGGAGTTGGAGGAATTAAGGCAGGATGGTGATGAAAGATGAAATTCTTAACCTTACTGACAAGGTGGAAGTTAATAGACCACCAAGCCCAGATGGCAACTATCCCAGAATTCTTAAAGAACCGAAATATGAAATTGCTGACCTTCATACAAAAATATGTAACTGTCCCTTTGTCTGTGTACTAGAGGACTGAAGAATGGCTAATATGATACTAATTTTAGAAGGGGACTTAAGGGTATCAAGGAAATTATGGGCCAGTTATCTTGGTGTATTTTCTGGATAAATTGGTTGAATGCTGTATTAACATAGAAACATAGCAAGTCAGAAGGGGTCTCCTGGGCCATCTAGTCTGACCCCTGACACAAGCCAGCTTTGCTCATATAATGTCCAATATATGGGTATCCAATCTATAGAAACATTAAAGCTGTAATTAGTAAGCATAAAGAAAGAGAAACCCTGCTGAAAAAGAATCATCATGGTTTCCTGCTTTACTAAACTTTTAGAGTTCTTTTGAGAGTGTCAGTACCCATATGAACAGGGAAATCTGGTAGACATTGTTTATTTGACCTTTCAAAGGAACTTTGATAAAGATCCTTACCAAAGACTCCTGATTAAACTTAGCAGTCATGGAATAAGAGGGGAGGTCCTCTTACTTATCAGTAACTGGTTAAAGAATAGAAAGCAGATAATAGGTATAAATGACATTTTTCCCTGATGGAGAGGTGTAAACAATGGGGTCCCATATGGATCTGTACTAGAAACAATGCTTTTCAACTTATTCAAGATTAATCCAGAATTCATGAGAAATGAAGTGGCCAAGTTTGCTGATGGTACCAAACTGTTTGGGGCTGTTAAAACCAAAAGGGGATTGTGAAGAGTTCCAAAGTGCGCATCAAAATGCTAGATCTGGTTTAGTGTAAGCAACTGTGAATTTTTAAGTTTTTATTTTAAAGATAAAAATGTTTTAAATAATAAAGTAATACACATTGGGGTAAAAAATCCCAACTTCTGGTATAAGCTGATGAGATTTGAGCTTATGGTGACTGACCAAGAAAGGGAACTTGGAGTTGTGGACAGCTTGCTGAAAATGACAACTCAGTATGCAGCTGCTGGGTAAAAAGCAACTGCAGTATTTGGCATAATTAGGTTCTTCTTCGTGGCCTCTGTGCATCACACATGTGGGGTACTGCGCCTGCGCGGTGCCTGTAGCCGGAATGATTGAAAGCTAACGGATTTTGGCGGGAATGCTCCACTCCCCCTCCCCTATCGCCTATAAATAGAGTGGAGCGTCCGCCATTTTGCCAGTCTCTGCAACCGCCGTTTGTCGTGCCGTAGTGCCGTCTTTCGCTATCGCTTTGACTTGTCTCCAGTGTTTTTCTCCAAGTTTTATTCCCTCTCTCTATTTCACAGTTTAAATATTTCACTGTTTGCACTTGTTCTTCCTTTTCTTAGTGTTTCACGTGTTTTTTCCCTCACTTTGCACTCCCTTCCCAAAAAAAAAAAAAAAAAAAAAACCCAAAAATATATACTTACCCTCTTTCTATCTTCTATTCTTCCGTTTTTCCCTTCTTTCAGGCACGATGGCTCAGCGGGCGGCAGCTTTCCAAAAATGTTCGGAATGTGGGTCAAAAATGTCGCCAACCGACCCGCATGATCTTTGCCTCCTATGCCTGGGCGAGGGACACCGCGTCGATAAGTGTTCCCATTGCCTCGCTTTTTCTAAACAAGCGAGGAAAAATCGGGAGAACCGCTTGCGGAGGCTTCTTTGGGATCGGGCGCTTCTCCAGACCGATCCCATAACTTCTCGTCCAGCCGCGGCTGCGACTGCGACGCAACGCTCGGCCTCTTCTGCTTCGACCGCTCAGTCGGTTCCACCGCGTGCTCCTGCCGACGAAACTGCCATGCCGGCACCGCCTCCTGCAAAGAAAGCGGAGAAGCGTAAGCACGCTGAGCCTTCCACCGCTCATAAAAAGTCTAAGCTGGATAAACCTGAAAAGCAGAAGAAGGCAAAATCCCAGGATAAGACCAGGCACAGGGATTCGACCTCCTCTGTTCCCTCTGTGCCTTCCGCAATTGTGGTACCGACGCCTCCGGGACCGGCCCTGCAAGAGGCGATGCGGGTCACTCCTCCGGCTTCGCCCCGCCGCTCACAACCTTCGGAACCGATGCCGGTACCTAGGCGCGAACCGAGCTCGGATGGGGAGATCCTTGACTCTCCTCCTTGGCCAAGATCACCGACCTCCATGCCCCCGTGGGTCGCGACGTGGGGACCCAAATCTCCCCCCACGGCCGTCGGAGTGGCTCTTCAGACAGAGGTTCTCCTGAGTGGTACTCCAGGCCCGACTGGTACCCGTACCACACTGCTTCACGGGCCCAGCAGCCCCCATGCTCTAGGGATAGGCCACGCCACCCGTCGGATCCGAGACGCTCGGTACCGAGCCCAGCCAGGGAGAGCATGGTTTCGAGATCCCCCGCAGCCTCCTCTTCCTCCGAACCGCCGCGCTACTTCTCAGAGTCGGAGGTCTCTGACCAGGATTCGACCTCCCCGGATGCAGCAGTTACAGCGCAAGGCCCAGCGTCTCCGGACGAATCATACTTGTCCTTTGGAGAGCTGATGTCGCGCCTGGTCCACGCCTGGACATTGATGCGCTCCAACGTCCAGGCCCTAGCACTGACAAAATCTACGACGTTGTACGGGGTGAGCGCTCCACCAACGTTGTACTCCCCCTGATCACGACGCTCAAGCATGCTATGACCCTGCCCTGGGATCTCCCCAACCAGCCTCAGCCTACTGTACGCCGGTTTGAGGGCATGTATCGGGTCCGGGAGGAGGACATCCCCTACCTCCTATGCCATCCCCGGCCGAACTCTGTCATGGTGGAGTCCTCCCAGGGCAGGGAGGCCCGTGGACACACCACGCCACGGATAAGGAGGGGCGCAAGATCGACGCCGCGGCCAGGAAGGTCTATGCTGCATCGGGCCTGGGTATCCGCATCTCCAATTATGAGGCTACCCTGGCCCGGTACCAATACTTCCTTATGGACCGGCTGAAGACTGCCCTCACAGCTCTGCCGCACGACCAATCCGAGGTGGCACAGTTGTTGATCAAGGAGGCGATGAATGTGGCCATCCAGCAACTGTCCACCGCGCGTCACCACGTCGACACCGACTCCAGGGCGCTCATGGGAGCGGTGTCTCTCCGTCGGCATGCCTGGCTGCGGAACTCCAATTTCCCCGAGGAGACGAAACGGAGGATAGAGGACATGCCGTTTGACGGATCCGGCTTGTTCAATTCGGCTACGGACCGCAAACTCAAGCGCCTACATGAGTCCAGAGTGACTGCCCGTCGGATGGAACTTTAGCCGCCTACCCGACGTAAGTGGACCTGGCCTCGACAACAATATTGCCCAAATTTTCCACCGCAACGACAGCCACCATTCCGTCCGCAACAGCAAAAACGGCGCAGACAACAACACCAGCGGTACCAACAATCCCGCCGTCGCTTCGACACCGAGCGTCGCCACCGTTGACGGGGCGGGCGAACCCGTCTTCTCTCTTCCATCCCACCCACCCCCCTCCCATTTGGGGGTCGGCTTCACGGCTGACTCCCCATTTGGGAGTCCATTACATCTGATCGGTGGGTGTTGTCCATTATCCAGCATGGGTACCGTATTGAATTCGATGTCATTCCTTCTCCAACTCCGATTCGTTCCACTCCTTCCTCCCAGACACTCTTAGATGAGGTTCATCAGTTATTGCTAAAAGGTGCGATTCGTCGAGTTTCTCATAACGAGGGAATGCACGGATTCTACTCAAGATACTTTACGGTACCGAAGCGGGACGGTGGTCTCCGACCGATCCTTGACTTGCGGGGCTTGAATAGGTTTATCACACCGCGAAAGTTTCGGATGACCACCCTTCAAAACATTCTTCCGCTGCTGAGGAGAGAGGACTGGTTCGCCGCACTGGACTTGAAGGATGCCTACTTTCATGTCTCCATATTCCCAACGCATAGACGCTTTCTGCGCTTCGCCATCGGATCCAACATCTACAAATTCCTGGCTCTTCCCTTTGGTTTGGCGACTGCACCTCGGGTGTTTACGAAATGCATGGCGCCCGTTTGTGCCTACCTTCGGCTCCAAGGGATACAACTGTACCCGTACTTGGATGATTGGCTGTTGGTTGCTCAGTCTCGACAGCAGCTCCTCCAATCTCTCCAGACCACTCGTTCTTTTCTGGACAATCTTGGACTTTGTATTAATGTCGAAAAATCTATTCTTGCCCCAGTGCAGGTCATCAACTTTATTGGAGCTCGTCTGGACTCGCTACGAACCTGAGCGTTCCTCCCGTCAGACCGCATGGCCACCTTGATCCATCATGTCCGCGTAATTCTCTGGACAAGAACTTCTTCAGCCAAGGCCATCCAAAGACTGTTGGGACACATGGCTGCAGCTGTTTCGGTTGTGCCATTCGCAAGACTCCGACTCAGGCCTCTACAGTTGTTTTTTCTCCGGAACTTTTGTCCATACCGAGACAGCCCGTCGATGTTGCTACGAATTCCATCTTCCGTCCTTCACACGCTTCACTGGTGGACGAATCCGTCCAATCTGTCTGGAGGGGTCCCTTTCAAGCCCCAGCATCCGACTATGGTGCTCGGTACCGATGCATCCCTCCACGGCTGGGGCACCACATGCAGCGACTTAACAACGCAAGGCCGATGGACCTCGCAGGAAGCAAACAACCACATCAATTTCCTGGAGATGCTAGCTGTTTTCAAAGCACTCCGAACATTCGAGGACGTCCTCCATGGTCAGACGATTCAAGTCACTTCGGACAACACTGCCACAGTATTCTACTTGAACAAGCAGGGTGGCACCAAATCTCGGACGCTAACCGGACTATCCATGAGGATATGGGACTGGTGCATTCCCCGACGAATACAACTGACTGCGGTACATCTGGCAGGTACCGACAACGTGGAAGCGGACGTTCTGAGCAGGTGTCTTTCAACCTCCCACGAATGGGAACTCAAGCCTCAGATTCGAGACGAACTCTTTCATCTATGGGGATTTCCCTCCATCGATCTCTTCGCAACTCACCACAATGCAGTCTGCACGAACTACTGTTCGAGAGCAGGCATCGGTCGACAATCCCTCGGAGATGCCCCAATGATGGACTGGACTGCCTTACAGATTTATGCATATCCTCCCACACCTTTGTTGATGAAGGTTGTATCCAAGATCCTCTACGAGAAACCGACAGGTATTGTCATTGCCCCATGGTGGCCCCGACAACTGTGGTTTCCGACGCTACTTCAACTCTCCCAAGGACGTTTCATTCGTCTACCGAACGTTCCAGATCTTCTTACTCAGCAGGAGGGGACTCTCCGCCATCCCGACGTAGATATTCTCCACCTCACGGCTTGGTTGATCTCATAACGGCTTCAGAGTCTTTGGATTCGACAACCTCGAATCCGATGGTATCACCTTCGTCCGCTTCGAACCCGAAGGCACCACCCTCGTCCGCCTTGAACTCGTCCATAGTGCCGCAACCGGACCAGTGCATATTCGACAGCCCCACAGGGCAATCATCGCTCCATAACCCTACAACCGCTCGTCACTCATCGGACTTACTTCTTCCTCCAGATATTCAACTGATTATCGATTCTGCCTTGAAATCCTCGACACGGAAATCCTATTTAGCCAAATGGCAACGTTTCTCGTCTTTTATACAAGCTAATGGGGTCAACCCTCTCTTGGCATCGGTACTGGACATTCTACAATTCCTAATGTCTTTACATCGCTCCGGACTCAAGCCTTCATCAATCAAGGTTTACACAGCAGCAATTGCTCACTATCGTGGAGCTCCTCAAGGAATGCCGCTTTTTTCACAACCCCTTATAAAAAGGTTTCTCAAGGGACTCACAAACATTAATCCAGTGATAAAACCTTTGGTACCGACATGGAGTTTATCCGTTGTCCTGCAGGCTCTTATGAAACCACCTTTCGAACCCGTGGCAACATCTGACTTGCATCTGGTTTCATGGAAGACAGCCTTCCTTGTAGCTATAACTTCAGCTCGCAGAGCCAGTGAACTTTGTGCTCTTCGAGTCGATGTCCCATACCTAAACTTTCACAGAGACAAAGTGGTTTTGCGCATGGACCCTTCTTTCCTGCCAAAGGTTTCCACCTCGTTTCATCTCTACCAAGATATTGTTTTACCAGCATTTTTTCCATCCCCATCGAATTCGTTGGAGCGTTCTCTTCACTCCTTGGATGTGCGCAGATGCCTTGCATTCTATAGGTCTCGCACTGAACCTATTCGCCGTTCACACAGACTTTTCGTCAAATATTCGGACTATGATCAAGGCTCCCCCATAATGCCTCAACGATTTTCCAAGTGGATTGTACAAACTATCACATTGGCGTATCAACTCTCGCATATAGAACTGCCAATAACTCCTTCAGCACATTCTACTAGAGCGGTGGCAGCTTCATCTGCTTTTTTGTCGGGAGTTCCTTTAGATGACATCTGCAAAGCTGCTATTTGGTCAACACCGATCACGTTTGTGAGACATTATCGACTGGATATTCGTGCGAGGCAGGATGCATCATTCGGCAGAGCTGTGCTCTCCTCCGTTCTTCAATAGCGACACCTTCCCACCATCCTTTCAGGTAAGCTTGCTAATCTACCCACATGTGTGATGCACAGAGGCCACGAAGAAGAAGGGCAGGTTGCTTACCTGTAACTGATGTTCTTCGAGTGGCCATCTGTGCAGTCACACAACCCACCCGCTGGCCCCGCTTGGTGTCGAGGGGTGGATACGAATTTGATTGTCGAAGGGTGGATACAAATTCGATTGTCGGTTTCCTCAATATTACGGTTTCAACAAGTTCCATTGTCGGTTTGGTCACTATGACGGTTCCGACATTTATGGTACCGATATTTCTTACGGTATCGTTATTTCTTCGAACCGTTCAAATTTCCTTGCTATCCTTTTACGAATGTCGGTCTTTAAGACTGGCAAAATGGCGGACGCTCCACTCTATTTATAGGCGATAGGGGAGGGGGAGTGGAGCGTTTCCGCCAAAATCCGTTAGCTTTCAATCATTCCGGCTACAGGCACCGCGCAGGCGCAGTACCCCACATGTGTGACTGCACGGATGGCCACTCGAAGAACATCAGTTACAGGTAAGCAACCTGCCCTAATTAATTGAAAATAAAACTGCCAATATCATACTTCCTTTATACAAATCTATGGAGTGACTACACTCAAAATACTGTGTACAGTTCTGGTTGCCATAGCTAGAAAAGGATATTGTAGAGTTAGAAAAAAGGCAACTAAAATGGTCAAGAGGCTGCAGCAACCTCACTAGGAGAAAGATGACATCTGGGATAGTTTAACTTTGCAAAAAGGGAAGTACACATTTACCTTCAGGTAAGTTACTTTTGAGCAGACATGTACAGGATTGCACTGTTACTATGGCTTCATTTTCAAACACGCTTCCAGTCTTTTATTACATTTTACACTGTCCTTGAGACTATAATTTAGTTTTAATTCTATCAGCAGAGAACACCAAAGTCACTGATCATTTTTACACTCTCTTTCAAAGAAGTCATTGAGGATAAGACTGTCAAATCAGTGTCATCTAACACAGATTCAACATGTACTCCTTCTTGTTTATGTGAATCCTTTAATTTTGTAACACTTGATCTTAATAGGTTTTGCCAATAACTGGTGACAGGGTATGAAAAACCAAGTAGGTAAGGGTAGTAATTTTTAGTATCTTTAGTTAGAGTAAAGCTTTCCAAACTGTTTCTATTAGCTATTATTCAAGCTTTATATATAATAATAATGAATCTTCTTACATTTTGTAGGGTTACCACCCAAATATCTCAAACTTAGCTGCTTTCTACTCTTGTTTTAAATTCTCTTGCTATAGTTTGATACAACAGCCACAGCAGTAATCATGACAAGGCTAAGTACAAGAGACAAGTATGTTCAGATGTTAAATGGTGCAGATACAATAGAAAGCAGGTAACCTAAGCCATTTTTCTTTATTCTGTTGGAAACATTGTCTCTAACATGTTTGTTTATTGAAGAGAAGCTTATCTCCTAGATCATGAAGATAGGCCTGTAGGGAAGGAGAAGGTTTAAAAATATTTTATCTTCCCAGCATGTAGAAGAATACTAATCAGCAAGGCAAACAATAATCTGCACCAGTGTTTTTCCCCTGAATGCTTACTGCAATACTTGGAATAGAACAAAAGCAAGTTTGTGCTTCAGTCCTTCACATAGTTGCATGTGCCTGCATTCCATGCTTGTACACAGTATTTCAGTGACTGATTTGAAAGAAGTGAATTAAGATAAAGAAAACAAAGACCTGTGTCCCTTTAAACAGGAAAAGAACAGTTTTGGGAATATGAGGAAAAGAGGATTTAGATTAGAAAAAGCCCTGGGGAGAGAGGGTTAAGCTTCCCCTTCATCAGCACTGTTATTCTGATCCAATTTGGAGCCTCCCATGACTGCTCTCAATTAAAAATTAAAACACTAGGACATCTGATCATGGATTGCCTTGAATACGCTCAGGTTTATTGTTTGTTTATTTATAGGATATTTTATACAATTCCTGTAGTATATAAATGCTTTGGCAAATCAAACATTTCCCTGTTAGAATTTGCAGTAAAAATGACATTTTGTTTGTTTAAAAATTCTGATTCACCTTGACCCAGCAAAGGCAACCTGATTGTGGAAAAAATTTGCCCTGTGCAGAAGTCTTTTCTGAATACAACCTTATATTTGCATTTGGCTGCTGCTAGTTGAGAAGTCAGCTCCCTGAACCATATATGCCTCCAAAAACGTGATCAGACCATCCTTTACCCTCTGGATGTTGATGCTCTGCAGCTCCCACCATCCCTCACCCAGGGATGGCCCAGGCATATGCGAGCTGTAGTTCAACAAGATCTGGAAGGCTGCATTTTCTTTTCCCCTGCCTTGAGAAGCTAGGTGGAATTATTGCACATAGCAACAGGCATGTACATGAACATATCTTTGGTGAGGTTTTGCTTTAGCTTTTTAATTACATAACAATTTAAAGTTTATTCTAATGCAGTGGAAATAAGAAGCCAATAAAGGTCTGTTGGACTAATCAGCAACTAAATTTTAAGAGTATTTTAAATAGGAGCTGAAGGGCAAGCAACATTTGTTCTTACTTTTCCTGTTAACAAGGCAGAAGGAACTACCTCCTTTCATTTTTGTACTAGGAAGAGTGCACAACAATAGTTCGTCGTGGCCTCTGTGCATCACACATATGGGTGCTGCGCCTGCACAGTGCCTATGGCCAGAAAGATTTAAAGCTTAATGGTTTTGGTGGGAACTCCGCACCCCCCCCCCACGGTATAAAAGGGTGGAGTGCCCGCCATTTCCTCAGTCTTCTTGCAACCGCTGTTCGTTGTGCCTTGAGCCTTTCGTCTCTCAGTTTGTACACGTTTATCCAGTTGCTATTATCTTCTTAGACATTATGATTCCAAGTTTTTTCCCTCCCTATTAGAAGTTTTCCTTCTCAATTCCCCCTTTTTCCCTGTTTCAAAAAAAAAAAAAACAAAATATTGTACCTCTTCTTCTCCTTACCTTGCTATCTTCTCTTTCTTCCTCGATGGCACAGCGTGTGGCTTTCTGCAAGTGCTCTCAGTGCGAGTCCAAAATGTGACCTACTGACCCGCACGATCTGTGACTTCTCTGTCTTGGAGAAGGGCACAGGAATGATAAATGTGGCCATTGCCAGGCCTTTACTAAGCAGGTGAGGAAAAATCGGGAGAACCACCTACGCAAACTTTTGTGGGACCAAGCCCTGCTCCAGTCAGACCAACTGGCAGTCAAATGTGCTCCTCCGTCCTCCTCTTCCACCACACCTCCACCCCGCCCATTGGCTGATGGTGCCCCTTTGCCAGAGGGTCAACGCTTCTCTGCAACTCCTCATAAGCAAAAGGAGAAGAGGAAGCATAGTGGATTGGACAAGTCCTCAGGCCATAAGAAGCCTAAGAAGGACAAGACGGATAAGTCGGCTCACAAACCTAAGAAACCTGATCATTCCAGGCACCATGACTTGGGTTTGTCCGCCTCGTCGATTCTGATGGCTACTTCATTACCAACACCAACTGGCCTGGCCCTCCAGTTGGCCATGCAAGTGACCCCGCCTGCGTCTTCAAGACGGGTCACACCTTCAGTCCAGTCTTCCCCTGAGCAATGGGATGTTCCCTTGCTGAGATCAATCTCTGATGGAGAGATTCGGGACTCTCCTCCAATGGCTCGCTCACCTGCTCCCCAACCATCACTCAGGCCTTCCCCAAGGGCTGCTCCTCAGCAGGTGCGATATCAACAGTGTGCCTCGGTTCATCCCTCAGAAGAATGGGTTCAGCCGCCCCATAGGCCGTCTCATCATGAGCCATGAGATGATTACCCACTCTACGGTTACTACCCTTCGGTGTGCGTTCGTACCCTCTCTCCGGTACTGAGACACACTCCTTCGACTTCGAGAGTGGCACAGTCTAGGCATCCCACTTTGCCTATCAACATTTCCTCTAGCCTCCTGCCTCACTACGATTTGGGCTCGGAGGACTCTGAAGTGGCTTCTTCACCAGATGTGGTAATTTCCACACAGGGTCCCAGCTCATCGGAGGAACCCTATGTAACCTTTGGGGAACTGATGGCGAAGCTTATGAAGTCACTTGAGATCGAGGTCCAGCACTGCTTCAATCCCGATACCGACAAATTCTACAACATTGTTAAGGGCAAACAGGCTGCCACCATAATTTTGCCGCTGATTACTACTCTTCACCAGGCAATTATGGAGCTGTGGAACTACCCCAATTAGCCTCAACCCACTTCACAGCGATACGAGTCCATGTATCGAGTCTGTGAGCAGGATATTCTATTCCTCCTGTGTCATCCTAGACCGAACTCGATCATCGTTGAGTCTTCTCAAGGACATGAGTTGAGGGGATACACTACTCCCTGCAACAAAGAGGGCCGTAAGATCGAAATGTTGGCTCACCGGATCTATGCCACTACAGGACTTGGCCTCTGTATTTCTCATTATGAGGCCATGCTGGCTCGATACCAATATTTTCTAATGCAGAAGTTAGAAAATATCACGGCCTCACTTCCAGACCAGCAAAAAGACCTGGCCCGAATCTTCATCAAAAAGGCTATGCAGGTGGCAGTCCAGCAGCTTTCCACAGCAAGACACCATGTCGATTCCGACTGGAGCTCTTGTTGGCGCCGTAATCCTCTGTCGCCATGCCTGGCTCCAGAATTGCAACTTCCTGGATGAGACAGTACGACAGATTGAAGACATGCCTTTCAACAGCTCAGGGCTCTTCAACGCTCAGATGGACCACAGGAGGAAGACTATCCATGAGTCGAGGGTTACAGCTCGCCGGATGGAAGTCCCTAACCAATCTCACCGTAAGTGGTCTTGGTATCGTCCATCCTACAGATACCAGCCATACTCGCAATTTACAGGCCGTCAGCAGTTCCAGCCCCGCCAACAGTGTGGGAAGCAACAACAACAACGCTTACAGCAGAACTGTCATCGGCCTGACTCTGACAAACATCAGTGTTGATGGGATGAGTAAACCTCTCCTCTCCTCAACCCACCTTCCCCTCTTCCTTTTGGGGATCGGCTGTAAAGTTGACTCCCCCTTTGGGAGTCCATCACATCTGATCAGTGGGTTTTATCCATCATACAGGACGGATACAGAATTGAGTTCAATACCGTGCCCCCGCCAGGACCAATCCGATTTACTCCTCAGTCATCGGTTCTCATTGACGAAGTTCAGCAGCTTCTTCGTAAAGGAGCAATTCGACAGCTTGCACGCTCTGAGGGGCTCCACGGCTTCTACTCGAGATATTTCACAGCCCCTAAGCGTGATGATGGTCTTTGTCCAATATTGGACCTACGTGGTGTCAATAGGTTCATCAAAACCAAGAAATTTTGGATGACCACCCTTCAAAATATCCTTCCATTGCTTAGGGGAGAGGATTGGTTTGCTTCTGTGGACTTGAAAGATGCCTATTTTCACATCTCCATTCACCCATCTCACAGGCGTCTTCTCCAATTCACTGTCGGTTATGATCTGTTTGAGTACAATGTCCTACCATTTGGACTGGCTACTGCCCCCCAGGTTTTTACGAAATGTATGGCCCTGGTATGTGCGCATCTTCAGCTACAGGGCATTCAAGTGTATCCTTACCTGGATGACTGGCTGATCGTTTCCCTGTCTAAGGAAGGCCTTCGGTCATCACTTCAGACTATTTGTAACCTCTTGGACAATTTGGGACTATGCATTAATCATGAGAAATCGTGCCTTACTTCCTCACAAGTCATCAACTTTATTGGAGCCCGTCTTGATTCCACATTGACAAGATCCTTCCTTCCACAAAGTCAACAAGACAATTTGTGTTTATCGATCTGTCGAATCCACATGGACAGAGCTGTTCCAGCACTCTCGGTGCAAAAAAGTCTCGGCCACATGGCCTCTATAGTCTCTATAGTTCCCCACGCCAGGCTACGGATGAGGCCACTCCAGTTGTGGTTCAACAGACTGTTTCAATCCCAACGAGACTCACCTCACTGTCTCCTCCTCCTTTCGACCTCCATCCTCCGGACTCTATCGTGGTGGACTATGCGGCACAATCTGTCCATAAGCGTCCCATTTTGTCTGCCTCACCCAACCCTGACCCTGTTTACCGATGCCTTCCTTACTGGGTGGGGAGCCCTATGTGCTGGTCTCCATACACAGGGCACCTGGGACCACCAGGAGACTACCAGACACATCAATTACCTTGAACTTCTAGCGGTCTTCAAAGCCCTTTGATCATTCGAGAACACTGTCTGGTGACATGTTGTGCAAGTTGCCTCCAACAACATTGTCGCTGTATTCTACATAAACAAACAAGGCGGGATGAAGTCCGCCTCCTTGGCCCACCTGGCAATGCAACTGTGGGACTGGTGCATCCCCAGGGAGATCACCCTCCTCACTGTTGACCTGGCTGGTACCAACAACGAGGAGGCTGATGCCTTCAGCAGGCAGATGTCGACGACCCATGAATGGGAACTGGTTTGTCCAACCTGCCATCGCCTTTTCTGGACATGTGGCTCTCCAGACACAAACCTGTTCGCCACTCACACGAAAAAGGTGTGCGAGGTGTTCTACTCTCGTGCTGGCATCGGTCTGGGATCGACAGGGGATGCTTTCATGATCCCCTGGACAAACACGTTCTTTTATGCGTTGCCCCTGATTCCACTCATAACGAGGATCCTAGCCAAGATCTTCTACGATGGTGCCACGGGGATCCTGATTACCCCCTGGTGGCCCCATCAACCATGGTTCCCTACTCTTCTCCGTCTATCCGACAGCGCCTTTCTCCGCCTGCCTCTCTTACCTCATCTAATAACTCAACAGGATGGAGCTGTTCGTCACCCAGCTCTCCCTTCACTCAATCTGACAGCCTGGCTTATTCAATGAACCACTGGGTCTCTTCGGTACCAGCGGATTTGGGGACTCCTACACTGGTCCTATGCCGTCCCAATACAGCTTCCTCTTCCCTGATACTGGTAGACTCCTCATCGAATCTGAGTGCTCTCCATCCCGATATTCAATTCATTTTCCAGTCTGCCCTAAGACCTGCAACTCACTGGTCTTATGTGGCCAAATGGAAGCGCTTCACATCCTTTGCTGAATCCAACAGTTTAGCCGCTTCTTCAGCCTCTGTTGAAAATATCCTTCAATTTCTCCTATCACTCCATCAATCTGGACTTAAGCCATCATCTATTAAGGTTTATACAGCTGCAATTTTCCACTACCGCAGACAGGTGCGGGGTTCTTCAGTTTTTTCGCATACCCTCATACATAGATTCCTCATGGGTTTACAGAACCTTCAACCACCACTTCATCCAATTATCCCTACTTGGAGCCTCTCGGTTGTTCTCCAGGCACTCACCCGAGCTCCTTTCGAGCCCCTGGCAACTACTGTCATGCCTGATGCCACTACAGAGGCAGCACCCCAACAGGAGGATTTATGCTTGAGACCCCATAGCCAAACATCCCTCCCACAACCTAGCTCAGGAATGGCTGAACAGATAACCATACCTCATCCTGACCCTTTATCCATTGAGCAAACAGCTGAGCCTACGTCAGACCAAGAGAGCTCCAAGGGAAAAGACACTATGAGTTCTGCTCATGGAGAGCCTGAGCAGACTGTCCCCCTCCCTTCTGACACTGAACCTCCTGAGCATGACACAGGAGACACAGGAGGCAGAGCAGATCTTTCCCGCGCGACCCTTAGATGTTCTTTGCGCAGGTTGGAGCAAAAGGAAGCTTTGTCCCGCCTCAGGGGGGAAAGGTGGGGCCAAGATAGCTAGTCCCATGTGGGCTCCCTGATGTCACTAAGGAGTTAGCATCTGCCTTGTAAAGACCTTTGCAGTAGAGCTTATTTGTAATGTTGTAAATCTTGTAGATAAGTAGCAATAAAAGAATTTAGTTTTATTGCTTGCGAACATGTGGGTTGTTTACATAGAGAGCCGTCATTCACAACAACTACCAACTTACGCCTCCTGTCTTGGAAGGCTGCTTTTCTTGTGGCGGTCACGTCTGCCAGAAGGGCTAGTGAACTCTGCGCACTCCGAATAGATCCTCCTTACTTTAACTTCATAAGGAGAAAGTTGTTCTCCATACTGAACTGGCGTTCTTACCTGTTGTCTTCTTTTCATATTAACCAGGACATTGTCTTACCAGCCTTTTTCCCCTGCACCCCCTACACCGATAGAATGGTCATTACATTCTCTCAACATTCGTCGCTGCCTTGCCTTTTACAGGTCTCACACAGAGTCCTTCCGTAAATCTAACCGCCTCTTTGTTAAATACTCAGACCATGATAAAGGCTCTCCTGTTGGTTCGCAGAGGCTTTCGAAGTGGATTGTACAGACCATCGAGCTAGTGTATCAGCTCACCAAGCTTGACTTACCTGTCACCTCAGAGGGCATTCCGTAAGGGTGGTAGCTGCTTCCTCTGCCTTTGCCACTGGCATTCTGATCCAGGACATTTGCAAGGCTGCCACTTGGACTACTCCTTGCACCTTTGCCAGACATTACCGCCTTATTTATTTATTTTATTTTATTTATTAAAACATTTATATGCCGCCCCATCGCAACAAAGCCTCGGGGCGGCTCACAGCGTATATAAAATACAATAATACATTAAAACTTATGTATCTTGAAGTGCGTGCCAGGCATGATTGCTCCTTTGGGCGGGCAATCCTTTCTTCTGTTCTTCAATGATGACACTGCCTACCTCTGGGTCTGGTAAGCTTCCTAATCACCCATATGTGTGATGCACAGAGGCCACGACAAAGAAAGGCAGGTTGCTCACCTGTAACTGTCGTTCTTCGAGTGGCCAGCAGTTTTCTGCAGTTTTCCCTGTAATATCTCTTGCTCCTGTGAGGGGGTGAATGATCAGTTTTCAGTAGACTGAGGAAATGGCGGCACTCCGCCCTTTTATACCGTGGGGGGGAGGGGGGCAGAGTTCCCACCATTAAGCTTTAAATCTTTCTGGCCATAGGCATTGTGCAGGTGCAGCACCCATATGTGTGAATGCACAGATGGCCACTCGAAGAACGACAGTTACAGGTGAACAACCTATCTTTTCTCATGGTACATTTCAGTTGATATCTTCAACCCTCTTACGGATGAGAGAAGTTGAGTTGTGTTATGCCAGGTGTTTGTCAGAGCTTCTCTTACATTTCTGCACAGAACAGTGAATTGTGACTTTTGGAATTTGGACCCCAAACTTTCTATTGCCTACGGCCAATTTGTTTTAAGAATAGAATATATAGTTACTGGTTGACATTTGGTATGTTGCATTTGCTTTAACTTCATTTGCTTTCTGGTTTTCTTAGTTTGCATATGCATCTCATTGAACACTTAAATGCTGAAATAGTGCTCCACACCATCACTGATGTGAACATAGCTTTAGAATGGATTCGATCAACTTTCCTCTACATCAGAGCTTTGAAGAATCCAGCTCAATATGGTTAGTTGGTCTTAAATTTTCTGGACTGCAGCACTTCATTAAAATATGCTACAATTTGGATGTAATAAATTCTTGCAATAAAGTGGCTCCATCTTGAAGGGTAATTTAGAAATTCTAAGATATAACAGAAAAGGTTGGTGGTGTCTCCTTTTTTCTTATATAGGTTTTTCTTGTCAGTGCAGATTTAAACAATGAACATTTCTAAAACCTGTTTCACACTTTCACTGCCTTTCTTTGTCTCATGTGGACAGATACCACCATCATTGCTGCTGCTTCCCTCACTTTTCTCCCTGGCAAGTTAATACTAGTTGGCAATGTGTGGATATCTTGTAATATCACCAGCTCCTTTTTTGTATTAAGCTCAAAACTCCCCCTGGTGTATTTGTGTGTTTATATTGCTTTCCAACTACATATTGTAGCCTGCTAGATAAAGTTCTCTGCATGAACTGCCAAAATAGACACTTTATCAAACACTTGAAAAGTCATAATATTCTACTAGCATGCTGTATTTGGCTTGCATCTGAAGTGAAAAGGCTGAAATTATACAAAAGAGAGCTTGGGTAGAGAAAAATGGCTTCCCACTTTAAAATATTATGTCTTTAGCTCCTGTTACATCTTGCTTTACAGTAAATTGACCATGGTAGAGTCTATAGCTTTAAAATCCTTATTTTAGCATAGTGTTGCTTTTTCTTTGTTACTGGGAATGGTGCAGGTTTTGGCTGTGCATAGCATCCCACTATAGTAATATTTTGTTGCTCAAGTCAGTATTAAGTTGTAAATCTACTTTCAAAGGAAATGCAATGTGCTTCTACTGAATGTGGTGTGATATTTATAAAATTTTCTGTTAAATAGGTGTGCCTTTACATAGGGTCAAATAGTAGTATTAAATTTCAGAAAAGCATTTCATATTTAGTGAATCAATCAGATCTATTTTCCTCCCAAATGCAGAGTTTCTGCTTCTGTACTGATACTGCTTGCTGTCAGCACTACAGCATACGGCATTCTGGGGTGTTCAGCACAGTAGGATCTCTTTGTATGTGGAACAGCTGCTTTTCAGAGCTGTGAAAGAAAGGAAGGAAGTGGTAAATGGAATAGTTACTTTGTTGAAATGTCTTTAAATGATAACAGTTAGTCCATTTAGCACCTTACTCCACATCTGTTTTTGCACTCACTCTTTCTTTTAAGATACATGTAAAACTATTGTTTTCATAAATTGGGAAATACAATAATAAAAGTTCTTCGTGGCCTCTGTGCATCACACATATGGGTGCTGCGCCTGCGCAGTGCCTATGGCCAGAAGATTGACAGCTAACGTTTTTTGGCAGGAAGCGCTCCGCTCCCCCTCCGCCCTATAGCCTATATAGAACGGAGCGCCCGCCATTTTGTTCAGTCTCTGCGACCGCCGTTTGTCGTGCCTTAGTGCCGTCTACGCTATCGCTTTGACTGTTGCCTTATTCATAGCTTTTTCTCCAAGTTTTATTTCCTCTACTTACCTGTTCACATTGTTCTGCACTCGTTCCTTGTTCAGCACTTGTTCACGTTTTTTCCCTCACTTTTTCCCTCCTTTCTAAAAAAAAAAACAACAACCAAAAATATATACTTACCCTCTGTTCTATCTTCTTCTTCTTCCCTTCTTTCTGGTACGATGGCTTAACGAGTGGCGTTCAGAAAGTGCCTGGATTGCGGGTCCAAAATGTCGCCCACCGATCCGCATGACCTATGCCTCCTCTGTCTTGGAGAGGGGCATAGGACAGACAAGTGTTCCCACTGCCTAGCCTTCTCTAAGCAGGCTAGAAAGAATTGGGAAAATCAGCTCAGGAGGCTGCTTTGGGACCGCGGCATCCTGCAGTCCAATCTGCTGGTCTTCTGCCCTGCTACAGCTGTAGCTGCGGCCTCCTGACCAGCTCCTCCTGCCTCGGCTTCCATGGTCCCATTCACCAAGGCCACCCCGGTACGCGCTTCAGACGAAGCTGCGACTTCCACTGTGGCTCAAGCTGCCTCTGCTCCGGCAAAGAAGTCGGAAAAGCGAAAACATGCAGAACCTGAAAAGAGCCATAAGAAGTCCAAGTGGGACAAAGCCGAGAAGCCAAAGAAGGCTAAGAGCCAGGATCGACCCAAGCATCGGGACTCTGGCTCTTCTGTCCTGTCGGTACCATCGGTGCTAGTGGTACCAACACCACCCGGACCCACCTTGCAGGAGGCAATGAGGGTGACCCCTCCTGGATTGCCCCGGCGCGTGCAGCCTGCGCCAGAGCCGACAGCGGTACCAATGAGAGAGCCCAGCTCTGACAGGGAAATTCCGGATTCCCCACTGAGGCCAAGGTCCCCAACACCAATGCCTCCAGCAGGTTGTGATGTGGAGACTCAGATATCCTCACGCCGTCAGCGAAGCAGGTCTCCTGATCGGAGCTCCCCTGAATGGTTTCCTAGACCAAGCTGGTTCGACTACCACTCAGAGGGTCGGTACCCAGCTCCAGAAGTCTCTCGATCCAGGGATCGCCCGCTACCGTTGGGTCCAAGGCGCATGTCAACTTACCCATCCAGGGAGAGCACGGTGTCGAGATCACCGGCGGGTTCTTCATCTTCGGCACCTCCTCTTTATGCCACAGATTTGGACGGATCCGACATGGATTCTATGTCCCCCAACGCGGTCGTGACTGCGCAAGGTCCAGGGTCGCCGGATGAATCTTACTCTTCATTCGGCAAGCTGATGGCACGCTTGGTCCATGCGTTAGATATCGACGCCGTCCAACGTCCTGGGCCTAGCACTGATAAGATATATGATGTGGCTCGCAGTGAGCGTTCGGCCAATATCGTACTCCCACTTATCACCACCCTCAAACAGGCTATGACCCAGCCCTGGTACCTCCCTAAACAGCCTCAACCAATGGTACGGAGATTCGAGGGCATATATTGGGTCCGAGAGGAGGATATCCCGTTTCTCCTCCTCCACACTCGTCCGAACTCCGTCATGGTGGAGTCATCCCAGGGACGGGAATCCAGAGGTCACACGGCGCCAAAGGACAGGGAGGGCTGGAAAATCGATACCGTGGCGCGGAAGGTATATGCCGCATTGGGCCTGGGTATTCGTATCTCCAATTACGAAGCTACCCTGGCTCAATACCAATACTTCCTGATGGACTGCCTCAACAACGTGGTGGCTGCCCTCCCGCACAACCAAGCCGATGTGGCTAAGCTCCTTATCAAGGAGGCTATGCACGTAGCCATGCAGCAGCTCTCAACAGCACGCCATCATGTCGACACGAACTTGAGAGCTCTGATGGGTGCAGTCTCCCTACGTCGGCACGCATGGCTAAGGAGCTCTAACTTTCTGGAGGAGACAAAACGCTGGATAGAGGACATGCCTTTTGACGGCACTGGTCTCTTCCATGCAGTGACGGACTGCAAGCTTAAGCGCCTCCACGAATCACGCGTGACTGTGCGTCGGATGGAGCTCCAGCCACCATTAAGACGTAAGTGGTCCTGGACCCAGCCTTCATACCGTCCCCCCTACCAAGGCCAAAGACAACAGCAGCCTTTCCGCCAGCAGCAGCAACAGCACCGAAGGCAACAACTGGCTCAACGATACCAACAGACCCGTCGTTGTTTTGAGCTGACAGACGACGTCGTTGATGGGACGGGCGAACCTCTCCTCTCTCCCCCACCCCACCCACCCTGCTCTCATCTGGGGACCAGCTAAAAAGCCGACTCCCCATTTGGGAGTCCATCACATCTGACCGGTGCGTGTTATCCATTACTCAGTATGGATACCGTATTGAATTCGATGTCATTCCTCCTTTGATCCGAGCTACCTCATCCTCACTGACTCTTTTGGATGAGGTACATCAGTTATTGGCGAAAGGTATAATCTGTCATGTTTCTCAAAGTGAAGGAATGCACGGTTTTTACTCAAGATACTTTACGGTTCCAAAGCGGGTTGGTGGACTCCGACCTATCCTTGATTTGAGGGGTTTAAATAAATTTATTACCCCACGTAAGTTTTGGATGACCACCTTGCAAAACATTCTACCGCTGCTGAGGAGAGGGGACTGGTTCGCCGCATTGGATTTGAAAGACATCTACTTCCACGTCTCTATCCATCCTTCTCATAGGCATTTTCTCTGCTTTGCCATCGGATCCGAGGTGTACGAATTTTTGGCGCTTCCGTTTGGTCTCACGACCGTACCTTGAGTTTTCACCAAGTGTATGGCGCCTGTTTGTGCCTTTCTACGGCTACAGGGGATACAGATCTACCCGTATTTAGATGACTGGCTTTTGGTATCGCAGTTGGAACAAGAGCTTCTTCAAGCTATCTGAGCAACTTGTTCTCTGCTGGACCGCCTTGGACTATGTATCAATGTTGAGAAATCTTCTCTCGTTCCCGCACAGGTCATCACCTTTATCGGAGCTCGCCTGGATTCAATTATGGACCCGTGCATTTCTGCCATCGGACCGACTGAGGACCCTCGTGCACCGTGTTCTCATGCTTTTTCGAACCCGAACTATGTCTGCCAAGTGCGTGCAGAGGCTGTTACGACACATGGCAGCATCCGTTACGGTTGTGCCATATACGAAGTTACGCCTCAGACCCTTTCAGCTGTTCTTCATCAGAATGTTTCTTCCGCAACGGGACAGTCAATCGAAGATCCTTCGGATCCCATCCTCAGTCCTCCATACACTTCGTTGGTGGACAGTACCGTCCAATCTGAGTGTCGGGACCCCTTTCCAGCAACAACGTCCATCGATAGAGCTCGGTACCAATGCGTCTCTACAGGGATGGGGCGCCACATGCGGCAACATGATGACGCAAGCCCGATGGAGCAGTCAGGAGGCCAGCAATCACATCAACTTTTTGGAGTTGCTGGCCGTCTTCAAGGCAATTTGTACGTTTGAAGATGTTCTCCATGACCGGGCAGTTCAGATCACGTCAGACAATACCGCCACGGTATTTTATATAAACAAACAAGGTGGAACGAAAT
This sequence comes from Varanus salvator macromaculatus, assembly GCA_023646645.1. Lineage (NCBI taxonomy): Eukaryota > Metazoa > Chordata > Lepidosauria > Squamata > Varanidae > Varanus > Varanus salvator. The sequence continues at coordinate 11,100,193 of JAIXND010000659.1, forward strand.
CCCAGAAGTTAGCCAACTTGTCCATCAAGATCTGGGATTGGTGCATCCCCAAGCAGATCCATCTGGTAGCGATATATCGGGCGGGTACTGACAATGTAGAACTAAGACGCCATACTAAGCAGGCGTCTGTCCAATTCCCACGAGTGGGAACTAAAGCCCCAGATATGCGAGTACATTTTTCATCGATGGGGTTTCCCAACTGTGGACCTGTTCGCTACCAACAAGAACAGAGTGTGCCGGAGTTATTGCTTGAGGGCAGGGATCGGTCAGAACTCTCTAGGAGATGCATTCATGCTGGACTGGACTGCTCTCAATTTTTATGCCTACCCTCCCATACCTCTATTAATGAGGATAGTATCGAAAATCCTATACGAGAAGTTGATGGGGCTAGTCATCGCACCATGGTGGCCACGACAGCTTGGTTCCTGGCCCTACTCTGGCTTTCTTGGGGACATATTCTGCACCTTCTGAAAGTCCCGGACCTCATTACACAGCAGAATGGGACTATCCATCATCCGGATCTGGACTCACTCAAACTAACCATGTGGCACATTCCGTGACCCTTCCTGCCACATCTGACCCAACCACGGTACAGCCGATGGCTTCCTTGCCTATGTCGGTCCCAACAATCTCAGTCACCGCCTTGTATCTGACACACGTTTCTTGGAACCATTTGTTGTCGGAACCATCGCCCCCTGCTCCTGCGTCACTACGCAGTTCATCGGATCCGGCATTTCTTCCTCCAGAAATCCAACTTATCATTGACTCAGCTCTTAAACCCTCTACACAGAGGTCCTATATGGCTAAGTGGCAGCGTTTCTCTACGTTCGCGCTTCTCACGGTTTTCAACCACTCTCGGTGTCTATTTCGGAAATTTTACAATTTCTTATGTCCTTACATTGCTCTGGGCTGAAGCCCTCGTCCATCAAGGTCTACATGGCAGCGATCGCCCATTTTCACGGCACTCTTCAAGGACTGTCACTGTTCTCGCAGCCGCTTATAAAGAGATTCCTGAAGGGACTCTACAACATTAATCTGATTGTTAAACCTACAGTTCCGACTTGGAGTTTATCCGTTGTTTTGCAAGCTCTTACAAGATCCCCGTTTGAACCCATGGCCACGTCGGACTTGTGTCTTGTGTCATGGAAAACAGCATTCCTGGTAGCAGTGACTTCAGCTCGAAGGGCTAGCAAACTTTGCGCCCTTCGTGTGGACCCTCCATACCTAAACTTCCATAGAGACAAGGTTGTATTGAGGATGAATCCGACCTTCCTCCCGAAGGTCTCCACTCCTTTTCATCTCCATCAGGATATTACATTACCAGCATTTTTCTCATCACCATCGAACCCACTTGAATGCACTCTTCACAGCTTATATGTACGGAGATGTCTCGCTTTCTACAGATCTCGGACTGAGTCTATATGGCGTTCACAAAAACTGTTTGTCAAGTACTCGGAGCAAGACCAGGGGTCCCCCATAACCCCTCAACGTCTTTTGAAATGGATTGTGCAGACTATCACCTTGGCTTATCAGCTGTCGAACATTGATTTACCCATGACTTCCACAGCCCATTCCACAAGGGCAGTGGAACTTCGTCCACTTTTGCCTCAGGGGTATCTTTGGATGAGATATGCAAAGCGGCCATTTGGGCAACACCAAGCACGTTTGTCAGACACTACTGACTTGACGTTCGTGCGAGACGAGATGCATCTTTCGGTAGAGCAGTGCTTTCCTCTGTCCTTCAGTAGCGACACCTTCTCAGCCTTCCTTTGAGGGTAAGCTTGTTAATCTACCCATATGTGTGATGCACAGAGGCCACAAAGAAGAAAGGCAGGTTGCTCACCTGTAACTGATGTTCTTCAAGTGGCCATCTGTGCAGTCACACAACCCACCCGCTGGCCCCTCTCGGTGTTGGTGAGTGGGACTTGTTCTTCGGTACCGGTAAATGAATTTTTCTGCTCTGTACCATGTGTTACAAAAATGTTTCTCTCTCGGTACCGTGGCTTATGTTTTTCCTCGGTACCGTGTTACTACCTAGTTCTCTTAGTATTTTCCCATTCTCTTTTCACTAGGGGACGAATGTTCGGTCTTCGAGACTGAACAAAATGGCGGGCACTCTGCTTTATATAGGCTATAGGGGGCTTCCCACCAAAAAACGTTAGCTGTCAATCTTCCGGCCATAGGCACTGCGCAGGCGCAGCACCCATATGTGTGACTGCACAGATGGCCACTCAAAGAACATCAGTTACAGGTGAGCAACCTGCCTATTTTTCAAAATGAAGCCATATATTTGTTAAAGCCAATAGACTAACAGGACAAAGATTAAAATAAATATTTACTTTTTTGTCTAGTTTATTTTAATAACAAGAAATGAAAATAGTTTCAGTACTGGAAAGTAAGAAATACAGAGAAATGGTCAGTGATGAAGAATGAACTAGAAAAACTAGAAATATGCTTTTCTGAGCCTCAGACTGCATTGTCTCATAAATAATCAGTGTATAGGTTAACATTACATGTGATGCAAAAAAAGAGCTCTGATGGGAAGAGTTCCCTCTTCTAATGAGATTTGTATAGCATCCTTCAATCCAGTTTTGGGTGCTAGGGCAGATGCTGTAATTTTATGTATGAGGGGCAGGCAACAGTGACTGTTTCCCTAAGCAATGAGACAGTAAAGTTGAGTGACTGGCCACACTTCAGCCAGGGCAGTTATCTGACAAAGCATTAATTTGTTGCAGCAGGTATAATATGGGCTTAACCATTGTATGAAGTGGTTATGACTGCCTGTAAAAGCATTTTGACTAGTTCTCTTTTGTTTCCCCTGTCTGATCTGCCTGAGCTGACACTGTCTAGATCTTAAAAGTTTCCTTGTCCTGTTATAGAAAGGAAGCTAGCATTTTACTTTATTGGGTGGTGATCAGAGGAGATAGAAATAATGCATATAATCTTTGGTGTGTTTGTATGTTAATTGTTGTGCTTTTGCCAGTGCTGAAGGTGTCATGTATACTTTATACTTAGATCTTGGATTTATATTAATATCATATTGAGCTAACGTAATACATACTTGCTGAAGATCTGAGATCATGGTGAAACACTCTTACTTTGCACACAAATAGAATCCAAATAGAATCCATTTACATTTTATATATTAAAGGGATTAATAACTGGCCCTTTCTGATTAACCTCAGTAGTCTGTTTTGCTTCCATTATGGTCATATGTTTACAGTAAGTACTCAATTCTGCATTCTGGGTTTTTTATTAGGTCCATAATTATTTCAGAATAAAATTAATTATTAAATCTGTTCAGCCTTTTTTTTGTCATAGTAAGTTGCTCTCTGTGTATACTCCTTCTCCATATCTGTTGACATTAAACAACAGTTTTTTTCAGCTTATATTTGGTCAGTTAAAGAGCTATGAACGGCTATATTAGCATTTAAATGTATGATTACATGTAAATGAAACTATTTAATCTAAATTTCTTTTAATGAAGGTTTTGCAACTGGATTGAACAGAGCTGGAATTGAAGCAAAACTGCAAGGTTAGATGCTTTTCAACTTTCTTGAAAACACAGATCAATGCAATTTCATTAGGTTTCATTGTTACTACCTCATACCTGGTATTTATAAACATACAGATAGTATTGATTTTGTCCAATGTTCAGGTAATAACTAAGCTGCTATAACTTGGTTATAATGAAACCTAAAACTAATTTACCTTTGCATAGTGGCTGTTTCATTTTCTGGAGAGAGACTAAAATCATCTTTTTACATAACTGACAGATCAGTCCAAATTTCATTTTGTGGTACTCGCATCCTTTAAAGCAGCAAACTCATTGAAGGCATCTTTAAAGTGGCTAAAATAGGTATCCTACGCAACAAATCACAATAAGAGGAAGTGACCATATAAGTAAAATTGAACAGGGACTTAGTTGATTGCTAATCCTCTGAAATTACTGACAATGTTGTTTGGGAAACAATTAAACAACTATTAACTACTTTTAAACTCCTTTTGGCTTCAACAGGAGAATTTAACATGTTTAAATAACTCCTATCAAATTTGATGGGACTTAAACGTATTAAATTTTATTTGGACCTTAGGACACAATCCAATCAGGATGTCTGTTAAGCACCCAAAATCGGATGATTACAAACATCCTATGCAGAGTAGAAGGAGCAGTAGAGACCATCTTTGCCTCTTCATTTTTGCTAGATGGATGTTTTGGCCATCCAACTTGCTGCTTCAAAGGGGAAGGAGACTGTTGGGATACACTATATCTTGGCCACTCTCGTATCCTCTCCAACTCTCCCTCCACCACCTTAAAAGGTAAAGGTTTCCCCATGACATTAAAGTCCAGTCATGTCTGACTCTAGGCGGCAGTGCTTATCTCCGTTTCCTAGCCAAGGGAGCCACAGACACTTTCCATGGTCATGTGGCCAGCATGACTAAATACCAAAGTGCACCGAACTCTGCTACCTTCTCACTGAAGTGATACCTTTTTATCTACTTGCATTTGTATGCTTTCAAACTGCAAGGTTGGCAGGAGCTGGAATGAAGCACAGGAGCTCACCCTGTTGTGTAGATTCTAACTGTCAACCTTTTGATCAACCAGCCCAGCAGCTCAGCAGTTTGACCCACTGTGCCTTCGCATAAGCCTTCCGTGAGAAAGAAGATTTCATGACAGCCCTGAAGGGGAGAGGGATTGGAGTTCTAATATTCAGCTTTGAGGCTGGAGCACTGTTTTTATCCTCAGAGTTGGGAATTTGATGCCCCCCAACCATATTTAAAGTCCAGTCATTCCCTCCATTAAATAGTTTTGTCAGGTAAATTTAGTGACTTAGTTACCATGCATAGATAGACTCTGTTGCCTCCAAAATCTTGTAAACTTTTTTCTGTATGACTTAAATAATTTATTTCACCTTGTACAGAATTATGTTTGAAAAACTTGGATGATTTATCATCATTTGATTTGGTCAAGATGGATGAAGAGCTCTGTTTCAAGCCAACAGGTAATGCTTTCTACTTAAAGGTTTAACATGTTTTCTGAATACAACTTTGGCTCTGGCTTAAAATTTCCTTCCCATGTGCCATTGTGATTCCCATAATGTCAAGCACAGTCTCTTGACAGTACATATATATTTCTGTGTTTCATTTCTGAGCCATTAATACCTGATGCCAGCAAAGACAAGACCAAAGGCTAAGGTTTAAAACTAATTCATTATAGAATTGTCACACTCACGTCTGTAGCCACTTTAAAGATACCTGTGCTTCCAATGTGTTTGTTGCTTTGTTGTGAAGAAAGCTGTACCTGAATCCCACATAAGGCCCTTGGGCCTTACTGGTTCTGATGGAGGGCGTGATTATAAGGATAGACTAGATAGAGCTGCCCCTATCACCAAAAGCACAAGTTTGGAAAGCATTATTCAATTCCATCTTCCAAAGTTGAGAGAGTAGTAAACTCCTGTGAATATTATCACTCGAATAACTACATAATTGTTAATAAGGATAGGATTTTTCTTCTAAAAAAATTCAGACAAAAAAACTGCTATTAGAACTCCAGCTAATGAAGCAAGCCATTGTATGATTTGTTGTAGTTAAAGCTGCTTAATGACGTATTACCTCTACACTATAAAGGCAAGTAATTAAAAACACTTGGAAGCCTCCTATGGGTTATATTTTGTATGTCATACAGAGAAAATGGATAGAATGCAACATGTAACTCACTTAAAGAGAGCTAACTGCTTTTTACATATATATTTATTTCCTACAGAGACTGGACGACTAATGGCTTGGTATTATATTGCATTTGACACTATGAAAAAGTGTTTCGTGATTAAAGGAAATGAGACTTTATCTGAACTGGTAACTTCTTATTCAAATGAAAAATTAATATATACCAACAGCTGTTAACTGAATGTAAAATTCAGCTCATTTTTTTCAAACATGTTCTTGTATATACCAAACTTATCATCAGTTGCATACAGTATTCATTCGTTAGGTTTAGATCCATGCATAGATCTGAACAGAAGGAGAAAACGTATTGGTGCTGTTCCATGAGCTCTTGTGCAAGCTCTTGGAAGACCTCTTATAATTCAGTGCCACAATGACTTGGTGTGAATTATTTCTGCTTTTAATTCACAATCCCGGAACATCCCATTCATAGATTGTTTCACAATATGCATATGGGTTAAAATACATGTTAACAGTATTGGTTCTTCTTTGTGTATTGGATCTCTGTGGTTCACACACATATGGGCTCATGCCTATGTGGCGCATCACTGGGAGCCTTCTGTAGCTAAGGAACGCCCCCACCACCATCCCAGTACACTTGTATCTAGTGACTTCTACTTATTTCCACAATCCTCTTTTTACTGCCATTGTGGCAGGCTCATAAGTAATAGTATCCATTCATTCACTTCTTTCTGAAAGGAACAAAAATGTGCTGAGGCAAAGCAAACTTTAAATTTTCTCTTTTTTTGTTTTGCCTCCTTCTTATTTTTCCATTGAACACCAACCTGTTGACCGACCTGTTGCTGGTAATTAAGTTTACTAGAGATACTATAAAGTTGAATGATGGCAGGTTACATACCTGTAAGTTCTTCAAATGTGCATTCATGCAACCCAACCAGTGTCCTCACATTGGTGTCAATCTCATTATTTGTATCAAGTTTCCCCTCAATTCCAAAGCTGCATTTGTCAGTCTCAAGGAACTGAGGGAATGGGTAGGAGTAATTGCAGACTGGGACAATGAGAGAGAGTCCCTGCCAAAAGTTCCTCAGCAATAGAAGACTCTTGATAGAGGCGCCATGCAGGCACAATACCTAATGTACAGGTAACCACTCAAGTTCTATGTAAGCAACCTGCTGTTAGTTCTGTTGTGGGGTAATTCCTCATCTTTCCCATTCTTTTTCTTTACTTCTTGCAGCATTTGAGTACAGGGATTTGGTTCTAGCCTAGCCATGGAGCATTCAGTTTGGCCCATATATGCTACAAAATTGGACTGATTTATTGCAAAAAAAAAAAAAAGGCTTCATTTAATTCCAAAATATAGTTTGGTGCTACGCAAAGGAGGCAGAAATTGCATACTGTGGTTTACACTGGAATGTAAACCAGTCTTTCACCTTGGTTTTCACTTCTTGTTTTCAGGGCAAATGTGAATTATTCTTTGTTGCTCTGATATTAATATTAATCAAGAAAGTAGCTAATGAAATCTAGCCTAAAAAAGGAATGAGGAATATGAACACAAGATTTCATTTCTGTAGTGCCGAACCATAGTTTGATGCTGTGTATGAACCAGTCTAAAATGTTGGGTTTTTAAATAGCGCTGTTAGAACAATTTAAAATTTCCAATTCAGGGTACAGAAGATAAGGGATACCATTTTGTACTATGAAGTAAAACTCTTTTCTCAGTCTCTCATATTTATAGTTGCTTATCAAATGCAGCATTCGTTCAGCTAGATCCACATCAGTGTAGTAGCTTATATTGGTATTCTTAGTCCATTTGAGCAGTTGCAATAGAAGTTTCCAACAAATAACCTTGAATATTTTGCTGCACATACATGGATAGATGAGTTCTAAAATAAATGCTTAAAATATTAAAATAATTGGAAAAGGTTAAGATAGTGGAACTTAAAATTAATGAAAGAAACTATTGTAGGTCACACTGATTTCCAGCTGCAATGAATTTTCAGACATCAAGCTGAGAACCAATGAGAAAAAAATATTGAATACTTTGAATAAGGACAAGAATCGTATAAGTATAAGGTACAAGATATCCTCAAATATAGTGTAATGTTACTGTAGAACATTGTTACTGTCTTGTACACAGTTACATATGTTTATAATGTCAGTCCCATATTATCATAAACACTGTCCTATTTAGAATGAATTCCAGTTCACACGGGAGATATAAAAATAATATCCATGTGTTCAGAAACCTTTGGCTGACTAGAACTGCTGGTTCTAATAGTTATTATAATCAACTGGATCCCAACCTTCTTTCTCTGCTGCTCCACATTTAATACAGCAGAAATCACTGAACAAGGAAATTACAGATTTACTGTGATTCTTTTTATTTCTCAAGTACAAAATGTATCCCCAAGTCTTCTGAGGAGTAGGAGAGGCTTAGCATGCAATGGGGACTGGATTCTGGCTCTTTCATAGATTTTAGCACTTTTCAGAATCACTGTTCAAACATCCAGCTGCAGATGTATCAAATATCCAGCAGCAGTCTGGCCATGTGGAAACTCTTCTTAGGCTCTATCTGTGTAGGCATTCTCTCTTGCATGTACTTAAGACAGCCTACTGTATATAGCTTGTAATCCATTGAGCCCCACAGTGCAGCCTGTCAGGTGCTTAATGACCCCATTTCTTCCCCCACCAATACAAGGCAGGCAGTAACATTAGGATTATTGCTGAACCCATAGTGCACCATCATATGAGTCTTGGTGGGCTGCATCTCATTTGCTGAATTGTAAAAAATTTATGACATTTCACATGTGATGCAGCACAATTGTTGTTGTTAGTCGCAAAGTTGTGCCCGACCCATCATGACCCCATAGACAATATTCCTCCAGGCTCTCCTGTCCTCCACCATCCCTCGGAGTCCACCCAAGCTCACACTCCTTGCCCCAGTGACTCCATCTAGACACATCATCCTCTGCCATCCCCTTCTTCTTCTATTTATTTATTTATTTATTTATCTATCGATTTATATCCTGCCTTTTTCCTACAAAGGGCTCAAGGCAGCTGACATCCTCCTCCATCTTATCCCCACAACAACAACTCTGTGAGGTAGGTTGGGCTGAGAGTCTGTGACTGGCCCAAAGTCACCCAGTTGGCTCCATGGCCGAGTGGGGACTAGAACCCAGATCACCTGAGTCCCAGTCCCATGCTTTTAACCACTACACCACACTGGCTTTTGCTGTTAATCATTCCCTGCATCAGGATCTTCTCCAGTGAGTTGTTCCTTCTCATTTGGTGGCCAAAGTATTTGAGTTTCATCTTCAGTATCTGGCCTTCTAAAGAGCAGTCAGGGTTGATTTCCTTTAAGATTGACTGGTTTGATCTCTTTCCAGTCCAAGGAACTCTCAGGAGAATACAGTACAATAGATGTGATTATATCATTGCATGTAATAATCTATGTGCTCTTTGTTGATATTATTATAGTGTTTTCTGTGCAAGAAATGTCTTCTATTTGAATCCCTATGATTGCAATCTTATATTCACTTACCCTGGAATAAGCTGTGTTTTTCTTTTCATTTTTTTGAATTTTTCAAGGTAACAACAAGCAGTAACAAATTTGTGTACATCACATACAAGTTGCTTTATTGTCAGTATCTCTGTTCATTATACACAAAATTATCTGATAAAGTTTTCATTCACCAGAGTTCTATATGTCTTAGAAGGTTGCTGTGCATTCTTCTGGGTGGTAATTAATTCAATAAATGGATACCACATTCTGTAAAAAGTGTCAGTTTCTACTTCCTCTATTTGTACCTGAAGGTATTTAGTGAGTTTCTCTATTCATTCAAGGTCCCAATTTTTTTACTATATGGGAGAGAGAAAGTAAACAAATTATTTTGGAGTAGACATGTATGGAATTCTGCTTTAAGTCACTCTGTTTTACACTGGGACTTTAGAACCGTTGTATGTAGCATTTTACCCAAAGTGAATAAAAAGTGATATGGTGTTTTTCATGTACAGATATCCAATGGAAGGAAAGATAAAAACACGAGAAATGAAAGTGAACTGGTAAGCATTTTGTGCAATTTTATTATTTGATGCTTGAAATAAGGGCAATGATAAAATTCCTGGTATATTCTTTCAAGAGCTTTCCTTATTATTCTGCATTCTTTAGATTTTTTTTTCCTGAACACAATCCCCCCCCCCCAGTAGTGCTTCTTATTCATATTTACAATCTTGTTTCTGTGATATTTTGAATAATTCAGTAATTTCTTTCCAGTCTTATTCAGGCACAGCTAGGATGTATTCCCATACAAGATTTCACCTTGACTCAAGATATAAGCAAGATTTTCAGAAACGGCATAAGAGTTACAAAATGTACAGTCAAATTTTGAATTTTGTTTTTAAACTACTTAATAATACTCTGCAATACAAGCTGTTTCTTTTTTTAAAAAATATCTCTTTGTTTCCTTGTGTAGGGCTATCTGAATTTCTGGCCTCCTGTCAAAATAATTTCCTTGTTTTATTAAATTCTTTGGTTTTAGCAAAGTGCTTCAGATGCAGACTGTGGGAAAACTCACCATATGTCTCCAAACAATTGGAAAAAATTGGTAGGTATCACATAAGATAATGTGCTTGCTATATTTTTTCCATTAATGAAAATAATTATTGTTTACTAAGAAATACAGTTTGTTAAAAGAAAACACTTAACATCCTTCAATTTTCAACAGGCATGACACTGTCAAATGCAATGGTGAATGCAGGCCTGACATCCTTTAAAAAAATAGAAGATATAAATGCAAGGGAGCTTGAACTGGTACTTATTTTCTAATTTGCATATGTTGTAGTTGTGTTAAACATACTTACTTACAACATTTATTCATGTGTTATTGTGTTTGTACTTCATTGTTTTCTAATACAGGAATTTGCATTCCTATTCTCCTGAGTATTTGCTTTTAACAGTGCTAATAATCTTAGTCTGTAGTCTTAGTATACAAAATCCTAAAATAAAGGATTGGCTTGATTAATCTTTTGAATAACAATTCCAGAATTAAAATAGTGTAATTGTTTGCAGAGAATTTACACACTGTGAGCCAGTATGGTGCAGTGGCTAAAAGTACAGAACTAGTATTGAGGAGATTTGAGTTCTAGTCCCCCACTCAGCCATGGAGCTAATTGGGTGTCTTTGGGCCAGTCACAGATTCACAGTCCAACATACCTCACAGGGTTGTTTGAGGTTAAGAGTGAGAGGAGGAGGAGAATTATACAAGCCACTTGGAGTTCCTTGAAAGAAAGAAATGCTGGGATATAAATAAATGAATAAATTAAGTAAGAAGGATGTGAAGCCTGTCCATTTGTAGCCACAGTCACACATCTTCAAGTGTAAATAATAGCATGAGAAAGATATCTGAGATGTGGGAGAATGGAATCTGTATTGAGAGTGTCTACGCTCCAGGGAGAAACAGTTTCCTCAGACTATTAGAAGGACTGGTTAGGGTTACTCATTATGCCTGTAGCATGTTTCAGTACAGTACTTTTTATTATTCATATTTTATTTATTAAATTAGAGATTGTGGATCAAAGCAACATAATCAGCAGAAATGGGAAGCAATAATCAGAAAGTTAGATAGATCATATGCTATGGAACAATTGACGGCAAAAGGAGAAGGGGATGGCAGAGGATGAGGTGGCTAGATGGAGTCACTGGGGAAGTGGGTGTGAGCTTCGGTGGACTCCAAGGGATGGTGGAGGACAGGAGAGCCTGGAGGAATGTTGTTCATGGAGTTGTGATGGGCCAGGCATGACTTTGTGACTAACAACAACAACATTTGAATGTGTGCAAATTAATGGATATTTTATTTATTTATTTATTTAGAAAACTTCTATGCTGCCCCATTCACTGAAGCCTCGGGGTGGCTCACAATCATAAATAAATAAACACAATATAAAACAGTATAATTTATAATTTATTTTGCATTAATATGAACTATTGCTGAAATTACATTTTTAGATTTTGAATAGGCACCCTCCCTTTGGAAATCAAATTAAAGAATTGGTAGCACACCTTCCAAAATACAAGCTTATGGTTGAACAGGTAAATTATTTAGTCAAAATACATTATTTTAATTTTATTATTCTTTGCAAAAGCAGGTAAAAGATCTTTGAAGAAAACTTTGTTTCCTACATTCTGGAAAGATATTCAGTCTCATTACATGTGTGACATAATACAAAAATCATCCTCAAGCAAGGATCCATAGGTTTATTGTGCTTTCTTAGGAAGCAAATATAAATGAGATGGGGCAGTAACTGATAGCCATACTGAAAGTCTTTTAATTACAAATTGGGAAAATAAGCTTGAGACATGAAGACCTGTGCAAAGCTTTCAACCATTGTGCTTTTTCCCTAGTAATCTTTCATTAGCTCTTGAATCTGCTTGTGCTGCTCTTTTCATATTATAGCATTTACAAAGAAGGAACAGTGCAGAAAGAAGTACAAAAGTCTTATAGGTAGACCTACTTCGGTTTAGGCAAATAGCAGCCCACCTGGAATGGTTGGCTGGAGTGGACCTGTTTCATGAGCAGATTGATGGGTGACTCAGTACCCTAACCTTCCATTTTAAGTCACAATGTCAAAGGTGTAATTTCCTTCACAGTGTCCCTAGGCACTGTAAGTAATCTTGTAGAGAGCTTAACAGCTCTTTCACAAGGACTTGCTTCGCTAGACACCATCCAAGAACAGGTATGGAGTGCTCCAGCTGTTTTTGATGTTGCTGGTGACAAAGCCTGTGGAAAAGAAGTGGTGGAAATGCTTTACAGTGAGCTCAATTCTGCAGCATGTCTTATGTGTCCTTAAACCATAATAGTGCTGACCCATTAACATATGTGTGTCTCATGAACCCCCCTCCCTTCTTCCCTGAGGCTCACAGCAGGAAGCTTAATAGCAAGACATGTATTGGTAGGGCAGAGTCACAGTAAGGACCCCTGGCAGAGCATTGTAACAGAGAGAACTGTTACCTGAGCAAGAAGTAAAGGTCTTCTGAGGGCTGGTCAGTCTTAAAGAGCCCTTCCCAGTTCTGCAGCCATTGATTCTTATGGCATGGAACAATATGAGACAGTACAATGGGTGTTTAAAACGATATGTACTGATCTGGAAGGTCTGGAGTGGGGTACAATGACTCTGCAAAAAGTATTTCCCTCCCATCTATGTCTTTTCCTGAGCTTGAAGGAGACTGAGGCCAGAGAATATGACATCTTCCCTTCGCAGGGTCAAGAAGTTTTTCTGCAGTCACTTAACTACAGTTTGTTGTCATGTATGGACCCAATGCTGTGGTTTGTCTTAAGTGTAGCTTAAGAGAAGGGTGGGAAACTTTTGTACCTCTAGGTGTTTTGGCCTACAAATTGCCTACTTCTGGTTTAAAAGAACAAGCCAAAATCAGAAACCATAGTTTTAAGTCAGTTTGGTTCTTTAAACCAGGGGTCCTCAAACTTTTTCAACAGGGGCCAGTTGAAAGGTGCTGGCAGGAAAGGGGGTGTGGGCCGCCAAGGTGGTGCTGGCAGGGGGGTGCAGGCCAGTAAGGGGCCGGGGGCGCGTGGCAGAGGTGGTACCTTGGTTGTGCGGAGAATGTTTTCTCCAAGAGTCCAAAACGATCTCCTCGTGAGCAAGTCGCCGGCAGGCATGCGCACTGCGAGCCAGTGGCTTGCTCATGAGGAGATCCTTTTTGTTGAGCAAGTCCAAAATGATCTCTGCACGAGCAAGCTGCCGCTGGGCATGCTCATGTCGAGGTGTCAGCTTACTACACAGAGACCGTTTTCTCTGAGCAAGTCCAAAACAATCTCTGTGGGAGCAAGCTAGTGCCTTGCCATGTGCCAGCATGCACGTGAGTCCAAGCACTCTGAGGGACTGGATAAATGGGCATGGTGGGCTGGATCCGGCCCGTTTGAGGACCCATGCCTAAACCATAGTATAAATTTAACCATAGTATTATTCATATATCTACAAACAGTAGATATACATATAAAAGAAATAATAATTTCCAAATCTCCTTTTGTGGCTATGCTGGAGGAGGAGAGGAAAGAGGGAAGTGTGCAAACCCAAGGTGATACATTCAAGCCCTACTGATATATGCAAAATGAATCTGTTTGTATTATTATATGCATTAAAAACTAGCATTATTTTAATATGTAATTTAATTTTCAAGCTGGCAAAACACAATGACACAGTGGCTGAAATCCTAGTGACAATCATATTAACCAACTTTGAACAGCTACAGACAAAGAGAACTTCACCAGATTCTCACTATGTAACCTTAATAATAGGAGACAATGATAATCAAGTGGTTTTTAAGCAAAAGATTATGTGAGTATATTCAATTTTGAAACTTTAAAAGTTGCACATTAATGTATATTTAATATTTGTGTATTGATATTTAACATGCTATTTTAGGGATTCTACTTTACTGAAAACTGGAAATTGGACTAAAAAGGTTGAAGTGAGAAGAGCTGTTAAATCTGATGAGCTTAGCATAAATCTAATCAGTTCTGAATACGGTAAGTTAATTTATTTGATTAGGTCGTAAAAACAACTTGAAAAGTTTTTACAATCTAAATGTCTGGTTTCATTTTGGATGGACTATTAATCTGAGTCACCCACCTGTGTGCTCTTAGTAAATGCCCATGATGTTTTATTTCAGCTGCTGAATTTGGAGTGATGTCTGTTCTAGTTAATACAACAAACCATGTTGGTTCCTTTAAAAAAATACAAAATTCATGGCTGGGCAATACTTTTATTAGGACAAAACACACTGGCACAAAAAGTGACTTCTGCAAACATGCTGGATATTAAAGCAGAGAGGGAAAAGAACAAGCTGGCTTGATGTTTTAGCCACTAAATCTGCATTTATTCACTCATTTAGATGGAATGTAGAAGATAGCAGACATAATTGTATTATGATCCACTTGGTTTTATATCGGGTTTAGGTTGAGTCCAAGATTGCAGGAAACAAGTCATGGGCCTGTTCATTTGTTGTGATGAGCCATGCTGGAAACAAGTCATGGTGGGCTGGTTAATTGCTTACTAAGTCATGCTGCTATCAACACAGGCATTGTTTGTTTTCCCTTTCATCCTCCCACTTGCTCCCAGAACACATCCCAGGGACCTTTTCAGCACAATTCATCTATATTCATCTAGTGAAGAGGTTCTTGTCCTTCCCCCTCCCCCACATACTTGAGAAGCACCTGCGTGTGTATATATACATCTGTGGAACTTTGCAATGTGTTACTGGGACTTTTCCCTTGAGACCTGTACCAGAATGGGACAGGTTGGGCCATTACCAGCCTTCCTTCCAGGTACCAAGGCCAAAAGGTCTGTTTCATGAGAGCTGGGGAAAATGGTGGGAGCTATATATACTGGGGGGCAGGGGTGAAAGCAGGCAAGGCTCCTGCCAAAATGAGTTTAGCTAGGAAAATCTGCTCAAAACAGGCCCTGCACAGGTACACAGCCCATATGTGAGTGCACAGATGAGAGTTATAAGTAAGCACCTTTACTATCCTGTGCCAGATTGGGTAACTCAAGAAGCTTTTCTGAAACAAATTTGGCAAACCAGTGTGAGTTGTTGTGTTGTGCAAACCAAGTCACTGTGGCTGATATCTATTTTTACAAATATGAAATCCAGCTGTTACCCAGTTCTATTTCCATACTGAAGTGAAATATAAAGATTCCTTATTAGATTGTCATTGGGGAGTAACAAGTAAAAAAGGCAGTTTTTGTATTAGCATTGCTGAAGCTTTGTGTTGGATGGTATACTATATTTTTAAAAAGCCAACAAAAGCTAAATTGAATAACATAACCTGGTTAATAAAGGGAATGTAATCCTCAGAAATTAAAGTTCCAATTTGGTGTTCCAGTTAAGTGCCTGAAAAACGGAGCTGAAGAATTAAAAAGAATTTGCATATTTAATATGCAAACATTTTAATGCATAAATGCAGCATTTAATATATTCTTACACATGGCAATCAAGATATTAATGCTTTGAAACAGTTTATTAATGGCATAAATAGACATTGGATACAGCTATTTTGGCTGCAGTAGAATGATAAAATCCTGGCTTAACCTGCCATGATATGTACATATCCCAAGCACCCATATTCATTATCTTTGTTGCCACTTTGTTCCTGTCTTCAAAAAGTGGGGAAAGAAACCAGGAAGCTACAGTTAACCACAGTGTCCTGTTATGTGCAAACTGGGAATTATGGCAAATGGTTTCCAAAACCGGGCTGGTTTGTATGTGTACCAGCAAGGGTGGCAAGTATATAGTTTTTTTTTAAGGACAGAAAAGCTGGGGAGAAAGTGACAGAATCTAGAATTGCAGGGTATTTGTTCACCTTATAGATGAGGATTCTCAATCACTTTTTACTGTTCGATACAATATACTCCTCTTTCCAAAATCTTTTAGACAAAAATTGTTCATCTATCAACTTTTGAGACATGTTGTAATCAAGGGCACTCAAAATAGGTTTATCTTTTGGAGAACATTTCTAGCCATGGTGAAGCTGGGGGAAGGGGGAAGGGGGTAGGAAAGAGGGTGCTAGTGAAAATATTAAGCTGTTTTTACATTTTATTTATTTATTTATTTATTTATTTATTTATTTATTTATTTATTTATTTATTTAGAAATTTATAGGCCGCCCTCTTCATGTAGAAGAGCCTAGGTTCAATCTCTTCCTTTCTCACTTACTAAGATCAGTTCGCAGGTGATGGAAAGGATCCTTCCTTGAGAATCAGGAAAGCTGATGTCAAGTATTGTGAGTCAGTGGTTTGACTTAGCTGCCCTTTGCACTTAGGTTATAGAATCCTGTTGGTTAAAAAATCTATTTCATATTCATTAAGGGAGTGCATTTATATACATGTTGCAGATATATTTGTAAAGCTAAGTGTCTGCCTTTCTACAACAGTTGGTCTAGATATTCATCAACAATATAAAGCCATTTACCTAGAACCAAAGGCGTTTGGAGATCAAATTAGCACATCTGGAAAATTACAAGGCAAATGTTTATCTGATAGTTATCAAAGTCTCTTAGCAGAATCACCAGCAGCAAGTTTTAAAGGTAAGGAATGTTCCCTACTAAATAATTGGATCTGAGTGCCAAGATAGGCTATAGATAGGAAAATCTTCCTATCTTGAGTATGTGCTCAAAGGCAAATCCTGGTTTGATTGTTGCATAAATGTGAACTGGATAAAACAAGCTGAATTTTTTAAAAAGACACATCATGACAGGTACATGGTTGTAATTTCACATGTAGTTTCACATATTTCATTACTGACATGAAAACTCCAGATATCATGTGGGTAATGAAATATGTAAGAATGTAAAACATACATAGAAAATCATCAACAAAACTGCAATCCTGTACCCATTTACCTAGGAGTAGGCTCCACAGTACTCAGTAGGAAATAATTCTGTACAGATGTGTACAGAATTAAATAATTTCTGTAAAAAATATATTTTAAGCTGTCCTGAGGTTTTGGTATAATAGGACAGCATACAAAAGCTTTTGATTGATTGATTGATAAATAAATAAATAAAGTATAGGATTGTTCTGAAAGTTGGTTAATTTTTCTCTCCATGTATCAGTTTTTAAGGATCTATATTTCAATTACTTTAGAAATCACTTCTAGCCAAAAAAGCATGAAGCATGGGAACAGAAAATGCAACCATCACTGCAAAAATAAAGAAATGTGTGGACATGACTGTTGTGAGTTCATTTACCTTTTTGTGACTTCTACTTATAAAAGATCCGAATTACAATGGCAAACTCAAATAATGATCCAGTGCATCCTCTAGGGATAGAAATGTGTACATGTAGCTGTGCACATATGTATTATATACTTGTGTATACTTAGAAAGTGGGTATGCTGGAAGGAATCTCACATATGGAGTACTGCACAGTGGAGGGTGCATATTGCCCCCTGGTTTTTAAATTTGGACTGGATTTCATGGCTGCATGTTTGCACATCAAAAACAAAGCAACTTCCCCTCATTATTTGCTATGTCATAATCCCCATTTTAAAAGGAAGCCTGAGTTTTGATAGCTGTTAAAACACTGTGCTTCTGTAAATGGGATGCTTCCCACTCTTCTATGTTCCCAAGTACTGAGAATCTCAGGAAAGTGTGGAAGAGGCAGACGACACTGAAGACGAAAGAATCTTTCTGGGAAGGGGATGATATCCATGTCACCCGTTTTCATCAGAAAGGGCCCTTCATGGCTTTGCTTTTCACTAACAGCTGTCAGAGCAGAGCAACAAATTCCTCTGTTTATAATTTGTTTTTTGCTCTTTCCTCCTGTATTTTTGACAGGAGAGTCCATCAGCAGAATAAGAATAATAACATTTACACAAATCATGGGTATATGGCTTTTTTGTTTTTTTAGTCAGGTGGTGAACCAGTGCAGCTACTACAATGTGCTGCTTGGGCAATTTGAAAATGTGCTCATTAGTTGTTGTTTTGGAGATCACAAAAAGTGATCCCTGAGAAAAGAAAAATGTGTGTGTGTGTGTGTTGGGTGGGTGGGGGGGGGGAAACGTGGAAAACAAGCTGTATTGACTGGAAAAAGGGAGCATGGCTGCATCAGAGGAGTTTGAGTCACTGCCAGTTGGGCACTTGGTGGAACACCCATCATTGGTGGCATTCCATGCCGAGTAGCTCACTTGATGTTTCCCTTTACACACAGTGAGATCAGCTGCCCCGGTTCAGATGACATGACAATCCATTGTCCTATGGATGTGTGGCTTACAGCCAAAGAACAAGTCATGCTACAGGAAACAGTCCTAGTTTAAATGATAAGCCAACCCACCATAAGATGGGTTGCCATCTTGTGGAAACCCAGTCAGTGTCTTTTGATTGGTAGTGTTAGGAACCTTCTGTTTCGAAGTATTCCAGATCTCTCTGAATGCAGCTTCTACTAACTGAAGACCAAAGACTTGAACATATATAGTAAACCTAGTTGTAAAATTTGCATAAGGGAACCATTCTTAAATATAAGTAAGGCAAGTCTGGTTTTATTAGAGCAACTCATGGTGGTCCAAGCCACTGATCCGGCATTATCTGGATGAAACAAATGGTAGCTGCATGTAACCTTGCCCTTAGAAATGGAGGCAAATTGGGCTGCTAGTTACAGCAATTCCTGTAATTTAAGGTACAACCTTATGCAAGTTTATGTGGAAATGTCTAGTTAACTTTGCACAGGATTGCACCCTTTATACATTATTTTCATAAACCTTCTGAGGCAAAATCATTTTAAATGAATACAACTTTAAAATAAACATATACTATGTTTCTTCAAGGTAAAATTGGAGTTTCAAAGAAATCTGACATTAAGGAAGAGTCAATGTTTTCTTCATATCTTGCTGATTTGAGAAACCGGAATGTGGTATCTTCTGTTCCCCCAGTCAAACGATTAAAGGTGCATATATGCAAACATTTCTTTCCCCTTTCCCTTTGTTTCCAGGATTTCTGTATAGTTACACTTAAAGCATTTTATTTGTGAAATATAATGCAAATTGAACATTTTCTGTGAAATGGGTAGGGAGGCAAAACTGTATTAAATGCTTAAGAAAAATCCTAGAAAAAGTAAGGGTGGCAGCAACAATAGAGATTTGCCTAACAAATGAACTTGGATGTCAATTTTATTGTAATCAGTGGAACTTTTTTCCAAGCAAACTTACTTAGGATCAGCATAGAATGCCAGAATTAGGCAGATGCTTAAGTATTGCAGCAGAAGTACTATAAATAATTTGAGAACATCAAACTTTTTGTATAGTAACACTGACTGATTTAAGTATGGAGGCTTGACAGAGTAGAAAAGCAAGATAGGACATATATCTGTATTTTCAGTGGAGCTCAGTAGGATTCAAACTCAGACAAAGTAAAGACTTCTTTATCAGGTTAGCAAGTCTGGGAAGAAAAGCTATTTGCTCTGTCATAAGATTTCAAAGCTAAATGGTTTGCACCTTTATGAGACTGCCATCCATTCTTCCCTCCTGGTAGAATTAGACATATCTGTGGATTTAAAACTGTTATCCCCTTCTTGCAAGATTTTTCTCTGGAGAAGAATGGCTTGAACAATTGAAAATATGAAATGCAATATGATTAACTGAGTATAGATTACAGCCAGTCTGAGCTTGCTGTGATGTTTGCATAGTTCCAAGTCACTGACTACATTTAAATCTTTGAAATACTCTTTCTTTACCACTTAAAAAATGCCTTAAATAACGTGTAGAAATATAGTGGTCATATGTGACTTGCTCATTTGTGATAAGGTATCACAAGTGTTCACTTTCTAGCTTACCTACCCTACCATATACATTCATTTTAATAACTTCTATATTTTAGATGCAGATGTTGAATAAAACTCAAAAGGTGAATCTTAAACAATTTGATTATGCTCCTAAAAGTTTTCTTCCAAGATTGCAAAGGTACTGTATTACTGTAATAGTGGCAACCATCCATTATTCAGTTTAGTTGTTTAATCCTTTACTATAAGCTAACACAATTTTGTTTTCTGTATAAGGTTAGTTTTAAGGTTCAACTTGCTCCTGCTGTTGTTCTCTTTTATAAAGGTCAAGGTGTGTACAACATTCAGAGTGCACTTCATTGTTAGAGGAAAATGAGCTTGGTGTTCATGAAAAATTTCCGTTGGAATCAGAAGGTACAAAGAGAATATGAAGCTTTTCATGTTGTCTGAGGTTTATTCTCTTAAGCCTCAATCTAATCAAACTAAAACACTTCAGACTACAATTCTATATCATATTTCCAGAGACTATGCCTCACTGAACTCAGTGAAACTTACTTCTGAGTAGATATGTTGTGCTGTTCAGTACAATGAGTTTCCTCTACATAACTGATTTCAATCAGATCAGTGGGACGTAAATTACCATTATATATCACCACCTTTAAAAAGCCTTTTCTTTGTCTTGGAATGACATCAAGGGAATCTTAGGGTGACTATGTCCTTGTACTTAAGCACATTTGTAGATTCTGAGGGGCAAACTAAGTTTTCTGCCAATCTTGCAGAACAGAGATAGGTATGATTGGTTTACTTATTTGAGTGTAACCAAGCACGAACCTGATTTGGATTGGAACCAATAGGGGATTCAGGAGAAGGGAGATTTAAATTTGTCCTTCCCCAATATTCATCCTGAAGCTACTACCATCACCAACATGGGTTTAAAAAAACCTAATTGATTCAAGTGGGATGTGTATTTTCTTATTTTTTTCAATCCCTCTCCATGGAGGGAGGTTGGGATTTCAGGATGAAAAGGGGAGTAGGAAAGCTTGAACCCCCCTCCCAAACTACTATAACTCCTATCTGAATCAGGGCCATGAATGTCTACACTCAAGAAGTAAACCAAAATGTTTAATTTGATGCTGAAACTAAATGATATGTTGGATTATACTAATGTACTTAATTTGCAAGTTAATCTCTTTATCATCATCGTTGTTTTGAATGATTAGGATCAGTATCTGGTAATCAAAGATTGTATAATTCAAAATTTGATATGATCATGATAGACTGGAGCACTGGGCTGAAAGAACCAGAATGAAATTAAATAGGGTCAAATGCTAAGTTCTGTACTTAGGAAAAGGAATCAAATGCACAATTACAGAAAGGGGGCTACATGGCTCAACAGTACTGCACGTGAGAAGGATCTTGGAATTGCTGTATAAATATGAGCCAACAATGTGATATGATTGCAAAAAAAGCAAAAGTCTTTGGGTCTGCATGAATAGAAGTGTAGTTTCCAAATCATGTAAAGTACCAGTTCCCTTCAATTTGGCATTAAATAGGCTCCATTTATTATGTAGTATGTGCAGTTCTGGGCACCTCACTTCAAGAAAGATGTAGATACGCTGGAAGAGGTTCAGAGGAGAATGATTAGGATGATCATGAGTCCGGAAACAGCCCTCTGAGGAAAGAGTGAAAGAACTGGGTATGCTTAGCCTGGAGAAAAGAGATAATGGTAGCACTTTTAAAATACTTGAAAGGCTGCTACACAGAGAAGGGCCAGGAAGGAGATCCAGTGACTGATATGAGGGAACAGGCACAGATGCTAAATGACTATTTTGCCTCTGTGTTCTCCCCAAAGCTGGACAAGGAAGATCCGCATAAGAGATTAGATGAGGCCAGGGACTAGGGGCACAGATTAGAGTCACCCCCTCCCTAGAAGTTGAGGGGCTCCTCAGGGCATTGGACATTCTTCGTCGTGGCCTCTGTGCATCACACACATGGGTGCTGCGCCTGCGCAGTGCCTTTGGCCGGAGATTGCAAGCTAACAGTTTTTTTAGGCGGGAAAGCTCCGCTCCCCTCCCCCCCAGACCTATAAAAGAGCGGAGCGTCCGCCATTTTGTTCAGTCTTTGCGACCGCCGTTCGCTGTGCCTCGTGCCGCTTCGCTCTCGCTCTGGCTATCCGTTGGTTAGCTCTTCGACATTATCCCAGTTCTTACTCCCTCGTTCCTCGTTGTTGTTAGTATAGTTCATCTTCTTCTTGTTGTTGGTTCTCTGTTTTTCTTCCTTTTCTATATAAAAAAAAAATATCAAAAATATATACTTACCCTCTGCACTATCTCCTTTCTCTTCCTTTCTAACGATGGTGCAGCGGGCGGCCTTCTGCAAGTGCGCAGAGTGTGGGTCGAAGATGTCGCCTACCGACCCACACAAGCTATGCCTCCTCTGTCTCGGTGAGGGGCATAGAACGGATAAGTGTGCACATTGTCTGGCGTTTTCCAAGCAAGCCAGAAAAAACCGAGAAAACCGCCTACGCAGGCTGTTATGGGATCGGGCTCTCATGCAGTCCGACCCGGTGGTGACTGCCGCTAAATCGGCCTCTTCTTCCGTGGCCCAGCAACGGCGTCCTTCGGACGAAGGCGCCTCATCGGTGATGGCTCCTCCTGCTTCTCCTAAGAAAAAGACGGAGAAACGAAAACATTCTGACTCCTCTAAGTCGAGCGGCCACAAGAAGGCTAAAAAAGATAAGCCTCCAAAGCCTTCTAAGCGCCCAAAGGAATCCGAGCGCCCACGGCACCAAGATTCGGGCTCATCAGCGCCATCGGTACCGGGTCTGACTTCGGTACCGACACCACCTGACGCTGTGCTCCAAGAGGCCATGAGGGTTACCCCACAGGGGTCCCCGAGACGGGTAATTGACCGTCCTCCCGATCCACTTCCTACCCTTCCGAGGGATTCTATATCGGAAGGAGAAATACGGGACTCCCCTCCGCAGGCGAGATCCCCTACACCGATGCCTCCTGCTACAGTGGATGTAGTACTGTCTCCACCTCGAGGCCGTCGGAGCCGGTCTACTGACAGACCGATAGACAGCTGGTACCGACAGCCTTATCAACAATGGCCTGAACCTTATTCTGTCGGGTACTACCCGGCTCCTCGGGGTCGATCCTCACCCCCTCGGGACCGTCCTCGTCTGAGGGATTCGAGACGGAATTCACCGGTGCCTTTCAGGCACGACAGCAGTCGCTCGCAGTCACCACCGGAGTCTTCATCATCGGCCCAACCATATTACATGGCCGATTCCGATGATTCTGAGATCGACTCGACCTCTCCCGAAGCCGTCATCACCACCCAGGACCCGGCCTCACCGGATGAGTCTCACGGCTCATTCGCGGACTTGATGGGCAGGCTGGTTCAGGCCCTGGAAATCGACGCCGTCCAATGTCCGGGCCCATCGTTGGACAGAATTTACGACGTCGTTCGGGGAGAACAGTCTACATCTATCGTCCTCCCTCTTATAACAACACTTAAATAGGCTATGACCCAACCTTGGGACCTGGCCTCCCACCCTCAACCTACATCGAGGAGGTACGAAACGATGTATCGGGTTCGGGAGGAGGACATCCCCTTCCTCCTCAAGCATCTGAAGCTGAACTCAATTGTCGTCGAATCCTCCCAGGGTAGGGAGGCCAGAGGCCATACCACGCCATGTGACAAAGAAGGGAGGAAGATTGATTCACTCGCCCGCAGAGTCTACGCGGCGGCAGGACTGGGGCTCCGCATCTCCAGTTACGAGGCGACGTTGGTGTGTTACCAATACTTCTTAATGCAGCGCCTTCACAACGTCGCCTCAACCCTACCGGACCACCAGGGAGATGTGGCCAAGGTTCTGTTAAAGGAGGCCATGCAAGTGGCCATTCAACAGTTGTCCACGGCACGCCATCACATGGACACGAATTCGAGGGCCCTCGTCGGTGCTGTGTCCCTTCGGAGGCACGCTTGGCTTCGGAACTGCCACTTCCCCGATGAAACCAAGCGTCGGATCGAGGACATGCCCTTCGATGGGTCCGGGCTGTTCCATTCCAGGACTGATCATAAATTGAAGAAGCTGCATGAGTCCCATATGACGGCGCGCCGGATGGAGCTACCACCCCAGACCCTGCGTAAGTGGCAGTGGAATCGCCCTACTTATAGACAGTCTTTCCAGGCTAGGCAGCAGCCCCAACAGAGATAGCAACAGCAGCAGCGCCGCCGTCAGCAGCCTCAGCAGCGGTACCAGCAGGCCCGGTGCCGATTCGATATGGATAGGCGCCAACGCTGACGGGACTGGTGAACCTTTCCACTTTCCTCTCCAACTCCCACCTCCCTCTCAGATGAGGGTCAGCTGCGAAGCCGGCTCCCCATTTGGGAGTCCGTTACATCTGACAAGTGGGTGTTGTCCATCATTCAGCATGGCTATAGGATTTAATTCGATACCATCCCTCCATCGAGCCCGATAAAGTTTACATCATGCTCGCCGGTTTTGCTCAACGAGATACGGCAACTTTTGAATAAAGGGGCTATTCGCCAATTATCCCCTTCGGATGGACTTCATGGATTCTATTCCAAGTATTTTACAGTCCCGAAACGGGACGGTGGTCTCTGGCCAATTTTGGACTTGAGTTCTCTAAACCGTTTTATTCCAACCAAGAAGTTCCGGATGACCACTCTTCAAAACATCTTGCCATTGCTGCGGAAAGAGGACTGGTTTGCCTCCATAGATTTGAAGGATGCGTATTTTCACATCTCAATCCATCCTGGCTATAGGCGCTTCCTTCGCTTCGCTGTTGAATCCGACCTATACGAATTCATGGTTTTACCTTTTGGACTAGCTACGGCACCACGAGTGTTTACTAAGTGCATGGCCCTGGTATGTGCCTACCTTCGCCTTCAGGGCGTCCAGATCTACCCGTATCTGGATGACTGGCTCCTGGTTTCCCAGTCTAGAGATGATCTTTTTTGCTCTATCAATTTGACGTGCTCCCTACTGGACAACCTGGGCCTACGTATTAATATGGAAAAATCATCTCTCGTTCCAACACAGATACTTACCTTCATCGGAGCTCGTCTGGATTCGACGCTGGAGAGAGCCTTCCTCCCCCGCGACAGGCAAGAAGCGATGATTCAACATATTCTTCGGATTCGTTGCGACGGTATGGTACCGGCACGTGCACTCCAAACCCTGCTTGGCCACATGGCAGTGTCGGTAGCTGTGGTGCCTCATGCCAGGCTTCGCCTGCGTCCACTACAACTACTGTTCATCAAGTCCTTCAGACTGCAATACGATCCGCAGTCGAAACCGATTCGAATCCCATCTTCGGTTCTCCAGTACCTCCTTTGGTGGACGTTCACGGCAAATCTATCCGTGGGAATGCCCTTTCGGCAACCACCTCCATCGGTGACGGTTACGACCGACGCTTCCCGCTTGGGTTGGGGAGCGATTTGCAACGGTCTCCGAACGCAGGGCATTTGGAACCATTCCGAATCCAAGGAGCACATCAATTTCTTGGAACTGTTAGCAGTGTTCAAAGCAATCCGTTCCTTCGAAGATATTCTCCGCCATCGGGTTGTTCAGATAACGTCAGACAATATGACAACGGTGTTCTATCTGAACAAGCAAGGAGGGACCAAGTCTCCAGCCTTGGTCAGGCTTTCACTTCAGATTTGGGACTGGTGTATCCCGCATGGAATCACCCTGATAGCAGTACATCTTGCTGGCGTGGACAATACCCAAGCGGATTTTCTCAGCCGCCACATGCTTCTCTCCCACGAATGGGAACTACACCCTCGGATATACAGCCAACTCTTTCGTCTCTGGGGAGCCCCGAACGTGGACTTGTTCGCTACCCAGCACAACAGGGTATGCGACCTTTTTTGCTCGAGGGCAGGGATCGGCATCGGATCCCTAGGGGACGCCTTCATGATTTCTTGGAACCATCTCCACATCTATGGCTTTCCACCGATTCCATTGATAACGAAAGTTGTGGCGAAGATAACCCGCGAGACACCATTGGGAATTCTAATCACCCCTTGGTGGCCACGCCAACCCTGGTTCGCCACGCTTCTATCCATTTCCCAAGGAGAATTCTGTCGCCTTCCGTTGCTTCCAGATCTTATAACCCAGCAGGAGGGAACAATACGTCATCCAGACCTGCTCACATTGAACCTGACGGCCTAGCGGATTCGATAGTTCCTGCGTCCTCATCAGTACTGTCAGCACCTTTGTCTGTGACGGCCTCGACTACCTCTTCGACGTCGGTCCGTAATTTGTCGAATCCGACAGGCCTGGATCCGTCCATCCAGTTTATCCTGGATTCATCATTGAAGCCTTCCACAAGAAGGTCTTATTCAGCCAAATGGAATCGTTTTTCCACCTTTGCCGATTCCCACTCTTTCTCTCCACTGGAATCGACTGTACCTCAGATTCTGCAATTTCTGCTAGAACTTCATCGCTCTGGGCTTAAACCGTCCTCGATTAAAGTTTACACTGCTGCGATTTCCCATCATCGAGGAATGATTGAGGGTTTTCCGGTATTCTCCCAACCGCTCATTAAAAGATTTCTTAAAGGACTTCACAACATCACTCCTGTTATAAGACCACTGATGCCGACTTGCAGCCTCTCGGTAGTTCTTCAGGCTTTGACTAGAGCCCCGTTTGAGCCTTTGGCTACGGTTGACCTCAGACTAGTGTCTTGGAAGACTGCATTTCTAGTGGCGGTCACTTCAGCGCGGAGAGCTAGTGAGCTCTGTGCACTTCGCATCGACCCACCATACTTGAACTTTCACAAGGAGAAAGTTGTCTTGAGACTTGACCCTTCCTTTCTACCAAAGGTTTCAACCTCTTTCCATTTGGGACAAGATATCGTCCTGCCAGCCATTTTTCCATCGCCAACAACTCCTCTTGAGCGATCACTACATTCTCTCGATGTTCGTCGTTGCTTGGCCTTCTATCGATCCAGAACAGAATCTCTTCAGCGTACGAATAGACTTTTTGTTAAATATTCTACAGTAGATCAGGGAACCCCTGTTTCTTCGCAGTGATTAGCGAAATGGATAATCCATACTATCACCTTGTCATATCAGCTTGCCAAACTCAATTTGCCTGTGGCTCCTTGAAGCCACTCGACTCGGGCAGTTGCTGCTTCTTCCGCATTCGCATCGGGGCTGTCCCTCGAGGATGTTTGCAAGGCTGCTACGTGGGCGAATCCTTGCACCTTTGCAAGACATTACCGCCTTGATGTCCGAGCCAGACAGGACTGCTCCTTTGGAAGAGCTGTTCTCTCATCGGTCTTGCAGTGAGGACACCTTCCCACCTTCTTTTTGGTAAGCTTGTCATTCTACCCATGTGTGTGATGCACAGAGGCCATGACGAAGAAAGGTAGGTTGCTCACCTGTAACCGATATTCTTCGAGTGGCCATCTGTGCAGTCACACAACCCACCTGCCGGCCCCACTTGGTGTCGGTAGGTGGAGCTTGTCGGTACCGATGTACATCTTCGCTTATCGGTACCGACTTTTCATCTTTTCACTAGCTTAATCTCTTGCCAGGGAGCGTACGTTCGGTCGCAAAGACTGAACAAAATGGCGGACGCTCCGCTCTTTTATAGGTCTAGGGGGGAGGGGAGCGGAGCTTTCCCACCTAAAAAAACCGTTAGCTTGCAATCTCTGGCCAAAGGCACTGTGCAGGCGCAGCACCCATGTGTGTGACTGCACAGATGGCCACTCAAAGAACATCAGTTACAGGTAAGCAACCTACCTTTACAAAGGCACCAGGCCCTGACGGGTTACACCCGAGAGTACTTAGAGACTTCGGAGGGGTTCTCTCACGCCCACTGGCCTCCATTTTTGAGGCCTCGTGGAGAATGGGTGACGTTCCAGAGGACTGGGGGGTGGCATCAGTGGTGCCAATTTTCAAAAAGGGTAGTAGAAGGGACATGGGGAATTACAGACCTGTTAGCCTTACGTCCATTGTAGGAAAAACAATGGAAAGGCTCATAATAGAGAGAGATCTAGTGGTGCTAGATAGGGAAGGGAGGCTGACAGCCATATAACACTGCTTCCGCAAAAACAGGTCCTGCCAGACAAACCTTGTGGAATTCTATGACAAGGTTTCCAGATGGCTAGATGGAAGGGATGTAGTGGATGTGGTTTACCTGGATTTCAGCAAGGCCTTTGACAAAGTGCCCCATGATATCCTGGTGGAGAAACTGAGAAGTTTTGGGATACACCAAAGCACTGTCCAGTGGATTAGGGCATGGTTGACTGACTGAAAGCAGAGGGAACCCATTAATAGAGAATGATCGGGATGGCGGCCAGTGACAAGCGGGGTCCCCCAGGGCTCTGTCCTGGAGCCGATCCTGTTTAATCTTTTCATAAATGACATGGAAGAAGGGGTGAACAGTCTGCTGATCAAATTCGCAGATGACACTAAAACTGGAGCAGTGGCCACAACTGAGGAGCAGGTACTCCAGATCCAAAAAGATCTGGACAGACTATGGAAGTGGGCAGGAGAAAACAGGATGGCGTTCAATGTGGATAAGTGCAAGGTCTTGCACTTCGGGCATAGGAATACGTGTCAAAAGTACAGGTTAGGTGACAAGTGGCTGGAGAACAGCACTTGTGAAAGGGACCTCGGGGTACTGGTTGACCGCAGGCTAAACATGAGTCAGCAGTGTGATGCGGTGGTCAAGAGGGCGAACGCCACCCTTGGTTGCATAGCCAGAAGTGTGGCTTCTAGATCGAGAGAGGTATTACTACCACTCTATATGACTCTGGTGCGCCCGCAACTGGAGTATTGTGCTCAGTTTTGGCCCCTCATTACAGAAAGGATATAGCCAGCTTAGAGTCAGTGCAGCGTAGGGCCACAAGGTTGGTGGCTGGTTTGCAGGGGATGGGGTATGAGGCGAGACTGAGGGAACTGGGTCTCTTCAGCCTGGAGAAGAGGAGACTCAGAGGGGATATGTTGGTGACATACAGGTATGTGAGAGGATGTCACATGGAGATGGGTAGAGACCTGTTCTCCCCTGCAGAGGAAGGCAGGACGCACTCCAATGGAGCAAAGCTCAGGGAGCCAAGGTTCCATTTGGATGCCAGGAAGCACTTCCTGACAGTCAGGACCCTGAGGGCGTGGAATGGGCTTCCACGAGAGGTGGTTGAGGCCCCATTGGTGAGGGTGTTCAAAGATAGGCTGGACATGCACATGGTGGGCATGTCATGAGCGGTGCTGGCTGGAGCTGGGGGTCAGACTAGATGGCCCAGGAGACCCCTTCTGACTCGCTCTGTTTCTATGTTTCTATGTTTCAATCATGTCAGAGTGCAATATACAGACTAATGGGCTCAAGTTGTAGGAAGCCAGATTCCAGCTGGATATCAGGAGAAGCTGACTGTTGGATCACTATGCTATTGGAATCAATGACCTAGGGCAGTCATGTGATTTTTCACATTGGAGACATTCAAGGGGCAATTGGACAACCATCTTCTGGGATACTTTAACTTGAAGTCCTGCACTAAGTAGGGGGTTGGACTTATAGGCCTGTTTCAACTCTACTATTCTATGAGTCTATGAAATGCAGATAGAATAGATTTTATAAGCATGGAATGAAGTGTCTGGGACCTAGAATGATACTTCTTTCTGTTACAAATGTTTGATAGTATTGAAGCCACAACATTTGCCTTGTAGTATAAATTAAACAAATTCCTTAGGGATTAAAAAAAAAAGAATACTATTGTAAAAATGATGCTGCTATTTCACCGTTATTACCATTATGCTCAATTATAGGTTTCTTTGTTAGCAAACAGTCTGCAACTTTAAAAGAAAAATGCTGTCGGACAATGATTTCAAACAAAAATCTCGGAGAATCTTTAACAGACAACTTGACTGATACAGATAAAAGCCACTCTCTATTTTCAGAATCTTTGAATGTGAGCTTTGAATTAGGAAATGAGGTTTGGGATGATTATAATGATGGGAGCTTAAGACATACCAGCACTTTTATTTCTGATACAGAGAAAACTAAGAATTCAGGTAAAGCAACTGAAAAATGCAGGTAAAGCAATCATTTCCAGTATAAACAACCAGGTTTTTGACTGCAGAACCCATAGTATCAGCATGTGCGAAATAATCCTAAAAACCCAGTGATTATTAATGAAGCATTAAAAAGTGGTTCACATGGGGAGGGGCAAAAGCAAGAAAGTAGTTTCTAAAATGCACAGTAGATTGCTCATGCCCACTTATCAAAATGAATAACAGTACATGGGTATATATTTAAGAATTTATGAAACTGGAGGTTTGCTGAAACATATGCATATAAACTAGCAAGAGTAGTCCTTTTTAATAAAATTATTTAATTAAATAAGCAATTTATATTCAACCATTTTATACCTATTTTTCCAACCATTATATTGATTCACTTTTGGTTAGAATATTTATTTATTTAAAACTTTTGTACCCTGTCCACCACTGACTTCTTGGGATGGCTTTTACAATAAGGAACAAATAAAATTAAACAAACACAGCATTCAGCAAGTCAAGATAAAAATCCCAGTGAAAACCAACATTAAAATAGTGGGAAAATAAAAAGGTTTTCACCTGGCGCCGAAAAGAAAAAAAATTGGCACCAGGCAAACCTTTCTGGGGAGCAGGTTCCACAGTTGGGGCACCACCACAGAGAAGGCTCTCTTCTGGGTAGCCACCCTCCTAACCTCTTTCAAGGAGGGCTCCTGAAGAAGGACTTCTGCCTCAGATCTCAAGGGGTGGGAGGGCACATAGGGAAGAAGGTGTTCCTTCAGGTAACCAGGACCCAAGCCATTTAGGGCTTATAGGTCATCACCAGCACCTTAAATTGGGCCCAGACTTCAATTGGCAGCCAGTGTAACTGGTAGAGGACCGGCGTTATATGTGAATAACTGCCGGTCCCTGTTAACATCCTTGCAGCTCTATTCTGAACCAACTGAAGTATCCAGACTGTCTTAAAGGGCAGCCCCATGTAGAGCCCGTTACAGTAATCCAACCTAATACTAAAACCTGAATGGATTTGTCAGTCATATTAAAGCTATATTTGGATTCTATGTACAAAATGTTTTGTATTTTTAATGTTTAGTATCTTTTCACCTAGGAGTTATAAATGCATGCTTCCAGAATTCAGGAAATAGTAAAACTTGTGACCAAACCATGCAGAGGAAACCACCTGATGCGCTTTTGAAAAGGTACATGTATGTGGTGTCAGTCATACATAAGCTCTATGAGATAGATATTAGGATGTGCCTGACATTTAAATCAGCTTGCAGTAATGCTAATTACTAGGGCCATAGCTCAGTGGTAGAACTAAGAGTTTGCATGCAGAAGGTCCTAGCTTTATCTTTAGGTAGGGTGGGGAAAAAACTTTTCTCTGAAACCTGAAGTTGCTGTCAGTACTGACAATACTGAGATTAAACAATGCTCTGGCTCATTAAAGGGCAGTTTCTTGAGTTCCTTTATTAGAACAGTAGAACAAGTCTAACTTTTAAATGCTTTATCTTGAAATATAGTTATTTAATTTGGTTTGACATATGTATTCCTATTTTTATTTATATTTAAAGTAGTTTGCCTTCTGGTTAAAACTCCACCATAAACTGTAGATGTCTAAATTTCAATAAATTATCCCAATGAAAACATGGATAAAACTAACATAACTGATCCAAAACATGTAAATCACTTGAAAGAAGCAAAAGCAGCGACCATCAGATTCAAAGACTTGCTGAGATAGATTGCTGTTAGTGTCTTAGTGTCCACATAAACATCAAAAGGAAGAAGCCTGGCAAAACTCATTACAGAGCTTAATTATACAGTTAGATGCCATTACCAAAAAAGGCCCTGCCTTGTCTGCCTGCACAGGCCACAGAGCAAGTCTTCTGAATGTAATCGTAATGCTTAGTCAGATTCATATTGGAAACATGGTTTCCAACAATTAGAAACTAACCTTTTCCAAATTCAACCGGTAGTAGTGATGTTTAGACCTTGTTAATTCTGGGAGGAAAGAAACAGAGTCTGCTGCATATGATCCACCTGGTGCCGTCCTCCTGGAGCTGTCATTATTTGTTTTTCAGCACCAGGCTGACCTTTTTGTTTAAAACTTATTTTAACTGTTAAATTATTTATCGAATTTTAAAGTTTTTAGCCGAGATGCACTGGGGGCGGGGGGGTGTTAATGAAATTTTTGTATTGTTGTTATGTTGTGAGCCGCCCCGAGGCTTTGTTGCGATGGGGTGGCATAAAAATGGTTTAAATAAATGAATAAATAAATAAATAAATATGGAGTTTGATTTTATGGATGCTTTTATCAGCACATAACACTGTACACCTGAGTGACCTCAGAATAAAGAAGTATAATGTAGATGTTCAGCAGTCTTCTGGTCCATTCAAACCATAGTACAAAGGAGAACAGTTAGCCGACTGAAGAATGCATATTTCTGCTCTCTGACCCCAAGACAATGGTTGAGAACTGCACTTCAGTGAGAAATCTGAATTCTCT
The DNA here is from genome assembly GCA_023646645.1 of Varanus salvator macromaculatus. Taxonomy (NCBI): domain Eukaryota; kingdom Metazoa; phylum Chordata; class Lepidosauria; order Squamata; family Varanidae; genus Varanus; species Varanus salvator. Next base: position 11,132,699 of record JAIXND010000659.1, read on the forward strand.
TGGCTATCATTGCACCAGCTAGCCAAGGCTTTTCATTCACCTGTATGCCTTCATTTGAAATGGAAACAACTGGAAGACACCTCATGGTGTGAGACTTGTCCTTGATTGATTATGTGCCATTTTAGACACATAAAATGGTTTCCTGGTCTTGAAGGTGCTACCACTACCTCTGCTGTTAGCTACCTTCTATCCAGCTATATAACAAAGGACACTGATTGCCAGCCTTCTGTCAAATGCTTCCACTGATTTGAGTTTATCCTTCACAACGTTATTATTTGAATTATTTGAATAGGAAATGTTTCAGTAGAAGCCTGGCATATGATCAGCAGAGCTGAAGACACTTCTGATTGGTCCAGTGAGTGCTAATCCTGTCAGACTCCTAAAACAGTTTCTGTAACCAACAAAATTTGTTAAATTTCCTAAGCATAGGAACAAAATTCACATTCCTATATACTCAAGTTTGGAATGTACCTATTAGGTGCTATTTTTGCTTAATGCATGGGCACATAAGCTTTTAATAGATAACGATGATTGAAAGAAGTACATTTGTGTAGAATGATTCTGCAATCCTGGTACTATGCTTTAGAACAGGATCTCAGTATTCATGGAGAAAAAGGTACTTGGAATATATGTATGCCATTACCATGAGGCCTATCATAAATCTGTTAATAAAATAAAAAAATAAAATAAAATAAATAGATGGCATAGCCAGAATTCACCTACCTCACCTCTAGCTGAGCGGAAAACTAACATATGCTGTAATCCATAAGAATCAAGTCTTGATTAGCGGGTCCTGTGAATAAGTCCTCTGCAGTAAATGGTGGCAACATATATGTTTTCTACAACTAACCAGAATGTGTGTTTATCTGTTCAAAATTAAAATGCTCAAAACTTGTACCTTGTAATACCAGTAACTTATCACAGTTAAAAGTTTTTTTTATTCCTAAGCTTTTAATCATTTGGGTTCTGTTTTCTGTTTTAGTTTTTCCATATTTAAAGAGAAATCTGATATCTGCCTACAAAAATCTAATTCTCTATCCTTGACTCCACCATTAAATGTGAAACCATTTGCAGAATATGGAAATAAAAACAAGGTAAGTGAAAGTACACAGATCTGCTAATCTTGCCAGCCCAATATTTTGTTGAACATATGCATGGAAAAATATATGTTTATATTGCCAATCACTTCTGAGAGATTTCTGTGCCACTTTTATTTCTTGAGGATCTATAAATGCTTAGGGTTGCATCATGCACATTTTCTGGAATGTTATAGTTTCTATATGCTATTCCAGGATGGGGAACTGCCGTCCTGTGGGTCATGCAGGACACCCAAGGCTTCCCCTCCTCAGCTCAATCTCTGTATAGCAATTAAGTTTCTTCATCATGGTCTCCGTGCACCACACATGTATGGATGTTGCATCTGCACAGTGTCTGTTGCTGGGAAGATTTAAGAGCTTAATGGTTTTGGTAGGAACTTCACACTCCCCTCCCCTATAGTATAAATGAGTGGAGTGACCTCCCCTTCACCAGTCTGCTTGTGACCACCGTTCACCATGCCTCGCGCCTTTTTGATTGTCTCCTCGTCTGTTTTGCAATACTTTACTTCTTTGATCATGAGCTTCTGGTTGCAAAATTTAGGCTTAAATTGAAGAAAGTAGGGAAAAGCACTAGGCCACTCAGGTATGACCTAAATCATATCCCTGATGAATATACATTAGAGGTGACAAATAGATTTCAGGAATTAGATCTGATAGAGTGCCTGAAGAACTATGGACGGAGGTTTGCAACATTGTACAAGAGGCAGCAACTAAAACCATCCCAAAGAAAAAGAAATGCAAGAAAGCAAAATGGCTGCCTGAGGAAGCTTTACAAATAGCTGAGGAAAGAAGGGAAGCAAAAGGCAAGGGAGAAAGAGAATGATACACCCAACTGAATGCAGAATTCCAGAGAATAGCTAGAAGAGATAAGAATGCCTTCCTAAATGAACAGTGCCAAGAAATAGAAGAAAACAATAGAATAGGGAGGACCAGAGATCTCTTCAAGAAAATTGGAGATATGAAGGGAACATTTCATGGAAAGATGGGCATAATAAAGGACCAAAATGGCAGGGACCTAACAGAGATTAAGAAGAGGTGGCAAGATTACACAGAGGAACTATACAAGAAAGAGCTTAACGTCCCTGATAACCACGATGGGGTGGTCACTGACCTCGAGTCAGACATCCTGGAATGTGAAGTCAAATGGGCCTTAGAGGATCTGAGCAACAACAAAGCTAGTGGAGGTGACAGTATTCCAGCTGAGCTATTCAAAATCTTAAAAGACAATGCAGTGAAAGTGCTACATTCAATATGCCAGCAAACTTGGAAAACTCAACAGTGGCCACAGAATGGAAAAGGTCAGTTTACATTCTGATCCCCAAGAAGGGCAATGCCAAAGAATGTTCAAACTACCGCACCATTGCACTCATTTCACATGCTAGCAAAGTGATGCTCAAAATCCTACAAGCTAGGCTCCAGCAGTATGTGGACCAAGAACTACCAGAAGTACAGGTAGGATTTCAAAGAAGCAGAGGAACTAGAGATCAAATTGCCAACGTACGCTGGATCATGGAGAAAGCTAGGGAGTTCCAGAAAAACATCTCTTTCTGCTTCATTGACTATGCTAAAGCCTTTGATTGTGTGGATCACAACAAATTGTGGCAAGTTCTTAAAGAGATGGGAGTACCAGACCATCTTATTTGTCTCTTGAGAAACCTGTATGCGGGTCAAGAAGCAACAGTGAGAACTGGACACGGAACCTCTGATTGGTTCAAAATTGAGAAAGGGTGACTGTATGCTGTCACCCTGCCTATTTAACTTATATGCAGAGCACATCATGCAAAAGCCAGGGCTAGATGAATCACAAGTTGGAATCAAGATTGCTGGGAGAAATATCAAGAAGATATACAGATGATACCACTCTAACGACAGAAAGTGAAGAGGAACTAAAGAGCCTCTTGATGCGGGTGAAGGAGGAGAATGCAAAAGTTGGCTTGAAATTCAACATTAAGAAAACTAAGATCATGGCATCCGGTCCTCTCACTTCCTGGCAAATAGATGGGGAAGAAATGGAGGTAGTGACAGATTTTATTTTCCTGGGCTCCAAGGTCACTGCAGACGGGGACTGCAGCCAAGAAATTAAAAGACGCTTGCTCCTGGGGAGGAAAACTATCGCAAATCTAGATAGCATACTAAAAAGCAGAGACATCACCCTGCCAACAAAAGTGCGTATCGTCAAGGCTATGGTTTTCTCAGTTGCATTGTATGGTTGTGAAAGCTGGACCATAAGGAAGGCTGAGCACCAAAGGATTGAGGCCTTTGAATTGTGGTGCTGGAGGAGACTCCTACAAGTCTATTGGACCGCAAGGCGATCAAACCGGTCTGTCCTAGAGGAGATCAACCCTGACTGCTCTTTAGAAGGCCAGATCCTGAAGATGAAACTCAAATACTTTGGCCACCTAATGGGAAGGAAGGACTCCCTGGAGAAGAGTCTAATACTGGGAACAATAGATGGCAAAAGAAGAAGGGGATGGCAGAGGATGAGGTGGCTAGATGGAGTCACTGAAGCAGTTGGTATGAGCTTAAGTGGATTCCAGGGGATGGTGGAGGATAGGAAGGCCTGGAGGAATGTTGTCCATGGGGTCGCGATGGGTCGGACATAACTTCGCGACTAACAACAACAACAACTTCTTCAATTACTTCTAAACTTCTAACTTTTTCGCTTCATACCCTTCTTGAACACTTCCTTTACCCAGTTGTTCGTTCCCTTACTGAACCCCTTTTCATAATCTTTGTACCTTCCCCCCCCCAACCCCTTTCCAAAAAAACACCCTCCCATCATCTTACCTTACCGCTATACTTTTTTTCTTTCTTGATGACACAGTGGGCCGCTTTTCGCAAGTGCGCTCAGTGCAGAGCTAAAATGTTTCCTTCTGATCCACACTCCCTCTGTCTCCTCTCCCTAGGAGAGGATCATAGGAACAATAACTGCAGCCACTGCCAATCTTTTACCGGGCAGGCTGAGAAAAACCGAGAAAATCAGCTGCACAAAATGTTACAAGACCAAGTCCTAGTGGCTATGAAGCAGGTCTCAGTGGATTTCGGCTCCTCTGCGGCTCCTGGGTCTTTGAAGAGCACTCCCTCTCACCCATCCAAAGGGGACATTGTTGATCCCAAGGGAAAGCGCTCTTCTCACTCTCCTTCTAAGAAACATAAGGAGAAGAGGAAGCACATTGGATTCCATTCTGTGTCTAATTGCTGAATAGCAAGCATCTGAAAAGGAAATGGAGAATTCTTCCTTCTCTGTGTGCTACAGGGGAGAAGCAGGTGGCAATGAGAGAGAATAGGGGTGGCAGAAAGAATATGGCCACTGTCAGCTCTGGTTCTGGCCATTTTTGGCTTCAGACACACCAACCCCTGGTTTCTGGCCTCTAGGACTTTTTCCCCAAAGGAGTTGTAGCCTCAAAATAAAACAGAGTTCTGTAAAATGATATAAACAATCCATTTCCAATTTGAAAATAATCACTTTTCTCTGTAGATTTGAATCTCATTCAGTTGAGTTTGTATTCTCCATAATTTTCAGGGGTAGATGCCATCTGCAAAACAAGGATTTTTCTGTTTTGAATAATATGAGGAACATAGATGTGTTAATTACATTCCTAACATGCTCAAAATACTGATTTATTTATAATTCATTACATGCACCTTAGGAAGTTTTTCAGTTATATTCTCAGAATTGTTTACCATAAAATAAAATTGTTACTGTGTATATACAAACAAAACGTGTCTCTGTTCTATGTGTGACTAAGTCTGCATCCAAGCCCTAATGGGTTAAAAGGTTGAAACTGTGAATAAAGGGTGGGACAATAAAATTAGTTGGCGTTCCCAGCTCTAAACTTCTGGGACCATGGAGGCAGGACTCCAAATATGAAGCTGCTTTCCATCCTCCTTGCAGCTGGCACAGAAAGAACTGTGCCAGCTCCCTCTCTGAGGTTGGAAATCAGTGTCGAAGTGGAGGAACAAGGGCATGCCAGGGGCTGGAGTGCACAAAAGTCTGGATTCAATAGTTTATGCCATATCCATGTGGAATCTCAGCCTCCTTTCTTCCCTCTTCACAAGCTTAATCAAAACAGTTGAAAATTATTATCTGATGAAGTGCAAGGTAGCAAAGATTGCTGTTGCCATGTCTCACATCTTGCATTGGATGTACATAAGCCTTTTGAGTTTTGAGACATGTGCATTGAAGGCAGAGAACATAGTATTGCACCGTAATCGTCTAAGAACCCCTCTTTACAACAAGGTGTGATTCTGTCTTGCCCAAAGAGGTAGCAGTACAACTGTTGTTTTGTTTTAGTCCAGGATGCCACTGTATTGTACAATGTCTGGTTGTTTTCTGGTATTTCATTCTTGGGCAAGATTTTGGATCATGTGGTAGATTCTCAATTCCAGGGATTTCTGGATGAGGTGCATTATTTAGGTTCATTGCAATCTGGTTTCAGGGCTGATTATGAGACAGAGACTGCTCAGGTTGTCTTGGTGGACCATCTCTTCCAGAAACTGAACATGAGGAATGTGTCCCTGTTAGTTCTTCGTTGTGGCCTCTGTGCATCACACATATGGGTGCTGCGCCTGCTCAGTGCCTGTGGCCGGAAAGATTTAAGGCTTAACAGTTTTGGTGGGAATGCCGCACCCCTCCACCCCTACAGAATAAGGCGGAGTGCCTGCTATTTCCTCAGTCTTCTTGCGACTGTCGTGTACTACACGTTTACCCAATTACCTTACCGTTGTTTCTCTTAGCTTCCTATTTTCCAAATATATAGTTTTTCTTTTTCTATTCTTACCTTTGCTATCTTCTCCTTTTCATCCTCGATGGCACAGCATGCGGCTTTCTGCAAGTGCTCTCAGTGCAGATCTAAGATGTCACCTACTGATCCACACAATCTGTGCCTTCTCTGTCTTGGAGAAGGTCACGGGACTGATAAATGCGGCCATTGCCAGGCCTTTATTAAGCAGGTGAGGAAAAATCGAGAAAACTGTCTGTGCAAACACATGTGGGACCAAGCCCTGCTCCAATCCGACCAACTAGCAGTCAAATCTACTGCTCCATCCTCCTCTTCCACTACCCCTCTGCCCCGCCCATCGGCTGATGGTGCCCCTTTGCCGGTGAGTCAATGCTCCTCTGCATCTCCACATAAACACAAGGAGAAGAGGAAGCATAGTGGATCAGACAAGTCCTTAGGCCATAAGAAGCCTAAGAAGGACAAGACAGACAAGGTGGCTCACAAATCTAAGAAAGCCGATCAGTCCCGACACCGTAACTCGGGTTCGTCCACTCCATCGATCCCGACGGCTGCTTCGGTACCGACACCAACAGGACTGGCTCTTCAGCTGGGGATGCAAGCAACCCCACCTGGGTCTTCAAGAGGGGTCGCTCCTTCCATCCCATCTTTGCCTGCGCACCAAGAGGTTCCCATGTTGGGGTCCATCTCTGATGGAGAGATTCGGAACTGTCCTCCAATGGCATGCTCGCCTACTCCTCAGCCGTCACCTGAGCCTTCCCTGAGGGCCCCTTCTCAGCAGGTGTGATACCAGCAGTGCACCTCCATCCATCCCTCTGGAGAATGGGTGCAACTGCCTCATAGGCCAACTCATCATGAGCCATGGGACGACTATCCACCCTACAGCTATTATCCCTTGGTACACGATCGTACCCTCTCTCTGGTCCCGAGAGACATTCTATCGACCTCCAGAGCGGCTCAGTCCAGGCGCCCTACCTCGCCTGTTGATTCCTTCTCCAGCCTTCCGGCTCAGTACGACTCGGACTCTGAGGACTCTGAAGTAGCTTCTACTTCACTGGACGCTGTGATCACCACGCAAGGTCCCAGCTCACTGGAAGAGCCTTATGTAACATTTGGGGAATTAATGGCAAGATTTACAAGGTCACTTGAGATTGAAGCCCAGCACTGATTTGATCCCAATACCGATCAATTCTATAACATTGTCAAGGGTGAACAGTCTGCCACCATCATCTTGCTGCCGATCACCACTCTTCGTCAGGCGATGATGGAACCATGGAATTACCCCAATCAGCCTCAACCCACTTCGTGACGCTACGAGTCCATGTACCGAGTCTGTGAGCAGGATATTCCATTCCTCCTGTGTAACCCGAGACTGAACTCAATCATAGTAGAGTCATTTCAAGGCCGCAAGTCAAGGAGACACACCACTCCTTGCGATAAGGAAGGGTGTAAAATTGACATGTTGGCTCGTCGCATCTACACCGCCACAGATCTTAGCCTCCAGATTTCTAATTATGAGACCATGCTGACTTGCTAGCAGTATTTTCTAATGCAGAAATTAGAAAATATCACAGTGTCGCTTCCGGAGCAGCAAAAAGACCCGGCCCAAATTTTCATCAAGGAGGCAATGCAGGTGTGGGTCCAGCAACTCTCCATGGCGAGACACCATGTCGATTCCGACTCTAGGGCTCTCATTGGTGCCGTAGCCCTCCCTCACCATGCCTGGCTCCAGAACTGAAACTTCCCGGATGCAACAAAGCGTCGTATTGAGAACATGCCTTTCGATGGCTCAGGGCTCTTCAATGCCCAGACGGACCACAAGATGAAGACAATCCATGAGTCAAGGGTTACAGCTTGTCGGATGGAAGTCCCTAATCAATCTCACCATAAGTGGTCTTAGTCCCGTCCATCCTACCAGTATCAGCCCTATTCACAATTCTCGGGCCGACAACAATTCCAGCCTCGCCAACAGTGCCGGAAGCAACAACAGCAGTGTTTCCAACAGAGCCATCATAGCCCTGATTCGGACAAATGCCAGCACTGACGGGCCAAGCGAACCTCTCCTCTTCTCCTGAACTCACCTTCCCCTCTTTTGGGGATCGACTGCAAAGTCAACTCCCCATTTGGGAGTCTATCACATCTGATCAGTGGGTTTTATCCATCGTACAGCATGGATACAGAATCAAGTTTGATACCGTACCCCTGCTGGGACTGATCCGATTTACACCTCAGTCATCAGTTCTCATAGACGAAGTTCAACAGCTTCTTCATAAAGGAGCGATATGACAACTCACAGTCTCCGAGGGGTTACACAACTTCTACTCGAGATATTTCACGGCTCCTAAGCATGATGGTGGTCTTCGTCCGATACTGGACCTACATGATGTCAGTAGGCTCATCAAAACCAAGAAATTTTGGATGACTGCCCTTCAAAACATCTTTCCGTTGCTTAGGAGAGAGGATTGGTTCGCTTCTCTAGATTTAAAGGATGCCTATTTCCATATTACCATCCATCCATCTCATAGGCGTCTCCTTCAATTCACCGTCGGTTCCCACCTGTTTGAGTATAACATTTTGCCGTTTGGACTGGCTACTGCCCCCCGGGTCTTTACAAAATGCATGGCCCCTGTGTGCATGCATCTTCGGCTCCAGGACATTCAAGTGTACCCTTACCTGGATGACTGGTTGATTGTCTCCTTGTCTAGAGAAGGCCTTCGATCATCGATTCAGACTACTTGTACCCTCTTGGATAATTTGGGACTGTGTATTAACCACAAGAAATCGTGCCTTGCTCCCTCACAGATCATAGATTTCATTGGAGCCCGTCTCGGCTCTATGATGGCGAAAACCTTACTTACAGAAGGATGGCAAGACAATCTTCGTGCATCAATCTGTCAAATCCACATGGACAGAACTGTTCCAGCACTATCGGTGCAGAAACTCCTCAGTCACATGGCCTCCACAGTCTCCGTAGTTCCCCGTGCCAGACTACGGATGAGGCCCCTCCAATTGTGGTTCAACGGTCTCTTCGAACCTCAACGAGACTCACCTCAGCGGCTTCTCTGCCTTCCAGCCTCCATCCTCCACACCTTATGGTGGACTATGCAAAACAATCTGTCGGCGTTCCGTTCGCCACACCCAACTCTGACTGTTCACTGATGTCTCCCTTCCCGGGTGGGGAGCCCTCTGTGCCGGACTCCGTATTCAGGGCACCTGGGACTGTCGGGAGACCTCCAAACACATCAGTTACCTGCTGGCAATCTTCAAAGCCCTTCGGTCATTCGAGGACATTTCTCGGGGGCAAATTGTTCAGGTTACCTCCAACAACATTGTGGCTGTATTCTATATAAACAAGCAAGGCGGAACAAAGTCCACCTCCCTGGCCCGCCTAGCTATGCAACTGTGGGACTGGTGTATCCCGAGGGAGATTACCCTGCTCGCTGTTCACCTAGCCGGTACCGACAATGAGGAGGTGGACACACTCAGCAGACAGATGTTGACGACCCACGGATGGAAACTAGATTGTCAGACCTGTCATCATCTCTTCCAGACATGGGGCTCTCTAGACATAGATCTGTTCGCCACTCACACGAATAGGGTGTGTGAGATGTTCTGCTCCCGCGCAGGCATTGACCCGGGTTTGAAAGGAGACACTCTCATGATCCCCTGGGCGAACATGTTCTTTTATACATTTCCCCCGTTTCCACTTATAACGAGAGTCCTTGCTAAGATCACTTACGACAATGCCCAGGGAATCTTCATCACTCCCTGGTGGCCCCGTCAACCATGGTTCCCTACTCTTCTCCATCTGTCTGGCAACACCTTCCAGCGACTGCCTCTCATACCTCATCTAATCACTTAACAGAGCTGTTCATCACCCAGATCTTCCTTCACTCAATCTGACAGCATGGCTTATTCGATGAACCATGGGGCCCCTTCAATACCGGCAGCTTCAGTGGCTTCAACACTGGACCGACACCTTTCAGATACAGCTCCTCCTCCTCCCTTGGTACCGGCAAATGCCTCATCGAATCTGAGTACTCTGCATCCCAATATCCAGTTCATTCTCCAGTCTGTGGTAAGACCTGCAACCCACTGATCTTACACGGCCAAATGGAGGCGATTTACATCTTTTGCTGAATCTAATAGCTTTATTGCTCATTCAGCCTCTGTTGAAAATATTCTTCAATTTCACTTAACACTACATCAGTCTGGACTTAAGCCGTCATCTATTAAAGTTTACACTGCTGCAATCTCCCACTATCGTGGCCATGTGCTGAGTTCTTTGGTGTTTTCTCATACCCTCATTCGTCAATTCCTTAAGGGATTACAGAACCTACAACCACCAGTTAGACCAGTTATTCCTACTTGGTGCCTCTCGGTTGTCTTGCAGTCAGTCACTTGACCTCCTTTCAAGCCCCTGGCGACTACTGACTTACACCTCTTGTCTTGGAAGACTGCCTTTCTCCTTGCTATCACATCCGCTAGAAGGGCCAGTGAGCTCTGTGCACTCCGTATAGACCCTCCTTATCTCAACTTCCATAAGGAGAAGGTCGTCCTCCATACCAATCCGGCATTTTTACCTAAGCTTGTGCTCCTTTCCATATTAATCAAGACATCGTCTTACCAGTTTTCTTCCCCACTCCATCTACATCACTTCACTCTCTTGACGTTCGTCGTTGCCTTGCCTTTTACAGGTCTCGCACAGAGTCCTTCTGCAAATCTAACCACCTTTTCATCAAGTACTCAGAACATGACAAGGGTTCTCCTATTGGACCCCAAAGACTTTCAAAATGGATTGTGCAGACCATCAAACTGGCATATCAGCTTGCCAAATTGGACTTACCTGTCATGCCCAGAGGGCACTCCACAAGGGCAGTAGCAGCTTCCTCTGCCTTTTCTGCTGGCATCCCGATTCAGGACATATGCAAGGCTGCCACTTGGACTACTCCTTGCACCTTTGCCAGACATTACCGCCTTGATGTGCGTGTCAGACATGATTGCTCCTTTGGTCGGGCAATCCTTTCTTCTGTTCTCCAATGATGACACCGCCCTGCCTCCGGGTTCGGTAAGCTTGCTAGTCACCCATATGTGTGATGCACAGAGGCCACGACGAAGAAAGGCAGGTTGCTCACCTGTAACTGTCATTCTTCAAGTGGTCATCTGTGCATTCACACAACCCACCCGCCGGCCCTGCTTGGTGTCGGTGACTGGGTTCCTACGGTACCGTTCTTTATTTAAAAGCGGATCCCTTAGTAGTTTCTCTCTTAAACTTATTACACATGCTTCCGTTGCTCAGCAGATTCCCTGCAATGCCTAATGCTCCCGTGGGGGGGGGAGGGGGGCAAACAATCAATCTCCAGTAGACTGAGGAAATGGCGGGCATTCCGCCTTCTTATATTGTAGGGGAAGAGGGGTGCAGAGTTCCTGCCAAAACTGTTAAGCTTTAAATCTTTCCGGCCACAGGCACTGCACTGGCACAGCACCCATATGTGTGAATGCACAGATGGCTACTCAAAGAACGACAGTTACAGGTGAGCAACCTGCCTTTCTGCTACACCTCTTTGCAGCTTTCAGCAGTATTGCCCACAGCATTCATCTACAGGGTCTTTCTGAGATAGGACAGGGAGGCTCTGTTACACAGTAGTTCTGGTCTTTTCTGGAAGACCAATTTCAGAGGTAGTTCAGCAGGATTCATGTTAAGTGCCATATCTGTTGGCCTCTAGTGCTCCTCAGGATTCCATCTTACCAAACTATTTAAGATATACATTAAATTGCTCAAAGAGGTTGTCTGGACTTTTGAAGTTCAGTGCCATCAGTATTCTGATGACAACCAGCTCTCTCCTTTCCATATAAATCGAAGGATGTCATTCAGCTTTTAAATTTGTGTCTGATAGTTGGTAATGCACCAGATATAGGCAAACAAGTCAAAGCTTAATCCAGGCAAGACAGAATCATCCTTGTTATTCCAAGGGCATCAGGGAATAGGGAATCAAACTGCCAGTTGCAGTTACACTCCCTCTGAAGACTCAGGTTTACCATTTAGGTGTACTAATATACTCTACCTTGAAAGTTCCCTCCCTTTCTATTGTCGTTCCACTAGCAGGCAAAGAACACTTTATTGCAGGTCTTTGGCATGCACGTGGATCTATTGGCTTGGATGCTGTTCTTATTTATTGCTGTGTTTTTACTGTGTTTTAATGAACTGTTTTATTATTGTTTAATCAAGTTTTACTTAAGATTATAAGTTGCCCTGAATGCCACTTTTCTTGGTAGAAAGATAGAACACAGATCAAATCAATAAATAAAACATTGTTTTTTAATATATCTAAAAATATAATAAGATAATAAGGTATGTGTCTGATGACTTCTTTGTGAAGAGTGTTACAGGACTGAGATGCTGCCATTGAGAATTAAATAGTGATGCACAGTTGCATGTGCCAGCAAATCAGTTGTGTACAGTTGTTTATTAGTTGCTTGTAATGGCAAAAATACAATCATGTCAAATTTTGTTAATTTCAAACACTCAGTGTCAGTTGCAGTTATGGTATAAAGGATTATCCCAAACATGTCAGGAATTATAATTATGCTGTGATATCCATAGTGCCTTTGATGTATTCACCCCCCCCCGCCCTTTATTTCATCCATTGGTTTGACTGCATAACAGGGTAATGCAACATATTTGGCCATGAAGGGTGTTGTCATGGCAGTAACTTTGACTCATGATCATACAAAGCAATATTCTGCACCTAGTTACAATACAGTCTACAAGTTGTAGCATGGAATAACCACATCCTTAGCACTTTTATTTTCTGGTATCAACATTGATCCTATTGGGCTTCAACCCTAATCTTAAATAGTCCTAAAACCCATACATATACAATGTTTAATCTATCTTTTTCAATTATACTCAGTCTACATCAGTAAAATGTCTATAGTCTGATACTATCTGTATATTTCTACTTTTGGTGTGATAATGACTTTGAGCTGATTATTTTGAAATTCAATTCTATTCCTGTGATTTTTGTATTTTAGTTTGGCTTTCAGGAAGAGGACAATTCCTTGCAAAAACTGCAAAGTGCACCGTTGACTGTAGCCTCAGGAGCAGGTTCCTGTCAAATCACTGAAAAGGGGGACTTCTTTATCTGTAACAAAAGAATGACAAAAGTGGCTGATCTCAGGTAATGAAAAGGATTTGTGTAGGTTCTGCAAGTGCATGGTCTTCAGTTTGCATAATTGTATCTAAACGCATATTTCAGAAAGGCCATAAGCTCACAACTAACTGCCTGTCTTCAGCTGTCTATGCATATAATTGTGCTCTTAACACAACCATTTGATTTAATAGTGCTTCATATTGTGTTGCAGATAAAATCTAATTTTATAAGGTTTGCTATATTAAAGACAGTGCTTCCTTTGTGCCTCCCCCCCACCCCAGGCATCCGCTTTCTGATGATGATATTAAGCCTTTTCTTGGAATATTTGATGGAATTTTCTAACACCCATAAACAAAGTACATTGCCAGCAATGAAAAATATGCTCTCATGTTGAGGATAAGATCTTCAAAAGCCAGGTTAGGATTTTTTAATTTTTGGTTTATAGCAGGTCTTTAATAGTCAGTTTTGCTACATGGACTTTACAGTAATGACCAACATGCTCTATATTTAACTTGCAGTGTTTAATGCACAATGCATCTTTAATAGTTATTTAAATACCTTTGCTTATATGTGGTTGTTGATCATAGTATTGTAGAAAACAGTGTTCTTTGAAAGCTTTTTATGAAAGTGGATTGTGTTCAAGCCAAGCCATTTGTTTTGTTTCAAATTATACTCAGTTTTATTCTGGGAAATAAGATTTTCTTTGTAATATGAATCTCCTATGTAAACATGTTTGTGAATTACTCTTATGTTATCCCTGGAAAATTATCTTCTTGGTGGGATTTTTCTATATGGCAGTTATTTGCATTAAATTGATTTTATGAAGCCTATACATTATGTGAAACAATGATATTTTACAATATAAAGGAATGAAGTTACTTTGAAACCTTAGTTTTCTTCTCAAGTAATATGAACAGAATTTGTATTTATTAAACTGTATGATGTCTAAAGGGCCCGTTCTTTGAAAGGTAGGCTCTTCTATTCACAAAAAAGTCCCATGAATAAAATGGGTTCATCTGTGAGCATATCTCTACTTCCATGAACAGAACAGACCTTTGTATTTTACATGGAGAAAGATTCTCAGGGTGCTACAGAATGTGTGTTCAAGTTTCTAAGGGGAATATTACCACACATAATAGGCTCATGTAGTATGTATTTTGATGAATTTAAATAAAGAAGTGGACAGATATTTCATACATACATCAGAGGGGCTGCCCCTTTCATGGGGAGGATCATGGAGGGTAATCAAATCCTACATGATAACATTTAAAAGAGATAGGAGCCACTTGAAATGCATTAATTGTTTATTAATACATTACAGGATTGACATTAATTTTTCATGCATTTGATGAAGTGGACTGGGTCCCCAAATCTAGTCTTTCCTAGTCTTTAAGGTACCACAAGACTCATGGTTGATTTTGCTGTAATGGACTAGTACAGCTATCCCTCTTGAGATTATCAAGATAAATAAGATTTTCAAGGTTCAGTTTGTCATCATCCTATTTACAGGAAAAGATGAGTTAGAAAAGAGTAGAAAGACTCAGAAGGTTCCTTTGGAGATGCTGGAAACCACTCTGTCTCTGTCTTTGTTCTTGCATTTCTTGGAGCTTTTGGAATCTGGGTAGGTCAACTGACAAACCCCTTGACTGATAGATCATCCCCTGAGAAGGACTTGAGGGCCACAAACAACTGGCTCAGACTCAGTAGCAGATGTATAGTTAAGAGATAAATTTCTGATCTCCTTTGCTTTAATTATGCAGGTAGTTGCTTTGCTTTCTTTTGTATTCGGACAAGGAAAGACAGTTCGAGTTCCCTCTTCTGCTTGCTCTTTACTCTGCTCAGGACTTAGTTATGGACTGTTTAGAGTATCTTCTCTTAGCTCACAAGCATCTTCTGAATCTCTCTCTTTTGCTCCTTTCTCTCTCATTTATGCTTTCCTTTATTCTGATTGTCTATTTCTGTTTCTTGTCTTTTAGTTCTAGTAATTATCTCCCCCTTTTTTCCATATGCTATGTTATGCTATGCTAGTCGCAAAGTCACATTTACCCATCACGACCCCATGGACAACAGGCTCTCCTATCCTCCAACATCCCCCAGAGTCCATCTAAGCTCACACCAACTGCTTCAGTGACTCCATCTAGCCACCTCATTCTCTGCCGTCCCCTTCTTCTTCTGCTATCTATTGGTCCCAGAATTAGGGTATTCTCCAGTGAGTCCTTCCTTCTCATTCAGTGGCCAAAGTATTTGAGTTTCATCTTCAATATCTGACCTTCTAAAGAGCATTCAAGATTGTTCTCCTCTAAGACTGACTGGTTTGATCTTCTTGCAGTCCAAGGGACTCTCAGGAGTCTTCTCCAGCACCACAATTCAAAGGCCTCAATTCTTTGGCGCTCAGCCTTCCTTATGGACCAGCTTTCACAGCCATACATTACTACTGGGAAAACCATAGCCTTAAGCATATGAACTTTTGTCAGCAGGGTGATGTCTCTGCTTTTTAGTATGCTGTCTAGATTTGCCATAGTTTTCCTCCCAAGGAGCAAGCATCTTTTAATTTCTTGGCTGCATTCACCATCTGCGGTGATCTTGGAGCCCAGGAAAATAAAATCTGTCACTATCCCCATTTCTTCCCCATCTATTTGCTAGGAAGTGATAGGACTGGATGCCATGATCTTAGTTTTCTTAATGTTGAGTTTCAAGCCAACTTTTGCGCTCTCTTCTTTCATCTGCATCAAGACGTTCTTTAGTTCCTCTTCACTTTCTGCCATTAGAGTGGTATCTGCATATCCAAGGTTGTTGATATTTCTCCCAGCAATCTTAATTCCAACTTGTGATTCATCTAGCCCTGGCTTTTGCATGATGTGCTCTGCATATAAGTTAAATAGGCAGGGTGACAGTATGCAGCGTTGCCGTACTCCTTTCCCAATTTTGAACCAATCAGTAGTTCCATGTCCAGTTCTCACTGTTGCTTCTTGACCTGCATACAGGTTATCAAGAGACAAATAAGTGGTCTGGTACTCCCATCTCTTTAAGAACTTGCCACAATTTGTTATGATCCATACAATCAAAGGCTTTAGCATAGTCAATGAAGCAGAAGTAGATGTTTGTCTGGACCTCCCTAGCTTTCTTCATGATCCACCATATGTTGGCAATTTGATCTCTAGTTCCTCTGCTCCTCCAGTGGAGCAAGAATTTATTCTAGCTATTCCCGGCTTTCCCCTCATGCCAAAAGTGGTAGCAAAGATCTGTCAAGATCACATGGATTCAATCCTGATCACACCATGGTGGTCCAAACAGCAGTGACTTCCCCCCGTTCTCAATGTTTCCAATTCTTATTACCGACCATCCCTCCAACCCAACATCCTTTCCTGGGATTGCAGGATAGTCCTCCATCCAGATATATTCACACTCTGTCTTACAGCATGGAGGATCATGTCATCTCAAATTAAAAGACTGAATTACTGCACAACATCCAGCAGATCCTCAATGCTTCCTGGAAACCTGGTACATGCAGGTCATACAACTCAAAATGGACTGTGTTCTCTAACTTTACATCCCAATCCAATTTTCAACCACACAGAGCTTCTGTTAGCCAAATTCTTTCCATCCTCAATTCCTTATATAAAAAAGGTCTTAAACCCTCTTCTTTCAGGGTTTATATAGCTGCCATTTCTGCATTCCACACCCCCTCCAAGGGTATTCCATTGTCTCTTACACCCTCATCTGGAGGTTCCTGAAAGGCCTTGTTAATCTTATTCCACCTGTCTGATGAAGAAAGGGAGGTTGCCTACCTGTAACTGTTGTTCTTCAAGTGGTTCACATATGCCCACCCACCATCCCCACTGTGTTGCTTCATACATATGGGATTCATACACCCCTTACTTTCTATGGAGGGGTTCATGCTTGATGACGGTCTCAGTTTTCAAACTGAGCTCCTGCCATGCTGGGTGTGCCTAGGGGCTGGGCTCCTGCCGTATACTAATTAATCAACTTTGGAATCTTCCTGAATGAGCTCCAAACATGTGCGCAGAGCCCATATGTGTGAATGTATAAATGACCACTCGAAGAACATCAGTTACAGTTAGGCAATCTGCCTTTCTTCCTAATACTCCTGGATAGGAGTCATACATTATGGATTGTTTCCATCCTCAGTCATTGTAGGAACCAGTGGCTTTTGGGATGGCTCATAAAATGGTTTGTATCATACTAGAGCCTTTTCTCTATCATTGTGAAAACCAATGACTATATTAAACTAGGTTTAGTGCAACATGCTCTACCTGTTTAGACAGAAAAAAATCCTACAACTCCCAGTATGCTCTACAATCCATGCTGCCTGGGAAATGCTGGGACTTATAGGACTTTTTTCTGTCTATACATGCAAAGGATTGTGTCCTTAGGCAACCATTGCTAGTGACCTAGTGACTTGATAGTCCCAGTAATTATGTCATTTGGCTTTTGTAGCAATCAGCAGTGTCTGTCTGGGCTCTAAAATAAAATTAATGGAATAGAGTCTTCATACTCTGCACTTTGGATAGGATTTTTTATTGCTGATAACATCATGGAAAAAAGTTATTCTCAAAGTTACTTTCTTTTTCCTCTTAAATTAAATCTTGCCCAAGGAGGGGGATTAGTAGTTATTAATGTTTTTATTTCAGTATTAAAAGTGATTAATTTTCAAAAGATAAATTCCGAGTTTCTTCTTATAACATTTTCTCTTTGTGTAATATTGCCTTCATTTTTCATATGCTGCTCATCAATAATCTGTTCTACATACATTAGGGAATAACTTCAGTTCTTTTTGCAATATATTTTCATTGCTCTTTTGAATTTAAGAGGCTTTAATTTCCATTCTAAGTCATATACTATGGGCACCATCCACCAACAGGTTTATGCTCCTGGTTGTTGTAGTAAGGTCTGAACAGAAGTTATTCCCCATGGACTGTGTGCAAGCACTACCTTGCAATAATTATTTCCATCACTTTAAAGAATTATTTACAATTATTTTTGATTTGGCCATTAAGACTTTCTCATAGCAGTCCAATACTGTATAGTGTACTTATTGTTGGCAACTTAATACTTTCAGAAGAAGTTTCATAAAAGAGAAATTATTTTAGTGGCATTGAATCTCTAGGACAAATACTATTTTTGTTTGTGATCGGTTGTGTTTTTTCCATCTTTTATTAGTTTGCCTCATTTGTCATTTTTCTGTATCCTTTAATCATTATGGTTTTATGTTTCTTTTAAAGTCTAATTTCCTTTTTCATAAATTGGCTTGAAATTTTAAATACAAACAAAAATATTCAGAAGTCTTTCTTCAAAGGAAGTTTTTATATTTACATCCACTATTACTTTTCTGCTTTTGAAGTTTGTGATACCTGATGAAGATCAAAGGTGATAAAATACCGTATTAGCATGGCTCTCTAGAAGTATTTAGTTTATATTGACATGCAGTGCATTCTACAGACATTGCTCCCATAAAATATCCTTTGAAATTAATAAGGCTATTTCTGCCATCTCAATTCTTGCAAGCTCGGCATAGAGAAAGTATTGTGGGACAAATGTTATATGTTCATCCTGGAGCACTGTGGCATATATGGATCTCTTGGGACCATGCAGTCACTGCCATTGGTTTGTGCTTGCGTGCCACAATGTAGATTACACAGATTGTTTCTCTGGCATGCAATTAGTGCACCAGTTAGTCTATTATTAATAATAATTTCATTTATATACCACCCAACACCCGGAGTTCTCTGGGCAGTTCACAGCAGAGCTGCAGATGTGCTTGCTCATTATGATATTCTGTGGGGTGCTAACCTGATGTGTATAAATGATCTTGCCTTTTTACTGGAACAATGCCAGCTCCAAAAATTTGAGCTTTAATATCTATCCCAAATTACTGTCAAAAGATTGGTGTTGGCAAGGATGAACAAGGAAGAATGGGAGACAAACTGTTGGAGCCATAGTTTTCCCAAGTTATGAGACAAAAATTAAAGTGTTTATCATACATGTAGTAGGTCAACTGTTAGGTTTTAGGTTAATGAACAGATTTGGAATTTTATGGGAATATCATTGGTACACTCACAAAATGGCTGCCTTTGTGAGCATAGGTAAAGGTAAAGGTTCCAGTCATGCCTGACTAGGGGGCAGTGCTCATCTCCATTTCCTAGCCATGTGGCCAGCATGACTAAACACCGAAGTGCACGGAACACTGTTACCTGCCCACCGAAGTGGTACCTTTTCATCTACTTACATTTGCATGCTTTCGAACTGCAAGGTTGGCAGGAGCTGGGACGGCGCGTGGGAGCTCACCACGTGTGCAGATTCGAAGCGGTGACCTTTTGATCAACCAGCCCAGCAGCACAGCGGTTTAAACCACTGCGCCACCTGCAGTCCCTGTGCCACCTGTGAGCATAGTTGGTCACAAAACATTTATTTTTCAGAAGGCAAATTGGTGAGACTGAGAAAAGAGTAACCTGTCCAAAAACTGAGGTACAAGGCAGAAGTGGGGTCTGCAAATTATAAAACCAGTCCTATGAATCTAAATAAAGATGCTGAAGGGCAATGCTTTTCTTTTTATTATGTCAGTCTCCCAGTTATTGTTCTAATTCAAAAGGATCCAAGAAATAAAAATTGGGAGAAGGGAGACTGTTGGATGTGAAGAGAAGTATATGACCACTTTGTTAGAGCACCAGTGGGAGGAGATCCTGTCCTCAAGGAAATTGTTTATATTGCTCTGATTGCATCTGAGCCATGATAGTGGTATATAACTGTTAGGTTAGGAGTCTGCAGTGTGGTGTCCACAGGTGACACAATACTGATCGGCATTTCCAGTGGAGTCTCCAGTAGGATGCCACTGCACCATTAAATAAAATATTTCAGCTGTTTAATGCATGTATTCAGTTCCAGTGTGGAATTTGTATAATAACCTCCTTCCAAAGGGAAACCACTATCAGACATTGTGAAAAGACTTTAAAAGACTCATTAGGTGTTTGCACCATCAGCAATGAGCTGAATTAGACTGTCTCTTTTTCAAAAGTGATTGTGAAATCCCATAGACACAAAGTGAATATTTTTGCTGAATAAGATGCAGGCTAAGATTCATAAGCAAGGCAGGTATAGATGCCAAAGCAGAAATTCAGCTCTTAGGCATTTTGTGGAGACATCCACAGCAGTTTCTCAAATTCCCAGATGTACCCATGAGTCCAAATGACAATCCCAAAATTAAGTGAATGTCAAGAACATTTGGTACTGTTTGCCATACAAGTTTGTATCATTTGACCTGGGGAGGGCATGCATTTCTGCAGACGTAGAAGCTTCCAAAGAGTCTTCTGGGATGTTCTCAAGTAAAACACACAACAATAGTCAAACCTTGAGATTATAAAAGCATGAATGTAGTTTTGTAAATCCAAAAACATACATTGTATAAAAATTGTCTTAAAAAGAAGCAATTGCATGCAACAAACAGTTTTATTATTCAAGCTTATAAAAGAAAGGCAAGGATCCAACTTCAGCAGAAATAACTACAAGTTAATATACTTACATCATCTGCATCATTTATTTCTTGAACTGAAATGTAACACCCCATGAGTGCTTTGTGGGTGTTTTTTTTTAAGAAAGAAAAGAAATAGGACAACCAATTCTCAGGTGATATAGTAGAATAGTATAGTCATTATTCTGCAGAAGATTCTATATAATTTGCATTATAACTATACTTTTTCACATAATGGAGTAGAGAAAACAAAATTCAATATAACACGAGTCACATTTACCATCTTACTGGTCTGAGTTTCTGTAATAAACTGCAAGCTGATACCTGCTTTTAATTTTATTTCAACTCTCATATATATTTGCTTGTCCTATCAGATATATTGATTTCAGACTATAAAGTGAGGTTGACAAGAGCTGCACCTGAACACAGGAGGGAAACAAAATCCTTATTCAGTTATTGAAAATCAGGATCTCAGAAGGATTGCCGTAAACATATTTTTTTCTTTCAGTGCTTAGACATGCTTTCGGTAACACATTGAAGCACACAATATCACACATCAAATAAGTTCAGGAATACAGTGGAATACACCATTTAAATAACACAATGCCATTTTATTTTCAGTATTATTTTTCGTGATAGTATTTTAAAAGTTAAAAAATGAAGATCAGAGTGGAAATTGAAAGAAATAAAAGAGCTGTGTTACATGCATTATTTATTTATTTAAAACATTTATATACCATCTAATATTTCAATGGAATCTCAAGACAGTTTACAATGACAGTAAGACAATAATAATGATAATAACACAGCAGCACTTCAGTAAAAACACAATATATAATAATATATAAAATAAGAGTCAGCGCCAGGCATACCTCTGGGGAGCAGATTCCACAGTCGGGGTGCTACCACTGAGAAGGCCCTTCTCCTGGTAGCAACCTTGTTAGCTTCTTTCAAAGAGGGCTCTACTTTATTGCTCTAAAGCAAATTTTAAAAAACCAGTGTCAAGTATATTTGCTGCCTGAGCTTGTTGTTAGCACATACATATTGGGTTAAAAACTTGTAGCAAATATCTCAGTCATCCTTATTCTGGTGAATATTGTTCTTTTCCTCTTGTTGATCTGAATCAATCAGCCAACCCTAAGCTGGATCAGATGCCACCAGGGGCTTTGCTCTCCTTAACTAGGTTCTATGTGGCAGTTTGCTATCCAAGCATATTATTGTTTGATTATATGTATATTCCACTTTTCCACTGAAAATGGCACTCAGGTTACTGGGAAACAAGTTTTGTACTAAATTAAAATATTAGAAATCATAAGTGGCTGACGTCAAATACAAATAAAAACTTGTGAAGACTCATATGGGAGAATCTTCAAAATAATTTGATCCTGACCCATGTTTGGCTATAACCAACACTTTTAATTGTGCCCAGAAATCAACCAACAGCTAGTGAAGCTATTATAATAAAGAAATTGTCTGTACCCTATAACCAACTGCAGCCAATATTCAGGCTGCAGTGAGCAAGTCCAGTTGCACTTTCCAAAACGTTTTCAAAGGCAGCCCCAAAGAGAACATATTACAGTAGTCTAAACAGGATGATCATGTAGAAACCAAAAGCATCAACACAAGATGGGAAATACGTGGTTCAACAGAATTGAACAAGAAAAAGATCTTAGAGTAATTGTGGACAATAGGCTAACAATGAGCCAACAATGTGATGCTGCCGCCAAAAGGGCAAATGCTATTTTTGGATGCATTAACAGAAGTATTACTTCCAAATCAGGATTAGTAGTTCCTCTATACTAGTCAGACCTCACCTGGAATACTGTGTCCAGTTCTGGGCACCAAGATTTAAGAAAATTGCAGGTAAATTAGAAAGGGTCCAGCAGAGGACAACAAAAATGATCCAGGGTTTGGAAACACTGCCCTATCAGGACAGACTGAGAGAACTGGGCATGTTCAGTCTTGAGAAGAGAAGACTGAGGGGGGACATGATTGTCACAAAAAGGAAGGTCAAGCTCTCTTCTTACTAATGCCAGAATGCAGGACACAGAATAATCAATTCAAGCTACAGCAACCCAGATTCAGGCTGGACATCAGGAAAAGCTTCCTTACTATCAGAGCAATACAACAGTGGAACCAGCCAGCCAAAAGAGGTGGTGGGCTCTCCCACACCAGAGACATTCCAAAAGAAACCGGACAGCTATCTGAGTGGGATGGTATAACGTGTCCTGCAACAGTAGGGGGTTGGACTCAATGGCCTTCACGGCCCCTTCCAACTCTTCTATGATTCTGTGTGCCAACTGAGGCTGCATCTGACATTTCTAGAAACAGGCACAGTTGGCCCACAAGCCTTAGCTGTACATGTTCATTCCTGCCCACTGCTGCAGCTAAGTTCAGAACCAAATCCAGGAATATACCCAGACTGTGAACCCTAATATTCAAGAGAAACATATACCTATCCAACAAGATGATTTCTTATTCTTTAATTTACCTTTCAACTGACCAAGAGAGCCAATTACTTATCTGGATTAAGGTTCAGTTTGTTCAGTCTTATCAGGTCTGTTACTGATATCACACACAGATTTAAAACTAGAACTATTCCTTGTTCTTGGTTTCATACAAATAGATTACAATATGAAAATACTTAACATCTACTTCTGGGGAAATGGTGACTTGATGAAGCAGCAGCGAATGTTACTGCTTTGTGCCTTATCATGTGTGGGTGATTATAAATCGCCCTGAGGGGTATTGACCTCTCTAAATGACAGGTGAGCTCAAAACTCCATCAGCAGCTCTGATTTCATTGAGATGGCTTGATAAGGTAATACTGGAAACAGTAAACAGCACCCCCCCCCACACACACACACTCTTTTTCCTTTTCCTTTTTTCTTTCTTTGAGTTTTTATTATTTCTTTTTATATTATGGCATTTTCTTTGCCAAGGGACTAGCACACCAATTTGATGCAGCTTGAATTCTTAAGGCATTTTGTTTGCATATTTTGAAGGGATGATCTGAAACGGATCATCTTTTGTTGGTAGATTGTATCTGATTTGCAAAGCTGTTTTAACGTCTCTAGTCTAGAACTAAGCATTATGAATACTGTAAATTGACCTTGGTATGAAAATACTATCCGGATGAATTTTCATGCTGAATTGTGCTTTTTGAATTGAGGAGTAGGACAGCAATGTTTTTTGGACAGCTGAGACTTGAGGTTATGATTTTGGTTGTGATCCAGATTTTAAGGCATTGCTGTTTTTCTGCTTGGAAAGGACTTTGAAAAGGGTACACTTCTACTTAATTTTGCAGCTGTAAATTGTCTGATATTTTTATTCAAGAATCCTGGACATTATAAATTGACCTCGGCTGAAGCTCACTGCAGCAGAAGAAATGGTTCTCTCCCTCTTCAACACCATTTTTAAGGAAGTTGCTGGTTGTTCAAGCCAGGTGATTTTTTAAAATCTAAACTATACATGACTTGCTCTAAGGAACAATTATATCTCCCTGATGGGACTTGGAGGGTTTCCTCTGGCCCTGCCCCCGCTTGGGAATAAACATTTAATAATTCTAAAGAGCAAAGAACAAACATGATGAAGACCATTAGCTCTTCCAATTGGACTTGAAGAAGATTGGAAGTCAAGGCCCTTTGCTATGAAAGTTGTAACAATGTCTCTTATTCTAACAAACTAATTCTAGTTCAACAAACTAATTCAAACTAATGTTTTAATAGAAATAGAATGGGACTAATAATTCTAATATTGATAGAAGATGACTATCATTATCCACTTTCGCCTTTTGCCCTTTTCTCTCTCTTTTCCTCCTTTTGTCTTTTCTTTTTTTATTCTCTTTCTTTCCTGACTCTCCTCCCCTAACTCTTCTGCTTTAAGCTGTACTGTCAAATTGTAGTTTACTTATGGGTATGAAGAAATGTGAGGAGAGGAGAGTCCATGCAAGAAGGAAATCTGAATTGGATGCTGGAAAGCTGATGACAGATCTGAAAAGAGATAGTTGTCTGAGCTCCTTAGCCTGGATATTATTAATTAATATTAATGCATTGAAATTTTCTTTTAAGAGAATCAAAGCAGTTTTTCTTAAGTCTTAAAAATGAGTCTTAAAAATGTAGTGTCAGAGAACATTTCAGGGAATATGCCAGAGTTAGGATTGCAGCTGGTTCTGGATGGAGATCACCAGAGCCTTCAACAATTGAAGAATGGAGAAATGGATTGGTGGAGTATGCTGTTTAGAAGATTGTTAGAGGAATGTGCAGCATGATAAGTGGATCTGAGGTGTTTAAAACGAGAAAGTAGTGGCGATCTGAAGTGATTGGAGGATCTGTTCTTGTATAGATTAAGGATCTTTTTTTTGTATTACATTTTAGAGTATTGATGGATAGATTTCAAGGGCTGATTGTACTGCTTGGATCTGTATCGTATTCCCTTGGCAATTTTGTCTATTTCAGCTTGTTCTCTTTATTACAGTAGTTTGGCTTTCATATAAAAAAATTAGAAAAAATAGTAACAAAGAGCAGTTCTCACCTCTAAATAGGTCAGCAGAAGAGTGACATTTTCTTGCTGCTTAATAAATATTTCTGTAAATTGAAAAAAAGAAAAAATAATTCACATCTAGAAAGCAAAGTGGCAATTGTATTTCTTTATTTTCAACTTCATCATTAATTTACTGAAGCTCAAGGTAACTTATACAAAACAAAGAATTAGACCAAGTTAGAATATAATACAGAGGTAAATTCAAAGCTGCAGGATGGAACATGTTTTAAAAAACCTGCTACAAGGGGTGTTCAATGTATTCTCGGTATCGGGTTGATTTGCTATTGATGTGGGTAATTTAATTATTTCATTAGCTAATGACACTATCTGAGGGTATACATGCAAAATTTCAATTAAGTGTGATCATTAGTTCCCTAGTAATCCTCAGTGAAAGACAACCATGATGACTGACGCGACAATGTTGAAGAAAATCAAGCACCGCTCTGTGATTAAGTTTCTTACAAAACAAGGAAAAAGTAAAAAAATCATTCAAGAAGAGATGGTGGCCATTTACCAGAACTCTGCACCTTCATTATCTACCGTTCAAAAGTGGTCAAGTGAATTTAAAAGGGGCAGAGAAAGCATTGAAGACGACCCTCGCTCGGGTGGGCCAGTTACTGCCACTACGAAAGAAAATGTGAAAAAAATTGAGAAATTTGTATTGGAAGATGCTCAAATAAAAATCAAAATGTTAGCAGAGATGACAAACCTATTTGTTGGTACCATATTTACTATTTTTCATGACCATCTTAACCTTTCCAAGGTCTGTGCAAGATGGGTGCCGCGAATGCTCATAGTGCCTCAGAAACAAGTGCGAGTCGAGTGCTGTAGGGAATTTTTAGAGCTCTGGTGAAGATCCATCGAGTATTTTCGACTGGATTGTTACTGGAGATGAAACTTGGGTTCATCACTATGACCCTGAAAGTAAGCAGGAGTCCATGCAGTGGCATAAAAAAGGTGCTGACCCTCTGAAGAAATTCAGAATCACTCCATCAGCTGGAAAAATCATGGCCACAGTGTTTTGGGACTCAAAGGGAATTTTATTGATCGAGTACATGAAAAAAGGTGAAGCCATAAATGCAGCATCTAACGCAACCACTCTACGTAATTTAAGAGAAGCAATTAAAGAAAAAAGGTGGGGAAAACTGACTGTAGGTGTGTTGCTTCTTCACGACAACGCACCCGTTCACATGGTGCGTGTTTCGAAGGCTGCTGTGTGAAACTGTGGTTTTGAAGAAATAAACCACCCACCCTATAGCCCGGACCTGGCCCCCAGTGACTACTACCTATTCCCGAATTTTAAAAAAGATCTTCATGGAAAGCGATTTTCCGACGATGAAGAGCTCAAGGCGGCAATTAACACACATTTTTTAGACAAGGGGGAAGGGTATTTTTTACAGGGAATTGAAAAGTTAATTTCTATATGTAATAAGCATATTGAAGTTATGGGGGATTACATTAAAAAATAAAAATTATTTCAATTTATTATTCCTTTTTCTTCATGCTGATACCGAGAATACATGGAACGCCCTTCGTAAAGCCATAATTAATAACTTGCTGTCCATTTGTTTGAAGCTTTTGTCTCTGATGAGACAAAGCAGTGAGTTGTGCTGCAAGAAAGCAAGCTGGTTTTACTGCCTTTTATCCTGCTCCTCAACATATTTACTCTCTTTCTTAGTTTCTAGTCATCCCCTAAGTATTTCATGCAGTACCTGCAACTGTCCATCCTAGCTTTGAAATGTCCAAGCATTTCATTAAGAGTAAAATTCTGCTCAGATTAGTCCAGGAATAAAAGTTGCACAACAGCCTACAGAAAAAGATGAAAAATTTGAAGGTCACGATTTAAGCTGCCTAGATGATGGATGTTCCTTTGTGCTCTGCAGTAGGACAATTCTTTCTGTAAAATGTAAAACATTACAGTAGTTATTGCTGAATCTTTTTTAAAATAAATTTTTCAGCATAGACAATAGTGAAATGAAACCTACTCATGAGGAAGGAGGGATGCTTTTGTTTGGGTAAATGAAATTGTGTTTCTTTTCTAACTGTGAAACTTTCTATTAAAAGATGCACATAAGTTTCAAAATACAGAAGGCGCTTGGAACTGCAAATAGATATGATAGATTTGCTGCTCCCCCACCTGTTTAAAGGCAAAACCTATTTATGAGGCTTTATTAAGTGCAAATAATTCCCAGAGCTTTGTCAGAGAAGAAACAGCTGCAGAATGTGGGCTCATTTGCATATAAATGACATGATTTCAGCTCAGAGAGGAATATTGAAAAATATACATTTCTACAGTCAAAGCCTGGAGAGCCATACATATTAAGGTCATATTGTGTAAATCCGCCCCCCCCCCCCCAGCTTCTGCATGGCAGTGCTTGTGACTGATCACACTTCCAAATGTGTGTAGGTAGTGTCAAACATATCCACTCAGCATGCATTTTAAAATATGCATTAATTAAACCACCACTTTTAAGTATGTGCACTTACACTCATATATACGTGTGTGTGTGTGTGTGTGTGGTTGATCATCTAAATGATTAAAAAAATCTAGGAACAGGCCAGAAAGGAATGCCTATAAAAATTCTTTCTCTCTAGTTCCAAGAGGACAGAGAAATACTATTATTTAGATAAGGCAGGAAGATGTTAAGTTAGGCACTTATCACTGGAAAAGGGTTCTTGGTCCTGCCTGGTGTGCAAAAGACAAAGGGATATTGTCTAAGCAAAGCAAGCATTATTTATCTCTAACTGCATGTTCTTGGCCTGTAAAAAGTGCTCAGCTAATCCACCACTGGGCTTCAAACAGAAGAGAAAATGAAAATCAGCGTTTCCACAGGAAAAGGGAGCAGTTAGCAGCTTCTGTAAACAACTAGCGGTTGGTGGGAGAACAGCAGGCCTGATAGGATTGAGGAGGAAGGACTCTTTCCTGAGTGCATGGAGCCCTGAGTTGAAACTAAATGAAGGATCATTAAATAGGTGAGTCTAGAACCCTTTATCCACCTTTTTTTTAAGGTCATGCTGAAGACAGCATACTAGCAAAGGAAGGTGGGCTCTCATCTTCCTCCCCTGCCCCAGTTTGCTTCCTCATAGCAAGGCATAGTTTAAAGATAGTTTGAAGAGTATTTGCTATAACTGTCATGGTGTAACAGCAACTCAATTGCCTCTGGGACCTCCTCATCTCCAGTGCCTTGCTCTGAGGAAGGACACCTTTCTCAAGAGTGGGGCAGGGAGTTGCAGGCTCTCCAGAAATCATCAGCTACAGTAAGCAGGGCAAGCAGACAGAGCTGCAGCTGGGCAGAAGATAAATTAGGTGGGCAGCCCTGCTATGTTGCCAGGTAGGTGGGAGGGCAAAAGTAGTGGTTTTGTGGCTGGTAGGGACCCCAATCCTGATCCATTAGCTGAGGCAGGCGAGAACCTTGCCCCTTGAGAAAGCCAGCCTGTGCTGAAGACAAGCACATAGGGGGAAATGGACAAGCTCTTCTAATTGTTATTTTATGCTGGTTTTTATTTTTGTTTCTATGTAGGAGCTGCTCCACATTCCTTTTCATCCTGAAATTCTGATACATTTCTTTTTTTTCCCCAACAACAACGTCACTAATGCCCAATGAATGGTAAAACTGTCATTCTGTCTTGCTCTATTTCTGGGAAGTTTGTCCTGGTTGGCAGAAAAAGTAAAATTTAGCCAACTTTGGTTGGCTAAAACCTTTCTCATCTCCATCCATAGCAACCCAGATACAGCTGGTATCGCTCCTTCCACACCACTACTGGTGTTGCAGAAGAAACTGTCCAGACTGAGGGCATAAGAAGCAATTATTTTAAAACTGCCCATTACAGCAATCCTGAATCAGCACCAACCCCAACAGGCTGGCTGCAATAGAGGTGAATTTAAAAGCATCGGCTCCCCTATTCCCTGTGATTGCTTGTGCATGTGAATATTAGTATGTGTTCATGAATGCATGGATATAAGATCACAAGGACTGTGCTTGTACTGTGTGCAGAATCTAGGGCCAAAAAATGTTTCTGTCATACTTTGTGACAATTACAGGCGAGCAAAAGCACCCAGCAGCTGGGAGGAGGGGGAAGGGCCAGAGAACATTGGATACTGGACAAATTAAGAATGTAATAAATAAATAAGCCTGCTTCTTTGTATCCTGCTTCTCCTTTTGGGAGCTCATGCTTTGCATTAGAGTGGCTACTTGTGAATTTGCAAAAAGGAGAACCCTCATCAACAAAAATACAGAAGAGGACACCAATTTGCACGAAATGTGTATGTGTTGATACATAGGTATTAATTTAGAATCATTATTATTGAACTATAAATAGAAATGCAGTACATCTTACCATAGTGTGGAAGACTGTGACCAGGTGACTTGTGTGCCTTGCTTATGCTGCTATCCAGGTGCTATGGATCGGTTGCCTCAAGGCCCAACTCACCTTTCTGATAGTTCTCTCTTTTTAAAAAAGAACAGCTGTTCAAATAATGGATGCCTACAAAAATAGAGGGCTGCCCTCTGCCAGCCTTTCAAATAGAGAATTGGCATCTGTAAAAAAGAACACACGATCATCCTATAGGTGTGGGTTCAATATCCGGCATCTCCAGTTCAAAGGATTAAATGGCTGGGAAAGACTTATCAGCTGGACAACCTCTCACAGTGCTGCTAGTTGGAGTAGTTGATACAGGACTACAGTAATAAGCAGTCTGACCTGGTATAGGTACCTTTGGAAAGTCCCTTTCTACCCAGTGCCTCTGACTACAAGGAGATTCAGAGTTTAAATTGGAAACTTCATCTATGGAAGATGGTTTGGTCAGGTCTTCCCCAGACATTTGTTAGGCCCTACTTGAATGAAGATGACTCATCCTTCAGGCTTGCTAGACTAGCCTTTCCTAGCATTTCTACTTCCATCAGTCCCAGCCAACTGGGCTAATTGGAATGCTGGTAATTGTATTCTAAAACATCTGGAGAATGCCAGCTTGGGAAAGGCTGTACTAGGCTGAGCAGTAGGTTATGGGACTGAACCTACACAGGAGACAGAGAAATCTTTAGTCCCCTGCAGGAAACCTCAGGGTATTATATGGATTCCCTCAGAAGTCATTGGGGAAAGGAAAATGTGAGGAGTTAATACAGTGTACCCTTATCTAATGTTCCACCGATATAGTAATGTAAATAAACCTATTATCGCAGAACCACATCAAGTCTTTGGTTATCTGATTAGAAGGCAATCCATAAAAAATTCTAGCATCCATGAAGGTCTCTGCTGCTTGGAGGATTGGGGTACAGGGGCGTATAATGTCAACTTGTGCAAAATTCAAGTGGGATGATTCTTTTTCCAGGATCAATCAAAATTTCACAAATATGTACAAACTTTCACATTCTACAGAGCTCTTTGTCAGGCTAAGAGGTACAAAAAGTAGGGGATGAATGAAGAAACAGAACAGCCCCAAAATTCAAGTAGGTGTTGCATACATGGGGTCTGCAGTTTAGATTTAGAGACCAAGACTCAAGATAGAGATTTGTCCACTGAATGAATTAGCCAGTGGGAAGTATTGTGGGCATCAAATGACAGCTGCAAATATTTTGGGACAGAGAAGTAATGGCTGACCATTTTCTGAGGCAAAATTGTAAGAATTACTTTGTGTTTACAGAGTATGCAAATTTGTCCTTAAATGTACAATACCTTCTGGTTGTAGACTCTGCCCTGAGTAGCAAAATGTGTACTAATGCCCCACTATGGCTTTGAATTTTTTCCTGATGTATCAGCATGGCTATTTCTGTTTCTTTTCTTTTTTTAAAATATTGTATAGTCAACTGTGTTGTAAAAGGTGTAAAGGGCACTGGAAGTGCATGCGTGTTAAGAGACTGCTTGCATAATAGCCCTGAGATCTATGAGGGTATCATTTCAATATTTGTTTTGCTCATCAGCAATGGAAAAAAAAAGTAAGCAATGAATCATACATTCTTCAAACTTTGCAGGCCTAAAATGATGTATTCTTGAGTCAGGAAAGTTGCTGAGAGAGAGAACTCATATGAAATAAAGGGATAGCATTGGTGTGGACTCCCCCCACCCCACCCATGCTATCTCTGGGGCATGATTGTCTGAGACAGCCATGCCGGGAAAGGCTTGGGCACGTTCTCACTTCCTGGAACAACTCTGCTGGAATGCGAGCATCCACTGGGGTAGAGGGTGATAAAATGGACAATGCGTCCTGCAAGAAGATAAAGTTGGCAGTTTAGATGGTTGAAAAACAGTTTGCGGTAAGCTTGTGGTTCCATAGAAATTAATCCCAGCCCCTATATTTTAGATCAGCCAATCAGAACATTCTTGAAAGTTCAGGCAGTTAATAATATCTCACATCTTTGTAGCTTAAGGGATACAGTTTTCAAAATTATTATAGTGTGGGAACAATAAATTCCTGCACCAGAAAGGCTGTATGCCATATAATTTATTTTCGATTTCCATCTAGGGTACATTATGACACTCCACATGAAAGTCAAATTGTCCATGTAAAATGCTTTCCAGGTGATAAGTTTACCCCAAGGGTTCCAGTAAAATAATAGATTCAGAGTTATATCTGACTCTCACAATCTATAACGGGTAGTTACCAGCTTTTTGAAAGATCTGATAAGCAGGAGCAAGGAAAAAAAATTAAAAAGTTGCACTTGGAGACTGACATTTTTCTCATTAATGGGAGTGATGTTAGAACCACTCGCTCCTTCTGGATTTGGCAGTAAATACTCCACTGACATATATTTTGGGATGCAGCAGTATCTGAGTGAGTCATAGTGCATTTGTCTAACCTTGTTCGGAGAGTATGCAGCTCATGGCATTTGTATTAGTTTGGCCAGGCACCTCTTGCCCCAATAGCTTTAAAAAATGCTCAAGCTGCGTATTTATGACTTGCCAAATTCTAAACCATTGCATTTTGTACAGTTAGATTACATCAGCAGCACATAGCATATGGATTGGATAATAGGGGATTATCCTGATTGTGTGCATGCAGGAGGAGAAAAAAACTTCTTTCAATAGGCAATGCCATCTTTACAGTACTGTTTTGATAACAGGAGGAGTTAAATTACTCAGCCTGGTATTTGAAATATGGCCTTGTTTATGGACCCAATCTACTTCTGCCCATGGACTATGTGATACACATAACATTAATGTTCATTGTTTGTCACTTTGAAGAAGCTTGTTTTTATAGAAGTGACTGGGAAATGTTATCATAAACTAAATAAAACAGATGGGATGTTAAGCCACGTCAAAAGTAGGATCCAGCCACTTCCACATTAGGTGGGCCTATTGATGTATCCACATTAGTTATGCATGGAAGCCCTCTTATGGGTGTGGGTTTATGTTTTGTTTGTTTCTCTTAGTACATGAATGCATTCTGTTGTTATTTTCATTTCTTTGCCACCCATTGGTCAAAGCCACAAGCAAGAAACGCCACCCCACAAGCTGCCCTCTGCTGTCCCCTGGCAGTACTGTTCTGATCCTAACACATCTGGAGGGCACCAGACTGTGGGAGAATGTGTTACAGTAACTATTGTAGCAGCCAGTACATGATATAGCTTCATTGTGCTTGCCACGATGTATAAAAGGAAACGCTGCCGTACACCAGCCAATGCAGAACTGTGTTGGTCAGTATTAGATCAGCAGAGGTGATCTGTGGGTATGATGGAGACTCACCTCCCTCTTGTGATAAGTCCCACCACACACAACTCCCCTTGCATAGGGGTCATGTGTAGGTGCTGTTGCTTCAGTGGAAAGCTTGCCCTCTGACTTGTGTGCTTTTAATCTTGTTTGTGTATCCAGACTGAGAATGATCAGAAGAAACTCTGTAGTTGGACTAGGAAGTTGTTATTTGGACACACTTTAGTTTGATTCAAGCAATGTAAGGTATATTTCTATTGAAATTATATATATTGATTTTTAAAAATGTATATCCTGATGTTTAAAAAACTTGTGCAAGGTTCAAACCCAAAGCAGCCAACCCATGGTCCTGCTGCTCTCCATTTTATCCTCACAATAACCTATGAAGTACCAGCCAAAGTATCAGCCCCCCCAGTGAGCCTGTTAGACCCCCAAGTTCCAGGATAACACTCCAATCACTACATTACACTAGCTCACAATTAAAATAATTATTCGGAAATGTACATATGGACATTTTATGTAAATACATCTTATTTGCTGTCATGCATTTCCTATTGTTTGTCAATGTGTGAGTGATCATGCTACTATGAGAAAGAAATAAGAGATCCCCTCCCAATAGTTGGTAATAGTTGGTTACACATGGTAAAATTTTTGATCAGCATCCTTCAAACTCTCTCCAATGTGTATATGGATCTTGTTATTTTAGGCTCATCTAGCAAGGGTATTTTGCTGAGCATACATCCTTCAAAACAGTGGTTAGGCAAATGCAGAGTTGCTGCTACAAAGGAGACTCGCTGCCTCAGATCCTCTTTCTGGCGCCTTCACCCCCTTTTTTCTAATGATATTTATTCTTGCTCCTCTGCCAAAAGATTTGAAAACATATCACCACTCCATTTATATTCCCAGTTGCTGCAAAAGTGGAACGAGAAATGAATCTTTGCCAGGAAGCAGCACTGGTAATATTGTTTCATATCCTGGCTAACATCTGTAAACATCTGTGCTTGCATACCATTTCAACAAGAGATTTCAGAACGTATTTGTTTAAAAGGTCAAGGAGGAATACAAACCCCATGATGCACTGCACACTAAGTGTTTTAATATGGCTTTCATACAGGTCTCATATTGGACATTTTACCTTCCTAATTATGCTAACAACCTCCAGCCTGAGGCATGCTGTAGAATCTTCCATCTGCTTTGGAAAGGGAAAAAAAAAATGCAAAGAAGCCTTTTTCTTTTCTTTTTTTTAAGAAAGCATTCCTTGTTTTCTTTTTTAATATGAACACTTAAAGAGACAGCACCTCCTTTTAAAGTTTGTTTTTGATCATTTTGCTGCTTTTTAAAAGCAGAATGCCTTAATGCATCATGAAAATCTGTGGTAAAGAAGAAAGGCTGTAGTTCTAAACCACATTTACTAGGAATGAAGCCCCATTAAACACAGTGGGACTTGCTTTCTAATAAATACGCTTACGATTGTGCTTAAAGTTTTGAAATCAGGTGCCTGAGCTGGACCTGAGCAAGATGAGATAGCGATATTGTCTGACTACAAACATATGTACAAAATAGCTCTCCTTTAAATCTTCTTTTGCTTGTTGCAGTTGTACTACTCTTTCTCTTCTACTTTCTGCAGCTTAGCTTGTGCATAGCAGTATCCTGGCACTAGTGAAGTATCCTGGCTGGGCTTTTGTTGCTGTTCACAACAGGTTAATGAACATTTCACTTCATTTCAGCTGCAAGAAATCAGCAGAGGTGCATGACAGCTGAGGGAGGGGTGCTGTTAAGATCTAAGAATAGGGTGGCCACGTATGCATTGCCAAGGAAAGATGTAATAGATTTGCATAAATATGATATGTTAATGTATGTGTATGAAATTTAGAGATAATTACTCTCATTTAAATAGAAATGTAAACCATGTCACCATAGTGGCAAAGACTCTGACCTGTTCTGTTTGCTGCACTTCTGTTTTCATGAGGAATTCATGATCCCTGCTTGCTACCTCCCATCCCCACTTGCCCATAGTTCTTTATCTTTAAACAGGGTTTGCATCAGTCAGCCTTTCAAATGTAAGTTATCTTGAAATACAGGACTCTTTAAGTAGAGGAGCTTCATCTGTAAAGTAGGACTCCTGGTTACCCTAGACCTGGGCCAGTGTTAATGTATGAACACATGGCTCACTGAATGGGGCCACGTAGGGTGGAAGAGAAGATCAAGGGTAGTTAAAAATTTATCTAAGGCAGGTCAAAATTATAGCCATTTTTTGTTGTTTCTTTGCACCCAGCAATGCATTTCGGGATAATCTGGTATCCACAACACCTCCCACTGGCTAATTCAGTCAGACTGCAAATCTTTACAGGTAGTCCCTGGATTATGAGCAGCCTGTACTTACAAATGCATGGAATGCCATAAATCCTATCTGAGTATCTCCAACAAAATGCTGTGAATATCTCTAGGAAACTATGCATCCCATTTGGTGATGCATCATCAGTGGCCACATAGTTCCTAGAGATATTCACAGCATTTTGTAGAGATAGAGATTCTTTAGAGATAGTCAAGGCTCTCTTCAGAGAACTGTGTGACTTATATCAGGGGAACTATCTGATGCATGTGGCAATCCACCATCAGTGGCAGCCTAGTTCCCCAGAGATACAGCATTGGCAGCTTTTCCTTCTGTAGTGTCAAATTGAGCATACCCAAGCCAGTGTGTTTTGGGGACCGTGTAAGACACATAGTTCCCCTTTTATTTTTCTGTAGTATTTTCCCTTGTAACCAGCCCCTAAGCTGCAATGGGGCAATTTATGGGGAGAAAAAGAAAATGGCTGTACAAACAACCCTTGAAGCCTACTCAGAAAAGCGACACCAGTAGTAATGCCCCACCTGCCAGCAGGCCCAATCAAACCCTGACTCTCCAGTACCAAGTCCATCTCCATCATCATCAGTTAATGCTAATATTGTCTCAGGAATGTTCAAACCAGTTTTAAGAACTGTTACTTTTGTTTTTTACAATATTGTATACCTAATGACATAATGACATACCGTATTTTTCGCTCTATAAGACGCACCTGACCATAAGATGCACCTAGTTTTTAGAGGAGGAAAACAAGAAAAAAAATATTCTGAATCAAATGGGCACATAATCACAGGCACATTCCCATCACTTCCCCATGGGCTGCACATCTGACAGACTTACTGCACACACATATTCGCTCTATAAGACACACAGACATTTCTCCTTACTTTTGAGGGGGAAATAAGTGAGTCTTATAGAGCAAAAAATAAGGTACATACAGATTTTCTCTCTCCGGTACCTGCAGTTACTTTATTATACTTTATCATTATTATAACACTGTATTGAGTTTAAAACATTTTAGTGAATATGAAAGTGCTTCTTAAGTGTTTTATATGTATAGAAAGGTAAAATATATACATATTCTAAGACAAACATTTGGCTTACTCATGTGATCCAACTTAAATATAAATTCAATTTAAGGACATTCTCAGGAATGGAACTCATCCATAACCTGGAGACAACCTGTATTTTGTGACTTGGTCTAGCTAAACTGTAGACTGCATGACTGCAATAGTAACCACATTTTGTACAGTTCTGTTTGTTCTCCCATCCTGTGTTTTTTGTGCCCCTGCTCTCCAGCCTGATGAATATTTCTGGAGAACTCTAGACCTTGTACAGCTTTGTGGATGTTTTGTTGATCCTAATAAAGGTATTACTCAACTATGAATCTTGGATCCCCACCCCCAGAGCAGCAAGGATATTCTTGTTTTTTTATTTTCTATTGGAGCTGTAGCTCATTTCAAAATTTGTGGTGCATGATTTTCAGACTTGATTTTTCCCTGTCATGTAAGATGATAAATTTGCATGCATGATTCTAATCACTTAGACAGGAAACAACTGGTGGTTTAAACAAACCATTAAACTAAAGGTGAGCTGTTGTGAATAAGCAAGATTGAGTGAGTGCACTGGTTCCAAACTGCTTGCCCATCCTGCTGTGGTAAACAATCGAGGAATACCCTTTCCCTGGGTTGTTCAGTGTAATATTCCTACCCTGAATTATGGGTGTTTGAATGAGGAATGATCAGAACTCATGGAACCTCTCTGGGTTGTTTAGCACAGTGGAATGGATGAATGGTCATGAACAATGCAGATTCTCTTTATATTTTCCTTTAAACATTGTTCCTATTATTATTTTCATTACAATAGACTTTTTTTTTTTAAAAAAGGAAAGATCTTTAAGAAGACTTTAAAGGGTGATAAATTTATGGAGTTGTCCTTATTAGTAGTAGATTATTCACTAGGGATTTTAACAGCCACAGAAATACTTAAAGCCATTGAGAAGAAAGTGAAATGAAGCCTAGCTCCCAAATCTACCCCAAATACTTAGACATGAATCACTTGCTTAGGTTCTGAAATTATATTAGATGTTATTTTGTTGACTCTACCCACTTTTTCAACAATTAGGTATTTGCTATAAATCTCAGAGGTTCCACTCAGCGACATTCAACATGTCATGGCAGTTAATTACCTCTATTGAGGGAAATAAAACATTACCCTATTTCTTTCCCTGGCCTCTTTTGTTAATGGCTTTAACAACACCCACAAGGTAAGCTCTCCGTATGAGGCAAAGTTCATTTGAAATGAACCATGTGGAACATTCTAGGTGAGCATTTTGATATATCCAGATGGCATCTGGCTATGGTGCAGAGTTCAGGGCCAGCCCAAGACCTTCTGCTGCCTGAGGTGAAGTATCAAATGTCATCAGCAACACCGCTCTCAAAGACAGCAAGTTCTTTTTTGGTACATGAAACAGAAAATGGTTTCATGTGTGGTGCAAAATAGAGCTGCCAAGGTGCTGACGGGGACTGGGCGTTATTCTCATATCACCCCAGTTCTCCGTCAGCTACACTGGCTTCCCATTGAAGTCCGGGCCCAATTCAAGGTGTTGGTTCTTACCTATAAAGCCCTTAACGGCTTGGGTCCTGGCTACCTAAAGGAGCACCTGCGACCATATATGCCCTCCTGCCCCCTATGATTGGCAGCTGATGCTCTCCTCTGGGAACCCTCCGTGAGAGAAATAAGGAGGGTGAGTACCCAGAGGAGGGCTTTCTATGCGGTGGCGCCCCACCTATGGAATGTGCTCCCCAGAGAGGCTCGCCTGGCGCCGTCATTATTTGTTTTTCGACGCCAGGCGAAGACCTTTTTATTTAAGAAATATTTTAACTGTTAAATTATTATATTGTTAATTATTTATTGTTATTATTATTTATTGTTATTTATTGTTTATGTTTATATATTTTTTATTTTTAGACTATGAGATGGGCCAGTTTTAGTTTTAGATTGTGTATTGTTTTATACTGTACTTTTTATATGTTGTTAGCCGCCCCGAGGCTTGTTTGCAAGGGGGTGGCATATAAATTTGTAAAATAAATAAATAAATCCTACAGATACCTTTCTTCAACCCTGGCAGGAAACATACATTCATAATAAGCCAAATAACTAACAATTGGTTGCCTTTTCATGACTTTCAAACTCTGATGCTTGAAGTGGCCAACTTACTCTACCCTCCCTCCCCATCACACACCCAAGACAACACCCAGCCCAGAAGGATGGTGCTAGCTGTATGGACTGGACAGTTTGCCCTAGTCTCATAGCAATCCCTGCATTAGATCGTAGAACATCTAGTCCTACTAATCAGGCACACAAACAAAGCCAGAGTTTTCATTTTTTCTTAAGTTTACACATCCATCTGGGTCATTTGTTAGGAATGTTAATAGTAACATTACTTCCCCATGGAAATAGTAGATTTGGGACCCTGATCGAGGTTGGGACAGCAGTGCAAGGTAAAGTCCACTTTCATACTGCCCCTCATGGCAGGTTTTTAATTCAGGTCATTTGTGGAAGAAAAATCCTATGCTCAAGGGGAAGCCATGTGATTTATGTCACATGTTTTTTGGCCCACAGCACCTGCCTCAAAGAATATACCTGGCGTTGTGGTTTGGAACCTATGCTATGAAAGAGAAAACAGATGACAATTCATAATATGTAGTTACCTTCTGTGCAAAAGGAAGAATGCTGTTGGGTAGGTCTATAGCTCAAGAAAAGGCTTAGATCCCTCAGTGATATTTCACATACTTTCCCTGAATGTTCAAATGACAGGATAGTGCACCAAGGCCTGCTTGCCTTTTACCCATTGATAGATAAATCAATGCAGGCAAGTTTGTACTTAGTTTTCTCATCTTTTCTCAACTCACCGTGCTCCTGCATTCCAGTGTTCTAGCTAATCAATCTTGTGTCACCACAATAATTTGCAAATGTCTGGTGCATGGCACTGGTTTTAAATTTTTGTATTAAAGCTGTTTTCTGACAAAATTATTGAAGCTACTGTTAACCACATTACTCTAAATCTTCTGCCATTTCAAATTGGTCTCCCAGTGTATTTTTCAACAGTGAATTACAGTACAATCTTATCCATGTCTGTTCAGAAGTAATTCCTACTCAGATCAATGAGACTTCCAAATAAGTGGGCATGGGACTGCAGCCAGAGTAGCATAGGATGAATGAATATGGATAAGTGAATACAATGGGTTGGTAGAGTGCAGGGGTACACACCAGGGGTAAGGAGCTTGGTGCCTGCCAGATGTTCTGGATGACAACTCCAATCAGCCCCAGTCAGCATGACTGGTGTTCATGGAGTATGAGTGTTGCAGACCAAAATATCTGGCAGCTACCAGTTTGCTTAACCCTGCTATACCCACTTACCTGGGAGTAAGTCCCATTGGACTCCGTTTGGCATAATTCTGAGCAGGAGTGCATACCACAGTTACGTAAGTAAAGTAATAAGTTCTTGACATGTCCCCAACTGTATTCCAGATTGCAGACCATTCACTTTGTTCCATAGAACTTAATGGGAACCAAGTCTGTCCTGCATGGTAACATCTTTTCATCTGCATAGCCTTAGATTAGGCAGTGACAAAGAGAGGGAGCTCAGGATCTGTCCTTTATGTATGTCACAGAGTGGGGGTCTCCAATGTGGCAAAGTTTTTATTTCTGTCTTTAATATATGTATATTGCTTGGTATGGAATGAATATACATGAAATCAATTTCTAGGAATTATCACATGCTTCAACAAAAGTTGACCAAATATCCAAATAAGTTTCTGTTTGAAGGTGGTGTGCCTGTGCCATCTGTTTAAATATTGAAAGCCTGGAAAAGTTCACAGTTCATTGCATTATAGGAGGTGAGCATCCCTCCAGTACTATAATATCACTCATTTAGCAGTCAAAAAGATGTAGAGAATCCCTTTACACTGAATAGCAACTGGACATTGACAATACAAACATTTAAAAGAATCATTAGCTGTATTGTACCACCAGCAGTTAGTTTAGTTAGATAGTCCCTTATTAAAGAAAGATTGCACCATCCAATCAACATGAAACAGGCATAGATGTCAAAGCAGCAATCCACTAATTGGACATTTTGTGGTGGTACCCACTGCTACTTTTCAAATTCCTAAATGGTTGGGGATCCCTGTCATATACACACATTCATATGTGCATGCTTGGATTATGTGTTTTTGTCTTCAAATTTCAAGGACAGGATGTGCTAATGAGTCAACTGGGTGTGCATGAAATAATAAAAGAATTGTAATAAAGATGTCCATATCTTTTCTTTTTCCAAAGAAAAAAATATTGTAGTGGAGTACTGAGAACAAAGTTTGCATCCCAGTGTACAAAGAGGTTAGTTAGGTTGGGAAAGTAATGGAAATAATAAATGATTACTAATAATACTTAATCAAGATGCCAGTAAGCCTTTTCTATATTAATGCTCTCCTTTTGAGGATAGCTTGAGTCTCAATTTATTAAAGAAAGAAGAAAGTAACTCAGGAGTAACTCTTTAATCTTCAGCTGGAAAATGCAATTTTGAAAACCATTATCTTAGGAATGCAGTAATCAAACCAAGTAATCACAGATGTTAAGCCTACATTGAATATTATTTAAAATACTTCCTGGATGAAAACAAAACTTGACAGGGCCATGTCAGCATCTGCTGGGTTGGTGCTTTGTTAAAGCAGTTGTACATATTAACAAGAAAGGTTTATTCAAATGTGTTTTTGTGCCAGCATGATCCTTTTTGAAATTATCAAAGAAACTAAACTCATTATGGGATTCATAAATATTTTCATTTTCCATTTGTTCCAACACAGACTGCTGGATTAGACCACAACTATTTTTTTTTAATAATCACATTCTTCTAAGTAGAACAAAATCATTTTCACTAGCTGTAACTTGATTTCATAGCATGCAAAAGGAAAGCAGAATCTGGACCATTTCCCTTCCGGCACTGCAAAATAATCTAGTTTACATTCTGCAGCCCTAGTAATCAGTGGCAGTGCAAAAAGAAACAAAACTTCAGAGATGTGGAAGTAGCTTTTAAGTATCATCTTGATGCTTGATTTTAGCAAATACTCTGAGCATGGTCAGTTTCACAGAAGCACCATTTTGTTGTAGAAAAGGACACTAGGGAGGAAACTTACGCATATGGAGTCAGAAAAAGGTCCTACAACTTTTGGCATTCCCTAGAAATCTGGGAGCTATAGGACTTTTCTCTAGCTAAACATTTTTATATGAGTGTTCCCTTAAATTAAAATGACTTAAATAGTGCATGTACCTTGTATAGGTGGTTGGTTGGGGCAGGAGTCTGCACCTTTGGCCCCAAGGCCCAGCTCTATTGGATGCTGTTCATGGGATTTCTAGGCCAAAATGTCAGGCACTCAGCAGGCTGTCTACTGTATAGATCTTGGGTGATGCTACAGCAGCATTGTGGGAAATTAAAATAACAGCTGAATCCAGCTTCCTGGCATTGCTTTGGCCAGAAAACAGATTAAGAGGGGGCAGACCCAGGGCATTCAATGGTGGTAGACCTGCCACAGGTAGAGATGTGAAAGTCCCAGAAATGTTGAGACTGTGATTGGAAATATTTGCTTTTTCCAGGGATATCCCCTCCTCCTTAGTTGTGTTTTAGGCAAGAAAATGCCTCATGCAGTCACAATGTAAGAATTAGCTGCATAATCAAGCACTTCCATGTGTTATTATAGCAGGTTCTTTCTGCCCATACAGTAAAGGCTCCCTCCCTCAGTGGCTACTATGGTAATACAACAGGCTGCAGAAAGAGAAACGGGTGGAGAGCCTTATTCCTCCTGTCAGTTCTTACCTGGCTAGCAAAGAGCTTTGCAATCTAGTTACTTTTCTGGGCTTATTTACAAGGCCGAACTAGCCATAAAAGGCTGTTCTTTCAGTGAACCTGTTTGGGTCATTAGTCATAGGGGTAGCATTCTGCATCTGCTCAGAGATACTTTGTTATTTGTTATTTAAGTATTTCAGGGCTGTCCCATTTTCATCCTTTCTATGGCAGATTATAACAACTGAAAACCTGCATTAGTTACTTGTGCATCTCCTAAATCCGGTGTAGTTAAATTCTGGCCCAAGAATGAACAGGGCATGCCTTTGTATGTATGGTGTGTGACTGTGTTTGATCATGTACATGCATGTGAGTTGAGTGTTCTCAAATTCCAAAATGTGCCCACAGACCTGAAAAGGTTGGGGGACCTCTGTTCTACTCTGCTACAAGCCATAGCCAACAGGGTCGTGCTGCAGGGAAAGCTTTTGCAAAGAGATTGTTTTTAAGGAGACATCTGAATGTCTGAACTGTGCATGTGTGTGTGTGTGTGGGGGGGGGGGCATCTAATGTCAACATGCTTCATATCCAGAGGGTGGATGTAGCAACCCTACATGTGTTACTGAAAGTGCTCCTGAGACAAATCTTTGGAGCTTGCGGTACCTGCAGAAGTGATTGCAGAGAACAGGTTGCAGTACCTGTAGGTGACTGCAGAGCTCAGGCAGGGACATAAGCAACAAGGTTCTCACAGTAACCTGGTTCCCAAGTTATTTAAGGCATTCTCTGGTGACAATTGTTGCCAGGTCAGTTCTTGTAGCAACAACATGGTTCACTCTTGGAAGGAGGCCCTATCTGCTGCCTTGGGCACCAGCCACCAATCCCAAAAGTTGCCTACTTAGAGCACAGTACAGTGCTCCAATACTGGGGTTACCAACGCTTGTAGCACTGTGGCTATCCGCCGTCCAAGAATGGCCATAGTTGGTGAACCAGCCATGGCTGATAAAAAAGCACTCCTAGCCACTGAACTCCTTCATGGATCACTGCCTTGTCGTGGTGAAGGGGCTTGCGTAGCTCAATGAAGCTATGAGCTATGCCGTGCAGGGTCACCCAAGACGGACAGGTCATAGCAGAGAGCTCTGACAAAACGTGATCCACTGGAGAAGGAAATGGCAACCCACTCCAGTATCTTTGCCATGAAAACCCCATGGACATGAAAACCAAAAGGCAAAACGATATGACACCGGAAGATGAGCCCCTCAGGTCGGAAGGTGTCCAATATGCTACTGGGGAAGAGCGGAGGGCTAGTACTAGTAGCGCCAGAAAGAATGAAGCGACTGGGTCAAAGCCGAAAGGACACTCAGTTGCCGATGTATCTGGAGGTGAAAGGAAAGTCCGATGCTGCAAAGATCTTTACTCCATAGGAACCTGGAATGTAAGATCCATGAATCAAGGCAAGCTGGATGTGGTCAAACAAGAGATGACAAGACTGAACATTGACATCTTAGGAATCAGTGAACTAAAATGGACAGGCAT
Organism: Varanus salvator macromaculatus; assembly: GCA_023646645.1. NCBI lineage: Eukaryota > Metazoa > Chordata > Lepidosauria > Squamata > Varanidae > Varanus > Varanus salvator. The sequence goes on from JAIXND010000659.1 coordinate 11,176,076, forward strand.
GGGTGAATTTAGTTCAGATGACCATCAGGTATACTACTGCGGGCAAGAATCCCTCAGAAGAAATGGAGTAGCCTTCATAGTCAATAAAAGAGTAGGGAAAGCAGTACTGGGATACAATCTCCAAAATGACAGAATGATCTCAGTTCGAATCCAAGGCAAACCATTCAACATCACAATAGTCCAAATCTATGCCCCAACCACTGGTGCTGAAGAGGCTGAAGTTGACCGGTTCTATGAAGGCCTACAACACCTGCTAGAGTTAACTCCAAAAAATGATGTCCTTATCATCATGGGGGATTGGAATGCTAAAGTAGGAAACCAAAAGATAACCGGAATAACAGGCAAGTTTGGCCTTGGAGTACAAAATGAAGCAGGACACAGGCTGGTAGAATTTTGTCAAGAGAATACGATGGTCATAACAAACACTCTTTTCCAACAACCGAAGAGACGTCTCTACACATGGACATCACCAGACGGTCAACACAGAAATCAGATTGATTATGTGCTCTGCAGCCAAAGATGGAGAAGTTCTATACAGTCAGTAAAAACTAGGCCAGGAGCTGACTGTGGCTCAGATCATGAGCTTCTGGTGGCAAAATTTAGGCTTAAGTTGAAGAAAGTAGGGAAAAGCACTAGGCCACTCAGGTATGACCTAAATCATATCCCTGATGAATATACAGTAGAGGTGACAAATAGATTTCAGGAATTAGATCTGATAGACAGAGTGCCTGAAGAACTATGGACGGAGGTTCGCAACATTGTACAAGAGGCAGCAACTAAAACCATCCCAAAGAAAAAGAAAGGCAAGAAAGCAAAATGGCTGTCTGAGGAAGCTTTACAAATAGCTGAGGAAAGAAGGGAAGCAAAAGGCAAGGGAGTAAGAGAAAGATACACCCAACTGAATGCAGAATTCCAGAGAACAGCTAGAAGAGATAAGAATGCCTTCCTAAATGAACAGTGCAAAGAAATAGAAGAAAACAATAGAATAGGGAGGACCAGAGATCTCTTCAAGAAAATTAGAGATATGAAGGGAACATTTCATGCAAAGATGGGCATAATAAAGGACCAAAATGGCAGGGACCTAACAGAGGCAGAAGAGATTAAGAAGAGGTGGCAAGATTACACAGAAGAACTATAAAAGAAAGAGCTTAACATCCCTGATAACCACAATGGGGTGGTCACTGACCTCGAGCCAGACATCCTGGAATGTGAAGTCAAATGGGCCTTAGGAAGTCTGAGCAACAACAAAGCTAGTGGAGGTGACAGTATTCCAGCTGAGCTATTCAAAATCCTGAAAGACGATGCAGTAAAAGTGCTACACTCAATATGCCAGCAAATTTGGAAAACTCAACAGTGGCCACAGGATTGGAAAAGGTCAGTTTACATTCCGATCCCCAAAGGGCAGTGCCAAAGAATGTTCAAACTACCGCACCATTGCACTCATTTCACATGCTAGCAAAGTGATGCTCAAAATCCTACAAGCTAGGCTCCAGCAGTATGTGGACCGAGAACTACCAGAAGTACAGGCAGGATTTCGAAGAGGGAGAGGAACTAGAGATCAAATTGCCAACATACGCTGGATCATGGAGAAAGCCAGGGAGTTCCAGAAAAAGATCTACTTCTGCTTCATTGACTACGCTAAAGCCTTTGATTGTGTGGATCACAACAAATTGTGGCAAGTTCTTAAAGAGATGGGAGTACCAGACCATCTTATTTGTCTCTTGAGAAACCTATATGCAGGTCAAGAAGCAACAGTGAGAACCGGACACGGAACCACTGATTGGTTCAAAATTGAGAAAGGAGTTCGGCAAGGCTGTATACTGTCACCCTGCCTATTTAACTTATATGCAGAGCACATCATGAGTAAGGCAGGGCTAGATGAATCACCAGTTGGAATCAAGATTGCTGGGAGAAATATCAACAACCTGAGATATGCAGATGATACCACTCTCATGGCAGAAAGTGAAGAGGAACTAAAGAGCCTCTTGATGCGGGTAAAGGGGGAGAGCGCAAAAGTTGGCTTGAAACTCAACATTAAGAAAACTAAGATCATGGCATCTGGTCCTCTCACTTCCTGGCAAATAGATGGGGAAGAAATGGAGGTAGTGACAGATTTTATTTTCCTGGGCTCCAAGATCACTGCAGATGGGGACTGCAGCCAAGAAATTAAAAGACGCTTGCTCCTGGGGAGGAAAGCTATGGCAAATCTAGATAGCATACTAAAAAGCAGAGACATCACCCTTCCAACAAAAGTGCGTATAGTCAAGGCTATGGTTTTCCCAGTTGCAATGTATGGCTGTGAAAGCTGGACCATAAGGAAGGCTGAGCGCAAAAGGATTGAGGCCTTTGAGTTGTGGTGCTGGAGAAGACTCCTGCGAGTCCCTTGGACCGCAAGGCGATCAAACCAGTCAGTCCTAGAGGAGATCAACCCTGACTGCTCTTTAGAAGGCCAGATAGTGAAGATGAAACTCAAATACTTTGGCCACCTAATGAGAAGGAAGGACTCCCTGGAGAAGAGTCTAATGCTGGGAACAATAGAAGGCAAAAGAAGAAGGGGATGGCAGAGGATGAGGTGGCTGGATGGAGTCACTGAGGTGGTTGGTGTGAGCTTGAGTGGACTCCGGGGGATGGTGGAGGACAGGAGGGCCTGGAGGAATGTTGTCCATGGGGTCGCGATGGGTCGGACTCGACTTCGCGACTAACAACAACAACAACAAGCCACTGAAGCCAACTAGGCCTCAAGTTGCAAAGATGAATGCAGGAGTACCTCCAAATTCTGCCCTTCTTTCTTTGGGGTTGCAGGACTTCATTCAGGTCAGGCATTCCATCTGTTTCTTCAAACTGTGACTCACCCATGAACAATACGTCTGCCTTGCCAGATTTCAAGGTCATCTAACCCACCATGGCATCTAGCCCACCATGGCCCAGCCACACCTGATTCAGAGTTTATGGAGAAGTAGAGTGAGTGAGTGAGTGAGTGAGTGAGTGTATGGAGAACATTAGCATACTGTTGACACTGTCAAAATGCCCGGATGACTGCTTCCAAGAGTTTCATACTGATGTTGAATAACACTGGGGATAAAGTGGTGTACCTAAGTGCAGGTGCTAAGGAACCAAGGAACATTCCCCCAGCACCACTCTGTGAGAACAACCTTATAAGCAGGAACGGAATGAGCACCCCAACATGCATCCCATGAAGCCAATCTAAAGTATACCATCGTTGATGGCATCAAAAATTGCAGAGAGATTGCATAAGAAGATCAAGGGATAGGAGGAATCTTCTATCCCTCTTTCAAGAAAGATCATACAATAGGGCAGCCAAGGCCAATTTGGTCCCCAGACCAGTCTTGAACCTGACTTGGTCTAGATAATTGGTTTCATTCAACAACAATAGTAGCAGCAATAATCACAAACATAATAATTTTTCCCCATTTCTATACTGCCCCATAGCCAAAGCTTTCTGGGATGCATGCAATTGCCCCACTGCAGCCCTCTCAATCACTCTATCCACAAATGGCATGTTCACAACTAGGAACCATAGCAGGCCTTTTTGAGAAGGGTTGCACCCATGCCTCCTTCAGAACATTAGGCACCACAGCCTCACACGGCAAGGCATTAACCACCCAGTCAAGTCATGCTCACCAGGCTTCCTTAGGCACGACGGACAGAGTTTGAGAGGGCCCATGACTGGCCGCACAATTACAAGCATGTCATCAGGTTGTATTAACTGCAATTGTCCCCATGATGCAGCATTAAACACCTTACTTGGATCTGCTATAAATTGCTTGGATGCACATAACTTTATCCTCAAAATGTGATGAAAAAGCCTCACCATGAGCTTCTTAGGGCACTGAAGGAGCTGCCTCTGCAGTTTGCAAGCTCTGAACCACTCCAGGAACTCCCCTGGGTGGCTACTTAAGCATGCAATGGTGACTGTGAAATAAGTTTTTGTGGTCTGCAGTGCCACACAGTAAACATGATAATGTACTCTAAGCAGTGGTCTCTGAGATTTAGATGCTGCTACCTGTGATGTAATCGCTGTCCAGTCAGCTTCATTGCCTGCAACACTGCAAAGTGCCAGAGGGTGGAACAGGTTCTGCAGGACCCTCAGGAGTGATCATGTTGATAGCCTTTTGCTTCTCTCTATTCCATAGAAAAAGAAGAGGTTTGACAGAATTGCCAGCTCTATGCCCTGTAAAATCCCCCAGAGCCTGCAGGAACCCATTAGGCTTCATACCTGTTGAAGGCTGGACCATCCTAATGGGTCCCCCATACCACTGCAGGAGGGAATTGCTATCATGACTCCAAACTTCATCAGGAAGGGTATGAATTGCAGGAACAATATTCCTGCAACATCCATATTTTTGCTTGATCCTGCTTATGGATTTGCCCAGAAGAGAAAAAAAAATCAACTGCTGTTGATTCCAGTGGCAGCACAAGAAAGTGTCAAAGAAATCACCTTTTTATGGCAGCAGCAATTCTGAATTTTTAAAAGTTCAAAAAGAACTTCTGAATGGGTTTTCAGGGAAAAAAACACACAAAGCAATGGCTGAATTCTTTCATTTTCTCTTTTCTCAAAAGAACATCCCCTTAGTCCTAAACTATTGCCAAAACAAAACACATGATATTGAGGCAGATGAATTGGTGAAGAATGAGCTTTGTCAGTCTGGTACAGTCCTGAGTGCAACAGTATTGTAGTACATACAGTGGCTACAGCGTTGTTGTATGACAACATTCCTCCAGGCCTTCCTGTCCTCCATCATCCCCTGGAGTCCACTCAAGCTCACACCAACCACCTCAGTGACTCCATCCAGCCACCTCATCCTCTGCCGTCCCCTTCTTCTTTTGCCATCTATTGTTCCCAGTATTAGACTCTTCTCCAGGGAGTCCTTCCTTCTTATTAGGTGGCCAAAGTATTGTAGTATCATCTAAAAGAGCAGCAGCAAGAACAGTCTTAAATTGCCACATTTTGGAAGTGAACAATATGCAGGAAGAATTTATTTATTCACTTATTATATTTATAACCCACCTTTTTCCTGCAAGGAGCCCAAGGCAGCTTCTATAATCCCCCTCCACTCCTTTTTATTCTCACAACAACCCTGTGAGGTAGGTTGGGCTAGGAAACACTAACTGGCCCAAAGTCACTCAGTGAGTCTCATGGCAGAGCAGGGACTAAGACCCAGATCTCGTGAGCTCCAGTCCGACACTCTTTTTATTTTTAAATTATTTATTTAAAAGTACAAGCAACCCCCTCATACTGCATTTAAAATGCAAACATAAAGTTTAACATTTAACATACAGTAAAAATTATTATTAGATTACTGTGCTCCCCACCATCTGGACCAAAGATACATGTCACAGGTAAACAAAAACAAACACCTGCCGGACATTCCCCCCTCCAAAACTGTAATGATTCTTTTGACTGCTCAAATCCTTTCCTTTTCTTTAAAACATCCAGTCCAACACTCTAACCACTATGCCACACTGCTTTGAATTAGAATACATCAGCCTGACTTGCAATGATTCTTTGAAGTGATTGTGAAGCCAAGGTTGTTCATGATAGATTGTGCAGAAAGAAATTGTGAGGAGGAATCACAGCTCAGGGGTAGCATGCATGCATTGCATGCAAAAAATCCCAGGTTTAACCCCGGGGTTAAAGGCTCAGGTGATGGAAAAGCTCTTCTCCAGACAGTCAGAGTAGATAACACTAGACTAGATGACAATATAAGCTGACCTAGTTTCAGATAGCCACATCTAGGTTTTCTATATGCATATGTAGCAGCAGATATGTTCTTAACATTGACATCAATTTGAGTGGTTACTGGGCTATCATGCTTCTCTGAAACAAAGAATTTGGCTTAAAATAATAGTGAGCTGCCATCTGCTGGTAAGAATATGTAACATGGACTAAAACATGATTCCATTTCTCTTACTGGATAGGTATTTGAGATGCTTATTGAGCACTGTTTTCCCCCCCCCGCTGCCGCCCCCAGCTAACAGGGACACTAAGAGCAACATGTGTAACTCAATAAGGCATATTCCACAAAAAGTTGTTTCCATGTATTTTAGTGTCACAGTGTGTTATGTAAACAAATTGTGAGAAATCTGACTAAAAGTGTTTCTTTTGTCCTTGTTCTTATTCATTTGGTCTTAGTTACCTTGCAAATACCAAACCAACAACTGTGGTGACCAAGTTTTTGTAGTGAGATTATCTGTTCCCTAGTTTTGCCTGAATTCCTGGCCAAGATCCTGGTGAGATCTCAGGTTCTGCTACCACCACATGCACTAGAACCCAGTTCAAACAGAGCCCAGTTCATACCCAGTTCAGACAATAAATAAATCTATTTGTCTGTTTAATGCATGGGGTACAGAACCTTTTTACATTTATGGTCCAAATTCTATTTTGGAGAAGGTCTGAAGAGCAGGGGGATCCCAGTAATGAGTGGGCTAAAGGCCAAAGGGATGGGGACCCAAGCCAAAAATACCAGCACCTTTTAGTTTAAGGCTTGTACTGTTGGTAAGTAAGCTTTAGGATAAGCATTTCAACCTTTCAGAATGAGAAACGGACTGTTTGAAAGCCAGTAGACCACCAAACAGTTATTTCTATGCCCTTGCCAAATGAGGTGAGAAAGAAATGAACAACTTTTTTGCAGAAGCAGTTTCAGAAGCACCAAGCAGTTTATTTACAATGTTTATATACCATTCCAAAGCTATGTAGATACTGGTCTGCTGAACAAGAAAAGGCAAAAAGGTAAAAAGAATAAAGCACAACATTGAAAACAAAAATATCAATGAAATGGTGAGTAATCAACAAAGATGGAATAAAGATGTTTTCAGGAGGCACTGAAAACTTCTCAGGGTTTCTGCTTGCCTGACCTCCAGAAATGTTCCACAGAAATGGAGCCACTACACCAGCTGTCTTTTCTGGTCATAGGTCTACACAGAAACACCAGAAGCATGTCATCCAGTCACCTCAGTGATTGGACAGGGTGGTAAGGGGGAAAGCACTCTCTCAAGTATCCTGGTCCTAAGTTTTTTAGCCCTTTGTCCAGCTAAACATGAGCAATGTAAAAGATAAAGGAACTTCACAACAGAGCTTTCTAATGGGACTGGTACCTCACCCACCTGAAATGTACTGTACTATGGCAATATGCTCTGTTATAGAGAAATAAGGTCAGACAAACTGAATATCTGAAACAGAGCAATGCTACAGGGTGGCAGAAGGGGAATCCCAAGTGTTGGAGCCATATTTTTCTATGTACCCAATTTTCTTTAACAGTTTGCTTTCCATAAATCTACTATTTTAGGTCCAGGGCTGGTATAGTTCTTCATCACCCATTCCATGGCTGTGTTAGGAGCATAGAAGGTATTCCTGGCATGTCCGTGTATGCCTTCTTTTCCCCCACTCAGAAATTGGAGCTCTGATGTTGGACATTGGTGCTCTGCAACATCAAGGAAGAAGAGCACCAAGAAAGAGAGAAGGCTATGCAGTACTCTGCATTTCCTGTCTTCAAAGGCCAACATGGTAGTTGAGATCGTAAAAAGGAACTGGGGCTGTACAAAAAGAAAGATCACCAACCAGAAGAAACAGCTAATCCTGAAAGTAAGGCAGGTGTATTTAACTGAGGCAAAAGCCATATGCGATTAATGTATTATGAGGGGAACTGAAAATACTATGGACTTCTTAAGAACACAATTTGATATAATGATAGCTGCCGCTTAAACATGTTGGTCAATTGATGTTTTATTGGCTTGGCTATATGGACTTCTCTTTTTATTTGTTTACCTTAAAAGCACAATCTGATGCAAGTTTAAACAAAAAGGTCATACAACTCCCAGCATTCCCCAGCCGGCCATGATGGTTGGAGGAATGTTGGGAGTTGTAGGACTTTCATCTGTCTAAACACACATAGGATGGTGCTCTAAGTTGCAGTTTAGAATTAGCCACTGTAGTGTAGTGCTTTAACATTTTTCACATTTCTTGTTCTTTTGATGTTTTAATTTCTTCTAACTTTATTGCTTTAACTTGCCCTTTATAAGTGTTGCTGTTTTACTATTGCTAGGCACAGGGCCAAATCATTCCCAATTTCAGAACAAAATGAATTGGCTCTCCCTTTAAATGCCTTGTTACAATGGCAAAGCTTCATCTTTAACTTTTAAAAATCCTATTGTAGTGACTTGAAAGCGGTTTCAAAGAAAGGGACAAGAAAAAAATAGGTCAGTTCTTGATCTGAAATCTGAGATGAGCATGTATTTGTTGTGTTCCCCTAGTTTATTTCCTCAGAGCAAGGTTGGCAGTTATGAGTGGAAGTTAAAGATTTATTTTTGGTACTACTTACCAGATGTCATACTTGCTTTTCTGAGACAGTTGCTTTCATCTTCAACCGTACCTGCTTCTAGTAGCAACAAAAAAGTGATTTTCATTCCATTTTGAGCAGTGTGGCACACACTGTTTGCATGCTATTAAAGGTAGCGGGCGGGAGGCGGTATTGTTTGAGAAGCTGCAGGCAGCAAATTTAGGTGTTGTTTAAAAACTAAACATATTTATATCAGCTTGCCTGCCTGCCTGCCTCCTTTGCTCAGAAAGAGTCGCAAAGGAATTAAATATACTAATAGTGAACCTATTCTCTGAGTGCCAGTGGCAGTAGCCCAGACAGGATCATCACAGGTTCAGGATGGAGGTATGAACAGCTGTGGGCAAAGAAGGAAACCATGGAAGATACGGCTATCAATGGCTACTCATGATGGCATATACCACTAACCCATGGTATGGGTTCTTAAGCTTGGGGTTATTGCGATGTGCAAACCCTGTGATGCTAACCTTGAACAAACCAGCAAGAGAACCCATGATTTGTTGTTGGGTTGTGAAAGCTGGGTTATTTAAACCATGGAATATTTGTACATGTGAACCCAGAACCAGAGATAGTTCTTTGGTTGTTTCACCAGGCTACAGAAATGATGCGTAAGAGCAATGAACTCTATATGCCACTACTGTTGTGCTTTTGATCTTTTGCAAATTAGTATTTTGCCTTTACCTTATAGATTTGGTGCTGTTCTTGAGTTGGAGCAGAGGAGGAATTATTCAGTGTATGAAAAGACACATGAAAGACATGTTTCTTCCATTATTTATATGAATCTAATGGAAAAAGAAATACAAAGGGAGCTGCTTTGGGGGTTGTGGGCAATTTCAGGAAGAAAATTGATACCCCATGACATCTATGAATTGTCTGCATTCATGGCAATCTTAATATTTTGAGACCTTGAATAGCATTTGGAACAATTAACAGAAAAAGTCCTGAACAAACCATGTGTCCAAGTAAAACTTCATAACTGACTAATATCCTAATCAAGGTTTTTTGGGGTTTTTTTCGATTTATATCCTGCCTTTTTCCTACAAAGGGCTAAGGCAAGTTAGGTGTGCGTGCAAAAGAAGATCTGAGCATCAGGCAGCCTGCTGATTGGAATTTGGCCCATGAATTTGTATGATGATTAAACTGAGGATTCCTCACTCCTGCTTGAACTATTAATGTTCTGTCTTTGGGAGCAGTGGCCCTCAGCTCATGAAAGCGGAGAAAAATTGAATTTAAGTGAGAAGGGCAGGACAGAAATATTCTTCATGCCCCATGTGCTTGGGCCTTGGAGATTAGAAAAATAAAATGGTAGAAAAAGTTTGTCCTGTGATAACACTGACTCAGTTTTTGTGTGTTTTTAGCATCAGAAGTGTCAGGAATTATTTAGATAGTTAAAGACAAAAGGATTCAGCATAAAGTTTTCAGAAACTTGTGAGGATACAAAGAAGACATACAATCATTCATTCATTCAGACACAACTGCTTCAGATTATGTTAATACTATAGAAGATCATGTACAGCTAAGTAAAATTGGAGTTATTCTTGTTCAATTGCCATAGGTTCCCCCCACCCGCAAAGGGCCTAGGATAGTTGTTTGGCAAGATTTTTGCCAGAGATACAAATTGTGTTGTGGTATTTCTCAGACATTTACAGTCCCACTAAGAAGCCTCAGAATGTGGTCTCCCTCACACTTAACCCAGGAATGTGGAAAGCGTTGTATTTCGGAATATAGGAGGCTGCCTTGTAGGAGGCTCTGATGTAACCTTGTTTAAGGTTACATCAGAGCAGGGAGATCAGCTGGGCAGTGCTGCAGAAAGGAGCTGCCCCTCTGCACAAGTGCCTGGGCAAAGCCCCTCCTGCGCACGAGCAGCAGGGTGAGAAGCAATGGGCCATGCGCAGTTGGGGGCTGCATGCCATTTTGCCTCCCCCATGCCACCCCCTTCATGGCAGCAGAGCAAGAAACAGCTGGATGGTGGCAACCGTGATGGTGCCTGGTTGGGGGTGGAATTCTGTAGTAGATTCCCCTGTGTTGTCCCTGCTTTTTGCTTTGCTTTGTCAGGGAGCCATTCCCAACATGGTGACTGGGTGCATCACAGCAGGGTAGCAGTGAAGAGGGGAAGCAAGCACCGATCCTCCTCTTTCTCATTCTGGCTTGCCAAAGGGGTGTTTCTAAGCTGATGCCTGCAAAGTGGGCACCAAGCTGGTGATGCTTCTCTGGCAGGCCAGAGCAAGAAGGGGGCAGCATGGGAGAATCTGCTGTAGTGTGCAATGCACGCCTCCTTTTGTGATGCACCTAAGTAAGCTCCAGTGCAGCCCACTATTGTATGCAGTTGAACAGAGTCCACCAGTGAGCACTTTCATTGCCACATCAGCTCAGATTAAATATGCCTGTTTCCAGAAGGCTCAAGAATCTGGTGGAAAGCACAATCAGGAGTGAATTAGAGAAGCAACCAAGAGGCCAGTGGTAACTCTGAAAGAGCTGGAGAGTTCCATAGTTGATATGGGAGAAAACCTCCACTGGGAAATTATCACTGCGACACTTCCTAAAGCTCAGGATTAAGCAGAGGAGTAGTGAGAGGAATGCCATTGCTGAAGCAAACTCCTATGAAAGCCCATTTCTGGTTTGCAAAAGGCATGTGGGAGACACGGTAAACATGTGAGAAATGTTCTCTAGTCTGTTGAGACCAAAACTAAACTTCTGGTCTTGCTGTAAAATGTGTGGCACAAAGCTAACAGTGCTCACAGCTCTGAGAAGACCACCCCCATGGCGAGTTATGGTGGTGACAGCACATGTTGTGGGATGCTTTTTCTCCACAGGGTCTGGAAACTGGTCAGGGTTGCAGGCAAGCGAGATGGAGCCAAATACAGGACAATTCTAAGGGAAAACCTATTTGAGTCTTGCAAAGGATGTGAAACTGAGGAAGAGGTTCACTTTCCAGCAAGACAGTAACCCTAAACACACTGCCAAAGTTACATGAAAGGTTTTAAGGCATGGTATTGAATGTCTCAGGATGACTCAGTCAAAGTCCAGAGCCAAATGAGAATTTGTCACAAGACTTGAAAGTTGCTGTTGATTAGTAGTGCTGGAACAGGTTTGCCAGGGACAACAGGCAAACATTACTGGATCCAGATGTGCAAAACTCCCAGAGACTCACAGCTGTAATTGCTGCCAAAGGTGCTTCTATCAAGTATTGACTCAAGAAGGCAAATATTTATGCAATCAACAAGTGTGGGTTTTGTTTGTTTACTTAACTTTTGCTTCACAGGTAAAGTATTGTGCACCTTCACAGTGTTGTATATTTTGTGTACATCAAAGAGTACCAATACTAATTAAATCCATTTTAATTCCAAGTGATAACACAACAAAATCTGGAATAGTCAAAAGAGAGTGAATACTTCTGCAAGGCACAGTAATTTGGTTAAAATTAACTTACACACACTGTACTTATTCTGAAGATGGATGACAATAGGACTTGCCCACAGGTAAGTATGTATAACTAATTTTATCTGTAATGGAGTTTATCTGTGCAGAAGACTAATTGCTTGCTGTACTATGTATTTTGTTTGAATTAACTGCCCTTTGTAATGGTTTTTTAAGTGTTCCATCATACCTGCTATAGCTAATCCAGCATTCCCACCTAGTGATCTGTACTGAAAGTTAAGTCAATGAACTTGTCTAGGCATATTAATATTACCATTTATCCAAAACATTTTTAAATACACACTTCAACTTTTATTCTATTTTATTTTGACTTGTTTAAAATTCTGCCATGCCAATTAAAGGGAATTTAGAAATAATGTATACTTCCAGTCCAGACAGTAGTAACTATTTAAAAATCCTTTGTTTTCTCTCTTATACAGATATATATCTATATATCTTTGATCAGTTGCAGATAGAATAATTCCCTAATAGTATGACACACCATCTTGTCATTTAGATCAATAAAATTATAAAGATGTTCAAATAGAGTATTTTTTATTCAATGCAGTCAGTGTTCCTTTAGAATGCTGCTCTGGAACAGCAAAAAACAAAACAAAACAAAAACTCCTATTTTATGTTTGTTTTGATTTGAAATTTCCCAGCCATCTAGCATGACAAAATCCTTGAACTATTTACTTAGATGAATGGATCTATTCCGTTTTCAAATACTGGATATGCAAGATTTAGCCATTAAAGTGTTGGGGTAAAATTAAAATCCCTTCCAGTAATAACTAAAGACAGAGAAAATCTTTCAAGAAAATTAAATACTTCATCAAAAAGAGAGAAGGTTATTGTTGAGATTATAAAGATTACATTGGAGGGTTTTCTCTGACAATAGCCATCAGCCATAAATAGGATGTCTCTCATAATATATACTTGAAAAATCTTTTATTTACACATTTATTTATTTCTGTACCACTAATACACAATTATATTTCCTTCCACTGAACTATGAAACAGCTCTGGCTATATTTGCAGGAGAACTGAACCTGGAAAATTTAGATTATTGTATTCTAACATGAAAGGAAGGGCTGATAAAGGAGAAGAGAAGAGAGAGAGAATGATGTAATACAGTTCCTCTCTACTTTGATAGAAGTATATAGATACATCCATTCCCTTTTTAATATGCTCATTTTTCTTGATTTTCCATTCCTCTAGGTGGAATTAAATGAGTGATGCTCTGAAGAGAAGGGAAAGTGGATCCTGTAGCAGCCATAGTTCATATGAACATATCAGTGGGGCAATCTTTACCTTCTGAAACACAGCCAGGGGCTAGTTTTCCCAAACAGTATCATGTCCAAGGAGGGTCCAATGTCCTGTGTGAGAACCCCCCATTGTTGCTCTAGCCATGGTCTGCTCTTCACTCTTCATCATCTTTAGGGCCTCAGCAGTGGTACTGCCCACAGGACCTGGCCCGAAGCTTAGGTCCAGTTACACAGTAGGATTGTAGCCAGGGAGTGTTAACTCTCTACACTCCACAAGACAGCTCCCCATGCCCACCCCAAATGTCCCCATACATGGCAATTGAACTTGGGACATGGATGGATTTGGGATTATTTTCATTTTATTTCATATATTTATTTCATTTATTTGTTTATTTATTTATTTAAATATTTCTATGCCGCCCCATCACAACAAAGCCTCGGGGCGGCTCACAGCAATATTGCAATTCCATTCTGTCCAATAATGAAGCATTGTTGTACATGTGCATCCTGTCCGGTGCACTCAAAGGAGACTCCCTATGCTGGTTGTACTGATGGTTCAGATTGTGATTACGAGGATGAGACTGTTTTTGAAATGGCTCAGCTGTGGTTCAAAGTCCTCAGAACCCAATGGGAGGTAGCACTGGGCGAGGCTAGTCCAGGAACAGCAGGGAGGTCAGTCAACCCAGCCATGGGAACATTGAGGAATTAAAGCCTGAGAGCGGAGAAACTGAAATGGTACGTCTCTCCCAGGGAGACTCCTGTCCCCTGAAGAGGCAGACCTGGTCATTTGCCGTCAACACCTGAGGGAAACCCAATTAGGGACACAACAGGAGGAGTGGAGGCGTTCCTGGTTTTTTTACTGCATATCTTCCCCAGAATGGAGACATGGAAGGGTTCATAAAGAGAGCTTTGGGAAATAAATGGTAGAAAGGGTTCAACACCCAACTTTGTGTATGCACAGAGACTCTTGTGTAACAATAAAAATATTTAAGCAAAAAAAAAAAAACACTGGTAAGGCTGATACTGTTTGAAGGGAGAAACATGGATCATGACAGCAGTTTACAAAAATTAACAATCTTAAAAATACATTAAACCATTTACATACAAACACACACACGCACACATATAATCCACAGAGAGTAATACCTTTATCTAAAAACAATTTTAGAAGTAAACTGAAATACACATTTCAAATGAAATGAAATTATCTTATGCCTGGTTCAAAGTAATTGAAGAGTGTATTTTATTTGAGATTATTTGGATAAGAAATTAATTGACTTGCTTGGTCTCCTGTGAACTTTAAATAAATCCTAGTAATTATTTCTAATCTTGCATATATATAAATCACCATATGAATTATGGGCATTTGTGTGCTATGGGACTGGACCCCAATTCTTCTGGGCTCTGCACAGACACCAGAAAATAAGCCCCAGAGGGACTTGGTCACTAGATGATGTGGGTAAAATTGGGCTATGTAGGTATCCTTGTGTGGTTTCTTTTATCTTGATAGGATTTCAATAACTGCTGTGGAATATGGCCTATGCTTCTGCTACAACAATGGATAGAATCAGTCAATTGTTTGTTTGATTGTTTTTGGTTAACATGGGCCATATGTGATGGGTAGTTGATTTTTTTTTTAAGTATTTGAGGTACAAAATTTAGCCTGGTCTTGTTTATGGAGCATTCAATTGAACATTTTTGCATTTGCTTTGGGTTTTGAAGGTCACAATGGAAGAAACATGGCTCCAAAAAGTAAAATGTTCAAGAGCAAGTTTATTGGATTTTTAAGTTTCAATGAAATGTATAGGTATGCTTATTACAGTTTAAAACATTTGTCACCTGCCTTTGGCTTGACGCATAGGGCAGTTTGACATATGCATATAAATTCCAATATTTAAACGTTTTTCTTTACAGTATTTATTTAATTAGATTTATATCCTGCCTTTTTTTAGGAACTCAAAGTGGCTTGCATAATTCTCCTCCTCCTGCTTGCAGTCTTATCCCCATGATAACAACCCTGTGAGGTAGGTTGGGATGAGAGTCTGTGACTGGCCCAAAGTCACCCACTTGGTTCCTTGGCCAAGTGGGGACAAGAACCCAGGTCACCTGAGTCCCAGGCCTGTACTCTTAGCCACTTTCACCACACTACCTACTTAAACTACACTATCTGCATGCCCAATATTTTATTAGTTTCATCTTGGTAAGTTTTTTTATAATTGTGAAGGTGTTGAAGACTTTAAAAATGTTCCTTTGATTACTTTTGTCATTTTGTTGTCTTATTAGCAAGACTTTTCATACTGTCTGCAAGATTTACAACAATGATGTATGGACATTAAAATGCAACTGCAGTTTGGAGAGAAATCATGCTGTGACCAATACATCCAAGATGAGAGTATACTCTTGATTACAGTATATAATCAGATCATCTTTGAAATTTACAGTGATTCTTAAAAATCCTTTTGGTCCTGTTCGCTGAAATGATCCCTAGCAATTACTAGGGCTTCCTTTCCCAAGGAGCTTTTGTTGTTACTTTTTCAAATCTGAGTTAAATTGTAGCTCTTAAGCAGTGCAGAATTGCAATTAAATTAAAGTCAGAGTATAGTAAGTAAATGCTATCTAAGAAACACCAGCCATGCACCATTGTTGTGTAATTGTGTGACATAGTAAGAGCCAATGATACATAATGGTCACATATATAACAATTATGAATTATGGCTATATCATCTGTGATTTAGGCTGCAATCTTATGCTCACTTAAATGGGTGTAAGCCCCATTCAGCTCAATGGGACCTACTTTGAAGAGCCATGGTTAAGATTGTGTTACTATTTTGACTATCAGGAGAGAACTGCACTTTATTTATTTAAAATTTTTTACTCCATCCAATATGAAAGAACGTCTCAGGACAGCTTACAGTAATTAAAGCAATGACAATTACAACATTTGCATTTGATTCTGTATCACTAATCTTGGAAGAATTAAGGTAAAAGTTGCCAGTACTTAATTTAATGCATATTACATTTGAGAAAGGGGTTGAAAAGCCATAGGTTTACTCCTATGTGTTAGATGCTGCACTGGGGTTGAAAAGCCATAGTTGCCCCTGTTAGATGCTATACTATGACTAGAGGAAATATGACATTCCCAAAGAACTCCCAGAATGTAAGCTTTGCTTCTATGGCTGTTTGGCATTTCATTACCAAGAAGCATTTCCTGCATTAACCATTGCTATGGTTTCATTCATCGGCTTAAAAACAGAAATCTGGAAGCAGGCTAGTTTCTTACCAAATGGATGGGTGGAATAGTGGCTCCACCTTTTGCCTCATATCTTAGAGTCTACAGGAGACAGAAAATTATCATTGTTGTTGCTATTTTCTCTTTTTTATTGCAAGCCTGGAATCTGGAGGTTATGGCCTCCAAGGCTGCAACTGCCCTTCTTGACTCTTCCTCCAGATATTCATGGTAATACATATGTTGATCACATGACAGCCAATGGAATGAATTATTGAGACCATGTGACTCCTGCCTGGCCACAGATTCACTGGCTTCTGATTGGAGTCCAGGCTCAATTCAAACCACTTCCTGTAACCTTTAAATTTCAACATGCTTTAAAGTTGCTTGAAACATCACCCTCACTCAGACTTGCTTGTGCATTAAAATCTACTGGGGTAAATGTGCTCTGTGCCTTTGCAACAGAGACACATCTGGACGGGACATGGGAGGGAGCCCTTTCAGTGGCTACATCTAGAATGTGGGATTGCCCAACTGGCTGGCTTCCTGATGGTGTTTTGCTGCCTTGTGGATTTCTGTGTGGTTTAGCAGGTATTCAGCCTTGTGGTTTACTAACTGTGGTTCATGACATTTTTACATTCCCATAAGCTGTGTGAAATTTTATCGGCTCTCTCCACTTTTTGTTATCGGTTTCAATGGTTTAATTGCCTCATTATTTGATGACTTGTTTTACTGAAGTGATGCAAGCTACCTTCACTGCCTCTTAGAAGAGAGGAAATGAGTTATCTAAATGAATACACAATGGTACTTGTTGAAACCTTTCTCTTGCCCCAGTGTCTGAATCAGCCAATGTTTCTGTCAGCTGAGGAAGGTCAAATGTCCAGGTATTTAACTCAGATGCCTTTCTTTCTCATGTCTTTGCAGTAACATGAGTAGCCTTGGGCTACCCTAAGAGGAGCCCAATCTGCAGATCCTGTTAATACCACTGTCCTCTGGTTTCTGAAGACTGACCCGATGAAGAGAAGCCCTGGCCCATTATTTGGAGTGATGCCCTTTATCCAGATGGTATGGGAAGAAGCAATGCTATTATATTCAGTCTTAGAAATGTTGTTGTGTACATCACTCTTTTTCAATGTTGGGTTTAACCTTCTGTATACCATTCAGATTTTATTTTTACAGCTCCCAAAATCTGAAGCTTTCTGCTCCATGAACAATACAATATAGAAAAAAACAACCATGAATCATAAAACTATATTTTAAAAACATTTAAACTAAATATAAACAAGTACACAACTGAAACCAGTCTATATTGCTAGGCCTATGAACCTCCATGTGTTATTTGGAATTTGTAAATGTCTCAGCAAGGAGGTCAATCTTAAGCTGGTGTTAAAAAGAGTAAAGTTGTGGATAGGAGTGCTGTCAGAAGTAATTACAAACAATTATTCCTGTACTTTACAAAGTACAAGAGTTTTTATTTAGCTATTCCTTACTTTGGCGTTCCAAAATGGGTTTCACTGCATGGAACATGCAGGCTACAAACCTCTTTCAGCCAAAGGGCTGAATTTCTTTGCAGGGAAGCAAAACATCTTGCAGAGGAAGGGAAACATTCCAGTGCAGCCAATGGCAAAAAGGGGCAGGGGCCAGAAATTTTCCCTTAAAGTTCTTCTTGTCCATTTTACATGTTCTAAAACATTTAGAATATGGGAAAACTGCCCCAAAGTCAAGTAAGCACACACAAGGCAGGAAAGGGAGTGAGACCAAGGAAAGGGGATGTGGCCCATAAGGGCATCCTGGAGGGGCAGGCTGGCCTCTTGACCTGAATTTCCTTCCCCATATTTTAGATCCATATTACAATTGTTTTCCCATGCTTCAACAATGAACATTAAAACAGGAATTCCCAAATGTGTTGGGGGTGATACTTTTGATCTGATTTTACTGAATTCTCCTTTCTCTGCCATCTTTACCATATAATTTTCATGGCAGCCACATTTCTGCACAAACACATGTATCACATCTTGTGAAAGAAAGAGGTTACTTTCTAAAAATATGTGAACTCACCCATTCACATAATAGTTGCTATACTCCTTATAGCCCAACAACTGTATCAAGAGAGGATTGATTAGCTGCTTAATTAAATTTAAAGCAATCTGCATTTTACACAGTGCCTCAGTCACAGGTGTTTTAATGGATATTGAAAGAAGGATGAGATAATTCAATAAGCTAAAACTAACTCTCATTGATAGGTCATACTTGTTTTCTTTTTCATTTGCTGTTACAGCAACATTGTAAAATCAAAACAAGTAATCTTCAGTTTTGGTTGCCATCAATCAAAATTCTCCCTATTGATTAATCAACCAATACACAGCACAATCCTATACATTGGATGGGTGGAAAGACATCTCCAGATGTTTTACACTTCAGCTCCCAGTAGCCCTGACCATTGATCAGCCATGTCGGAAGGGGCATTTTTTTACAATTAAGTGGAATAAATAAATCTGTCCTTCTGTCCTGGTTACTCAGAATGCCCCAATGGCTTCAATGGGGTTTATTTCTAGCTAAGTTGATACCTGATTGCGGCCTGAAATAGTTAAAACTTGCATTCCCTCCTATTACAATGTGCATGCATGGATTCAGCAGAGAGCGCAGGAAACTTTTTAGGAGCCAAGCTCAAAACACCCCAAGTGACATCACATACCCTTATAAATAACAATTATGGAGATATCTTGATTTACATTCCTTAAGGTGATGCTACCTTGGTTTTTGGCTTATTTTCTGCTCATTTATTCATGCATCAGTTTATATGAAGCTTATAAATTTGTTTATACTTCTTTTGCATATGAAGCTATTTAGTCTCACTGCAACCCAAGGAGATAAGATAGGCCACAGACCTAGACACATTTACTTGGGAGTAAGTACCACTAAACTCTGTGGGGCATTATTTCCAGTAGATGCTGATAGGTTTTCCCTGTTAGGCGGCTAACCTTAAAAGGAAGTAAGCCTCACTGAACTTAATGAATTACCAGTAGCATACAAGGACTATGGTACATGGCTGAGATCGCTCTTTCCTGCCTCCCTGTGTACCTGGTGTCACCCCAACTGGGCAAGGTGCATGGTGGGTCAGTTGCTTTGACACTACCACAGAACTCATCAACAAACTAGTTTCCTTGGTGGTTTCTAAGTGACACTGGCTGTGCATCTTGCAGAGTTTAGGGACACAACAAGCTGCATGCCACAAGGGATATTAGGAAATTGTAGTGCATAGAACTCCTTCATGGATCACTGCCTTGTCGTGGCGAAGGGGCTTGCGTAGCTCAATGAAGCTATGAACTATCCCGTGCAGGGCCACCCAAGATGGACAGGTCATAGCAGAGAGCTCTGACAAAATGTGATCCACTGGAGAAGGAAATAGCAACCCACTCCAGAATCTTTGCCATGAAAACCCATGGATAGTACCAAAAGACAAAAAAAATATGATGCCAGAAGATGAGCCCCTCAGGTCGGAAGGTGACCAATATGCTACTGGGGAAGAGCGGAGGGCTAGTACTAGTAGTGCCAGAAAGAATGAAGCCACTGGGTCAAAGCCGAAAGGACACTCAGTTGCAGATGTATCTGGTGGTGAAAGGAAAGTCCAATGCTGCAAAGATCTATACTCCATACGAACCTGGAATGTAAGATCCATGAATCAAGGCAAGCTGGATGTGGTCAAACAAGAGATGACAAGACTGAACATCAACTTCTTAGGAATCAGTGAACTAAAATGGACAGGAATGGGTGAATTTAATTCAGATGACCATCAGGTATACTACTGTGGGCAAGAATCCCTCAGAAGAACTGGAGTAGCCTTCATAGTCAATAAAAGAGTAGGAAAAGCAGTACTGGGATACAATCTCTAAAATGACAGAACGATCTCAGTTCGAATCCAAGGCAAACCATTCAACATCACAATAGTCCAAGTCTATGCCCCAACCACTGGTGCTGAAGAGGCTGAAGTTGACCGGTTCTATGAAGGCCTACAACACCTTCTAGAATTAACTCCAAAAAATGATGTCCTTATCATCATGGGGGATTGGAATGCTAAAGTAGGAAGCCAAAAGATAACCGGAATAACAGGCAAGTTTGTCCTTGGAGTACAAAATGAAGCAGGACACATTTTGTAGAATTTGTCCTTGGTAGAATTTTATTAAGAGAATACGATGGTCATAGCAAACATTCTTTTTCAGCAACCCAAGAGACAACTCTACACATGGAAATCACCAGACGGTCAACACAGAAATCAGATTGACTATGTGCTCTGCAGCCAAAGATGGAGAAGTTCTATACAGTCAGTCAAAACTAGACCAGGAGCTGACTGTGGCTCAGATCATGAGCTTCTCATTGCAAAATTTAGGCTTAAATTGAAGAAAGTAGGGAAAAGCACTAGGCCACTCAGGTATGACCTAAATCATATCCCTGATGAATATACATTAGAGGTGACAAATAGATTTCAGGAATTAGATCTGATAGACAGAGTGCCTGAAGAACTATGGACGGAGGTTCGCAACATTGTACAAGAAGTAGCAACTAAAGCTATCCCAAAGAAAAAGAAATGCAAGAAAGCAAAATGGCTGTCTGAGGAAGCTTTACAAATAGCTGAGGAAAGAAGGGAAGCGAAAGGCAAGGGAGAAAGAGAAAGATACACCCAACTGAATGCAGAATTCCAGAGAATAGCTAGAAGAGATAAGAATGCCTTCTTAAATGTACAGTGCAAAGAAATAGAAGAAAACAATAGAATAGGGAGGACCAGAGATCTCTTCAAGAAAATTGGAGATATGAAGGTAACATTTCATGCAAAGATGGGCATGATAAAGGACCAAAATGGCAGGGACCCAGCAGAGGCAGAAGAGATTAAGAAGAAGTGGCAAGATTACACAGAAGAACTATACTCTCACATAACCCCAGTCCTCTACCAGCTTCACTGGCTTCCCATCGAAGTCTGGGCTCAATTCAAGGTGCTGGTTATCACCTACAAGCCCTTAATGGCATTGGACCTGGAAACCCAAAGGAACGCCTGTTTCCTTATTTGCCCTCCCGCCCCTTGAGATCGGCAGCAGAGGCCTCCTCCGGGAGCCCTCTGTGAGAGACATCAGGAGGCAAAGTACCCAGAGGAGGGCTTTCTCTGTGGTGGCGCCCCATCTGTGGACTGCGCTCCCCAGAGAGGTCTGACTGGCGCCGTCATTATTTGTTTTTCGGCACCAGGGTAATACCTTTTTATTTAAAAAATATTTTAATAACGTTTAATATCTATAGGTTTTTATTGTGCAGCCAGGGTGTTTCCGGATTTTAATTGTATTTTGTACTATGTTTATTTATTTATGTGAGCCATCCTGAGGCTGTAAGTGATGGGATGGCATACAAAAATGCTAAATAAATAAATAAATATACAAGAAAGAGCTTAATGTCCCTGATAACCACGATGGGGTGGTCACTGACCTCGAGCCTAACATCCTGGAATGTGAAGTCAAATGGGCCTTAGAGGGTTTGAGCAACAACAAAACTAGTGGAGGTGATAGTATTCCAGCTAAGCTATTCAAAATCTTAAAAGATTAAGAAAAAAATCTTTTTTTTCAGAAAAAAAGAAAAAAACAAAAAAGAACACACTTAAGAGCCCATTATCGGGGCTATACTGTGGCGGTGAGGGCGGCGAAAAAGAAATTCTTCTCTGCTTCTGTTGCCTCCTCACAATGCTGTTCAGCAGAGCTTTTTCGGGTGGTACAAGGGCTGGTTCATCCTGGCCCCATGAAAGACCCTGTAACGCCCTCGACGGCCCACTGTGACGACTTTGCCAAGCATTTTAAGGAGGAAATCGCTCAGATTCGTCATGAGCTGGACTCCACTAGTAATTCAGAGCCTTCAGGGGAGGAACCAATGTTGCCGTCTGGTCCTAATTTATTGGATGAATTTCAGTTATTGCGGCCTGATGATGTGGAAAAGGTGCTTGGACAAGTACGTCCCACCACCTGCCTATTGGACCCTTGCCCATCTTGGCTACTTAACAACACCAAGCACAGGATAGGGAGCTGGATCCTGGAGGTTGTTAACGCCTCTCTGAGGGATGGCCGGGTACCTGCCCCTTTAAAGGAGGCGGTAGTCCAGCCAGTCCTAAAGAAGGCATCCCTGAATCCAGAGATGGCCACCAATTACAGACCAGTGGCCAACATCCCATTTTTGGGCAAGGTGTTGGAGCAGGGGGTGGCGGGACAACTCCAAGCACTCTTGGATGAAATTGATCATCTGGACCCATTTCAGTCCGGCTTCAGACTCGGGTATGATACTGACTCTGCCTTGGTCGCCCTGTATGATGACCTGTGCAGGGAGAGAGACGGGGAGTGCGTCCCTGTTGGTCTGCCTAGACCTCTCAGCGGCTTTCGATACCATCGACCATGGTATTCTTCTGGATAGGCTAGTGGGACGGGGGGTTGGAGGCACTGCTTTGTAGTGGTTCTACTCCTATCTCAATGGCCGATTCCAGAAGGTGGTGTTGGCGGACTATGGCTCTGCGCCGTGGCAGCTATGCCATGGAGTTCTGCAGGGTTCCATTTTGTGCCCCTTGCTATTTAACATCTACATGAAACTGCTGGGAGAGGTCATTAGGAGGTGTGGGCTGTGGAATCATCAGTACGCTGATGATACCCAGCTCTACCTCTTGTTCTCCACCAATCCAGGTGAGGCAGTGGCTGTACTGAACCGGTGCCTGGCCGAGGTAATGGGCTGGATGAGGGCCAATAAACTGAAGCTCAATCCAGACAAGACAGAGGTCTTGTTGGTAGGCGGTTCGGGCTTTGGGGAAGGGGACCTTGACCTCGTCCTGAATGGGGTTGCACTCCCTCTGAAGGACAAGGTCCACAGCTTGGGAGTGCTCCTCGATCCATAGCTTTCGCTGGAAGCTCAAGTACCAGCAGTGGCAAGGAGCGCTTTCTTTCAGCTTTGGCTGATTCACCAGCTGTGCCCCTACCTGGAGAACGACTGCCTGGTGACAGTGACTCACGCATTGGTAACTTCCCGACTAGACTTCTGTAACACGGTGTACGTGGGGCTGCCCTTGAGATGGTCCGGATACTTCAACTGGTGCAAAATAGAGCTGCCAGGTTGCTGATGGGGACTGGGCATTGTGCTCACATAACTCCAGTCCTCCGTCAGCTTCACTGGCTCCCCATTGAAGTCTGGGCCTAATTCATGGTGTTGGTTCTCACCTATAAAGCCCTAAATGGCTTGGGTCCTGGTTACCTAAAGGAGCGCTTACATCCATATGTGCCCTCCCACCCCCTGAGATCGGCGGGGGAGGCCCTTCTCCGGGAGCCCTCCGTGAAGGATATTAGGAGCGTGAGTACCCAGAGGATGGCCTTCTCTGCAGTGGTGCCCCACCTATGGAATGCGCTCCCCAGAGAGGTCTGCCTGGCGCCGTCGTTATTTGCTTTTCAGTGCCAGGCCAAGACCTTTTTATTTAAACAGCATTTTAATTGTTGATTTTATTTATTGATTTTAACAACTTTGGCCAGGATGTCTCCAATTGCATTTTATTGTATTAATGATATTTAGTTATTTGTAAGCCGCCCCAAGGCTTAGGCGAATGGGGTGGCGTATAAGTCCGCTAAATAAAGAAATAAATAAAATAAATAAAAGGTGATGCAGTGAAAGCGCTACACTCAATACACCAGCAAATTTGGAAAGCTCAGCAGTAGCCACAGGACTGGAAAAGGTCAGTTTACATTCCGATCCCAAAGAAGGGCAATGCCAAAGAATGTTCAAACTACCGCACCATTGCACTCATTTCACATGCTAGCAAAGTGATGCTCAAAATCCTACAAGTTAGGCTCCAGCAGTATGTGGACCGAGAACTACCAGAAGTACAGGCAGGATTTCGAAGAGGGAGAGGAACTAGAGATCAAATTGCCAACATACGCTGGATCATGGGGAAAGCTAGGGAGTTCCAGAAAAACATCTACTTCTGCTTCATTGACTATGCTAAAGCCTTTGATTGTGTGGATCATGACAAATTGTGGCAAGTTCTTAAAGAGATGGAAATACCAGACCATCTTATTTGTCTCTTGAGAAACATCAAGAAGCAACAGTGAGAACCACTGATTGGTTCAAAATTGAGAAAGGAGTTCGGCAAGGCTGTATACTGTCGCCCTGCTTATTTAACATCTATGCAGAGCACATCATGAGAAAGGCAGGGCTAGATGAATCACCAGTTGGAATTAAGATTAGTGGGAGAAATATCAACAACCTCAGATATGCAGATGATACCACTCTCATGGCAGAAAGTGAAGAGGAACTAAAAAGCCTCTTGATGCGGGTGAAGGAGGAGAGCGCAAAAGTTGGCTTGAAACTCAACATTAAGAAAACTAAGATCATGGCATCCGGTCCTCTCACTTCCTGGCAAATAGATGGGGAAGAAATGGAGGTAGTGACAGATTTTATTTTCCTGGGCTCCAAGATCACCGCAGATGGGGACTGCAGCCAAGAAATTAAAAGATGCTTGCTCCTGGGGAGGAGAACTATGGCAAATCTAGACAGCATACTAAAAAGAAGAGACATCACCCTGCCAACAGAAGTGCTTATAGTCAAGGCTATGGTTTTCCCAGTTGCAATGTATGGCTGTGAAAGTTGGACCATAAGGAAGGCTGAGAGCCGAAGAATTGAGGCCTTTGAATTGTGGTGCTGGAGGAGACTCCTGCGAGTCCCTTGGACTGCAAGGCGATCAAACTGGTCAGTCCTAGAGGAGATCAACCCTGACTGCTCTTTAGAAGGCCAGATCCTGAAGATGAAACTCAAATACTTTGGCCACCTAATGAGAAGGAAGGACTCCCTGGAGAAGAGCCTAATGCTGGGAACAATAGATGGCAAAAGAAGAAGGGGACGGCAGAGGATGAGGTGGCTGGATAGAGTCACTGAGGCGGTTGGTGTGAGCTTAAGTGGACTCCAGGGGATGGTGGAGGACAGGAAGGCCTGGAGGAATGTTGTCCATGGGGTCACGATGGGTCAGACACGACTTCGCGACTAACAATAACAAGTGCATAGAGATGGAAATATGGAGCTACCTTGGCTTATTTTGATCTGGTCAGTGACCAACTAGCCCAAAGTCACCCAGTGATCTTTACAACTGATCCACTGTGTAGCAATATTTTCCACAGGAGTACCTGCATTAGTCTGAACCAGCAGAGGGTGGTGGCAGTTTACAGACCGCTGTTACTAATCAGATTGCCAGTTTTCACACTTTTCAAAGTCTTGTATGTTCCGTTTACAACTGTCTTGCCCCAAGCATGCAAAGTTTGTAAACCTTATATTCTCCGTAAAGCTCCATGCATCTGATGACATGGGCTATATAATCCGCAAAAGTTCACACTATGCATATTGACCCGATGAACTGATGCGCACAGGGAGCATGCGTGTATTTTAGAAGGGGAGGGCTGGCAGCTTGCACGACATTACGGAAAGGACAGAGCAGGAATTGGGCAGTCAGGAAAAGAGTCAAGAAAGGAGAGCAAAGGCAGACTGGAAAGGGCTACGCACATGCGTCTTAGGCGCCGAACTGGGCGGAGGGTGTGTTTGTGCGCGTGAAAGCTGCGCTCTGAACGGAGAGGTAGCGTGATGTCGTCATGACGCCTTACGCAGGCGCCCCCCTCGGTGTGACGCACGCCCTGGCGAGCCCGTGAGTTTTCCGTTACGGTTATTATTATTATTGGGAGGGGGGGCGGTGTGGTGTGTGCGCGCGCGACAGTGGTCGTGGGGGAGGGGAAGGGGAATTCCGCGCGGTCTCGAGCGCGAGGGCGGCCGAACAGAGCCTGGGCCGAGCGCGCGCGCGAAAGGGAGGAGGCAGAGCGGTGAGGGGGGGGGGCTTTGCTCCATCCTGTCGCATCAGGGAACATGGCGGCTGCCGCTTGTGCGGCAAAGGGGCTCAACCAGGCCGGGCCGCCTCCGCCCGAGGTGAGTAGGAAAGCCGGGACCGTGCGGGGCAAAAGATGGTTTCACAGCTGGGCAGAGCTCGCTTTCCTCAGACTTCGGCACCGGGGAGCGACCGGCCTCGTCCTCGTCCTTTGTTCGGTCACATGAAACGGCCTAGCCAGTGAACGCGGAGCGGACAGAGGCTGCTGGTCGCTGAGGAGGAACTTTGGATGGAGGACGAGGGGGAAGCCCGGAGAAGGAATAGTCGGGGGGACGCGTGCCAGGCCGCGGAGTGAATGAGGTCACCCTGGCAGCGGGGGTGGAGTGGGTTGGAGGACCACTCTAAAGTAGTGCAAGGAGAGAAATAGTGGCCAGCTTGGGAGGTCTGCCCTCTTCTTTATTTTTAAAGCCTCCGTGAAAGTAACCGGGTCTTTTTCGTTTGGACATCGTTGTACATGCATCCTTTGCAGATCACCCTGTATACTGTCAACAAGGCTTTAATCCCCAGTATGTTGTAAGCTTGCACAGTACTATAGTTCTGTGGGTTTTTCTAAAGTCTTGAGCACTCCTGAAATAATGTAGCTCAGCCTATTAGATTCTCGGAATTGAATGTTCTTTGGTCTCCTTCCCTTTCTCCCTCTGCTTCTTTCTTTTTTACTGTTCCTAAACTTTCCATTCTGGTCACTACTGATAATCGAGGCAGGCCTTATGTATCTTCAGTTAGCATTGCAACTTTCAAAAACGTGGCAGAGGCTTGTTCTAGAATATGCAAAGCGTAAGAAAAAAATATGGTTGTAGGAACAGGTAGTACTAGGGACTAAGATAGCCTTCGGATTGTCTAAGGAGGCATGTTGTATTATCATGTATGGAAGTGTTTTTAAGATCTTTATTGATACACACCTGTTGCTATTTACTTTGTGTGGTATTTTCCTTGCTTGTAAAGAGGAGTCTTGAAATACAGCACACACATTTTATCTAGGCTTATGTGATATAAGATAAATTACAGGAACTCATAGGAATGTAACTACATACATTATGTTTGGATGGATGAACTAATATTTGGCATTCCTTGCTGTATGTTTTTCCTAGATAGATGAACGATTCAAGATGTGAGAAAAATTGGGGCAGAAGAATTTTGCTGCTATAGCATAGGTAAGACTTCAGGAGACCATATGTCTAATTCATTGCTTGGTGTGAAAACACTAAGAGGATTTGATCAAGGTTGACATTTTATAAATATGTGTTTAAGAAAAAAGCTTTTGATTTACCAAAACAATGCAATATCTTATATTGCATTATAGGATAACAGCACAGCACGTTAAAAAGTTGGCCCTTTTATATTAGCCAAGATGGTATAAGTGGCTCCATAAAAAGTTTTGGAATGAAGAAATATGGTTCATGCCAAGGCTTGGGGATTTAGGGCAAGTCAGATGTTAGTTTTCCCTTAAGTGTGTGTGTGTGTGTGTGTGTGTGTGAGAGAGAGAGAGAGAGAGAGAGAGAGAGAGAGAGAGAGAGAGAGGTAGGTAGGTAGGTAGGCAGGCAGGCAGGCATGGGGTGGGGTGGGGTGGGGGGCGGGGGAGGTGAACTGCAGGGTTGAAATTGTAAGCCTGCCTCGTGTCATAATAGTCACATGTGAATATGACACCTTGGAAAGCAAAAATACATTTCTGGCTAGCCTTTAGTTCTGCTGATAAAATGTGAATAGTAATCATTATTTCTCCCAATTGTATATTGTAAAGCAACTAAGAGGACAATCTTGTAGCCCCTAGACAGCATTTGGGTGCCATAGGAAGCTGTGGATCACCTTCTCCCTGCCTGTAGATAGAACTACAAGCACAGAGAAGGAAATCTGATTGTGGATGATGCCACCCAGCCACTACAGAAAGATCACAGTAATGCCTAAGATAAAAAGAAGGGTGGGAGAAGAGAGGCAAGGTTGTGATACACAGTATCCCAAAGGTTCTCCTATCCCTTCTCCATCCACCAAAAGGTAAGTCAGGTAGACAGACTTAGAGGCCATCTAGCTGCTTTTTGCATTTTAAACAGAGAAGTGGATTTTGCATTAACTAGGAAGAACTGCATGTGAATACCCATTTGGGCACATAGTTCAGTGGATCAGTCATTCTCTTAGTCTATCCGCTCCCACAGCGTTTTTGTGAGATAAAATGGGATTAGCCATCTATGACCTGGGTGCCTTGATGAAGCAAATGGAAAAATAAATCAATAACCTTTAAAATATGTTGAATTCAGGGAGAAAATGCACTAATCATGGAGATTGTCACATGCAACTTTTTACTGACAATATTAATGTTCCTAGAAGCTAATTAGGGCAGTATAAGAATTGTAAAGATGTGGCACAAATTCTCAGACATGTAGTTTATTAGATTTATAGTAAAATAGCACATATTTTCAGTATGATGAATTCAGCTGATGAAAAACATTGATAGTAAACTGCATGATAACTTGAAAAGCATTGAAAGGATGCCAAATCCAATGTAATGACAGCAGAAAAAATATTTATGCTTAGAGTTATAAAGACAAATCATTCAGGATTTAGCATTACTGAAATAGTTTACACTTTTAATATATACCTATGCCCAGTGTGATGTACTTTTCAAAAGAGAAGACATGTGAATGGTTGCTTTTATTAAGTATAAATTAAGAATATTTACCAATAACATTCAGGAACATTGAAACAGTTTATGCATCTACATTGTTTAGATTTGAAAAAGCTGTACCAAAATTTCTGTATCACTAATTTAGGATTTGATTATATTCTTATGTTGCGTAAGCATAAAAAGAACTTCCCAAAGACTAGTTGTTTAAGATAAACTTTCATATTATTAGCATGCCATAAGAAGGAACTTAAATTTATTACACATGAACTGTTGTAGTTTTGGTGTAACAATTTTAATACTAGTGCATATGTTCTGTTGTTCAGTTGTATCTGACTATAAGTGATCCTGTGGGCCAAATCTTGCCGTACTTTTCGATCCGGTGCCGCCTCTTTCAGCAGAACTAGGCTCTGGCCTGCATCCTTTTGATGGAGTCTCACTACCTTGCTCTTTGGTGACCTGGTTTTCTCTTGCTGCTGAGCATTCCAAGCATTATATCTTTTTCTAACTAGTGCATATGGTTTATTTCATTTTAGAAAAGGATTATACCAAAAATATGTAATTTAAATTGATATTTAATTTATATAGTTTTTACAATGTTAAATTGACTCAGTGCACTTAAATTTTGCTTAGTTACATTAAGGTAGTACTGCGCAAGTTGACATGCATAAGAAATCAGTGGGAGCTCTTCAGAACTCAGTCTTAAAATTATCTAGAAATACATGTCACAAATATTACCAGTGTAGTCATCTGTTTACTAGTTTTGTTCAACATGGCAACATTTGGTAAACAGTGCAGCCAGAAGGCAAAGGTATACAGAAGTGTTTCTTCTGGGAAGTGCTGTAATGCCTTGGGCCCTCCACAGCCATTTGAAAGCTTTGTCATTTACCTCTCTCTGTAGATTAGGAAAGTGTATAGATTGGCAAAGGATGGCTCTTAAATGGCCTGCCGTTTTGTGTGCACACGCATGCGTGCCCTCTTCATACTTCTATGTTAAGGCTAGAAGGCACAGAGAGGAGAAAATGGTAGTGGGGCCACTCCTTTGAAGTGTCTCTTCCAGAGAGGTTGAGAGGAAGAGATGTCAGCCAGACACTTCTGTACCTTTCACATTTTCTAGCTCAGAATCATAGGAAGGTGCCTGAACAGCTACAAATTTTCTCCATTTTTACCCTTCTGTTTCTCTACCAGAAACTCTGTTGCTGCTTTTGACTTCCAGACTTAGGTTTGAAGGCTGTAAGGAGGAATGAATCCCTGTACAAGTCTCCAGAATATAGTGGCCTTAGTTCAAGGATGCATTTTGCATCCTTGCTTATTTTTCTTTTACAGGGAGAGAGAATTCAGTTTTAGGATGTTGGAGAGGTGAAGACTCAGCTGATTGCTCAGAGGCAATTCTTTCTCACTACTGGTAACTAGATGTCTTCAAAGCAGATCAGATTTTGATGAAAAAAGAATAAAAAGAAAAAGGCCATGGAATTTTGTATATGGGGATTTATAAGCCTCTGCCCTTCCAGCAGTAGCTTTTCATACTTTCTGACAGATACTCCTTGAATGAAGGTCTGGAGGGTCTCCATGAAGAACTATTACTGGAAGGGAAAATAGGCAACCAGTCCCCATGCACATGGAAGCTTGTATGCTATATTCACAAGTTTCTTTGGATCATTGCCACAAACTTCAAAGAGTAGCAGTAGTTCAGTGGCTGAGCACTTAACTAGCTCATCGTGAAGCTTAATGTTGAAGCTTGTCTTTTGTCTTTTTTAAAATATAAAAAGGTTTGTCTTTTTTAAAATATAAGTAAACTAAAGGGACAACTCAGTGTCAATGGCAAACTACTTTAAAATGCTAGGTTTCTTTGTAGGAATTGTCAAGCTTTATTAGGGTGGAGAACTGGTCTCCAAACTTATTTTGTCAGTTGTTGAAACATCAAGTATTGTAGCATCCCAGTCCCCAGACAGTACTTTTTATTCCTTTTCCCTCTCTCTCAGCTGTTGCTAATGGATAGCAAGTGAATCTATATAAATCTCTCAATTTGCAGATGACTGGATTGTGGAAGGAGAATGAATCTTTCTTGTCTGTCTTGTTTTACATAAATATTTGTTCTCTGAATAGCTTCAGTTATCATTGATTAGAATCATAATATAATAGAGATGGAAGAGGCCAAGAAGATCATCAGGTCCAACCCCCTGCTCAGCACAGGACATTTCTCACAGTACTTGTAACAGTTGTCCCACAGTGTCTGGATTCTTGCAAGCTTTGGTATGCAGTTCTGTATAATAAAAATACGGCATAAAGAGAACTGTGAGCTCAGATGCGAAGGCTTGAAATAAGTAGAAATCCCCCCTCCCCCAGTTTTTCCAAAATTCTATGGAAAAATGGAGGATTTGGTTCCTTCTCTCCAGCCATTTCTGGTTTTTTTTTTTTTTTTTGCAGTCACCCTGTGTTATTTCCAAAATATTACAGGTGGTCCAGATGTCATTGCCTTCAATTTGGAACTTTCCTGTATTTTCCAACAGCTTCATCCCTTTTTCCCTTCACCAGGAAAAAAGTCTATAGAGAAAAAGATGGAATAACTTTTGATTCTAGAAGCTCTCTATCTGGAAGTAAGCCTGCAAAATTAGTTGTTCTGTATAAGTGGTACCACAGACGGTTGTAGTAATGACTTAAGGCAAATTATTTTTGTATATGAATGTAAACTTTAAATCTTTGGATGGCTAAGGGATATCAAGTTATTAATGATTTACCAATTTATTACACTGATTTAAAACTTACCTTTCAGGATAAAATCCTACTAATGCAGTTTACAAGTAAAATAGTACATAAATTTATTTGTTTAGCGAACTTATATGCTGCCCCATTCGCCTAAGCCTCAGTGAATTTTAAATAAAATTTTAAGCCTAAGTTTTAAATAAAAACTATTTAAATAATATGAAAAATAACTGATAGGAATCCATCCCAAATGTGAGGGCTGGGCTGTGGGCAGCAGCAAGGAGGGGCAGAACACCAGATCCAAGGCACAAGCTCGAGCTGAGTCTGGAGCTTGTTACGTACCAGAGGTTTAGGGCAAGTTGACAGGTGTGGATCAAAGGCACTGATGAAAGCAGTCTAAGATTGGTGCACACGTGCTCATTCTCTCACACACACACACACAGAGTCAGAGCACAGTTCCGAAGTCAGGTTATGAGAGAGACATTGATGCAAGTGTTGTAGCAGGCTGGAGCGAGTCTTTAGTCTGCTTAGAGGAAAAACAGGAAGAGCAGCATGGGCACTGGCTGGAACAAGGCAGGACCAAGCACCAACACACAAGAAGTCACCAAGACAGTAGCATTGCAGTGGCAAGGAACAGCTGTTCAGGGAAGCCTTTTATGCTGGTCTTCAAGGTCTCAAGCTGCACTGCATAATTACTCCACAGGTGTTCCTTGCAAGTGTCCACAAAGGTGCTCCTGGTTCTGCGAGTACTTGCAGAGTTATTCAGGCCCTGATCCTGACACCAAGGGCAGGTAATGCAGAAAGCCTTGTATGGAAAGCTGTAGAAAGTCTAGCTGGAGCAGATGCATGAAGTAATCTTCCTGTTTCTTCTGGGATCTGGTCCATGGGGTATTTGGCAGTAAGGATGATTTTCATTACTAAATGCAAAAAAGAGATTACGGATTTGCATTGGTTTCTGTGTGGCAGAGTGCTGTTTAACACTTTCTCTGTTGAAAAGGATATTTTTGTCTTCACAAAACCTCACTGCATATTTCTAAAATAGAGACAATTTGTAGATTCAGTTCTACAGCTTCAAGAATAATTCAGATATATGTCCATCATTAATATAAGCTAAGTATGTGCTTATCAAATTGCCAGTTCATATGTTTTCTTTAATGAGAGCAAATACGAGAAATCAAGTGACCCTCTGTCCATTTTAGTGATTTATTTAATGATATTTATGCATCATTTCTGTTAAAGGCATTTCTAAGCAAGACACCTAGAACAAGATTCCTTTGATTGCCTTTTGGTAGAGGTAGTTTTTGTTTTTGTTTAGTAGACACCAAAACTCCAGAAGGATTCATGCTTGCCTAATTTCTAGTGGTAGAGAATAGGAAAGTGTGTGCCATGACAGTAAAGACCCTCTTGCAAGTCATAATAGACTGAACCTCCAAAATCTTGAGTACCACCAGGTGGATATCTCTTGATAATTGCAGCAGCTGAGCAGACGGTAGGGAATGGGGTGATCTCTTAAGTTGTTTAGAGCTTTGTAAATAAGAATCAGAACTTTAAACCTGAACTGGCAGTATGTAGGCAGCACATGTTGTCCCCTCAGCATAGATGTAATATGCTGGTGATAAACCACTTCTTTTACCAGCCTGGCCGTAGCAGTTTGTATTAACTGCAGCTTCTAATCTTAGGGGAAGCTCCACATAAGCCCATAGAAGTAATCTAATTTTACTGTTTCATACCCCACACAGATCAAGCTATATTTTTCCAGGAAGGGTAGTAAGTACCTTATCTTTCAGGAGTATTAAATGCACTCACAATTGTTGAAGATACTTGTGCCTCCAGTGACAATGCTGAATCAACAAGCACTGCCGGTCTGTGTACCTGCTCTTTCGGGGTGGTGGTGGGGGCGGGGTGTAACTTCATCCAAAGCATAGAGCTGACTTGGTTTCAGGACATGGAGCCACTTGCCCATGCCTCTGTTTTTCCAGGATTGAGACACCTCATCCAGCCCACCGCTGTATCAGGAAACCAGTTCTAGGTTTACATGGATTCCCCTAATTTAAATGATACAAAGAAGTAGAGCGGTGTATCATGAGTGTACAGATGGTGCCTCACTCAGCACCCATTAATGACCTCTTCTAATAGCTTCATATAAATGTTAAGTAGAATCAGGAACAAATACTGTACTGCTATATGGCAGAGAACCAATGAGCACTCCATCAAAACTGCCCTCTCATACTGTCCTTGCATATGGGATTGAAACTGCCTTAGCATGGTACCACTAATATCCATCTTAGAAAGCAAGTTCAAAGGATACTATAGTATCAAAAGATGTTCAAAGGTTCAGTAGGAACAACAAGGTGCATTCCCCCTCTCCCTTGCCAGTAAAAGTCACCCATTAGGGTGACCAAGGCTGATCTGTTTTCACACCAGGCCTGAACTCAGAGTAGAAGGGGTCAGGTTAATTGCTATATTCCAAGAATGCCTACAGTTGCCCTGCTAAAACTCTCAACTAGAAAGGTGGTATTTGTGACCAGGTGGTAGTTGTCATGTACCATATGGTTTAGAGTGGATTTCTTGAGCACCCAACATCACTTCTAATAAGGCAACAAGTACCACCCCCTTTCACAAGGATATGTTCACAGCACAGGTCAAACCCATACCTCCAGTGACAGCTGGATCAGTGAGAATGCAGCATAATTCACAAGTTTTTCAGGGCTGGCTAATAGAGGTGGCAGTAGCTGGATTTGGCACTTGCTCTGTGAGAGATTCTCTCATCTTTCTTACTGTATACCCAACTCCCTTTAGCCTTTATCAAGTGCAATACTGCACTTGGTGTGATGGGGATAGTTCTCCTTCAGTGGCTGAGTTACTTCCAATATTCCCCTACTCCTCTAAAGCTTCTCTCAAGTTTATAGCAAAAAAGGTATCTACTTGGAGGTCAGCTGCTGCCAAAGCATGGGACACAGCTGTTGTATTATGAGTATATGGAGCTGAAGTATATGTATTTGCCGGGAGTGCAGGACATTGTGACAGGTGAGTACTGGAGGTGATTTCCAGTTCCTGCCTGTTGCAGCCACATATGGCTGGACATTTCTTTTTTTCTTATAAAGGCCAGCATCTATATTCCCAGTTGTACAGTGAGTGAACCTTTCATAAGCTGTAACTGAATGTTACTCTTTTACCATAGTAAACTCTTAGTAACTCTGTATTGCAGGTTGGTATAAAAAATCTATTGGTTACTAAATTTACTTCAATAATTTCTCAGTTAATTTGAGGGCTATTGAATTTGCATTAGCAGTGTGGAAAGATAGATGTGCTATCACAATTTTCTATTGTTCATTCACAGCCAGAGGAAATTATACTTAGAAGAGTATTAATATTTTCAAAATTTAGATGTTGGTTGCAGAATTTCAACATTGAAATGGGTGATGTAAGTTTATTTAATGTGGGGTAAAAGTGAAATCAATCCAGATATGTCTCAGGATATAATTCTGAAACACAGAAACCAGTATTTAGCTCAGTTAAGATGCAATCAGGCTACTATACATGAAAAACAAGTTTGGCTCAGTAAGGTAGATTGATTTATTTTGCCTTTTCCACTCATAGAAGTTACTCTTATGAATGGAAAGAACTTGAGAACTGGTTATTCATGAGTCTCTAGAAATCAGTGTTTTCTGAGATGAATTTTGGTTTTTGGAAATTGAAAAAATTATTTCTGAAAACATCAGGAGTATTATATGAAGAATAACAATGCTCAAGAATTGTGAATTGATTGACTTCATTGGATATAATTTATCTGAAATGCAAGTGAAATGTCCTAACTTCTCACAGCTACGTTAGAAGAGGTACGAAAAGTATGTGAGTCCAAGACTCATGGCAACATGCTAAACTACGCTAAACAATGATTTAACAGGACATCAGAATGTGGTGCCTGAATGGCATTTGTTTCTTGGATGAATGTCTAGCTTTTGTTCAGTGTTGTTTCATGCCCTGCAGCCAAGATAATAAGTGTTTCAGAAGTACAGAATTTCTTTTTGCATTAATAATTTGGTCCAGTTCATGTTAAATTGGGAATGTCATGGTCTCTGAGGGGAATCATTACAAGAAAGTGCCTGTTTGTTTCAGCTATATAAAGGAGCACAACTTGTATATTGTACAGACATACAATTCTGTTTTCAAGTGAACATATCTTCTTGTTTTTCTTCATTAGGAAAGAGAACAGTAGGCAAGAGTTCAACTAGAGCAACAAAGCTATAGCTCTGCTCAGACCATTGTGCAACCTACATGTGATTCTTAAGCTGAAGCAGAGAAACTTGTGATTTCGCCTGCCCAGTTCAGGTAGCAAGGAGCACTGTGCACTTTGATATCTCCTTTCATTTTGTTTATGTAGTTTTATGGCACAAATGGATGTAACTATGTGGTGTTCAGTGGGTCTATAAAAACTAGGACTAACTTTGAATATAATCCTACATGTGTAGCTCTGTGATTTATAACAGGAAATGATACCTGCATTGCTTGATGTGATTATTTCATTCATTCATTCATTCATTTATATCCTGCCTTTTTCCTACAAAGGGCTCAAGGCAGCTTACATCTCCTCCTCCATCTTATCTCCACAACAACAACCCTGTGAGGTAGGTTGGGCTGAGAGTCTGTGACTGGCCCAAAGTCACCCAGTTGGCTCCATGGCTGAGCGGAGACTCGAACCCAGATTGTCTGAGTCCCAGTCCCATGCTCTTAACCACTATACCACACTGGCTCTCAGTGATTGTCATCCTACCATCATTGTCCCATATGTATATATAATGTCTTTCTTTTTATAACTAATGTTCTGCTTTGAACTTAAAGATGGTGGAGGAACATTTTAAGTAGACCTTATGTGCCTTTATTTCTCTGGCCTTTATTTTGCTTTTCAACAGCTATAAAGTGCCACAGAGGCAGCAAGGTACTCTGTTGGTCCTTGACTATTCAAGGTTGTTAAAAATAATTATTTGTTATAAAAATGCCAAATTATTTGATTTTGGATATATTAAGTGGTAAAAGCAAACAATTGAGAAGTTTATTATGATTTTTTTGAAATGAAAGTGCTGATGTGGAATACTGAACATTCAAACTTAAGGTAAACCATGCAACATGAGACCAAAGACTTTTCTGGTCCAGTATTATGTTCACACATTAGCCAGCACGATACCCTATGGGAAGCCCACAAGTCCATCATCACCTTTCTGCTTATATCCGCCAGCAGTTAATTATTAATGCAAAAGGAAATTCCAGAGGCTTATTGCCTTCAATAATGAAGTTAGCATAGTCCACATGAATTTATCTTAATCACTTTTTAAAGTTGGCCAAATTGGTGGCCTCACCACATCTTGTGGTGTAAATTCCATAGTTTTTTAAAAATGGCATTTTAGTGTTTGTTTTCTTTCCCTGCAGTAGTCTACAATATAGATTATGGTATGGGGGGGGGGACATAAATGCCCAAAATCTGCATAATATCACACATTTGTTTGGATAGTTGAATAGTTTGAGATAGTTGTGCTCCTCTTTATTCCTATTTGTAGCATATTGTATGAGTTTTGTGTTATGTGTACTATATTTATGCTAGGAAAAAGCATTTCAGTTAATACAGTTTATTCTTGATTGATTAGGATTAGATGATTTCCTAACGAATATAAGGTGAAAGAGCAATCATACAGTCTTACCCGGCATTGGAGTGATGCAGAATCTAGTTATTTTGAGACTAAATGTGGGTTAACAACTGACTGTGATTACATTTTACATATTGGCAAAGGGGTTTTTTTGGCTTCAGAATAGTATTGCATACTGTGAAAACTGGAGTAAGACCTTGTATCTGTCCTTAAGATGATTATATAATTATTGCAGCTGTCTTTCTGCTTGTTGAACTCTTGGAGATTGTGGTATAAAGTGATGTAATTAATGAACAATAAATTATGATTTATTCAAATAGATAGGCATATAAGGGATATGTAAATAAAATGCACATATCTGGGAAAGAATAAACATCAAAGTGGTACAAGGTTTAATTGAACACAAATGCTAGTAGTGGATGATGTTGGAGAACAGTATCTGAACTAGAGTGTCTGTCTTTGGAAAATATGCATTCTTGAATTTTTTTACGTGGCTCAAGTCAGAATCAGTGATTTGTGATACGATGTAAAGTTTTGGATTAAATAGATTCTGTAAATATGAAAGCTTTTTGCTGCTATAACTAACACATTAGTTATTCTCAGGCGTTTCCTTCCTAATCAAGGCAAGTCTCCTCCTTGATTCTACTTCCCTTTCCTAATTTCTGTTTGTTTTAGATTTGGGGCCTGCTTTATTTTTGTTTTGTTACTTTAGCTGTCATCCCCCGCCAGCCCCAATTCTATCCAAATAATATAATGGTTTATTTATTTATTTAGTAAGTATCCTGCCCTTTATAATGTCTCAGGCCAGCGATATCATAAAAACAAGACACCATCACACATAAAATACAAAATCAATACTAAAAACAGCACTAACATTTAAAATAGTGGAAAAATAAAAAGGATTTGGCCTGGTCCTAAAATGAAAAAAGCATCAGCTCCTGCTGATCCTCTCTGGGGAGCTGATTCCATAGCCAGGGTACCATGGCAGAGAAGACCCTCCATCAGGTAGCCACTCTTCTGATCTTCAAAGAGGGCTCTTGAAGAAGGACCTCTGGTCCAGATCTTAGAGGCTAGGCAGGTATATATAGAAGGAAGCACTCCTTCAAATATCTCGGTCCTAAGCCATTTAAGTCTTTATAAGTCATCACTAGCACCTTAATTTGGGTTGGACTTCAATTGGAAGCCAGTGTAGATGGTACAGGATTGGTGTTGTGTATGTCTATCTGCAAATAAACTTATTTGTGATCACTGAACTGTGTAGAATATTTAAAGTACTCTGTGCACATTACTTGCAAATAGGGGTAGATAACTATATTTTTTATTTTCTGATCTTACAACATTCAGGATTTTTATGCACATTGGATCATGTGTTATGAATTTAAGGCAATGAGGTAATGCCTTAAAGGTAATGAAAAGGTTGTATAGATTTGCTAAAGGGCTTGTCTTTGCCCTCCCTATTATGCCAGGCTTGGAGGTGTTCCATGTACTTCAAAGCCTAGTGCTTTAGAGATGAGACCTCTTCCCCAGCTGAAAAGTGGGAAAAAAAGGGTAAGGCCTAAACCTGGAAGTCATGCTGTGACTCATAGGCACTTTGAAAAGTCATTGTAACATCTGAAATAAAACCTGTCCTTGAGGAGGCAGAAACAGGATCTTTGGTGAGTGTAGTATTTAACTGTCTCTTAAGATTAGCTGAAATACGTGTACAGTGTTTTCAGATTTCTTTTTAAAAATTATTAAATGCAGTACAAAAGTACATCTGTAAAAACAAGAAATTAGGAAAAATGTAAAGTACAACTAATTATTGATTAGTTAAATTAGTAAGAATTAATATTTAGTTTGTTTGATACTGAACACAAAAGGCGAACTCCCACACTGGAACCTTCAGCTATATGTAATTACTTATTCATATCCATATATATCCCTCTTCTTTACTATTTCTATGCTTTCCCTCTCTCAGGATGACCCCCCCATCCAAAAATTACATTGACTCATACAAAGCTTTAACACCTCCTTTGTATTAGTGTTCAGTGAACAATCTCAGGTATCATGAAAATTCTTGTTTGTCAACCCGTTTTTTTTACCTCACTATTACATCTTAGCATATCATTAATAGTTATATTCTATATTTCCTTATACCATTCACTTGATCTGAAATCCTGTTTTTTTTTCAGTTCTTTGCTTCTCTTAATCTTATTGCTGTTAATAAATTTGTTATTAATGATAGTATGTGTAACCTTGCCTTTGCCAATTTCCTTATAGCCAAAGAACTGGAAAAATTAAAACACCTGAGGTGAATCTCTTATTTTGTCAACCTTTGCAATTGGCTAAACTCTCTCATGGAAGTTTGAAGGAGGAGGGAAACTTATGGAAAAAAGTTTGGGACATATGGGAATCAGTTGGAAAAAAGTCTGACTGTATTGCTTATGAGGATCAAGTGGAGAACAAACATAGGAAGTAGGATGTTATGAGACTTAACGGAAGGCAGGAAGAGACTCTAGGTAGCATGTGTTCTGGAGATATACTGCATACCTTCAAGACATTGGATAATTTGGATATTTTAAGGAAGATCTCCTGCTCTGTTTAGAGATTGAGTAGACACTTTGTTGCTTGTGGAAAAAATATTTGGAAAAGTATAAAGGCCTGAACTTAGAAGAACCATCTGACTTTTTCAGGGTCCTACTTAAAGCATAATAAGGTACTATATATTTGGGGATGGGTAATGTAAATGAATAGTTACCACCGTATTTCTTTGTTTTCTAGAAGTAAGAAAATTAATTTAATTTAAAAACCAGAATAATCCTGTTTCATAGTAGTATATAATTGAAATTGCATTAGATAGCAGTCTTTTACTATGTAAGGTATAGAAAAATAGGAAAGAGCTTAAGTTAATCATTGCCACCTTCAGGTTTAAAGAGAGAGTGCAGTAAGAAATGCAGAATTGTCAGTGTTTGACACAAAAAGAAAATGGCTACCAGAGATCTGTGCTAGTACAGCGACAATTCTTGATGCAGTGCTTTTACATGCTACTTTCCTATCTTTCTGATGTTTGTTGTAAATATTGGAAAAACTTTGAAAAGCACCACATTCTTATTTCAGTTATGTGTTCTAATAAAAATGACTTTGATTCTCCTGGTCTAGATAAATTTATGATGATGGCAGAATATCTGCTTCAAATCCATTAATATAAATCCAGTGAAAGGACTCAATCCCAGCTCTAAAGTAAGTTGGATATTTGTCATTAATATATATTCCAAAGTAAGGTCTAAATTCTGATCCATTGGTGAAATATAAATATTCTGACCATATTATGAACACTGGAAGCACTATGTGGCACTATTTTAAGGCATTTCCAATCAATTGTTAAACCTAGAAGAATGCATGGGTGAACAGTGGAACTTATGGACCTTATTATGGGCTTTGAAATATCTTTCTTCCTTTCAAATGCCCTAAGCTATTCTTGAGTATCTTTGCTGACTCCTCAGCCTAGCTATTAGTTCAGTTGTTTTATAGGGCCTGGGTAATAGAACTGCTCCACATCCTGAGTTAATCTGTTTCTTGGAGATATTTACTTTATTTATTTATGTATTAGATTTTTTTTTCTTTTTTTAAGAACTCCAGGCAACTTACATCATTCACCTCCTCCTGCTCTCAGTTTTATGCCTTGTAATGACAAAAACCCTGTGAGGTAGGTTGGGCTGAGAGTCTGTGACTAGTCAAAACTCATCCAGTTGGCTTCATAGCAGTGGGGGCAAGAACCCAGATTGCCTGAGTCCCAGACACACTCTTAACCAATATACCACACTGATTTTCAATTTAATCATTCAAATAGCATCTTAATCCCCATCAAAAGAACCTTTATTTTAAGATACTTTATTTTGCATTCATTATTATGAAAGTAACTAGACTAAATGTGAGTTTCTTCAACTTTGAGGCAACAAAAGTATATTCTAAGAAGGAAGGTGACACTGAGAACCATCATGTCACTTTTGCATGGGATTTTAAGCACAGATGCACTGAACTGCATTCTGTACAGCTGTTACCCTTTTTAGGTTGGCTGATTTTAGGCAGCTGCAGCCTTGTCTGTGACTAAGTAACCTAAATTGACCTATGTTGGATTATTTTCAATACTAGTTATAGGCAAACAGTGTTCCATTAATGGTATAATGAGATGATAAATAAACTACACTAAGGATTTGGTCCTTTTTTCTGCCATTGTCAGGAGGGGTCATAGGATTTTTTGGAGTCCCCACTCTGAGATCCAGTAAACCCAAACACAGCCTCCTTCTTTACCTCCCTTGCTGCCAGTGTAGAAAGCGCTGATCTGACTGCTTCTCTGACATTGGAAATCAGCCCTGGAAGGCTGGTGGAGGAGGAGGGGTGTGTGGACTGGGACAAGGAGAAGGCCATATCTAAATGGTTCTACAGTTCTTCATCTATATGGCTGAAAACTACTTTCTGCTTTAGATGAAATGCAAGGTACAGGGCAGCAAAGACTGCCACTGTTGTACTGTGCATTGGATACACATAAACCTCTGTATTTGGAGGCTTATGTGCATCAGTTGCAGAGGCCATAGCATTGTACCCTAAATATCCTTGTCCTATAAACCTCTGCAAACAAACTTCTGTTTGCTTCTTTTTGTTCTCGGCTAAACAGGATTGTTTTGGATTCATAGATTAAAAGTTGGAGAGGATTTTAATTCTGCTGTGGATACTGATATTCTGACTTGTATTATGTTCTGAATGTTTCACTGAACCAGTTTGCATGTCATGGTAAGCCACTGTCAGTTAATTACCGCTTGGAGTACCACAGTGCATTCTGGCTACCATTTTAGATATGCAACCCTGCTGATGGTTGTCATTGGTTGTTGGATTGTTAGAACATTGTTAGTAGGGGTTGTGCAAGGGTTAAGCATCTGTTATATGACATTAGAACAGATCGTGGTTTATATGAAGGTTGTTTAGTGCAACCTTTGTCACTTGGATTCTTAAAAAATGATGAACCATTACAATTGTTTGGCAGAGTATACATATTTAAAATGGTGGTTGGCATGTGCTGCAGCTGTCCTGAAGGTTAATTAACACATGGTGCTTGTCTTGATGTGCATACCAAGTCCCTGTTTTGTTTGTGCATAGCATTTAAGTGATAGTAGTCCTGTTCAGAGGAGTGGATTTCAGTTTCAGAAAAACTCAAAGAATAGTAAGTACTTCTGTTTGTAAAGAAGCTTCTATATAACTGCAGCAGAATCAGGGAGGTACTCAAGATACTGTAACTATCTGTTCCTACATTTCTCTAAAAAATCTAGCCACTGGAAATCTTGAAAGTGAAACTGTCAGTATTAGTTAATCATAATGAGATAAATGCTAGGTATAAATATAAACGGAATGGAATACATCAATGGAAATTTGCCTTATTTCTTTGTAAAGTCTGGCTCCCAATTAAACATATGTTGAAATAACTTTAAGACAAATTTATAAAAGTCTTTTATTTACTGCTTGTACATTTGTCTTGCGGTTGGATCAAAACTTGGGCAAGTGGGTAGCAAATTTAGGTAAGTAGTCAAAACTTACAGATAGAAATCTCATTTGTAGTAATAGCCAGTAACAATTATTTGCAATCATATATATCGTGCAGACTGTAACTAGTCTTCTTCCTCATGAATATCTGAACAAGCGCCTCTTTTTATCCTAGTCTGCCTTCGATCTTCTGTTGAGGTGTTACAGGGTTTTTTTGTTTGGTTGTTTTTGGTAGTGACACACCAGCCTTGGTATATTCTCTTTAAAGAAATGAGTTTGACATCCATATTACAAACTTTTTGGTGCCCTGAAAGACTTTTTAATTTATCAAGCATTTAAATCTGTAATGTCTTGGACTATGTTATGTTTTTGTTGCTGCTGTTAATGTTATTTTATAACTATTCAGTTTTCTAATGAGTGTTTTGGTCTGTGCTGGCTGGGGCTGATAGTCTCAAACATTTGAATAGCACTAGGTCAGGGAATGCTGTATTGTTGTACTATTGTACAGTTAAGTTTATATTGTGGTGTACACTACTAAAATCAAAATTGGATGAAATAAGGTCTATTAATGTACTAAGCAATATACACTATTGTAGGTGTATACATTTCCCCAGAAATAATCCTTAGTGTGGAAATTAATTTATCCAATTGAAAAGTCAAAATGTATTAAGTTTTTATTTAAAAGTGTCTTTGCATATATGCTGTCAAAATAAAAAGTCTTTGAATTTAGCTTGTTTAATTTTCAGTTATTTATGCAGTGGAACCTCGGCTCACGAATGCCTTGGTTCACTATCAAATCAGGTCACGAACAAAAATTTCATGAAAATTTTGACATGGGTCGTGAACTCTGCATTGGGTGGCGACCAAGATTGCAGCCATTTCCCCACCCCCCACCCCAAGTGGGGAGATGGCCACAATCGCAGTTGGGTTTGTGCAGGGAAGACATGCGTGATCACGGGCGCGCTCCTGCAGGAAAGATGGGCGCAATCTCGGCCATCTCCCCCCCCCAACCAGCACGATCGTGGCCATCTCCCCACCCCCCTGAGTTGCAAAGGTATTTATCGCGAAATGCCAACACTAAAATGAAATCTGAAAACTGCAGTTTTAGTTTAGAAAAAACAACTCTCAGCCAGTCCAAGCAAATGTATATATATCCTTGGCAGTGTACTGACCAGCCATGCGAAAGCACGGACAAGTCGCAGCTTGTGACATTATCGCCTTCTGCCACTTACTCCTTTCCAAGCATGTGCATGGCCCCTATGTGTGCTGTTACCCTATGCTCGGCTACTGGAGCGATGCTAGGGCGACTTGGCTTGTGTGCCAACAGAGAGGACTCTGCGTGCCTGCTGTGGCACACGTACCATTGGTTCGCCACTGCTGTCCTAGATGATCATTTAGAGACTGTATATCAAAAGCATCAAGATAACTTGATGCTGGGGCGGCTCAGGACTTCATGGCTGCCATGACGGCCATGGGGCTGTCTCAACATGTCACCGGCCCGACCCATGAACGTGGACACACTTTGGACCTGGTTTTCTCGACGGGCGAGGAAGGAGGTGATCTGAGGGTGAAGAATGTATGTTTGACGCCCTTGTCATGGTCAGATCATTTCCTCGTGCGGTTTGAGCTCGAGAGCGGCCTCTCCCTCTGTAAGGGTGCGGACCAGATTGTGATAGTCCGCCCCCGGAGTCGGATGGATCCG
Organism: Varanus salvator macromaculatus; assembly: GCA_023646645.1. Lineage (NCBI taxonomy): Eukaryota > Metazoa > Chordata > Lepidosauria > Squamata > Varanidae > Varanus > Varanus salvator. The sequence continues at coordinate 11,220,438 of JAIXND010000659.1, forward strand.
GACGGATTCCTGAGGGCTCTGGGGGATTTTCCGGCTGACAAGGCTGGCGCTCCTGTGGAGGCCCTGGTCGAAATATGGAATGGGGAGATGACCAGGGCCATCGACACGATCGCTCCCAAGCGCCCTCTCCAGCCTGGCAGAGCCCGTTCGTCTCCCTGGTATACATCGGAATTACGGGCGATGAAGCGGGTTGGGAGACGGCTAGAGCGCAGGTGGAGGAAATCTCGTGATGAGTCCGATCGAACACATCTTAGAGCACACTATCGTGCCTATGCTGTGGCGGTGAGGGCGGCGAAGAAGCGATTCTTCTCCGCGTCCATTGCCTCCTCACAATGCCGTCCAGCGGAGATTTTTCGGGTGGTGCAGGGGTTGACGAGACCGGGCCCCGATAAAGAACTGGTGCCACCCTCGAAAGCCCGCTGTGACGAGTTTGCCACGCATTTTCAGGAGAAAGTGGTTCTGATTCGTCACGAGCTGGACTCCACTTTTGATACAGATTCTTTTGGGGAGGGGCCAACCATGCCTGCTTGTCCCACGTTATTGGATGACTTTCAGTTTTTGCGGCCCGATGATGTGGACAAGGTGCTTGGATCGGTACGCCCAACCACCTGTTTACTGGACCCGTGCCCATCTTGGCTATTAAAGACCGCCAAGGACGGGATTGTGCCCTGGATCTTGGAGGTGGTCAACGCCTCTTTGAGAGACGGCCGGGTGCCGGCCACCTTAAAGGAGGCGGTAGTCCGGCCAGTCCTAAAGAAGGCTTCCCTGGATCCAGAGGTGGTCGCCAATTATAGACCGGTGGCCAACATCCTGTTTTTGGGTAAGGTGCTGGAGCGGGTGGTGGCGGGACAACTCCAGGCACTCTTGGAGGAAACTGATTATCTGGACCCATTTCAGTCCGGTTTCAGACCCGGTTTTGGCACTGAATCCGCCTTGGTCGCCCTGTACGATGACCTATGCCGGGAGAGGGACAGGGGGAGTGCGTCCCTGTTAGTCCTTCTTGACATCTCAGCGGCTTTCGATACCATTGACCATGGTATCCTTCTGGAGAGGCTGGCGGGATTGGGGGTTGGAGGCACTGCTTTGCAGTGGTTCCACTCCTATCTCAATGGCCGATACCAGAAGGTGGTGCTGGGGGACTATGGCTCTGCGCCATGGCAACTATGCCATGGGGTTCCGCAGGGCTCCATTTTGTCCCCCATGCTTTTTAACATCTACATGAAACCGCTGGGGGAGGTCATCAGGAGGTGTGGGCTGCGGAATCATCAGTACGCGGATGATACCCAGCTCTACCTCTCGTTTTCCACCGATCCAGGTGAGGCGGTGGCTGTGCTGAACCGGTGCCTGGCCCAGGTAATGGGCTGGATGAGGGCCAATAAACTGAAGCTCAATCCAGACAAGACGGAGGTCCTGTTGGTGGGCGGGTCTGGCTACAGTGCAGGGGACTTGACCCTAGTCTTGAATGGGGTTGCACTCCCTCTGAAAGACGGGGTCCGCAGCTTGGGAGTGCTCCTCGACCCGGAGCTGACCTTGACTGCTCAAGTGTCAGCAGTGGCGAGGAGCGCCTTCCAACAGCTTCGGCTGATACATCAGCTGCGTCCCTTCCTGGAGTTCGATTGCCTGACGACAGTGACACATGCGTTGGTGACTTCCGGTTGGATTATTGTAACGCGCTCTACGTGGGGCTTCCCTTGAAGACGGTCCGGATACTTCAATTGGTGCAGAATAGAGCTGCCAGGGTGCTGACGGGGACTGGGCGTGGTTCTCATATCACCCCAGTTCTCCGTCAGCTCCACTGGCTCCCCATTGAAGTCCGGGCCCAATTCAAGGTGCTGGTTCTTACCTATAAGGCCCTAAACGGCTTGGGCCCTGGTTACCTAAAGGAGCGCCTGCGACCATATATGCCCTCCCGCCCCCTACGATCAGCGACAGAGGCTCTCCTCCGGGAACCCTCCGTGCGTGAGATTAGGAGGGTGAGTACCCGGAGGAGGGCTTTCTCAGCGGTGGCGCCCCATTTATGGAATGCGCTCCCCAGAGAGGCTCGCCTGGCGCCGTCGTTATTTGCTTTTCGGCGCCAGGCGAAGACCTTTTTATTTAGACAATATTTTAATTAATATTATTGTTTAATTTAGGTTTATGTTTTGGTTTTAGTTTATGTTTAACTTATGTTTAATTTATGTTTAATTAATTTATGTTTAATGTTTAATTTATGTTTAATAGGTTTAATTTATAATTCTGTTCATGTTTTTATATAATAACCTGAGATGGGCCAGTTTTTAATTTTGTTATATGTTTTTAATAATGCAACATGTTGTAAGCCGCCCCGAGGCTATTGCAAGGGGCGGCATATAAATTTTTAAATAAATAAATAAAAATAAATAAATAACTTCCAGCTGGGAGGAAGACAGTATATATAGACAGTCTCTGGGTTACAAATGAGTTCCGTTACTGAGAAAATAGGAAATTTGTCTTTAAGTCAAATTTGTATGTAAGACAGATCATGTGTAATTGGCCCTCCACATTTGTAGGTGTTAGGGGCACAGGATTCCTATGAAAATGGAAAAACTGTGAATATCTCTAGCCCCCCCCCCCCATCCAAGCTCACCAAGTGTCTCTTCTTTGCAGCAAGGAAATGCCAGAGAGAAGGTCTCCCTCTCTTCCCTTTTGTTTTCCCTCTCTCTTTGGTGATGCTTTGGAGGCGCTCTCTCTATGGTGATGATGATTTTTCACTGTGATTTTTAAAAATTAATAGGCTTTATGGCAGTTTGCTCATAAGTACAGATTATTCGTAACTTGGACCTTCGAAACTTGGGGACTGCCTCTAGTTGTACCACTGCAGTACATACTTTGCTCCAAGGGCTATCTTTCTTTGACCAGAACCAGTTTGAGGATCCCTTTGAAACGGGATCCTCAAAGTGCTTCTTGCCAGAAACAACAGCAGACTTTGTTTATAGGCCCCAGATTCTTTCCAAAGCAGTAGCAGGACAAGCTCTTTCGGATAACCTAATTGTCACCACCGTTTTTCAATCTCCATGCCTTGTCTAGTGCCTGAGAGTCTCATTTTTCAAAAGAATATAGGGCAGTGTGGGGAGGCAGTGGAAGCTATGGCCCTTTTTCCATTTGTTCCCTGTCTTGTGCCTTCTTTTGATACAATGAATGAAACTGACTGGATTAATACCTGGTTTGTGAGTCAGCTTGTCTGACTCAGATTGGAATCCTCAAAATATCTCCCTTCATATAGTGCACTTTCCATTTCCAAAGTTTCACCTTCCTTCTACTCCAGCCCTGACCCCATGGAAACTAAATTAGGTGGAATTGTCCCTTCTCACTTTCAGACTACATTGAATCAACTCCGCAGAGCAGGTTTTCACCCAAACTCCTTCCTTTTCCAAATTAATATTGTTAGTCTCACCCATGTGCTTTTAGAGTGTGGAGAAACATGCTAAATTGTACCAAAGATGGTTGCTGTTTACCATATTTTTCCGTGTATAAGACAATATTTTTTCTTAAAAATATTTACCTAAAAATGGAGGGGCATTTTATACACAGGGGGCCGAGAGGAGAACTGTGGTTGCAAAACTGCCAGTACCTTATCTTTGTAAATTAGCCTCATGATCGAAACTTTCGATTGCAGAGACAAACAGATTTCCTCCAGATTTTCCTCCAGCCTTATGTAACTGACATCAGCTGATGCTATGGAGAGCATGTAGCCCAGGGGTCCTCAAACATTTTCAACAGGGGCCAGTTGAAAGGCAGTGGCAGCAGGCACGCTCGGGGGGAGGGGGAGACTGGCACGAACATGGGTGTGCTCGGGAGTAGTCTGGCACGATCGCAGGTGCTCTCGGGGGTAGACTGGCGCGATCGCAGGTGCACTCGGGGGTAGACTGGTGCGATTGCAGGCACACGGGAGACTGGCGATCACGGATGCACTCAGGGAGATGGGCACGGTCAAGCTTAACTTGGTTGTGGTGGCAACAGGCGCTTTCTCCTATTGAGGTTGTCAGGCAAAGAGGCAGTCAACCAATAGCAAGTACTCAACTGAATATTCAGTTACTTTGTTACCAACAGAGACAGTATATCTGCGTGCACATGCACTCTCTTGCTAGCTGCTGCCTCTTCCTCCTGAGGTGCCCTACTGCAGCAACTGGAAAATGTTGACCCAGTGTGAGACTACTGTCAAAAAGGGCAAATTCTATGTAAGGCATAATTAGGACAAGAATAAAAAATAAAACACTTAAGATCCTGCACCCCTTTTCTCTTGTTCCGCTTTCAGCCTCTAGACTCTCTAATTCTCTCAGCCAAACTGTTGTTGCAGCTCTCCCTTCCCTATCCCTAGACTTCTTTCCTTACCTTCCTAGCTCCTACTTTTGTTTCTCTTTACCTCCAGTCTCTAGCCTTACTGGTTCTTTTCCTAAAATAGTTATTTCACTGATTCCCTCCAGTCTAACCTCTGTCCTTGTTCTCCCTTGTCCCCTCTATTTCTTTGCCTTGCCTTCTTTTTCTGAACTCTGAAGAACAGATCAATGTTGGATTTGGTAACAGGAAAGACAACTCAGCACATTCATTCATTCATTCATTCATTCGGAGTGCTTGTATGCCGCCCCATTTGCATAAGCCTCGGGGTGGCTTCCAATGAATAAATAACAATATACAAAAATATACAGAATTGGAAACATCCCAGAGTTAGATAAAAGCAATAAATAATTTAACAATCAATTAAAATAACATTTAAATAAAAAGGTCTTGGCCTGGCATCGAAAAGCAAATAATGATGGCGCCAGGCGGACCTCTCTGGGGAGCGCATTCCACAGATGGGGCATCACCGCAGAGAAGGCCCTCCGGGTACTCACCCACCTAATTTCCTTCATGGAGGTTTCCTGGATGAGGGCCTCTGCCGCCAATCTTAGAGGGCGGGAGGGCAAGTATGGGCGGAGACGCTCCTTCAGGTACCCAGGTCCCAAGCCGTTTAGGGCTTTATAGGTAAGCACCAGCACGTGAGTTGGGCCCGGACTTTAATGGGGAGCCAGTGAAGCTGACGAAGGACTGGGGTTATATGAGAACAATGCCCAGTCCCCATCAGCAACCTGGCAGCTCTATTTTGCACCAATTGAAGTATCCGGACCATCTTCAGGGACAGCGCGTTACAGAAGTCTAATCAGGAAGTGACCAATGCATGCATCACTGTCACCAGGCAATCGTCCTCCAGGTAGGGAAGCAGCTGATGGATCAGCTGAAGCTGATGGAAAGCGCTCCTTGCCATGGCTGACACTTGAGCTTCCAAGGTCAGCTTCGAGTTGAGGAGCACCCCCAAGCTGCGGACCCTGTCCTTCAGAGGGAGTGCTACCCCATTCAGGACAAGGTCCAGGTCCCCCATCCCAGAGTCCAAACCACCCATCAACAGGACCTCTGTCTTGTCTGGATTGAGCCTCCATTTATTGGCCCTCATCCAGCCCATTACCTCAGCCAGGCACCGGTTCAGCACAGCCACCGCCTCACCTGGATCAGTGGAGAACGAGAGGTAGAGCTGGGTATCATCAGTGTACTGATGATTCCACAGCCCACACCTTCTAATGACACCTCCCAGCAGTTTCATGTAGATGTTAAATAGCAAGGGGGACAAAATAGATCCATGTGGAACTCCATGGCATAGCTGCCATGGCGCAGAGCCACAGTCCCCCAGCACCACCCTCTGGAATCGGCCATTGAGATAGGAGCAGAACCACTGCAAAGCAAAGGGAGTATGAGCACTCTCTTGAGCACCCTGCCTTATACAGTTCTGTGATGTGACTGGCCCTCGAATATGGTATACAGTTCTGGTCACTACACCTAAATAAGAATATTGTACAAATGAAAAGTGGCAACTAAAATGATCAAGGACCTGAAACAATTCATCTATAAGGAAAGATTACAACACCTGGGATTGTGCAGCTTAGAAAAATGACATGGGGAGACATATTAAAGGTGTACAAAATTATATATAGTGTGGAGAAAGTGGTCAGAAAGATATTTCTTTCCCTTTACCATAACATTAAAATGTGGTGTTACTGAGAAGATTCAGGACAGATAAAAGGAACCACTGTTTCACATAATACCTCATTGAATTCACTTCCATAAACGGTCAGTTTGAATAAATTTAAAAGGGGACTGGACAAATTCATGGAGGATAAGTCTATCAGTGACTACTGATCTGGATGGCTCTATGATATCTTCAGTGAAATGGTGCTGTTGCACTGTCCTCCTGAGTTTTCTGTAGACAGCTGGTTGGCCACTTTGTGAACAGAATTCTGCTCTAGATGGACCTTAGTCTCTCAAGCAAACCTATTTTTACATTCATTTTCTACTCTGCTAGTATATATCATGTGACTAATAGTACTTTGTACATTGCCTTCTACAACATGATAATATTTTTGTATATATATTAGCCACTCTTTTTTTCCTGTGATTCTCTACATACATTTTAGGAACTACAGGTTGGGAAGTTAGTTGCGATGCATTTCCAGAGATTGGAATGGCTGGTTTTATTGAATTCACACTATCGCCCTTTTTCAGAAACATTTTTTAGGTGGGTGTTGAAATATGTTTACTCATTTTCTAAGGGGTTTGTTTCTGAAATATTAGTTCTTTTTTGTGGTCTCTGGCCATCACACATAAAGGCTCTGTACCTTCATGGATTCCTGTCTTAGGGAACTTTTGTAGCAGAAGAATTTTGGTAGGAATTCTCCCCTGCTGTTCCAATGTATATGTCCCTGCTCATTCCTTCACTTCTCTTTTGACTGCCATTTTGGCAGCCTTATTTGGGAACTTACCTGCTTTCCATAAAAATTGGACAATCATTTTATTCTCTCCCTCTTTCTGTCTATATTCTAGCATTTTACTTTCTTCCTTTGACTTTTCTATTTTTTATTTATTTTTTGTTTTGTTTTGTTTTTTTGGGGGGGGCGCGTAAGCTTGCAATTGCTTGCTGGGCATAAAGCCTTTGAGGTGACTTTCCATAAGTGTTTAAGCTGTGGGAATAGATATCCTCCACAGACATTCTTGCATAGCAGAAGGGCATAAGAGGGACACTTGCATTTACAGAGCAAGGCAGGTGCATTTGCTGAGATTGTTTCTATATAGTTTTGTGGAGAATAGTGCTTGAGGCAGTGGAGATACCAGAAGAGCCCATGGCTCAAGCATCTACTAGCATTTTGAAGACACTTCTGTTATGCTGCAAGCCTACACAAATGTCAAGAGTTCCGTATACACTATAATTGTGGGACTGTTGAGCAAATTGGCCTACCTACATAAGGGCAGTCACAGAGCTGACAAGGTCTATCCACACCAGGGCAGTTGTTGACACATTGTTTAACCAATAAAATAAAATAAAATGGCCAGAGCTTTTAAACTGTCTTCTCTTTCTTCTGAACTGAAGATGTTCTTTTAAAAGGTGACAGTATCAGTAACAGGTCAATTAAGATTGATTATTTCAATCTCTATTTCCACTCTATTACCATTGTTACATTTGCAAATACTTGTGGCTGCTTTGGCTGCAAGGACCTGTACTGAGAGCTTTGCCTTTGGAAAGCAAGACATAGAGTACCTCTTCATTACAACCACCGTATCATGACCTTGAAACTGAGCTCTCCACGATAACAGATGCCCATCACAGTGGTCCTTGAGCTGACCTTTTGGTAGCATTAATAGGGAGGGATTTGCCTTTAGACTTCAAGCAATACCAGTTTTGGTTTCTGTTACATCCATCACATTTAGATTGGCAGTCCAAGTGGGGCATGCCCTGCAGGAGATTTTGTGTTTGGAAAGTGTCCCATTCAGAAAACTTGTAGAGTACCATTAATACTCCTTGATATTGACTTGCACCACCTGCCACAATTTTGAGATCACCAGATGAAGATGTCTTTTTGGTACCCCTTTAATATTGTCCAATCAATGCCTCCACCAATTCTAGCACCTTACATGGCTTGGGAAAGCAGAGCAGCTGATACCTTCACTATCTTTTTTGGCTCAGCTTTCACTACTCCATCCCCTCACTGAGAATCCAGCAACACTGGATACTATGCCCACCCCCAGCATAACACAAACAACAGAGGCCATATCCTCCAGTTGCCATATCCTCTCTTTTGGCTGGTACTGATGGTTATCAGTTATATTTGACATCTCATTCCTCCATGCATTTGTTCATATAATCTCCAGATGTGACAGTTAGTTCTCAGGATCCAATCTTCCCATCCAAGGATCTGGGCCGGTTTTCAGATAGGTCATCTGTGTGGCTCAGTCCTTGGGCCTAGAAACACACCAGCCATCCCGGACTCAGTTTGATGTAGCCCATAGTGAATTGTTAGAGCCAGTGACTCTGCTCACCCTAGCTCATACTGTGCAGCAGGTCATCTTGTCAGTGTCGCCCACATCTGAACTACTCAAGAGGTTTATATCATTTACAAGAGAAATATGCGAATTATCTGTTACCCATTACAAACTCCATTGTAATGGGAACATAATCTACTTGGACCCTGTGTTCAGCCTCAGAGGCCTTACTCTGAGTGCCAGCTCAAAGGAAAGTGTGGAGGGTGGCAACAGAGGGTGGGAAGAACTTTCTCAATGTGGCCTCCCATCCATGGAAGAACTTTCCTACAGTGACCTGGCTGGTGCTGAATCTGACATCTTTTTGCACCAGGTTAAGATGGCCCTCTTTTCTGAGGTCTTTAAAGACTTGGTCACCCAGGGGCTTGAGGGGGATCACCACATGTTTCTTAGAGACACTGTTTTGTTATTTGTTACTGTCTGTTTTTATCATCTGTTTTTAGCTATTTAAAACTTTATTTTCCCCTAATTTTTAATATTTTTATCATCTGTTTTTAGCTATTTAAAACTTTATTTTCCCCTAATTTTTAATATTTTTATCATCTGTTTTTATAGACAATGTAAACCACCCAGAGAGCTTTGACTGTAGGATGGTATAGAAATAGATAGATGAGGTATTACTCTTTGCCTGTGAACAAGGAGGGCTGGCATCTTGATTTAATGAATATGTTCTTGTGCTACACAGGGAATTAAGATACCAAATTACCAGGAGGCAATGTTCCATTACCAGTATTCCTTTGGCAGAAAATTAAAAGACACCTCACATGGGTATTTCAGGGTAAAGCAAATAAACATGTCTTGTCACTAAGTAGATTATAGTGCAAACGTTCTGGTTGTTTCAGTAGCTCTGAGGTGCCACGCCTGCCTAAGATCTGCACATGTCTCAGGAGACTTGTTCCTATATTGAGAACATGCTTTTATCAGTCAGATTCTTTTCAGTACTAAAACCAAAGACTCAGTGGATTCTGTTCAAAAGCATGGCACATGGAGTTGAACCAGACACCTTTCTGTGCAGACAATGCGTCTGGTCTTGTCCCTCTTCTAATCCAGCAGTCAGGTTTGAGACAACTGTTCAGGCCATAGGCTTTGGCGCTAAAAAAGAGAGTACTTTTTCAAGTTCAGAAGTTTTATTATAAAAGTGATGAGGCAACAAGTGCCCTTTTTGACTCTTCTCCTTTTCTTCCACCAGCTCCATGTCCTGTCTTTGGAGCTTGCCTGCCTATTTTTCTTTCACCTTGGACCAACATAACATCATATTTTTGCTTCTTTCCAGTTTGTTGCCTTCCCTTTGCACAGAACTTTCTGATTGACAGCTCTGTCACTGGTCCTTATACAGGTATGAAGTGTCTTGAAGAAAGGTGCCATAAAATCTGCCCTATCTTGTCACCTATGGCTTCTACTCCTGGGTACTTTACTGAAGAGGGATGAAGAGCTATACAGTGGTACCTTGGCTCATGAACGCCTCAGCTCATGACCAAATAGGGTCGCAAACACAAATTTCATTAAAAATTTCACTCAGGTTGCGAACTCCAGATTGGGTGGCAACTGCGATCGCAGCCATCTCCCCCCCCCCCGAGTGGGGAGATGGCTGCGATCGTACTGGGGGCGTGGGGGGGAGATGGCCGAGATCATGCCTGTCTTTCCTGCGGGAGTGCGCCTGTGATTGCGCCCGTCTTTCCTGTAGGAGCGCAACTGTGATCTTGGCCATCTCCCCCCCCCCTGCCCAGCACGATTGCGTCCATCTCCCCTCCAGTGTGCCTGCATTCGCGCCCGTCTCCCCCCCCCCAGCGTGCTCGGATGATGGGTGGTTGTGCTGAGGGGGGTGGGGAGATGGCCGGGCTCGTGCTGGGGCAGAGGGAGCGGGGAGATGGCCGCAATCTTTGTTGTTCTTTGTTGCTTTGCTTCACATTTTTCTGATTAAAAAAATAGTTGCAGAACGGATTAACCTTATTTACATTGAACCTTATGGGGAAATTTAACTTGGCTCACGACCAGTTTGGGTCACAACCAGAGCCCTGAAACGGATTAAGTTCGAGAGCCAAGGTACCACTGTACCTGATCTTTGGGCAAAAGATTAGCATGAACCTACTTGTACATATACATTTCTCCCATTGCAGAAAATGTGTAAAAATGCATACAATGCAAGAAATGCATTTTTGTATCCATTTTTTGTGTTTATTTTTGTGCTCAATTTTCCATGGTATACTCATGAACTCCATCCCTGTTGATGTTAGGCAGGCAGTGATATAGTTTTGCTTTTGGCACCTGCTGGAAATATTTTTAGTTAACCAATCATGACTGACCAGACACAGTTTTATTGTCTTTATTTCATTTTAAATATTTTAATCCTCTATATTGTTTGTTTTGTCTTATTAGATGTAGAGCAATACATAAATAAACGTTAGCATATGCATTTTAATCAGGTAACTGCATTTAAGAATTTGAATAAGTTTGAAACCAGGATAATTGCATTCTAGTTCACATGATAGTTCTGGAAATGTGAATTTGGTTACTTTGTATTAAAGTACAAACCCTAATCTCTTCACCATCCCTACTAAGAAGCATTATAAAATCATCACATTAGTACCATGGCCCTTCTATTTCATTATCCTGCTATGCATACCAACATCTTGGAGATGATTTGTGGACATTTTTAACAGTATATAATTATTGTTCAGTTCCATCTTGTTTGCTGATATCCTGTTATCCAGTCATCGTTTTAGATGTTCAAGATCTACTATTACAGGACATACTACCTCAGAAGTACAATATGTCTGCTATGTTCATGCAACTGCCAAACAGATTCTGTATGTGTTAATTAAGAAATTGCCTGCTAATATTTAGTTAAAGACAGCTGACCACAAGACATAGTTGCCAGCAGAATTGATACATGTTGTGTTGATGGAAAGCACAAGACAATTTGAGTTTCAACAGAGAAAATGTTGTGGTTGCTGCGACCCATAGATAAGAACGTTTTGAAGTAAGCTTGTTGATATCCATGAGATAGATGTCAAGAAATGTAAATCTCCTGTTGTTCTAAAACAACATTCTATATATTCTCTGTTCAAAAACAACATAGGAATCTTTTCTGTAGTAGCACTCCACTAGTGGAACCTGCTATCAAAAGCAATTTACAAGGTGTCTTCACTTTTTTCTTTAAGGAGCCAACTGCAGACATTCGTATTTCATAATCATTTTGGTGAGTGAATGGTTTTATAATTGGTATACCATTGCTGCTGCTGTGTTGAGTGTCTAGTTGCAAGATATTTATTTATTAATTTAAATGACTGCTTTAAATGGTTTTATTGGCATTTGATTGTCTAATTTCATTGTTCTGTTTTTGAACTGATTTGTTATTTTATTGTCTCATTTTATTGCCTGAATTGTACTGTTGTCTATGTAAGCCTCCCTGAGAGCCTTCGACTAAGAGGCACGGCATATACATTCAATAAATAAATATCCTTTATCACCCAAAATAAGCAAGTCATATCTTTTAATATTACATACTTAATTATACTGTTAACCAATCAAGATAAATAAGGCATGCCAAAGGTGTATAAAGAATTGTTACATTTCACATTGTTCTTTATTATAGCTCTTAATGATACTAACCTCTTGCATGCAAGATAACAAAGGTTTCTAGTCGTATTTTTGTGTGGCAAGTACTTTACTTTGAAAGGATTTCCACGTTTAAACTAAAGAGGGAACTTCAGCCTCTCTGGGAATAGTTGGCAGGATGTCTTGCAACTCCTTCACTGAGAACTGGCCCACAGGGCCAGGGGAGACAGAGCATAGTACAATCAATGGCTAAGAGAGCCTTTTTGGAAATGTTCTGATTTGTCTACCCATCTCCTGAGGACTGACTAGCCAGTGGAGGCAGTAAGAGTCCATCCCTGTATCAAGATTTTTACTACCACATTAAAAAAAATCCTTTTAAAGAAATATATAATGATGATGGCCTGTATGGGAACTTGTGAGCAAGATTGGTGGCTTGTGAATGGTACAGGGACATCAGTTGGACTACAGACCTTACCTCTGAAAGTAATAGTCACTCTGACACCTGAGCACTATCTCAGCAGCCCCTTTCAAAGGGAATAAGGAGAAATCCTGCATTCCTAGGTGGAAAAGACATTGGTGAGAGGCACTCTACAGATGGATAAACAGAGTTGAGCACCCATCTGGTTGTGCAAAACTTTGAAAGGGTAACAAAAAAAGCCCTAGAAGTTGAATGCATGGGTATAGGGTGATTGAGATTGATTGAATGTGAAGACAAAGTCCTTCTTACCCAAGAGAGCTCACATTTTGGGAACTCTTTTAGCCCTTTCTGAGTTAAACTGAACAGGCAGCCTAGAAAGTTGTTAAATGGGATGACATTCAAATCCAACAGTCATGTAGACAATGAGTAACTGGAGTATGTATATTTGTGAGGACCTTAGCATATAGTGGCCATTGGAGGGTCCTTTGACTTAGACAAATGGACTAATTTGAGAGGAATTTTAGAAATCCCACATCTAATAATCCATCTGTTGATTAGATTTTATGGGACAATGAGGCTTTCAATAAAAATGCATAGGTTAGTTACCACAAGTCAAAAATATTGTTTGCAAAAGCTAGAACAAAAGCTTTCTCTGAAAGAAAAGGGGAAAATAAGATTTTTTGTTACATGTCTTTTGTTGATTTTTCATATGGTGTTCCCAGTTTGTGGGTGTAGTAATGTTAAGTGGAGGTTGGAAATTCCTCAGGCAAAAAAAACCTGCAGTGTGCAGCCATGCCACTTTTTTCTCTAGGCTCATCAGCTGATGACCAAGACAAGACTGCAAGCAAGGGTGTGTGCGGTTATAGTCCCTTAGATGGGAACGTGAGGCTCATGATTTGTTTGTATAATTTCATGAGGTTGCCATGCCACTGTAAGCATAGCTGAGTCTGGCTAGAAGCTGATGGTTAATCAGGGAGAGAGTGTGTTGCTTCCCCCCTCCCTGCTCTGTTTCATGAGACTTGATTAAAAAGTCAAGAAATACTCCAAGCACGTAAGAGTTGTAAACTTTAAACTGAAGAGCAATTAATGGATGGTTGGTATACATGAACTATATGATACCTATTTATTTCAGTAAAATTTATGCTGGCGCATACTTGGTCTAAGGCAATATTAAATGTATGACAGCTTCTTGCAATTCTCTGCAGAGCTTCATAGCAAGTAGTAAGATAGTCTTGCTGGGGTTCAAAGATTAGCACAATTAGTTCTGCATATGTTGGAACTTTGGTATCTTTCAAATAATTGTCCTGTTGCATTGCCAAATGGTAAATAACTTTTGAAACTGACCATTTTGAAGCATTTTTGTAAGGCACAGGAGTCTGTTGCTCAAAATCACATTAAACATGCCTGAGTTGTTGGACTTGCTTAAAGTAATTCTTTGTACCCTGGCCAGCCAGTTCAGATTTTAGCTTACTGTATGCTTAATACTAAATCAGCATATTGTAGCACAATGGCATGATTTAATGGCAGTAATACAGAATGTCCTTGAAATATTTTAAGTTTTTCTGAAGTGCTTTGTCACAGAATTTGAACTTGTTGGAATAAGAACTGAACATGTATATTTATGTCCATAATTTCCTTCATGTTTCTCATTAATGCTGGAGAAAGTGAGCCGAGTCAGCAGTGGTAGGATATGTTAGATGGAAAATTAATCATAGTAGAAGTATGATTCTGGTGGTAAGTTAGAGTAGAAAATAGTTCATACTCAACTTGTAATTCTGAACCTGGACCATAGGTACTAATTTTATCTCAGTAAATTTCTATCATTCTATGTGCTGAATGATACTGAGCAGGTATTTTAAATGTTCAACAATGAAATCTTACCAAAAGTGAGTGTCTTGAGTACAGAGGTCAAACTTCTCCAAGTCTATCTTGGTATAGATTTTAATATGCAAAAAACTATTCCTGGACACAGATATTAAAATTCTTATGAACATGGAGAAATGAGTTTTTGTGAATTATTGACACATGTTGGAAGTAAGTAATGTTATAAAAATGTCAATTTTTCATAGCTTTCAAAACTATTTTTCCTTTATATGAGAGAAAAATTAATAACCTTCCTGAGGTTATTTTATTTTAGCATCCCAAAATTATGGTTGGGAATGGTAGTAGCAGCAATAATAAGTATAGTGTCTTCAGAAGTATTCATTCCCTTTGACTTTTCCATACTTCGTTGTGTTACAACCTAGAATTGAAATGGATTTAATTGGCATTGTTAACAGTTGATGTATACAAGATACAGGCAGTCCCTGGGTTATTTATGTCTAACGAACCAACAAATAAGTTACAAATGAATGGACTGCCATTAAGCCTGTTCATTTAAAGAATTGAGTTAAATGCCTGCTGCAGAAAATTGTCATCACCATAGAGAGAGAGCAAGTAGAAAGGGATAGAGGGAGTCCTCCAAAGCAGGCCTTACTACCCTGCCTATTTGAAGACAAAAATATCTCTGGCATTTCCTTGTTGCAGAGCGTTTGGGTGAGGTGGGTGGACTGGAGATAATTGTGGTTTTTCTACTTTCTTATTTAATTAGAAAATTTGTAGGCCATCCATCACTGTCGTCTCTGGATGGCTTACAACATTATTTCAAATCCTAAATAAAATAAATTAACTATTCCACAACTGAGCATAAAGCTAACCTATTTAAAATAAATTGAATAAATCTAATACAATTAAAATTATTTTATGTTAAAATATTGGTCAAATAAAAAGTTCTTGACCTGGCACCAAAAAGCATATAATGATGGCGCCAGGCAGACCTCTCTAGGGAGCACATTCCATAATCAGGGCGCCACCGCAGAGAAAGCTCTCCTCCGAGTACTCTGTCTCCTGACCTCTTTCAAAGAGGGTTCCCGGAGGAGGGCCTCTGCTGCTGATCTTAGGGGGCGGGAGGGCATATAAGGAAAAAGGCGTTCCTTTAGGTATACTTTCATAGGGATCCTGCACCCTATCACCTGTGAATGTGGAAGGCAGGGATTGATCTGATTTATACACACATTCGACTTAAGGATGAATTTCTGTTTTCTCAGGAATGGAACTTGTTTGTAACGTGGGGACTGCCTGTACTCAACATGGTGAAGGTATAAAATAAACCCATAGACTGTTCTAGCTCTTTCAGAGTTACCATTGGCCTCTTGGTGGCTTCTCTAAATGCATTTCTACCCATTCACTGAGTTTGGGTGGACAGCCTTCTTTAGGCAGTCAGATTTGAACCATATTCTTTCCATCTTATAATAATTGACTATGCTCTGGGGATAATATAATTTGGGAATTCTTTTTATAATCCAATCCTGATTAATGCTTCTGCACAACTTTATTCTGGATTTGCTTGAAAAGCTCCAAGGTCTTTATGATGCTGTTTGTTTAGATATACTCTAGCAAACTCTATGGCTATGAAACAGGCAAATGTAATCTCAGATCATGTGGCATAGCTGGATTCCACTCAACTGATTTCTGGAGGTAGTGATTGCACTAGAGTTTATTTAGGCATCTCACAGCAAGGTGGTCAATACTTATGCAAGCGACAAGTGCTAGTCTGTTTTTGTTTACTTTACTTTGGTGCCAAAATAAAAATATTTGGCCCTTCACAGCAATGTGTATCTTGTATACATCAAGTGGTAACAAGACCAGTTAAATCCAGCTCAATTCTGGGTTGTAACATAAGAAAATGTGGAAGAGTCAAAAGGTGTGTGTTAATACTTCTGCAAGGCAAAGCAAATGAAAGTTGCTATTTAGAAAGAAATTAATTTTAAGTGAAATAAATATTAAATTAATTTTGGAATAGTTTTAATATGAAATTATTGTAAGTTTCTGAATTGTATCTTTTTGTTTTAATAATGGCTTTATCACTAATGTTTTCATTAGTCATAGTCTTTGAAAATGAATGTCTCAACATATATGTGTCTAATATGATGGTATGTGTACAATGGCTGACTGGTAATGCTTGGGTCAGTCTGGCTGATGAAGCCTTTTCAGTCCTTGTGAGTTTTGCTCTGTGGGGTTGATTGAACTGGTTATCAGATACAGAAAGTGTCTGCCACTTGGTGGCAGTACTATGCTTCAAGACATATTAAAATCTTAATTCTAAAAAATGCATAGTGATTTGCACAAGGGGGAGTTGCAGATAGATGAAACAAAATTGAAATATGAGTAAGCTGCAAAATTATATGAATTTAAAGGTGAAGCTTTATGTTTTTCCGAGGTCTACCTGTAGGTCCCTAGATTTCTTCTTCAGGCAAGATATCAGAAAGGTGTGTGCGCGCGCACATGCATGCAGGCATGGTGAGTAAAATAAGACAGGAATTAAATGGTGAAGACACACTATTTGTACGATCTAACTAGTTCTAGTTCTGAGGAAGGAAGAGCAGGTCATGTGATGGTTGTAGAAATACTGTGCTCCTTGTGATGCTGGGAAGATGTGAGGAAGAAATATTGCATCATTTTGCTATAATTTTGATTTAGTGTGTCTGTCTCAGGACTGTTGTTCTTGCACACCAGTCACTTAAAATGAAAGATAAAGTTCACAGATGTACAGTGCTCAATGACATGTAGGTGAGATAATATAGCTCAACATCACAAGATAGAACTTCCATATTGCCTGAAGCACAGCGCTTCTTAGTAGAAGTAATTTGTTCAGCTGAGGCTCATTGCATGCCAAGTTACCAATTCTGTTTAAATATATGAATTAGCTGAAGGTATTTATGGAATAAAGAGAATTATCCTAAATGTTTACTTAATATTGTAGATTTAGCAATGTGATGGAATCACAAATATCTGTGTCTGAAAAATGAATGTTGGTCTAGTCTAAGCTTGCAAAATCACTGACATAAACACACTTGAACGAAAAATGGGATCATACTGAGATGTCCATTAATGTATGTGTGTGAGTCATTGAAGCATCTACTTAAAATTTCTAATACGTTATGAATTTTCATTTTAGCATATCAGCCTTCAGTTGAAAGGGGTGCCCTCCCAATTTTTAATCTTTAATGTTAGTATGGTATGCTGTCCATACCATGTTAAACATGGTATGGACAGCACTAAGTAGTTTTTTCTTGTTCTGATTTTATTAACTTTTAATACTGAAGAAGCTGCTACTGTTTTGGATGTTTTTTAAATTAATATAAAATTAGAACAATATCTATGGATGGTGCCTTAAATTATTGAACTTTATACTAAATGGATCTCTCAGCAATAGTAAATGAAACAAAAATTTGAGAATGTAATAAGCAAAAACTTGTTAGCAGCTTTAATGAGTGTTGGATCGCAGCTAGAAGAAGCTGCTGGTTATCTGCCATTGCAAAGCTATTCATGCTAAAGATAGTCATGTGACAAAATGGTGCACACTGACTAACTTCCTAGTTCAGGAAACAAATTTTCTAGTTCTTGACATTTCAATACTCTAAATTAAAAACTCTGTAGTGTTAATTTAGCTTGGGGCACCCTTACCTCTTACAAAGAGTTTTCTTTTTTAAATGGAACATACATAATGCATGCTATTTAAGTTCCAAGAGAAGAACCCATCTTGTTACAGATGGGTAAAAACTATTTTTTGGGGGATTTCAAGAATTTGTACTTGTTAATAAAGAGTGTTTAACTTTTTTATGTTTTATTTTTCATACAACAGCATCAGATGTAACTCTCCCCTCTCCGCTATTTGTGTGTGTGTGTGTGTGTGTGTGTAAGCAAGCAAGCAAGCAACAACTCTGGCAATTATAAGCCTCAGTTATGGAGGACAAGGGAATCATTTTTTATGCTCAAAGGGAGAAAATTAATTTTACAAATACTCAAGGGATTCTTAAGTGAACTATATATTTTTCCATGCCAGAGTACTTCTAAAAACGAATATTACTTTATCTTCAGAATCTTTTTGCATATTAATAATCACATATTTAATTTGAATTGCTTTTGCACAAGCTAGTTTAAGTTTGCAGCAGTTAACTGGCTTATTAACTGGAGAGCTGTGGTGTAGTGGTTAAGAGTGCAGGTCTGGGACTCAAGTGATATGGGCTCAAGTCCCTGCTCAGCTATGGAGCCATGTGGGTGATGTTGGAGAAGTCAAAGACTCTCAGCCCAGTCTACCTCACAGGGTTGTTGTGTGGGGGTAAGATTGAGAGCAGGAAGAGGACAATGACATAAACTGTTTTGAGTTCTTTGTAAGAAAAAAGCGAGGTATAAATATTTAACATATAAATATTTTGAGAGCAGTTACAGTTCATTTTGACTAGTAGTTGCACAGAATACACTAACACTGCAAGTTAGTTGTCTTTAGCCATGCAGCTCTTGGAACAGCACTTTGCATACAGTCTATTAATGGCTACTAAATGTACATACAATAAAAATTATATAGTGTTAATCCAAGTAGCCTTGGTCTGTTATCAGTAATTGTCCTGAATGCCTAAGTAGTCACCTAGATAACTGACCTTTCTAAAATTATTTTGTCTGTGTTGTCTTTAGTCAAGGGCACCAATGCTGTCTGCACAGGAAACTCACTTTTTATAATCATAGTATGATTTGAGGTAAAACATCTTCCAGTTCTTCGTCATGGCCTCTGTGTATCACATATATGGGTGCTGTGTCTGCGCAGTGCCTTTGGCTGGAAGATTGATAGCTAACGGTTTTGCGGGAAGCTCTGCTTCCCCTCCCCACTATAGCTTATGTAGAGCGGAGCGTCTGCCATTTTGTTCAGTCTTTGCAACCGCCGTTCGTTGTGCCTCGTGGCGCTTTTGCTCTCGCTCTGACCGTTCCTCGTTCTTACTATTGTGATTATTCTTCTTTCCAAGTTTATTATCGCTGTTTTCCAGTAGTTCTTGATCTTGTTGTAGTCCAGTAGTTCTTGTTGTTTCTCTTGTTCTTTTTCTTACTCACTTCTTTCTAAACCCCCCCCCCCCAAATATATTATTACCCGCTGCACTGTCTTCTTTTTTCCTTTTCTACAATGGCGCAACGAGTAGCTTTCCGCAAGTGCGCGGAATTTATTTATTTATTTATTTTATTTAAATATTTATATGCCGTCCCTTGCAACAGCCTCGGGGCGGCTCACAATACCAAAACAAATATAATATTAAAAACATATACAATATTTAAAAATGCGGGTCTAAAATGTCTCCTGCAGACCCGCATGACCTATGCCTCCTCTGCTTAGGGGAAAGGCATAGGACGGATAAGTGTTCTCACAGCCTGGCCTTCTCCAAGCAGGCCAGGAAGAACCATGAGAACTGCCTCCGGAGACTTCTGTGGGACCGTGCGCTCCTCCAGTTGGACCCACTAGTATCTGCTCCGAAACCAGGCTCTTCTTCTGTGGTTCTGCCCTCACGCCCTTCGGACAAAGGAGCGTCTACCATGGGTGATCGGCCTGCTTCTTCACCTAAGAAGAAGCACAAAAAATGGAAGCACACTGGTTCTGACAAGCCAGCTGACCACAAGAAGGCTAAAAAGGATAAGACCGAGAAGCCACCTCGGAAGACCCAAGAACCCTGAGCGCCCCAAGCACCGAGACTTGGGTTCGTCAGCCCCTTTGGTATCAATGGCTGTTGCGGTACCAACACCACCAGGCCTGGCACTTCAGGCAGCTATGAGGGTTACCCCTCCAGGGTCCCCTCGACACATGGCCGAGCTTACGTCGGAACCTCTTCCAGTTCCACCGAGGAAATCGATCTCCGATGGGCAGATCCAGGATTTCCCACCTAAGGCTAGGTCCCCCATGCCTATGCCCCCAGCTACACTGGAAGCGGATGTGGAGATATCTCCTCCCAGGAGCCGCAGAAGTCATTCGTTTGAGAGGAGATCAGAGGGATGGTCCCATTCTCACCACTCGTACTACTATGGATGAGGAGACTTCCTTTCTGTTGGGCACTGTCTGGCCCCAAGGGGACGTTCCTCTCCACTGGCACCTCGCGACCGCCCGATACCTTCGGTCCCGAGGCATGCCTCGCCGATACCGACTAGGGAGAGCAGTCGGTCCTTCTCACTGGCGGAGTCTTCCTCCTCAGCTCCTCCATAATATGGCATGGACTCTGATGTCGACTCCACCTCCCCGGACGTCGCAGTAACATCCCAGGGACCTGGGTCGCCTGACGAAGCCCACATCTCTTTTGCAGAGTTGATGGTGCATCTCATGCAGTCCCTTAAAATCAACACTGTACAACAGCTTGGCCCCAGTACAGACAAATTTTACGATGTCAGCTGCAGGGAGCAGTCAACGTCGATCGTGCTGCTGCTCATCACCACCTTGCGGCAGGCTATGACCCAACTGTGGGACATGCCCGCCCATCCCCAGCCAATTTCACGGAGGTACGAATCCATGTACCAAGTTCGGGAGGAGGACATTCCCTTCCTTCTCTGCCATCCTAAACCGAACTCGGTCATAGTGGAGTCCTCCCAGGGCAGGGAGGCACGAGGTCATACCACACCCAGAGACAAAGAGGGAAGAAAGATCAATTCCCTGGCCTGACGAGTATATGCTGCCTCCGGTCTCGGGCTTAGAATGTCTGATTATGAGGTGACACTGGCAAGGTACCAGTATTTCATTATGCAGTGCCTCAACAGTGTCGTCTTGGACCTTCCAGATAACCAGGGCGATTTAGCAAAAGTTTTTATAAAGGAGGCCATGCAAGTCGCAGTCCAGCAGCTGTCCACTGCTTGACACCATGTGAACACGGACTCGAGGACTTTGGTCGGTGCCATCTCCCTCCAGAGGCATGCATGGCTGCGCAACTGTAATTTTCCGGAGGAGATGAAGAGGCAGAAATGCCCTTTGACGGATCCGGGCTCTTCCATTCAAGAACTGACCACAGACTCAGAAAAATCCATGAGTCCCATACGATGGCCCGGCGGATGGAGCTCCAACCTCAGACCAGACGTAAGTGGTCTTCGACCTGACCCTCCTACAGGCAGCCGTATCAAACCAGACAGCAGCCCCAGCACCGGCAGCAGCAACAACGCTGCTGTCAACAGCCCCAGCAACGATACCAACAAGGCCGTTGTCACTTTGACAGAGATAGGAGGCAACGTATGGCTCCTGTCTGTGCCTTTCTACGGCTCCGGGGTGTGCAAATTTACCCTTAACTTGATGACTGGTTGCTAGTCTTCCAAACCAAAGAGTGACTTCTTGCCTCGATACGTATGACCTACGCCCTGCTAGAGGATCTTGGACTATGTATTAATACCGAGAAATCTCTTCTCCCGGTACAGACAATTACTTTCATCGGAGCCCGTCTAGATTCTACACTGGCTAAAGCCTTCCTTCCTTGGGACAGACAGCAGACTCTTGCTCGGCACATCCATCGAATGCGACGAGACATGACGGTTCTTGCCTGGTCCATCCAGAGACTTTTGGGGCATATGGCTGCGTCAGTTGCCGTGGTCCCACATGCCAGACTTCTCCTTCATCTTCTGCAGCTTGTATTCAACAAAATGTTTCGGTCACAAAGGGATTTACCAACAAAGTTGATTAGATTTCATCCTCTGTTCTCCACTCTCTGCTCTGGTGATCAGTTCCAGCCAACCTAACTGTGGGGGTTCCATTCCGACCACGATGCCCTTCTGTGACCCTTGGTACTGATGCATCCCTACTGGGATGAGGAACAGTGTGTTCCAATCTACACACTCAAGGCACTTGGAATCGCCGAGAATCCAAGAATCATATCAACTTCTTGAACTCCTGGCTGTATTCAAGGCTCTACGTTCGTTCGAAGATGTTCTTTGACATCGAGTCGTTCAGATAACCTCAGACAACGTTGCTACGGTCTTTTATCTGAACAAGCAAGGCAGGACAAAGTCTCCAGCTCTGGCCAGACTATCGATGCAAATCTGGGAATGGTGCATCCCGAGAGACATTACTCTGGTGGCAGTACACCTTGCTGGCACGGACAATGTGGAAGGCGATCTTCTGAGCAGACACATGTCCACATCCCTCGAATGGGAACTAGATCCCCAGACATGTGACCACCTCTTCCATCGATGGGGTTTCTCAGACATAGACTTATTCGCCATCCGACAGAACAGGGTATGCGAGAACTTTTGCTCGAGAGCGGGAATCGGACAGGAATCATTAGGGGGCACCTTCATGATTCCTTGGAACAATCTGAATTTTTACGCTTTTCCTCCGATTCCCCTCATTATGAGAGTGATATCGAAGATAATCCACGACGGGGCCACAGGACTGCTCATAACTCCTTGGTGGCCACGCCAGGCCTGGTTTTCAACGCTTCTTCACATCTCTCAAGCAGAATACCTTCATCTTCCACTCATTCCGTATCTCATAACCCAGCAAGAAGGCACAATTCGCCATCCAGATTTAACATCGCTGAAATTGACAGCCTGGCGAATTCGATAATGGCTAACTCGGTACCGATGGTATTTACATGTACTTCGGTTCCTGTCCTCGGATCCGACATGTTGCTCCACGCTTCGAATCCATTCGTCCTCCCCACATCATCGGATTCAGCGAACGTTCTGTTGGATTCGACACTTTTTCCTCCGAATATTCAGTACATTCTTGATTCTGCATTAAAACCATCAACACAGAAGTCATACGCAGCTCAGGGGTGGCGATTTTCAACTTTTGCTGAGTCTCATTCGTTTCTTCCACTCTCAGCATCCATACATCAAATCCTTCAGTTCCTATTAAAACTTCACAATTCCAGAATGAAGCCGTCTTCTATAAAAGTGTATATGGCAGCAATTTCCTATTACTGTGGCACAGTTCAAAGCTCGCCCATTTTCTCTCAACCACTTATAAAGAGATTCCTTAAGGGACTATATAACCTTAACCCAACAGTTAGGCCAGTGATGCCTACGTGGAGTCTTTCCGTGGTCTTACACATGCTTACCAGGGCTCCTTTCGAATCCTTGTGACAATCAATTTACGTCTTGTCTCTTGGAAAACGGCATTCCTTGTTGCAGTAACATCAGCTCGAAGAGCTAGTGAGCTCTGTGCTCTGCGGGTAGATCCTCCATATTTAAATTTCCACAGGGAGAAAGTTGTCTTACGCATGGATCCACCCTTTCTTCCTAAGGTGGTCACCTCTTTTCACATGGGACAAGACATTGTCTTACCTGCCTTATTTCCATCTTCCTTGAATCCGCTAGAGAGATCCTTACACACACTTGATGTACGGCGCTGCCTGGCCTTCTACAGATCAAGGACTGAGTCTATTTGACGTTCCAACAGGCTCTTTCTCAAATACTCTGAACAAGATCAGGGCCTTCCAGTTACCCCTCAAGGACTCTCCAAGTGGATAGTCCATACAATTACTCTCTCCTATCCGCTGCTAGAATTGACTTGCCTACAATGCTAAGGGATCATTCTACTAGAGCTGTCACTACATCTTCTGCCTTCACGTCAGGAGTTCCAATTGATGATGTTTGTAGAGCTGCCACTTGGGCTACTCCGTATACATTCGCTACGCATATTGGTTGGATGTTTGTGCCAGACAAGACTGCTCCTTTGGCAGAGCTGTTCTCTCGTATATTCTTAGCTAAGGACACCTCCCCTCCTCCACTAAGGGTAAGCTTGCTAATCTACCCATATGTGTGATTCACAGAGGCCACAACGAAGAAAAGCAGGTTGTTTACCTGTAACTGATGTTCTTCAAGTGGCCATCTGTGCAATCACACAACCCGCCCGCCGTCCCCTCTCGGTGTCGGTGAGTGGAAATATTTTCATCGGTACCGTACCGTTTTTCTTTCATGGTACCGATATTATCTATAGTAGAAACTCCTTTTTTCCACATGGGGGCGAACATTCAGTCTTCAAAGACTGAATAAAATGCCGGACACTCCACTCTATATAAGCTATAGGGGGGAGGGGGAGCGGAGCTTCCCGCCAAAACCGTTAGCTATCAATCTTTTGGCCAAAGGCACTGCACAGGCGCAGCACCCATATGTGTGACTGCACAGATGGCCACTCGAAGAACATCAGTTACAGGTAAGCAACCTGCTCTTCCTTTTCGGGTTTTGTTATTACACTTCCTATTTTTCTAAATTTCTTTGCCAATCCATTCTATTTCTCAGTGTCCAAATTGTTTCTTATCAGTAGATTTCAGTGTCACCTGGCTTTCCTCATGCATATGAAACAGTACTTACTATCTGCTTAAGTCATTTCTCTAAAGGCATTTCCAAATAACTGCCAGTGTTTACATTTTCAAAGGGGGAACAGACACTGTTTCTGTAGCCTTTGGTGTACCTTGAGGTTTGTTTGTTTTTTTAAATACCAAGCACAGTGTAGTTGAATGATTGAGTTAAGATGACATGCTTGTTAAGGAATATATATGCAATTTCCACTTGGGTTGTTGTCCTGTGTGAACCCAGTAAGTGTAGGTTATACAAGGATTAAACACACTCTTATCTAACCCACAGTGGGCTGTTGTCTAGGCATCTCTGATGTGTTTCACACTTCCTCCTGTATAAAGGAACATGTCCATTTGTGATTTTTGTCTTTATTTGTGATTTATAGTGTTTGAAGTTACAATCAGACTTCTAGGACTTAAAAATGTTTAAATCACTGGCATTCCTATATTTGATTATTTAATTAAAATTACGAGGAAGCACTTTTGTATAGAGATTAATATCAGTTGCAAGAGTATACCTTTATCAATTTAAGGTCCAGTATTGTGGGGCCAGTTTGGTGTGGTGGTGAAGAGTGCAGAATTAGCAGGTGATCTGGGTTCTAGTCCCCGCTCACTCATGGAGCTAACTGGGTGACTTTGGGTCAGTCACAGACACTTAGCCCAAATTGTTTCATAGGGTTACTGTTGTGCGAATATGATTAAGAAGAAAAGGAGAATTGTGTAAACTAACTTGAGTTCCTTGAAAGAAAAAAGGTGGGATAGAAATATAATAAAAATATTCAGATATAATGCTAATTTGTGCTTTAGCATTTCAGAAGCAAGCTTCTCCGATCTCCTTCAGCATAGCTGCAGGGAAGATATTGGAAGCTCCTGCTTCTTTTAGATTATCATCAGCTTGCCATGACAACTGAGACATCTTAACTATGGTTAGTTGAAATAAGGCAACTTCTGCACTGTGGTTGGAAGTTCACTTATTTCAACCAACTGTTGTTGAGATTGCTTGCAGTTGATTTTAATAGTTAAAATGTTGATATGTTAGCATAGTTAATTGAAAAGAGAAATTAAAGTACAAATGTCTTGCACCCATGCCTGCTATGGGGGGAGTAGGCAGGGATGTGAGCTTAAGGTTCATTATATTTCATTTTCACAATGGCATCTATAGTTTAGGATTATGCCAAATGAGGCCATAGTTTTACTGTATAATTCTGATATTAATATCTCTAGGTAGTTCCTGTAGTATTATTTATTTTACTTAAAAATAGCATTGTGTCCAACAGAGCCTTTCCACATGCATAGGGTACTTGCTACTATTGGTATGGGTATTTTAGCCCTCAAACTAGAGCCCTGTGTAAGAAAAATGAACATAAATGATTTCAAATTTGTGTAAAAGGGAACATGAGAACTGGTGTGGAACTGGCATAATACTGTCCATTCTCCTTTACCAGTGCTTACTCAAGCATTTGCAGAACAGTGCTGGCAGCTATTTTTCTTTTGCTCATGGTTTTTTGGATCTAACCTATGGTGCTTTTTAATTGAATTTGACAAACCTTTAACTGTAACTGTGCTAGTGGGCACTAACATAATATTTAATTTGGTTATGTGATTAAATGAGCTAGCATTCGAATGAGGACAGTATTATAATTTGTATAACTGTACTGCTTAGAAGAGGTTGCCATTATGAAATAGGTATTCAATGAATATTAACCTACTCATAATAAATACAATTAATAATGTACATAAAAGAAAAAATAAATGCATCTAGTTTCAGAAAATTCTTAATGAACAGAAAGTGGGCAGCATCAGTATGACAGGAAGGTTGAATCTAACCTGAATTACGGAGTGACCTAGGAAGTTTGCTCAGAGGGGATTACAGAATAATTATGTTAATATGCAATTATCACCTCATTTCTTCTGTAGTAACCTCAAGATGTAGTGTAGTGAGGGTGTTATAGCAAGTGCTGATAGTTTGCAAAAATACTGATGTTTGAGATTTCTGAGACAATAAGACTAGCCTGAGGCATTTAAGTGATGATCTGTCATTTTGAAGACAGATCTGACCTTTGTGCTTCATTTCTTAAAGCTTACATTATATGGCTACAGGCAACTATAGCTGCAGAACTCATTAAGATTTTTCTAGAAAATGAAATCTTTATGCAAAAATAAAAGGAGCTAAGATACTTTAGAACAGTTTTTTCTTTTGGTTTTTGAGAGGGAGAAAAGAGAGTAATGATTAACTCAAGCACTACTGTGTAGACACCTGGTTCACATGTCACACTAAATATGGTGGGTTGTTATTGTGGCTAGTTGCAAATGACTTAGCAAGCTGTCCAAACCCAGAGGGTTTTTTTGTGTTCTGCGGTCCCTCTACCTCTGCAAATCAACTCTCATAGCTTTTAGCATTGTTTAGAATGGCTTGTTATGGTGTCTGAATCCAGTAGAGCAATTTTTTCTTGGGTTTTTGGGAAGAGCTAGAGAGCCATGTAGTAAGAGCAGCAAAAATTTCTCCTGTTCCACATGACTTTGCTAGTGTTGCTACCACTTTCCCTGCCTCAGGATGGAATGTTGGTGGGGTTTTTTGTTTTGTTTTTTCCATCCTAGAAATCTTGGGGGGAAAAGACACTGGAGACAGTTCCAAACACATTCATACTTTTTAAAAGCAAGTGCATGGGAGTGCATGTCCATTGTTTGGGAATTTTGCATAAACCCCCCTTCTACTGCTTTGTCATGAAATATGTATATATTTAGCTATTTCATTTGTGTATTTTTAGCACTTGGCCCAGTAGGGTTGCTGGCTCAGGAGGAAAACACCTCTGTTCTGCATCAGACTGCCAAACAGATTTAAAATTATGACCTCTTTTAAACATGAGAACATTTCTGCAAAGTTTTTAGAAATAGTATTTCAGAGAACAGGGAACTGGACCCGCACACCAAAATTGCTTGTTTGCTACTGAGCCCAGTGTAGCCATATCCCCCACTTCTTATTGTGGATTTCATCCTCCGCTTCAGCACTCTCCTAGCAAAAGCCTCCAACTTGATCAGATTCCAAAAAGGAAATAATTTTTCAAGCCCTTAAGGTTATGAAAAACCATCACATTTATTTATTTAGGTCGCCAAACAGGACTGCCTGTCCATTCAATGCCCTCCCTGTTTTCAGTGCCTGTCGATTTTCTCTTCAATTTTGGTGCTTCTCTTGCCAGCAAACACCTTTAAAAAAGGCTGTTTCGCATTTTACTGAAGAAGTAGCACCTATCCCTAATGCTCCTTCTCTCCTGAAGTTGTCAGCCACTCTTTTCTCCCTCAGCACCAGTGCTTGTCACTTCCTCTGCTGATCTCCATTGTTACCTGTCAGATTACATGAGAGTTGCAGAGCAGTGATCATCTTTGGTAAATATGCAAATTTCAAAACAGAGGAATGAATGGATAAACGTGTGGAAATTTCAAGGCAGACAAATAATAACATGACGACAAAGACTTCTACCTCTGGGGATACCTGCCAAGAGAGGCCAGGAGTGGAACCAAGGAAGAAAAAAGCCATAGCAAGTGCTGAGTGGGCATTTGTCTAATGGACAGCTCACCCACCCACTGTGCCTTATTCTTAGGGTAACTTAGACATGCATACTCACAAAAAGTAATCTTACATTTCAAGATGTTTGAAGTTAGTTAGATTGCAATCCAGTACTCACTCAACTGAGAATGAGCTCTGTGGAAAACAATGGACCTTAACTCTCAAGTAGATATGTATAGGATTGCCCTGTAAATGAGTAACCCTAAGTAAATACATGTTTATACTTGGTGCAGATTTTCCGTGGGCATCTTTAAGATTTGGAAAGATAGAGACATGAAGAACTTACAGTTATGTCTAATTTAATAGCTTCTTTTTAATTTGTAGTTCTATCCATTTTTATGTTCACTGGTTTTAAATAAACTTTCTTATTTTGAAAGTAAACTTTACTTAAATGTTTAGTAAGTGTATATCTACGAGGGCTTTATGCATTTTAAATAGATTGAAGTGTTTGACTGTTCAGTATGTTTATCTCTATAAACTCAAAAAATTTACTATAGAATGATAAAGCATGTATCAGTGCTTCTAGTATACATTTGTAAAACATCAGAAGAGGGTTTTGGGGGTGGGGGTTGACTTGTAGTATTATCTAACACACAGCTCATGGAGTATAGGATGATCGACTTCCAGTTAAATGTGTATAGTTTATTCTTGACTTTTGTGAATTGTCTTTTGCCTTCACTTCCCTGTTCTGTCTGTGTAGTAGAATCCTTTTCAGATGGCTTCTCATTATTTCTTGTTTTCTTAAAAATAGCATTCTTTCACACAATTATTCTTTCTAAATCAATTCTAATGTTAGATCAGCACATTGTATGGAAAACAGGTCTGAACCGAATCTATTTATCTGCAATTCATTTTCTCCTGCTTTACTGTTCTGGTTATCTAATACACAAGATTGATCCAGTGTAGTACTAGGTAGTGGGAGTTAAATTCCTTTCAATAGGTATATGTTGGAGTGACCAAACCGAGGCTTGGGAGACACATAATGGCTTTTTGAATTTATTTTGTGGCTTGCTGCTAGCCGCAGCAGGTGCTTATGTGTGTCCATTGCCACACACCGCCTGCTGTCACCTGTGGGCATCCGCTTGCAGTTCTCAAATATCTGACATTTACTGTACATGGGTCTTCTGTTGAGCAAGTTTGGCAGCCCCTGGTATATGTTATATAAGACTAATATTACAACCCCTATTGCTTACTGTTTGTGGCTTTAGAGCTAAAATGGTCATAATTTGTGTGGATTTAAAAGTGCAGTATATAACATAGCAAAATTAGAGCGTTAGGGATAGGTGTTACAGTATATAGCAAAATGTATCATGTGTATTAACAACTCTAACCTAAATCTACTGCTGAGAAGGCAGTATTACTTTTACAAATAATGTTATTGCAATTTTAATCTGGAGCCAGGATCTGCACAGCAGTGTCCCATAATCTATTTGGTGCTTCAGGGCACAATCAGAAGTGTTGGAAGTACCCTGTAAAAGGCACTAACATCATGAAGTCTGCCAGTTAGATTGCACAGTCAGTTCATGCCTTCTTGGTCATTTGTAGGGGTGGGGGGAGGTTGGGCAGAGACTTACAACCCGTCTGGACAGTGGTATCAGATGTGTTATATGAATGCCTCTGATCTTTGGCATAATTGTTGCTCAGACTGGGCAAAAACCCATCAATTAACTGGCTTTTTGGTTGTTTGCCTATATTTTTTTTTTTTTGCTTACAGGTAGTTCATTTTGACTGAACACTTAAGTCAGTTGTAAGACTTTATCAGATGTGAACAAAATTGTATGTAATACTGTAAAAGTGTTACAGTGCATGATTATACATAACAGTACTGTCTTTGGCCGTCACAGTACAGCTTGTTATCTTCATGCAAACTTATATAAGGTTTTATTGAAGTCATTCTGATAATTCTAACTGCAATCTTCAAGCAAATATGATATTCTTAGTTTACCACCCTGCTGTTCAGGGGGTACCAACCAAGTTGCTTTAAATGGGAAGCGTCTGTTCTTTTTCTGAACCCCTAACACCAGAACAGATGGGTGGAACATGGAACATGAAAGGTTTTACCTCAGAGGTGGCAGCAGTGAAGCCACTCATTAACACTGAATTTACCACTTCGTTAGCAACGTTGCTTCCTGTTGAGAAAAGCTAATATAGACTCTCAAATTGACTGAGCGTGCATTTATCTACTTCTGTGACTGTAATAAGCTAGAGAAATCTTTTTACCGCAAAAACATCTAAAACCTAATTTCTGCATTAAGTTTTCAGTGGCAATGTGTGAGAGACCTTGGACCTTGTTTTTTAATTTCACCCTAATACTGTCTGCTTTTTAATGTGTGTGTTGTGCCCATTATTAAACTTCTTTGCACGTGATGTTCTGGCTCCTACTGGGTGCTGTATTATCGCCATTTCAGAGTAATAACATTGAATAGGATTGATTAGGAATCTGTATTATTTCATAATCAAGTCATATAAAAATCCAGTGAACACCAAATTTGGAAATAATGAGACTAAAAATGGTTGTCTAAGTGTAAGGATAAATGAAGACCTTAGCCTCGATGTGTCATCAGTGTAAGATATTCCATCTTTCAATATTTATGACTATTTTCAGAAGTTCATCAGAATAGAAATACTAATTATTTAGTATTTAAGCTAGTATGTAAGCATTAGCAATACTTTTAAGAGCTACTGCTCATGAATGAGTGACTAGTACCAACAGTTTTGGTGTAAATAACCCAATGTATGCTTCCAATAATTACAAGATGAATTAAGATGGTTTTGTCTGTTGGGTAACATAATCTTTTACTTGAGGAATGTTGAGTGCTGTTGTATATAAATTTTCTGGAATATATGTTCACATTACTAGCAAACTGGTTAAGAACAACAAAAATCATTACCTCGATAATTTGTTTCTAACATGTCAGGCTTAAGATTTGTTGAAAAGCCTGGATGTAAGTAATTTGAAAGTATTTACTTAAAACAATCTAGGAATTAAGTAACAGACTGCTTTATTATAATATTCATATGGCTGGAAATAAAAAAAATCAGTTTATTTATAGCTGGACTTGTCAAGCAGCAGGGTCAAGCAACTTGCTTTAAGATGATGCCATGGGATTTGTGTGTGCATGTACATGTATGTGTGTGAATAAATGAAGCAGCAAGAGATGTCTGAATGCTGCAGCAAGACATTGGTATTGTGTTTAACAAAAACTGGAAACCACAGACAGGTAAAAATTCTGTGCATGTTAATAAAGAGGAATATAACTCAGTATATAACTACAGAGGAGGGATATAGCTGCATATATAACTCAAAGGTACTCAGCACTCTTTTCATAATAAACATGGAAATTTGACTTATGAATATGAGATGGCTCATCCAGTTCCTCCTCCACCTATCTGCTGCTTGGTAGAGGACACTTTTTGAGCCCTGTTTTTCTAAGCAGGCCAAGTACAGCCTAGAAATGCATTCAAGAAACGTAATTCCAAAATACTTTGGGTTCTGTGTAGCTAAATGCACAAACTGTATTCTGATCAGTTCGTATCCTGTGTCTGTTGCATATATATAGTATCCCTGGATAGAAATCTGTTTCTACTATGGAGCATTTTGATGCTGTATTTATTGATCACTAATGTCTCCCCTCTCTGCTCTTTTCCTGCTCCAGCATAAAATGTATAAGTATACTATCAGGAAATTATTCTATATATGTTTTCCTGCTTCATAGTTGATTTTTGTTCTTGTAACCTTTTCCTGTATGTGTAAGCAGTTTATTACTTGTTTCATTTCCAGTACAGATATTGGTCGGATCTGACAGTTAAGCAGCATGGTACATTCCTGTCTTCTCCCCCCTTTGCAGCCTCCCACAGTCCCCCTACAGAATAGATTTTGGGGGACTGCGAGGGGATGTAGGAGGAGTAGAAATCAGTTTTTCCAGTAGTTTCCCTTCCACTTGCAGAACAACACTGCTGGATGCAACCTTATAGTTTGAAATAATACAGCCTAAAATATGGGTCATTGATCTTTGCTGTGGAATCTGGGAGTTGATTACAGTGTTGTTTCAGAAATGCAGCATTGCTGAAAAACAGTGTGATAGCATTTCGTACAGTTGCTTTAACATTCAAAATTTTCTGACTTAGTGTGTTGGATCATGCATATGTAATTTCTGCATGCCACCTGGACTTTATGTTCATTATATGCAGATACTGGTTGTGTACTGGCTGGCACATTGGAGTATATATGCAAATCTGGCTTGAAGAAATCATAAAAGAACTATAATAATAATGGATTTTGAAATTTGGCATAATTTCCCTTTCATTAATATGTGCTTATCAGTGGTCTTCCTGCTTATGCAGATGCTGTTTAACTGATAAGTTTCTTTTTCAGGCACATATAGAAATTCTGACAAGGTCTCTTTGTTTTTTATTCTAGCATAAATGTACTTAATGGACAGAGCAGACCAGCAGTATGGATGAGACAGAGATCAGTTCTGAGATTATTGGTGCTAAAGGACTGCTAGATGACAGTAGTTTCATCTCTGAAAATAACAGTGGCATTCCCAAATTCCAAGAGAGTGAAACGTCATTTCAGAAGAATACCCTGACTCTGCCTGAAGAGCTATCAAGGGACACGTCGGAAAAAGCCTTAAGTGGAGGCCAGACATCTATATTTATACACACTGGTGCTCCTACTGTTTCTAGTGAAAACTTTCTTTTGCCTACAGGAACTTCTGTTAATGGACCAGTTTTACACTCTACTTTAACTAAAACTTCCATTATGAAAAAAAGCAGTGTTTCATTAACCACTGCACAAACTGTGGGCCATCAAACAGATTCTTGCTCAACTGTGACGTTGGTACATAATCTCCAGCTTCCTACAAAGACTTCAACCCAAAATTCAAGTCAACACCAAGTTTTGTTTTTGTTACCTGAAGCAGCGCATGCTAAGAACCTGACACATTCCATGAAAAATCTACCTCCCTCTGCTTCAGTTGCTTGTGACATACAGCCGTCTATAGGAAAAAGCATAAAATCAGACAGCACTTTAGTAAGCCAAGTAGATATATGTGAGGATAGTAAAAGTTCACTAGAAAAAGATGATGGTAACAAATCTCTAACAGGCACTTCTTCAGATGCAGGTGACAACAGAACAGAAAGTGATACAAACTGGGATCCACAAAAAGAGTTTATAGAATTTCTTATGACAAATGAAGAAACTGTAGAAAAGTCACCTGTTCAGCCTAGTGTTGGTGTACAGAAAAGGAGAAAAAGAAAGATGGATGTTAGCAAAATTACACGTTATACTGAGGACTGTTTTAATGAATCAAATTATATTCCTGATAACTCAGATTCACTAGATGTTGAGTTTTTGGAGCAGAGTGAGACTTTACAAGTAATAGAATCACAGAAATATTCATTAGCGAGAGTGAAGCCTGAATCAACAGATGAGGAATTTGAAGTTGTGGATGCCATCCAACAGTTGATTTATAATCCAAGTAATAAATGTGCAGATGATACTTCTCCTGTTCACACTAGCACTTTTCTTTCTAATACTCTATTAAACAAATGTGAACAAGATGATTTAGAATCACCATCCAATTTTAGTACTGATGAGCCATCATTTTATCCCTGTACGAAGTGCAATGTGAATTTTAGGGAAAAGAAGCACCTGCACAGGCACATGATGTATCACTTGGATGGCAATAGTCACTTTCGTCATTTAAATGTTCCGAGGCCTTATGCATGTAGGGAATGTGGCCGGACCTTTCGAGACCGCAATTCCCTTCTTAAACATATGATAATACATCAAGAAAGAAGACAGAAACTGATGGAGGAAATTCGTGAATTGAAAGAACTTCAGGATGAGGGTAGGAGTGCACGGTTACAGTGTCCACAATGTGTATTTGGTACCAATTGTCCCAAAACCTTTGTGCAACATGCTAAAACCCATGAAAAAGATAAAAGGTACTATTGCTGTGAAGAATGTAACTTTATGGCAGTGACAGAGAATGAACTTGAGTGCCATCGAGGGATTGCTCATGGGGCAGTGGTGAAATGTTCAATGATCACTACAGATATAACTCAAAGAAAAATACAAAAAAAGGCATTAGTGAAAGATTCCTTCATGGAATCACCAAAAAAGTCAGCTGACCATATGTGCAAAATTTGCCCATTTACTACATCAGCCAGGAGCATTTTAAAAAAACACATGGAATATTTGCATCCAACATCATGTATAGATCCTTTTGGAAGCCGTCTTAGATTAGAAAAAAGAAAAAGTCATGTTGTAGAAGAACCTTTAGATTTTGGAAGCAGGACTAAACATTTGATCAAACAAGCATCTACCTTTCCAAAGACCTCTGTTTTAAAACAAGATATAAAACGACCATTTGGCTCTGCATTCCAGACAAGTAACTTTGCAAAACTTCACAAGAGACCCCCCAGGATACAGAAGGCTCGGAAAAGCGTTGCACAGTCAGCTGTAAGTGTGTATGGTCTAAGCTCTACAGACAAGCCTATTTTGCATAGAAATAGCACTGGCCAAAAATCTAAATATTTACATCACACAGGAAAGAAAAAGGCTAGTGTCAAAGCTAGCAGTAATTATTTATATAGAGACAAACATGAAAACCATAGGATTAAAAAAATTAGCAGCCCTTATCTATTACACGTTAAAAGGGAAGCTACAAGATCTGTCAGGCCCTTACCTTTATTGTCTTCAGATAATTCTCATAATAGATGTATTATGGATTCTCTTAAGTATGATGCAAAAAGACCAGGCATCTATAAAAATAAGCATGTAACTGTAAAAAGATTGGTTAAAAGATCCAAAAGGGAAGGCTCTGTAACGGGAGATGATTTGGACAGTTATCCAGACGTTCTACATAAAATGACTGTTGTTGTTTTGCAGAAACTTGCTGGGAAAAAAGACAGCTATGAAACGGAGGATGAAAGTTCATGGGATAATGTTGAACTGTGTGATTACACTACACGGTCTGTGGAGGATGGCTCTTACAGTGATATTAATCAGGACCCTGTAAACCTGTTCCCTTTATTTAAAGGTAAAATGGAAGAAGATGCTGGTGGTAAATCCTCTCTTAGATATGAGCAAAATGATGGATTTTATTTTGAGTATTATGAAGATGGTGAAGGTAGCAATTATCTGCATGATTTTCAAGATCCTCATAATTTAGAAAACATAGGCACAACATTGCCAAAACATAACTCAGTTTTCCATTGGACTGACTTATCACTTGAGAAAAAAACTTGTCCATATTGTCCAGCGACTTTTGAAACTGGTGTTGGATTGTCTAATCATGTTCGTGGGCATCTTCACAGAGCTGGGTTAAGCTATGAGGCCCGCCATGTTGTCTCACCTGAACAGATAGCAACAAGTGACAAAATGCAGCATTTCAAAAGAACAGTGACGGGAACCCCTGTTAAACGAGTTAGAAAAGGTAAGATTTTTCTTTAGCATACTGTGCAGGGTGAGAGGGATGTTATGTGAATCTGAAGCTAGTTTTACTACATCCTGATTCTCTTGCAGTTTTTGTTTACATTCTTGGTTGAAATTTTAATGCATAGATTTTAGGCAAGCTGAGTCCCTAATGTCTGACAAATTGATAAAGCAATACCTTTTCTTTGTAGCTATTGAGAAATCAGAAAGTTCTTCAGAACATACATGCCAGCTTTGTGGTGGTTGGTTTGACACTAAAATTGGATTATCTAATCACGTACGAGGACACCTTAAAAGGCTTGGTAAAACCAAATGGGATGCACACAAATCTCCAATCTGTGTTCTAAATGAAATGATGCAAAATGAAGAAAAATATGAAAAAATCCTGAAGGCATTGAACAGTCGGCGTGTTATCCCCAGACCATTTGTTGCTCAGAAACTTTCATCAAATGATGACTTTTTATCACAAAATGTTATACCTCTTGAAGCATACCGCAATGGCCTAAAGACTGAAAATGTATCAGTGTCTGCATCAGAGGAAGAAGGGCTGACTTTCCTCAATGAATGTGATGAAGCAAAAACAGTTCTACATGATGAAAAAAACCCCCAGTCACTTACACTGATAGAACTTTTGAAAAATAAAAGGATAGGAGAAGAAAGAAATCTTGATACCTCTCCTCAAAAGATCCATAATCAAACTGCAAGAAAGAGGTTTGTTCAAAAATGTGTTCTTCCATTAGATGAAGACAGTCCTTTGATGTATCAGCCACAAAAAATGGACTTGACTATGCAGTCAGGTAAGAGGTTTGTTTATAGCTGGGTCTACTGTTCCATTATGATTACAGTAACTGGAAAATAAATTACAATATAACAATATACAATATAACATTTAAACAGTATTCTAAAAGTAATTCTTATTGAAACTGCTTTTTTCCTTTGTGAAGTTCTAGCTAGAGAAATAGTAAGGAAATTAAACTTTCATATGAAAATTGCTTTAGTTTTCTGCATGCAAGTTGAACTCTGAATATAAAGAAGTTTTTGTTCTGTAGTGATTGAGGATGTGTATAAAGAGGAGACATATACTTAAAATATTTTGGCACTCATAGCTGGCACAGCTGGGGGAACCCCGTAATCTTCCACTGGTGAAGATATATAATTTATTAAGATGTTTCTTTTATCTAAAGTAAGACTATGCATGTTTGCATAAGTTAATGCATGCTCGATTGCTTAACTAGGTGATATGTGACCTAATCTATTTCTGTCGTATTGACATTTCTGTGCTAGCCATAGCCTTGTTTTAACACTGTTGTTCCCATCAGAGTTCTGATACCAAATTCCTAAAGTTTTTTGGATGAAGATCTTCTTAGGAAATATGCCAAGAATTTTTTTCCTTTTATTACTTCCTTCATAGCTTGGAGTGTAGTTCTAGAATACCATTCTTAAATATATCTTTCAGTATTGGCTGCCATGGATCAAGGAAGGTCTGTTGGAATCCTTTGACAACACATCTGCACAACCCTTTTTGCAGCTATCATTTCTCATTCTAGCTTCACTAAATGTTTTATGTAATATACTTTGCAGTAAAGTGCATGATCTTGCTTTATACCCTTTCTCATTTTTCTGGCTCTTCCAGTACTGCAGTATGATATAG
Source organism: Varanus salvator macromaculatus (assembly GCA_023646645.1). NCBI lineage: Eukaryota > Metazoa > Chordata > Lepidosauria > Squamata > Varanidae > Varanus > Varanus salvator. The sequence goes on from JAIXND010000659.1 coordinate 11,257,560, forward strand.
CACTTGTGCTACAGCTCAGTTCTTGTTCATGTGATGATTCTGTTGCTGTGTTGTACCAAAGCCAACTGCAGGCAGTAGATCAAATGTTAACATAGTTGTTGTGTTTTTACCATATTTTACTTCCTTCATTTTTAAAAATGGGGAAGTATTCAGACATTTGATTCTCTATTTGGAGTCTGAAGTTACATGGCACCTGCTAGCGTGCATAAGATTGCTGACTGTGTTCTAGCTCTTACCTTTGTTTAGTTAGATGCCTTGTCTTTACACCAAATAATTAGTTTGCTATGATGAAAAGATCAGTTAATATGGTATTTATAAAATTATACAAGGTATATTTGACTATTTTGGTGGGTTCCTTTAAAATAGGACACTTCCCAATAAAACTGGTCTCATGGATAAGTTTCACAGAAACTTAGAAATTGCTGAATAGTTTGCTAAACATGAAATGTTTTGCTACTTAATATTAGGTTTCATTCAAAAATAAAACACCACTTGTTTACTACTAATAGTAAAATAGAGTCCTTAAGCTAATTGTGATTAACATAGGATTTGACAACTCACAGTGCTGCTTCATTTATTAAAACTTCTAAAGTCTGTCTCAAAGCGATATTATATTTTTAATATGTGAAATACAGTCTTCGTTTTACTGTCTAGTTATTCTTGAATTGCAGCGTATCTGAAATTTTCTTTTTGATGAAATGGATTTCAAACAGCTCCTTATTCTTTCCAATATAGTATAAGAAAGACTATTGATTGTGTTATTCATTAGGTTAACCTTTTCAAGGTATTCTACTCAGTGTGTTGAAAGAATGCATGAAGAAAAGAATGCTCCATTCCTCCCTCTGGTCATTGCAGCTTTCCCTTTGTACACATTTGAAGGGGAATATCCCTGTATCTGTGGAGGTGCTTCACATGATGAAGAGCCATGGAAGATCAGGGTTCTTAATTATGTGTAACACATTCACAGTTAGAGCAGGTACTCTTCTTCAGACCATCACACCATACATATATAGAGTGACAGATGCAATGACAAAGGGGGTGGAGCAGGAACACTCTTTCTTCACATTTTCTTTGAACATGCTAAGGAGAACACCTGAGGGCTTGTATCTGGCAAAGAAGGACAATAAAAACATTTGTGTGTATCGAAGTAAAGCTGAGAAGAAACTATTTGTAATGGCTTCTTTGTCTGATGTGGTTTGTTATTGTTTTAGTGTGTGTTTTTTCCTGTGATAACTAAGATGTTTGTTGATCATTTATTTAGCACAAAGATCTTAGCAAAAACTACAAATCATTAACTTTCATTATTGATTGCGCATTCAGAGTAATGAAGATAAAATGCACCGAATAAAATGTTTTGTCTAACAGCTGTGCAATGGTGTGTTTTACCACCTTTTTCTCCCAGCCTTCATCAGCACCCTAATTTAGTATTGAGCTTTTTACAGTCGTGTGGATAAAACACTTCAATTACCACTTTGTCGACTAGACTTTCTAATTCTCTTTATTTGGGAACGTTGCAAAGCTTTCAAACTTCTTAACAGAACTGTGCTAGTCAAATCGCAGAATTGTATTTTGGGGTTAGGAAATAATCTGTATAATGTGAAGATGAGCAGGAAAGTGATAATAGGTGTTAAATTCAAAGAAGCTTAGGGATTCAAGTCACGCCTTCCATTTTTCTTACCAAAAGCATGTTTAGTGCTAAATGCAACAAATGAAAGTAATAGCCATGAGCTTGGATCCTTCTAGTATATGAAATAATTTCAGTGGTGCAGTAAGCATACTTAAAATCATCTTTTAATGCAGAATTTTTCAAAACGCTTTGAGAGTTTCACTTTTAAAGAGAGAACTGGATTATAGTTTTCTTTTGAATGATAGGTATGCCTGTGAAGCTTAGAACGTGTGTGCATTGCAATACGGCGTTTACAAGTGCTGTTAGCCTGTCCAACCACTTACGCGCTTATGCACGAAAGAAGAGTGCTGGACTTTTGACTGGGACAGGTATGTTTGTTAAAGATGTAAAATCAAGTCTGTCTGTATACGTTTTCCTCATCAGACTTGACAAATCCATATGCTAATTCAGTTGACATTTAAAATTCACTGAAACAAAAGTTGAATTTGGAGATAGAACTTTAGCAACTTGTAAAATTACGTTGCTATTGTCCATTTTTTCATGCCTGGTTTTATTTTCATTTATTTTATTTTTGATCCAGCATTATTTTCATGTATGCAAACAATTGAGAACAGAATGCTCTTTGTTTTCTGACTAAATGCAAAAGGAGCTGCTGTTTTTAAGGAAAGGGATTTCCCAACCTGACCCAGGTGCCTATGTATTTTTTCACCTATCAATCCTCTATTAGGCAAAAACATCAAAGTAGGCTAAAAACAGGCAGTTATATGTGTTTTGTACAATTTTCAGTAATCATTTTCAATCATGATGCAATTATTTTTTCTCATATTTATTATGAGTTACTTTTCTCTGTTTGCTGGTCTTGCACCCAACTTAAACACCAAAGAGCAGCTATATTTGTTGTGTCCTTTTGGTACTTTGTACTGTGACTTGAATTGGCTGTACTTGAGTGGAAATAGAGCTATCCAATTGCAGTAGTCCATTGTAGGGAAAGAAGCAAGAGAAACAGATTGAGATTTTATTGGCATATTTGGAAGTTCATGAAATAAGATACAGAAGGACTGAGATAGTACAGCTTACAGTGCATAATTACTCTCCCCCCACAAGTGGGAATACTTAAGATCATAACACTGGTGTCTAGAAAATGCCTATATCCTTGCAAGTACAATTCAAGGTTCTAGTTTTAACCTATAAAACCTTACACAGCTTGGACCACAATATCTGATGGAATGCCTCTCCCAGCCTTCTGCCCAGACACTACAATCAGGTTCTGGGATCTACGTATTTCTGATTGCCACCCACAAGGGAGGCTTGGTCGGTGGCAACAAGGAGAAGGATTGTTTTAGTGGTAGCCCCCCAATTATGGAATGAGCTCACCTCCTGAGGTCTACCTGGCACCAAACTTATTATCTTTTTGTTGCCAGGTGAAGACCATTCTCTACTGTAGGGCATTCAAATAGCTTCTGAGACCTGCTTAGCTGCTAAGAAGTCTGAATATTTTTTTTCTTTTTTAATTTAAATTTATACACGGGGGGAGAGAGTTTTAATAAGTGGTTTTAAAATTTGAATTGTAAACCTTTAAGGATATTTTAATATGTTTTTATATGTTTTATTTTTTTATGTGCTTTATGAAAACTCCCAGAGCACTTTGACTCATGGGTAGCTTACAAACAAACAAACAAACCTCTTAAGTGCAAGCATGCTGTACAACTGGTTTGTAAAACACGCTAATACTAATACTAAACCTATCCTTTAAATTTGTTAGGAGTTAGTGGTTTGAATGACTGCTGTATCTGTTACATAGATGATAGAAGCTAGGTTGCTGTTCTGTCTCCTGGCTTTAACCCTGTACTCTGGGTTTATTATTAATTATCTTCAAAACTCTTGAGATTTTCGTGCTAATTAAAATGGGAAGTTTGAACAGACTGATGTTACTGTTCCATGCATGAAGGGGAATACAGGGTTTTTAAAAGCTGCTTCAGCAATTTGCCTGTTACCCACAGCATTTTCCAATATGTACAAAGGATATTTATTACTATTTAGTATTTTTAAAAGATTGTTGATTGGCACTAAAAGTTCTTGGCTATAAGTATGCTAAGTCCAAGATATTATGCAGTCATAATTTGCTTATGATTTTTAATACTAGTAAAGGGACTGAACTGTGATTGTTTGCCCCCTTTCCTCTGTGATGACATTATGTGAGTTACGCGGGCACTGCCATTTAATGCAAATGCTGCCCAATCTGTTCCCATTGCAAAATTAATGGCTACATTTCAGTTATGGCTGATGTGGAGAAATTGATTATTCAAGAATAGGGTCTGGGTACACATGGTCTCATGACCAGCTCCTGGGGGGATTTGGTGTGTTACAGCTGCATATGTTCTGTTAATGAGTATGAGCTAGTCCTTAGAAATGTGGTAGGCTCCTAATGTTAGAGTTATATAAAGTCATGTAGTCGTACTTGCAAATTGATGCACATTCAAAATCAGTGGGAATTCTTTTAATGTATTGCTTATTTTAATATTATTGTATTCTATTGTATTGTGACCCTGAGGGGTGAGAAGAGAAATGCATAAGAAATTAAAATTCTTTAAATTGAAGAGTACATATTAATTGAGTATAAAAATGTATTAAAATTTTGCCATTTAAGGTGTGAGGAATTCCTGGCTTATCAGTTGTTATTGAGCTCCAGTTCTTCTTGGTTTCTGTGCAATCACACATACAAGCTTTGCCATAGAGCGCAATGCCCGGATTGGAAGAAACGAATGATAATAGTAATTTTGTAAATAGTTTCTACAGGTTACTTGAAGAGTTAGGAGACTGCAACAGAGTCTGTGATACAGTTTTGTAGATTCTACAGATCATAAGCTGTTCCCTGCTGCAATGCTATATACCATAGCAGAAATACTTATCATAAGCCCCTCTGTTGTGTGTGCTTGAGTAATGAGTATAAATAGTGTAAGTGAAGAATACTACTACAATCTTTCTATGCAGATTTGAAAGCAGAATCCTGGTGTTCATGTAGTTTGAGATTACTTTATAAATAATTTCCGCATTATACTTCCTTCCTTAGTTTCTCTAAAAGGGACACAGCTGCATTTAAGGAAGAAATGTATTAATAAAACAGTTCTATTTTAATGAAAACTTAATGTCCCTAGGCTCATGGGTCATAGTGATTACTGCACTATACAAATTTCTTTCATATCAGCATTAAAATTACTATTATATATTAAACTTTTGTTTTTCATTTCTTTGCATAGGTTTGAAGAAAATGCCATGTCCATAAATTCCTTATAGCATTTTGTCAGTTTTTTGACCTGGTTACATAATTGTATGCGTAAATGACCTTTATTTTTCTATGTGACAATTGCTATGAGACCTTTTATATTTTGTGTTTGTACAGAAGAAGAAACTATCAGCTTCACTGAAGCTGAAATGTGTTTTCACAGGATTATGTTAGCTTGTGGGCAAGACATAGGCATTTTTTACAACTCTGCCTTTGTTTTAGTTAATGTTAAGAACATTAATATATGTTTTTCTTTAATGGTGAGTTAAGCTGAGGGAATAGATAAACACACTGCAGATTTTAGGGCAGTGATAGTCATTCAAACTCTGAAACACTGAATTTAGGGACTGGACTTCCACAATAATACAAACATCTCATCGTTTGGTCTTGGACTGGGTGGACAGGGATTAATTACCCCATTGGATAATGTCTAGTATCTCTGTTCCTGTCAGTTCCATTTCATGATTTGATTTAGGAGTTGCCAAGGGACCTTTTATATTTTGTGTAAATAGAAGAAAAGCTATCAGCCATCACACTCACTGAAGCTGTAACATGTTTTTATCAGGGCTACAGTGATCCTCTTAATAGCCACTGTTTTTATAAACTATGAATTTCCTGGTGGGTAAACACCAACAATTTAAAAAAGTATTTTTGAAACTATAATAAGTTTCATCTATAGATTGCTATTTTAAACTAAATGCTAAACTTAGTACAACCATAACTCTTAATTGGAAATTCTGATTTTTTTAAAGAATATATGGAAGTTGCTTTTCTTTGTAAAGAAACTTAATCTCTATTTTTGTCACCATGGGGGGGGGGGAAAGGATTTATTTATTATTTATTTATTTGGAGTGCTGGTATGCCGCCCCATTTGCATAAGCCTCGGGGCGGCTTCCAACAAATAAATAACAATATACAAAAATATACAGAATTGGAAACATCCCGGAGTTAGATAAAAACAATAAATAATTTAACAATCAATTAAAATAACATTTAAATAAAAAGGTCTTGGCCTGGTGTCGAAAAGCAAATAATGACAGTGCCAGGCAGACCTTTGGGTTTGTTGGGTTTGTTGTCTCTGGTATCAAATCAATGTTGACTTTTCTGATTTGGTCATTGTTGGGAAAGCATTATTTATACTTATTAAGTTCACTTATCCTTTTTACCATTTCCTTTTTTCTTTAGCCACATTCATTAGGATAATCAGATCTGTGACATAGCTTCCCAAGATGATATAGGACTGTGATATTCTAGCTATTGGACAGTATCTTGTGTTGCGTGTGCACTGGGGACAGGGGGCATTGGTAGAGCAGTAGGAAATAGTGGCTGTTGAAGTATCCTTAAAATAATGGAAGTGTTAGTTTTTGAAATGCAGCTCTTCATGCTAATCTGAAAACCAGCATGTCTGGGCTTGTTTCCGGAAACACTAATGCTATTAGTGAACCCTGCAAATGCAGCAGAACTAATGGAGTTGCATTGGCAGTAGGAGGATTTGTTTTAAATCACTAGTCAGTAAGACTAGATTTAAATCATGGTTTTGCATGCATGCCTTTCTCATAAGTAGAGAAAATTCATTAAAATATTCCCAAACTGGGCAACTTTTATGGCCTGCTGCATTATAGGTTTTCTTCTCCAGGGAACAAATAATATAATAAACCTAAGGCTATGCACAAAGACTTGAGGAGTATTCCAGCTCAAAAGGTTTCACTTTCATTTTTTACTGCTTGCCCCTCCGTCCTTGTACTTAGCTTCTTGTGCAGATCTATTCCATTTCCAACAAACTTCTATTCCTTGATTTTTTAAAAAAACTTAGAACTAACTTAGGACTTAAGTTTGCAATGTATGGCTGTGAAAGCTGGACCATAAGGAAGGCTGAGCACCAAAGGATGAGGCCTTTGAATTGTGGTGCTGGTGGAGACTCCTGCGAGTCCCTTGGACTGTAAGGCGATCAAACCGGTCAGTCCTAGAGGAGATCAACCCTGACTGCTCTTTAGAAGGCCAGATCCTGAAGATGAAACTCAAATAGTTGGCCACCTAATGAGAAGGAAGGACTCCCTGGGGAAGAGCCTAATGCTGGCAACAATAGATGGCAAAAGAAGAAGGGGACGGCAGAGAATGGGGTGGCTAGATGGAATCACTGAAGCAGTTGGTGTGATCCTAAGTGGATTCCAGGGGATGGTGGAGGACAGGAAGGCCTGGAGGAATGTTGTCCATGAGGTCATGATGGGTTGGACACAACTTCGCAACTAACAATAACATCAAGGACTTAAGAAGTAAGGGTTTGATTCTGTGCGCATAGATTTGCAAAGGAACAATGGGATTAAGGCCTTTTTCTTGACAATGTATGTTTATTTTATAATACTTTTGCTGTGAAGAAGGGTCATGTGATCCCTGCAGACACAAATTCACTGTAAACTGTAAAACCAAGCATCTGTGATTGTCTCTTCTAGATGGAAAAATTGCCCAGTAATCTTACAGAAACCTCTGAAAGAGCATGACATTGAGAATGGATTAATGTAATTCATTTAACAAAAAATTAAACATTGCATGAATATACAGCCTCATGCTACTTTGCTTATTTCATGATGAATAACCTTTGGACTATAATGTTATCTTAAATAGAAAACTATCTTTAGATAGATGTTTCCTCAAAAAGCATTTAAAAATCCAGTTTAAATTTAAAAAATCCAATTTTAATTTATTTTAATAGTTGATTTTTATCCATCCTCATTGGCAATATAGGATACTGTCCACTTGTTTATTTTCTCTGACATTTTTGTTTCATTTTTGTTTGCAGTAATACATTATGGTGATATTGAAGAGTTTTGCATTGTGATTCATAGAATCATCTTAACTTTTTAAGATTAATTTTGCATTGAAGTTTGCTAAAGTTAGTTGATTTTTCCTGTTGACCTTTATTAATTTCCAGCTAGCATAAGATGTGTAATTTGGTCATGTGGTAAAACCAAATGATTAATCAGGATAATGAATGGTCATTAAAATAATTTAATGAGGATGGGAAAAAAGTAATGATTTATTAAAAATGATAAATATGTAAATTTGTATCTGTAGTCTTTTTTGAGGAACACTGGGTAGGATGATTATATATGTTGTGTACCTCTCCCATTTTATAGATTTCTCTAACCGCTAATACAATACTGTGTTGCTATTGGGAATCTTTGTGGTGGTCTGCTAGATGTTACATTTTTTCACCATTGAAACTACATTTCTAAGTATTTTGGAGAAAGTGTCTCATTAAATGCTATTTATCTGGCATGTTATCAGTCTTGCTTATTTAGAAAAGGCAGGAGGACTCTTCTGAGATCCTCAGATTTTGAAATTGTTCTCTTACTTACTGGGTTGAACTTTGTGTGCCTCTTAGAAGTTTTCCCAACATCTAGCATTTAGTCTTCAATTTTCCTGCACCCCTCTTGTTTTGCCTTTGTCTCTTTGGTAGTTTCCAACCATAGAGGCTTCCTTCTTTTGTTTAGCTCTTCTTCTGTGGCTTCTCTTGTAGTTGCTTCCTGTGTTGATCTAATGAGAGAAAAAGATCAGATGGCAAACCATACAATATTTTCCATAATCAATCAACCTGAAGACTATAAATCCAGTGAAAGTATCAGTCTCCTTGTTATATATACTGTGTTCAGATAATGTTTTGCTCTTTCTTTCTGAAATATTTGCAGGTTAGTTTGGCAAGAAGTATGCAAACGGATGTGTGTATATCCTTCATCTGAAGTTCATTAGTTCAGTACAGTAGTCCCCTGGAATTTGCGGGGGTTATATTCCTAAAGCACCCACGAATTATGAAAAACTGCAAATTTGGTGCCGGCCACCAAGGCGGTGTGGGCAGGAGGTGCGGGCCGTGCCGGGCTGGGGGTTGGGCGTGCGTGCATGGCGAGGCAGGGGCAGGCGTGCACAGAGATCATGTTTTCCAAGCTAGTCCAAACTCGGAGGAAACTATCTCCTTGAGAGTAAGCTGCCATACAGCAAGGCACCAGCTTACTCACAAAGAGATCGGCTTGGACTCTGAGAAAAATCCTGTGAAAGACTGAAGCCACGAACGCTGAACTGCGACTTCACAGGGGTATACTGTATTGCATAAGGTACTGATAAATATTTTGAATAATAGTTGTCCTGTCATTGTAAGGAATCACATAGCTTTAGAGTCCTTAGACAAGTGAAGAAGCTTACTTTTCAAAGCAATCATTCTACAGAGTATAAATTAGATTAAAGGTAAATTTAGATGTAAATTAGCTTCCTTCTATGGGACTGCAGGTGGCGCAGTGGTTTAAACTGCTGTGCTGCTGGGCTGGTTGATCGAAAGGTTGCCAGTTCAAATCTGTACAGCGGGGTGAGTTCCCGTTGCTCCGTCCCAGCTCCTGCCAACCTTGCAGTTCGAAAGCGTGCAAATGCAGGTAGATAAAAAGGTAACATTTCGGTGGGCAGGTAACAGTGTTCCGTGCACTTCGGTGTTGAGTCATGCCGGCCACATGACCACAGAGACTGTCTGTGGACAAACGCTGGCTCCCTTGGCTAGGAAATGGAGATGAGCACCGCCTCCTAGAGTCAGGCATGACTGGACGTAATGTCAAGGGGAAACCTTTACTTTTACTTTTTAGCTTCCTTCTGTTGTAGCCTGTGCAGTGCCGATTAATTTGTTAGCAACTCGCACACATCTATTACTAAAGGAATTACATGTAAGGAAAATTTCTTGTTCTCTCCTCTCTGGAGCTACCAACATTCTTGAATAGCCAATCCAGAGTTTGGGCTATCCTGAACAGTGTGGGATAGGACAGAGAATACTGCTGGAGGAAGTCAGGATTGCCTAAAACTGCACATAATTTTGAGTAATTTCACCCTCCCTCAGGAGCCCTCTGCATTCCATCCCACATTATTTGGGATAGTGGAGTGTTTAATGGATAGTGGGGCGTAAGATGAGAAACCTTTTTGGCGTGTCCTCAAGTTAAGTTATCTCAGGATTCAAGGCCATGTATTTACAGTTGCTCTAACTTAAAAATTGTTGGAGAAGATGTTGGAGTGTGTGGTAGTTTCTGGATCTCCAGGGGTTTTTGGATAAAATGGATTATGTAGATTCATTTAAAGCCTGGTTGTAAGTCAGAGACTGCTTTGGCCACGTTGATAGGATATCTACTGAAGGAATATGGTGTGTCCTTGCTTGCTTGTTTGTTTGTTTGTTTGTTCGTTCATTCGTTCATTTATTTGATTTAAATCCATCCCTTTTTTCTTTACAAAGAATCCAAAAGGGCTTATATCATTCTCCTGCTGCTGCTTTCAATCTTATCCCCACAACAACAGCCCTGTGAGGTGGGTTGGGCAGAGAGTCTCTGGCCCAAAATCACCCAGTTGGCTCCATGGCTGAGTGGGGATTAGAACCCAGATCACCTGAGTCCCATTCACCTGAGTCACCTGAGTTCCATGCTCTTAACCACTGCACCACTCTGCTGGATGCTCTGGCAGATGTTTTGGTGGTTTTCTATACCATCAGCTATTCTTTCTGAGGTGGAAATGTTATGCAGTGATTCAGGCTCTTTTTGGATGGGTGATCACAGCAGGGGGATTCCTTTTCAATGCCTGGCCTGTTGTGTCCTTCAAGGTTCTATCTTATCTCCTATGGTATTTCAAACTTTCATGGAACTGCTGGGATTGATAGTCCACAGTTGGGGTTTGGTGCCACCAGTGTGCTAATGACACTCAACTCTATCTTTCCTTTCAGTCTAAATCTGAGGAAGCTACTCATCTGCAAAATTGGCTCCTGGTATTGGTAATGGGCTGGTTTAGGACCAACAAAGTGATGCTTAACAAAACAGTCACAGGGAAGGCAGATCAGAGAACAGGGATTCATCCCATGCTAAATGGAGTGATACTGCTCTGATGACATGGTTCTGCACTTTGGGTGTACTTGGGCCAGAACTGAATGTCGAGGGCTTGGTAATGGCCAAGAGTACATTTGCACAGCTGAGACTGGTGTTGCATTGCATCTGTTTCTGATGTCTAATCTAACCACAGTTACATATGACTTAGTTTCATCCCATTTGGGCTACAGTAAGGCATTCTACAATATAGCTATCTTTGAAAACTGTTCAGGAACTTTAGCTGGTCCAGAGTGCTGTGACCAGTCAGTGTCAAAATTCAGAGTGCTAGTTAGGACTTATAAGTCCTCTGTGGCTTGGGGCCAGGCTCCAAGATTACCTTCTGTTGTACAAACCAACACAGTCCTTCACTTCTTCTGTAGAGGGTCTTTTGTGGTGATGGGAGAGATAGTCTTCTGGGGGGCTGTAAAACCTTTTTCAGAGGTTTGCTTGCTTTCTGCAATCCTTCTGACAGCAGAAAATGCTTTACTTGACAAGAAGGTCTTTGGTTTGTAAGTGGTTCTGTGGGTTGAGTGCTGTTTTTATTTTGTAATTGTTATTTTAAATTGTATCTTAATGTCGTTTATTGTTTCAGTCTATTTTAAATTGTGTTTGTAAGCAACATTTGGGGCCATTTTTAGGTAAAAAGGTGGGATCCAAAACAATAAAAATAGTAGTAGGTGATAGTAGTAGAATGGTTACATATAAAATTGTGGATTAAAAATACAAAACTTTTCACACTTTTATACTGACATACTAAATATTTTTTGTATAGATTCCACTAACCAATGCCCCTGGGGGGCAGGAAGTTGACACATGTGGTGTTCTGTCTGTTTGTCCATGATCCAGGCAAAATATCTTACCATGAGTAATGCTGAATGTGATTTTTTAAAAAAGCAAGTTCTACACCAGAGGTGGGCAACCTGTGTCCCTTGACCTAATTTCTTGTGGTTCTCAGCACCTTTTTATTTACCTAGACATTTTATCTGTTTTATCGTATTTGCTGTCATCTTTGTTTTTGTCGGAATTATCTAGTTTTATTGTTTTTATTGTATCGTGTATTAATTTTATCATATTTGTAGACTACCTTGGTTATATGCAAAATTGGAGTATGTATAAAATTATTTTAATGCAACAGTTATACACACACAAATCTGCAGAAGAGTGGCCTCTGAGATGCGACTGCACCACATCTTGTTCAGTGCAAGATATTTTCAAGCATAGCACCCCCTTACAAAATATACTCAATGTATACAGGAATGAATATAGAAGAGGAGATGTGCACCCCACGATAAGGTTTGGGCCTTCCCAAGCCATATACTTAAATCTCTAGGGGAGGAGCCTTTGAATAGCATATGATCATGTCCTGCCCAGCTCTTTTGGGGGTATTTTACACAGGGGCCTGTGTATTTCCAAAAGACACAGTTGCATTTGTGACACTGGCAGAAGAGGCCACATATTCCTGAGAATACTACGGTGCTTCTTGAAAAGTTTGCAATCCTCTGAATGATAGGATAGGATATGCATAGTTAAGTGAGGTAAGCCATCTATTTTAAAGGCAGCTATGATCCCGGAGAATATTCCAACACTGGCTCTCTAACAGCACACAATGTGTCAGAATTGGACATAAGAGTGAGGCTCAGTGTTACGTAATTCTGCAGTTTGGGGTTAGGATAAGAAAAGTGAAGGTGAATGGCAAGTGGACAAGGCTTGGCCAAGCTCAGGAAATGGTCTGTGGACTGATACATTGAAATTTTTAGAATGTATACAGAGCCTTATGCAACTGTTGTAGACCCCCCTGCTTAATTGCATTGCTCTTCATCCCTGTGAAGGAAACAGTTCCCAGGAATAATTTAACTCGGATGTGGTGTGAACTTCACAAAGTAAACTTGTGTCATAAGCAGAGAAAAATTGATTTCTATTGAAGTTGTCTATCAAATACATGACCATGGTCATACTTATGTTCCACAAATTGAATTATGTTTCATATGGAATCAGTGTGTGCACATAAGTAAGTTTCCTAAATTTATTTTGGGTAATTTATTAATGTTTGGTGTTAATATTGGGTCAGTGATGGATACAGAGTGATTTTTGAGAGCCGCCCCGAGGCTGCTGCAAGGGGCAGCATATATATATATATATATAAATTTTTTCCAAACACAGTATCTTGTCTTGACAGCAGTTTTAGTGAACCACTTGCATTTATATTTACTTAGGCATTAATGATAGGATTTATATCACATAAACATGTACATGCCTTTTGTGCATGTGTATTAGGTTTAAGATTGATATTTGATTTGTGGGGAACCTTAACAAGAAACATTTTCTTGCTGTAGAGAATATTGTTTATAAACAAAAAGTTTGCAAATTAAAGCTCATTTATTTCAGAACAGGTGTATATGTGAGGAAGGAATTATATCAGGAGATGTTCAGATATTATCACTGTATGTTCATGGCAAATGTGCAGCTTTTACCCCCCAATTTGGTCAGAAATCCTTTTTCAACCACGTTGTTATAATCCCTTCTGTTTCCAATTTATATATTACTCTGTCAATCTTCATCTCTTGGTGGACTTTGGGGGTTGCCATATAAAGTAAAATATAATATTTGATGCTTAGTATAATATTCAATGATTTTTGGAACAGTACACCTTGGTAGTTTAAAAAAAAGCCCTTGTAGATGAATTTTCAGACATTTTGAAGTGACTGGTTCATGTACATTTGTCATGATTGAAACTCACAAATATAAAACCTTCAGTTGCACAAGGGAACCTGTCTTATTTGTTTAGAATTAGTTATATTATGCTTTTCTGTATGGCAAAAGGCCTCCTATTGAAAGAAGTTAACATGCAATGAACTTTTGACCTGGAAAAGTAAAAAAAGGCATCTTTAGTTCTTTGTCCTGGCCTCTGTGCATCACACATATGGGTGCTGCGCCTGCACAGTGCCTAGGCCGGAAAGATTGAAAGCTAACAGTTTTGGTGGGAAAACTCCGCTCCCCTCCCCCTCAGTAGTATATATAGAGCGGAGTGTCCACCATTTTCTCCAGCCTTTTGCAAGCGCCATTCGCTGTGCCTCATACCTGTTTGTCTCTTGCTCGACTCAGTATTTGTTCGTTATTTCTATTGTTCTAATATTCTTGTTGTTCTTGCTGTTATTCCAAGTTATTATCCCCTTGTTATAGCTTCATCTCTCTTTTCTTCGTTCTTATTTAAAAACAAAACAAAAATATTACCTCTCCCTCTCTCCTATATTCTAATTCTTCTTTTTCTGCGATGGTGCAGTGGGCGGCCTTCCGCAAATGTGTGGAATGTGGGTCCAAAATGTCCCTGGCAGACCCTCACGACTTGTGCCTCCTTTGCCTTGGCGAGGGGCTCAGGATGGATAAATGCCGCCATTGCCTTGCTTTTACTAAGCAAGCGTGAAGAAATAGGGAGAATCACTTGCGGAAACTCCTATGGGACCAAGCGCTGATGCAATCAGATCAGCCTGCAGTAAAGCCTGGGCCAGCGCATGCTCCATCTGCCAAGCGCAAGGCCGTAGCTTTGACCGCATCGGCTCAACGCCCAGCCTCTGCCTCAGGCATTCCCAGACAACACCCTTCGCCCATGCCGCCCATGCCTCAACTGCATCCATCAGATGATGGAAATTCCCCCTCCGGGACTCAACAATCTCTTTCTCCCCCGTGTAAACAATGGGAAAAGAGGAAGCACGGAGGGTCGGATCACTCTTCTGCCCATAAGAAGGTGAAGAAAGACAAGGCGGCTAAACCGCCCCATAAGAAGAGGCATAGGTATTCGGGTTTGACAGCACCATTGATCCCGGTGGCAGCTTCGGTACCAACACCATCAGTACCGATGCTTCAAGCAGCGATGCAGGTTACCCCACCGGGGTCTCCAACCTGCTCCCCAACAGGGCCTACCTGCTCAGTTGCCTGAGGAGCCGCATCGCGAGTTGATCTCCGATGGGGAGATTCAAGACTCCCTTCCCAGGGCTCGTTCTCCGACTCCTATGCCCACGGCGAGAACTTGAGACCCATCTCCAACCTCACCGCCACCTCGGTCCCGGATGGACAAAAGGCGGGAAGAAGGATGGTTCCAGCCCTACTACAGTTATCCATCGGGCTGGGAGGACTACACTCCTTTGGATTTTGCCCTCACGGGACCATTCCTCGCCGTCCGTCCATGAGGACATGTCATCCACCTCAAGGCGGGTTGAACCCGAACGTCCCACTTCACCTGGGACTTCCTCATTGGAGCCGTATCACCTCAGGCCCGACTCCAACTCAGATGCAGACTCCACCTCCCTGAATGTCCTTATTACATCTCAGGGACCATCATCACCTGAAGAGCCCCACATCTCGTTCGGAGAGCTCATGTCTAGACTTGTTCGGTCGGTCGCGATCAAGGCGCAACACCAGCCAGATCCGAGCACCGACATGTTCTATGACATTGTCAGGGGAGAGCAATCACCTGCAATTGTCTTGCCGCTTATTACAAACTTGTGGCAGGCGATGATTCAGCCTTGGGACTTGCCTTCGCAGACTCAGCCCACAATGAGAAGATATGAATCAGTATATCGAGTCCGGGAGAGCGACATACCCTTCTTACTCCATCACCTTAAGCTGAATTCCGTGGTGGTTGAATCATCCCAGGGCAGGGAAGCCAGGGGACGTACCATTCCCCGAGACAAGGAGGGCCGCAAGATTGATACCCTGGCACACAGGGTCTATGCGGCTGTAGGACTTGGGCTTCGCATGTCTAACTATGAAGCCACCCTGGCCAGGTATCAATTCTTTATTATGCAGAGGCTGAATAACATTGTTGCTCCCCTGCCTGAGCAACAACAGGATTTGGCTAGGACTTTCATCAAGGAGGGTATGCAAGTCGCTATATAACAATTATCCACAGCACATCACCATGTGGATACGAATTCGAGGGCTCTCATCGGGGCCGTCTCACTGTGAAGGCATGCCTGGTTGAGGAATTGCAATTTTCCCAACGAGATGAAGTGGCGAATAGAAGAAATGCCCTTTGACGGCTCTGGGCTCTTTCATTCGCGCACCGACCATAAGCTCAAGTCCATCCATGAGTTCCGTATGACAGCAAGATGGATGGAATTCCCCGGACAGCAAAAACTTAAGTGGTCATGGTCGCGCCCATCCTACCACTACCAGCCTCCACAGAGACATTACCAACAACGGCCACAATGCAGAAGGCAACAACCCCATCAGCGTTTCCCACAGAACAGTTTTGATACGGAGAAGCATCAACGCTGATGGGACGGGCGAACCTCTCCTCCACCTCCACACCCACCTTTCCCTCTCCCTTTTGGGGAATGGCTGCAAGGCCAACTTCCCATTTGGGAGTCCATCACATCTGATCAGTGGGTCCTGTCTATTATTCAGCTCAGATACAGAATAGAATTCGATACCGTTGGACGAAGTGTACCAACTGCTTCATAAGGGCGCGATTCGATGGATTTCTAGCTCTGATGGGCTTCACGGATTCTATTCTAGGTATTTTACAGTCCCGAAACGGACCTCCGTCCGATCTTGGACCTCCGAAATATCAACAGATTTATCAAACCAAAGAAATTTCGGATGACTACCCTTCAAAATATCCTTCTGCTGCTGAGGAGAGAGGATTGGTTCACCTCACTTGATCTAAAAGATGCCTAATTCCATATTTCGATCCATCCAAGTCATAGGCCTCTTCTGCGTTTCACCGTCGGGACCGACATATACGAATTCAATGTCCTCCCGTTCAGTTTGGCCACAGCCCTGAGGGTCTTCATGAAATGTATGGCACCGGTGTGTGCTCATCTAGGGCTTCAAGGCATCCAAGTGTACCCTTACCTGGATGACTGGCTTATAGTTTCCCAGACGCATGAAAGCCTACTGTCAGCCGTCGAGGTGACTTGCGCACTTTTGGACAATCTTGGACGTTGTATTAACTGTGAAAAATCATCCCTTGTCCCTATGCAGGTGATAGACTTCATCAGAGCTCGTTTCGATTCCACGGTAGCGAGGGTGTTCTTCCCTCCAGCTCATCAGGACAGCCTCCGCTCCTGTATCTCTCGGATCCAACAGAACAACATTACAGCGCTCTCAGTCCAGAGACTTCTGGGTCATATGGCTGCCACAGTCACCATTGTCCCACATGCCAGGTTGAAGTTCCGCCCTCTTCAACTCTAGTTCAACAAGAACTTTCATCCACAACGAGATTTGCCCAACAAACCACTTCGTATGCCCTGCGCTATTATACGAACATTGACTTGGTGGACGACCCCAGCCAATCTAAACATGGATACTCCATCACCCCTCACCTGACGCTGACTCTATATACCTATGCTTCGCTGGTTGGGTGGGGTGCGGTATGCACAGGGCTTCGATCTCGGCATGTGGAACCGGCAAGAGTCATTGAGTCACATAAATTATCTCGAGCTTCTAGCAATCTTCAAGGCACTTCGGTCCTTCAAGGAAGTTATCCGCCACCAAGTGATACAGATCACGTCTGACAGTATAGTGGCGGTATTCTATATCAACAAACAGGGTGGAACAAAGTCCACTGCCCTGGCCCGCCTGTCCATGGACATTTGGGAATGGTGCATCCTGAAAGGTATAACCCACTTGGCGGTCCATCTTGCCGGGACCAACAACAAAGAAGCAGACACCCTGAGCAGACACATGTCGTTCATCCACGAATGGGAACTGAATCAACAAGTCTGCATACAGTTATTTCAACTTTGGGGACATTCGGACATAGTCCTATTTGCTGCCCACGAGAACAGGGTGTGCAAAAGATTCTGCTCCAGGGCGGGAATAGGACCAGGATCTATGGGATTGCCCTTATGATCCCCTGGACAAATCTCAGGTTTTACACATTCCCACCTATTCCTCTACTGACAAAGGTCGTATCGAAGATTGTGCACGACGATGCCACAGGAATACTCATAATACCTTGGTGGCCTCATCAAGCATGGTTTTCCACCCTCCTTCGGATCTCGAACGGCAATTTCCTTCGTCTTCCATCCAGACAAGCTCTACTGACTCAACAAAAAGGCACTTTCCGTCACCCGGACCTGTCCTCATTGAACCTCACTGCGTGGAGAATTCATTGACTCAAGACACTGCCTCAGGACAGAGATCTACTAGGTCACTCGGTACCTCAACTCACAACCGATCTGACCTCCTCACTGATGCGGTATTGATGGGGGTATTGTCGGGACTGAGCTCTTTAGATCCAGACGTTTTAAGGATTCTCGAGTCTGCACTAAGACCATCAACTTGGAAATTCTATGCAGCGAAGTGGTGTTGCTTCTCATCTTTCACGGAATCACGCTTGTTCAATCCGATTATAGCTTCGGTAGAGAATATTCTTCAGTTTCTGTTGCAACTGCATCGTTCAGGACTAAAACCTTCCTCAATTAAGGTCTATTCAGCTGCTGTATCACATTATCGGGGTACAGTACAAGAATTGTCGGTATTTTCACAACCGCTTATACGACAATTTCTCAAAGGACTGCACAATCTTCATCCTTCTATTTGGCCTGTTATGCCCACATGGAGTCTTTTGATTGTCCTTCAGGCACTTACAAGACCATCGTTTGAGCCCCTAGCGACTGTCAATAAGCGTCTCGTATCATGGAAGATGGTCTTCCTTGTTGCAGTTACATCAGCTCGTAGAGCCAGTGAACTTTGTGCTCTTCGAATTGATCCGCCTTATCTCAACTTCCATAAGGAAAAGGTAGTTCTGAGTATGAATCCGTCTTTTTTGCCTAAAGTTGCCATGCCGTTCCACCTGAATCAAGAGAGTGGTTGCCTGCTTTCTTTCTGTCACCATCGAACCCGATCGAAAGGTCCTTGCATACTTTGGATGTACGACACTGCTTGGCTTTCTATAGATCACGCACAGAGTCTCTTAGACACTCTAATAGACTTTTTGTAAAGTACTCTCAACGGGACCAAGGATTACCTGTTTCGTCTCAGAGACTGTCGAAGTGGATTGTTCAAACCATTTCGTTAGCGTACCAGCTTGCAAAGATGGACTTACCTGTGGTTCCGAGTGGTCATTCCACTAGAGCAGTGGCGGCTTTGTCCACGTTTGCCACTGGTGTCCCGATCCAGGAGGTCTGGAAGGCCGCAACTTGGGCTACTCCGTGTACTTTCGCAAAGCACTATCGCCTTGATGTGCGTGCCAGAAGAAACTGTTCCTTCGGGGGGGCTTTTCTTTCTGTCGTTCTTCAAGGACGACACCGCCCACCACCATCTCTGGTAAGCTTGCTATTCACCCATATGTGTGATGCACAGAGGCCATGACGAAGAAAAGCAGGTTGCTTACCTGTAACTGATGTTCTTCGAGTGGCCAGCTGTGCATTCACACAACCCACCCGCCAGCCCCGCTCGGTGTCAGTGAGTGGTTTCTTCATCGGTACCATATGATACTGCTTCGGTACCTGATACTTTATTATATCATTGGTACCGTGGGCTATTGTGGCAGTACCTAATAAGTTGTTATGCCATCTTCTTCCGTGAGGTGGCGAATGTTCGGTCTCCAAAGACTGGAGAAAATGGCGGACACTCCGCTCTCTATATATACTACCAAGGCGGAGGGGAGCGGAGTTTTCCTGCCAAAACCGTTAGCTTTCAATCTTTCCGGTCTAGGCACTGCGCAGGCGCAGCACCCATATGTGTGAATGCTCAGATGACCACTTGAAGAACATCAGTTACAGGTAAGCAACCTGCTTATTTTATAGTACAGGCATTCCCTGAATTACGAACATCTGAGTTATGAAAAACTTGTACTTACGAATTAACTGCCATAAAATCTATTAATTGAAAATTTTGAGTTAAAGACAAACAGTTCATGCTTCTTGGAGTTTTGTGGCCTACTGTGGAAAATCGTCTTCACCATAGAGAGAGAGGAAATGAAAGCAGAGAGAGGGAGGGCCTCCAAAGCTTTCCTTTGTGCCCTGCCTATCCAAAGAGGGAAATTTCTTTGCCATTTCCTTGCTGCAAAGAGGAGGCACTGGTGAGTTTGGGGGTGGGGGGGTTCATGGTTTTTCCATGTGGGTCATGTGCCCCTAACTCCCATGTGGAGGGTCAAATGTATGGAAAGGTTTCTTAAGTGTTTTACATGCATTTCATATATGTGAGCTGACTTACATACAAATTTAACTTAAAGATGTTCTCAGGAACAGAACTTGTTCATAACCCAGGGACTGCCTGTAAGTTAAAATCCATGAAATGTATGAGAATGATATTCCTAGAGTCTGAACCCACAGAAAATCTAGATGGAGATTTGGTCATATTCGAACTGTACTATCAGGTAGAGGGCTTCAATTAAACAGCACATTTAATTGCTTATATATAAACAAAACACAGTTTTTGGACATAGTTTTTGTAAGTACTATAAAGTACTTACGCTGTTATATAGGAAATGTGGGTTTACCCTTAAAGCAGAAGAAGATAATGCAGGATTAAAAATTTGTGGTGGAGGAATCAGAATATGTTGTTCCTTCTTGTGTTCAATTTTAAAGCTCTGTATGAAAAATAAAGTTTAGAAAATTTTTAAAAAAGGGCTGAGCCTTTGTATGATGTTGCTCACTTTTCCTCACTAGAAATTACTAACTATTGTAGAAAGATATAAAAATAAGATAGTCCCTATCCACAGGCTTACGGTCCAATACAATGGATGTTCGATGGATATTGGAATGCATAAAGAAGAGAAAAGCAAGCATATCCCAGAACCAAGTTCATAAAGTGACATAACTGTTCTTATAGTAACTAGCAGGAATGGCTACTCAGGAGAGAGTTCTGGGAGAAGAGAGGCCAAAATGGGACTTTGTACAAGGTGACACAATCAGGTTGGCTTTACTGTCTTGTTCTCTCTTTCAGACATGTAACATAGATAGTGTCAGGACAATTGGGGTATTTGCTGATGCCTCAGATTATAAAATAAGGTAACTTAAATCCACAGAAGAAAATTTTCCCCTTCCCTTTGCAGCAACCTGTGCCCTATGAAAACCTCTTGGTGGGGGGAGGGTCCAGGGATCCTCCCGAACAAGGTTAGATAGAGCATGTGGTCTAGTGTGGGTGGGTGTGGCTGGATGGCACAACAACTGGGTGGATTTACAGCTGGCTGGAGAATCACACCCAAAAATTGCACTTAGAGATTCCACATCAAACCGGAGGCAAATTTTGAGTTAGGTAAGAGAGGCCCCAATCCTTTGCCTGTGCTCTTCAACTGTTTATTAATAACTTGAAGGAAGGAAGAGGTAGGGTATGCTCATCAAATTTGCAGTTGACCTAAAAATGGGTGGAATAGCCTTATATATCAAAATACATTTGAGGGCAGAAACAAACCCTAAAATGATCATGATAGGTTAGAAAACTTGGTAAAAAATAACATGAAATCCAGTATTCAATTAACACACAGTGTTAACTGAAGAGAGACTAGTGCAAATATCTTCATTTATGAAAGAGAAACCAAATGCACAGGTGATGGGGGTTATCTGGCTTGGCAGTAGTGCACATAAAACAGTCTTAGAGTTGTAGTCAGTCACAAGTGTGTATGTATGTCGTAATTTATTACATATAAACCTGTCCAGGATGGCTTACTGGGGTGGTTAACAAGCCATCTGCAGCCTTAAAACAACCCATGGTTTTCAGATGGCTTGTCTGTTACCCCAACAACCACTCATGCTGCATTTACAAGCTATAGCATGCCCTGGCTTCAGCTTAAATATTCAAAATGGTGGCTACTGCATCAGTAAGAATCCCTCTGGGGAAATTCAGTCACAGTGGCTTCTCATTGCATGCAATGTAGCTCAACCTGCCCAAATCTGGACACCACATCTACAAGGATTTTGATAAATTGGAATGAATTCAGAAAAAGGTGGCAATAGTAGTCAGAGGGCTAGAAGAATTGTTATGTGAAAAAAGATCAAAAGGAAATGGATATGTTTAGCAATAAGGAACAAAGTACAAGGGAGGAATTGATAGTATTTTTCAAGTTACCTGAAAAGTCACATAGAGGCTTTGTGCTATTGGGTGGTATAAAAAAGTAATGAGAAATAATAACTCAAGATGTTAAGACACAAAAAAATGAGGTTAAGCTTTAAGCAAAGCTGATTTTGGTTGAACATTAGGAAAAACTTCCTAGTGGTCAGAGTAGTAAGACAAAGGAACCAACTACCTAGGCAGGTGGTTGGTTTTTCTGTTGCTTGATGTATTTAAGTAGAGACTGACAGGAATGCTTTGTACTAGCTTGAACTTGATGGCCTAAATTGCTGATTCCACCTCTGACTACATGATTCTAAGTTAACTCATTCAAGCCCGTATATATATATTATTTTTTTGGTACCTAAAATGGAAATATTCTTATCATTTAGCCAGAAGGAGGTCACTAGATAATGTTACTTTTTTAGACAGGCGGAATAGAGCAGCAAGTGCAAATAAGAGGTCTTGGATTGTATTTTCTGTATCTTATCGACCCTTGAGTTCTGTTAAAGAAGATAATTGTTTAGAAAGATTCCCCCCCCCCCAAAAAAAATGCCCGGCAAAATTATGAGTCGCTTATCTTTACCCATGTCTTTTCACATTTAATCCTGCCATGTAAGCACTTTTACATCTGTTTATCTCAACCATTTGCCCATCTTTTTTTGTTAGTGTTTAGCTTACTCTGTATTGCATCAACCTAGACTGCAAGAAATTGCACTTAAAAGTCCACAGAGAAAGCAGTTTCTGAAAAAGGACCGGTAATATCATGATAGCATGCACTGTACCAATTATAATTGTGCTGTGCTGCTCTTTGCCTGTTCTGAAAGAAAACTGCAGTGTTATCCTGAGTTCCTGTCATAGCTTACTGAGTAGTATAGTCAGGATAGTATTACAGTGTTACTTCTTTTGGAAAAAGAGCATAATGGAAGGTGAAAAGCTGAGTAAACATTGTATTGCCTTGAGTAAGGTGCCCCACAGATTGCAGACTTTTAAAAATCATAGTTCAGGTCTGTATCAGATTTCCATGGATGGAAATTGTGTTTCTGCTGCCTCACCTGCAAAGCTTCTTCCAAGAGTTGTGGGATTCTCATTGAAAGGCATGGGGATAAATGAGAGAACAAGACAAAGGAAAGGTTTGGAGGGGTCATACTTATGCAATTCTGGTACAACCATTTGATATTTTATAGCGATAATGTACAGTATTGTATTAGTTAATCATATGGAATAAAAGCATAGCATATGTTAAAGCAAACATACTTACATATATAGGTTGTCAAATGAAAACTGCCATGGTGATGGATTATATAATTTTAAGTATTTGTCAATAGATGTTGGATATAAGCAATTACTATTACAGCACAAAGATATGTGTATAATCTTCTGTTTCAACTACACTTATAGAGTGCATCATGCAAGGATTTCATAGGATAGTATCACTGCCACAGTGTTTGTGTTTTTTAAAAAAAAACTTTATAAGCTACAAAAATAGAAGCAGTCTTTATACTGATGCTCTAATGCTTAAGCAATATTTGAAAATATTTGCATTTACTCTTCAGGAATGCTTACTACCATTATCCTGATCCTCCCTCATTTGTGTCTATCCATATATAACATTTTATTTAAAAAAAATAGCAAAACGCTTGCTTTAGGTTTTTCATATTACTAATCTAGTAGAAAGATGAAGCAACCCAGTATCTAAAATCTATGGCGTACAAGAGAATGATGTGCCTAGCACATTGAGCAGTCACTTCTGATTTTTATAAACTCAGTTGATCAAGTCCTCTTTACAGCCAGCTGGACTGTAGGGGCCTATCCAGTGCATAATATAAACTTTTCATAGGAATGTCTGATCACTTGGCAATACCACTTGGCATTGTGTGCTGGTCATCAGGTGATAGTCTCTTTCAGCCTTGCACTGATCTGGTATCCGAAATCATTACTGGTTTTGGCCATGTTTCTTGTATGGTGTACAGAAACTTGTGTAGTCATTTGCTGTAGTTAGTATGCTGGCACCTTAAGCTTTTGTCTTCATGAGAATATTTTACATTAGAGTACCAGAACTATTTTACCTTTCAGAGCTATGCAGGAGAAGTGAGAGTTAGATTATACCAAAGCTGGTATACTCTTATCCCCTAAGAGCATTTGCTAGTGACAGAAGTCTAGTCATTTGATAAGAACTGTTTGCTTGATGGGAAGAAGGGTGGAGATTTTGTTTTGTAAGGTGAGCTGTCTTGGGAAATAAAGTTGAAGGTAGGACTGAATCAGTTTACAGTAGTGAGATTCTATTGTAAGAGTCCTGGCTTTGTTGTCCAGAGAGGTGTAGTCGTTAATATTCCTTCAGTGTGGTTTTGGCATTCTTATCCTTGAGAAAAATGCATGGATATAAGTGCTGTTTAGAATTTTGCCCTCTTTAACTTGTGGCGAAGCCTGTCCTTCATAAAGCGACCAGAAAAAACTGTCTGCTTGGTGTGGCCCCTCTTGATTCCAGCATAATTCACAATGTCTCATTCTGAAGTAGAAACGTGCATGCTGAGGCTGAGTGCCTTGAGTGCACACAGCCAGTACATTTTCTTTCCTAACGATTAGGACATGAAAAGAAATACCTTGTTAAGGACCTTTCAGGCAAATTTATCTATGGATTTCTGTTTTCTCTTTATGTTTTGAAAAATTTGAGGTACAGAAGAGTGCTTGCCATTCAAGTCTTTAAAGATTAGCTTGACTCACTAGATTCCACGTATCTTTTTAGGTGAAGTGGCCCTATGAACATTAGGCCTTGCTAGCAGTCAGGTTATAAACTGCAGCCTGTTCTGCATCATATTTTCCTCATGTCATAGAAGAAGATTCTGTTTATATTGTGTTTAGAGCATTTTACCATATCATGAGACTCCTTTAGCATACAGAACAGAAAACACTTGAATGTAATATATTCAAAAGTTCTAGTTGTGAAGTTTGTCAGAGCATACTTTACATTTAATCATTGATCTTTTTGAGTTCTGGCTGCATGATAAGAACAAATTATCTTGATACTTCAGATGTAATAAAAAGCCACCATATTGATAGAATTCATAAGCAAAGCATGATGCTTATGGGATCTGTTAGGTAGAATGGCTGAATACTATATATTATTTGCTCACCAAATATACACATTGTAAAATGAAGCTTGAACAGTAGGTGTTAAGCATGCAAGTTTATTTGTGCATGGAACTTGCATTTTTTTTCAAGTTTTGAAATTTAATATGCAAAAATGAGAGCAAAAGGACCGTCAGCGTTTGGGGGGGAATGTATCAGGAAAAGTGTTCAGTACTTATATACATATATATGAACTTTTTTCTTTTAATAGCCATAGATTGTAAGCAAAAAAAATCAAGATCAAGATCTGGGAGCAAGAAAAAAATTCTGCCATTACCTCATGGTGCTGATGAAGTTTACATTCTCCGGTGCAGGTATATGTGGAATTATAGTGGGAAAACAAGAAAATTTCTGTTTTGTTTGACTACTAAATCTGTATTCTGTGTGTGTGCCTGAAAAGAACAAAAATATTGATGAAGATTGTGTTTAAATGAAGACAAGTTTTTCTTTATATTGCAGAATTTACACAGAAGTAGATTCTGTCACTTGCATAATGTCTCCAAATACAGACATTGAGGAATCTTTTGCTTGTTTAGACAGAAAATTGTTGTACAGCATGGCTGGCTGGGGAAAGATACCAGCTGTATGACTTTTTCCCTATTTAAACATGCATATGATGCATCGCAGCACTTTGCATTGGCACATAGCAATTTTTAGTTCTTCAAGTTACAGCTGCCACGTTCTTGCTGTCAAAGAGCTCTGTGTACTTGCTAGAAAGTACTCTTGGGCCTTGGTCATGAGTGGTATTCTGCTGTGAAATCTCAAATCAGGTAAAAGTGTTGGGTTTTTGCATGCTTTTTTTCTACATGGCAGTGCAAGATGCATGTAGCATTACCCCTGACCAAGTAAGTAATCTGTTGCTATTAAAAGGTGCTGGTAGGTGTGGGTGACTCATTTTGAGGGGCAGAGAGGTACCATGTTCATGTAAATGTGGTGTAGTCTTGTGCACATGTTGCTTTCTTCTTGGCTGGTGAAGGAGATATGCATGCCTGAGCTCATGCACAGTGAGATTTCTTCCCAGATCATAAGGAGAAAATAGGCCCACAGATAACAGCTGCCAATAGCATTTGAATGCTGGGTCTACTTCCACAACTATCCCCAGCCTCCAAGAACTCCCCTGCTTCACCACAGGCCCCACTCATGAACACTTCCAACTTGTTTGGATTAAACATGTTCAGCTGTCATGTTTTGGAAATGAGTCAAGAAGTTTTAGCAAAAAATGCTTGTTAACTATCACTGGTAATGATAAATTAATCAGAGTATAAAATGTGTAATGCTATAATTCATGATATGAACTTTTTTATATGTCCAGAGCAATCTAAAACTATCATTAAAAGGTCAGTGGATTTTTACTCAGGGAATCTATTAAATTTAACAGCGGTATGTACAAAAAGGTTTTCTAAAGTTATTTGGTCAACTTAGATAATATTCCTAAGCAAAGCTAATGTACCTTGTTTGGATGATTTTAAAAACTGCACAGGTTTTGTGGTCTGGTATTTCGAGGGCCCTTGTCTGTTCAAGAAGACTGGATAAAGCATCTGCAGCGCCACATTGTCAACGCAAATCTTCCTCGGACTGGGGCTGGCATGGTGGAAGTAACTTCACTGCTTAAAAAACCTGCCTCAATTTCTGAAACTTCATTTTCTTTCCTGATGGCTGAAGCAGCTTCATAGACCATGGAAACAGTTCACATTATATTGGATGTACATTTGAAATACTTTTGTTAGTTTTTTTAAAGTTAAAATAAATTATCTGTTTATAAAATCTGAAGCCGGATAATGGAGAAAAGAATGACAGTTAACATCCAAACAGTTGAGTACTTAAAAAGTTACCGTAAGTAGTCTTTATATTTTATATAGGGTGGATGATGTGTTTTTAAAGTTTACTATGTTTTTTGTCAATTACTGTGTTCACTATTGATACAAACCCATCACACATAAGCAGCTGTTTTTAAATTGTTGCACATGGGTACTTAAGACAGGTTTTATGAAATGAAAACATTATTTACAGTGTTATCAGAATCAATGCTCTGTTTATTAAAAATCCCTTGCTTAGTAAAATATTATATTTTGTTTGTATGTATGTAGTGTTTTGTACAATACCAAGAAATGCTAATGCAATTTACTCAATTTAGGGCATTAAATATCATATACTTCATAGTTCAAAAGACTGTTCCATTCAGATAGGGCAATTAGTACTATCTAGCTGTGTAAGTGTTTTTTAATCACACAAGACTTTTGTACTAAAAGTGGAGGGAAACTTGTTAAACAAATTTCTAAAAACTATGTATATAGTACTGGAACCTATTTGTGGTAAGGACATATTCTTTACTTCACTTGCATTTCTCACTGACAATAAAACGGTGCATCCATGCTACCTCCAACTTTGTCAGCAGTAGTGGTATTTACCCTTTCCATTTGTTGCATCACACACTCACAGTTTTCTTAATTGTAAAACTTACTCTTTTGTTAACAAATCTGCCTTTTAATGCATTGCTTAAAGGTATGAGTTGCTTCCAGGAAATTTTTGCCTCTTATTTAATGCTTTAGAAATGGACTAAGAAGCATTATTCACTACATGGCTTAGCCTAGTTTTTTCATTTTGCAGTTTAGAAAAGTCATTACACCATTGGACACAAATACAAAAGTTTCTACATATGAAGAGAATGTTTACAATTTGAATTTTAGAACTTGTTTTGGATGTAATTATATGTATGAAAACTGTAACACTATGCTCATGCTAAGGACCTATTTACAGAATTATTGAAATAAATGTGCTGTGGGGATGGAAAAATATGGTGCAGGTGTCTTGGTCACAATAAATATTGGCTGTTGACAAAAATGAGATGTCACTTTTCAACACATAAGCAAATTCCTCTTTGAAAACTGGTTCTGTAATGCAAGTAATGTTTCATTTTATTCATGTAGGGTGACTAATACTGTAGTTAAGCCAAGGAAATGCATTGATATTGTTTTGAGTGTAAATAAAGTTATAAAAGCAGTTGAGATGTAGGAGTATTTTGGTGGAGAATATACATACCTCACAACCGTTGAAATTGCTTTCCTCATGGTATATCTCCTTACCAAGAATATATCTCTCTAAATAAAAAGGTTAAAAAGAAAACATTAAATGTCTGTAATGTGAAGTGTTTCTTATATTGCATTATCTGCAAGATACCATATTGACTTTTTTTGCCTGCTTTGATTTCTAAATCTCCAGGGGATTTCATGCAAAGTATTTTTGATCAAAATGTAATAATTGGTTCACAAGTAAAATATATCTGTCTATTGTATATACTGTGGCAGTTTGCACAACATGACCGCCCACTGTGAATTACAAACTTGTTTTAAAACCAGTACAAAACTGTAAAAGAAGGTATTGGAACCACAAGGACCCTCACATAAACCATCTTCACCTGATTTGCATAACATGACAGTCTCTGAATGGGTTATTTGAATCATGGCTGCATGCAGTGAAATCAGTGGGGTAATCTAGTCATGACTAGAGTAATTCCTATTGATTTCATTTTGCTCACACTAAGCAAAGACTACACTAAGTCTAGATCCAACCTATTGTCCAGGTTGGCATATGGCTGCCATTTTGAAAATGCAACCCTTCTGTGGTATCCCATTGTGCAAACCCAGCAAGTATGGTTGTGCAAGGGTTCTAGGGCTGTTTAGCATTCCATTAGCCATTCTCAGTTTGCACAACACACAATCCTTGAGTGGTTGTTTCATATATCAGTGGGACTTGTGGGGCCTATGGCTTGTTGTTGGTTAAATAACCCTTGGTTAGCCACAGTGTCACGCAAACCTGATAAATGAATTGGATCCAGAATTAGTCATGCTTAGTTTAGACACACTGGAATCAGTAGGATTTAATTAAATCATGACTAGTTTGCTTGTTAATTTCTATGTATCACCAGGTCTGGATCCATCACAATCTTTTACATTTTGTTAGCTGTTTTAAAACCAGTTGGTGTAAATATCTATGGACTATGCCTGTGGAAAATTGAACTACTGGGAAGTGTTTGTAGTGGGGTGCAAAAATAAATATGAGGCTTTTTACTGTGCATGCTTGGGGTAGTTTGGAAAAGAAAAATAGCGGTTTTATTCAGTGGGCTACCTCTGAATACATCTACCTCTGTGCTAGATAACAAAGTCAGATTGCATTATTCTATTTTATTACTAGCACTTGATTCTACAGTGGGTCTTTAAGTGGTGAGCTGCAGGATTTCAGAATGAAATTCAGGCTCAGCTTTTCAGTCAACACTTGCCGAAGTGGAGGATTGCAGGAGGACGAGCCACCCCAAGTGACCTCCTTACCCCAGTAGATCAACCTCTAGAAAAGCTTCTGCCTACACTTACTTACTGGTCTAAACAACTAGGAAACTTTCTTTGTCTGCAGCCAGTTAGGCAGCTTTCGACAGTGAGCAATGACTAAAAGCATTGCCTTCCTAACCCCATCATTTGTGCCGTGTTGGTTCCCTTGTTTCTGAGATTTTCATCTTCTTTGCTACTTTAAAACACGGTTAATGCATACACTGAACTACTCTTGCTGACTGAATACCAACTAATATAAAAATATATTGGGTGAATTGTGTTTTAAAATATTTTGGCCCGGTTTGCACAGTTGCAGCTGAGAAAATAAGTTATGGTGATGTGTTTCATGTATTTCATGCATGCTGAGGGAATACACCTTGTATTGTACAAATCTGACCGTGGTGGTTTGTTGCCTTAGGTAACAATTTCACCAAAATCTATTGACTAAGGTTCTGGGTGATCTGGTATCCACAGCAACAAACCCTCCTGCCCAGTTTTGCACAACATGACAAGCGATGATGGCATGGGTAATCTGTCCAGCATGCAACAGGCACACCAGGGTAGTTAACAAGCCAATAGAGCTAACAAAACACCTTGTGATTGTGTGGACCAGCTCTAACTGATGGCTAAGGATGTGAAGACATAGGTTTAGCCCATATTCTCTATTCCAAAATTATTGACTGGTTAATTAAAATTATAATTTTTAATCTGCCCAGTAATTATCATTCTCTTCGAGTGGCTTACACAGAGCTAAAATAATAAACTGTAAAAACAAGTACAGGAGTAATGATAAAAACTGCCAAAACAGATGAAATATAAATTCTAAAAAATTTGCTTGGTACATAAATTGTAAGTGAAGATACTAGACAGACGTCCTTCAGTAAGGTATTCTGTTAAGTTTCATCAAATGGATTTGGTTTATGTGTGATAGTCTAGTGCCTATAAGTAAAATGAACACGCAGAACAACTTCCATTAAAAAAAGCAGTTAAGCAAAGAAGAAATCTTTAACTTTTTCATAACCTAATAATAAGCTTTATTCATAAATTCCTATTGGTTTCTTAAGATACAGAGATTCACTATTCTATTCCCCCCACCCAAAGAGTATCTGTGCTTACAAATTAAAATATGAAATTCAATTTGCATTTTCCGCAATGTGTAGGATAGACTCTTAATGTTGCAAAAAAAGCATTCTTCAAACAAATGATGAAGCAGTAGCAGCCACACAGATATGCCATGTTTGATCAGTCTTACCCCATGTTGGAAGAAGAAACCTGCATTGTGTTGTAGCTGGATACATACTAGATCAGGAGTCCTCAAACTTTTTCAACAGGGGGCCAGTTGAAAGGTGGTGGCAGTGGACTCGCTCCCGGAATGTAGGTGCTCATGCAGGGAAGGTGGGCATGATCGCCGCCATCTCCCCCCGCCCCCAGCCTGACCATGATTGTGCCTCTCTTCCCTGCATGAGCATGATTGTGATCGTGGCCATCTTCCTCCCTTCCCTACGATCGTGCAGGGAAGACGGGTGTGATCGTAGGCATGCTTGTGCAGGGAAGGCGGGCATGATTGTGACCATCTTCCTTCCACCCCCAGCACGATTGTGGCCATCTCCCCCACCCCCCCAGCACAACCAGGATTGCACCCGTCTTCCCTGCACGAGTGCGACCACGATCACGGCCATCTCCTCACTGAGTACGCCTGCGCCAGCTCAGAGCTTTTGAACTCGCTTGGAGATCGTTTTCTCCAAGCGAGTCCTAAAGCTCTGAGATGGCCAGATAAATCAGCATGGTGGGCCGGATGTGGCCCGCAGGCTGTAGTTTGAGGACCCATGTACTAGATAGTTCCCTTGGTCCAATGGTTGTTACTCAACAAGGATTGAGAGTAGCCATCTTGAATATTTACACTGTTTTCAAGTGAATGAGAACACTTTTTATAATTACTTTGTCAGGAAAACCAAATTCAGAAAGAAAACTGCTTCTGGCATATAGGTCTTTCCCCATATAGATACAGTGGTTGTTTATATGGGAAAGTAAGACAGCTATTAAGTGAACAATATGGCTGGCTTTAACATATTAAACACCAAATAGTTGCTGGATTCAATAGCAGATTCTCTGTCATGGCTAGAGCTGTGTACCAGCCACAAGATTTGACTTGTGTAGTGATAGTACCATGATGTAGGCAATCACAGATGACCTACTTGAAGTCAGTTAATAAAGAAGAATTGAAACAAGTTTGATCCTGGAATTGTTTTAAATTACTTTGATTGGAAAGGAGCAAACATAATTTCTCAAAATGTACATAACATGTACCTAGAGTTTGTTCATAAATAAAAGTTGAAAATATCAACTCTTGTATGCAGAGGGGCAGTACATGAGCCCAAGACTTGTCACGTATTGTTCATGATCACATAAACCTTGGTGATTGATTATTTGAATGAAAAGAATGACTATTGTAACCTGAAATGAATTGTCACTGTTTCCATAGGGGTTTTTTTAAAGCTTTTTTGGTGGATGATGTTTAATGAAATAGACATCTTCAGCATTTTGATACACCTTTGTTTCTCAAAATTATCAGAGTTGGGCAATAAAGTTATAAAACAGTAGTCATTCTCCAAATAATTAAAAGAAGAGGCTTCAAGTTAATTTTAAGTATTTGACAGAGTGCCTGTGGTGTTTGTAACTTGTAAATTTGGTGTGATTACAACCCTGGCCAGAGATGGAAATGTGTCTTTGAAAAATTTAGATTGCTACATTTCTTTGGTATACATGCTATTTAGATTGTTAAACTATTTGGTAATGGCTAACAAATATATATGTTCTTGAAGATTTACTCAGATATTTGAATGAAAACATTCCATGAATAGAGATGAAATACTCTGAAGGCTTAACAGAAGATCCATTTTTTAAAGTTGGTACTTCTTATGGATATACTTACTTTTTGAACCATGGGGAGACCTAGAATATTCTAGGAACTGCATGTCAGCATAGTGTAGTGTAAATACTAGCAAAGCCTTTCTTTCATATGCTTTTTTCTATGAAGAAACCAATTATATCATGTAAACTAATGAATGAAATAGCCTATCTATTTGGATATAGAAACTTCAGGGGGAAAAAACTCAATTTAGTAGGAAACCATAGAAACCAGTAGGAAACTACTGCTACTTTGGTTTCATTTATTACTCTATGTTGAATACTTTTACAGTTCAAAGCTTCCTTCTAATACCCTTGAATTTGATTCAGCTGGCTATTCCTGGAAGATGCTGACTATGAATGTCATTCACAATGAAAATATTTAAATTGTAATATAAAGTTGAATGGCCATAATTTCTTGCTTACTGGTTTGTTTTGTGTAAGGTGAGTTAAGTCTGTGAGTGGACATTCTTTCTCTTCCTTACGTGGCTTCAGAATTTGTTTACTGCCATGATTAATCAAGGAAGAACCAAGACCAAGCATTTCAGCATCATCTGCCTTGCCATGAACTAGCAACAGAGTGTCTTTGTAAGTCAACAGCCAGTTAGGTTCCTTTACAAAGGTAAGATTTGTTTGTTTTTTTCAGACATAGTAAGGACCACATGCAGGATGTTCTTGTTAATAAAACAAACTGTGTTACAAAACTTTTCATATAAAATATAAAGGCAGTTTCTGATCCTACCTGGAAACATGCCAGATAAGCTCAAACTACCACAACTAAAAGCAAACAAATTAAGCAACCTGCTGGCTAACATAATTTCTTTGTGGTGAGGAGCAGATGGTAAATGATTTAATTAGGGATGAAAAATTGCTGGCTTTACTTTTCATCTTAAAGGTGCTTTCCATGGAATAGACTGGTGTGATGTCAAACTAATGCACTTTGAGATCTTGGCTGTTTCTAAAATAAAACAGTAAAGTCATACTGCAAACATTCTCTAGCATAAAGTTGAGCCTAGACTACCTTTTCTATTAGTTTTATGTAATTGCTCATACACTGTCTGTCCTGTTCACAAGTATTTATTTACTGCTTCTACAATTGTATTACAGCACAATCATCAAAGTAGTCTGGAAAATCTAACCTAGCTTATTTTAACAAAAAGCCATAATGAAATGGGTGCCTTTTCTTGCATAAATTTTGCATTCTGAACCAGTGAGATTTTGTGGATTGAATGAGTTTTCTTTCACTGTTCTGCCATGTGAAAAGTCAGAACAGTGCCTATGAGTCTGCCCAATCCCACCTTGGTGGGTAGGGTACTAGCACTGGATTTTATGGGGAGGGGCAGTATGTAAATACTATGGTGAATCCCCTCCCCCTTGCCAACAAGTAGCCAACACTGTTAGAAATGATCAACTTTTAGGGCAAGGGTAACCCACACACCCCACCATCCCACACCATTAGCTGTGCTGTCTGGGGATAAAGGATAAAACATACAGAGGTCTGCAAGTTACTCACACTCTTATTTTGGAGGCTTTTCTGTAAGCTAGCAAGGTTATACACTTGATGTGAAAACTTTTTGTCAACGTATAATATGTTTAAATGTTTCTCTAAACTTATATTGTGTTGGAAGTGTTCTTCAAAATACAAAGAAGAAAATTCCAAAGCTTTGCATATATTTTTTGCTCTGTTGGAGGAAATTTCCATTCATCAAAAGAAAAGGATCTTTGGGTCCAACCTGTGGTGTTTTCTATTTTTAGAAGAATACAACACTTCATATCTATAGTTTAAGTATTAGTATAATTTCATATACATATTAATATTAAACTGTATTTCCTATATAGGCAAATATATTTTACCTGTAGGAGAAGTTGGTTGAAAATGATTTTATTTAAGATGTACAGAACTTTAAAATAATTTCAATATAGAACTCACATCTGTGACAGGGCATGGGTTTCATTTGCAGGAGTAAATATGATCTACAGTTTATTGTTACTATAAAGATTATTATTATTAAGGGGATAAAATCCTGTATATTATGGAGCTTCCTGAGAACCTAGAGGGATAGTTGGGTACTTATATAGAATGGAAAACCTTAAGTTATACCAAATATAACACACAGAAAGTTCACCTGTAATCTCCTCTCACCCCCTCCCTTGACCAATCTGAGAGAAATGCTTCCCCTTTTAGCCTGTTGTTTGGATGGAAGAACAATCAAATGTCCAATGACCATCTGACACAGAGCAGTAATTGGACCCATAGTGGCATTGAGCAGAGTACTCGAGTTCTTCCTGTAAACTTCATCTACCAAGTAGGAATCCACAGGCAGAGTAGGTAGGCAGCAGGAATTGTAAAGTATTTGTTGGGACTTCTTGACTGATTATGATATCAATGATACTTTTAGATCTCATGGGTAACTATTCAAAATACTGTGTACCATTTGCTGCTCTTATTTGCAATCCCACCACCAAGCAACAGCTAGGAAAGAATCAGGCCCACAACCCTTTGCTCAAAGATGGCTGTGGCCATGTGCATAGACAAGCATGTTTATTTGCTCATTCACTGTCTCAAATTTCAGGAGCTATTGTTTTGGACTATCATAGCTCAGTGAATACAAGCAATGTATTAAAAACTAGCATACTTGGAGTTTGTTTCTTCAGCCTAGAAACTAGTGAGCACCTAATAATATGAAAATATTGGGAGCTATGGTGGTTTCAGGGAAAGGACAGTTTTTAAGATACATCCCCATCAAGACTACTCCCACGAACATTAGCAGGTTTCTGTACATAAGACTACATATAGCAATCCTGCCTCGCCCTAGTTCTACTTTACTGGTAACTATCTTAATAACATGCCTGATTTTACATTCAATTTTTGGTTTTATGGTAGGTTTTTGAGACAATGTTTGAAAGGTTTACTAGGTTGATGCAGTGTTCTAGAATGAGAAGTAAGGCTGTGTTAATTTCTTGTCAGACATCTTCCATTTCTAAAGTTGGATAAATAAAAAGATGCTATAGAGCAGTGTAGGGGTCCTTTTGTCCTACTTATATGGATATGAAATCAAATAAGTTAATTTTAAAAACATGTTGAATCTTCAGTGAATTCAGAATGAAAGGGACAGTTAATCAACCCAGCTTATTGACTATTTCTTGTAATAAGATCTGGAAAATTTCTGGAGCAGACAGTCAAGGAATATTGATGGACTTAGTTGCCTGAATCATTTTAAAGTCCAAATTGGTACCTGGGTATCCCAAGAATCCCTTGCCTATAGTGGGGAAATGTAATAAACCACCCAGAGAGCTTTGGCTGTGGGAAATAAATAGGAATAATGGTATAGCCATTTATTTATTTTTCGATTTACCGTATTTTTCGCTCTATAAGACGCGACTGACCATAAGACGCACCTAGTTTTTAGAGGAGGAAAACAAGAAAAAACATACTCTGAATCAAATGGGCACATAATCACAGGCACATTCCCCATCACTTCCCCATGGGCTGCACATCTGACAGACTTTCTGCACACACACACACTCGCTCTATAAGACACACAGACATTTCCCCTTTTGAGGGGGAAAAAAGTGAGTCTTACAGAGCAAAAAATACGGTATATCCTGCCTTTTTCCTACAAAGGGCTCAAGGCAGCTTACATCTCTGCCATCTTATCCCCACAACAACCCTGTGAGGTAGGTTGGGCTGAGGGTCTGTGACTGGCCCAAAGTCACCCAGTTGGCTCCATGGCTGAGCGGGGACTAGAACCCAGATCGCCTGAGTCCCAGTCCCATGCTCTTAACCACTACACCACACTGGCTCTCTGGTTGTTTACTGGTTGTTTTTGTTGAAGATAGATAAACCTAGGGTTTTGAATTCTCTATTGGGCATGCTTTAACATGTATATGAGAAACAGATGATGCAAGTAAAGCATCTGAAAAACTCAAGCAAGGCTGCATGTGCTCTGTCTGAGGAAGCAACTAGCCTTTTAGGCAGAAATTTTCACAATGCCATCATTGGCATTAAAAGTATGAAAGTAATATCAGGCCCTCTACTGACTTAACACAGCATGAGGACTGGTCAGGCTTTTGGGTCCCTTTCCTTCAGCAAGGCCTGGAAAGGCAATTGTAATATGCAGGAAAGAAGCCATACTTCCATGTATGGTTTTTTTTTTAAATGCCTTTCCACCTGTTCTCAGCTGTGCAGAATATATATATACATATCTGGAAACTGGCAAAACTGCTATTACTTACCTTCATTCAGTATTTGTATCACTAATTTATTTGATCAAATAAGGTAAGTCTCTGTATGGAACACAGTGGTAAAAATAAAAATATTTCAAGATAGATGTTCAGATGTGACAGCAATGCATGCTGGATGTGATAGCCGCTCCTGTATGCCTGACAAAGTAAGGGCAAAACTGGATGTAGCCTATAGTCCAGTCCTCATGGCAGCCCTGTCTTCTGAGAAGTAATGACCACAATTGTTCCTATTTTAGTTTTACAGCAAAATGGATTGAGTAAATGAAAGCTTATACCCTTAGGTCACTGGACATGCTTGTTATTCATTGGCCTGCCTAAGATCATCTAAGGCCTTTCATAATCGGAATGAGCAGCGACGTGGCCAGGTTTGTGGATTACGCTAAATATTCAGGGTGGTGAAAACCAAACAGGATTGTGAGGAACTCCAAAGGGGTGTCTCCAAGCTGGGAGGTTAGGCATCAAAATGGTAAATACAATTCAGTGTAGGCAAGAGTAAAATAATGCATGTTAGGGCAACAATTCCAACTTTAAGCTGATGGCATCTTAGCTAGCAGTGACTGATCAAGAAAGGAATCTTGAAATTGTGATGGGCAGCTTGATGAAAATGTTGATCCAGTGCACAGCTGGTGTGAAATAGGCAAATTCTATATCAATCATAAGTAGTAAAGGAAAATAAAACTGCCAAAATCATACTAATGCAAATCTTCGGTATGACTATACTTACTGTGTACAGTTCTGGTAACTGCACCTGAAAAGGACATTATAAAGTTGGAAAAGTGTAGAGAAGGCTTGGCTTTGGGCATGGTAAAATGGAGTAAGAGGAGGTCTTGCAGCAGTAAATACCAGCTTAGAGGTGACTATAGCCAGCAGGAAGGGGACAGCTCCTTTGCCTTGTGCTACTATATTCAGTTCTAAGCCACCTCTGTGTGTGTGTGTTTTAGGGAGGCACTTTATGAAAATAGTTTTCACCAAGGAAGCACAGTAAGCCAGATTTTTGCTTTTGGGTTGATTATTTAGTTCAGTATAATTTAACCATACAACACAATAACTTCTGGCAGTGATTTTTAAGATGGTCAAGAGTAGCAAAGCTTTTTTTAATTGCAAGACACTCAAGTGCAAGAAACTAAAGCTAAGAAATAACAAATTCCTAGGAATGAAGTAGTAGCAAAATGAACAGCTTCAGAAAACAGGTTCCTTAATTGCTGATACAATAAATTATAACACGGGTTGCATCCAGATTTAAGCTGGATTAGCTGCACTAATGGGAGTGGACTACTTCCTCCTTTTGGTCAAAGTCCCTCCAGCCCCCTGAAAATACTACACAGAATCAGGGGACCCTGCCTGGAATGATGTGACCAGAGGTCCAGCAGGAGGACTCCCCAAAATCAGGCAGAAGGAACCTTCACAGTTAGAGCTTTTCCTATTACAAAAGGAAGATCCTAGAACCAAGATAATATTATCATTATAACATAATGCTACATTAAACACACACACATAAACGCACACACATGGAGACTGAAATAAGTTTGAATGAAGACTAAAACCAATCAGGTAACAAGCTAGACTGCTAGCAAACTTTGATTTGACCTGAAGATTTTCATACTGGTAATCTCAAAGTAGTTTACAATTATGACAACAACTAAAATAAAGAACTTGATACAGATATGCTGTGCTTACAGTAATGAGTAAATCCCAAGTATGGTTACAGTTAGCAAAAGCTAATGTGAAACCATATAAAATTTAACAGAAATAAGCAATTTAAAGTTACCAGTTTTAAGAGCCAAATCTCCATTGCTTTCTCTAACAGGCTTCTGTATTTGGCAAACCCCAGCAGTCGGACAGTTGTTCTGTTACAAAAGGACTTCTCACAGCTTGGTTCAGTGGACTCTAAATGCTGTGTTCTCAAATGTTCCAGTTTAAATTAATCCAGTTTACCATATCTTG
Source organism: Varanus salvator macromaculatus (assembly GCA_023646645.1). Lineage (NCBI taxonomy): Eukaryota > Metazoa > Chordata > Lepidosauria > Squamata > Varanidae > Varanus > Varanus salvator. The sequence goes on from JAIXND010000659.1 coordinate 11,295,891, forward strand.
TCAATATGAACTACATGCTATGGTAGAATGAGTGTTCCAAAGACTTCCCTTTGTGCCTGCCCCACCAAACAATCCTGTTTCCACTTGCTAAATGTTACATGGGAAAACCTCAGCTATTTGATTTCTTGTCTTTTGCAAAAGTAACATGTGACTTGTACCGTTTAATGAAGGACTGATTTTCTTGGTTTATGTCTCAGGCAAGCTGATAAAGTCTAGTTTGTGTTTTTCACCAGCAAACTGTCAGGGCAGGCAGATCTTTGGGACTTTGTCTATCAGACTCCAAGGCAATTGATGACATTACATTGGTCGTTCATTTCAGATCTGCTGAGCCCCATGAAAATCAATAGTTTTCCATTATCAGGTCTGGCTGGGTCACTGGTCTGTCAATGAGCTGTTACAATTGCCGTACAAGGGTGAACCTGACCAGTCAATTGCTGCTGACAGGAGGAAAATATGCTGCCAGCCAATAGAACAAGTCAGAACACAGATTTGCACTTCATCGAAAGAGGCTCAGAGCAAGGCCATTGACAAGATGTAGGGCACAGACATTTCTGCTCCATAGTACACAGTGGTTGAACCTGTTCAGGGAACCAAGTCCTGGCCTGACACAAGCTCCGCACAAGCAGGCAACTTGAAGGTGGGGGGGGGGGGATATTGATGAAATGGGGCCCTGGAGGACATGCTACTGCCACTTGAACTCTGGGACATGTTTGTCATTGCATTTGGGAGATGCTACCCTTCTGGGATGTTCTGGCCAGAAGTGAGTCCTGGTAAAAGGCTTGCTACATCGTTTAAATCATAGGCTGTAAACCCAAGAGCTTTGATATCTTAATCTGCCCAACTCCCTGTGTTTAACACTGACTTCCACGTTTCTCAGTTGCCATAAAAGTTAAATGTATAGCAATTATTTCAATATTATGATATTCAATTTTGAGTCTTTTATTAGCTCTTTTCAAGTATTCATGCCTGGACTTTTCACATATTTGTGCCTTTGGACATACCTGATTCTTCCAGATTTCAATGTTCACTTGTGTTCTTTCAGCAGATAACAGGGAAAAAATGTCATAGCTGGAAGCCAAATTACCTGGGATGGACAGACATTATTTCCAAAAAAGAAATCTTCTGTTTATCCCTCTTGTCTGTAAAGAAGAAAATAGTTTTTAAGAGGAGAATAAAACCATCTTGTTTAGGAATAATCATAATGAGATGAAAAGCGGGCATATGATTTACAGCATTCGGTAGCTCAAACCATGCATCAGATCCCTTGTAGTGTTAATTAAAAACAACTTTTTTTAATAAAGTGATACATGGTTTAGACCCCTCTCCTCTTCCTCCGTCTCTTCCACCTCTCCCATGTGAGTCTGTGGGTTGAAGGGAATTCAGGTTAATATGTTGACACACTTAACAATGTAGGGTCATGTCGCACCGTATGCTTGAGTGCTTTGCTTGAGCACTGCCTCTGACAGGTTCCTAATCAGCCACTGCCCTTAAGGCAGAGGCAAAAGAGAGGGATTTTAATTACTGCTCCAGCCTGGGCTTTGCCAGCATTAAAATTGAGACATAATTAGGCCTCCGAATTTTAATAATTGTCCTAGCTAATTGGGCAGACAAGTGCATTTCAGTAGCATGCCATGATTAGATAATTAGTATTTCCAAATGACAAAATTGGGCTCTTGATTACAGAGTTGAGAGAAATGAGGGGCAGGGTGCTGGTGCAGAGGCAGAGAGAACAGAGAGGACAAAACAGTGACTCTTTAGGAGTCTATAAGGGGAGAGTTTAACAACGGGGCTGGTTTGGTGGCTATTCAACGATGCCGAGGGCAACACCAGAGGGACAACTTCACTTCAGAACTCTTTATTCAAGGCAATGATCTTATTATTTGGGGCCTTCCCATTTTTCCCTGAACATCCATGAATGTATTAATTGGTGATCGTTTGTCCAGTCCTCATCTGGAGGGGTGATTATACGTTTCAATGCTTTGAGACATCAAGACAGAGTACTGCTATTATATCTCTTGCTCTTTTTCTCTCCCAGCCTTTCTCCTAAAAAGAATACACAGGCCTGTAGCCATCAAAAATGCTCTGGGTGGAGTGCCATAAAAGTAGCACTGTTCACATGGTTTGCAGATGTTTTAAGGACAAAAAAAATGCAACTTTAAAAAAACGTTAAGAGTTTTAGGGGGCAGGAAAAAAAATTAAAGGGAACAGGACCTCCCAGCCCACCCCTGACTATGTACCCTGTAGTAGGTGTACCAAACTTTTCCCCATCAGCAAAATAATATAGAAAGGTACATTATACTCAACTGTGCAGGGAAGTTCATGTTAGAGCATGAGTTGAACTCTGCACAGTTGGGGACCCTGGAAGAAAAAATGGCATGAATAGGACTTCTCTGAAGACTTTGATGCTTAACATGCCCAGGGGTTGGAGTAGTCTGCACAGAGAGGTTGGGAGCATTGACCTCTGTTTTATCCCTCATATGTTTGAGAAAATGAAAGAAGACAACATCTGTGAAAGAAAAAACAGCATTCTCCTCCTCCAAACACAAAATGGTATCAAAGCAATTTTTACTACACAGGTAGTAGGGACCTTCCAGATAATGCTGGGTGCAACTCTCACCAACCTCCTCCGTTGGCTATGCTGGCTGGGACAGATTGGAGGTGCTACTCAATAACTTCAGGAGGGTCACACATTTCCTACCATACTTTGCAACACTTACTATGTAGCTTCCACATTTTGTGGTGATATGAGCAAAGCAGGTTCTTTCCATTTCTAGGTTGCATATCAGCACACAGAATTTCCAGGCAGACAATTCTAAGCCCATCGTCCTGTACTGCAGTGGAACAGCTGCTCAATTCCCTTTTTTTGGCTTCATCTGTCTGCTGGATGAAGGGGCAACAGAATGACATGCATCATTTTGTCATTTCATTGCCCATTGTAATGTAACAGTCAGGTGATGCCTTTGGGGCAAAATATATGAACACCGTTGGTTGGATATGAATTTATGCTAGATCAACTACACTCATGAAATTGGATTTTCTTGCATCTACTTCCAATGACAGTCGCTCTAGCCCCCTGAAAATGTCATACAGTCAGGGGACCTTACTGAATGGGAGGAGTTTTCATGTGGGGGGGGGGGCGGGGGTTGAGATTCTTCCAAAATTGAGTGGAAGTCCCTTCTGCTCTGGAAGATGGATCCTAGATCCTACATCATGTTGGGTATCATGTAAGAGTTTGAATCGGCACTAATTGTGGGAAGGGAGATGGGATCAGTGGATAGCTCTCTTGAAATACCAACTTCATGTGTCGCAGCTGTGAAAAAATGGGAGGGTTGATAGAAATGACTAGGAAAGATGTGGAAAAATAAAGCTAGCAGTACTGCAATATCTGTACAAAAATTCATCATGCAGTCATGTTTTGATGTTCTCATAAATAAATTATGCATAAATAAAATTTGAGAGTTTTGAAAGGTATTGTGAGGAACAACAATTATCAGGTATTTGGACAACTTTTACTACAAGAAAAGGTTGAAATATTTGGGACTTTTAGTGTACAATTAAAGTGTGTTTGTGTGCGGGGGGGGCACAAGATAGCATTTTCTAAAATAACACACATTGTACAGAATGTGGACAGACAGTTTTCTCACGAGTAATAGAAGAATTTTGGGTTCTCCAATGAAAGAAGTTGCCAGCATATTAAGGACACACAAAAGGAAGCCATTCTTCACAAAATGTTCAATTAACTTGGAACTGATTTAGAACTTAGAGTGCCAAGACATCTGGAGTCAGCCACAAATGTGGAGTTCTTTAAAAGTCGGCAGTCAGCTTTACATAAGATAGCTCTATCAAGAGCTGTGAGTTGTGATTGCTCTGCAGAACCTACACCTCCAGGGCAGTCTCTGGTGGCTGGGCTACTGCAGTCACATGCTGCATGTGTGGGGATCTGGTTGGTCACAGTGGAGTAGAGGGCTCATTTGTCTGATCTTCCTGGCTTGATCTAGGCCCTTCTTATGTCATTCTCTTCTGTGGCTGCTGTCATGCAGCTTCACACAGAACGGGCTCTGCATGGCCTTAATATCTTGCAGGATGCTGGATGAAGGTAAAGTTATGCATTTGCCACAACTGAAGGGAAACAATGGAAGTCAAGCAATGAGAATGAGAGTTTTGTGTTCAGGATTATTTTCTATTGGTTGAGGGACACCTTTGGAAAGACAGCTGTACAAAAGATATGAAGCACGTCAGAAAAGTCTCTGCCTGTTCTGCAGGTGCAGCCTAGTCCTTTCTTCTACACAGCTTTCAGGACCTGAGCCAACAGGACCTCATTCCCACAATGCTGTTCATAAAGGAGGTGCATTCTAGATACCTTTACAGTTCTCTGTTCTCTAGTTCCCGTCTTCATTTCTTCTAAAATGTAGGTTATTCTGGCTCTCCTGGAATACAGCTTATTACATCACCTGCTAAATGAACATTTGTTGACTCAGCTGAATGTGTGAACTCTCCCCTTTTTTAAAAGTAACGCTTAAGTTGTTATGATGTAGAAGTTCTGTCTTTGGTGCTGAATCTGTGAGGGCTTGTTCAGTCATGCAAGTTGCCATGACAAGATGCCAGGTGATACATTTGTATGTATTGAATGGCCCTCGGGATTCTTGGTTGAAGCTTGTTGGCTCTAACATACACGGTGAGATCCGAGATAATAAGTGAGCCGTCCTTTAGTGGCAGCTCCTGAAAAATGAAATTAGCCTTCAGAATGGAAGTTTGAAACAGGCAAAAAGAATCAGGGGAAATTTTGCACTCCTTATTGTAATTATTCAAACTGGACACTGAAAATACAGAGTAAAAGCAGGACACTGGAGTAATTCATTAGTGTCTGGACAGAGTACATTGCAGTCTATGGTAGACCATTCAGCTTAGGGAAAAAAAAAATAGCAAGGAGAGACATGATCGAGGTGTTTAAAATAATGCAGGGTGTGGAGAAAGAGAGGGAGACCTTTTTCTCCTCCCATAACATTTGAATGCAGGGTCGTTCCATGAAGCGGATTGGTGGGAGATTTAGGACAGGTAAACGGAAGAACTTCTTCACACATTGTTAAACGATGTTATTTGCTTCCCAGGAAAGTGGTGAGGACCACCAGTCTGGATGGTTTTAAAAAGGGACTAGACAGTTTCATGAGGGAGGAGACCCTCAGTGGCTACTAGCTTTGCTGGCTCTGTGCTACCTCTTTTACCGGAGGCAGCATGCCTGCATACACCAGTTGCGTAGGAGCTTGGGCAGGAGGAAGTCTTGCACCCATCCCGCTTGACTGATCCTGTGGGCAGCTGGTTTGCTGCTGTGTGTTTGGAGTTCTGGACTAGATGGACTTTTGGTCTGAACCAGCATGGCTTTTCTTCTTTTGATACATTCCTCCATCCCCACTTGCCAAAGAAAAGATAAGGTGGGAAGCAAATGCCTATCTAAAAAGGTGCAAAACACACTTGGGGATCCATATGATAAAGAAAACTTCTCACCCAGTGTGTGTGTGTGTGTGTGTGCGCATTTTAAGCCAGTCTCCAATGGCTTCCTTCAGAATTAACACTTTGAAATTTAGGTCTGTAGCCTCTGGTGTTGCTGAAAAATGAAGAATCACATTTGGAAAGTTTCTGCACTTTAATCCAGTAATGCTGGCTGCAAAACAAACCACACATACAACTGAATTAACTGTGCCACTAAAAGATGCTTGTTAGAAACCTAGGTTACTAATTTGGGAAGGAGAAATGGTTGGTTTTGGGTGCCAGTTAATTGTTCGGTTGATTGGCAGCACTTTATCAATATTCTTGTATGTGGCTGCTTACCATTTCCCTGACTTATCATGGCATCTTCTGTGAGGAAGGGCAGGAGTGAGGCCTTCAAGCTATCCAACCATGAAAGATGTGCACATACCTTGTTTTAGAAGGAGGTGGCCACTGCCCTTTCTTTTCTTAATAAAACCATATTAACAGCTGTTACTAGGCATGATTAGGCTCTTTTCCAAAGGTTTCACCCAGGAACACACAAAAGGTATTGTCCGGCATGCCACCAGCACTAAGCACATTACGGGCCTACTAGCAGGAAGGAATGTTGGCACAAAGGGGGTCTAACCCTGGCTAGTGCAAGCCCGGAAACTAGCTCAATCAAGTCTTCTGGAATGAGATAATCAGTGGCATTCCTTTCTGGTTGTGCTACAGCTCATTTCTGCTATTGCAGCAGCAGCCATGGATACTGCTCAAAAGGGTATTAGTGAGACTTAGGACATTTGCCTTTCAACGCCCACATCACTGTGCCTAATCACAGATTGCTTTAGCCTCCTCCTTTCATTTCAAAAGCCCATTTCCCTGTGAGATCAGTGCATGTGGCTCTGCTGTTCAAGAAACACAACCCGTTTTGTCACATTGTAATCCTCCTTGGAACAGGTACAAGGACTTTGTAGGGTATGAAGCAATGGCCAAGCAGCAGAGACACAAGGAGTCGTCATGGGAGTTGAGATCATGCATGACCTGGAGGAATCAGGACTACCACAAAGTGCCTCCCATATTTCCCCCAGTGTGGTTAGGCCTTGCACTCTTAAGGCTTCTGGGAGGAACTGGATGCTGGAATCTACTAGAGTCACACTGCATTTCTACTTAGCATAATTATCTCTGGGCATTGCTGTGATTCTACTAAATATTTGACTATTTGATGTATAGTTGACCAGTTCATTTGTTAACTTTGTTTTCATTTACTTTTATATCATATAAATGCTACCCTCAAAAAACAGATTAGTCTGTCCTTCCCTGGCCTGGATGGGGCTGATGGGAGTTGTAATCCAACACATCCATAGGGTCCCAGGCTGGGGAGAGCAGGATGAGTCTCTCAAAAATACCTGTTTTTCCAACAACATCTGTCTTCTTGAACAAGTGTGGATCAGCTCAACGAAATCTCTCCAACGGCAACTTTTCCTGCTGCATTGTCTTGAAATGCCTAGAAATCTCTATTTGGCAGTAGCTGGGCCCCCATTTTGAGTTCACTATTGCATTCCAGAGATAAAATCTAACACCCACTGAAGGAAGGTGTAATATCAGATTGTCACAAAGATTTCGCCTTCCTGTACACAATGCTAGGGCTTCTTCTCCTCCCCCCCACTCTATTTTTGAAGAATGGCTTTTATGACTGATCACTCAACACCTTGTTGGCTCTGATTGCAGAAAATGCACCTTATAAATATATGATAACCACCCTGTAATAGGGAGTGTGACAATTTACTTCACAGTGCGTTTCAGGCTGCTAATTGATCGTTTCAGTCCAGGGACTATGCAGAATAAATTACAGCCATCAAAAGGATATCACAGTTCATTTTTTTGTTGAATGCTGCTGTGTCGCTTCATGTTCATCTTTTGTCGAATAAGCCACATTAACCCAATGTGCTGTGGATTCACTGTTATTAGCTATAGCAACACTACTATTCAGGCAGATCTGAAAATGGCCACAAGGGGATGCTCAATTTGCATCCTTCAGTGAAAGCTGGCGATTGCTTGCCCATGATCTGAGTCCTGGTAAATCTGAAAGTCTCCCTTGGTAAGATGCTGGTGCTTTTGTAGAAGGGCAGGATTATACAAGACAGTGACTACTGGCTGTGCTCTGCTATTTTACAAATTAGCAGGAGAAAAAATATTTTAATGAGATTTTTTCCCTCTTCAGTTTTTAATTCCTTCTTTATTGAGTGATCAAAGAGCAGGCAAGTGAGTAAGAAAGTAATCCTGCACTACTAAGCTTTTTAAATTGTTTCCGAGAAACTGCTTTTGTTTCCTTCCAGTCCTCATAATCATTCTTCATAAATGGTAATTTAAAAAACACACCACTAAGATATGACCTAAGGGTACTGGTTCAAACCAACCATAGATATTTTCACAAAATGTGTGAATCTGATCTGATACCCAAATAAAATGCCAAAAGATTTGTTGTGTTTGTTGATATCTCTTCTCCTTTAAAAAATCATTACACGAAGTAAACTATTTCTTAAATCAGGAAATGGATATGCATGAAGTATTATTTCAAACGATAGTTAAGTTTGGGAGTGGGGTTGTCTTTAGTCTTTTGTCTATCTCTGTTACTGAAGAATGCACTAGACTAAAGCTGGGTTTAGACGAACTGTTGTCTCTGTGAAAAGATGAAGTGGAGAGGTTTTGAACAGCTAGAGATGATGAGGTCTACCAGTAACTATTTCAGACATTTGGTTGGACTGCCTTGCAAGAATCTGAAAGACAGAGGTCTTCCATCAGTTAAAAAGGAAGACTATGTGGGCATCCTCAGAAGAAACCATAGAGAATTTCCCTCTGTAGTTTGGTCTAAGTTTATCAATAGTTAAAACATAAATTAAGCCAGTTTTTCTCTAGCAACAGATCCACCTACTAGTTTTGTCCTCTAGCCCCTGATTGATAATCACATCTAAACAAATCTCTTGTTAAAGTAATTGCATCTGATTCAGGACACTTGGGTTGAGAGGTAGTGTTTGAATTATGGGGAACTATGAACTAAGGGAAGATGTCTATACTAACAGGATGTGTGTAAATACACTATATTTTTGTCTGGAGAATTTTAACACATTGGGCTAGTCCCAAGTCTCACTTGGTTATTTTTAGAGGTACCCTACTGAAATCAATGGGACAACTTCGAAACCTCTAACTGAAATCACACTGATATCAATGAGATTTCTCTGTGCCTGAATCCAACCATTCAGTAAATGCTCAGATGTAATAATGCCTGAGCTGACAGAGAAATCCATAGTGTACCAGCACTTCTTGTTTCACTCATTGACTTAGTTCTACCATTTACTTCAGTCAAAAGATTGCTGTTATCTGTACGTATTGCCAAGATCCATAATTCTATCTCTGATTATTCATGCTGTGCTAATGAGAAATTATCCTTCTTTGGAATGTACGAACCTCCAGGGCATTTGTTTCAGGGCTTTTGTCAATAAAATGTCCTTAAGATTAAAAGAACTATAAACATATAATTTTGCACACATCAAAAATTTGTGTCTACACTTTGTGTACAAGGATAATGAGACTGGTTTGGAGAAAAGTAGAAATGTGACAGGTGATTGTACTTTTTCTTCCCCATACAAAGAAGGTATTTTGATGCATTTTCAGGGAAGCTGTATATACCTGAATAGTTTGCATCTTGCTGTCATTTTCATATGTATGTATGTATGTATGTATGTATAGTGACACAGTATAGTTTTAAGTTCAGTATCTTTTATGGGCATATATTTATATGAGTTGAATGCTAAATTACCCCTGGGCAATATTATAGATCAAGACTTAGGTATTTGAAATTCTTACTATTAAGGACTGGTGAGCACTTTGGCATAACTGAAGAGAGAAAGAGATGCATCCACATCCTCTTGTTTTATTAATTGGCAAACTGGCATTGTTGTTGGCCTCTTCAAATTCGCCACCCTATTTGCAAGCAGAAAAATTGGTAGGCACCATTGAGTCAAATATTTTCCACAGAGAGGGGAAAATTCTGCAACACTTTTTTGGTGGGACTTGCCACCAGCAGTGCTCCTCTTCTGTTTTTCAAGCAGCAACTGTGCTGGCAAAGCACTGTCCATTTTGTATCCCCCACAATGCACTGAACTTTGTTTTAATCTAGGGAATTGTGCAGAGAATCTCGGTGGCTGCCACACACAAAAGGGAGAAAATATGCAGCAAATACTTGGCCAAATGGCCCTCTTTTCTGAAGAGAGGACCAAAGAGGAAAACGTTCCAAAATTTTCTTGGAAAATTCTCTTACGTACAATTATTTTCCAGCTATATAATTTTCACAGTTCAATCACTTCCAGAAATACATACTACAAAAACAATTTTACAATCCTAATAATCCTCTAATCCCTCTTTCCCTATAAATATCCTAACTCTAAAATGGTGTTCTGGATAAATGGACATTTTCTTTCTCTTTTGTTATTTCACCTCCCCAGACCAAGGAAAAAAGAGTTTACAATCTCTGTAGTTTTATGCTAGTGCTAAACTGCACATAGTTAAAAATATCTCCTTCATGTTTAATCTGAGTCTTACTCCCTGGAGTTGAAAACTGTAGTTTTTACATCTTATTCTTGAGAAAAATGGGAAGGGGATTGCCTTTCAGGTTCAAAATAGATTACCCCCTGCCCTGCCCCAGTATTTTTCTCTTCCCATGTTTTGAATCCAAACATTAGATGGATGCTCAGGGAACAACTGAAACATTATAATAACATGAACTTCTGATAAATAGGAGTATTCTGTTTATGAAAGATATTGCAAGAGAACAAGAGCCAGAGAACATGAGAACATGAGAACATGAGAACAAGAGCATGTCTACTGTACTATCTTGGGAGACAGAGTCTCATGTACAGGCTGGGGACCTCTAGCAAAGCATTCTCAGCACTCTTCAAAACTACAATTCCAAGTTTCCTCTGGGGAAAACCATGACAATGAAAACAGTTTTCACCCTTGTTTCAATTGGCAGTGCAGCCATACAGACTGTCCTTCTGCCAAGGATTTACCAAAACCTGGCCCAAGTTTATCATTTGCAGAGCAGGTACAATCTCGATAGAAAAGCAGAGGGGTAAGTGGCTGGACATGACAGTAGGTTGGCACTAACAGTGTGTTAATTTAAAAAATCTAAAATATGTTGCAAGCACAATTCCATAAATATTTTAATACTACTGCTCCTTTCCCTGAGCAGAAATGATGCTGTGGTGGATCAAATATCAGGAATCTAGCACCTCCACTTCTGAAACAAGGGCATATACGTAGAGACAACAATGCATAAGCAAAGATTAACAATATTCTCCTGCCTTAACTCCCCCAGATGCTGTCAACAGTTTTGTAAAACCATTCAATGAGCAATTTATTTCTTTACCCACCCCAATACATCCGTACACCATATACATATGAATCACTCTGTCTGGAATCCTATATTCAGTTACCTGGGAGTAAGTCTCATTAAATGCAATGAGGCTTAATCCGGAGTAAATTTAGGGTTGCACTCTAAGATGCTTTATGAAGAACTCCAAAAATCTGAGGAAATGATTTTTTTTCCCTTTCTGTTGTTAAAGCACTGGCAGTAGAACCCATTGGAGTAGATCTGCCTTTCCTAACCAAGAAGAGCTCTGCACCCCCTTTCAGCAAGCTACCCAATTCTCTGTGAAACATTTTCAAAGGGCGGAAGAAGCTGTCATAGGAGAAAAGGGGCAAGAGAATTCACTTCCAGCAGTCCATTTTATCCATGTAAATCTGAATTCAACCCTTTCAGTTCTGGTGTTTCCCAGAAAGCAGAGCTAAACCTGATCGATCCCATTCAAATGGTTCTTAAGGCAGAAAGTCTACCTGGAACTGGATGCCACTTCATGAAAAATGAACAAATCCTTATCACAGAAACACAGATGTGGGAGAGAGACACTTTAGCTTGGCCTCCTATGGAACATGCTCATTTTCTATGTAAAGGACACCTGTATATAATTATGTATGCATACATCAATTTATTTTGAACTCAGCTGCTGTTTAGGACAACTGGGTCTCATACACAAAGAAATATGTTGTTGAATTTCTTCCACATTTGAAAAATCTACAGTATGCATATTATTTTAATTTTTGAGCCCCGTACGATACATTTTGAATGTCCCTCTATTTGCTCAAAAGATAACAGTGAGTTCCATCTGCTCTTCATCAGTTTTTTTATTTTTTTATTTTTAAAGCATCCCTCCCAGACAGAGTAGGTAGTGTATTCTGGAGTCAATCTGGTAAGTACGAAAATTGGAAATGGGTACCAAATTTAGCATTCAGAAAATCTATTTCTTTATCAGTCAGGGTTTCTACTCCTTAAGGCTATGAAGGTAGCCTTGAAAGGAGTATAGAACAAATACCTGCTGAAATCACAGAGTTTCAGTACTTATTGCAGATTTTCTTCCTGCCCCACCCCAAGAAGAGAAGAAGCAGAAAAAACTTATGCGAAATAAGCAAAGATATGCACATGTACATACTGTAACATGAATTTCGCTTTTTTGGCCCAGCTCACAGTATGCAGAGCTTAGGTAGTAGGAGCATCCTGTCTGCCTGAGAGTGATGTACAGAGGCCTTCTAGAAAGTTCTGGGGAAGACACAGATGTTACCTTTGCAGCCAGCCTTTCCATCCCACAAATGAGCCACCGCGGTGAAGCCTTTTATCTGTTGTGGGGTGCCTCTTGCTGGCAAAGTAAGCCAGTGGGGTGAGTTGTTTTCTAAGAGTTTCCTAAGGGACATGGATATATGGAGGGCTGGCGGATGGGAGCTAATTGCTTTAATTGGCCACTGCTCCATTAAAATTTCTTTTTGTAATTACAGGGTTTTTTTTTAAAATCTCTTTCGTGAGGAGGCATTTTCATTCCCCCTCCCCCTGGAGCAAAGATTGAGAGATGTTTCTAGCACTTCTAGATAAATTATTCAGGCTTCTCTTTCCCTCCTCACTCCCCCATCTCTCACATATGTAAATTCCCCTCAAGTCCCCTGTATTAAGCCCCTAGCCCATATCTCCTCTTCCCTCCCAAGGCAGAGAGCAGGTTCCATGGGGGGCTGGATGCAGGTATGTAGCCGACAGCATTCTCCTAGCACCACCAAGGCCTGTATCATGCAGCAGCACCTTCTAATGGGAATGGTTTGTGGAAGAGCTCCTATTACTGAAGAGCTCCTGGTGCCTTGGAAGATGGAGGCCCATCTGGGTCCCCACTGCTGCCCCACGGGATGTTTTCTCAGCTATGCCTCCTGTCAAATCGTCCTGTTTCAGCTTCTTGGATCTTGGATGTGCGTCTCTCTGGGAACACACCTGTATCTTTATTCCCACTTCTACAAGTAGTTCTCGTAAATTCAGTCCACCAGTTATGGCAGTAACATTCTATCAGTTGTGGCTACTAGCCTTGCTGGCTGTGTGCCACCTGCTTTACCAGAGGCAGCATGCCTGCACAGAGCACTAGCAGAGGAGTCTGGGCCATGGGAGGTCTTGCCCCCATCCTGCTTGAGGGATCCTGTGGGCAGCTGTTTGCCACTGTGTGTAGAGTGCTGGATTAGATGCACCTTTGGTCTGATCCAGCAGTGCTTTTCTTCCATTCTTATTTTTGTTGTTAGTCGCGAAGTCGAGTCCGACCCATCGCGACCCCATGGACAACATTCCTCCAGGCCCTCCTGTCCTCCACCATCCCCCGGAGTCCACTCAAGCTCACACCAACCGCCTCTGTGACTCCATCCAGCCACCTCATCCTCTGCCGTCCCCTTCTTCTTTTGCCATCTATTGTTCCCAGCATTAGACTCTTCTCTAGGGAGTCCTTCCTTCTCATTAGGTGGCCAAAGTATTTGAGTTTCATCTTCACTATCTGGCCTTCTAAAGAGCAGTCAGGGTTGATCTCCTCTAGGACTGACCGGTTTGATCGCCTTGCAGTCCAAGGGACTCGCAGGAGTCTTCTCCAGCACCACAACTCAAAGGCCTCAATCCTTTTGCGCTCAGCCTTCCTTATTGTCCAGCTTTCACAGCCATACATTGCAACTGGGAAAACCATAGCCTTGACTATACGCACTTTTGTTGGCAGGGTGATGTCTCTGCTTTTTAGTATGCTATCTAGATTTGCCATAGCTTTCCTCCCCAGAAGCAAGCGTCTTTTAATTTCTTGGCTGCAGTCCCCGTCTGCGGTGATCTTGGAGCCCAGGAAAATAAAATCTGTCACTACCTCCATTTCTTCCCCATCTATTTGCCAGGAAGTGAGAGGACCAGATGCCATGATCTTAGTTTTCTTAATGTTGAGTTTCAAGCCAACTTTTGCGCTCTCCCCCTTCACCCGCATCAAGAGGCTCTTTAGTTCCTCTTCACTTTCTGCCATGAGAGTGGTATCATCTGATCATTTGTCCGAGCTCTCTGCTATGACCTGTCCGTCTTGGGTGACCCTGCACGGCATAGCTCATAGCTTCATTGAGCTACGCAAGCCCCTTCGCCACGACAAGGCAGTGATCCATGAAGGAGTCCATTCTTATACCAAAGCTATTAAAAAGAATCCTATCAGGAGAAGGCAAGACTCCCTGGAGAAGACAAATATGCTAGGGAAAGTTGAAAGCAGCAGAAGAAAAGGAAGACCAAATAAGGGATGGGTTGACTTCATAAGGGAAGCCACAGCCTTGTGTTTACAAGAGTGGAGCAGGGCTGCCATGGATAGGAGTCTGGAGGGCTTTCATTCATAGGGCCACCATAAACCTGAGATGACTTGATGGCACACAACAACAGCGACATGAAAAGGAACAAAGTATCTTCCATTACCCTCTTTTAACTAGATAGCAGGGAGGGAGAGCGAGAGGGGGAGAGAGAGAGAGCGTGCACACCTGTGATGGTGACAACAAAGGGTTGAAACTTGTGGAGCTGCGATTGAGCATTGTCAGGAAAAGGGGATTTGGGGTACAGCCACTGTGGGAGAGCGCATAGCCACGACATAATGCAGAACCATTGCAGCATGGTCAAAGTGACATGAGCATGTGTGATAACATCCAAGACCTGCCTAATTAAGACAGGAGAAGAGAACTTGGCAAAGTGGGAACCATCTCGATGAATCCCCTGGTGTGTATGTATTATGTCCGTCTGCTCCTTCACCCGCACTTCAGCTTGGAGGTGTTCTGTTACTGGGATGGTAAATGTCACACACCATGTTCCACTTGTGGGTGGGAAGATATTTGGTAACTAACTGGAAGAACGAACATGACGGTTACCAGCTTTTGGGTGTTTGGGCCAGATTCTGGATATTTGAAGAATCCACAGAGCTTTGCCTCTCTTGGTTCTTTACACCCTGATTAAAAGCAAACATGAAACAAAATCCAGGGCTACGCATGAATCCTGGCTTGTGCTGATTCTGATGAGAAAACACAGTTTCCTTATTACAATGGAGGAAGTAAGAGCAGCTGGAAGGAAATATTGCTTTGGAAGCTCTGCGACTTATTTTTATTTGTAAAGATTTATGAACAGAAGAAGAAGGTAAAGTTTAATACTTCACAGAAGATGATGGTGGCAAAAGGGACACTAACAAAAGAAACCAACTGAATAGCAAATACACTTGATGTGAGGGGAATTATTCTTTAGGCATGAAGAATAAGAGACTTCGCAATCATACGTCCAACTCAGTTGCTTTCTGATTGGGATGCAAGGGTGAGATCTTGCTAACAACTCGCAGATCTGTATATTTAATTGCGACCTGGTTGTATGCTACTGTGGAGGGAGGATGCAGATGACAAGTTTATATATATATATACACACACACTTGACAAAACCAGGAAGGAAATAACTGACAGATGAAAAGACAGCCAGTGCTGAGCTAACAGGCAAACATATCAGTACAAAGTCACCTGCTTTCTGTGGGAAGCAGGAGTTTGTTTTTATTCTGCATCTCCAGAGTTTTATTGACTGTCTGTGTGATATGTGCAGGACAGAGGAAAAGGGAAGAGCTAATGCACCCAGTTTAGGATATAAACATGCAGATGAGATCAGATCTGACACCATGTTTCAGGCAGGACTTTAAACAGAGGAATAAAACAGGCAATATCCTGCTGTGGAAGAAGAAAACAAAAAGGAAGAAGATGGTGTTGTGATGGTGGTGGTGATGATAAACTAACACTTGCAGCCTGGTCTTTTGCATGATTACCCAAAGGACCCACTCTGTTTGGTGAGACTTTCTGCTGTGCATGTAGCCTGAAAGCCTTCTGCATATATAATGTATGCTTCTCTACCTTCTGGCATAGAAGGGCTGTGCAGATGCCCTACGGCACAGCTGCTTTGGTCCTACAAAGCATCGCCAAGCTCCATATGCGCCTACCTGTATGTTAAGGTTGGTGGAGGACCTCTTGCTTGTGTCCTCACCATCAGCAGTGAGGCAGGTGGCTCTGAGGCCCAGGGGGATCTTCTCAGTGATGGCCCCGTGATCATGGCTTCTTCTCCCCAGTGAGGTCTGCTGGCATGAGGTGTGCACTTGCACATGGCCACAAAAGGACAGGGTGGATTTGTCTGAAACTTGTGTGTGCTGATTTACATAGAAGAAAAGTCGGGAAAATTTACTCTAATTCAAATAGAACCACAATACATCTTGCCATGGTGACGTCACAGAGCTCTGTGGCCAGGTAATTGTGGGCCTGTATGCTTGGATTGTTATTCAGGTGCTTGTGGGCAATTTCAAGGCCCCTGCTGGCACTCCTTTCTTAGGGATCTTTATAGTAAAACTCAACAGCCCCCCCCCCCCCCATAGAGGAAAGGTTCAGAATTGGAGACTCTCCTCTGACAGCCCTTCAAATAAAGGAATGACATCTGCAAAACAGGGCATATGACCACCTGCACCTAAGTGCATAGTCTGTTGTTTGGCTCTTGGCAAAAGCTGTTTGATTTTTATTTCTCCAGGTCTTTTAGACTTAATTTTGGCTCTGCTGATTCTTTGGCTTGTAATATCTTGTTGACTTTGATTATGTTTTACAGCTGTTTTGATTTGTATCCTTTGTATTTTAATTGTTTTTGCATTTTCCTTTTATGTAAACTGCTCTGGGAATTTCTTTTCAAAGGCAGTATAGATGTCTTTATAATAATAATAGCAAAGATTAGTAGAGTTATAGCACTTCTCTTATTTTATAGTGGGCTCTATCTGAAGGCATGGAGCCAGTAACATTAATTAAAAGGGTAAATTATGGCATTAAAATCCAGTAAAACCCATCTAAAAGCATACAATTAAATATTGTAGCACTTAAACTTCCACTTACTACTTTTAATCCCTGTGCCCCTAGAGTTACCCCAAACGGACAGGTATCTCTATATATCCAAAAACCTGTATCTCCCAAGATGCACTCCTCCAAGTGCAAACTTTTGAGTGCTGTGTGTGTATAATGCCCTTGCATGAATAGCTAAGACAGTCTGAGTTTACCATGTATGCACCATGTATGGAGTTGGGTACACGAATGTACACACACTATACGTCCACATTGTATTATTTTCTGTATTTCTGGTATTCATGATCTGGGTGCCTTTGCTTATGGTGTCAAAAAGGCAACACTAAAGCACAGCAGCAAAACATCACTACTGCTGTGGGGTCCCAGGTTTGCAGAAGTACAGAAAAGGTTAGGGAAACGAAGATCACCCAGAAGGGACAAGCACAAGCAACCCGAATAGGACCAGGTAAGTTCACTAGCCACAGAGTGCCTACTGTTGGGAGTGGAAAATGGAAATTGAAGAGAGGAGTAGCGGATCAATGCAATGCCATGGCTGGAATCCTGAAAGGGAGCATTCCGCGCTGCAATGTTCTGCTGCAAACTGTACTGGTACATATACGAACAGTGAGTCTGAATCCTTTAATCAGACAGCCCTTTAGGAATTGCCAAAAACAGCAATACATCCCCAAAAGGGAGGACGAAAGACAATGTCCCTTTGCATAATCTTTACCTGGCTGGTTTATGTGTGTAAAATGATTGCTGTGGTTTTAATAGGTCCCCAGTATATCTCACCATGGCATGGAGGACTGAGCACAGACCCATAGACCTTGCTCAGTCTGCTGTGGATGGGCAGCTTCAAGCCCCCATTGCTCCCTCTGACCATTCTTTATCTGAGCAGGTGCTTGGACTGACCAGCTTTCAAACAGAGGAGACTCCTCTGACATCCCTTCAAAATACAGGACCGTTCTCTGTAAGGCAGGAGTGTCCTGGCACACATTCTGCCTGCCTATACATGCTCAAAGTGGGCGGCAGGCACTGGCCCTGGAGGGAACTGTCTAACTTCTGTGTAAGCATTTGGTGCTGCCTTTGAATCCGGCGGAGGTTCTGTGGGGAGGCCTCTGCGCTTTCAGCTCTGAGAAAGGGTGAGGCCTTGGACCAGCTCCAGGTTTCATTTGGTTTCGTAAAACTCACGTTGGCTTTTTTGCCTGTTTGCAAGGCGATGAGTGGAATTAGGAGGCATTTAACTTTTTGCCAGGCGCTTTCAGTGCAGCTTTGCTGTTTGTCCCTTTGCTTTTAAGGAAACTAATAACATTCTCAGTGAGGGGCAAATCCTGTTAATGAACAAATTAAACTTCAACCTGTTATTCAAGTTCACAGCGATGGGCCCCTCTCACTGCTCTTTTAATAATAAGAGTAATACATGTTACCTTCTTCCCCCAACTCTACCCCTTGATTAACTTTGTCAAGCTTTTCAGATCCGCTCCCGTGGCTAGAGCAAGGGCTCCCACCAAAGCCGAGATGGAAGGGGCCCTTTAATCCGACCTTCATTTGGCAACTTTTGTAAAAGCACATAAAGGCCTGGGTGCAACTTTTGTGCATTCAAATGACTCCATCAGAGCCAAGCAGACCCACAGGAAGCGCCTTGCCCTCCCAGCAAGTTCATGTTGCCATCTAGCCAGAGAACGCTCCCTGGGCTTGGGAGGAGAGAATCCGGTGTGCATTATTTAGATGTCTCCGAAGGGCAGCGGGTGGAGTTGGGGGTGGGTAGGAACGTCATCTCCATGTGGGGCTGCTCTCGGCAGAGAGAGGAAGAACGCAGCCCTCTGCACCAGGCTATTTCCCCTTTCCCTGCCCAGCGCTGCATTTCTGGCGCTTTTCTCTGTGCTGCAGTTTGGATTTGGTTACAAGGCCAGCCGTTTGCAAGGAACACTCACCAGGCCCTGGAATGCCTACACTTGACAGGCGGAGTCTCCATGTCTCCTCCAGGGGCTACCAAAAAATAAAGAAGCATTATAGGGATGTGCACCATGATGGTCGGGCATCTCGCCATGAGTCGTTCACCAGGTTGGCACTGTTGGCCCAAAGGAGGTCATTTTTGGTGGCAACCTCATGATCTCATGCACCTGCCTTAGTCAGACCACTTGTATGGTGGCCGGGCATCCTCTTTCACAGGAGATTGTCCTCTCTTGGAAGGAAGCCTCTTTTGGAAGTACTGTTTAGTCCAGTTATAGTTTAAAGATAATGAACCATAAAAACAGTAGCCCATCAGCAGCTACTCCTGAAGCAGCAGGCTGAACATGTTGGCACACACTTGCCTCCCTGGTCATCCTCTTCCTCCTTGTGTCCAGGTGTATATTTATTTATTTTTCAATTAGGATATTTTCTGAAAAGGCACGTGCCTGTCCACTTATTAGCATATGCAGATGTTATGCCAATCACTGCCCTCTTTTGACCTCTGTCTTGTGGCCACCCCCGTGTGGCCCCCCCGTGGCCCAGCAGGCCTACTCTGATGACAACGCCTCGGCAAAGCCTCCCAGCCCAGTCCCAGTTTGCACCCAGGCCTCCTTGGTTTGGGTCATACTCTGCAGACCAGTTCCTGGTACTGTTGGCGATAATCTTGCAGGATAAAGCAGTTCTGTGGCAGCAGCTTGCGTAATGGCACCGGATGCGCATGGGTTCGGACACGCACACGGTGGAGGAAGCCTGGGGAGCAGCAGCTTTCTCTGCTTTGCTCTCCCCCTTGCACCCTCCTCCAAATGACTCTGCGGTGTCTGGTATCTTCATAACAAGGCAAGGTGCTGTGGCTGGCCTCAGAGAGAAGGTCAAAGAGTGAAAGACTCTCTCCCACTCTTCCTCTGAGAGTGAGGAAGACTGTGGAGGGTCCTTGCTCATGAGAAAGACTGAACTTGGTTACCGTCTCTCTTCTGACCTACCCAGACAACAAAGAGGTTGGGGTTGAGGGGGCAGAAAGCACCCCCTTCACACTCGCAATTTCATGAAACCTCTACAGAATCAGCATCTGAGGTCTGTCAGATCAGATTGTGGCCCGAGAGCCAAAACAGACATTACTTTAAATGTGTGTCCAGCAGCTATATCTCCCCTTACCCCATTTTTAGGCTAGGGTAGGTACAGGGCCCCTGTTCTGGATTCAGCCCCTTGTCTGCAGGTATGATACTTTAGGGGCAATAAAAATCTGGATCACTGCCTTTTACGAACTTCTCCAGCAGAAGTAGTAGTACTTGTTGTGTAAGAGTCGCTGCTTCCTCTTGAAAGGCATAATGGCTCAGGAGATCGGCTATTTCTGAAGCATCTTCAGATGGTTGTGCAGGAAAACCCTTCTACTGTCTCAGGGCTATACTCGCTATACACATGCTTTCATGATGTCCCTCAGCTTTCTCTGCTCAAATTTCTCTCCGCTTTGACCTGCTTGCTTCCACAACTCCACTCCTTCTTCTGCCAATGGCCATTTCGTATCCAGGCCAACATGAGACAGCTGGTGGAGACGCAACTTGCTCTTTCACAGATGCAGCAGTCTAGAAATGTTTGTGGTTTGAATATCATGCCAGCTCCGCCTCAGTTAAATTCTTATCCTCAAAGCTCAAAAACAATCCTAAATGCTCCTAAAACAGATTGCCTTTTCAGAATTTAATCTTGAGCTGGCTGCCTGGTCCCCCTGCCCACTTTGAAATATCACCCAGGAAGAGCCCACAACTGTTTGGTGACTGAGAAGGAGCAGTAAAGAGCTACCCTAATCATATCAAGGTACATAGTGACCAAGAGCCTCCACAATATTTTGACCCCAGGGCCAGAAATACCTCACAAATACCCATCCCCTCCGGCAGTAAAAATACAACAACAATAAATCAAATAATTCACAACCTGCTGTGCCTTTATGGCACTAAAAGCGGGTGCCTAAGGTGGCAACTCAGTTGGCCTCATGGTAGGGTTGGCCCTGGTCCCCTTGGCTACGTTCTTCCAGAAAGTAAGATGCAGCTTTCTCTCCTTCCCCCACCCACACTTCACAACTCAGAAGAGGTGCTGGTGCTGAGAGCCTGCCAGTCTGTACTTGAGCACTGCCCCCCCAGCCTTGGTCTGGCTATCTGGGCCAGTAAGTCGAGGGGCAAGCACCAGGATGTGGCATCTTTAGGAAGCTCCCACGGGCATACTCCTTGTCACAACTAGAGGAAGAGAAGCCCCTTAATGGAACAGTGGCTTGACTGGAGGGGTGGGCTTGGAAGCAGTACCCTCCTGGGGGCAACATGGTGGTCTTGGGGGGGGGTATAGGGAGCTATTGTGGTGGTTGGAGAGTCCCACCCCCTACCCCCCACACGCCACAGCTGATCTGGGGGATTGGCCAGATGGCCCTTGTCCCAGCTTGTGCGCTGGTTGCATTTTTGAGGCCCCCAGACTGCAGAGTAGCTTGATATAATCACCATGACAACTTGCCATCTATGAGCATACAAATCATGGAGATGAAATAGACAAAAGATTAGGCTGCCCTGAAAAGTACAATAAGTTTCTTATTTAGCATTTAGATAACTGCCTTGCCTTTCGGAGCAGGCTTCAAAGTTGAACCCAGTTTAGACCAAGAGGATTAATTCTTTCTCCCGCATGCTTCATTGAATCTCTCATTACCAAACTTTGTCTGTATTGATGTAAGATTTGATTGAAGATTAGAGCATTTAGCAAATCTTGCTTTTCTGCATGTATCAGGCCTTTTCAAGCACAGCCCGGCATTGCCCCAGTGGTCAATACCCTTACTTTTATCCAGTGTCTGCTTCATTTAAACTTAATCAACTCCATCAATGAACTGGAACAGGGAAACGTCCCTGTGGTAAGAATGCTATGCTCTTCTTAGATAATTCTTTGCTCCCTTTTCCCAATCTGTTGGTGTTAAACCCAAAATTGCACTCTGATGAACTTCATCAATATGATAATGACAGTTGGGCCTTGATAGTGTGTGTGTTTGTGTGTTTTTGTACGCACTGAAGGAGGGAGACTCAAAATGAAATAGGTAAAGTGACTTGGATCTATTGTTCCTACTCACTTCTTTGCGTGTATGTACAGGTTATCTGATGTCATTTTAATTTCTCCCCACCAAAACTTCTTCAATGACTTTGGATCTTACTCAGGGAGGGAAGACTCTGTCTTGGCATTAATTTGAAGGAGCATGGGATGTAGTAAAAACAACAAGCAAACAGGCAGACATACCAAAAAAACTAAAACCAATAGTAGGCTTGAGCATTTTATTCTAGGCAACGTGTACTCACGGGGGTAAAAGAAACTATGGTAGCCATATAGGTCAGAGGCCCAAATGCTGGTGTTCTTTTACTTTTGACCATTCATTCATTCATTCAATTTATGAGTCACCCTTATAGCCAAAGCTGTCAGGGCAATTTATGTATCATAAAGGCAAATGCAGTAAAAACATTGATAAAGCATATTAAAATAATTATTTTAAATGTAAGAGCAATAATTAAGACAAATGTAAAAGCAATATATAGCTGAGCAGTAAGCAGTGTGTTCCTATTCTTCCATCTCTGGAAATGATAAGAAGGTGCTTCTCAGAGCATGTACAAGGTGCTTTGCTCTCACTACTAACCAGAACCAGCTTCTGTTACGAACACCTGCATTCCACATTGTTTTGTTCCAGGAAATTAAACACCGACTAGTGTCACCTTTATTGAGAAAAAGGAACCACCGTCCTTGGTAGAGAAGAGGGTTTGAAGCCAAGAGCCCAACTGGGCAGGTGAATGAGGTGCCTTGTTGCCTTGAATTATTTGCCAACTTTCTTCTCCCTGTCAACAAGTCTCCCCATGGTAGAGGACAGATCCATCAACACTGACAGGGTGCATGCGAAGCTTTTACTGCGTAAATCTGGACCCCTTGTCCGGGCCCCGTTGCTGCTGCATCAGTATATCATTTTTATATGGCTACCAGTAGAGCAATTTCCAAAGTATTTGCAAGGAAAATGGATGTCCCCATCTGTTCGCAGGATCATAAATGTGCCACTTTTGGAGGCTTTTCCCTGGTAATCATATCTTTAATGATGAACAAACTTGTGATATATACCTTTCCATAAAATGGGGTTTTCTTTCACTTTATTGTGATTGGCTGGAATAAATAGCTTTTCCATATGTTAGGGAGATAAAATATAAGGATTAGCAAAGCTCGTTTGCAAGATCATAAACAAAAGACACAATTCATCCCAAAGACTCCTTAAACAGAAACAAATACAGAATTGAGAGACGTTAATGAGGGAGATCTGGTGGCCCCTGCAGTAAAGGAGGAAAGACATTAGAAGAATGACATTTGAAAGGGATAGCCTGAAGATTCATATGTTGTTCCACAGCTTTCTGATATAGTCAGTCTTTTTAAAGACTGAGTCATTATACTTGAAATGTTTTTAATGTAGTTCTGACCCTTAAGCTTTATCGCAGTTTTGCTCTTTGGAGCCTAGAAATAATGTGGTCACTTCTGCCATGCCAAAAAAGATGAAATGCATAACCCAAAAGGGAGGACACTGATTTGCATAAAATATTCATATGCTAATTTTTATGTAGAACTTACAAACCAGAAATAATTACTATACTTTGCATAGATATACAACACATCATATCATGGTGAGGAAGACTGACCAAGAAACTGCTGTGCTTGCTCAATTTGTTATCCAGGTGCCATCAGGGTACCTGTTGTGTTCTCTTACGGGTCTTCACCTTTAAACCAGACTGGATTGGGCAATGCATCAAGTGAAGAAGACTGTCATCTGCAAACCAGGGCACTTGCCTGTACCAGTCCCTGCAAATGGTTTTGGTGTTAGACTAGAGAGACGTTGGGTCACATACCGCTCAAAGAACGGAGTCCACTGGGTGATCATGTGTCAGGTATTTTCTCTTGGTCTAGATGACTTCACACAGTGGTCATGAGCAGCGTCAGCCCCAACCATTTCTCTGCTTGAGGCACTGTAGCAAATGGCAACCTTCACTCACCCAAGTCAGGATGAGCTTTATCCAAGACCGGCAAGTTGGTTTGCTATGCAGCCGAATCACCTCTCCTCTTGCTTGACAGTCAAACTGCCAGAATAACAATGAGAATTGTGAGGCTTGCATGCTCAGTGCTCATAAGCCCCACAACTCTAGTGTCCAATGCAGAGCAGGAGAAGGGGAAGGGGAAAACAGTCTTTGCACTTCTCATCCAGTTTGTTGGCTAAATGGCCATACTCAGCCACCTAGCTGGGAGGCTTTGGAGGCAGAGGAAAAGAGGCTGCGGTGCTGTGAGCATCCTGGCAACCCCACTCCCCTCCCCTCTCGCCAGAGTGCCACTTTGCCACATCTCCAAGGTTGTGCTCCCAACCTCAGTTCTTTCTGCACTGGCTACAAAGTGGGAGCTGGAACTGAAGCATGCATTCCCCCCTCTGTGGACGGAGTTGTCTCCAACCTTGGATTTGGGAACCTGAATTGTCTTACCACATGATGTCTAGAGGCCAGAGGATCTTTCTCTTCAGAACTAATGGTGTTGTGCCTTGTTATGGTACCAAGAATTTGCTGCCCAGGACAGCTGGCGCACTTTGCCTAATGGTGGGGCTGGCCAAAGCCCTGAGGTGGCAAGGAAAGTGATACTCTGCACTTCTTGGGAAGTTGGGAAGATTGACAGTTATGAGAAATGAAAAACACCAGTGATCAAACTAGGCTACATAAGTTTCAGAGAGGTTTATAATGCCATGTCTTCCAGTGATCTGTCTCTCTGGATGTGGGTACCCTTCAGTGGTACACCTATGGTAATCTTAAATCTTTGGGTGGTGGTGGGGGGGGGGGCTTTTGAAGGTCACACCGTGTTCCTTCCTATCTGCAGCTCCCAACAAATATTTATGTTTCCTGCCTCACCATTCCATACCTTCCAGCTGCTTCTACACTTCAGGTATGTTTGAGCAAAAATAAAAGGCAAGGCAAAGCATTAGCCAGACCTGATGAAAAATCACACAATACGAATTTTAGATTTGTTTGTTATATTTTTATATTGTCCAATAGCCAAAGCTCTCTGTGAGTTTACACAATTAAAAGTATAAAACACAAGAAGTTAAAATATAACACAATATAACACACACAAAAGAAGAAGGGTACGGCAGAGGATGAGGTGGCTGGATGGAGTCACTGAGGCGGTTGGTGTGAGCTTGAGTGGACTCCGGGGGATGGTGGAGGACAGGAGGGCCTGGAGGAATGTTGTCCATGGGGTCGCGATGGGTTGGACACGACTTCGCGACTAACAACAACAACAACAAACACACACAGTATAAAATTAAAAACCAAATTAAAACCTGGCAGGAATGCAAAGATTTTACATTCAGTAACATATTTAGAACAATAGAAACTGAAAGACAAAAATACCTGCAAAAATCAAAAGGTTTTCGCCTGGCACTGAAAAGAGAACACTGTCTGCTCTGGGCAAGTATCTCTGGGGAGCTCATTCAAGTGTGTCAAAACAGACAGGGCTCTTCTCCTAGGATCCACTTACCTCACCTCCTTTGGCAGGGGCTCCTGGAGAAGAACCAGTGAGGATGATCTTAGGATCTGAGCAGGTATGTCTGGAAGGAGACAATCCTTCAGGTAACCTGGTCCCAAACTGTGTAGGGCTTGGACTGTTAATAGCAGTACTTTGAACTGAGTCTTGACATGGACTTGAAAAGTGCAGACAGAAAAGTACTGATAAACTTTTCAGTGAGAGCCAGTGCAGTGTGGTATAAGGGATTGTTGGACCAGGGTCCCAGGAGATCCAAGTACCAGTTCCTACTGGGCTACAAAGCTCACTGGGCTATGGCTTTGGGCCAGTCTCCCTCAGTCTGATCTACTTCACAGGGCTATTGCTGAGAGGATGAAGTGGTGCTATGCACGCCATCCTGAGTTCCTGTAAGGGAAATAAAGGTGTGATATAAATGCAGTGCAGACGATGGATATCATTTTGTTGGCTAGTCCCTGTTGCCAATCATGCTGCTCTAATTTGGGCCACTTGAAGTTTCCAGACAAAAAAATTGAGAGGTGCACTTTAACATTTTAGACTTGCTTAAAATCACAGCAGCATCAGGAATAGAACTGACCTTGTATCTGAGACCCTGATGCTGAATACATTTCCTTGGGAAATGTTGAGTAAGCAGTATTTTGTTGTAGCAGTTTACTAAGTAAAGGTAATAATACAAGCTTTGATACATGCTGAGACAGCTGTCCCCTGACTATAAAATGCTTTTTAAAAGGAAACTATTCTGCAGTTCACAGGGTAAGCCCCAGTGAGCCCTTTCAGGCCATTGCTGGTCCATGTGGTGACCCAGACCCATTAGCACATTCATCATCACCTACTGCTGCTCCTGGGGGGGGGGCATTGTTATTTGCCCCCTGCCCAGCTTATGGGTTCCTAGAGTTTGACCCCAAGGCTCAGACTTAGCTGCACCAGTGCTGCCTTCTCCAATTCTCCTAACAAACTTTGTAAGTTGCAACCTAGGACCAACAGACATGCTGAAGCCAGTGGCTGAGCTAAGACTGGCTCAGTCTTAATTACATCTGGCTCAAAGCCCTGCATGGGCCTATAGAAATCACAACTTCAACTCATTTAGACTTATTAACGGAGGTTCTGTGTACACGGCTGAAAGAAAGATGCTGATGTGCTGGGAGCAGGCCTCCCTCCTCCTTGGCTACCTTGCCATGTTTTAGTTGCTTTTCAAAGATTTATAGGATTCCAGCTGTGGAGATCCTCTGCTTTTCTCTCTTCTGTATGAATATTGCAGATCCCTTGCTGCACGTGGAACTGCAGCTCATCGTCCTCAGGCAATGTAATGATGAACAGCAGATAAGATCTGTTTTCTGTTCTGAAAACCATCCTTTTCTTTCTTAACAACATTTTAAACACACACACACAGATATGAGTGCATCCTTGCCAGCTAAAGCAACCAAGAGGACAGCAGCTGTTGGCAACACCAAATGTTAACAAAAACACAAAAGAGCGCTTCATTGGCACAGGGCTGGTTCAGAAATAATGCGCTTTGCATTGCAGATTAATCCTTCCTTCAGGTTTCAGAGCTACCTGGGAGGATGGGACAGGTTTGGAAATAGTTCTCTACAATGCTGAATTGCTGCTCAAAGAATTGTGAGGCATCGGATAACATTTTTCTGAAGTAACTTTATGTGAATGTGGCAAAAGCTCCATAGGACATAGCGAGTTCTCTGGTTGATGGTCTGTTGGACATGAAAGGTCCAGACCTGACCCATTCAGCTCAATTAAGCACGACAAGGGTGAGAGACAGAAAAAAAACCTCTAATTTATTCTTGAGAATAAGTTGGATCACAGAGAAATGGTAATCAACCCAGAAGGCAGGGGGCAGTCTCCCCTGATGCCCTGGATGGCCAGGTTGCAATGACAGGCTCTCACTGGATTGAAATTCCTGCCTTAAGCACTGATTGGCCTGTTTGAATTCAGGTGGTTTCTGCACTTACTGGGGAAGCTGGGCGACCCGGAGGCTGGGCATAGGGTTTTTGGTGAGAAGTTATTCAATCTCTGGCTGCTTGCAATGCCCTGTTAGCATGCTTGGGGTGTGACTAGGCTGTTCCTGCTTAACGTCAGCCAGCCAGGTATGTCCCACAGGCCCATTGGGTGGATGGACAGGAGCGTATCTGCAGGCACATCCCACTGAAGAGAGCAGGAGACAGAGGCAGTGTTTGCTAGGGGGTTAGGGGTGAACCACTGGGGCCGGAGCCCTGAATATTTCATTTGGAGCCCCAAGTCTTGGAAGGCACCTGCCCAGTCTCTCTGCTGTACACGAGCACTTGCATGCCAAACTCGTGCTCTAGCAGTCATCTATGGTCCCTGCCCAGATGTAGGGCATCCATGCAGCCTGTTCCCATGTTGACTCAGATAAAAAGCCCACTGAGTTCAATGGCTTATGTCCTGAGTTGAATCCTACATAGCCTCGTGCAGGATTGTGGCCTAGGCTTGCGAACATTCAGAACTCAGCAGCAAGGTGAGACAGGAGCCAGAGGGAGGGCCATATAGGGCAAGGACAGAGCTGTCTGTTCACAGAGGCATGTCACATCCCTTGTGTGTGCCCTGCCTGTGAAAAATGTTTCCTTCAGCTTGGCCATGTCTTGCTTCCAGTACAAAGGTCTCAGAAATTAGCTTGCTTCCCTCCCTGGAAGGGGAGGTGCCCAAGGCCAAACCATAAAAGTGTGTGGCCCTTAGGCAAGCTTTCTCAGTTGTAAGGGAGAAAGTACAGGTCCGCACCTTCAGTGAGATCACTTAAGTGGAGACTAAATCACCTGCTTATTTCCCAGGCCCCTTGTGGGGTGATGTGGGGGGGGGGTCACCCTCCTGCTAAAGAGGAGACAGAGATGAATGGCCTGAATACATATGTTGGTGAGGATAGAGCGATGAGTCCATGAGCTAATCCCGACTGGTTATTCAGTCACAGTAGTTGTACTGCACCAATCTATTTATTTATTTAGATTTATATTCTGCCTTTTTCTTTGAAAAGAACTCAGAGTGGCTTACCTCATTCTCTCCCTCCTGCTTTCAGTCCTACCCTGCAACAACAACCCTGTGAGGTAGGTTGGGCTGAGAGTCTGTGACTGGCTCACAGTCACCCAGTAGGCTCCATGGCTGGGTGGGGACTAGAAGCCAGATCGCCTGAGTCCCGGTCCTGCGCTCTTAACCTCTAATGCACATAGGAACATAAAAAGAGTCCTGCTGAGTCAGACCAAGGACCATCATGTAGGCCATTCTACTCAGTGACCAACGAGCTGCCTGCGGGAAGCCTCCAAGCAGGATGTGAGTGCAAGGACACCCTCTCACCCATGTTCCCCAGCCTCCGGTTGTTATGTTGCCTCTGACACTGAAGATAGCATAGAACCCTCAGGTCTAGTAGCCATTGACAGCCTTATCCATGTTTGTGCCACAAGCTTTCTGTTTGTTTCTGCTTGATGGGTCCCAAGACCCCAGTTAGTTACCCCAGCTCACGTGGACCCAAAATATAGAAGTGCAAACTGTAAAATTGTACGACAACTGGAAAAATGGCTTCATAGCCCTCTTTATAAATGCAGTAAATAAGAGAGGTTTTCAATGCACTATGCTATACAATGCAATACAGTAAAATAAACAAAATACTAATGTCCTCATTTTCATAGTCTGTGATATGTTTTGGGGTGGGAGAGGAAACATGAGTGTCTCAGAATCAAATTACACTGTACAATTTAAATTTGGGACCCCATTTATGAAGACTGTGCTAATGGATTCCTTAAGCTGCAATCCTATATACTCTTAACCAGGAGTAAGTCTCATTGAATATGGACATGCATGGGATTACTCTGTTAAACTTTCAGAAGTTCAAGGGCTAGTCCTAGATTTGTTTCTTATGGAGCTAAAAGGCAACCCTCAAATCAAGTGAGCTCAGACTGCATCCCAAAAATGTGGTTCAACGCATTCTCATGCAGCTGAGGGCTGCTTCACACAAGCATATTCATCACTTGGTGGCTGCACTATCAACTGCTGATTTCCACATGTGAATAAGCCATCACACAATGCTTTCCAGTGGAGACGGTGCACTCAGTTGCCAGTCGTGATGTATAGAATGTATAGAATGCATGTGTGGACCAGGCCCAAGAAAGACTTCTTCAATTTCAAGAGAGTGGGATCCAGTGTAAAGACAGGCAGTAGTTCTTGCTAAAATAGAAATAAAATAGAATACAACAGAATGTATTGTTTTCCTGAGTGCAGGATTAGAACCAAACTCTATGCTAAGAAATGATGTGTTAAAAATAAATCTGCTATTGCTCCGTGAATGTAAAGAACACACTAGCAAATGTGTGAATGTGTGAATATGCCTTGTTTTTTCACTTCCCTGGGCCCAATCCGATCATTGCCAAGCTCCTGCTCACTTCATTGGCACTTCTGAAAAAGCCCTCCCTTTACAGAAAACAGAGGAAAATAGAATATTTATTTCTGTCTGCACCAACAACTATAAAAGAACACCTTTCAGCTGAGAAGATGTCTGAGAAATATTAGCCCACAGAGCTTTTTTCTTTCCTTGTAAGAATATGCTGTAATTAGGCTTTCCTAATGAAAGCCTGCCACCTATTTATCACCCAGAACTTAAAACCCTGTCCACAATCAGCGCACAATTCGGCTTTATTAAGAGTTTGGTTTGCAGGGATCTGGAGGGAAAGAAGAGGCAAGGAATTGCTAATTGTAGGCAAGTCTTAAATTTCTGGGTGTTAAATAGAGTAAAAGGGATAAATAGGGTGATAAATAAACACTTTCAATATGCTATATACCAAAAAGAGGAAGTTCAGGCTTTGTTTTTAAACTGGATGCGCTTACCTTGACTATGTCACTGGGCGGATACAGGTTCATGATACACACATGCACACATGCACAACTGCAATAAGCCTTGTGAGCTGTATTGCATTTCATATGCAAAATCATCTATCTGGACCTCATGAAGGAGACACCTGCATGGTTGCTAATTCTGATGCATGTCCATCAGGCTGGATGGACATATCTGGAAGCATGCAAGTCTCACCTGGGCTGGTCAGCAGAGCTCAAACAGAGATGATTTGGAACAATTACCTTTACCGCTGACTGAGTCAAGGAAAAGTGACACTATTAGAATAAATCTGCTCTACATATGTGTTCACTCTATCTGTGTGGAAGAGCCAGTTCTGACATTTGACATCTCTGAGATAAATGCTGAATAGGTGGTCATGCGTGTGTTGTTCGACAAGGTCCTCCATTACACTGCAGTGCTATGCCTATTCAGAAATGAGTGAGCCATGTTAAATTCAAGCATGGTCCTTCTTTCCAGGTAAGGGTGCATAGGATTGGAGGCTCAGCTATCAGCCTCCTGGAAATCTAATTATTGCAGCTCAGAGTGAGGCAGTGCATAAATGGAAATATGTCCAAGGTCCATGCATCAGAGACTGGCTGAACTTAGACTGTGTTACATGTAGTAGACCTTACACATCTAGGGTGTTTTAGAAGAGATAGGTAAGGGGCAGATATTCAATTTATATTAAGCTGTAATTTATTTGTTAATTTTAGAAACTGTCGTTCAAACTGTATAACTATGGATGTATTACATGAGAGGAGGGGAATCAGGTATATGAGGAACAATCCATTTGAACTACTAAATATTAAAATCTGTATTATTTTTGAATGATAACTTTAAAAAATAGGCTACCTATACTACGTGCCATGCCAATTGCCATATGTCCTACTTTATACAGGACAATCCTTTATTTGAAAGTGTCCTTTAGTTGAAGGGCTGTCCAGTCCAGGTCCAGTTTAAAGATGAAGAACCATCAGAAAGAAGACTTTGCCCATGAAGCTGGACCTGGACAGCAGCAGAATGAGCAGACACAGGTCACATGGCCATAGACTTTCATGTTCTGGTGTGATATACTTTACTTTATGGTGTGATGTACTTTATATCTCTATTTAAAGTCTACTGATTATTTCCAAAGCATTCCTGGCACCCACACTGCTCTCTTTGTGGTACCAGATTACAATTTTTTCTGTTCTACCAGTCTTTTAAAGAAAGAAAAAAAAAACATGAGGAGGAGTATTTAAGATATACTATTTATGGTTTAATTTCTGCATTGAAATGATGTTATCCCATGACAGTATTTTATTGGTTATAGGTTGTTGCTGTTTTCACTTGGTTTTTATTGCATTTATGTTTTACATTTATTGAATGGCTACAGAAATTTATTTCACAGACATTTAATAAATTAAATAAATGAAATTGTGTCTACGCCTAAGAATCAGCATGCACAAATTTTATGCCTTCTTTTCTGGTGATGTATCTCCATCTTTTTGGTGATGCATAAGCAGCTGCCATACTCCTGGGTGATGCAGAGATTCAGATCAGCCTATCCATCATCATTGTCTCTGGAACATTAGCTACGAGCAAGCTGTATCATAGGAAGGTGTGCCATCTAGGCAATCACTTGTATTCACCCAAAGGTGTTACCTGGATAAAAGACGTCACCTGTTCAGAGGAGGAGGAGTTCTGGGCCAGGAAAAGAATGTTTACAGGGGAGGGGCAGGGCAGGTGTCAGGATTGGGTCATCCATGCATGATGCGGGCTGATGTTGGCTCTGCCTGTTATTCTTGACTATTCCTTCAATCTGTTCCTGTTTCTAGATAGGAATGTCTTTGGAATGCAGTGTTTTTAAAATGGTCTACCCCTAAGGGAAACTTTACATATTTATATTTTTAAATCCACAGACATTGCTGAAGTTTCTTAGCTGGGGCGCTGAAATTTAGATCTGTGGCCTAAATCCAGCCTCCCTGAAGTTCAGCACTTTGGAGATGGTCAGATGCACCCTTCCCCTGGCCCCACCTCTCCCCTTCAACCTCTGACTGATTGGTGGTTACCTAGCCTTTGTGCACTCTTTCTCCCATGTTAAGTATGCCTATATTTCTGGCTCCACCTTCTGGTTCCAGAGAAATGTGTCCAATGAAAACAGGAAAGTTAAAATTAGAGTTGAAGTTAAAGTGGGAAAAGGTATTAAGGACAAAAATACCACCAGACCAGTGAAATTACATCTTTTACCATGGTCCCAAAATCTCCCTATGATCTAAAAGAAAACCTGTTGATGCCACAAAAGTTGGCAAGTATATATCCCAAGGTTAGCAGTGCTTGTTGGAAATATGGAAAAACCAATGTAAACCTTTTCCATTTATGGTGTACTTGTAAAAAGATTATACCTTTTCAGGAAAATATTGTGACCCACATGATTGTATGATTGGCTATCCCATCTCTTTGAATGCTATGTATGTTTTGCTTGAATATTTTAAAGATGTTGTTAAAACTGCACATGTGGAATTGATAGGAAATCTTTTAACTGCTGTTCATTAGTTATTGTTGGTAGATGGAAACTATTATTCCTTCTATTAAAGAATGGATTGATAGGATATGGTACTTTGCTTCAATAGTAAAGTTAACAAAAGTTTTTCATCTGTGGGACGGTAGATGGAATGATAAAAAAATTGGAACAACTTTGGGTGCCATTTATTGTTTATACAAAACCACAATTTGATTTGGTCATCAATAAATGTAGAACTTTTTCAATGCTTTTTTAATTTTTGGAGGAAGATACTGGATGGCATTTATATTGTATGTTGGAAAAATCAGGATTAGTTTGCTTGGTGATAGTTTATGTAATTTCGGTGAGGCTCTGTTTGCTTGTATATTTACAATAAAAATTAATAAAGTGGAATTTGGCTCTTGGGATGAAACAGATTCTGCATTAGATGTATTTTGTCTCTGAAACCCAGAGCCTGGGGCTCTGACACCACGAGTAGCACAGAGAGCTGGGCATATACCTTGTCTGGCCAGCAGCAAAGTGTCACCAGCTTGGATGAGGCTAGCCAGCTCTGCATCCTTGCCTGCTTCTCTAGCAACTCACTCAGGAGATTAGAGGCAAGGTTGCAAAGGGCTGCAAACAGTTTATGGACATGCAGTTGGTCCCATCTTATACTCCAGATTTGACTTATGGCACACTTGCCAATGAGGTTAGCTAGAACTGCTCAAAAGACTCCAGGCAAGACTCAGCAGCCTCAGCATGGCACTTATTATTGTTTAAAACAATGGTAGGGAACATGATCACTGATCATTTGGCTACACTTCTCATCATTTCTAGCCCATATAAGCAATGGTATGGGAAGCTGGAATCCAGCAACAGCCGGAGGGCTACATGCCTGATTCTGTCTTTCCTCCACTTTATGGAAAGACAAACTGAGACCCAAACAAGAAGAGCTGTGAGATCAGCATGTTTTCAAACCAGATATGGCAAATGTTCGATATTCCAGTTGTAGTTGGACTACAACACCCCCCATTCTTAAAAAGTGGGTGGGGAAGTGGGCTGGAAGAACTTCTGATATATGTAATTAGGCACTACTCCATTATTTGTGTTTTGAGCCTGCCCCTTGTATATTGAAATTATTTGGCTTGTTGCCCATGGCTCAGATTCTCCCTTCACTGCCTTTTCTTTGTCACCCTTATTGGCTTGCATGTGCTACGCATTATTCTGTTCTATGTCACTATATTGATGTTCTGCCTGGCTGTATTGTGCAGGTGAAACCCTATTTCTGCTAAAGCTGTGTCACGGAGTTCAATGAAGCAGGGATTTATCGCAGCGTTTCTTCCACATGTTTCCACCTTTCCTGGCTTGATCTTGACTACGATCTTTGGGGAGTTAACATAAATAACAACAATGCTCAGAGTCCCTCAGAAGCAACTCAGGGCTTTGCTCCGCATGGGCTTCATGGGAATTGCATGCCCTTGAGATCTCTGACTTAGTGACTATGCCTGAGATGGGGGCAGAGGGAACCTGTCTCTGAATATTGGTTGCCTGTCTTGCTTTTTAGAATATCCTATCCTATCCTATCCTATCCTATCCACAGTTGATCAACATTTCCCATTGATCTAATAATCTTTGAACTTTCAGGCATGAGGTCTTAAGCAATATTCTTAATTACTGTTGTTCTTGTTGCTCTGGTTTTTACAGATATCTTAACCTAGTAACCTAGCACAGATCCTTTTTCAAAGATCTTTTTCTTTCTCCTACTGTCCTCAAAAAATGGGTCAAACCCTCCTAAGCTATGATTCTAAATACATGCACATGGAAATAAATTCCCTTGAAATCCATGGGGCCTCCTACCATGCAAGGCTGCAGTTTTAGGCTTGCTTACTCAGTAGTGGCACTGAAATAATGAGACTTGCTACCCAGTAAACTTGAATAAAACCAGATGCTGTGTTTGGAAGCAATGTTCCAGAAGCCAGGACTATCCCTGCAAGTCTCTACCCAGCATGGAGATGCAGTGATAAGGGCAAACTGGAACAGGGAGATGGAGCAAAATTCAGCTACACATACTGGATTTCTGCCAGCCTTGCTTCTCTTAAAGGCAAAGTACTCATTTCTGGCAAATGCTGGTTGACAGTGCAAGTAAAGATAATTCCCTGCACCCCAATCCCTCCTTAGAGGTATCTAAACACAACTTATTTCCTTGCCATTTTCTACACTTTTAAAAATCAACTTTTTGTATTTATACTTTAGTCATCTTTCAAGGTGCACAGTTTCTTATTCTTCTTCTCCCACACGAGAGTGCTGCTTTCTTCCCACCTAGCAAAATGCTCCAGATCTCCTGCACCCTAATCTCTATGCTTTATTTGCTGCAAGACTGCAGCAAATTTTTGCCTTAAAAAAGCACCTTGGCAATTTCATTTCTTCACTTTTGATAACGAAGCTCCATTTAGTATGGGGCTCTTTGTAAAAAGGCTCTCCTCAAACAAGATTTTGCCCTCTACAGCATGACTTCTCTTGTTCTGGTCTACACTACAGTGAGGGGCAGTTGCAAATGGAAACAAAATGGAACTGAGCAAATTTCATATGACAGTCTGAATAAGACTTAATGGGGGCGGCGGGGGAGAACCCCTTGCATCTGTCTCAGTGGGGCAGGTAACAATTATTCAGCGAAGCCATACGTGCAGAAAAGTATGTGGCAGAAAACTTTGCAGAATGTACTAGTTCAATTTGCAGATCAAGGAACTGCATTTCTGAATGCTTCACTCTGTCTCTCTGTGTGTGACTTAATCAACCTTGCATGGAGAAAATTAGCAGAGGAGATAGGTTCTTTCCTTCCTTCCATCTCATATGTTTTGTTTCTGGATTTTGCTCATTTGGTTAAAAAGGAGTGGAATGCAAAAGCAGTGCCAAAGAACTGAAGCAATATAGATCCAGAAGGATTCTATCATATGATTTTAAAATGAAGCATTTTAACTCTGTTGCCATCTTAAGGAATGTCCATTCATCTCCAGGACCAGCACTGACCCTACCATTAGGCAATGTGAAGTGTTGCTCAGGCAGCAAATTCTGGGAGGGGGCAGAAAAGTCTTGGAGGAAAGGTTGTGTATCCACACCGTAGTCAATGACCCTGAAGCTAGCTAGCTTTTTCCTGCCTGGTGGAGGATGCTGTCCCATCACCCAGTGCTGAAAAAAGAATCACCCGTGAGAGCCAATGTGGAAGTTTTGGACTGGGGACACGGGTGATCCAGGCTCTAGTCCCCACCTGGAAGTAAAGCTCACTGGGTGGCTTTCAGCCTAACCTCCCTCAGTGGATTGTTGTTGTGAATAAAACGGAGCTATGTAAGCCACCTTGGGTTTCTCACAAGAGGAAAAAGGGTGAGATATACATGTAATGTAATCATAATGCCAGCAGACTGCTAGCTCAGTGGGCTTCTGTGTACAAAATGGGAGGGGGCAGTATTGCCCTGTACCTCAGGCAGCAAAATAATTTAGGCCAGCCCTGTAGAGGACAAATGGATTTTCAAGCAGCCTTGGCAAACCTTAGCCTTGAAGACTGATGTAGGTGGTGGTTCATCCTGACAGAGATCCTGTGCCATTAACTACTGTGTGACAAAAATTGGCCAGGTGCATGCAGGTTCCCCCATCACTCCGTCTGTGTGTCAGGAACAGCACAGGGGACATCCCATTTGAAAGACAACTGGTCTTAGAGATCTCCATTATTTTCACTGTGCAGATACTTCCTCCAGGATGTACAGTAAAGCCCCAGCTGAACAAGACTTTGAATCCAGGTGCAACTTTCACACTTTTGCCATTGTGCAATGCTGGGTCTTATAGTAATACACTGACATTGAAATAAATATTAGTGTGCCTATTACAAAATACTAATTCAGGGAAATGTCAATTTCAATTATGTTAGTTACGGTACCTCTCTCCATATATTCCTACCCATCCACTTAGATCCTCTTTGGAACTCACCCTCCAAATACCCTCCCCAGTAAGATAAGGGGGAAAGGCTAGGCTAGGAGGAGGGCGTCTTCAGCAGTAGC